>CM051516.1:42050229-44450229 GCA_028015205.1 Mytilisepta virgata
TTAATGAATGTGTTTGCTATATTGGTTTTATATTTAAATATTTACTTTGATTTCTGGTATAAGAATGAAAGCATATGGGACAAAAACACATGAGACAGTATCTAATTCAATAAAACTATAACATCTTGAAATCACTGTCTGGTCTACAAAAGGGAGTACTCTAATACAACTATGTAATTTCAAGAAGGCCTAGTTATCACCATACATAATAAAAACCACATTACCCTGTTGAAAAATGTGTAAAAAAATGCCAAAATGCTTCCACAATTCTTAACTTCTTAAGAAATGCAACATAAGTATTATGATGACAAAACTTCCATGACGTGTTTAAAGATTATGAAACCATTTAAAATGAAATGAATTACTCGAGGATAAAAGTGCCATTTTGATAAAGACTAATCATGATGTAATTTTGATCCCCTGTGTCAATTATTTATTACTTTGGATTCTGGACGCAATTTGTGTCTCTTTTCTAAATTTTATGTAAATGTTATTGCATCAATTTATACTACATGCTTCCTTCAGAAACCGGAGTTCAAAATAAATAAAAGATATGGAGGCCTTTGGCAGTACTTATAAAAATATTGCAAACTAACACACTAATTAGTGAAAATGCATGTAGTTGCATTTAAGGTGCTATGCATGCAACTTATATGATTTTAAGACCATTTATGAATATTAATAAAAAGAACTAGACAGAGCATTACAACAATAAATAAAAAATTTCAATCAATGTATAGTGTCAGTACAGGAGCCTAGCAGCCTGTAATGTGAAAAATTATTTATTTATACTAGCATGTTATCGCGTAACCTAATTCAATATGCCATTGGCCCCGAAATTAAAGCATTTGACGGGCCATCGTAGTATTTTCTATTGAAAGTATAAATCCTACTATTTCATAGACCATCAAGATGTGCTTCAAACGCCTTTGCAGTCACCACCAACCGCCCCCCCCCCCCCTCCGAACTTTTCCAAAATGAGGGAAAAAAATAGATAATACTGCAAAAACCAATCCCACATAATATATCAAATGTCAAATGTAAGCATTCATTCGTCAAAATATAAAAACAAAATATGCCAGTGTTAATATGACGACCTGATCTCCCCTCTTAGACGTTTATTCAAAATTGTCAGAGTAGGTTAATACATTAATATATCAACGACTTTATGTCATTATTACCTCGACTTCAGTTGAATCCTGAAAAAAATCCCTAACAGAATTTCCATCAGTCCAACGACCATATTATTGTAAAAAGGGGAAGAGGTAGTGAGGCCAGTACATCTGCTAAGCCTTAGGTTAGAATGTTTATTTTCGATTTTAGATAACGAGGAAAATAAATGGAAATGGTGAGCTGTCAAAAGGGGCATAAAACGACTTAAATGTACAGAATACACAAGCGGAACAAAACCAAATACACAATCGTAAAAACAAACAAACAAATTAAAAAGTTAAAATTACCCAACGTTTCGACCAATATGGCCTTGATCGCGAGCAGGAAAAAATAAAAAGGTTTTGATTCTTGGAAAGCCAGAGCAGAAATCAAACAGCAAATGTGTTCCACTGGTCCTTACTTACATCCCCATAATGACGCCATCCGTAACATCCTTGTGAACGATTTTTAAAACATAGTAATGAAAAATCCGTTTAAGTGCGAAATATTTTAGACTGTTCCCATCACTGCTCACCGTAAGGGTAAAAGTCTAAATAACCACTTAGTCAGTAGCACGATCCAGTCGAACACTTCCACAGAAAAACTGACTACCGGGGAACCAGGTCATGTAAAGGGCCCAGATGTGTTACATACCCCTCAACCATGGATACAAATGAGATCTTGGGCCCTGACAACAAATACATCATTCAAAATGGGTATATCTGTACTGATCTAAATTTGGTTTACGCAATCGTCTGTACGAATTGTGATAAGGTATATATCGGAGAGACATGTCGTCGCTTTGGTGACCGCTTTGCGGAACACTTACGTTCCATGAACACTTATGTTATATAAAGAATGGGACCGATTGTCAATTTGGAATCACTTTTGATTGCCTGGCAGACGTCCGCGACAATACAGACAACGTTATGAGCAGAAAATTATTTTTAGGCTGTGGAAACTCCGATCCCGTGGAATTAATGTTAAAAATTCTTTACTTCATTTTTACTACTAACATTTGCACTACATCTATTTTATACACAATATGTTTTCTCTAAAAACTTAACGTCAAACAAATTTATTTTACCTAATTTTACTATCTATCTTGCCGTCTATCTGTTTTATATGTAGTACTTTTACTGGTCGACGTCAAGTGAAAATAAATTTCTCTGTGTTACTGTTCTCGAGGATTTTAGTCTTTGGTATTTTCCTTTCATAGCATTGTTTTCTGTACACTTTTGCATATTTTTTTAAGATTGGATTCACTTATGCTCTACTATGTCCATTCGAAAGATCTTGTTTCGTATTATATTCAGTTTAGTCCTATTTTATCATGTTTCAGTTTGCATTTATAACTTTTGATTATTTCTATTCCACCGAAAGTCAGGTATAAAACGTTGTGCTACGCCGGAACTCCAACGAGCTTTATATGTGATACTACAGAAAGAGTATCTATCATAAAACTTACATGTATGTATATGTAAAATGCTTGTATATGCGAAATCGAAAGAAACTGTAATGCATGTATATGTCTAGTCAATAAAGATGTACAATGCGACACTTTTATAGTACCTGGTTCTTGGATTAATTACTATTATTACTATCAAATGTCTGGTATTAATGAAGTGGCGTTTTCTCCAGTTCAAGGAACCAATTGTGGAACAAAATGAGCTTATTCAAATATGATACACCTGGTATGAATGTCTAAATGGTATAGTATGACTAGCTAGTATCACATTTTTTTATTAAATAAATTAATTACGTAAATAATGCAAAAACACTTAAAAAGCAATTGCATTAAAATCTGTGTTTTCAAAGACCAACTACAAAGAAAATTTACAATGCACTTCGATCATATGACGGTTTTTCATTCAGACATATATGGTCAGGCTGACCCTTTACACACAGAAACAATCAAATACTACTGCATATGATCCCTTTTTACAACATCTTGGGTGTAAAATATGACCAAGGTGAAGTATTTAAAGAGTAAGAGTCTCAGGGTTGTGCTAGTGCACATCAATTCAGACAATACAGACATCAGACTGATGAGTCGTAAATCGACGAAATGTGCACATCTTATGCATCAAAATTGGTATTAAAGAATTTAATTTCTACCACTGAGTCGATGCACTCCTGGTGAACTGGAAGTCCCGGAGGGTATCCCCAGTTCCTTTTCTATTATTTCGATACTAGCCCGAAATTGATACTTAAAATTTAGAAGAAAATTTTTTCATTAACATTTCTGACAACACTATCCTTAATTTATCATTGAAAACATCCATTAATATTTTTCCAACATCTAATATTAATATTCAGTTCTGTGGTGACTATCATGCGAAAAATGGAAGAATTGTGTATATAAAATATGAAAATAAGAATTCTATTCTGGGAATCGTCTGTCGTTGTAAAGCTGTCACAACAGCCTCGCAACACATTAACATCAAGGCCGTGGATATCCGATTCCAGAAAAATATTGATAAGTCCACTGGTATCTGTGATCACGCACAAAATTCTTTCTTGAAAATTTCTGATAACACTAAAAATAGTACCTATATATGTGCAGATCAAAAAATGAATGGAGGCTACGAAAATATTAACAATTCTATAAGACCTAGAATTGATATACACGTACACCTACAGGCTGATCCACAGATGGTTTGGATTGCCGTATAAGTTACAAATTTAGATTTGTGGTTTAAAATACATAAATGCCTGTTTGGTGGTAGATTATTCTAAGCACTACTAGGTTTCGGTATAAAAACAGCATTTCAAAAAACATGCAAAAGCTGTAGAACTGTACCTCGCAAAAATCAAGAACGGTAATTATTTCATGTTTCGTTTATGGCACCTATCATCTGATACTTTTAATAATTCGTTTGCAAATTAAATGAAGTCAATAAGAGTAGCATGCTTAATCTAAATGAAAGTATCCAAACCAGTTTATGATCAGCTGTACTGGTCAATCACATTGTTAGTCGGTCGCAAAATATTAGCGTTCAAATTATATCAAAAGCTGAAGTGACAAATTGTTCAGAAAAGATTTCGCCCATGCACAAAGCTTTATTCCTAAATCAATGAAGGTACGTGTACTCATGTCCCCGTGTATATATGTATCCATATGTTCATACATTGCTATAATATTTCTTCATTTGGAAGTTTACAATAGTTTTCACAAATTTCGTATTAAATCTTGCTTTTTTTAATAAAATACCCCTTTAGAAGTTTTTACATAGTGTTGACTTTAAATCAAATCACAAACGGGCAGAGGATTAATTTGATCTGTCGTTTGAAATGAAGAATAAAAAATACACAAACGGTTAAATAAAAACAAACAATGACTTTAGACATGGATACAAACAATTTTAAACTAAAATATTGCAAAAATATGGGGGGAAAATCCCAATTTTTTACACAATTTTTGGAGCAGGAAGAACAAATTTTTATTTTTATTTCTTAAATTTTGGGCGAATTTTCAGAATTTTTTCAAAATTAAGCGGCAAAAAAAATACATAGTCTAAAAATCGGAGCGGCGAAATCCAAAGAACTAAAGACCAATTTGTTGTGGCCTTATATTATGTAAATTTTCATGGATCATGGAATTTTTACATTTAAAATGCATATTCTGTTTTAACATTATTTAAGCAAATAATGGAGATGACGTATGCGTGAAATGTAAAATGAAGGGTTTCCCTTGCACAAAATGTAAGAAACACTTTGGAATTTGCTGTCTTCTCGTGGCTCGTTTGAAATTTTGTGCTCACGATGTCTTGATGATGTTCGGCTTTCCAACTGATTGCCCTGTGTTTTTTATGAAGGCTTATCAAGAAAATCGCTACTTTAGTACCTACAAGATGTGGTATCATATAATTAATGCATATAAATAACAGTTGATTTTTCTTAATATTTAATATCCTATTTCCTGCATTTGCTTTAAAAAATATACACCAAAAGGAAGTTAAGAACTGATAAATGGTGATTTTTTGTGTTTGACATTATGTAATTAAGATTAATATTTAAGGATATAAATGCCATTTCAAAATGAAGCTTTATTAGACAATATGTGTACTCCTAAAGGAGGTTTATTCAAATTTTATGTCAGTATGTTGATTGATCATGACTTTGTGTAATTGTTAAGCTTACGATTCAGATGTAAGAGGAAATACATGTATATGTTTTTAATATTAATATAAAACTTTATTAAATAACAGTTAAAGAAGTAATCTATTAAAAATTTAGGTCAGAATGATTTCCTTGTAAGAAAATTTGTTGGCGGACCACAGTCTCCATGCACAGTTTTTCCTTTTTTAAGTATTATCTTTAGGGAATTCGGTGCTTGTTTATCTAGTAGAGGGTTTCTTAAGATATTTTGACACAATGTACGTCCCCCGATGGTGAAAGGTAGTTGATGTTAAATATTATTTAACATAGAAATCTGTAAAGGGATCAATATACAAGTTTTTAACAAGTTCACCCAATCCCTTAAATTGATTTACAATGTGTCCTAAAATTTACATGTATTTGTATATTAATAAATATTGTTAAATTAAAATCACTCCGATGCTTATTCCCTATTAACGCTTGCCTTTTGCTTGCATCTTTTTTTACTAATTTGTATACCTCTGTATAATTTACCAGCGAATAAGATAGTTGCTTCTTTCATCCCATTATTATCTATTTATACTAATGTTACATTGAAACTTTCAATATTTAATTTAAATTTTACTCTGCATATCTCTTGTTATATTTGCTTTAAATGCTGTTTTTATCGTTTATTAAAACCTACGAAATCATTTAACATAATTGAAGATTTTTAACTTATATTATTATTTTTACAGTCAAATGTGATGTTGTGTAACCTTTTTACCTAAATATACCTATTTGAAATAGACTTTAACGGAATTATACCTAAACAGTTGATTTTGAACCTTATGTATTTAATAGTAAACTTTTTTTCTTATAATAGCCGTGAATATTGGCATTTTTGTTAAGTTTTGTTGATATTCTATATTATTTTCAGAACCACTGATTAATATGAGATCTGTTCATTTAACATTTTAGCTTGAAAAATAATATAGACGCATACAACCCATACACATTTTATGAGTTGTATGCGTCCACGTTTTTTTTTCAAGTTAAAATGTTATTAAATGTTCTATATATTTGCAGTTAATAAATGGTGTTGGGCATCAACATGGTCTGATTTATTACACCCATACATTTGATAGTTATTCAGTTACATTGATATCGTCATTGGCCTATGGGAATTAAAACAGGTAACTACTACATATTAACCAGCTTATTACCATTTAAGACATTTTTGCCTTTTAGTAAAAATTAATTGTCCAGAAAAAATATGCTGTCAAATTGATTAAATCTAAAGATTGAAATGTGGTCTTCAACAAGGAGCGATAGCACAGATAAATTTTAAATGGCCTGGCTGTCATGTTGTTTGTTTTTTTTTTTTTTTTTGTTTTTCTTTTTTTTTGGGGGGGGGGGGGGGTGGATGGCACCAAAGTCACAAGAATTGTTGGTGGCCTCATATGTATCAAATCCTGCAAATTTGTCACCAAGCTATTATATTGTTTTCCAGGTAAGTACAGAAAATTGCCAGTGTCATGCCGTATACGAGTTGGTATAGCTAATCATTGTCATGATTCTTGCCCAATCAGCACAAAAGTAACAACCCTAGGGAAGGACATTTAATGGAACATCTCCCCTAAGCTTTGTTTAATTCCGTTACGTGGTTCTAAAAAATATAAAAATGTGAAAGTTTATGGACGACGATCAAAATGGCATAAGCTCACATTCAGAGCTTAAATATGCAGAATATATGTATCCAAAAGAGCTACAGTTGAACAAATCTAATATGAGCAGTAAATTATATCTCTTCTTATGGCAAAATATATGGTGTGTTCATATCTCTATATTGTGTTTTGGGTGGGTTTGCTCTAGATAATAAGATTTTTATGAGCGATAACTATACCATTACTAAATAATATCTTAGATAACACGTGTATATCCAGCTTGAAGAAGAGCGTTTGTCATGAACGGCTTTTCCCATCCTAGTTTCTAATGCAAACTTCTACCAAATAAGTCATACAAACTCGGAAGTCCCTTAAGATGTTATGGCTACAAATAAGATATTTATGTAATTCTGTGAAAATGACTCTTTTTTCATATGACTTGAAGAATTTGAACTGGTCACCCACTAATAACAAAGATTTCTGTTGAACTCCATGACGAAATACCATAAATTGGGAGTGTTGTTTATGACTATTTCGTTTATTGGTATGACAGCAGCAGCTATGAGAGCATTTTAAGCCTCGATGGAGATCATAATGTATTGGCTTTAATAGTTTGTTTTATACACCACATGGGGTTTTAACCATAAAACGACTCCACCAGTGCTAAGTTTACATGTATGTACCATGTATACAAAAACCTTAGTTACTGAGTTTATAGCGTACAAGTAATCATAGATCAAACAATGTAGAAAGATAGGGTGACACATGAAACAATTGATCAAAATTTAAAAGTAAAAAAGACCAGAAAAACTAGAAGTGGTCCTATCATAAACGATGTTCATCCCCGCACTGCACAAGTAAAAAAACAATTAAAGGTGAAAAAATAGCAATTTCACAATTCCAGTTTAAAAATTGGAGCCCTAAATCAATTTCCAAATTGAAAACCTTATTGCACATCTACACAATCAAAGTGAAGAACGATATTTATAAACAAATAAAACTAGTGAAACAAACAAGAGGCTCCCAAGAGGCTCAATCGGTTACCTGTTAAATTTTGTGTAGATCTTGCATCAATGATTATTTTTGCTATTTAATGTATAAAATAGCAATGTCACAATTTTCTCCTTAATATTGACCTGTACAGCTAAAATATAGAATCCTGAATCCAAATAGATATGGTTGCTAGGGACTTTCACATCGGTTGCTTTTTCAATGACATTGACTCTTGACTTCCATTTTGACTTAAATAGATAAATTGTAGGGTCCTGAACCCAAATATATATGGTTGCCAGGGACTTTTGCATTGGTTCCTATGGACTTTTTCAATGACCTTGACTCTTGACCTTTTTTTAAATTATACGGGTAAATTATAAGGCCCTTAACCCAAATATATATGGTTGCTAGGGACTTTTCCATCCGTTGCCAGGGACTTTTTCATCGGTTGCTATCGAATTTTACAATGACCTTGACCCTTGACCCCCATTTTACTTGTAGAGCTACCATTTAATTTATATCAAGTTATGCTCTAAACATCTTTGACAATATGTCAGACCACTATTTCCTGTTTACATGTAACTAATCTTTCAAGGGTAAAAACTCCAATAAGGGGTCAATTGACGATTTTGGTCATGTTGACTTATTTGTAGATCTTACTTTGCTGAACATGTTTGCAGCGTACAGTTTGTCTTTATCTTTAATAATATTCAACATAGCAACCTTAAACTGCAAATTTTCCTAAAAATTAACAATTCACGGACAATAACCCAACAAAGGGTTGACCGATTCGTCTGAAATTTCACAGCAGGTTGATCTTGATGTGATGAACATTTTTATTTCATGCCAGTTTTGCTCTAAATGCTTTAGTTTTGAGATATAAGCCAAAAACTGCAGTTTACCCCCTATGTTCTATTTTCAGCCATGGTAGCCACGTTTCTCGACGGACAAGAAAATACACAAACTTTATTTTAGATACCCTAAGGATCATTCAGACTAAGTATGGCTGTAATTGGTTCAGTGGTTTCAGAGGAGAAGATCTTTGAAAAAATTTATGACGGACGACGTAAGTGATTTCAAAAGCTCACATGTCAGTTAGTACAGGTGAGCAAAAAATGGATAAGTATTTCCAGAGACAAGGCAAAATTAGCATACATTTTGTGACAATACTATATAGAAATTAATACATAAAGTTAAAAATGAACGAGGAGTTTTGGAGATATAGATTCTCCTTCAGGTACGAGTGAGTTATGGAATTTCTCCACCCGAAATAGTTAAATTTTCGATTTTCAACACACGAGCATTTGCGAGCGTGTTAAAATCTAAAATTTAACTATTGAAGGTTGAGAAATTCCATAACTCACGAGTAAATTGAAGGAGAATCTGTTTCTCCTATGATTTTCGACAAAAACCTAAAGAAAATGTGCTATGTAGTTTGTTTACATATACGTCATTTCGGGACTTTTCTAGTTTATCGTTCCAATAACTGTAGAAAAAAACGGCGATAATTCCCAAGTAGAAATTTAATCACGGGAAGTGGTTAAAAATATTATGTATTTTTATTCCACGGATTAAACACGTCAAGAATACGAGAAACAAGGTTATCTAACGGACGGACAGACGCAGGTCAAACCGACCGATTACCAATATCCCCGAATCTCATTCGAAGTGCGGGGATAAGAATTCGATATCTTTGCATTCTGTTACTGCTTTGGAATCGTGCTTCAGTGGGATTTATATATTCATTACGGAATGCTTGAAGTCCCAATCAACCAGAGACAATAAAATTCACAGATTTCAAATGTCTAGTATTGCCAACCTGTTTTAATCTCCAATTTGCCTTGAAAGTGTTCATGAAAATTTATCGGAGTTTTTTTTTAAATTGACTGTTGTGTAACGAATTATTTATCTTACTTTGGTATAAAACAAATTGCTTCTTTGTTCATTCTCATCATAATATTTTGGGGAATTCTCTATTTAAAAAGAAACTTATATATCATATTCATGAGCTTCCTCGATCGTTTAGATATGGAGAGCAATATCTTTCTTTTTTAAAAA
Organism: Mytilisepta virgata; assembly: GCA_028015205.1. Taxonomy (NCBI): domain Eukaryota; kingdom Metazoa; phylum Mollusca; class Bivalvia; order Mytilida; family Mytilidae; genus Mytilisepta; species Mytilisepta virgata. Next base: position 42,060,180 of record CM051516.1, read on the forward strand.
AAAACTGTTGTCAAATACTGTGACAGTGTTAAATCTATCTGTTTATCATTTGTTTTTCAGGTGATTTGTTGATAACAACATGTCGGTCATCGATAGAGTGATGCATACTTGTAAAAAATTATCAGTAAAGTATACTATGGCCTAAGATATATTAAAAGTCAAATAAAATGCATCGCCGGTGACAAAGGTTTTATGCAAATATTACTGGAATGGATAGATTTCGTTTTCCAAAATGGCTATTAGGATTGTTTCTATTTTCCAACTGCGTGACATATTCAGGTAAAAATATACAATAGATGTCAGTGGCGGATCGGGTGGGGGGGGGGCAAAATAATATCTTTTTTATCAATGTATATAATGTTTTAGCATAAAATTGTCAATACGCACCCCTTTTCAAAAATCCCGGATCCACTCTTAAATGTGATAAGTTTTAGAACAAAACATAAGACATGGACCTTATTATTTTTTGTACTATGGACAATGAATATGGAGGTGTAAGAAAGAACATCCTACTTCAGTTTCACATATCATAGCTCAACTTTGCTACCATTTTATAAGATAAAAGTGTCTTCATTTATTTATGGTTTTTATTCTTTACTTTTAAATTTCTTTAATAGATTGCTAATTACTACCATCAAGTCAACATTTCTGGTGTTAGTCAAGGATAATACTCGATACCCTCAATATTTATGCCTTGTGCCTTTTCAGAAAAGGCCTTGAAAATTGGATCAAATTGCGAAAATAAAATCTTATATGTTAAAATGAAAGGATATAGGGTACTTCACAATGAAAAAACATCTCATAATACTAAACACGGGGAAATATTGTTTGCAACTAAGGTTCATCGTACAATTTTAAACAAGGAGCAAAAAATCCACATTCCCAGACAAGCAATAGATATATTGCCAAAAAAACTAACTATGTCAAAATTAAAGATTACTTAGAATGTTTGTTAGAGACTGACAACTGAAATTTATCTCAAAATACATGTTTTACAACGTTATTCAAATATATTTACTTCGGTTAGCTTTTGTAACCAACTTTCTCTTTACAAAAAAGATCACGGGTGAATATTAAGACCCATAATTTTAAGATATCAATCAACTACAACAAGTTCTTCTAGATAACTAATGTCAGTCACTGCATTAATTTCTTAAAGGCTTTGGTGCGTATCTTTTCAGTTTTTAAAAGATTTTTGAAGTAAAATAAATTTGTATCATAATATTGTAAATTCCATTTATAGACTCCTAGATAATGTCAACAGATTTCTATTCTTAATCTTATGGATGGGTCTTATATATAGAAAGCCAACTCATTATCACTCATAATGTCGTACAGTGGATTTGAATACCAAAATAAGGTAATGAGGTAGAAGAATTATGCCATTTGAAGAATGTTTTAAATATTTGGTTGTTTCAAGTCACTGTGATTTTGTTGCTGGTCATAATAAAACCTAACAGGTCTTTTAACATGTGAACTACATCATCGTAGTCTACTTAGACTCTCTGTCCTATACAGTTATCATTCAGACCAAGGAGATGAGCCGTTTATATCGTCTTTATCTAAGAGAGATCACCTTTGCAATCTAGATCGAATAATTCGTCCCTTGGTTCAACTTCCTTATCTAGAAATCAATTCCAAAGGTAGGATGTAATGAACTTCATTTACAATGCATGATGATATATCTTCAAAGATGTTAGTAAATATATGAAGGAAATTCTTCCGGGTATCTAAATAAATAAATAAAAATGCTCATGAAATTGACGATTAAGAGGATGACCTGATTTGTCCAGGTTTTGGACGATCAAACAAATAAGACTGCTTGTTTAACATGGCACTTCCTTCTTGAGAAATATCCTACTATTAACTGTAAATTTGACAAGTTGTTTTATCAAATCAAGGCTATGTTAGAATATCCAAAATCGTGTCTGTTAAAAATCAAATCTGAAGAAGTGCTTTGTGCAAAAACGTATTAAATACAGGCTGAAGTTAGTGCTTCCAAAATTCTACGGTCGTCATCATGAACTTGTAAATCGTTATAGAATATCAATTTCTCATAAGAAATCAAATCTCTCCCATTTGTCGTAGTTTAGCTGTTTATCAGAGAACATGACATTTAAGTGGCGTACTAAGAATGGGCAATACATGTATGTCGGATATCTTATAAGCAGCAGGAACTGCTTACCCAACCGGACTGAAGGAATTAACTCTTGGTGGACTCCATTTGCTCATAATGTTTTTAGTTTTTGTGTTGTCGTTCTGTGGTTGTTTGTTCTCGTCCTTCCCAATGTCGATTTTTCGTTGTCTCTGGGTTTGTGATTGTGGTGCGAGCCTTGTGACATTTCAAATGCCCTACATAGAAATACCTAATTATTGGTCTCGTATTTTACATGTATACAAAATTGTTCGTATTATATCATTGACATTAATAAGTTTTAACTTTGTTAATAAAGGCTTGGATGCCATAAATCTCAGCAATATCCTTCACCACAAAACAGTAAAATCTAAAATTCCGCCATATTTCAAAGACCAAACTGTTCCACTTATTTCTTATTCTTATACAAAACCCATTGCAACCAAGATTTTCAATTACAAACGGGCATTGCGGGACCTTAATTCCGATGACCTCAAGTCTAAACCCCCTGACTGCTCCTGTTCGACATCTCCATTCAATTATAGTCCTGTGGGTCATGTTATCACTGGAGATCTCAATCTAGTTGATAATCAAAAGCTTAAAAATATGCTAGCTAAAGGCCCCAAATACCGAGAACCTCAGCCAATTAATTGGAAATACAATTTCAAGTTACTTTTGGATTCGGTTGAGGACTATGCCAGAAAATGGACTTCAAAAGAACAGGAGCCTACTGACACACTTTCAGAGTGGGTGAAGGCTATTAGGTCAATGATACAAATCAGAATTAAAAGCCTCCAAGGGTCTATGAGCACTAAAGCTATATCCATCTTTAAAGACCCTAAGGTTGTTGAAAACTTGACTCGCCTCCATGACAAATATGTAGTTGTCCCAGCTGACAAGGCCCCCAATAACATCGTTTTTGTTTGTAAGAACTATTATTTTGAGTGTCTTAGAAACGAATTGGAAATAGATAACACTGCGGGTAACCCAACTTATACACCGACCACACTCACTAAGCAGGAAGTCCTTGATAACCACAAGACCGTTCTTCATTCCTTTGGCATTTCTACAAAGGATGAAGAAATGGACCTTCCTGCTCTTTATTGGATTCCTAAACTACATAAGAATCCGTTTAAACAAAGGTACATTGCTGGGTCAGCTAATTGCTCTACAAAACCTCTTTCAAAGATTTTAACATCCATATTGACATGTGTTAAAGAGGGCCTTCAGAATTACTGTGGAACATCATATTCCACCAGTGGCGTCAATCAGATGTGGATTCTTAAAAACTCCAAAAATTTACTTCAATATCTAAAATCAAAATCTTTGGCTACATGCAACAGCATAAAAACTTTCGACTTCTCTACACTCTACACTACCATACCACATTCTCAATTAAAAGATCGCTTAAAGCAACTAGTTTATCAATGTTTTTTCAAGAAAAATGGGACACGCAGGTATAAATTCCTTGTCCTAGGTAGAGAAAAGTCTTATTTCGTGAAGAACCACTCTGATTCTGACAAAAAGTATTCTGAAGATGAAATTACAAACATGTTAGATTTTCTCATAGACAACATATTCGTTGAATTTGGCGGTCTAATTTTTTAACAAACAATCGACATTCCAATGGGAACCAACTGTGCTCCTCTCCTCGCCGATCTGTTTCTGTACTCATATGAAGCGGACTTCATACAAGGGTTACTACGTGAAAACAAAAAGAAACTAGCCCAATCCTTTAATTTCACTTTTCGTTATATAGATGATGTGTTGTCGTTAAATAACGACAAATTCCAAGACTTTCTACATCTTATCTACCCCAGTGAGCTTGAAATTAAGGATACTACAGATACACCAAAGTCCGCTTCATATTTGGATTTGTTTCTTGAAATAGACTATGAGGGACGTTTGAAGACAAAACTTTATGACAAACGTGATGACTTCAACTTTCCTATTGTTAATTTTCCTTTCTTAAGTAGCAATATACCAGCATCGCCTGCATATGGCGTCTACGTTTCTCAGCTTATCCGATTTTCAAAGGCATGCGTGAGTTACCCTGACTTTCGACAAAGAGGATTACTGCTGTCACAAAAGCTTCTTAACCAGGGTTTTATCAGGGATAAGTTGATGTCATCACTTAAGAAATTTTACGGTCGTCATCATGAATTGATTGACCATTACAGTGTTCCAATATCTAAGATGATGTTGGACCTGTTCCCACTGTCGTAACCTTTCATGTGCCTCCTACGATTTGTGACTTCCACCGGATTGACTTTGTTGAACTTCACGACGGGTGCCGTATACGGAGCAGGAACTGCTTACCCTTCCGGAGCACCTGGGTTCACTCCTGGTTTTTATAGGAGTTCGTGTTGTTCATTGTTTTTAGTTTTCTGTGTTTATTTGTTGTGCTTGTGGTTGTTCGTTTGTCTTCCCGGGTTTGTCTGTCCAATGGATTACGTTTTATTGATTGCTCCTTAGGTATATTTGTCCTTTTTTTTAGCTCACCTGGCCATAGGCCATGTGAGCTATTGCCATCACTTGGCGTCCGTCGTCGTCGTCGTCTGTAAACTTTTTCAAACGTTAACTCGTCCTAAACTACTGGACCGACTTCAACCTAACTTTGCAGAATTGTTCTTTAGGGCATCTGGAAAATTTCTATCGTTTAAAATTTTTGAAATGTCGAAAAACATGGCTGTCGTTACTATAAGTAGAACATAGGGGTAAATTGCTGTTTTTTGCTAATAACGCAAAAACCATTACAGATATCGAAAATCTGACATGGGGTAAAATTGATCAGCATGACAAGATCTACCTACCCTGAAATTTTGAAGGAAATTCCAAAACCCATTTAGGAGTTATTGCCCTTTTTTCACATTTTTGGCTTTTTTTTATGTTATTATTTCAAAAATCTTCTTCTCTGAAACTACTATTCAAAATCATATGAAACTTGGTAAGATTGTTGCTTAGGGTACCCTGCATAGAACTGATGTGGGGATTTTTGATTCGTCGAAAAACATGGCCGCTGTTACTAAAAATAGAACATAGGGGTAAATTGCTGTTTTTTGCTAATAACTCAAAAACCGTTACAGATATCGAAAATCTGACATAGGGTAAATTTGATCAGCATGACAAGATCTACCTACCCTGAAATTTTGAAGGAAATTCCAAAACCCATTTAGGAGTTATTGTCCTTTTTTCGTCAAATTTTCATAATTTAACATTTTTCGTCATTTATCTCCAAAACTATTTGAGATAGAAGTGAAATGTAAATTTGAAAAATGTTTGCCATGTTGAGATCTAAATACCCTGAAATTTTACAGGAAATCCCAAAACCCATTTAGGAGTTATTGCCCTTTTTTGTCAAATTTTTAAAATTTTAACATTTTTGCATTTATCTCCAAAACTATTTGAGATAGAAGTGAAATGTAAATTGAAAAATGTTTGCCATGTTGAGATCTACCTACCCTGAAATTTTGAAGGGAATCCCAAATTCTATTTAGGAGTTATTGGTTTGTGTAATTTGAGGTCCGGTTCTGTTACATTTATTTAAGGTTCACCCTTATTCCTGGTCAATTTTGTCAACTTCCTGCCAGGACTACCACCATCAGGGAACATATTTTAACATTAAACCTTATGAAAAATAAATCTTCAACAAATTTTCCCTGAACAATTGAACCAATTGCAACAAACTTGGTCAAATAGTTGATTAATTGTCCAATGAAAACCAGACTCCAGGTGAGCGATACAGGCTCTGGTGAGCCTCTTGTTTTTTTGATAATTTCCATTCCAGAGGAAGTCAGGTCTAAATCACTGTGCTTCACCGGAAGTCCAACAAGTTTTATCTGTAATACAACAGAAAGAATATCCATCATAAAAATTTCATACGAAAGAAACTGCAATGCATGTAAATGTCTAACCAATACAGATGTTAAATGTGACAATTTTACGGTACCTGGTTCATGGGATAATTACTATTATTACAATGAAATGTCTGGTATTGATGAAGTGGGATAGTTTCCCCGTCAAAGATCACAGTGTGGAAAAAGTCAAACTTATTCAAATAGGATACACCTGAAGTATGAATGTCTAAATGGTAAGTACGACAAAAAGTTACAGCATCGTTTTTTATTATATTTAGTACAAAATAATATAGAATAAATTATGTAAACATCATGTTAACTCTAAACCCCCTGACTGCTCCTGTTCGACATCTCCATTCAATTATAGTCCTGTGGGTCATGTTATCACTGGAGATCTCAATCTAGTTGATAATCAAAAGCTTAAAAATATGCTAGCTAAAGGCCCCAAATACCGAGAACCTCAGCCAATTAATAGGAAATATAATTCCAAATTACTTATGGATTCCGTTGAGGACTATGCCAGAAAATGGACTTCAAAGGAACAGGAGCCTGCTGACACATTTTCAGAGTGGGTGAAGGCTATTAGGTCAATGATACAAATCAGAATTAAAAGCCTCCAAGGGTATATGAGCACTAAAGCTAAATCCATCTTTAAAGACCCTAAGGTTGTTGAAAACTTGACTCGCCTCCATGACAAATATGTAGTTGTCCCAGCTGACAAAGCCCCCAATAACATCGTTTTTGTTTGCAAGAACTATTATTTTGAGTGTCTAAGAAACGAATTGGGAATAGATAACACTGTGGATAACCCAACTTATACACCGACCACACTCACTAAGCAGGAAGTCCTTGATAACCACAAGACCGTTCTTCATTCCTTTGGCATTTCTACAAAGGATGAAGAAATGGACCTTCCTGCTCTTTATTGGATTCCTAAACTACATAAGAATCCGTTTAAACAAAGGTACATTGCTGGGTCAGCTAATTGCTCTACAAAACCTCTTTCAACGATTTTAACATTCATATTGACATGTATTAAAGAGGACCTTCAGAATTACTGTGAAACATCATATTCCACCAGTGGCGTCAATCAGATGTGGATTCCTAAAAACTCCAAAAATTTACTTCAGTATCTAAAATCAAAATCTTTGGCTACATGCAACGGCATAAAAACATTCAACTTCTCTACACTCTACACTACCATACCACATTCTCAATTAAAAGATCACTTAAAGCAACTAGTTCATCAATGTTTTTTCAAGAAAAATGGGACACGCAGGTATAAATTTCTTGTTCTAGGTAGAGAAAAGGCTTATTTCGAGAAGAACCACTCTGATTCTGACAAAAAGTATTCTGAAGATGAAATTACAGACATGTTAGATTTTCTCATAGACAACATATTCGTTGAATTTGGCGGTCTAATTTTTCAACAAACAATCGACATTCCAATGGGAACCAACTGTGCTCCTCTCCTCGCCGATCTGTTTCTGTACTCATATGAAGCGGACTTCATTCAAGGGTTACTACGTGAAAACAAAAAGAAACTAGCCCAATCCTTTAATTTCACTTTTCGTTATATAGATGATGTGTTGTCGTTAAATAACGACAAATTCCAAGACTTTCTACATCTTATCTACCCCAGTGAGCTTGAAATTAAGGATACTACAGATACACCAAAGTCCGCTTCATATTTGGATTTGTTTCTTGAAATAGACTATGAGGGACGTTTGAAGACAAAACTTTGACAAACGTGATGACTTCAACTTTCCTATTGTTAATTTTCCCTTCTTGAGTAGCAATATACCAGCATCGCCTGCATATGGCGTCTACGTTTCTCAGCTTATCCGATTTTCAAGGGCATGCGTGAGTTACCATGTCTTTCGACAAAGAGGATTACCGCTGTCAAAAAACGTCTTAACCAGGGTTTTATCAAGGAAAAGTTGATGTCATCACTTAGGAAATTTTACGGTCGTCATCACGAATTGATTGACCATTACAGTGTTCCAATATCTAAGATGATGTTGGACCTGTTCCCACTGTCGTAACCTTTCATGTGCCTCCACCGATTTGTGACTTCCACCGGATTGACTTTGTTGAACTTCACGACGGGTGCCGAACTGCTCACCCTTCCGGAGCACCTGGGTTCACTCCTGGTTTTTATAGGAGTTTGTGTTGTTCATTGTTTTTTAGTTTTCTGTGTTTATTTGTTGTGCTTGTGGTTGTTCATTTGTCTTCCCTGGTTTGTCTGTCCAATGGATTACGTTTGTTTTGATTGCTCCTTAGGTATATTTGTCCTTTTTTTTTACAAAATCAGTTGAACGTATGATTTCATTAAATCTTAGTTTTTCATAGACCAACTGAAAAGATTTTTTTTTTCCAGTTTTACAATAATATTGTAATGTGACTATTTCATTAACGCGATCATCCTTCATTCAAAATGACTAAGTAAAGTCAAGAAATACTAAAGGGATATTCGAAGGAGAGAAAAATCGTAACAACTGACAAACTCCGGAGAACAACGAAGACAAGACCAAAACAATACATGCACTACAATTAAAAACTAAAAACATATGAACAACATGGACCCCACCAAAAAACCGGGGGTGGACTCAGGTGCTCCGGAAGAGTAAGCAGTCTCTGCTTCCTGCAGGACACCCGCCATGCTGTCCATGTAAAATCCGATATGAGGAAGGGATAATATCAATGGAACAGGTCCATTTTCATTTGGGAAACGGTTTTTTCATACCTGTCAACCAAGTCATGATGACGTCCATAAAACTTTAATAAGGATGACTTCAGCTTAGGAGCAACGTACCCCTGTCTGAGCAACTTTTCTGTCAGAAGCCGGGCTCTGTCCAGGAAGTCAATGTATATGTCACAAGCTCTGGAATAACGTATGAGTTGTGAAATATATACTCCATACGCCGGCGCTTCTGGAATATTGCCGCTCAAAAATGGGAAGTTGACGATTGGGAAGTCAAAGTCATCCCGTTTGTCGTAAAGTTTTGTATTCAACCTTCCTCTGGTGTCAATTTCGAGGTGAAGGTCAAGATAAGATGCAGACATGGCAGTGTCTGTTGTATCCTTAATTTGGAGCTCATTGGGACAGATGAGATGTAAGAAATTCCCAAAACGTGAATGGTTGAGTGATAAGACATCATCTATGTAGCGGAAGCTGAAATTAAATGTACGGGCTAATTTCTTCTGTTTTTCCTTAAGAAGCCCGTCAAGGAGATCTGCCTCATATGAGTAAAGGAACAAGTCGGCCAGTAGTGGCGCACAATTAGTACCCATAGGAATGCCAATTGTCTGTTGGAAAACACGTCCACCAAATTGAACAAATATGTTGTCGATCAAAAATTCAATCATCAGGACAATTTCGTCCTCTGTATATTTTTTGTTAGATTTAGAGTGGTTTTTAACAAAGTATGATTTATCTCTACCAATGACAAGGTATGTGTATCTGTTGTTGCCATTTTTATTTTGAAAGCATCGATGGATTATATCTTTCAACTTCTCCTTCAGTTGTGAATGAGGAATGGTGGCATAGAGGGTAGAGAAATCAAATGTTTTTATGCTGTTACAGACTGAAATGGACCGAGATCGTAAAATATCCTTTAAGTCTTTGGAGTTCTTTAATATCCACATTTGATTGATACCACTTCTTGAATAGCTTGTCTCACAATAACTTTGGAGGCCCGTTTTGACAGCTGTTAAAACTAATTATTAATAAACAAAAAATTTCATGATATAACACACAAAAACGTACATTATATCGTGTGACCAAGTAGAGAATTTTTGGAGAGTGCGAGTCGAAGACGTGTTGGTGCAACACGTTCATATCTACGTTGGACAAACTTGTAATTGCAACTGATTGAAGTGCATTCTGTTGAAATATGATGGTTCAACCGTATTTTTTGTGGCAACTACAAGTGTATGCCTCTTTTTGCAAAGGAAATGCTAAAATGTAAATTTTGATAATCCTGAGTTTCTATAATTTTACCCTGAACCGATTGTCTGACCCAATTCTAAAATAATCAGTTTGACTTAGGAGGAATTTTTGACTAGCTTTTAAGATGGTTCAGTTTATTTATAATAATGTATAACATCCTTAATTTTAAATTCATTAATATGTTTTGCAGTATCTAATATTATACAGTTCTGTGGCGACTTTTATACGAAAAATGGCAGCATTGTGTATATAAAATATGAAAATAAGAATTTTATACATGGAATCGACTGTCGTTGTAAAGCTGTCACGACAGCATCGCAACGCATTAACATCGAAGCCGTGGATATCCGATTCCAGAATAATATTGATAAGTCCACTGGTATCTGTGATGACGCACAAAATTCTTTCTTGAAGATTTCTGATAACACAACAAATAGAACGTATAGCTGTGAAGATAAAAAAATGATTGGAGGCTACGAAAACATTTACTTTTTTTCAACTCTGCAGGACCTAGCGTTGAAATGCACCTGCACCTTGACATAGATCCGCAATGGTTTGGATTAGTGTATCAGGTAGCTTTAATGTGATATGCCATTTGTTGTATCAACACTTACAGTAGAATAACAGTGCATGCTGCTTCTCATATGTCTTTATTACATCCTCTATTGATTTGTGTGATTTGTCTAAACATTACTATTGATACAAATTAATGGTTCTGTACCTTATAGGAGCTACTGTATCTGACGTTTGACAAAATATGTAATGTTTAGCTTATCTGATCAAAAATAACGTGTAAGTTATTGCTCAGTTGGTACTAGTTGTCGTCCATCAACGTCATATTTTTTTCCTTTAGAATTTGAATCAGCTGGGACGAACTTTGGCTTTGATCTGAACTTTCAACTGATATGGCCGCCATTACTGGAAATAGCAAATCATAACAAACATAACTAAAGCACTTCTCTGAAAATACAGTGCCAAACCTAGACGGTGACTTTTGAAATTGCTCACCAAGATAGCCGTTATTAATCTCCTCTGAAACTACTAGGCCAGTTGAAACCAAACATTTGTGGATTGGTATTTAGAAATTTCCCTCGCATAATAATTATTATTATCATTATTATTAAGTCCCCAAATCAAAAATTGGAGGACTTTTGCTCCGTTTCTTATCAAGTCCCCAAAACAACATTTGGGGAACTTTTTGTTTTTGCTCCGTTTATTATTATTTTTTTTATTATTCTTCTTTTCATTTCTTTTTTCTTATTTTTCGTCGTCTTAGGAATGAACTTGTCCGAATGGAATCTCAAAAACCATTCAAGCGACCTTAATAAAACTTGGTACAAAAATAGGTGTTCATGCCTAGTTGTGCACAAATGTTTCAGAATATCCAAAATTTCCGCCTCAGTGTGTAAAAATTCAATATGCTCCGATTTTGGCGAATTTTGGTTTCAAAGCAGATTATGATATTACAAAGTGATTTCCGTCATCAAAAATTTTCCGTCGGCCGCCATTTTCAACATGGTCACCAAAATGCCTATCAATTAAACATGCTTCTATTTCAAGGATATTTGGTTTCAATGTAGATTATGATATGGCAAAGTGATTTTCTCATCAAAAATTTTCAAAATGGCCGCGGTTTTGGGGACTTTTTTGTTGTTATCCAAACACAGTATTACTTATTATTTTTTTACTATTATTATTATTATTATTTGTCTTTCTTCTGAGCCATGAATTTGTCTGAAGTGGATCTTAAAAACCGTTCAAGCGAACTTAATAACCCTGGTACAAAAATATGTGACCCCATTTCTAGTTGTGCATAACGGTTTTGGAATTTTCAAAATGGCCGCAGTACGTGTTTGGGACTTTTGTTGGCAATACACAGTATTACTTGTTATCATTATTATCTCCGCACTTTCGAAGAAATTCGGGGATATAGCGATTGTCTCCGTCCGTCCGTCCGTCCGTCCGTCACACTTTCTTGTGACATCAACTTTTCCTTCACTTTTGGGTTAAGGAATTTAATTTCTATATAGAATGGTTGCGTACCACCCGTAAATGCGCAATAAGGTTTTAGAATTTTGATTTTTTAAACCATGAGCCCACAGGGGCCGAATTTTGAAAAATTGTCAATTTAAGCTTGTGACATAAACCTGTCTTTTGTTTTAAAATTTATGCACTTTATTTCTATACAGTATTGTCAAACACCATATGCAGGCGTGCAATAAGTTTTAGAATTTTAATTTTCTAAAATTGGAGTCCACATGGGTCGAAATTTGAAATTTTTAATTTAAGCTTGTGACCTTAACTTCTATTTCAGTTTGCTTATACATGTATATAGTATTGTCCTACACTATATTTAGTTGCACAATAAGGATTTAGAATATCGGTTTGATCGGGATGGGGGGGGGGGCTCACACAGGCCCCAATTTCCAAAATTGTCGGTTTAAGCTTGTGAACTAAGGTTTTTTTTCAATTTTCATTAGGATTATTGATTTCATTTCTTTATAGAATGACTGCATACTATTTTTGGATGGGAATAAGGTATTATATTTTTGACTATAGGTAAGTTGCCAACTACTTACAGGGGATGCGGGGATCCGACAGTCCAGATTTCTAGTTATTATTATGATTTTGTCGTTGTTATTTGTGTAGCGGATGAATTGTTTCGTTGTTATTTTATTATCCATGTTTATTCGGGTTCCAGTGGATCGATACAGGCTCCTGAGGGCATCAAGTTTATATGTTATATTGAAAAAGAAATTTAAATTCTACTGAAGTTTCATTCTTGGGGAATAACCTTATGTTGTGTTGTCATGTCATTTTTAGAGTATTTTTCTTTTTTCCTCATATGCAATACGGTTTATGTGTCCTCTTTTTTACACTATCGTTTAAGCAAGCAATGGCGCTAAAGTGAGCGTTGTCTGTGAAATGGATACAGTTCTTACGACCACGGATGAAATAACTAGTATGCCACTATCAACAACATCTGGGATGATGACATCCGTCTCTTCTCTAACAACAACTACGCGTGATTCTGAAACAACTTTATCATCATTACCATCAACTTCAAAAGAAGTATCGACTGTCAAGCCAAAACGTCTTGAAGCTACGTCATTTTCGTTCATGAAGTCAACAGGAAAAACAACTAAAACTACCATTTCTGAAAACATATCGACATACACAACACTAAATGCCACGAAAAGTGTCATAGTTTCCAATACAACGGGTGCCAACCCATTGACAATGCTTACCGCAGACACAATTGGTACAGACAATACAACATTTACAGTACAGACATTAAATACAACAAAATCAACTTCTGTCAGAAAAACATCATCTGGTACTGGAACTATCTCAAAATCAATGAAAGAAAGTAAGATTGTTTCTTCTTAATAATTATGTTGAAACGGTTCTTTCTTTAACTATTTAGCCGATGAAATTTATAAAAATGCCTCCTTTGTAAAAAAAACAGTTCGGAAAAGATTTTTTTTATTAAAGTGCCTCTTTCACTTTCAAAAGTATTTGCAAATCCTTAGATATATTTGTGATTATCTTCAAATCTGAGAAAAACATGGCCGCCAGAGGGGAAATACTTTTCACTTTGGACCCTATGAGACAAATATTTTTGATCATCTGCTCTGAAACTTTTGAAGTAAATTCAACCAAAGAATTAATGGAAGTTTGTAGAAGCATTTCGTCAGGTGAGCGATAGAGGCTCAGCCCACTGAGCCTCTAGTTTTACTTTTAATAGCCGTGAATATTGGCATTTTTGTTAAGTTTTGTTGATATTCTATATTTATAGTTTATATTGTGTAGTTGATTTACAATGTGTCTTAAAATTTACATGTATTTGTATATTAATAAATATTGTTAAATTAAAATCACTCCGATGCTTATTCCCTATTAACGCTTGCCTTTTCCTTGCATCTTTTTTTATTAATTTGTATACCTCTGTATAATTTACCAGCGAATAAGATAGTTGCTTCTTTCATCCCATTACTATCTATTTATACTAATGTCACATTGAAACTTTCAATATTTAATTGAAATTTTACTCTGCATATCTCTTGTTATATTTGCTTTAAATGCCGTTTTTATCGTTATTAAAACCTACGAAATCATTTAACATAATTGAAGATTTTTAACTTATATTATTATTTTTACAGTCAAATGTGATGTTGTGTAACCTTTTTACCTAAATATACCTATATGAAATAGACTTTAACGGAATTATACCTAAACAGCTGATTTTGAACCTTATGTGTTTAATAGTAAACTTTTTTTACTTGTAATAGCCGTGAATATTGGCATTTTTGTTAAGTTTTGTTGATATTCTATATTTATCAGTTTATATTGTGTAGTTGTGTCTTGTAAGATTCTTAAAGCCATTCAATCTTTTTAAAATATACTCCGTATACCTTATTATTAGACACAATTCACAGAATAAGAACCACTAAAGAGTAAGATTTTTATTCGTTAGAATTAAATCTCATAGTTTTTACGGTTTTTCTAAACATTAATAATCCAATATGGCACTTATGATGTCAACACTTCATCACAAGAAGTATACGAACGGCCAAATTATTTCAAATTCTAAGTAATTTGAACAATCTTGCAAATTATTTATGACTTATTAACTTCTCTTTTGGGTCGGAAATCCATCTTATTGCAATTTCTACTTAAATACATTCTTTCAGAGCATGCGATAGACCAGAAATAATTCTGGCCGGTGCACTTACGTTGTCGATTATTGTGAATGGTTACATCGTTTATATGGTTGAAACAATGTTGTAATGTTATCATATTTCATCATATGCCTTGTTTGATGCTTGAAGTTTAATATTCAAATTTCTTGTATCATACCACGTTGAACTTCTCACACATTCGTTTCTTTGTTTCTGAATTTCCTCGCATCAGCTATTTCGTCATTAACTGGCGGCAAGCCAACGACAGTAGTCTAAACAGAACATCTTTGCAGGTATTTAATAATTTTACTTTATATTTCCATACGTTATGTTCATAATGTATTATCATTGTATTTTTTCACACTTTTGGAAGTATTTATTGAACATTAAGAAATTCCGATGAATTGAATATTTTCATTTTAGATTGTATTTTTGTTTTCCAAAATTTTAGGGTTGTAGTTAATAATAAAACAAAAAGGTCAACAATAACATAACTATCAATTAACGCCATCTTTTCGACATACCTTCGGACGTAAATATCATAAAGAGTTCAAAGCATAAAGATAGAATCAACAGGAAGTCACGATAGTCTGACTTCGTACAAAAAGTATGCTTAAATAAATTAGAGAATAAAGTCAAATTTTGCTTGTTTTCACAATAAAGCTTAGGCTCTTACAGCTCTTGGTCGGCTACTGTCGCACTGTTAAACAATATAGTGAGAAATAACAGTCCCATGAAGCGTTTCGTGGTATCTCGTCAGTTGTATAGTATTTACATGTATGAGAGACTGGTATGAATTTAAATTATTTGGGAGAAAGAGCAATTTCACAGAAGAGCATAAGATCTTAAGGTATTCGCGGTTTCTGTGAGGTTTCGAAAGACTTCTGCATTTACTTATGATGTTACAATACACAATATGATGGGGCAATCGGTTCATCTTAATTCGCTTATTTACCTTAGAGATGTTGTTAGCTATTTTAAGAAATATATATATTTGCAGTTAATAAATGGTATTGTGCATCATCATGGTCTGATTTATTACACCCATACATTTGGTAATTTATTGTATGGTGATAGTTACTCAGTAACATTGATATCGTCATTGGCCTATCGGAATTTAAAAAGGTAACTACTACATAATAACCAGCTTATTACCATTTACGACATGTTTGCCTTTTAGTGTTTTAAATAAAAAAAATTTTGCATTAATTGTTCAGAAAAAAATATGCTGTCAAATTGATTAAATCTAAAGATTAAAAAGGAGCGATAGCCGAGAAAAATATTAAATGACCTGGCTGCCATGTTTTTTGGGAGAATGGCACCAAAGTCACAAGAATTATTTTTAGCCTCGTATGTATCAAATCCTGCAAATTTTTCACCAAGCTATTATATTGTTTTCCAAATAAGTACAGAAAACTGCCAGTGTCATGCCGTATACGAGTTGGTATAGCTAATCATTGTCATGTTTCTTGCCCAGTCAGCACAAAAGTAACAACACTACGGAAGGACGTTAAATGGAACATCTCCCCTAAGCTTTGTTTAATTCCGTTAAGTGGTTCTAAAAAATATTAAAATGTGAAAGTTTATGGACGACGAACAAAACGTGATGGCATCAGCTCACATTCAGAGCTTAAATATGCAGAATACATTTATCCAAAAGAGCTACAGTTGAACAAATCTAATATGAGCAGTAAATTATATCCCTTCCTATGGCAAAATATATGGTGTGTTCATATCTCTATATTGTGTTTTGTGTGGGTTTGCTCTAGATAATAACTCATAGATAATACATGTATATCCAGCTTGAAGAAGAGCGTTTGTCATGAACGGCTTTACCAACCCTAGTTTCTAATACAAACGTCTACCCAATAAGTCATACAAACTCGGAAGTCCCTTAAGATATTATGGCTACAAATAAGATATTTATGTAATTCTGTGAAAATGATTTTTTTTCATATGACTTGAAGAATTTGAACTGGTCACTCACTAATAACAAAGATTTATGTTGAACTCCATGATAAAATACCATAAATTGGAGTGTTGTTTATGACTAGTTCGTTTAATGGTACGACAGCAGCAGCTATGAGAGCCTTTAGTAATGTAAAGTTAAAACAAACACGTCTAAACTAACGTTCAGTCCAACCAAATTTATCATTTTAAGCCTTGATAGAGATCATAATGTCTTGGCTTTTATAGTTTGTTTTATACACCACATGAGGTTTTAACCATAAAACGACTCCACCAGTGCTAAGTTTACATGTATGTACCATGTACTAGCCTGACTCTGTTGATTCTATGTTTGTACTCTTTTACATTGTTTTCGTCAAAAGGTCTGTCGGTTGAAATGTTCATTATTATTATATTGTTGACCGTTCCGGTTATCCTTTTAATTTATATAGGAATTTGATTGTACACAAAAACCTTAGTTACTGAGTTTATAGCGTACAAGTAATCATAGATCAAACAATGTAGAAAGATAGGGTGACACATGAAACAATTGTTCAAAAACAAACAAGTAAAAAAGACCAGAAATATAAAAAAAAAAACTAGAAGTGGTGCCATCATAAAAAGGACAAATATACCTAAGGAGCAATCAAAAAACGTAATCCATTGGACAGACAAACCCGTGAAGACAAACGAACAACCATAATCACAACAAATAAACAGAGAAAACTAAAAACAATGAACACCACGAACTCCTATAAAAACCAGGAGTGAACCCAGGTACTCCGGAAGGGTAAGCAGTTCCTGCTCCGTATACGGCACCCGTCGTGAAGTTCAACAAAGTCAATCCGGTGGAAGTCACAAATCGGTGGAGGCACATGAAAGGTTACGACAGTGGGAACAGGTCCAACATCATCTTAGATATTGGAACACTGTAATGATCAATCAATTCATGATGACGACCGTAAAATTTCTTAAGTGATGACATGAACTTATCCCTGATAAAACCCTGGTTAAGAAGCTTTTGTGACAGCAGTAATCCTCTTTGCCGAAAGTCAGGGTAACTCACGCATGCCCTTGAAAATCGGATAAGCTGAGAAACGTAGACGCCATATGCAGGCGATGCTGGTATATTGCTACTTAAGAAGGGAAAATTAACAATAGGAAAGTTGAAGTCATCACGTTTGTCATAAAGTTTTGTCTTCAAACGTCCCTCATAGTCTATTTCAAGAAACAAATCCAAATATGAAGCGGACTTTGGTGTATCTGTAGTATCCTGAATTTCAAGCTCACTGGGGTAGATAAGATGTAGAAAGTCTTGGAATTTGTCGTTATTTAACGACAACACATCATCTATATAACGAAAAGTGAAATTAAAGGATTGGACTGGTTTCTTTTTGTTTTCACGTAGTAATCCTTGAATGAAGTCCGCTTCATATGAGTACAGAAACAGATCGGCGAGGAGAGGAGCACAGTTGGTTCCCATTGGAATGCCGATTGTTTGTTGAAAAATTAGACCGCCAAATTCAACGAATATGTTGTCTATGAGAAAATCTAACATGTTTGTAATTTCATCTTCAGAATACTTTTTGTCAGCATCAGAGTGGTTCTTCACGAAATAAGACTTTTCTCTACCTAGAACAAGGAATTTATACCTGCGTGTCCCATTTTTCTTGAAAAAACGTTGATGAACTAGTTGCTTTAAGCGATCTTTTAATTGAGAATGTGGTATGGTAGTGTAGAGTGTAGAGAAGTCGAAAGTTTTTATGCTGTTGCATGTAGCGAAAGATTTTGATTTTAGATATTGAAGTAAATTTTTGGAGTTTTTAAGAATCCACATCTGATTGACGCCACTGGTGGAATATGATGTTTCACAGTAATTCTGAAGGCCCTCTTTAATACATGTCAATATGGATGTTAAAATCTTTGAAAGAGGTTTTGTAGAGCAATTAGCTGACCCAGCAATGTACCTTTGTTTAAACGATGTTTGCTGGGGACTTTCTCATCGGTTGCTATTGACTTTTTCAATGGTATTGACTCTTTGACTTCCATTTTGACTTAAATAGATAAATTTTAGGGTCCTGAACCCAAATATATATGGTTGCTAGGTACATTTTCACTGGTTGCTATGGACTTTTTAAATGACCTT
The DNA here is from genome assembly GCA_028015205.1 of Mytilisepta virgata. NCBI lineage: Eukaryota > Metazoa > Mollusca > Bivalvia > Mytilida > Mytilidae > Mytilisepta > Mytilisepta virgata. Next base: position 42,078,898 of record CM051516.1, read on the forward strand.
GACTCTTGGCCTTTCTTTTTGACTTATACGGGTAAATTAAAAGGTCCTTAACCCAAATATATATGGTTGCTAGGGACTTTTTCATCCGTTGCTAGGAACTTTTTCATCAGTTGCTTCGGACTTTTACAATGACCTTGACCCTTGACCCTATATTTTACTTGTACAGCTACCATTTAATAAAAATCAAGTTATGCTCTAAACATCTGTGACAATATGTCAGACCATTATTTTCTGTTTACATGCAACTAATATTTCAAGGGCAAAAACTCCTATAAGGGGTCAATTGACGATTTTGGACATTTGACTTATTTGTAGATCTTACTTTGCTGGACATTTTTTCTGTTTACAGTTTGTCTTTATCTATAATAATATTCAAGTTAATAACCTAAAACTGCAAAAGTTCCTTAAAATTAACAATTCAGGGGCAATAACCCAAAAATGGGTTGATCGATTCGTCTGAAAATTTCTTGGCAGCTAGATCTTGACTTCATAAACATTTTTATTTCTTGTCATGTTTGCTCTAACTACTTTGCTTTTGAGATATGAGCCAAAAAGTGCATTTTCACCTATGTTCTATTTTTAGCCATGGAGCCTTGTTTCTCAATGGAATTTATACTACCTACCCTAAGGATCTGTCATCCTAATTTTGGCTGAAATTGATTCAGTAGTTTCAGAGGAGAAGATTTTTTAAAGTTTAAAAAAAATGTGAAAAATTGTCTTTAAAGGGCAAAAACTCCCATAAAGGATCAATTGACGATTTTGGTCATTTGACTTATTTGGAGATCGTACTTTGCTGAACATTTTTGCTAAGTATGGCTGTAATTGGTTCAGTGGTTTCAGAGGAGAAAATCTTAGAAAAAGTTTACGACGGACGCCAAGTGATGAGTATTTCCAGAGACAAGGCAAAATTATCAATTTCACCATTTTTCGGTCCCAAAATTGGAACCCTTAATCGATTTTCAAAATTCAAAACTTTTTTGCACATCTACAGATAATAAGGAACAAAATTATATACAAATGAATTTGCTAAATCTAAATGAATGAAGAGTTTAGATCACAAGCTTAAATTGTCAATTTTCGAAATTCGACCCCTATGGGCCTCAATTTTTGAAAATCAAAATTCTAAAACCTTATTACGCATCTACATACATTTTGTGACAATATTGTATAGAAATAATGCATGAAGTTAAAAATTAACGAGGAGTTTTGGAGACAAGGTTATCTAACGGATGAACAGACGGACGGTCAAACAGACCGATTACCAATATCCTCAAACTTCATTCGAAGTGCGGGGATAACAATTCGATATCTTTGCATTCTGTTACTGCTTTGGAATGTGCGTGCTTCAGTGGGATTTATATATTCACTGCGAAATGTTTGAAGTCCCAATCAACCAGAGACAATAAAATTCACAGGTTTCAAATGTCTAATATTGCCAACCTGTTTTAATTTCCATTTTGCCTTGAAAGTGTTCAAAATAATTTATCGCAGTTCTTTTTAAATTGATTGTTGTGTAACGAATTATCTTACTTTGGTATAAAACAAATGGTTTTTTTGTTCATTCGCATACTAATGTTTGTGGAATATAAACTTATATATTATATTCATGAGCTTCCTCAATCGTTTAGATATGGAGAGCAATATCGTTCTTTTTAAAAAAAAAAAAACCTGTTGTTAAAAACAGTGATAATGTTAAATCTATCTGTTTATCATTTGTTTTTCAGGTGATTTGTTGATAACAACATGTCGGTCATCGATAGAGTGATGCATACTTGTGAAAATGTTATCAGTAAAGTAGACTATGGCCTAAGATATATTAAAAGTCAAACAAAAGTCAAACAAAATGCATCGCCGGTGATTTATGCAAATATTACTGGAATGGATAGATTTCGTTTTCCAAAATGGCTATTAGGATTGTTTCTATTTTCCAACTGCATGACATATTCAGGTAAAAATATACCATAGATGTCAGTGGCGGATCCAGAGGGGGGCGTAGAGGGCGTACGCCCCCACCCCTTTGATCGCCAAAATAATATCTTTTTTATAGATATATATAATTTTTTAGCATAAAATCGTCAATATGTACCCCTTTTTTTAAAAAAAATCCGCTCCTAAATGTGATAAGTTTTAGAAAAAAATGAGACATATGGACCTTATTATTTTGTGTAATAACGACTTTGAATATGGATGTGTAAGAAAGAACATGCCACTTCAGTTTCACATATCATAGCTCAACTTTGAGACCATTTTATAAGATAAAAGTGTCTTCATTTATTTATGGTTTTTATTATTCTTTACTTTTAAATTTGTATAATAGAATGTTAATTACTACCATCAAGTCAACATTTCTGGTGTTAATCAAGGATAATACTCAATACCCTCGATATTTATGTCTTATGCCTTTTCAGAACAGACCTTGAAAATTGGACATCAGATCAAATTCCGGAAATAAAACTGGTTGGGATCTTATATATTAAAATGAGAGGATATAGGGTACTTCACAATGAAACAACATCTCATAATACTAAACACTGGGAAATATTGTTTGCATCTAAGGTTCATCGTACAATTTTAAACAAGGAGCACAAAATCCACATTCCAAGACAAGCAATAGATATATTGCCCAAAGCCAAACTATGTCAAAATTAAAGATTACTTAGAATGTTTGTTCGGGACTGACAACTGAAATTTATCTCAAAATACATGTTTTACAACGTTATTCAAATATATTTACTTCGGTTAGCTTTTGTAACCAACTTTCTCTTTACAAAAAAAGATCGCGGGTGAATATTAAGACCCATAATTTTTAAGATATCAATCAACTACAAAAAGTTCTTCTAGATAACTAATGTCAGTCACTGCATTAATTTCTTAAAGGCTTTGGTGCGTATATTTTCAGTTTTAAAAAAAAAAAAACATAAAAGATTTTTGAAGTAAAATAAATTTATATCCTCAACTATCATAATATTGTAAATTCTATTTATAGACTCCTAGATAATGTCAACAAATTTCTATTCTTAATCTTATGGATGGGTCTTATATATAGAAAGCCAACACATTATCACTCATAATGTCGTACAGTGGATTTGAATACCAAAATGAGGTAGAAGAATTATGCCATTTGAAGAATGTTTTAAATATTTGGTTGTTTCAAGTCACTGTGATTTTGTTGCTGGTCATAATAAAACCTAACAGGTCTTTTGACATGTGAACTACATCAGCGTAGTCTACCAAGCGTTATATCAATCGTAATAATTGAAAAACACATTGCAATATATCTCTCTGTACTATACAGTTATCATTCAGACCAAGGAGATGAGCCGTTTATAGCTTCTTTATCTAAGAGAGATCACCTTTGCAATCTAGATCGAATAATTCGTCCCTTGGTTCAATTACCTTATCTAGAAATCAATTCCAAAGGTAGGATGTAATGAACTTCATTTACAATGCATGATGATATATCTTCAAAGATGTTAGTAAATATATGAAGGAAATTCTTCCGGGTATCTAAATAAATAAAAATGCTCATGAAATCGACGATTAAGAGGACGACCTGATTTGTCCAGGTTATTCGGACGTTACATTATGGCTAAGATCGAGATAGGTTAAAGAAATAACACTGCGTGTTTAAAATGGCGCTTCCTTAGAAAAGCATATGAGAAATATCCTACTAACTGTAGATTTGACAAGTTGTTTGATCAAGTCAATGCTATTTAAGAATATCCACAATCGTTTCTGTTAAAAATCAAATCTGAAAAAAGTGCTTTGTATAGAAACGTATTAAATACAGGCTGAAGTCAGTGCTTCCAAAATTCTACGGTCGTCATCATCAACTTGTTAATCGTTATGGAATATCAATTTCTGATATGAAATCTGATCTCTCCCATTTGTGGTAGTTTCGCTGTTTAGCAAAGAACGTGAAATTTTACTGACTTTGATATGAGCAACATAACGGATATTTTATAAGAAGCGGGAATGCTTACCCAACCGGACAATTCACTTGTGGTTTTTTTGGCGGAGTCCATTTGGCTCATAATGATTTTTAGTTTTTGTGTTGTGGTTCTGTGGTTGTTTGTTCTCGTCCTTCCCTTTGACGGTTTGTCTTTGTGTCTGGATTTGCGATTGTCGTATGGGCCTTCGGACTTTCCTTGCCCTTTCTTTCAAATGCGCTACACAAATATACCTATGTATTGGTCTCGTATTTTACACTTACAAAATTGTTCGTATTATATCATTTACAGTTTACATTAATAAGTTTTGATAATTCCAGAGGAAGCCAGGTCTAAAACATTGTGCTACACCGGAACTCCAACGAGTATTATCTGTGATACAGAAAGAATATCCATCATAAAAATTGCATACGAAAGAAACTGCAATGTATGTCAATGTCTAACTAATACAGATGTTAAATGTGACAATTTTACGGTACCTGGTTCATGGGATAATTACTATTATTACAATGAAATGTCTGGTATAAATGAAGTGGGATTGATTCCCCGTCAAAGATCCCAGTGTGGACAAGGTCAAACGTATTCAAATAGGATACACCTGAAGTATGAATGTCTAAATGGTTAGTATGACAAAAAGTTACAGCATCGTTTTTTATGATTATTAGTAACAAATAATACAGAATAAATTATGTAAACATCATGTTTTACAAAATCAGATGAACGTATAATTTTATTAATTCTTAGTTTTTTATAGACCAACTGAAAAGATTTTTTTTAGTTTTAGACTCTATTTCATTTACGCGATCATCCTTCGTTCAAAATGACTAATTATTACTTAACAAAACATTTCATGATATAACACACAAAAACGTAAATTATATCATGTGACCATTGGCAAGTAGAGAATTTTTGGAGAGTGCGAGTCGAAGACGTGTTGGTGCAACACGTTCATATCTACTTTGGACAAATTTGTAATTGCAACTGATTAAAGTGCGTTCTGTTGAAATTTGATGGTTCAACCGTATTTTCTGTGGCAACTATGCCTCTTTTTGCAAAGGAAATGCTAAAATGTAAATTTTGATAATCATTTTCTATAATTTTACCCTGAACCGACAGTCTGACCCAATTCTAAAATAGGCCGTTTGACTTACGAGGAATTTTTGGCTAGCTTTTAAGAAGGTTCAGTTTATTTATAATAATGTATAACATCCTTAATTTGAAAATTCATTAATATTTTTTGCAGTATCTAATATTATACAGTTCTGTGGCGACTTTTATGCGAAAAATGGCAGCATTGTGTATATAAAATATGAAAATAAGAATTTTATACATGGAATCGACTGTAGTTGTAAAGCTGTCACAACAGCATCGCAACACATTAATATCGAGGCCGTGGATATCCGATTCCAGAAGAATATTGATGAGTCCACTGGTATCTGTGATCACGCACAAAATTCTTTCTTGAAGATTTCTGATAACACAACAAATAGAACCTATAGCTGTGAAGATAAAAAAATGATTGGAGGCTACGAAAACCTTTACAACTCTACAGGACCTAGCGTTGAAATGCAACTGCACCTTGACATAGATCCGCAAATGGTTTGGATTAGTGTATCAGGTAGCTTTAATGTGATATGTCATTTGTTGTATGAATACTTACAGCAGAATAACGGTGCATGCTGTTTCTCATATGTCTTTATTACATCCTCTCTTGATTGGTGTGATTTGTCTAAACATTACTATTGATACAAATTAATGGTTCTGTACCTTATAGGAGTTACTGTATGTGACGTTTGACAAAATATGTAATGTTTAGCTTATCTGATCAAAAGTAACATGTAAGCTATTGCACAGTTGGTACTAGTTGTCGTCCATCAAAATCATATTTTTTCCTTGTAAATAGAAGTCTTATTCTTTGAATCAGTTGAGACGAACTTTGGCTTTGATCTGAACCTTTAACAGATATGGCCGCCATTACTTGAAATAGCAAAATCATCACAAACATAACTAAAACACTTCTCTGAAACAACTGTGCAAAACCTAGACAGTGCCTTTTCAAAGAAAATTGCTAACCAAGATAGTCGTTATTAATCTCATCTGAAACTACTAGGCCAATTGAAACCAAACATTTGTGTATTTAGAAATTCCCTCGCATAATTATTATTATTTTATTATTATTAAGTCCCCAAATCAAAAATTGGAGGACTTTTGCTCCGTTTCTTATCAAGTCCCCAAAACAACATTTGGGGAACTTTTTGTTTTTGCTACCTTTATTATTATTCTTTTCATTTCTTTTTTTTTTATTCTTCATCTTTTTAGGCATAAACTTGTCCGAAGCGGATCTCAAAAACCATTCAAGCGAACTTAATGAAACTTGGTACATAAAGGTTTCGGAATATCCAAAATTGCCGCCTAAATGTGGAAAAATTCAACATGGTCCGATTTGGACGAATTTTGGTTTCGAAGTAGATTATAATATTACAAAATGATTTCCCTCATTGAAATTTTTCCGTCGGCCGCCATTTTCAACATGGCCACCAGAATGCCGAAAAATTAAACGTGCTACTATTTCAACGATATTTGGTTTCCAAGTATATTATGATATGGCGAAGTGACTTTCGTCATCGAAAATTTTTATAATGGCCGCGTGTTTGGGAACTTTTTTGTTGGCATCCCAACACAGTATTACTTGTTATCATTAACAATATAATTATTTTGTCGTTATTTGTGTAGCGAATGAATTGTTTCGTTGTTATTTTATTATCCATGTTTATTCGGGTTCCAGTGGATCGATACATGCTCCTGAGAGCATCAAGTTTATATCTTACATTGAAAAATAAAATTAAATTCTACTGAAGTTTCATTCTTGGGGAATAACCTTATGTTGTGTTGTCATGTCACTTAGAGTATTTTTCTTTTTTCCTCATATGCAATACGGTTTATGCGTCCTCTTTTTTACACTATCGTTTAAGCAAGCAATGGCGGTACAGTGAGCGTTGACTGTGAAATGGATACAGTTCTTACGACCACGGATGAAATAACTAGTATGCCACCATCGACAACATCTGCGATAATGACATCTGTCTCATCTCTAACATCAATCACGCGTGATTCTGAAACAACTTTATCATCATTACCATCAACTTCAAAAGAAGTATCGACTGTCAAGCCAAATCGTCTTGAAACTACGTCATTTTCGTCCATGAAGTCAACAGGAAAAAGAACTAAAACTACCATTTCTGAAAACATATCAACATACACAACACAAAATGCAACGAAAAGTATCATAGTTTCCAATACAACGGGTGCCACCACATTGAAAATGCCTACCGCAGACACAATTGGTACAGACAATACAACATTTACAGTACAGACATTAAATACAACAAAATCAACTTCTGTCAGAAAAACATCATCTGCTACTGGAACTATGTCAAAATCAATGAAAGAAAGTAAGATTGTTCCTTCTTAATAATTATGTTCGAACGGTTCTTTCTTTAACTATTTAGCCGATGAAATTTATAAAAATGCCTCCTTTGTAAAAAAAAAAAAAAAAAAAAAAAAAAACAGTTCAGAAAACATTTTTTTAAGTGCTTCTTTCACTGCCAAAGGTATTTGCAAATCCTTGAATATATGGGTTTCATTAAATGTCTTCACATTTTAATCATTTCATGTTTATTCATTGTATTCATTGACATGAGGGTAAAATCTAATACTAAGCTATCGAGCACGCCTTTTCTAGTCTGCATGTTGCATAAAAAAAAATTACCTATCACAGAATTTATAGAGCCGTAACTAACTCCGTTACTTGAGTACATCTTTAGCTCGTTTGGTAAAGCGGTGGACTACTCCGGGTTCGATCCTCGGTTGCTGCAGTTGGTAATTTTTCGAAACAAATCATGTTCAATTGTTAAAACCCCCCACCCCCGTCGCAGGAAAGTCTGGAAGAAAACAATAAATTTTCAACAATTAGGTGACACCGGTGCTGTTGCATCCTGTAAATCTCCGATTATCGTTACTTAGCAACCAATGTTTCCGCATTGAAAAAATGTTGAGATACAGTTGTTTGATATTTGTATTAAGTTTAATTAAAGTAAAGGTATTAACTTCATCCAGAAACTTGTCTGAATTTAGGCTGTCCTTTCTTTTCATAGGGATTTTTTTAAACAAATATTTTTTTTTGTCTCTGAAGTTAACCCATTAGCATATTTATTGAACATTGGCCAAGATAAGCACTTCCTCTACATAAAATTTGTTCAATGACTTTATTTTATTAAAGGATCTACTTATCTCTAGGATTCTGAGTTTAATTATTTCTACTTGATACAAACAAAATATGAAGATGTTTACTGACAAATGATTTGATCTAATTTTTACAGTATTTGCTTTCAACATAATATTATTAGTTATTTACCAAACTGAAGTACACATGTATTATATATAAAATTAAGAAGGGATAACATTTATATTATTTTTGTAGAGAGTCATACGGACCCTGCTATCATAGCACTAGCGATTGCTGGCGTACTGACACTTGTGCTAATTGTTATTGGCATTGCAATTGGCAGATCAAAATACAAGAAAAAAAGGTAACGTTTAGAATCAGTTTGTTTTATAATTATTAACATTGTCGTTTTTCCATGATCTGAAGCACATATTTCAATTGCATGTCATTTTCATGAATTGTCAAAATTGAATTTCTTTGATTCAAACTTTGAAAATGTAAGGATATGGGGCAAGCCTCAATAATTTACGATTTCACTCAGATGTCGTTTTGTGGTCTATGACAAAGACAGCATGATCAAGCCAAGAGTTAAATGGCCTCAAACAAGGAAACATAGAAGAACGAAATTCGGTCACATAAACATCGTTATTTAAGCCATATCTACGGATATCTTGACTAGTATTTATTTTGTTTCATCAGTATCATTAAATTGAAATAATTTTAATTCAAACAAACTTCTTATTTCAGAGAAGAGAGGATTAAAAGAGAGATTGCTAATGAAATGGTGTCTGTAAATATATATGATCCTTTACCTGTGGATGGAAAAAGAGGTTCTTCTCATACCAAAATAAATCAAGGTTATGTTAACATTCCAGAAAGTATTAGTTTAGATGGTACAGCTTCTCATGAAAGAAGGGTGACTGGGCCTTTCCATCAAGTCGAAAATTCCTTTGATTCTTCCAACAACTATGAAAAAATTACTTACAATGGTTCTAATTCATCTTCACATGCTGGGAACATCTACAATCAAAATGAAACATGTGATCACCCCCAAAGAGCGGTAAATTCAAGTTCTGCACAGTACGATAAAGTTGATATAGTCAATTCTCGGGGTGAAACTCGATCAAACGAAGGATTTATCGTAGATCAACCATCAAATGACCTTTATTCCCGTGTAGACAACAAAAAGGATACAACTGACGATGAAATAAATCCTTATGTTGATGAAGTGGTTGCTAGAGGTATGGCTTCCCAACGAGAATACAATTTTAAGAGATCGTCGTCCTCTGTAGAAGGCAGCATGAGAGATTTGGTAACGCAGGCTTCAAATTGGGCTGATGAAGCAATGTAAATCACTTGCTCTGGGTTAACCGCGTGTTAAGCAAACAGAAATAATAGATATACGTTTCAATTTCGATTTGCAGAGAACACAATGTACATCTTGCATGTCACATTCAATTGTATTTTTTCACTTTCAATTTTTTGCATAAAAATAATCTTATGTAGTGCAGACCCACGAAGACTTTGTCACTATATCTATATATATAACCGATTAGATATATATTTATTGTTTCAGTATTTGTATTTTGAATTTTCGTAATAAAACAAAATCTTTTTTATCTAAAATAAAGTAATTATCATATACTAAATGTACTAAATGAAGGAAAACTGTATATACAATACTGAAAGAACATTGTCAGCTGTATTTTCTACCATGATGATATCGATATCATCAACCCTTTATCATACCTCTTAAAAATGATATTGGTCACGTGATCAGAAAAAAATTCTTCACCATTGTTGAAATATATGATAAAGCGTATAAAACATTGCAAAATCCGTATCATATGCCGTATCACCCCTCGATCAATATCCTTCCTCGGTGTGATACGGCATGTGATACGGATTTTGCCATGTATTATTCTCTATTTATTATATAAATAAGGCATAAGTACTTGAAATCAGTAAAACTGAAATTATTTTTTTAATGGAATGAATATTAAAAATATTTGAATTTCTATAAATACATTTCACAAATGATATCTACACTTTTGTCCTTTATCCACTTCCTCAGCCCTGTCTTAGATTCTTCCAGCTATAATTTTAATTTAGAAATATGCATATCTTGTGAATTAACATTGCATTTTTGAATTATAAAATATGATGTAGTGTGTTATAGATATGATCATTTTACATGTTGTTATGTATTTCCCTCATATATTACTATATTTTTAAAACAGCTGATCCATGTTCCAATATTTTGCATCATTTTTAGACAACAAATAAGCCCTTAATAAGAACTTTTATTTTTGGAACGCCTGACTCAAATATAAATTACAACAGTAACCTGATAATATATATACATGTAGTTTTTTTAGTGAGTATTCAAATCAAATGTTCCTAAACAGCAGGACCACAATGCAATAAACAACTTTTTCATAACTGCAGAATATTTCTTAAAATTATGGGGTGTCGAAAGAATGACTGTTGCTTCGTAACAAAAACGCTCGTCATTCACTTTTGGGAATTGTTTTTTAATTCTGGTATTAAGTAGTGTTAAAGCGTTTAGATATAAGTAACATACTGTAAATCATTGTGTAAATGCTGAAATTACTTACGGACTTTTCCGATCAGTTTAAACTTATTTATTTGCAGTGGATTGGCAAACAAGTTATACCGACTTACGATGACTTTGACTTTCCAATCGTCAAATTCCCATTTTTGCGGCAATGTTCCAGAAGCTCCGATGTATGGAGTATATATTTCACAACTCGTACGTTATTTCAGAGCTTGTGACATATACATTGACTTTCTGGACAGAGCCCGGCTCCTGACAGAAAAGTTGCCCAGACAGGGGTACGTTGCTCCTAAGCTGAAGTCATCCTTATTAAAGTTTTATGGACGTCATCATGACTTGGTTGACAGGTATGAGAAAACCGTTTCCCAAATGAAAATGGACCTGTTCCATTGATATTATCTCTTCCTCATACCGGATTTGACAATTCAGCATGGCGGGTGTCTTGCAGGAAGCAGAGACTGCTTACTCTTCCGGAGCACCTGAGTCTACCTCCGGTTTTTTGGTGAGGTCCATGTTGTTCATATATTTTTAGTTTTTAATTGTAGTGCTTGTAATGTTTTGGTCTTGTCTTCGTTGATCTCCGGAGTTTGTCAGTTGTTACGATTTTTCTCTCCTTCGAATATCCCTTTGGTATTTCTTGACTTTACTTATACTAATCCCTCTCCACTTGGCGGGTGCTAGAGCGGTCCCTATAGCAGCATTTTAGCCTTCTCTTTTTCGAAATCAACAGGGGAGTCTTTCTCTCCCTTAACACGGGACCGCCATTTTCTTCCCCATGCGACGGACTAGCATCTTTTACCGAGACCATCCTAGCAAATGGTGCCGATAGGGCGTCGTAAATTTGATGCCTTAAATTTTCATCCCGAACGGGAATCGAACCAGGGACCTTTAGCTTCGTAGTTCGATGCGCTAACCACTACACCACGGCACCCTTTTTCAGATTGTATATACGATGAAGAGTACTTATGAACAGTCCACAGTACATTGTACATCATTATAGGTTTGCTAAAATGAACAGAAACTATGGACAAACCAACTGTAACAAAACTGCCTAGATGTACAAAGGTGTGACAGAATTGACGGCAAATCTTGCATAACTTAAAAACAAAAAAATTAAATGTCATAAAGGATGAAACTGAAAAAGAATTTAATTTGTCCAATAATACTTCCAAATCCCTGAATTCACTTTTATTGTCTGCGGAAAGAAAACAGGAAAAAATGGCAAAGGAATCTGAAAACATTATGACATCAAACCGAATGTAGAAATAAAGCGGAGTTGTTTACACATAAGTTCTTGAGGTGCATATAATTTTTTATGCAAAATATAGAAATACCTGCCTCATAAAACATTTTTAGAGGAAAGGGAAATTTTATAAGGGAAACTGAAGCTTCAGAAACATCAATCTTTCTCAGAAATTGCACATGTACAGTCAGTGGACATAACTATTCGTCACCTCTAATTTTTCCCATAGGTTTCTATACAAATTCACAAATTTTCAAAACATTATTGTAAAGTCATTTCATAACCGATTTCCATGACATTTGCCCCAACAGAAAGAAAATAAGTTTCAAGTTATTTTGTTTATTATTATTTTTTTTTTTATTATTATTATTATTATTTTTTTGCAATTCTACACTTCCGAGTTGTAATGATTAAATAAAAAAAATTATATGACGTCAAAATATTGTTTGAATGTTTAGGGAAAATATGACGTCATAATTGTTTTCGTAACTAATTAATCGTCACTCATAAACCAGGAATCAGAAATACTTACACAAATAAAAACAATGAAATTTCAAATATTTTTCTTTCTTTCATTGATTTTTTTTAAATTGGTACCTACAAGCTTTCCTGCAAAACTCTCAATAAAATCTAAATGGACTAAAATCTGGAATTAATTTTACATTTTTTTCTAAAAATACAACACTAATATCTGTAAGGCCAAGTAAAAAAATAAGTTTGGTTCCTGTTAAATCAAGCTAAAAAATAGAGTAGGTAGGTAGGTTTTTTATTTATTTTACAATTTTTTTTTAACATAAAGCCTATGGTAAAGACATTCTGACTTTAACATTGCTCATTGAAAAATTTCCAAAAAATCTATAGGTTAGCTGCCAAAAATAGGGTAAGTACGGTAACCGGAACCGCACATATTTTTTTCATTTGGCCTTATGCTTTTAGAATGTCGTTTGAAAAAGTAATAACGACAATTGTAACATAAATGTCAATGTTTTTCTTTGATCTTTTTCTGTGTTAAATCACTTAAATTTTGAGAGAGTCGTAAATCATGGTACAATATACAAATTATAATATTATTCCATGCTTTTGAGATGATTTGAAAATTTTACATGTATATTTAAATGGAGATGGGAGGAGCAAAACCATGGAATAACATGCAAAATCTAAAGTTATTCTATGGATCGAGAAGGCTCCGTCTTCTAATTTAAATATTTGTGATCCTTTGCTTCGTGGAACATGCTTATGCAATGAAAATGACTGACCACAAATAACAGTGGAATAAAAGTGCTTTTATACGAAATAAACAATTATGATCATAATTATATAACATTTCTTCCCGACTGCATACGACCCCCTTAAGAAATTATTCTCAATATTAAAATAAGAACTAAACATTATCAAATTAGAAAAAAGCCTCCAACAATAAAGGAATTTTCTAGTTCTGTCCTTTCAATTTTAAAATGTGTATAATAAACGGCACTCTATCGCTTTCAATATACATTTTATAGATGTCAGTCAAAGACATTTCTTTCACAATTCATTTACACCACACTTACTCGTTAGCATATTTAAACAACTCACGCGTTGCGCTCGTTTTATTTAATTATGTTAACTCGTGAAGGCAATGGTTGTAAATAATACTTGTACCTAAGCATACATGAATGTAAAATTTTATTTGAAACATTAACAAAATGGAAAAAATGGAATATTATTAATGGATTCTAATTCCATAATGTTTCTTAGTTATATTTTGAAGCCCAATAGAAGTACCAGAAAAGGTACAAAAGACTGTTTGAATATTTCAGGCTGCCTACAACAAATAGCAAAGGTGTACAAAGGTTTTTGCACCAGTGCTGCTGAAAGGTCATTTTTGCTCAACTTATAAAAGTTTTTTAAAGCATGCCTCTATTTTTCCACCCAGCATTATTGGATTAGAAAGATTAACGGGCCAGTTACATCGGAATAAAATTATCCATCCTAACTGCAACATACACTGTATATAATACTCATGGTTGGTTAAAGGAAATTAATTCTGGCGCGGTTAAAAACTTACCATTACAGCAAGGAAAAATGTTAACAACGTAAAAAGGATGCAGTCTCTGAAATAAAACCGTACCAGGAAGGAATAAAAATAATACGTTAGAGCCAAATAGCGAAAAAATAATCCAAGAGGTCAATGAAATGGGCGGTAATTAAAAATATTTGTGAAATCTCTAGATTTTTTCCACAGTATATATAAAACGATAATTTGTCAGTTATTAAATTTCAGATATATATTTTATGAAAGAAACTGAAAAACAAAATATTAGATGACCGAGATTTATTTTAAAAACAGAAAATTTTGATTTGCTCAAATCAATATCAATTTAGCTTGGAAACCAGTATATATACATTTATCTTCAATGAATCCAATCAGACTGGTTCAATGCTATCATCAACCTATATTATAAAGAATATTTATCATTTATGATATGTCATAAAGAATATTTTTATTTTCCAGTCTTGCATCCGAAGAAAATGTTGGGAAATTAAGTAAAAGGCCCCAGAAAATCAAGATATTTAATAGTTAACATCCATTAGTTTTTTTTTTTAATATTACTCAGGGATATTATATATTCCAAAAGAGGACAAATAACATGTATACCTAAAGAGGAAACAAAAAAAAAACCCGCAATCCATTATATTAGACAGACAAACCCGGAAAGACAAATGAACGACAACAAGCACAACAACTGAATCACTGAAAACCAAAAAAAAAGAATAAACAACACGGAACTCCTACAAAAACAAGGAGTAAACTCAGGTCCTCATGGCAAAGGTAACTTTAAAAGTACTGATGTTCCTCCTTGACGAAATGTGTCCGCACACTAACCGTTTAGTGTACGTATTGCACGGATTAGAAAATGTGTTGATGAGAGTAGTAAATTTAATGCTTGTTATTATAAATATATCGTCAAAACGCGCCTCTACAGTATTACTCAAGTTCCAAAATATCGATAGCCAAAACGTAAACCAAAAATGTCTTTTCAGCAGATTCAAAGGACAACTAATTTAAAGGCTAAACCCAATAACCATCAACAGGTGGACAGAGCTATACACAAAAAGGATATTCTTAGTCATCTTACATGATTTAGTTCAATAAAACTTGATAACAGGTTGATTTTAAGTCAGCAGGACCTCAGTAATGGTTTGATAAACCTGAGTGTTCTCTTCATGATTGCTGACCTGGTTGATATGTGATCCCTTAGAAGTGCCAAAGTTTTATTATGGCAACACGTTAATGTGCTGTGTATCTTTATTGTTCAACTAAGGATTCTATTTTAAATTACATGTATTTTGAACTGAGAGGTCCGACAACCATATTATATTCATGATAAAATTTGTTTATTTATCAATTTTGTGAAGCGTTTGCTCATAAATAATACATATACATAAAAGAAATTGAAAACTTGCGAAAAATAAATGACCTTTAAGCTTAGAGCTTACAAATGCAAATACCCCCGCTCAAAGGCATTTCAGACAGGTTAGGTATCAAAGACTGTATTGTTAAACAGGAAGAAACTGCCTCATAAACTCGCTTTTCATCTTCCAATTCATCATGCTTCACACCAACTATGAATTAGTGGTGGCATATAGTTGCCGAGAATTTTGCGATCGAAATTTCTAAAGTGTATAAGGTGAAAATTTTGTGGTCATTAATTAGTAGCTGTTTCACAGGTATAAAATCAGTACCCACTGTACAACTCGTCATGGTCATGCTTAACACTAATGATGAATTGGGTGTGGACTATGGTTGCAGAGAGTTTTGTTACCAAAGTTTTCTATCGAACACATGGTGACATCGTTAAACAGGAAGTGCCTGGGCCACAGGTATAAAATCGGTACCCACCTTTCAACTCAACTCATCAGGGTAATGATCCACACATATCGTGAATTATTATGAAGAGGTTTATAGTATGAGCCAAAAAGAAAAAGGGTCATTTTCAAAAAGTTGACTGAAACCTTTCAAAATCTGTGAAGGCAAATTTTTCTACATATCCGAATATCGCTTTGGGCGACAGTTTCAACACATATTTGCAAAATTGACGTCTTTGAGACAGCTGGTTTTTCAAAATGAAGGACAATCAAAACCAAAACGAATTTTTGGCTGTAAGTTGAGTTATGTATCTCCTTTCATATGACAGTAGAAATGTTTTGGTTCTGAATGTCCCAATATTCCTAAAAGTGATAGAAATTGACCCAAATCGCCTATATCCACGGCCTTCGCGGATAAAAAAAACTTGAACTTATTAATGATTGATCAAAGAGTTGTGTTTGTTATTTCGTATTGAGATTTTTCTTCGGCACTAGGCTAGGGAACCAACTCCAAAATAAAAGTCAAACTGAAAGATAAATTGCTGTATTAACTAAAACAAATCAACAATAAATTTCACAAATATAACAAGTCCACTAAATTTACATAGTATAATGAAAATGGAAAAATTTCCAAAATATCACTTCCGTGTTTCGATGCCGGTTTCCGACTATCTTTCCTTGGAAAACGTTAACTTTTTATAACAGTTTATAATGTAATACGAACAAGCTTGAACTTGTTGCAGGTGGCATATTGACATATGATCTCGCAAGATAAGACATGATTAAACTTAAATCAAAATTTAATTCAATTACTGAGTTCATTCATTAATCATGTTAATTATCAATCCAGAATTATAACAGTTTTCACTTAATTAATATATTATTATGTTAACCAAAATTATGTCCATTTTTACACTACGACAGTTAACAGCTTCAAAATCGGTAGCCATCTTACAAGTCATCATGTTCACGCTTGCACACTAATTATGAATTAATTGTAGTTATACTCAAATGCTGAGAATTTTGTGACCACAAATTTCCATAGTCCATAATGTGAAAAATTTAAGGCGCCATCATTTAACGCAAGTAGCTTTGTCACAGGTATAGAATTGATACCCACCTTACACTTCATCATGGTCATTTTGCTGAGAATTTTACAACCAAAAATTTCTATAGCCATATGGTAAAATGCGGCAATATATAATCGGTACCAACCTTACAACTCATCATCGTCATGCTTTACACTAATTATGAATAAGGTGTGGTTACAGTTGCTGAAAATAGGTCTCAAAGGAGTAACGTTCACAAAACTTATAATGGAAGGAAGAACGGACAAAATATAGTGTATTGCCAAACTAGCAAACAAGTCTTAAGTGTAACAATTTTTAATTTCGGTGAAGCTGCAATGGAGTTGTATTATTCGCAATGGTGTAGCCGGGTGTTATTTCTTTGAAACTTCGTAAATGTTATTTTTATATCATATCACGCTTTCAACACTA
The DNA here is from genome assembly GCA_028015205.1 of Mytilisepta virgata. Lineage (NCBI taxonomy): Eukaryota > Metazoa > Mollusca > Bivalvia > Mytilida > Mytilidae > Mytilisepta > Mytilisepta virgata. The sequence continues at coordinate 42,096,242 of CM051516.1, forward strand.
TGTCTATAAGTAAGGCTCGAAATATCAATGAACAGTGTCGTGTTAGGTTTTCAGGAGAATGTTACGATAAGCAACATTGTGCAAATGGTAATTAAAAACCAAAGGAATTCGCTCTCAGAAGGGAATTTGTCTAAGAGTGGTGACCCTTTCTCGATTAGCTCTGTCAAGAAATTGGATACAAATGTTTGTTTCAAGAAGAAGGTGTACTGTATCTTCTGAAACTGGGCATTAGTATTAAACAATCATGTTAAAGTCAACATCTCAACATTTTCTGCTCAGTCGTAAGATATAGCAAATGGGGCAACGTTTTTCTTTTTACCTTGATTTTGTTTTATAATTCGTTTGTTTTTACCTCTTGGTTATAATTTTATTTTTCCCACTCCACTGACCGACTGTGGGGTGCTACAAATCAAGTCTTTAAAGAGCACTTGGTATGTGATACATTATGTGCCTAATGACAGTATAGCGGATCTATGTTCCTAGAAAGGAAGGGGATTGTGGAGTCATAAAAATGTTTTGATGATGATTTTGGCTTTCCTATGTAACGGATAATGATAAATCCAGAACTGAGCATTAGACGCATAAAATTCTGTATATATACATGTATATACATGTATATACCCAGTTTCCGTCTATTGCTAAGATGATAAAGTTGCTACTTATATGCATAAAAAGGGTACCGTTTATTACATGTCAAAGTAAAATATAACAGTGTACATGGTATACAAAAATATTGGTACAATGCATGTACTTTGTATCAACATTCAGAAAAATATGAGATGTCAAGATGTATCCTTCAAAGGGTCATATTTCTTGGATATCTCAATTAAAGTTTCTCTCTCGTTATTCATGTGAATTAAGCATATCAATAGGACTATATATATAATTCGGGTTTTTTTTTCATGAAAAATAAAGTGTTTTCATGCCTTTAAGCTCCTTATTTGGAGCTCTGTATGACTGTCTGAAAAGCTTTAAACTGGATATAAACAATAAAGTAAATGATACACGAGGCTCTTGGTTGTAGATTTAGAATTCTGTATTCGGTATATTTTCGTCCCTTTTCAGTCTATCCGTTAAAAAGTTTTTAGATAAGAAATTCGGTAGAATTTGTGCAAAGTTATAAAAAAGACGTATGTGTTATTAGCATGGCTGGTTTAATAGGAATACGGCGGAAGTAACATCATAAAGTTTCTGTTGCTCGTGTAGTGATTCTTCCCGTGTTTCATTTTCAAGTGTTTGCCTAAAATGTCTTTATTCTTTACAGCTATTATTTTCTGTAATCATTTTTTAAAAGTAAACATTATTCTCTTTTTTTAAGAACATCATTATTCTATGTTAATTTTTTTATAGCTTTTAGGCCATTATTCTTCTCTGGAAAATATTGAGAGAAAAAAAGTTTTATTTTAAGTCGATAGATATAAGAACAAATACAACACAAGCTCTAGTGAGCTTTTGAAATCGACTATACATATAAACATAACAATGACGCAAAGAATTACATACACAAAAGCACTGATTTAGATGCAAAGCACACAATATAATGTTATCTTTAAGTTGGAATGCTTTAAACTAAATAAGAAATTATTATATATAAAAAGCAATACTTGTATCAGATATTAGGTGGCAATGTCTCGCTACCTTTGATTCTTCAGTTTTAAATACATTATTATGATTAAAAATAAAAATTAAGTCAAAATAAAAGGCAAGAGGAAGGGTGAAGCAAATTGTTAATGCGATCAGCAGTGTGAGCAGTGGCATGATCTGCCATTCCAGTAGTTAATTAATTTTTTAAATTTTGGGAAGGAGGATTCCATTCGAAAAGTGGTCTGGCAGATCATTCCAGTTTTTTGCCGCAAAATATCAAAATGAGTTTGTATAGTCCTGACAGTTGGTCAGTTGACCGTATTTTGATACCTGAAAGAATATTTATGTTGTTTAATTTCAATTAAGTCATGTAAATAGACTGGAATCTGTTTAGTGACAATTTTGAAAGTTTCTAAAGCTATAGATCTAATTTTTCTGATTTTTAAAGAAGGTAATTTTGATTTTATAAAAAGTTTTTCATATGAGCTATTTTTATCTTCATAAATAAACCTTAATGCCCTTTCTTGTATTTTTTCCATCTTTTTTTAGTTAAGCTCACTAAAAAAGTGTCATGTTACTGGGCAGCAAAAAGTTTGATAAAATGAAAGAATGATATATATATATAGTTAACCTACCTGTTTATTTAGATATTTGCCCACTCGTTTTAACACATTTAACTGTTTTGATACTTTTTTTTAATATATTAGCAATATGGTCATTCATTTTTAATTACTAATCAATTGTTACTCCTAACAACTTAACTTTATCTTCACATTTTATTTTATTATTAAAAGTAATGTTTTTATCTCGGATTTTGTTTCCTATAGCCAGAGCCTGAAATTTGTCAGAGTTAGCTTTCATTTCATGTATAGAGAACCAGTCAATAAGTTTTCAGCTGTCATTTTCCAGTGTTGAAATTGGTTCTTCAAGATTGTATCTATCATAGGCAAGAGTATAGTCATCTGCATAGTTGTAAAGCGAGCTGTCACGGCTTTTATGAAGTAGAAAATATTATTTAAGAATGTATTAAAAAGCACAGGTCTAAAAATGGAGCCTTGCAGTACCCCTTTATAAATTTCTCCCCAACTACTAAATGATGATCCTAATTTGACACACTGTTTCCTATGGGATAAGTATAATCTTGAAGAAGTTTAAGTGCTTCATCAGAGAGACCATAAGATTTTAATTTACCAAAAAGAAGATTATGAAGGAGGCGGTCAAATGCTTTTTGGCAGCAATATATTTATTTTCATCAAGGGCCTTTTTCTAGTCTTCAATAACTTTTAACAGAGCGGACTGACATCCATAACCAGAACGGAAAGCAGAAAGATATGGATGAAACATTTTATCAAAATAGGATGTTAATTGGTCCTCATATATAGCTGTTTCGAAAAAAAAATTGAAATGAAAGGCAGTATACTAACACGCCTGTAATTACTTTTATCTAAGGCATTATTTTTCTTATCTTATAACAGGGGACTTCTTGAGCTTCTATTATTTTTTCAGGGAATATATATAGATGAATGTATGCTTAATTGGCTTGGTTATTGCGAAAAAATACCCGCTCCAAAACACTGTGACAAGTACAAAGTTATTGCTCAATGAAATAAAAATTTGGCAAAATAAATTTTGGGAAAAATCTGTTGTAGTAAATAGCTATAAACCAAACCAGATATATCAAAGGGTCAAACAGTTAAATATAATAAAATGTTGTGTCGTTTAGAAATTACATTGTGGCGATTTGTCGTCTTTTGGGTTTCAGGTTGAAGCAGTCGGTACTTCTCGCGAGACTTGGCGATAATTTGTTGTCAAAGATACTGCCCAGACAAGTCACCAAATATTTTGACGGCACAAGACTCAGACTGAAACTTTTATCACACGAAGATGGATGATTTTCAGACAGGAGAAGATGTATGTATAAATAATTAATCAGTTACCAAAACATTTTAGGAAAAGAAAAAATAATGACTCATAACATGCAAGGGCCAAGGCATTTTGTCATTTCTGATACTTGCACATAATATTTGTATGGCAGCACACAGGAATCGGAAGTTCTGTAAATAATAAAGTCGACTATCAATATAGTTTCTCGTAGAGAAGCAATGTGTAAAGTCTGTCAGAAGTCAGGCACTTAAAAGTACATTGTAAACAATCTCAACCCCACCCCCACCTCCCTCTCCATCTCACTTGGAAGCAAACAACATATTTTTGCCTTATCATCAAAGAACATTTAAAGAAATGTTTCTGCTTGTATAAGATCAGGGATTAGGCTCACAGAATACAGCTCTATTGATAGTCGACTTTATTATTTACAGAATTTTATTGATAGAACTTCCGATTCCTGTGGGCAGCAGGACGAATGTCAATATTTTTATTTGCAAATTTTATCTAGTAACAAGTTCGTCCTTGAATCAGTGATAATTGAGCGTTTAAACGGTTGTAAATTGTCTATGATTTATGCCTTAACATGCATTATCGTTTCCAAAATTAATGATATTACTGCCAAAGTTCTTCTTAGCATAACACTTGTTCCAAAGACAAGTGAGTTGATAGAAAGTTTTGGGGGAGTCTGGATATTGATATGTCAGGTTTGTGTCAGAACGATGTGGCAGTGCCTTAAAAAAGTTGAAATTTTAGTGGTGCCACATTTCAAACATGCAAATGATGTTACTTTTTTACCGGAACTTGTCAAAGACAGGAATTTCAATACAAATTTCTAAAATTCTGGAATCAAAATATGTGTTTCTGACAGTTTCGGTAAAAAAGTAACTGATGCAAAATCTAGTTTACTTCACACAATACTTACTTGAAAATGAAAACAAAGGGAGTTACAGCGTTCTCCCCAGCCCCATATGGCGCTGCGGGACCGCAGCGCCTTCCCCAGCCTCATATGGCGCTGCGGGACCGCAGCGCCTTCCCTTTGAAGTTTTCATTCCCCGCAGCGTCTTCAATGACCGCAGCGCCTTGATTAGTAACACTGCAGCGTCATCGTAATTAAAAGTCAATTTGCAATAAAGAAGTTTTTGACAACATTCAAACACTTCTGTTTGCATTGTTATTAATAGATATTTAAATTTACTTGTCTATAGAAATTGTAGAATCGGTAATTATATATTATGGATAGCCGAAATATGTGTATTCAGTTAAAAAATCAAGATGTGTATTTCCACTGAAGTAAAAATAGATCGACGTTTTCTATTGGTTGGAAGCAGGAACTGTATATGATCCCTTTTGGAAGTGACGACATTTGACCTTTACATTTCTATTTTTATACAGACTGTTTTAAATACAAAAAGCATGCAAAAAACGTGTTTACTTCTAGAAAATATGGATTTTATGAAATAATTGCGGTTGTGTAAGTTTTTGGGATTAAGAAATGAAGTGAATGGCTGTTGTCAAAAATATAAACAAGCGATCAGAAATGGGAAATCACCCTTTCACATGTCAAAATGATCGGAAGGACTGACTGTAAATAAACACGCAGTCGTACCTACATATCTGCATACTGTCATCCAGAATAAAATAATTTCAAAGATTAAAACATATGTTGACATTTGACTGGAAAAGCCCTGTCGTTGTTTATACACACACTTTTTGCGTGTAGAATAGACGTGAACACAAATTGATAAAATTCACCCGACATGAAAATCCGGGTTTTTTTTAAACATGGAAGATCATGGAATATTTGCGAATTATTTTGTCTTGGCATTTGTGACAAGTGACGAAAATTGGATTCTAAATACTAGACGCAGAAGCATTCTTCACATACAAAAGTTTTGTAGTCGCAATGAATAAAAAAGGATTTAAATGTTTAATAATAAACTTTGCAATACCAAATAACTGAAATATCTGACTAAAATCATCCCTGAGGTGGGGGGGGGATTAAGAATTTTTTCAGTTTTGCATTCAAACAAGGAGAGTTCCAAGCATTTAACCAGGATACTATCCAAAATAACAAATACCCTGATGATCATTTCTATAAAGGGAAAATTAAAAGATATATATAGACATGAAGATTGCAGGCACATAAAAATAGAAGAATATTTAACTGATTTATTTTATATTGTTCCCTTACCTCTATGTATACATATGTATAATACTATCCATTATTTTATAAACATTTTAATACACAGAAAAATTATTTTCTGTTTGTCAATACATGTTTTTTATATACACAATATTCGCACTACATTATTTCAATAAAAATGTCGTTCGCGCGCTATGATTTTTGCGCTTTCAGAATTTTCTAGGGAGAACACTGAGTTATCGTTTAAAAATACTAAGAATTTCAATTAAAATGAAATATGGGCAATAAAAATTATATCAGCATCGGAATCTAACTAGGTAGGTTGGGTTCGCATGATAATAACGGAAAGACCAAAAGAAGTGTGTGAAGTGAAGTACCACAGGGTACTACTGAAATTCCAATTTTTTGAAGGCACATCGTTCTGACCACAACCTGACATATCAATATCCAAATAAAAAAAAGTCTTGGCCTAATTTCTATATCTGATGCTGCAGTATTCATTATGACATAATTGGTAAAAAGCAATAAGTAAAATATCAAATGTAATTATTTTGATTTCTGTATAATCAATCTAATTGTTTTATTTCAGACTGCCTTTGTTGTAGATGAAGTTACTGCTATAATAAAAGAGGTATGATGTAGAAATTTTTTTAATTAAAAAAGGTAACAACTGTGTTTGATATGACATGTAAACATTCTCATAAATTGTATCAAGAGAATATAACCAGTACTTACATGGAAGTTTACCTTAACTGTAAATTTGTTTAAAGATTACACTTTGGTAATAATTTGATGTGTTGCATCTGCTTATTTCGAATTCTATGTTATAACTGAAATTTTTGCAGTTTTGACGAAGAAAAATTCTTTGAAGACAATTGAAACTAGAAAATCTAGAACAAAATCTTAAATTGTTTGTTGCCTGTTAATTATAGTTGTCAGTAGAGTGACAAATTTAACAGTTTAAAGAAATAAGTGTGAATATGATGTAAATGTCAGACATTCAACCCTGTTGCTTCTTGAAAGATTAGCAATGTGTATATTTTTGGTAAACATTTGGCAAATGCATTCATTACCTGTTTCGCCATGATATGGCTTAAATGTCGCCCACACGGCATAAAACAATAATCAATCAATCATTACCTGTTAGTCTGACTCTGGGAATTCTATCCATTAATGTTTATTATTAAATATTTTGTTTTTTTATTAGTCTATTGAAGGTGCCATTGGTGGAAACTCATACCAACACAATAAAGTTAACCAATGGACATCAAATGTCGTGGAACAGTGCTTAAATCAGCTAACAAAAGTGGGAAAACCTTTTAAATACATAGGTAAGGCATAGAATATTTTATTAAATCCATCATGGGCCATCTCTGGCATATCATACATGAAATAACAATATATGATTATAAGCGAGCAGCATGTTGTATACCTGTGTAAATAAACCCAAAAATTATACCAAATACAATTCATCTTTCGGAAGTCTGGATTTGTCCATTACAGTCCTTTATTATACATAGTGAAATGGCTGCCGAATCATCATTTCGGCTCTTTTTACATGGTTGTCAAAATAAGGAGTATCAAGTGTCGTAAAATATATTAAACCCATTTGAAGAAAATGATGCTAGAAACGCCCAATATACCCAAAGTTTATCTGGCACATTAGTCTGCTGTTACAGTATTTTTGTGTGCACTAATTTTGCATCATTTCATCATCTGGAAGAGAATTATTTTTTTTAAATTAGCAGTACATTGTAGTACAGCTCTTATTTTTTAAACTAAATTGTGAGGCATTGTGTAACATTATTCAATAGCTAAATAAATTCTTTTGTGATATGTTGAAAACAATAAATGTACAATAACTGTTGTTAATAATTGTGAAAAGTGCTCTTATTGTTGCTCTTCATCTTGAAAATGGTAGATTTTCCTAAAGCCAACAATCTTAAAGATCTTTAAACTGATTGGTCAAGGAAAAATAATTGTATTATGTCCTTGAATGTATAAAATAAATGTTTTTGATTGTACAGTAACTTGTGTGATCATGCAAAAGACAGGACATGGTCTTCATCTTGCATCATCCTGTTATTGGGACAGCCAGTCAGATGGTTTGTTTTAATATTTTTTCCTTTTTATATAATTTTTCTGCTTAAAGAAAAACTGGTGTTGAAAGAACAATGCATTTGTATATTTTTGTGATCTACATTTTGCTCTAAGACCAAAACATTTATCTACCAATGGGATGACCATTTGATATATTGGATAGAGCATTTTCATTTCATGGTTATTTATTTTCAGGTGTTTCATTGATTATTTAAGACCATGATACCTTTACTTATTTTCTTTTCCATACACATTGGCAGTTGAGTTATTCCTTTTCAGATTGAAAATGAAAAAAGTTTAAAATTTGCCATGTGAGAATATTATTCATAAAGAAATTCTGCTTTTTTCCAGTGAATATATACATTGTATTGGTCATCCCTTGTATGATATTTGCTAGTATACAAATGCATTGTTATTTAATCCTATCCCTCCAGTAGCTTATTATTATATTTTACAGTGACTTGTGTTATAATGCAGAAGAATGGTGCAGGTTTACATACAGCAAGCTCCTGTTTCTGGGATAATTCTACAGATGGTTAGTTGGAAATTTTTACGAAGTTGTTTGCATGGGCCAACATTTCTTATTATTTTATTAGTAGTAATTAATAGGAATTTTGGCAGATATTTAGATGTTAATACATTTAATAACATGTAGTATTTCTTTGTTACATGTATTAATTGGGTATGGTGAAAGCTAAACTGGCCACTCTGCAAACCGAACACATTATTGGGTTCCGGAACTTACACCTACAATGTATATTTTCAAGTAAAACTAGAAAACTTGACTGTCATATAGACAGTTATCCCTGCACCCCTGAAATTAATTGGGACACTTACCAAAATGGAAAATTCTAAAACCCCATTTAAAGATGTTATGCAATCACCCTATGAAGAAAATAAATCAATACCTCCAGTTACAAATGCAAAAAAGTGTAAGTCACAAGCTTTAATACATACAAAAATCTTCTTCAAGAGAACTGCTGAATGGATTGACACCAAACATAGCATGAATGTTCCTTATGAGGTTCTGACCAAGTGTCGTTACTTTGGTGCTGATCCTTAATCCAAGATGGCCACCAGCATGTTACATGTACTTACTTTACCATAGGACCGTATGGGAAATACATACAAAAATCTTCTAGGGAATGAATCGAAACGAAACATGGCAAGAATGTTCCTTATGAGGTGCTGATCAAGAGTTGTTACTTTGATGTCGATCCGTCATCCAAGATTGCCACCAGCAGCTTACTTAGTTTAACATAGGACCCAATGGGAAATACATACAAAAATCTTCTTCTAGAGAACCGCTGAATGAATTGAAACCAAACACAGCATGAATGTTCCTTATGAGGTGCTGGCCAAATTTTGTTCATGTGGTGCTGATCCATACTCCAAGATGTCTGCCAGCAGGTTACATAGTTTAACATAGGACCCTATGGGAAATACATACAAAAATCTTCTAGAGAACTGCTGAATGAATTGAAACCAAACATCACATGAATGTTCCTTATGGGGTGCTGACCATGTGTTGTTACTTTGGTGACAGTCTGTCATTAATGATGGGGGTCAGCAGAAGACCTAGTTTAACATATGAGCCTATGGGAATTACATACAAATGGCTTCTTCTTGAAAAGTACTGAATGGATTGAACCAAACATGGCAGGGATGAAAATCTCATGGTTCTTAATTATTGAATAAATGGATATATCAGGTGAGGGATACAGGCTTCTGCGAGCCTCTGGTTAAATTTCAGCTCAAGTTTATTATTCTACAACTTATTCACCTTTTCTGAATGTATAATTTCTTTATTACAGGTAGTTGTACAGTAAGATGGGAAAACAAGACTATGTATTGTATTGTATCAGTATTTGGACTAACGATCTAATCAACATGTGTACAGTGAACAAAGACATTTGTGTACATAATGTATAGATGGAATTTTATTTATGGACGAGCATTTAAAATTTGACAAGAGACATGCTGCATCTCAAACAAACATTCCGATCTTTACAGCTTAATTTGCTTATGCATGTTCATGCAAACATATAAACTTAAACTTCATTTAAGCTTGCCTGCTAATGATTTAGCAGATTTCTTTCAGTTGGGATAAGAACAAATTATCTGGACAGAACATTTCTATTATTGATTGCCTCTTTGTTTTATTGTTTGTTCTGTGATAATAATACCCTGTCATGCTGTAACATTGTGTTTTAACATTATTCCATATTCCAAATACATGTATCCGACAGTTTAAATTTGTACAGATGCAGTGAAATTATTTATAGAATTTGGTGTGAGCCTGAAGTTTTTTTATTACTTACATATAGTAGTAGTAACAGTTATTTAAAAGGACATGAGGTTTTCATCTAAAAAAATATCATTTGCTCTTGTTGACATACTTATAAAACATTATAAAATATTTATTAAATTGTGTTCAAAAACATATAAAGATTGTATTTTATCATAAACTTCAGTAGAAGGTATAATTCCAATTGAGAAAAATGATTGAATGAAGTCTTTGACAAAGATGCTGAACAAAAAATCTGTCTTCACTGTCAGTTTAGAAATGAAAGCATTTATTATAGCAAATCCTCAAAATAACTGAGTAATGAAAGTAAAATAGACTATTCTTGACTTTGGAGAAGCATTATTGTCCGATTTTCTGCCCTTTATCAAAATACCTTTGCGACATTTGCCAAGTCAAGGAATGGGTTAATACTGCCAAAGTAAAGCTTGTCAGTCTAATTTCAAGCCAAGCTGCTGTGTCCAGGTTTGCAAAAATAAGGCATTTTCTCAATACTACATGTACATGATATGATCCTTTGAATTGTTCACCATTTTTTTTTATATACTGTAAAATCAATTTTCGTGGAGGTGAAATTTTGTGGATTCCAAACCAACAAATGTTAATCAACTAAGGGGTCATATTTCATTAGAGGATTAATTTTCTTAATTTTAATTGCCCACGAAATTTTAAATCCCTAATTAAAATTTCTGCTTTTACAGTATAAATTATGAGAGAAGGGGCATGGTGGATGATTTCTTGAGAAAAAATATGTAACAGTATACTAATCAAATGAACGATGATTTTATAGCTGTTCTTCATTTACCTCCCTTTAACAGCTTTGTCAGATGTTTGGCTCTACTATCATTTTTAGCTCACCTTCCCTAAAATGAAATGTGAGCTTTTGCCATCACTTGGCGTCCGTCATCGTCGTTAACAATTTTTCAAACATCTTCTCTGAAAGAAACTACTGAATGGATTTAGATAAAACTTAGCATGATTGTTCCTTAGGGTATCCTGCACAAAGTTTATGCTTCGATTTTTGATCCGTCGAAAAACATGGCCACTGTTACTAAAAATATAACATAGGGGTCAAACAACAGTTTTTCGCAAATATCAAAACAAGAGTGGACACACAAAAATGTCTTGTCTGTCGTGTATTTCTAATGAAAGTAAATGCTATCAGTATTCGAAAAACAGCAAAACACAAAAAACTTAACTATAACCACTGAACCATGAAAATGAGGTCAAGGTCAGATGACTCAATGTCAGTTGGACATGCACACCTTACAATCCTTCCATACACCAAATATAGTAGACTTATTGCATACAGTATTCATAAACAGGTGAAAGTACAAAAACTTAACTATAACCAGTGAACCATGAAAATAAGGTCAAGGTCAGATGACACCTGCCAGTTGGACATGTACACCTTACAATCCTTCCATACACCAAATATACTAGACCTATTGCTTATAGTATCAGATATGGACTTGACCACCAAAACTTAACCTTGTTCACTGATCCTTGAAATAGGGTCGAGGTCAATTGAAAACTGTCTGACGGGGATGAGGACCTTATAAGGTACGCACATACCAAATATAGTTATCCTATTACTAATAATAAGAGGGAAATTAACATTACAAAAAATCTTAACTTTTTTTTCAAGTAGTCGCTGAACCATGAAAATGAGGTCAAGGACAATGTAAATATGACAAACGGAAACTTCGTAACATAAGGCATCTATATACAAAGTATAACGCATCCAGGTCTTTCACCTTCTAAAATATAAAGCTTTTAAGAAGTTAGTTAACGCCGCCACCAGATCACTATCCCTATGTCAAGCTTTCTGCAACTAAGGTCGCAGGCTCAACAAAAATCATTAGGTTACGGCAAATTCTGGCAGGTTGAAAGTGTTCAGCATGATGAGAGCTACCTGTGTGCTGATTTTCTTGAAAATCTGTCAACTGATGTTAGAGTTATTGCCCTTTTTTGACATTTTTGCCTTTTTTTTATGTTATTATTTCAAAAATCTTCTCTGAAACTATTCAAAATCAAATGAAACTTGGTAAGATTATTCCTTAGGGTATTCTGCAAAAATTAATGCTTGGATTTTTGATTGGTTGAAGAACATGTCCGCCCTTACTAAAAATAGAACATAGGGGTCAAAATGCTGTATTTGCTATTTTTTCCTGAATTCTAGAAAGAAAATGAAGATGAAAGCTCCTTTCAAGGTAAACATGGTATCTCGAGTTGAATGGTGATGATAAAAGTTTGTTTTAGATGGCCATTTTCAAAACGGCTGCCATTTTCCCACCATTTTTAACACTTGCCCGGATTTCAACAATATTTGGTTTTTAAAGTAAATATGGTATCCTTAGTGAATGGTGATGATGAGAATGTTGTATAACAATGATTAAACTTCATAATATGTGAGCTTTTAATTGCCATCATCGTTGTTAACAAATTTTCAAACATCTTCTCCTCTGAAACTACTAGGGGGATTTGGATGAAACTCTACAAAATGACAGATGATTTAAGCATGGTTTATTGGATAAAAACCAACAGCTTAGTCAATATGATCAAAGATGAAGCATAATAGAAAATAAAAAGCCTTAACCCACTATTTTTACATAACTTCTTTTAAACATTTTTAAAACGGAGACAACATATAGACCAAAAGATTTATACTTGTATTTGAAGAATTAAAGCTTGTTTTTTGTATTGTGAATCATCAGATTGACCATGACTGTATCTTAATCAAGCATAGGGAGAAGTCATGCCCATTTCTTTCCAGAGGTTCTTCAAAGGCTTTTAAAGGTATTTTCAGCATTTTACATGACCTTTAATACTCAGTTTAATTTACAACATTAATATATTAATTTAGTTTATAGTGCATTTGCAAGGTGAGCCATTCAGGCTCTTGAGAGCCTCTTGTTATACCCCAGCTGCTAAGGAGGGGTATACTGTTTACCTTTGTGGTTCTATGCGTGCGTCCATCTGTCCGTAACAAAACGCTCTTTTTCTCTGCAACTACTTATCACAGCCACTTGATATTTTGTCAAAAGCCTATAGGTACGCCATATCGTGGGATACATTTTCAGACCGAGGCTACATCAACTTCCTGTATGATGACTTAGTTTTTTTTTTCGACCTTATCGAAAAGCAGGGGTAACAACAGTAACCCATGGATCACAGTACATCTTGTTGCATCAAAATTGGTATTGTGGAATTTTTAATGGTGTTTTCCAACATGTCTAATACAGTTTTCTGGTACAATATGGATGAGTACAAAAGTTCTGTATGAAAACCTGAATATTATACAGATACACATGTACCGGTAAACCAGAAATTGTTAATTATTTTGATATTGGTATCTGTATTCAACAAGAAAAAATCCAGTTCTCATTTAAATGTGTATAGATATATGTGGGATAGAACATTTTCTGTTTGTTTTTGTTTAATAAAAGCCAAAAGCAAGAAAAAAAAATTCAGTTGTAGAGAAATATAATAACAACACAAAAAGTGTTATCTACAATATTTTGCGTGAATGTTTCTCATTGGATTAAAATTAAAGCTTTATAATAATACATGTATTTGGTATCATTTGACATTCAATTTAACCTTCAGATATATATGGACACCATTTGCTTTGCTCTTTCAAATTAAGAGCATATGTATTTGGATGAGACACTTCAAAAATTTTTAAATAACAACCGTTATGAACACAATGCCATGGTCCTGGTGCTCAAGATAACAACTGTGAGGACGGCCATGAAATTTTTCATGTCTGTGGGCAGGATTTCCACCAAAAACAGGACAAGCAGAATGAAATACATATGAAATCTTAATTTCTAATAAACATCAAGTTACATGTACCAAAATTCACTTTACTACAATTCATCTGTAATAATAACAAAAGTAATAACTGATTTGCCATATTTCTGGACTTTTGAACCTTGCAGGATAAATACTTACCAGTAATTGATTCAGTACGGCAGTAAATTAATTCACACATTTAAAATAATTTATTCATTTATAAACAACAGGTTTCCCTGAAAAAGAATTTGTATTTTTAACAAGTTTATTTTCATTCTCCATTTTCTTATTCCCTTCCTGTAAGCAATCAGTCTTTTCCACTTTACTAGACAGATTTCCTGGATTCTGTGACAAAACATCTTGGTTTTGAATAAACCGTGGATCAATAATGTTCAGTTTAGGTTTGGGAGGCTGTACTGATGTTAGTGCATCAGGGTTTGTTGATGTGATTTGAGAAGCATGGAGGTCTGAAACCATGATACTTGGATTCTGACCTGGTACTTGGCATGGATGTTGGCTATTGGTTTGTTGACTGTGTAAATCCAGTGGCTCTTGACTCACAGAAGTTGATGTTGGATGACTATTCATTGGCTGGAAACTGTAAACTTGATTAGTTTGCACTGTATGTTGCCCATATGGAGGAGGAACGTATTGGACAGATGTACCAAATGGTTGACTTGGTACCTGTAAATTTCTGCATGGAATAAAACTTGGTGGTGGCACAGTGAAGTCAAATTGCGGAGGATATAAATTTGCATTTATAACGTCTTGTGGTTTATCATCAGATTGATCTGTAGGAAGTGGAATATCTAACAGATTTTCACTACATATTTCTGAATTTTTATCTTTTTTCTTGGTAATATCTTCCCTTTTTACAACAGTTTGCCTAGCAATTTCCTGGTGCTTATCATATGATGATGTCTGTGGTTGGGCTCGTTTTGAAATATTGTCGCTATATAAAGACGTTGGAGGGGCAAATTCTGGGTTCCTTTCTGTCCGCCTGTCTTCAAAGTATTTTTCTTCACTTGTTGGAGGGAACAGCTCTGCAATATGAATATGAAAATATGTACTTGTACATCTCACAAAATGTAGTCTACTGGGGTAAAGTACAGATGAACCCAAGTTATTAAAACTCAAATAACTGGAATACTATGAGTACCTGAAACTGCCTTGACATGGATATTTATTCTGTAGACCTTAATAAATTAGAGTATCCTATACCTTAAGTTGTTTTTCTTGTTCCTTTAAGTGTTCAAGCAACCAACGTTCTACTGAACACTTAATTTTCACTTCTAATTGGAAATTAAAAAACAGTGAAAAAATAAAATAACCTACCCATCTGACTATATATATTGTTATAAATCTTTATGAGAAATTTGGAATCTGACTTAACTACACTAATAATTTCTAAATAAAAGTGTTCCAGAAATGTATTTGGTACTATTTTCTCTAACCTTTTCAAATGAATCCATTGCCTTTTAACTCGTTTTTGTCAAAAAAAATTATAATACTATTGTTTAATAATAAAAAATAATACATAATAAATAAAAGTACGTACTTTCTTTACCCTTGTCCCATTCCCTGACTGGTTTATTTTGATTTAAAGTCTCATCTCTGGTCAGTAGTTCTGGTTTACTAGGTTCTGCTGGTTTTACCATTTCTTCAAACTTAGGTCCTATATCTATGTCTATTTCATCCTCTAAATGTATTTAAAAAAGTCTTATTAGTTATGTGTTCCTTTTGTAGACACACAAAAATAATAGGATGCAGAGAATGCATCAATGATTGCCTTACATACAAGTAAAACAAAGAACTGACGATGTTCATTAATTTTACAGTCATAAGGCCAGTTACTCGTAATAAGGTCTGAACTTCATTATAATCAACCAATACATGCATTAAAATGAGAAATGAGAACTGTTTCAATTAAATTTTACATTTCAAAGTGCGTATGAAAATATTTTTTCATCAAAATTCATAACAAATATAATCAGACACTGCATAAAACTCAATTTCTATACAATCCACAACTCCCCAAAAAATATTCAAACAGCACTTTTTATAGCAAATTACATTACCAAGGGACATAACTCCCCTGAAATTCTTCAAATCAATTCTACTACAGTAAAATTGAAAGGGGATAACTAATTTATCCCATTAAAACATTTTCCTGTTCCCAAAGTACTTACTAAGATCTGAATTAGCACTGTAGCATCCTTTCTGTTTGGTATTCCACATAAAATGTTTTCCAACCTCACATACCCTACTTTTTATTTTGATGAAACTGGAAACATCATTTATTTTGACCTAACTACTTACTAAGATGTACATCAGGTCCCAGAGATCCACCTTCTCTCATCATTTTCCTCTGTTTTACTTTTGCCAGTCTAGCATCTAACATCGCTTTTCTTTTCTCTTTTAATTTCTCCTTCTTTGATCTTTCATCTAAAGTCTAAAAAAAATAAAATATACCTGACATAAACATATAGATATGACAATACATGTCAGCAATTTTCCATTAATTAAATGGGATAGACATCCAATGATTATTGCACTAAAAACCAATACAGTTCAATACAAACACTTCTATTGAAAATATCAAATAATAGTGTAGAATTGAAGTCTACTTTACAGGTTCTCAAATTCTGTAATTAAATAGTTGTCCCATTTTCTTTATCCATTATTTCAAGGTCATTATTCTCTCTATTGTATAACTCCATCAGATGCCCAATTTTACACTGATATTAGCTGTTTGAAACAAAACCTTTAGATCACGAGGATAAAGGTTTCTTTGTACAATAAACAATAAAACAAAAATATGTTGATCACTTCCATTACAATTTAAGTGATTACTGTTTTTTTATTCTTTGCACTCTTTTCTGTTTTCGAAATTTATTTTGCATTTCAACAATTTTTTTCATTTCATTAACATAAATTAAGCTTTAAGGGTGGTAGGTATTTGACAATATCCATCAATATTCCTACAAAACATATTTTACCATTGATGGATGGATGGATGAATTGTTGTTAAACGTCCAGTGGCAGCCAGGTGCATATCAGGACGAGAACATGTATGATAATGAATATGATCCCTGCTTTGTACTAGACCGGCACACTGAGCCGGATTTTTAATGTGCTAGCTCACGAGTTAACTGTCCGCAAGTAGACATATCACCCAACTCTGACACATTATACTGACTCTGAGCCACCAGTAGATCTTTGCTCTTACTCCTAGATGCTGCATGCTTGACGGAGAAGCAGCAAATACCAATTTTAATGTCTTTGGTTTGACCCGACCTTCCACACTCAAGTTTTTCCATTGAAAAAGCATATTGTGGTTACTACTATAAATAGATTTGACAGTTTCAGTAGTCTATAAAATCAGAATCTTACCTGCTGTCTCAGTTGGTTTAATGTTTTTAACTGTTCTTGTCTAGCTTCCTCACTTTTGTCAAACTCAAAAAAACCAACACCATGTGATCTTTTTTCTATAAATAAAGAATCAAATTATTTATACTTAAATTCCATTCTAATTTAGCACTGTAAAATGATAAAATATTAGCACAATGTTATAGTAGACTTTACACATTAGGAAATAGCAGGAAACTTAAAACAGCATTTCACAACTTAAAATGGAATTATAAAAGCATATTCAGGAAACAGAGCGAAACCTTAAATTGTACCACCTTCCACATATAGATGAAGAACAGCAATATAAGTATTGCTTCTTTGCTTGAAATTTTGTCACATTCATGTGGAGATTTTCTGTCAAAAATTCATACACAATATATACATTTTGTGTAACACAATAATGAAAAATTATTACCATCAAATCTAACATTAGAATAGTGTATAGGTCCATTCATAGCTTCTAATTCTTCTTTCTCCCATTTCTGTCTCAACATTTCCTTCCTCATATCATCAGACATCAGTGTTGGCATAGTACTATCAATATTTGTATCATTCTTCCTAAAATGAAGGAATTTATGATTGATAGCATTTAGGTATAATTCCATTTCCAAAAGCTTCAAATGATTTTTTAAAGAAAACTTACAATCTACAGTAAAGTAAAATAAAATGTGTATATAAACAAGAGTATTCCTCACACGAAATCATTTGCACAATAAAATTCTGAAAGAGGACCACCTAAGGACCATTGCTGACCCAGTGGTTTCAGTGGTTTCAGAGGAAAAGATCTCTCTCTAAAGGAAAGTTTACAACGACAATGACGACAAAGACGGACGACGGATGCCAAGTGATGGCAGTAGCTCACATGGTCCTTTATTAGGTGAGCTAATAAAACTGATAACATGAAAGTTCAACAATTACATACATATACCAATCCTGAATTTATTACGGAAAATCTTTGACAACGATAATGCCTTACATATTTTCTATTGCTGAGTCTTGTGTCCATATCAAGATTTTTTCCTGATTGACAAATAACATATTTTGTTTCATTTTGATAAATTAAATAAACATGTGTATATGCATTTTATAGACACTCTGACCAATTTTATAATAAAAACTCACTGATAGGTAATTCTCTGAGAACATTACATCAAGATAAATGTTATAACAACATATATGAAAACTGTATGGAAAATGAATATTAAATATTCCAAGTTAAATGGAATATTGTGTCTTAAAATGTGCAGTTTCATAAACTGGAAATTCTAACATCATTATAAAAATGTTTTTAAATTTTTTCTTTAGATCACAAAACAGTCATATGCATCACAATTTTTAGATATGTGCACAATGACCTCTAGGTCATATTAAGTAAGTGCCAAAAACAATATACCTATTTGACTTTCCTTGGAGTTCATTATCTCTTTCCATCAAATTTTGTAAATCTTTCTTCATACATCTTCTAGATCTTCCCAAAGAATCTGTATAATCTACCCTACAAAATTTATGGTAAACTTGATACCTACATATAGTTTGTACATTATGGATTTCATTTCAGGACGTTTTTCCAAATAATCATTCTCTCTCTGTGTACACATGAAGGTCATTTTTATTTTGTACACACCATTCAACTTGATTAACCTATCATTTTTCCAACTAATAAAACAATGTATAGAATTTTTAAAGAAAAAAACAATAATATTTATACCTCTCTTAAAACTAGCAACATTTTGTTTTGGAATTTGAAAATTAATGTTTGTAAAATTAGACTTTTCCACAGAAGTAAAAAGCTCTCTTTGACTGGGATTACAAACAATGTGAACAAATTCTTTGTTATTTTTTAACAGTTCTATGTAGCATGTGGTCATTTCTTTCATCATACACTGTCTTAATTAACTCTTTCAACATGTTACAGCTAAGAATATAAATCACTGACACAGATATATGTCTTGCAAGCTCATGCCAAAATTAAATTTTCAACAATTTCATTCAATGAAACATTATAGCCAACTGAAACTTTCTGTATGAAATAAAATTAATTAAACCTAACACAACTGCATCCCAAATATCATTATCATAAAATGTTCCAGCTGAACACTGCCAGTGAAAATGTCTGATATTGTCAGGCAAAATAATCCTAACAGTTATGAAATCCACCAGTGCCATAGAAACTGCATGCAAAAGATTATTGACTTGTGTCTTAGGAGGCAGGAATATCTAAGTCCCATGGAATTGAAATATTCAGATGCTAATATAACTTTATTCTAACCAATAACTTTGATGATTTTTTAGGGTGGTGTCATCCTCGCTTCTCCAGGCATATATTTCATATTTTTGCTATGCTTCATTGTTTGGGACTCAGGAAAAGCAATAGGAGACAAACTATATCTGGCTTACCATTCTTCTCCTTCATCTTTAGGAGGAGGAATATCTGTATCAGTATTTCCCTCTTCTAGTCTTTTCTCATTGTCCCATTGTTTATTTCTTTCTTCTCTAATATGATCAATTGCCTTCTTTTGAAAATCAACCAGAAATACTTTGCTCCCATCCTCCTCTATCAAAGCATAGTTTAGATATAATATTAACACCAAACAGATTAATTCCTTCATTTTTTATGGATATCACTAGAACCTACAGCCCAGTTCAGTATAGAAGGGTGTTGTATTACTGAAATTCATGTTGTAAACTAATCATATATCTACAAAACTTTTATCCAAATTCAATTTTATATTTTTATTTCAATACAATCTAATTAAAATTAGTTCTCTGCACTTGCTCCTTATTTTTGTTCAGTTTTTATATGTCGTGCTCAAAGGCACAACATATAAACAACCGAACGAAAAATATAATTCATAACACAGTATCATTGTATAGAGAAATTCTATACATAATTTACCTGGGAGTTCTCTTCCTGAGCTAATTTCTTCATATATTTTGGACTTTCTCTCGAGAGCTTTCCTAAATAGATTCAAGAAAAGTAAATCTGGAAACTACTGTAAGTTAACAGTGTCTTAATAAGTAATTTATTCTCATGTTTGACCTATAAGGAATATTTTTAACATGCTACAGGACAAAATTTAAAATTTGAAATTGATTTTTATGGTTACTTTCACAAGGATTAATACATATACACATATATATGTTTCGTTTATCAACAAAGAGCATTGTATTTACCAGTAAATGTTGGTGAAAAATTATCTTTTATTTAATCATTTTACTTTGTTGTTACATACTTTAAATCGTTTCATTTGCATATTTTTAGAAATGGCACATATGTTAACTTCATATCTGAATACTAAACAAACTATGCTTTAAATTCATGATTCTGAAAGGCTAAACATTACTATACAAATCTTTGTTTTAATTTTTGCTAGTATTTCCTAGTAATAAATCTTAATTAATTAACTTTGCATAATAACTGCAAAAAAATCTCAATGATATGCATTAAATTTATAATAATAGAATGGAGAAACGTTCTACAGATTAAAGGAAGTGTAAACAATTAGAGTGTGCTTGCCTTAACCCTGTGTAAACTGAGGGAAAATATGTCTTAAATCTTTTATCAATAAATGCAATGAATATTCTATATCAGTCTATGTAAATTTTACATCTGTCTAACCCAAACAAATCTTTGGTCAAAAATAGGTTCAGTTTAGACATATGATCGGTCCAGTTTAGACATATGATCGGTCCAGTTTAGACATATGATCGGGCCAGTTTAGACATATGATCGGTCCAGTTTAGACATATGATCAATGTATACAAGTCTAACCTTGATTTTTCATACACATCTTCTTCCTCAGCCTTGTGTTCAATATCTTTCTGTGCTCTCTGTAACACTCCTACATTCTGTTTGCTCCAGATGGATGGCTTCTATTGAGTAAATGTTTTTAAAGTCTTTGATGAGAATTTAAACTCTTAACACCTCTTTGTGTGTGCCAATAATTAAGAAAAAAGTTGCCTGACCTTTTTCATTTGTTTTTAAAGTAACTTGAGCAACTGTGAAATTTGATTAGCGCGAGTAAGCAGAGAAATTTTTGCACTGAACAAATAAGAACATTTACTGTGATTTTTTTTTATGATATATACATCATCATATAAAACCATACCTTTTCTATTGGTTTAGCCTTTACATAACTAGAATTATTACTCTGCAATTTCTGCTGTTTGAATTCCTCTTGTTTCCTAAAAAGTTCAGCTTTTAAGTCAATAATCTGAAATAAAATATTGATTATTGCTGTATATAAGATCCATCCAGCAATCATATATATCATATATGCAAGGTTTTTATTATTTCTTGTCCATTTCAAGTTACTCAATCTACTCTCATAGAAGTGCATTGAAAATTACAAACGAAATGATATTTCCTGTTACAAAATTATTGAAATGTTTCAAAGTAGAATAGAGAAGATAAAGGTACTAGACCCTTTTGTTGTTTCCCACCTTAAGCTTTAACACTGTTATCAATACATTAACAAGTAGTTACACTAGATTTTTCTAGATTTCTATTAAAAAAAAAAATTACATTTCACTCTCTAAGCTGCACCTAGAACTAACTGTCAAGTTTTGGAAAATTAAATTATATATTATATTAAGGTAGTGATGTCAATCAAATTATTCCTACTACTATGCCAGCTAAAAAGTTTCAACAACATGGTGGCATCCATGCGAAATCTCTTCCGCTATTGCTTCCGAGGTGATTGCGTGAATAGAGATTATCTTGAACAAAATAAGTACTTTATGGACTTATCTCAACTCTTTTAACATTCAGTGTCATGAAATTAAAAATAAATACGAAAGAATCCACCTGGAACCAAATTGGACAAGAAAAAAAATGCAGACGCAAGTGTCACATTTTCCCGCCACAATAAGAGGGCAAATCAGCCCACGGACCACTCGGATCATATTATCGGACAATTCGGACCGAGTCATCGGACAACTCAGACCATGTGAAGTAACAACATTGATACCGATGAACTTAATATTTTGATGTGAGATTATTACGCCATTACGATGTTTTCACTAAATACCAACAAAGCAAACGCAAAAAACCTTATGCTTTGCTAGCTTTCCAGGTCACAACTGTTTCATATTATGCATATGATTAATAAAAGACCTGAATTAAAACGTTTTGTAAAGGACACTCACAGCCGTAAAACTCAGTATTTTTTAAAGAAAAAGAAACTCAGTGTTTCAGCTGGGACTTGAAAAAGGCAGGTCGGTAGGGTGCCAATGTGGACAAAAGGGGCACCTCTTTTCTATATTCTATATTCTATTAGAATTATTTTTCAATTTAGTTTCACAAAGGTTATTATTCATTTCATCAATTAAACATGGGTGAAAGTGAAAAATTTTGAAAATCCTGAAAGTTTTTAGAGAAGTCCAGGACAAACATCTGACACTTCCTTTTTACAATTATTTCCCAAATTGGAAAGAGTTTTATTATAGCTTTCATTAAATTCAATTGGAAACCCTTTTGTAGACTCTTAAAATCAAAAATAGACAACAGACACCAAATGATGGCAACAGCTAAACTAAAGTGAATGAAAAAAGTGTTTCTTCTGGTGATTTATCAAATGCAGTTTCAGTTAGGAATCGCATGGGATATTTTTTACCATGTTAGACTTATTTACGGCATGTCGTAATAGGCTTGAATCATCTCCCCTGGACTGGTGTAAACTTTACTGAACTACAGTACAGTAAACAATCACGATTTTCACTCCTTGTTTCAGATAAATTAACCCGCGGTACATTTAACCATTGGAATTGACGTTTTCCCCTGGATATTAATATTTTTTTTACATCCTAAGAACAATTTTTTGACCCCCCCCCCCCCTTAAAAATTTCCTCAACGGATTTGCACGAATCACAAAAAAGGCCTGAGATGAATCCGGGTCGTTTTGCGCCGAATCCCGTTCGCCCCGTGAGTTGTTTCGCTCCTATTCCCATTCGCCCCGGGTGCGTTTGCCCCGATTCCCGTTCGCCCTGGGTCGTTTCGCCCCTCTATTATATATAGTAATTATTACAATAAAGTATATATACGGAAGTCATTTTCTACTGTTCCTGGTTATTGATGTGATTCCATTCAGAGAAAAAAAAACACATTTTTTTTTTATATTTTATTCATACTAGATAACAATAAATAATTATTAACTTAATAATACATACATACATACACACACACACAAAGATCACACAATCAAGCACTAGTCAGAAAGCACACTTAGCATTTGTAAATTATTAGACAAGCATTTAAACACTTTAAACTCACACACACACACACCAAGCACTAGCGATTACATACAAAAATACAAAAAGCACTAAGGAGTTGCAGTTGGAACTGTGTGGCAAAAAGTAAGTGCCGCTGATCGTCAACTCTCAAGTCAGCCAGAAGGAAGTCGTCACACTGCAGGTAATCTGTATCTAACTATAATTTTAAAGGAAAAAAATATATATATTATTTAATGTGTGTAATATTCTTTAACTTTATTTCATATAATATATACATTTACTCCATATCTTGTTATTCAGCAATCATTTATATACTTAAATGCACACATTCATTTACTACATATCTTGCAACATCTAATACGTTTAATTGTATGTACATTTACTCCATATATTTAGTTATTGTAGTAAATATTGACTATTCTTACTCTGAACTGCAAGTCAGTGGGTTCAGCAGGTCTGGTCTTGGCTAAAAATCTGTTTGTTGACCTCTTAAGTAAAGACTGCTTTGGTAACAAGAACTGCTGGTCTGCAGGAACTTCCAGTACACAATCCTCTACCACCTCCATAGCTGCTCTGTGTTGTTGTTGGGATGCCTGTTGTTTTGCCTACAATATGAAGTGGATGTTTATATTCAATTCAACTCAATGTGGAAATTACATACACAATATATTATACACAACAAAACATATAACACTGTCAAAAAAGTTTGTGTTGTCTCTGTATAACCACTTCATTCTTTATTTACTACTTTTAACTATAAATACCTTGGCTGACATTTCCTTTTGGAAGGGCAACTTAAGGTCTGGTGGGTGGCTGTGGTGCTGTATTCCTGGTATAAACTGGTCTCCTTTCTGGGTAACTGTGGCGTGGCACCGTATCTTCTTTGAACGGACACTGCAAGTCCAACTGGTGGATGACTTGTTTAATCTTTTTACACCATACGAGAAGCCGTTGCTGGTCACTAAAAGTTTACCCCCACGCTTGCTGCCTGTCTCCAACACCTTGTAAGTTGTAGGTTGGTCTGCTATAATATCAGCTGGCAAGTCTTGATCTGCGTTGATAGACCTGGATTAAGATAAAATCAATGTAATTACTTTACGAACTTTTATTTATTCTCACGAACTTTTTAGACAGTTATTATCATCAAACGAATACAATTTTTTAAAGATGTACTTACTGTTCTAATGGTTCTTCTGGTTCCTCAATATCTCTGTTTGGAATGTTGAAAGTTCCATCTAACTGTTGGTCAGGGTCCTCTGGAACCACCATAGGTACATCAATCTGGAAATAAGAATGTGGATATGAAACTATTGAAAAAGCGTAATTATTTAACAACAAAGGTATTATCTTTCAATTTACTCTTGGTCTTTTACAAACAAATACATTCTTACTGCTAGTGCATTCGATAAGTTGAATGATTAAATTTATATTGACGCGTGCTTCGATAAGTTGAATGATTTAATTTATATTGACGCGTGCCTTCGATAATTAGATTTATTTTGCTACAATGGACTGAATACAATATAATTAAGTGTTGATAAGCAATAAGACAAATAAGTAAATTAAAAATCTCAACTGAGAACAAAAATAAGATACATTAATAACAGAAATGTCAATACCTCATCTTCTACTTTTACGCACGTTTATTCAATAAATTATTTTGCTACAATATTTACATCGAAAGTACATCGTACACTTTTATATATAAACCTAAATATCTTTTGATAAATAATTTCGATTCAATATATTTCGTATAGTTAACTTGAATTTAATTCATTAATTTCATTAACAGAAATAATATATTGGTAAAATAATTACCTGTATTACACACACAATGCTGCCACTGGAAGCAGGATTCACATTCCAACGCGTGCTGTCGAGGTCGAACATTCCGGTCACAAACTACACCTGGAAAAGGCATTTTCATTTATGATTTTTGAAAGTTAGCACCGCAATTTTATACATAATTGCCGAAAGATCAAAGAATTTCTCAAAACTAGGTATATTTTTATAACAAATTTCTCAAGGAGCATAAGTTTGGAAGAGCTTGGACTTTAGGCATTCTTATGAATTTATAGTGAAAAGATTTAATGAGTATCTGATAGATCAAAGAATAACTTTTAATTAATTCATATATGTTTGTAACTAATTAATTAACTTCTTTTTTTATCCATTATGTTTTAATTATTAAATTTATAATCTATAATTATATTATAAACAACAAATTTAAGAAGAATTATATTATAAACAACAAATTTAAGAAGAATTATAATATAAACAAAAAATTTAAGAAGAATTCAACACATTAATTATTTTAATTTACCTGTATTTATATCGGAGCGAAACGACTCACTTTCCGGGGCGAAACGACCTGGCACGAAACGACACGGGGCGAACAGGTAATCGGAGCGAAACGACCTGGTACCAAAATACCGCCTGAGATCACCCAAAATAATCAGAAATCCAGGGAATTTTCACCCATGTTTAAATATGATTAGTTGAAAATTCTGTCCAAGTCCCACCTATTGTATAACTGAAAGGGCAAGCGTTCCATTTGGCACCCCTGTAAGTACATCTATATGTTTATTCCGTCTGAGATATCCACAGCTAGGGGTGCCATATGGAACTCTTTCCACTGAAAGCTTTATAGCTACCTGATTGTCAAATAATTTCAAACCTAATACTAATCTAATCACTGCAGTGAGTCTGCTAATCATTTTGTAAAGGAGGACAGTGTGTCTACACATGTCATCATCGTCTTATGCAAAAATTGATGTATCACAAGAACAGGAAATCTGCTTTCTTGGAAAATTTGAAGCTTTTCAGCATTGTAAAAAGGAACAAAGGTACAGTAACAGTTTTTTCGGTGATATTTAATTTTTAAAAGAAATTTTTGAGATATCATCGAAGGCCAATTCCAGTTAATGTGTCAAACATTAACTGCAATGGGCATTAGGAAGGGAAAAGATTGATCTTTCTCTAATTTTTCTTCGTTCTTTAATTAAATGGGATATGGAGAAGCACGGTAAATATGACAAAACATACAGACGATGTGTTGATATTTTTCTTCGTATCCATTTCTTCAACGTTATTTTCTATATTCTTTTACTTCTGAGTCGTTTCATTTGAACAAGAGTTTTAAAGATAATGAATCTCCAAATGGTATAACTAAAGTTTCATATATTTTCTGTATAAACACAGTACAGCAACTTCACCAAATGTACCACGTAAAAAAAGGGAGGAATTCCATTCCATTTTGCAGATTTTCCTCCATATATTGAAGGTTTCACTGATAATTGAGGAGAAAAACGGGAACTTTTTTTTGTGTAATTAGGAATTTTGTGTCAAGAACCATTCTAATATCCACATGATCCAATAATCAAGGATTATCTCCGTTTTAGACAGTTTTCGCTTAATACAGCCTTTCAACGTTTGGATTATTGTTTCGGATGTCAACAGTTTAGGGCTAATTGAAACCCTGCTTTCAAAATAATTTAGAAACTTGCAGTCCATCGATCAGCCTGAGGGATATCTCCTCATTTGTGGTGAAACACAAATGAACTTACAGACTCATATACTTAGATTAATGTGGAAAATATTCCGGGGATCACGGAAAACGAGGATATTATTGTTATTAACAAATAAAAAATTAGCATGGCTTCTCGGACTGGACATTTATTGAGAGAAAGGAAACTGAGTATCAGGATATTGTCTGTCTCTTATTCTAACAGTGTCACAAACCAGAGGAGCTTGAGGACAAGACCGTGTCTTGGGCCCTCATAGCCCCCCCCATTAGCATAAGTATCTGTTTTCTAATATTTACCATTTATTTGTACCTTATGTATACTAATATACCATATATTTACTCATAATACAATGTTTACTATCAATGTCCCACTCGACTTGTCTAACGGGGAGGGAGGGGGTATGAGGGACCCAAGACAGTGTCATGTCCTCAAGCACCTGTGTGCAAAACAGTATATGCTATTATTGGTACTTTGTGTAAAATAACGGCTCTCAAGTGTAGTTGTGGGTAAAGCCATAACCTAACGCATTACAAAGCATGTCAATGAATTTGCCTTACGACGACACAGAAGAATATATATGGTTTAAAAGATTGCATCCCAACCCTATTCAAGATATCTGAACATTTATAAAATGGCGGAATTGGAAATCAGCATCCACAGGGACTAATAATATATGTAGAATTTAAATTATAACGTTATAAAAAACAAGAACATGAATTGTTTAGGGATGGAGATCTCATCCATTTCCATGAACACTAATCAAATGGAAAGGGGTTGGCGGACGAAAGGGGGGTTGGGGGGGGGGGGGGGGGGGTGGTGGAGTTGATTCTCCACATGAACTAACACGGAAATAAATGAATTTGTTTTATGATGACAAAAATATATATGATTTACGGATGATAATCTCAACACTGCTTTCAAAAAAAAAGTTAAAATGAAATGGGTATGATGACAAAGAATAATATATATGGTTTAGGAGCGACGATATTAACTGTTTTTGTCCACAAGCACCCTGGGAATGGATTTAGTATATTAAATCCCCTAAATTTCCTCTGCCTTCCCCTTTTTACCTCACATGGCCATGTGAGCTTTTGCCATCACTTTGCGTCCGTCGTCCGTCCACATTTCACATTTTCACCTTCTTCTCTGAAACCAACAGATTCTCCACACGAACTAACAAGGAAAATAAAAGAATTTGTTTTATGATGACAAAAATATATTTGATTTGCGGATGATGTTCTCGACACTGCTTTCAAAAAAAAAGTTTAAATAAAAAATGCAATGGGTATGATGACAGGGAATAATATATATGGTTCAGGAGCGACGATATCAACTATTTTCGTCCACAGGCACCTGGGGAATGGATTTAGTATGTTACATCCCCTAAATTTCCTCTGCCTTCCCCTTTTTAGCTCACCTACCATATAAGCCTTTGCCATAACTGTGCGTCCGTCGTCCGTCCACATTTCACATTTTCATCTTCTTCTCTGAAACCAACAGTCCATTGAACTAAACTTGGCAGGAATGTTAACTGGATGGTTTTGTACCATAGCTATGTTTTTTTAGCCGATTGGATATTCAACAT
The DNA here is from genome assembly GCA_028015205.1 of Mytilisepta virgata. Lineage (NCBI taxonomy): Eukaryota > Metazoa > Mollusca > Bivalvia > Mytilida > Mytilidae > Mytilisepta > Mytilisepta virgata. Next base: position 42,124,810 of record CM051516.1, read on the forward strand.
GGCTACCAGGGGCAGATAATTCATTCTGAATGGACTTATGTTCAAACCTCTTCTTGTCCAAAAATACCGAGCCAATTGAATTGATTTGTTGCAGAAATGATCCTTGGATGAACCTCTACAAAACTTTTTTTTTTTTGTGCCGATTGGAAATTCAAATGGCCGCCACAGTCAGACTTAGTTTAACATTGGAGGCTTATTATGGGGAAATATATACAAAGGTCTTCTTATCAGAAAGTACCAAGCCAATTGAAATGTTTTGACGTGTAAATGATCATTTGATATACCACTACAAAATGTATGTTTTATGTGCCGCGTATTGGAAATTCGATACGGCCGCCACAGCCAGACTTAGTTTAACATTGAACCCTCTAAGGTCTTCTTGTCAGAAACCACCAAACTAATTGAAATATGTTTATGCATGAACAAGCATTGGATAAACCTCTACAAAAGTTATGTTTTTTGCCGATCGGAAATTCAATATGGCCGCCACAACCAGACTTAGTTTAACATTGAACGCTATGGGAAATTTGTACAAAAGTCTTCTTGTCAGAAAGTGCCAAACCAATTGAAATATTTTTATTTATGAACAAGGCTTGGGTGAACCTCTACAATAGTTACGTTTTTTTTCTGAAATTCAAGATGGTCGCCACAGCCGGATTAGCTTTACATTGGACCCTATGAGGAAATTTGTCTTGTCAGAAAATACTAAGCCAATTGAAATGTTTTTCTTGCATGAAGATCCTTGGATAAATGTCTGCTACAAAAGTTGTGTTTTCGTGCCGATCGGAATCCAAGCTAGCTGCCACAGCTGGACTTCGTTTAACATTTTTAACATTGGACACTGGAATAATTCTTTACATATCTTATCTAGAAGTGCTGGACACTGTAGAACAATTCATTACAGATCTTATCTAGAAGCGCTTTGTCAGTTGTGGTCACCTAAAATCCAGGCGAGCGATTCAGGCTCCATGGAACCTCTGGTTTGCAACACCATATTAAATAAATAAATATTATTTTTTTTTATATTTTTCATCATTTTATGAAAGAAATAAACACAATTTTATAGCACAAGTCAAATGTCCAAATTTCGTCGACTGAAACAGTATAAGAGTAAAAAAAAATCCATTTTACTCACATCCGGAGTGCCCACTGAATATATTTCCATGTTAAAAAATAATATTGTGCAAATGATTTATTTACAGTAGTGTTAGTATCTCCAACGGGTAGTATTATCAAACTTCTTGCTTCGTTCAGTTTGTAAAGTTTCTCTTTTCCGCATTTCATTGCCGGAATTGTTTGGAATTCGCTGATTTTCATTTTGTTTCCCATTTTTAGGGTTTGTATTCAAAGTGCCAAATTTAGAAGGATACATTAATTTTCCATTTTTAACAGTCACGTTTTCCTGACTTTTAACTGAATTTTCAGTAGTAGTATACTGATGCAAGTTTGGTCGTCTGTATTGTGAACTGTCCCTTTCCTCTTGCTTTGAGTAATTTAAACCACGGTGTTTATTGTGCTCATGAACAAATAATTTTTCATTTTGGACTGAGGCGACTTTCTGTGCGTTGTTTGAATGTCGAACTGGAAGAAATTTCTCTTTGTCAACTGAGTATTGGATTTGGGTACTTCCTGCGGTGTTAGTTGTATGTCGCAATGGGACTTTTTCTATCCTGTCAACTGAATGTCCCATTTGAACATTGTCATTTAAATGTTGTGTGTTATGAGTTCGAAAATGATGATGTCCATTAGTTTTCTTTGCTGCCTTTTGGTCAAAGATTTCCTCTGCTACTTTGCCTTTCTCACTAATTTTGATTTGTTCATTAGGTTTGCTGTGTTTAAATGTCCCCCCTCCTTGCCTATATCCTGCAACATCTTTATTATAGCTGTTGGAAACATGTCCCCGTTCCTTTATTCTTGTGGTGCGAGAATCATCTTTTGAATTACCTTTAGACGCGTTTTCTATACTCCGAACTTCTATACGCTTGGTTCGCGTATCACTCTGGTATGTCTGATGAGAATACCTGATCTTTGACCCAGAGTTAGCAAAAGCATTGAAAAAATGACCACAAGCGTCTGTGATCGGATATACCAAACACCTAATAATAGGTGTCAGGAGTCTTTTAAACACCAAGAAAGTCAAATCAAAACATTTTGAACAGGGTGAAAAAATCCATACATGCTGAAAGGCCAGGAAAGCAAACTGACACCCCCAACATGCAGAAATAGTTACTCCACAGAAACAGGTACAGAGTACATATAGTAAGTCTCGCCAACAACTGTAGCAATACTTGCTAAAAATCCACACATAGCTTATAGATCGGACAGAATAAGGCTCTCCTAATACATCTGAAAAACCAACCTGTAAGGAAAAATTAAATATTTCATTCTCAATTGGGTTTAGATTTCATTTCAACATTAAAGAACTTTTTATTTATTACATAATGATTTTAGATTACGCTGCAAATATTCGGAACATAAGTTTAGAATATGCATTATATGATATCAACTTCGATGCACTGCATGTGCATTTTGTAACCAAATCATGTCGTATCAGAACTACCCAGTACTATGAACGCCGAACAATAAACAAAAAATGTTGCAGAGCATTGTAAACTGTTAACTGACAAAAGAGGCAAAGAATACAGTGTCTTTTTAACATTTTTAATCGGTATTAACTACTGGGCAGCTTTGTAGTATTTCCACTTCCTCCATGAAATTATCGAATAAATTGAAAACTATATTAGTCTCTGGGAATTTGAGTGCCTTAATCATATGTTTATCATGTTACCTGAATGTGGTCATTTATTCCGTTTATATCTCTGTTGTCCCTTTCCGAAGTTGTTAGCTTTGGATCTGACATTGTGCATTGTTTATAGGAATGACCGAATTCAGTTTACTTGACCAGAATATAGGTAGCACAGTTGACATGACAATGAGTAAATATTTATTTCGGTCAAAGTACCAATTAAAGATGCAAGAAAGAGATTTAGTAGATTTCTGATAAAACTATATACTAGAGGACTTTGCGTGACACGGTTTTCTCTTCGATTAACAACCTGGGATGTAATTAAAATTAATACTTAACTGTGTCTTAGATCACGAAGATGTTGATTTTAAAAAGATTCTATATTCGTTTTCTTGTTTAACTTAACAACAGTAAACCATTATCAAACATCATTACAAATTAATTACAGTATATCCTGAGTTGTTTGGAATCGGTAAAACATAACAAATGAGGACTTGCTGTAGGGATATTTTTATTTGCTTGTGCACCATACTGGTCTATCTTTTAATATTGCACTATTTGTATTTGGTTTTTTCCTTATTCGATGGTTAATGGGAGCCTGGTTCCAATCTGGGACCCTTATGTCTATACTAGGATAGCTCTTTGTATAGACTAAAGTTTTCCAAATTTTTTCATTGTACCTTTTATTCGTCCCAAGATTTGGAAGATCTTGAAATGAACTTTTTATTTGAAATCTTACACCATGATACAAGAAGACATAATACACGGTTTTTATACATTTGTTTGGTGGTTTTTTTTTTTGTTCGAACGGTTGCTTACTAAATGTGGTATAATTCCATATTTGGAATACTGGAATTTCTTCGAATTTGTTTTCCTTCCCATTTAGAAAGTGCTTGTGAGCTTTTTGGGGAGACTTTTGTGGCCGTTACCGTTTCTCGATTTGTTGTTTTCACCTAAGTGTCTCTTTCATTAGACAGTTGATAGGTATAGTTTAGTGGGTTTTAGGGGATTAATATCGTAAAATATCAGTCGTGACCCACAATATGAAGCAATAATTTTCGAGCCAGTGAGCCTAGTGAACGAGCCGAAAGGTTTATATTGTGACAAGCGGCTGATACATGTTGTATATTCTCTAAGTTGATAAATGTTTAAATGTTCTTTTTTTGTTACAGTCGGTTTTTATTTCTGTTTTGTTACAGTCAGACGAGTCAGTAACTCAAAATTTGATAAGGTTATTTCATGTCCGTTTTAATTTGTTTATGGCGTTGATTTGTATTTTATCGGTTTAAAGTTTTTCCGGGTATGTATTATAGTATTATCGCGTAAGCCATATTGGACTGAGGCGAAGCCGAAGCCCAATATGCCTAGCCAAGGACCAATAACTAAACCAATATGGAAAACCTTGCGCCATTATACCTTTATTGACTAACCATTCCAATATGTCATATTGACTAGTCCAATATGACCATTTAATGCCTAACCAGTCCAATAAGTCATATTGACTTGTGCAAATATGATCCTTTATTAACTAACCAGTCCAATATGTCATATTGACTAGTCAATACGGCATATTGGACGGGTATGTGTCGTATTGGCGTACTTTTGACATTTTGTATTGTATTGACAGATTTGATCATATTTAGGCTTATATTCTATTTTTAGTCAATAAAATGCCCTTATTGACTGCAAGTTTAACATTTGAAATTCGATGTGATGATACATATTCTATGATAGCAATTGTAATGCAGAAGTTATGCATATTTCGTCGAATTAAGACTCTTCGGCTGTGCTCAAGGTAAAAAATGTTGGAAGCCAATACAAAAACCTTAAACGTTGAAGAGAAGACTCAACAGCCAACATAACCAAAAGGTTAAAACAAAAACCACAGCCACGAGAGGTATACCCAGAGTACTCATTGGTTCTTACGAAATTTAACAATTTTGTCACGTACGTTCGACTCGGAACCTAATTGATAAGAAATGCCAGTTTTCTTGTCTCGTGTCGATGACTGTCTCCGTGTACGCCGTTATAGCCAATATTGCACCGAAAGTGGGATGAAACCAAACCATTTTGTCACAGTAAATATAAAATTATCAGTATCATTCCCCGTTTCCATTCTCTATTCTAGTATGAACATATGACAAATTAATAAGGAAATGAAATCTGAGATGTTCATAAACACAGAATGGTGTTTTGTTCTTTTGGTTTCAGATTTTCTGGACACGAGCAAGCCTATTTACTTTAATAAGTTATAGATACAACAGTAACATAATTAGAACAATGAATTTCCTACACAGAATGATAGGCATACTGGAAAGAAGACTCATTCACAAAACTAGAATTGTTAGGTCTATCAAAAACAAACAAACAAAAAGACAATCATCTATCAGCACTTTATAGCAGCATTTGTCTTTTTACAGACTGGGCCATTCTTTCTGTCTGTCCCAAGAACAAGGTTTCGTTTGGTGGTCTTTTGTCCTCTTTAACAGCTCTTTTAACTGGAACTGGTGACTCTTTCTTAGTTAAAATGTGTTTAACAGGCGTTTTAATGTCCGGATAACCCCATTTGCTAGAATCTGTGCCAGGTTCTGCAAAACTTACAAAAAGGTGAGCACATGCTCCAGTCCATGGTTCTATACAACAATTCGCCACGGGCTTCAGAAAACGAAAGCAGGACATAATCATTTCACAACTGATTCGGAGGGGTGATAGGGCCCAAATATGGTGAAATGCAACGACTCCAAACACCACTCCCCAGTACATGGCAATCCACAAACCACACAGACATGTGGCAAGACCATACCACAGATCTCTACAACACGAATAGAAGGTTTCTGAAAATTCCCAAACAATATCAAATGTGTGTATTCCATCTGGTTCTCCAAGGACGTCATTGAATTTTATCTGAAAAGAAAATCGCAACATTAATATGATTAAATACCTTTAAAGATTAATTTGAGTCAAAAAAACTTTTTATTTGTCTTCCATTTGTGTACTGCAGCTAGACTGGAGTGTCCCTAATTATAGATGAATAAACCCCAAACTATACACCTACCTTTGTATCCCTCTCCCACTCCAAAAACAAGCACACCTACGAACTCGTTGAACTGTTGCAGTATAATTGTACATTTTTTAGTTATACCATAGAGAAATGTCTTTAAAATGTAGGAAGGGGTTAAACAGAACACATACATTTAAGGAGTAAGTATAATGTTTAAGTGAGTAAATACCTTGAGATGGTCGTTGATGTGATTTGGATCTCTGTCTTCCTTAACTGGCTGGGGTCTGACCTGAGTCGGCATTATAAGGTTTTCAGTCACTATATTAATTCCATGGTTTAAAACGTAGTACTTCGGATTAGCATTTACACAGTTTTTCCCCAAGAAACATTAAAAAAAATTCATTGAATATGTGGTTTGAAGATATATCGTTTTTAGATGTTTCTGCTGAATCTTATCGAATTTTAGTAATTTGCACATTTACAAGTTTCGTCAGTAAACATTACTTTGTTTGGATTGTTGCTCGGACTTTTCCTTCCATGTTTGTTTTAATTCTATTTTCATATTTAATCCACATTTAATAACATGTCTTATTATGAATGGTCATTTCACTTGGTCATTTAACGGTGTTATATATATTTAAATAGTACGCATTTAATAAATCTTGTATTAAAATACGTACATATTGAAAAATTAATGATGACGTGAGACTACTTGTTTTGTAATGTGTAAAACACTTTCTTATGTCTTTTACAAAATGAAAGCCGACTAAATTAAAAATCAATATTTTAATATAAATAACCATTAATTGTCATATAATAGCTATAGCTTCGTAGACTTCAAAGTGGAAGACAATTTATGTTAAAAGACAGCAACATTACGGTTATCGATTTTTGATAAAATTTGTCGTTATCAGTTGTGTGACATTAGAGTTTACTATGAGAGAAGGGATAGTAATTCTTGACATGTGCGTAAAAAATATGCAAGGTCTATGGAACGGCGCTTTTATTGTTGTTCTTCATCTTAAAGTCAGTTACTAGTACATGTATGTCAAAATTACGCACTGCTATTTTGCTATGTCATTATTTTCTATCCGTTATTATAAGGCCATTATTCTCTATTCTATATCTATAAACCCCATCCAAACCCTCCTACATTAGTGTGATGGGGAAAACGGATATAGATTGAAATTACAAAGAAAGTACAAAACCACAAGTGATATAACTAAACAAACATCCAGAGTTTTAAATGGTGGAAAACAACGTCATGCCGCAAGCCCCAAATGGCCCCGGAGTAATTCCTGAGTGGTTATGTCCAGCGGTACAATATCAATAAATAAATAAACCAAAACGTTAACCGAGACAAACACATTCATGACCATACTTTCCTGGCTTGGGATAGGCGCGTGAAATGCGGCAGGGTTAAACCAGTTTCGTGGAGCTCTAGCCCTTCTCCGTTTTTGATATGGTCATGGAAAACTACAAAATATTAAAACACAACAGCCGGATAAAATTCGATCCGAGATGATGTCAAAGAAAATGCTGAGCCCACTGATTACATGTAACTGGTATTTGTATTTGTAACTTATATTTTGAAGCTTTTTCAGTGAGCGTTCGAATATTTCTGGAAAAGAAATTGATTATTTTGGCCTTTCTGATAAGTCAGTATTTGAAAAAACGCATCTATCTTTTTGTAAAAATATTTTACTCAATTAAGAAAGAGTTCGTCAAATTAAGCAGTTAGGACAGAACTGGGTAGATTACCAATAGAATTATCTATTAAAGTTCAAATTTTACTATACTTTATCAGACTTTCAAATTTTGAAATTAATCCATTTTTATATGAATCTTTTTTATTAAATAAGAATTCGGATCACATGGTATACGTATGCTAAAAGTATAGCTGAAGAGGCAGGAATGGATTTAAGTATGGAGGACTGTGCTGATAAAAATAAAATGAAACCTGTAAAACAACTTTTAATAATCAATGTTAACAACTTTTTATGAAATTTGTTTTCGGAAATAAAGAGGTTGGGCCAATAAGGCGAGGAAATGTTTCACTCAGAGGGCCATTTTCTGAAAGTAGTTATTATCTGTGAAATTTATCTTTTTCTCATAGTTTCTGTTTGCGTCTCAATTTTCTGTATTGATAAATCCAACACAAAACTCAAGTAAGCTCATAAAAAACTTTGAAAACGCAGTTTTGTCATTTTCGGGGGGTTTTCTGCACCTTTTAAGTGGGAATGCCATGACAAGCACCCCCAGAATCAAATACAGAAAACGTTTTCCCGCAAGACTGCAGTAATGGTCAAATTTCGTGTGTTTCCTATTTTGGTTCTTAATGTGCATATTAACGAAAATGGAACTTTTTCTATATAAAAAAATCAATTCAATACTTCAATTCAGATACATATGCCTTTAAATTACTGATGAAAAGTATGGTTGTCATAGCTGTTGGTTATTAAATTTCAATTAAACTGTCCGTAAGTTCGAATCTCGGAGAGAGCTAATTTGTTGGTTTCTTGCTATAGTTTAGCATTTTTGTCATATTTTTTAAAACCGCAGAAGCTTTCTTTCTTAATTTTCCCTACCTAAATTTTTTAATTATCACTAAATATTTAGCAAGTTTGTAGATATTTGAAATGTCCCTGTCCATTTAATACTTCAATTTGTTTTGTTTAAATCAACCAATCAGAAACAAGAATTGCTCATGGCGGCCAAATTTGTCGCCTGATCTGTACAAAATGAAGAAACTTTGTAAAAAACCTCCTTGCCTCCTGTCTAGTTTCGTTCCATTTGGCCAAGCTGTTTCAGAGAAGATGTTTTTATATCATTCAAACAGAAACAAACAGCTCCATGGCGGCCATATTTGTAGTCCGATCGTGACGAAATGAGGAAACTTTATAAAGGACCTCCCATGCTTCCTGTCAAGTTCCATTCCATTTGGCCAAGCAGTTTCAGAGAAGAAGAGTTTTTTTATATGAGCCAATCAGAAACATATTTGTAGTCCGATCGGGACGAAAGGAGGAAACTTTATAAAGGACCTCCCATGCATCCTTTCAAGTTTCGTTCATTTGGCCAAGCAGTTTCAGAAAAGAAGAGTTTTTTTTAATACCAGCCAATCAGAAATAAGAACTGCCCATGGTGGCCATATGTGTAGTCCGATCAGGACAAAATGAGGAAACTTTATAAGAACCTCTTATAGATGCTTCCTGTCAAGTTTCGTTCCGTTTGGCCCTGTCGTTCCAGGAAAAAAAATTAATGAACCAATGAGAAACAAGAATTTTCCATGGCGGCCATGTTTGTTGACCGATCTGGACGAAATGAAGAAACTTTGTAAAGAACTGCTCGTTCTATTTGGCCAAGCGATTTCAGAGAAGATTTTTTTATATCAGCCATCAGAAACAAGAACTGTCCCATTGCGGCCATATTTGTAGTCCGATCGGAACGAAATGAAGAAACTTTATAAAGGCTTCCTGTCAAGTTTTGTTTCTTTTGGCCGAGCAGTTATGTGACGTTTTTTGAAAACTCAGCCAATGAGAAAAAACAATTGCCCTTGGCGGCCATGTTTGTGAACCGATCGAAATGAAATGAGCAAACTTTATAAAGGACCGTACATAAATGCTTCCTGTCAAGTTTAATTCCATTTGGCCCATCGGTTTCAGATAAGAAGATTAAAATGTGAAAAGTTAACAGACGGGCGGACGGACGACGGACGCCAAGTGATGACAAAAGCTCACATGGCCTTTGGCCTAGTGAGCTAAAAACTGAAAACTGCTGAAATGGGATATCTTTAATGGTGTACTTACTGTTAATGAACAGGGCAAATATACCTGAGGAGCAAATAAAAAAAAAACGTAATCCATTAAACAGACACACCCGGGAAGACAAATGAACAACCACGAGCACAACAAATAAACACAGAAAAATAAAAACCCTGGAACTTTAGAAGCTTTTGTGACAGCAGTCATCCTCTATGTCGAAAGTCAGGGTAACTCACACATGCCCTTGAAAATCGGTTAAGCTGAGAAACGTAGACGGCATATGCAGGCGATGTTGGTATATTGCTACCCAAGAAGGGAAAGTTAACAATAGCATATTTGAAGTCATCACGTTTGTCATAAAGGTTTGTCTTCAAATGTCCCTCAATGTCTATTTTAAGACACAAATCCAAATATGAAGCATACTTTGGTGTATCTATAGTATCCTTAATTGAAGCTAGACGAGATGTAGAGTCTTGGAATTTGTCGTTATTTAACGATAACGAGTCATCTATATAACTTGAGAAAAGTGAAATTAAAGGATAGGGCTAGTTTATTTTGTTTTCACGTAGTAGTACTTGAATGAAGTCCGCTTCATATGAGTACAGAAACAGATCGGCGAGGAGAGGAGCAAAGCTGGTTCCCATTGGAATGCCGGTTGTTAGTTGAATAATTATACCGCCAAATTCAACAAATAACCTCTAGAATATGCAAACGACATTCGTAAGAAAGAGCTAATATGAATGGTAAATTCTTAATTTCCGCTTTTAGATCTTACCGTGAATATTAAAGATGGCAAGATATATACTATTAATTATGATAAAAAGTATGATCTTAATTCTCCATACTGATCTTGCTTTCCTTACCGGATTCGCTTCTCTCTCTTCAACGTAAAGAGAGAAGCGAATAGTAACCCTTGGCTAGCGAAGAATATATATACTTTCGTGGATTCTCTCTTGATATTGCTATATAATGAATAAAAGATAATCATTCATTTGGATTATATTTTATAGAGAAAACAAAACATTTTCTTTCTATGGAAAAAACTACACGTGCATGAAATTTGATTTAAAATGAAGTTTAGATGTGGAATTTTAATTTTGTGTACGTCACAGTAGTACCGATACAAATATTGAGCTTTGGGAAAATTTCAAGCAAGATATGCACTCAGTTAATCAAAAAGAAAAAATGTTCAAAAGTTTACCTTTATTTAACACCAAAAATTTGCAAATGCAGACAAGCATCATCACCGTCGGAAACCCAGTTTTTTCCAATGAGAGTAAGATTTTAAAAAATATTGTGATCCTTACCTTATTTGATTAGTATGTAATGCTTTGATCATCTATGTTATTGATTTTATTGTTATTATTTGTTTTGTCAAATAAATATAGAAACAATTTATTGTCCGTAGTCGTATGTTTCCTTACTACTAGTATGTCATCTTACTATTTCATGACTTATAAGAACTTAAAATAAATCTTCTCTCTTTAAAAGTTTTAAGATATCAAGTATAATTAAAAGAATAATGACGATCTCCATATAGTAAAGTTAAACTGTGAAGGAAATTCATCATATATGGTAAGATTTTTCCAAACCCCAACCCTTTTTACACAAGTCTTATAAAATAACCTTTTCATTATAGATTCTGATGTATGTATAGCGTTTTTTAAATAACAATTATAAGAAAGTTTAATTCGAGATCACTTAAACCCTAATTTGCAAATATGTGCAATTGTTACTTAACGTTTTCCTAAACCTCAACACATTATGAACTAACTTTATGATGACAATCCTATGAATTAATTATGATATTTATTATTTAGTGATTATTATAATCAAATTCAGTCATCTGTATATAATTAAATGTTTCCTTATGTTTTAAGGTGTATGTAGTTGCAAAATTATACCCTTTGGGTAGTGCTCCACAATTAATGGAGGAATATACAAGAAACTGAACTGAACTGTTTCTCCTATACTTATTTTGGGTTATAATCGTTACCGTCCGCATAATCAATCCCATAATTCCCTCTTTGATTGAAAACGTCGGAGAAAGACAAGGTACCGATTTTAATATCGAATCAGACCATTGATCCTTTTATTTGTCTGACTAACTCCTTATGAAGATAACATCATATTTTATAAGTGCAACCGACTGCCCTCTATTTAATTCTAAGTCATAGCATCCAAGGTTAAATGTCAGACTCAAGTGCTAAGTTTATGTATTTCCAGATCATCGGCAGATGTATTCAGCAGTGAGGCTTTCTTATTCATAAGTCAAATGTCCTACTTTCCGAAGTAAATATTTCGTGAGGCTCATACTATACTGTTTCTCCATAGATATAGTCGGGTTGGTCTTTGGTGCACTGTAACAAAGGGTCTCATCACTCATGTGATAGTCAATATAGTCTATAGAATGTTGCAATTTTCTTTAATACCATAATGGTCTTAAAGTTAGTCAGTTTATATATATTTCTGCCTTACATCGTGTGTTATCTGAAACTGACACGATCTTTACATTAAAATACTTTACATAGTTTTAGCTGTGACCTTTTTGTTCAGGACCGCCTCGGTGGTAGCGGGTACAATCCCCAGCCGGGTCAAACCAAAGACATTAAAATTGGTATTTGCTGCTTCTCTGCCAAGGACGCGGCATCTAGTAGTAAGAGCAAAGACTGGTCGGCTCGGAGTCAGTATAATGTGTCCGAGTGAGGTGATATGTCTTCCTGTGGACAGTTACTTCGTGAGCTAGCACATTAAAAATCCGACTTGTCATTCTAGTACAAAGCAGGGATCATTTTCATTATCATAACATGTTCTCGTCCTGATATGCACCTGGTTGCCACTGGACGTTAAACAATAATTCTCCCATCATTTTTGTTCAGGATTTCAGCTAGTTTCTATCCCATTTGGAATCATTCTCAGTCTATTAATTATCACGTAGATGCATCATTCTGGTATATTTTTCTACTGAAGCAAAAAGTCTGTAATTGATAAAGATTACAATTTGCTTTGTGTTATCTCGGATTCGATCGATCTTTCGGGTATAATACCGATATTATGAAATGTGAGGGCTTACAAACTAAATTTTTAAGCACCTTTTCCGGTTTCCATACTGAAAAAAAAAATCACTATCTTGGTGCCACTTAAATCCTAAGAGAAATATTATGTAATAAAGTTCTAATACTGAAATAAAAAATTATGAACATACAGCAGTAACTAGAACGATTAGAAACACTGTTCAACCACAAAAACAATTCCTTATCTGTGTTTTGAACGGTAGTTGCCATATTCTATGTACTTGCACAGTTGACATAAATAACTTGGCATGGAGAGCTGTCAGTCATTTTAAGTTCAGAAATGTTAAAAAAAAGTTCTTCACATTTGACATCTACACGTAGGTCACATCAAAACATTGTGATTCTTACATGTAGGTCACACATGGTATGTTATATGGAGGCTTCGTTAGGTCTTAAAATCAATGGAAAATGATACTGAAGTAATAGTAACTTACCAGCAAGCATCAAAACAGTTAGTTCTTGGTAGTTTTGTTGACCAGTTTCTTTGAAGCATACATTGATAGAAGTCGACATTTTTAGTAAATCGAAAGTAACAGTGCATGTCCACTGTCCGTGCAAGTCCACCATACATGTCTATACTAGTTGTGTTAATGTAGTTTGTTCCCCTGAACAATAGGCTAGATTATCCAGTAACTTTAATGTCTAAATCGAAAATGTTTGTTTGAACAAATATTCTATAGATCCATTTATCTTGTCAGAATCATTAAACATATCCATTCATAGGCATGTGAAAGCAACAAAATTTATTCACCATGTCTACTTTTATTGCAGAGTATATTATCAGTTATCAATGTTTATAGCTGATGGCATTAAGATTGTACCACCAAGAAGCACTTCTGTGCAGCATGATGCAGAGCTGAAGGCTGTACAGTGGTACATGTACAGTGGTACCGCAGGGTTACAATCTCAGTGCTAACTACTATGGGGGCCTCAGTGGCCAAGTGGTCTAGGTAGTTCGTCATGACTACTGATGATCACTAGCCTGTCAACACTGGGGGGGTGTGTTCGACTCCGATCTTAATTGACAAGGATTGCCAATTTTCATACTGATGGTCGTGGTTCTCTCCGGGCACTCCGGCTTCCTCCACCAATAAAAACTGGCCGCCAAGAAATAGCCAAATGTGCTTAAAACGGCATAAAACCCCAACTAAACAAACAAACAAAGCTAACTACTATGAACGTAGATTTACATATTTATCCCCAGATTGGCATTTTCAGTTGTCAAAATCTGATTGTTGGTCAAAAATGCATTTATACAGACTGAGATGTCAAATTTTTTCAGAAAATGTTTTTCTTTACATATCAAGAATGGTACCATGGTACCAACCTCAGAGTTCTGTGTTTTTATTTAATTTTTGTAATGAAATGGGTTGCATGGTGTTATTTAAATTTTCCCCACAGAATGGAAAGCAAATTGTATTCTCTGTTTTAAGCAAAATAATAATATGTTTAAATATGTTTTTACTAAAGAATTGAGAACACATATAAGACATTTTAATGTGGTAAGCAGGGTCCTTAACAAGGAGAAATGGGGGATGGGTTTTTAACCAATGTCACTTTAGGCAATCAAGAGCCAACATTTATTACAAGCCGGGAATAACTTGAATGATTTTCTGATGTACTGTGTACAGAATTGATAACATCAAATAATATTTGGTGTTTTTTATATATTTTTTTCAGAAAAATAAAGATTATTGCAAAAAAGATTCGGTAGTCCTCCCACTTTGTTGGGATGGCCTATCGTCGTCATAGACATAACAGAAATCACACATCTTACGATAGTGACAGTGACACAGATTATTATTCCGAAACGGAAGAAACAAAGAAAACTTGTATTAAACGTACCAGGTATAGGCCTTAGATGTATTGCTTATCAACAACAAGTGCAAAGTATAATTTACTGGAAAATGCTCAAATTTCTGTGGTATTTTGTTGACTATAGTAGATATCAATAAACAAGTGGTTTCCAGATGATAAAAGTATAATTATTTTATAAAAACCACATTTGGGAAAATTGTGTTCCCAGGAGAGAGGAAGAATACTATTGATTTTGGGGTCACTGAAACAAATGTCAAGGTTACTGTTACAAAAAAAGTAGAATCTTTCAATACACATTTACTTACAGAGTATAAAAGCATCACTGAAACACATTTTTTGTCACATTTTTCTGAGCTTTTACATGGCAGAATGATTTCGTAATTGGTATGTAGCTTTGACCGATCCCAATTTCCTGTTTGACAGGACTTTGACTTTGTAAAAAATACAATGGTACACATAAAAAATTATGTCGCATTTTTCTCAGCTTCTACAAGGCAAAATGATTTCATATTTTGTGTGTAGCTTTGACATGATGAGTTGTACATTGTATCCTATTTTCAGTTCTGCCGGACCCAACTTCCTGTTTGACGGGACTTTGACAAGTGGTGGTATCCTTAGCACGACTCGCTTGTAACTTCTTGTTTCATTCTAATTTTTCCATTCCTTGAGGGGAAGATAGGTGGTTTTATGATATGACCTACTTTGTATTGGCTGTAGTTGCAATTTACTGCTAGAAATTCCTAATCTACGCAGTCTATACATGTTACTTGTTCATTTTGTTATTATATCTATTCTATTGACATTTTCTAAGCTGAAAATATTTTTCACTGTTTGTAAGTACAGTTCTAGAGAACCTAATATAACAACTTTCATAGAGAATGCCTTTTGTATTTGTGTTGAGAGCTAAGAATTAAAGTGTGAATATTATTATGATTTCAGCTCCCTTGGAGCCCCCAGATCTAAACCTTGTTTGGTGAACAGGAGCAGAACATTGAGTCTAGATACAAGTAGTAATGAAGACGGCGACACTATGTCTAGACCAGTAGAATCTTCATCCATTGGTCCTGCTAGAAACATGAGGAGAATGATGTCAGACAATGGTCATGCAAATAATCTTGGGGCTGAATCTGTGTACTTCCCCTTCGCTGGGGATGCACAAGGAGCATGTGGTATTTCCAAGGGAAATAATTCTCCACGACCCTCGGAAAGAATTACATTAGTCGTGGATGAGACAAGATTTGTTGTTGATGTTGATTTATTTAGAGGTCATCCAAACACAATGTTGGGCAGGTAAGAGTGTACACACACATCTTATTGATTTCTCTATAGGAAGCAGATTAGATAAAATAAGTTTATTTATTGTAGATCTGATATTACAAATATAGTTAACCCTTTAGTTGACGAGTCCTGGTTTACAGGATTGACTACCAGGTTTATATTTCCTGCCCTAGAAGTAAAAGTCAAGAGTTATCTGTCTTAGATTTGATACCCGGATTAGGACAAAACAATGGCAGATCTTTTACAAAAAAAATGGGACAGATGACAGTTTTCACAGTAAAATTTTCTACAAAATCATATAATGTATAAATTTGAAAATTTTTATAATGCCCTGTTACTGTTTTAAATAGTAATTTTAAATCAACTTTATGTCAAAGTTTAATATCATACCTTTCATAAACAGTTAAAAGATGAATATTTTTAATGGAGTTTTTTTTTTAATTTGTTGGCAAAATTTTAGAAAAATTCTGATTTTTACCCCAATTGCTAGTTTCACTGCATAATTTATGCTAAATACATTTGTAGCATAGCCTCCTATGCTCAATATCCATTATTTTGATGCATACCAATTACCATAAAGGGTATGGACACTGCTCCCAACAATCAAAATTTGGCACTTTTTTTGGGTTGAACAAAAAGCTGGCCATTTGTCCCACCAAAACAAAACTTTCTTGTAGAGCTAGCTTCATATCTTTTCATCATGCACAAAGTTAAAGGCCTATGTGATATGTATAAAAATTTTGATAAGTTATTATTTGGTGTCTTGTGTTCAGAATTAAAAACCTTTTCAATTATCATTATGCACAAAATAAATAGACATGACTAATTCTTTTAGTTCAGAAATTACTGAGTGGGACACCTACGAAACTAAGCCAGAAACCTGAGGAATTTACGTGATTCAAGTCTGCAATCTTGTCATCGAAGTCATTGTGCTTCCGGTGGGGAAACCATCAGTGAAGGGGTTTATAACAGAATAATGTGTAGTCATTGTATCCATTATGGTGCATAAAAAAGTACTTTCTGTAACAAAAGTTTTTCCTACTCTATATTTTTGATATTACATGTATTTTCTTTTTCACAATGAATCCTCCTGTTTTAGAATGTTTACATCGTCGTTAGAAAATAACTTTACTCGTCCGAATGACCGGGGAGAATATGAAGTAGCCGAAGGAATGTCATCTACTGTGTTTCGTTCTATCTTGGTAAGTACTTGTAGTTTAAAATAACAGTTAACTAATATTATAAAAACTTTTAATAAACAGGGTAATTTTCATTTAATAACGACAATCTCCTTTTGTTATACTATACTTACTCTAATTTTTTGAATACACCTATTTTTTTAGGAAAATTGGAAAATAGTTGAAAAAATTTGGTCTTTCTGTCCTCATTATTGTCATTTTTTGAGTCCATAAAATTGACCTGGTCAATGTGCAGTTATTTTTGGCAAGTATTTTTGCAGCCATTCCCAACGTCAGAGGTTCTTTTTTTCTCTGTTTCATTGAGAAAATCCCAAATTGTGTTTTGATAAAATCATTATTCAAAGCATTTTAAAATAAAATCATTAAAATCAAGTTTAAAGACCGTTGGTTTTAAGTTTTTCTGGTAACAATTTGTTTTGAAAATGTTGAATAAGCATGTAAAATACTATCGGGAACCAGCACATTTTAAGGTTGGATCACTTGATTTGTAAGTGGGGTACGTTGAACTACATGGAATTCATTAGTAAAATAGATTGTGGGACAGGGAATGGTTGTTTATTAATATTACACCGAGGATGTTTTTGTATATAAAAACCTGACCTGTTGTATTAATTGATATTTAGTTGATAAGCGAAAAATGTTAAAGAATTGAAAGCGAGTGTTTTAACAAAAATAAAAATCTTGCCACATTCCATTTCTACGAATTTTATGTTGAAATTTTCGCGAAAGGTCAGGATTTCTGTGAAGAAGAATATTTCAAGCCATGAAGAAAATTTTAATTTGCACTTTAAATGTTGGCAGATAAACCTGGCATGGCAACAAATGGTAGGACTGATACCCCATTTAACAGAACCCCTTGAAAAATATTTATAAATTTAAGAAAACTAAAGCCACATATCACAAAAAAATATTTTCATATTAAAAAATTGGCAATCAGATAATTCTGTCCGATGAATGATATATCTAATATTAAAGAGAGGCTGTCAGAAGATAGTCTAGATGACATTGGGAAGAAAGGAAAAGACACTGACAGACATTAAACTTTATCAACTTGTGGATATGTATACATGTTAAAAAATGTGTTGAATCCAATCTAACTATTACTCTAGGGATATAATCCCAATTCATACTGTTACATGGTAATTTTAATAAGGGCTACTGGCCCCAAGTACAAATGAGTGGGAAAATCACTGATGTACTTTAAGAATACATTTGTAGGAAATCCAAATAATGAGTCATACTTGTGGTATTATTTCATTTTGCTTTCATGAATTTATCTTTTTGAACCTTCAAATAGTTGTTTTAATGTTGATGATGAAAATAGTAGCAAACTTCAAATGACCCACCAATTTGTTGACAGACATGCAACACATGATCTGGATTCGAAGCATCTCACAAATATATTTTTACAAAAACAGTTGTTTTTGTTTTTTTTTTTATTATGAAAAATAGATGTTTGTTGTGTGATATATCATATAGTCTAGTGAATCAGGAATACCATAAATATATCCAAGATGTAGTTATTAGATTATATTTGATTGCCCCCATTTTTTGATAGTTTTGTTTAAAAAAGTATGTAATCTATCGGTACTATTGCAAAGTAATAGTGTATTAGAATTAATTCTTGTATGTCATATTATGGGTTACAAAATATAATGTAAATCTGAACATTTTCACGTAAACCAAAGACAAATATTTTAAATGGTGTATTAGAATTGATTCCTGTATGTTACAGTTGCTGGTCAAAACTTATAATGTAAATCTGAACATTCTTGCATTAAGTATAGGCAAATATTTTAAATAGAAAAACTTGGTTTATCTCAATTTTTTAGCTCACCTGGCTAAAAGCCAGGGTGAGCTTTTGCCATCACTTTGCGTCCGTCGTCCGTCCGTCCGTCGTCCGTCCGTCCGTTAACTTTTCACATTTCAATCTTCTCCTCTGAAACCACTGGGCCAAATGGAATTGAATTTGGCAGGAAGCATCTATGTAAGGTCCTTTATAAAGTTTGCTCATTTCGTCCCGATCGGACAACAAACATGGCCACCATGGGCAATTGTTGTTTCTGATTGGCTGAGTTTTTAAAAATCTTCTCCTCTGAAACTGCATGGCCAAATGGAACAAAACTTGACAGGAAGCATATATGGGAGGTCCTTTATAAAGTTTCCTCATTTCGTCCCGATCGGACTACAAATATGGCTGCAATGGGCAATTCTTGTTTCTGATTGGCTGATATAAAAAAATCTTCTCCTCTGAAATCACTTGGCCAAATGGAACGAAACTTGACAGAAAGCATCTATGGGAGGTTCTTTAAAAATTTTCCTCATTTCCTCCCGATCGGGCAACAAACATGGACTACAAATATGGCTGCAATGGGCAATTCTTGTTTCTGATTGGCTGATATAAAAAAATCTTGTCCTCTGAAATCGCTTGGCCAAATGGAACGAAACTTGACAGGAAGCATCTATGGGAGGTTCTTTACAAATTTTCCTCATTTCCTCCCGATCGGCCAACAAACATGGCCGTCATGGGCAATTCTTGTTTCTCATTGGTTGATTAAAAAAATTTTTTTTTTCTCTAGAACTGCTTGGCCAAATGGAACCAAACTTGACAGGAAGCATCTATGTAAGGTCCTTTATAAAGTTTCCTCATTTCGTCCCAATTGAGCAACAAACATGGCCTCCATGGGCAATTCTTGTTTCTGATTGGCTGATTTAAAAAAAAATCTTCTCTTAAACTGCTGGATCAAATGAAACCAAACTTCACAGAAAGCATCTTTGGAGGGTCCTCTATAAAATTTGCTGATTTTGTTCCGATCGGACAACAAACATGGCTGCCATGGGCAATTCTTGTTTCTGATTGGCTGATATTAAAAAACCTTCTCCTCTGAAACCGCTTGGCCAAATGGAACCAAACTTTACAGGAAAGATCTATGGATGGTCCTTCACAAAATTTTCTCATTTTGTCCTGATCGGAAAAGAAACATGACCGCCATGGTCAATTCGTGTTTCTGATTGGCTGATTAAAAATTTCTGTTTTACTCTCAAATTGGTTTGCCAAATAAAACTAAACAACAGGAAGCATCTATGGGAGGTCCCTTATGAAAATTTCTCATTTTGTCCTGATCAGATAGCAAACATGGCTGCCATGGGCAATTTTTGTTTCTGATTGGCTGATTTTTAAAAATCTTGTCCTCTGAAACTTCATTGCCAAATGTAACCAAACTTTACAGGAAGCATATATGGAAGATCCTTTAAAAAACAAATATCAGGTTCAATTTGACAGACTTTGGCAGGTGAGCGATAACAGGCTCTTAAGAGCCTCTGGTTTTTATTTATCCTGAATGATGTCAAAAGAATTCTGCTCAAACAAGTACTAGTGTCTGCCTGAACTGGCAGTGAGTTGTAAGATTTCTAAAGACCTCACAGTGACCCTAGGATGAAGAACAGCAATTAAAGTTCTGTTCCATTGCTTGAACTTGTATCGCATGAATGAATGGCGTGTCAAATATACAGAAAAATACTTGTTTATTTTCAGGAATTTTATAAGACAGGAAGTATCAGGTGTCCACCTAGTGTTAGTGTACATGAATTGAGAGAAGCATGTGACTACCTGCTGATTCCATTTGATGCTGAAACAATAAAATGTCAAAACCTTAGTAATTACTGTTCTTTTTCATCTAATTTAAATATCATATGATAATGATATCATTAAGATATTTTCTTGACCATTTCTTATTACATGTATTGAGAAAAGAACTATGTGAGCTAACCTGGTCAGTTTTTGACCATCTTATTCTGTTTTAAATTTTCCAGATTCTATCATATCTTTAGTTATCACACTGCAATACTCATTTAAACTTTCAGAATACCTCTCTAAAATTTCTTTTATTTGCCTCCTTCCAACATTTTTATATGTTGAAAGACAACTATTTACTGGAAAATACAAAAATAAAAAAAAAACTGTATTCATTGGTTCATTTTCCTGAATATATGATATAATATATTGAAAAATATAACAGTACAGACTTATGGCAGTAGACAAAATTAGCAATAACAATAGTATAAGAAATTGGAATAAATCACTACTGAGACTCAGAAATATTTAGGTAATTACCAATAGTACGTTTAAATGAAAAGAAAATTTTGGCAAGTGTAAAGCAAACTACAGGACCCAGAATTCTGTGTTATCAGGAACCAGGATTATTTGTTGTGTACCAGTATCAAATTCCCAAATAAAATGTAACTGAAATGAGATAAAATGGAATGTATATTGTAGGAGGATTGCTGCATGAACTGTCCAATGAAGGAGCAAGACAACAGTTTGAGTTGTTTCTGGAAGAATTGATTTTACCACAGATGGTTCAGGCAGCCCAGGTAGGTTTGAAGATAATTGATAAAGTAGAGACTTTAGAGCTTCCATGGCGCAGAGACAGTTTTAGCTGTAGGGTATTTGAAAATTAGTTATAATGAGTTTTAATTTTTGTGAAAGAACAATGTACATGTAGTTTGAGATACCCAGCTATCGAGGTTCTGGTAATGAATTTTCACGATGTTAGATTTGTAGATTTCAGTTCAGTTATTTAATTTTAAGAAGTATCTCCCTCATGTATAGCTCTGTTGTTTCATTGGCTTCTCAATCTTTCAATTTGCAACTGAAAAATTCCCAATTGTGAACATTATCTGTGGTGCATGTAACTTTATTGCAGTTGAGATTTCAGCTCTTCCCTATAAAAAAGTTTGTGGTAATTGCAACCATTAGGTGGAGCTCGTCTTCTTGGAACCAAAACATTATTTTGTAAAGTCGTGGTCAGTTTTGAGCTTGACAGTCACATAATAAATTGCGACGGTGACTTATTTCCGATTTAACATTGGTTTCACCCTCCTAGACTATTTACAGTTTTGTTACTGTAGATGGTACTGTTTTATAATAAAATTTGATCACAGAGAATGGTAAGTTTCTCTAATGACTGTGATATTTTAAGTGACTATTGGCCTTTTACTCATTACCTTTTGTCATTTTTTCTTGCCTGAGAACTTCAAAAAAATTGAAATATATAATTTCAGAGAGGAGATAGAGAGTGCCACATAGTTGTATTGACAGATGAGGATGTTGTGGACTGGGACGAGGAGTACCCACCACAAACAGGAGAAGAGGAAGCTCATAGTAAGTTATCTTAAATTATGCAGAACGGAGCCAAATGAAATTAATGTTTTGGAAATGATACTTTGGATTCATTATTTTCACAACATACCTATTTTGTATTTATGGGTGCTTTACATAAAAATGGTATTTTGTATTTTACAATTACTAGAAAATGCCAGAATAGTTCAAAATGAGAAAAGGCATACTATTATACATTTTAATGGTACATGCCTGTTGCATAAAGCAAAAGAAAACAGAAATATACATGTATGAGGATTTTAAATGGGTTTATAATAATAATTTTATTTGCAAAGTTACACCCATATGGGTCAAGCAAACACAAAACAAAACACGTAAGAACATAATATTATATAAAATACAATAACATAATACGTCTAGATGAAGCGGAGAACTTTGACCAACACAGATTTATAGAATAGAGAATAATGGCCTATTATTTAAATAAGGATCAAAGAATAATCATGTTTTACAATATAAAGAATAATGGAATATGAGTAAAGAAAATAAAATTATACATAATTGAGAAATATTTGTTTTATAATTTTGTATTTCTCTAATACTTGAAACAGCCTTTTCAAAGATGTATATAACTTGCACCTTATGACTTAACGCACCTACATTTTAAATTCAGTTTATTCCTGTCGTTTTGAATTTCTGACCTTATAAAATTTCAGAAGATTTTACAGAATAAGCGTACTTTTAACAGATTAGAGAGAAAAATATGGCAAAAATTTAGAGTGTACACAATTTGACAAACCCTCTTATAAAGACTGTCATGTATATTGGTTGTTGATTGATCGTTCTACTTGCAATATATTATTACTGATTAGGAATAACCATATTTGTTTTTCAAGTAAAGCCAGTTATTTTTGTTTTTTTTTTTATTTTAGTAATATATAGTAACCATATGTACAGATTTTTCAAGTACATTGAAAACAGAGATGTTGCAAAACAAGTACTGAAGGAAAGAGGTCTGAAGAAAATAAGACTAGGAATTGAAGGTACTGTAAAAATATAAAATAATAAAAATAATAGAAAACAGAATCTGGAGTAATGATATGTTTAAGGCCATTTATTTTTATACGACCGCAAAATTTTTGCGGTCGTATATTGGTATGAAGTCGTCGTCGTCGTCGTCCGTCGTCTGCGGCGTCGTCCGAAGACATTTGGTTTTCGCACTATAACTTTAGTATAAGTTAATAGAAATCTATGAAATTTAAACACAAGGTTTATGACCACAAAAGGAAGGTTGGGATTGATTTTGGGAGTTTTGGTCCCAACAGTTTAAGAATCAGGGGCCAAAAAAGGGCCCAATAAGCATTTTTCTAGGTTTTCGCAAAATAACTCTAGTATAAGTAAATAGAAATCTATGAAATTTTAACACAAGGTTTATGACCACAAAAGGAAGGTTGGGATTGTTTTTGGGAGTTTTGGTCCCAACAGTTTAGGAATTAGGGGCTAAAAAAGGGCCAAAATAAGCATTTTTCTTGGTTTTTGCACAATAACTTTAGTATAAGTAAATAGAAATCTATGAAATTTAAACACAAGGTTTATGACCACAAAAGGAAGGTTGGGATTGATTTTTGGAGTTTTGGTCCCAACAGTTTAGGAATTAGGGGCCAAAAGGGTCCAAAATTAAACTTTGTTTGATTTCATTGAAAATTTAACTATTGGGGTTCTTTGATATGCCGAATCTAACCGTGCATTTAGGATCTTAATTTTTGGTCCCGTTTTCAAATTGGTCTACATTAAGGTCCAAAGGGTCCAAAATTAAACTTAGTTTGATTTTAACAAAAATTGAATTCTTTGGGTTCTTTGATATGCTGAATCTAAACATGTACTTAGTTTTTTTATTATGGGCCCAGTTTTCAAGTTGGTCCAAATCGGGGTCCAAAATTGAACTTTGTTTGATTTCATCGAAAATTGAACTATTGGGGTTCTTTGATATGCCGAATCTAACCGTGCATTTAGATTCTTAATTTTTGGTCCTGTTTTCAAATTGGTCTACATTAAGGTCCAAAGGGTCCAAAATTAAACTTAGTTTGATTTTAACAAAAATTGAATTCTTTGGGTTCTTTTATATGCTGAATCTAAACATGTACTTAGTTTTTATACGACCGCAAAATTTTTGCGGTCGTATATTGGTATGACGTTGGCGTCGTCGTCGTCGTCGTCGTCCGTCGTCTGCGGCGTCGTCCGAAGACATTTGGTTTTCGCACTATAACTTTAGTATAAGTTAATAGAAATCTATGAAATTTAAACACAAGGTTTATGACCACAAAAGGAAGGTTGGGATTGATTTTGGGAGTTTTGGTCCCAACAGTTTAAGAATCAGGGGCCAAAAAAGGGCCCAATAAGCATTTTTCTAGGTTTTCGCAAAATAACTCTAGTATAAGTAAATAGAAATCTATGAAATTTTAACACAAGGTTTATGACCACAAAAGGAAGGTTGGGATTGTTTTTGGGAGTTTTGGTCCCAACAGTTTAGGAATTAGGGGCTAAAAAAGGGCCAAAATAAGCATTTTTCTTGGTTTTTGCACAATAACTTTAGTATAAGTAAATAGAAATCTATGAAATTTAAACACAAGGTTTATGACCACAAAAGGAAGGTTGGGATTGATTTTTGGAGTTTTGGTCCCAACAGTTTAGGAATTAGGGGCCAAAAGGGTCCAAAATTAAACTTTGTTTGATTTCATTGAAAATTTAACTATTGGGGTTCTTTGATATGCCGAATCTAACCGTGCATTTAGGATCTTAATTTTTGGTCCCGTTTTCAAATTGGTCTACATTAAGGTCCAAAGGGTCCAAAATTAAACTTAGTTTGATTTTAACAAAAATTGAATTCTTTGGGTTCTTTGATATGCTGAATCTAAACATGTACTTAGTTTTTTTATTATGGGCCCAGTTTTCAAGTTGGTCCAAATCGGGGTCCAAAATTAAACTTTGTTTGATTTCATCGAAAATTGAACTATTGGGGTTCTTTGATATGCCGAATCTAACCGTGCATTTAGATTCTTAATTTTTGGTCCCGTTTTCAAATTGGTCTACATTAAGGTCCAAAGGGTCCAAAATTAAACTTAGTTTGATTTTAACAAAAATTGAATTCTTTGGGTTCTTTGATATGCTGAATCTAAACATGTACTTAGTTTTTTTATTATGGGCCCAGTTTTCAAGTTGGTCCAAATCGGGGTCCAAAATTAAACTTTGTTTGATTTCATCGAAAATTGAACTATTGGGGTTCTTTGATATGCCGAATCTAACCGTGCATTTAGATTCTTAATTTTTGGTCCCGTTTTCAAATTGGTCTACATTAAGGTCCAAAGGGTCCAAAATTAAACTTAGTTCGATTTTAACAAAAATTGAATTCTTTGGGTTCTTTGATATGCTGAATCTAAACATGTACTTAGTTTTTTTATTATGGGCCGAGTTTTCAAGTTGGTCCAAATCGGGGTCCAAAATTAAAGCTAAAAAGGGGGTAAATTTTTTTTTTTTTTGGGGGGGGGGGGGGGCAATTCTCCACAGCATATTGTATTACACAAAAGCAAAAAATTGAATATAAATTCAAATCATATGACCAATTCTAAGTTCTTTATTTCAGTTATTCTGTGTCAGAAACCTATTATGTGTCAAATATTTGAAGAAATTTTCAATTGCACAGTATTGCGCAATAGCAAGAAATTGATATGTGTGCCCTGTTATCAAAACTTTATTATTAACAAATTCCATTGGAAATTTGCCAATATAAAATGTGCTGATGAAGCTTTTTTGTTTATCTTATCTAAACTGCTTTTAATATGTATATTTAAAATTTGCCATCCATGACTATGATGTCATTTTCTATTTTAATATGTTACGGTGTATTTAAATGGGCTGTTATGGTTGCAAAGTATAAAGAAATGGGGGGGGGGTTGAAAACAAAATTTGGGGGGGAATGAGAAATTGGGGAGGGGGTAATTTTTTCTCATTTCATATTTCATAAATTAAAAAGAAAATTTCAAATTTTTTTTAGCAAAAAAAAGGGGGGGGTTACAATAAATTTTATTGTTTTTTGTTTTTTTTTTTGGGAGGGGGGTCAATGTGCAACTTCATAGTGTATTGCACAAAAGCTAAAAAAAGGGGTAAATTATTATTTTTTTTTTTGGGGGGGGGGGGCAATTCTCCACAGCATATTGTATTACACAAAAGCAAAAAATTGAATATAAATTCAAATCATATGACCAATTTTAAGTTCTTTGATTTCAGTTCTGTGTCAGAAACCTATTATGTGTCAAATATTTGAAGAAATTTTCAATTACACAGTATTGCGCAATAGCAAGAAATTGATATGTGTGCCCTGTTATCAAAACTTTATTATTAACAAATTCCATTGGAAATTTGCCAATATAAAATGTGCTGATGAAGCTTTTTTGTTTATCTTATCTAAACTGCTTTTAATATGTATATTTAAAATTTGCCATCCATGACTATGATGTCATTTTCTATTTTAATATGTTATGGTGTATTTAAATGGGCTGTTATGGTTGCAAAGTATAAAGAAATGGGGGGGGGGGAGGTTGAAAACAACATTTGGGGGGGGAATGAGAAATTGGGGAGGGGGTAATTTTTTCTCATTTCATATTTCATAAATTAAAAAGAAAATTTCAAATTTTTTTTAGCAAAAAAAAGGGGGGGGGGGGGTTTACAATAAATTTTATTGTTTTTTGTTTTTTTTTTTGGGAGGGGGGTCAATGTGCAACTTCATAGTGTATTGCACAAAAGCTAAAAAAAGGGGTAAATTATTATTTTTTTGGGGGGGGGGGGGGGCAATTCTCCACAGCATATTGTATTACACAAAAGCAAAAAATTGAATATAAATTCAAATCATATGACCAATTTTAAGTTCTTTGATTTCAGTTCTGTGTCAGAAACCTATTATGTGTCAAATATTTGAAGAAATTTTCAATTACACAGTATTGCGCAATAGCAAGAAATTGATATGTGTGCCCAATTTTAAATTTTAAATTGGTTATTTCTGATTTATATATAAAAACAAATAATACTGATATGGTTTGAATAGGTAAATTAAAAATTTTTAAGTTCTTAGACAACATTCATTCTGTGTCAGAAACCTATGCTGTGTCAAATATTTATTCACAATCCAAATTCAGTATTGTATCAAGCTTGAATGTTGTGTTCATAATTGCCCCAACTATTCAGGGTTTGACATCTGCGGTCGTATCTAGCTGCGCCCAGCGGAGCATTTTATTAATAAATTGGTTTACGGATTTTTTTTTTTTTTAAATAGGGTTGGTCGGTCAGAAATTTTTTTTAGAAAAAGAGGGAAAATCGTGTACAATGAAGACTGATTTTGAACTATCTTGGTTATATTGCCAAATATAGAAAGGTTGCAAATGATCAGTTTAGGACTTTTTGACTGTTTATTTTGCTGTCTTAGGCTTTTTCTATCATTTGTTCGGGCTAATCACTTTGCAGCAATTGCTGTTTTCACTCTGTATTCTATATGCATGTCAGATCAAAAGACTATAAGATTAAGCATGTACTTTATCAATTTTTAATGTTTCGATAGTACTTTTACATGTTGATACTTCAAGATCAAATTGTTAAATTCTCAGAAATTGTTATTGAGTAAAAGTTTTATTGGACACTCTGTGTTTTATGATGACATGTTTTCATTTAAATGTCAGAACATCTATCTTGAAAGGTTATCTGTTACCTTAATCGTCTGCCGTTCCCTTAACAGATCCAACTCATCAACTACGACAACATACATTTTCACTTAGAAAATTAGTGGATTCGTTATTTTACGCAATCAAGATATTCATACAAAATGAACTTAAAAACCGCATGGATTCTATTAGGAAATTCGTTTCATAAAGCTTGTTTCGGAAATTGACATCAACTAACGACTATGAATATATTTTATGTTTGGATCACGTTTACAAGTATTTTATTGATGGATAATCTATTTTTAGACAAATTGGAATATAATCTTTTATGAAATTTTGATGCAAAAAAGATTTTAATTTATTTTTATTTTTGGGATGGCTGATTTCAGAGGGTCGGCAGTAATAAAAAAACAAAATTTTCAATTTTATTTTTTTTTCTTCAAATCAGCAAAATCGGGTCAGCAGATCCGTAAACCAACTAATTAAAAATAAATTGCCTAAGTATTTCAATATAAATATAAAATAAAATTTGAAATTTTATTTTGATAACCTACTGATGGAGTTGCTTTAATTTGTGAACATTTTTTAGGTCTTTAAAACATATAATGTACACAAACTGGTTTCTTTATGATGCATAAAAACATTTAAATGTGAGTTTACTATTGTAATATATCGCATCCTGCATCCATTATCCATGATGTAATAATTAAAATGACTGAAAAAAAACAGACTCCTTTCACAAATTTACGGAAGTGCTGTTTTCTAAAAAGATATAATTTTGTAACAGATTTATCTCTCATGAAAACCACCAATAGTCTTTGTATATGATCTGATGTGTAAATAGAGATTTATTAATTAAATTTCAGGTTATCCAACATACAAAGAAAAAGTCAGAAAAAGACCAGGTGCACGACCAGAAGGTAAGTTGATTTTACTTGAATTAAGTGACTTGGTTCATCTGCATTCGAAAATGTTCTATGTCCACTCTTCATTTTTTTTTAACAGTTCAAATAATTTATGATTATATACATATATAAAATGAATTAAAAGAAATGTTGAACAAAATCAGAATTTTTTTTCCAGAACACTTAGATATATTAATTACAGTGAAACCTTCCTTAACTGGCAATCTATAAAGCCGGCACCTGCTTATAACGACCACAAGTTTGTCCCCTAAACATATTTCCCTATACAATGTATATTTGACCTCTATACAGTGGGCATTAATTTTCCATAAAAAATTATGAAAAATCTGATCATAGGGACCATTGTTTACAAATTCGACAGCATGTTTGTCATTCGGAAATCTCGGACTTTTGTCATATCGATTGTTAAATATAGAATATAACCGAAAGGAGAATTAACGTCTGATGATAAGGTGAATGAAGAATAATTAAGTTAATTAATTGTAATCAATAAAAATATCAAAGTAAAATCAAAACATCACCATTGTTGTGAAAATATATTATTTTTTATTAATTAAAATTGTTTTTAAGTGAAAAAGGAAAATGATTGTGAGGTAAAGAAATTAACGACGAAAAGTAATTTGAAGACAAATGTTATTTCAAATTAGTCCCTTTGAAGTAGATGATCCAAGAACACTTGGTGCATTTGTAAACGTAATCCATGTTTAACCTTCAAAGCATATTTGAGTAAGTCTTGTCAAAAACAATCAGGTTCATTGGTTCTGTTTCTTCTATTTCTGTTAACATTGTCAATTATGATAATAAGATAATAAAAAAATATATAAAAACCTTTGATAAACTGAAAAATATAACACTTTTATACATGATAATATACATGTATAAAATCAACAAATTATGGTTTATAAAATTTTTATTTTAACAAAGAATGTAACTCATTAGGTTAAAAAGGCATTTACATGTATATCATATTTGTACTTTATCTGAAAATATATATACATATGTAAACTTTACAGCCATATGCAAGATTTTGTGCCATTTTTCTGTGAACCCTCTATATAAAGGGCACATGTCTATAAAGGGCACTTGCTCTTGTCCCATGACTGTCCTTAATACACAGGTTTGACTGTACTTCCTTTGTAAAAAAGAAGAGAACAAAATATCATAAGGTTTAAATTTTTTTTTAAAATAACATAATCACATATAAAAAGTTTCAATGTAAAGTTAGCTATTAGTTTCTCTGACATCGAATGGCATCATTTCAAATATATTTTGTGATTTTAGTGATATACAACTATGTACAAAGGCCTTGTTTACGTATGTCTTGGGAGAAGGAGGAAGCTAGGAGTCGACATGTTGATTTCCAATGTGTTAAAAGTAAATCCATAACTAACTTAGCTGCTGCAGCTGCTGACACACCCCAAGACCAAGGACTTGTTCAACAGGAGCAGGACGGAACTCTCAACGTGATACCCCCACAGCCTTCACCATCAGAGCCTTACCCTGGAGTACAGATTCCTCCCGAGGGAGATGCAGATTGACAGTGTGCATTACAACCAATCAAAATGTTATTCAGTGTGATGCGACATGCAAGGAGATTCCTTAAGTGTAATGCAAAAAAGCAGTAACTGTTATGCTTCATCCTTAAAAGGCTGTGAAATATACTCTGTAAACAGAATTTGTAAACAAAGCCACCATTTGCATTTGTGGTTATAACATTCATTAGTGTAGACAAACAGGTATAAACCAGGTATTTCAAAGTTGAATTGATATTAAGAGATGTTTAGAACTTCTTGCTATGTTAAACAGATTCATATTCCTACATAAGCCTACAATTGTCATATTTTACCTCTAAATGTAGAACCTGTAAAGAAAAATATTTCATGCTGAAGTACAGCTAAAGCTTCATGAAAATTATAGTTATTTAAATGTCTTGCTTCTTTGTATCAATTTTCAACTGTATGTTACTTTGCAATTTGTTGTTAATTGGGTCAAGATAGAAATGTCACAGTTTGAGCACACATTATAATTGTTGTTGCCGTGTAGAATTGTCAGGTCTTCTCATTGTAACAACTCAAAAAATGTGTTTTTTCAGGATTTTAAAATTTTCAACTTAGATTTAAGAAGCTTCAACATTGCACAATAACTACTGTGTGTCCTTTTTAAAACTGTGTTGGTTTTCAGGAATATCTCAAATATTTCATTAAAATAAAAGTAGAAAGTATTACTCTACCTTAAGTTTCCAATAGTCATAATTAATTACACTGCTGAAATGTCTCAAAAATTTTACTTGAGTGGATTTCCATCTTGGCGTGTGCCATTTGTTGATTTATGCGTATAGTATGATGTCACCATAAACAAATTAGATGTTGCTGAATATTTGCACATTTTGTTCCAAAAGTTTGAACCCTGTTGACCTTTGGGATACACAAACTTGTTATTTGAAATGTATAGAACTGTTAAAATCTCCAGAGTTTTTATACGACCGCAAAATTTTTGCGGTCGTATATTGGTATGACGTTGGCGTCGTCGTCGTCGTCGTCTGCGTCGTCCGAAGACATTTGGTTTTCGCACTATAACTTTAGTATAAGTTAATAGAAATCTATGAAATTTAAACACAAGGTTTATGACCACAAAAGGAAGGTTGGGATTGATTTTGGGAGTTTTGGTCCCAACAGTTTAAGAATCAGGGGCCAAAAAAGGGCCCAATAAGCATTTTTCTAGGTTTTCGCGCAATAACTCTAGTATAAGTAAATAGAAATCTATGAAATTTTAACACAAGGTTTATGACCACAAAAGGAAGGTTGGGATTGTTTTTGGGAGTTTTGGTCCCAACAGTTTAGGAATTAGGGGCTAAAAAAGGGCCAGAATAAGCATTTTTCTTGGTTTTTGCACAATAACTTTAGTATAAGTAAATAGAAATCTATGAAATTTAAACACAAGGTTTATGACCACAAAAGGAAGGTTGGGATTGATTTTTGGAGTTTTGGTCCCAACAGTTTAGGAATTAGGGGCCAAAAGGGTCCAAAATTAAACTTTGTTTGATTTCATTGAAAATTTAACTATTGGGGTTCTTTGATATGCCGAATCTAACCGTGCATTTAGAATCTTAATTTTTGGTCCTGTTTTCAAATTGGTCTACATTAAGGTCCAAAGGGTCCAAAATTAAACTTAGTTTGATTTTAACAAAAATTGAATTCTTTGGGTTCTTTGATATGCTGAATCTAAACATGTACTTAGTTTTTTTATTATGGGCCCAGTTTTTAAGTTGGTCCAAATCGGGGTCCAAAATTAAACTTTGTTTGATTTCATCGAAAATTGAACTATTGGGGTTCTTTGATATGCCCAATCTAACCGTGCATTTAGATTCTTAATTTTTGGTCCCGTTTTCAAATTGGTCTACATTAAGGTCCAAAGGGTCCAAAATTAAACTTAGTTCGATTTTAACAAAAATTGAATTCTTGGGGTTCTTTGATATGCTGAATCTAAACATGTACTTAGTTTTTTTTATTATGGGCGGAGTTTTCAAGTTGGTCCAAATCGGGGTCCAAAATTAAAGCTAAAAAGGGGGTAAATTATTTTTTTTTTTTGGGGGGGGGGGGGCAATTCTCCACAGCATATTGTATTACACAAAAGCAAAAAATTGAATATAAATTCAAATCATATGACCAATTCTAAGTTCTCTATTTCAGTTATTCTGTGTCAGAAACCTATTATGTGTCAAATATTTGAAGAAATTTTCAATTGCACAGTATTGTGCAATAGCAAGAAATCTTCAATTGCACAGTATTGCGCAATAGCAAGAAATTGATATGTGTGCCCTGTTATCAAAACTTTATTATTAACAAATTCCATTGGAAATTTGCCAATATAAAATGTGCTGATGAAGCTTTTTTGTTTATCTTATCTAAACTGCTTTTAATATGTATATTTAAAATTTGCCATCCATGACTATGATGTCATTTTCTATTTTAATATGTTATGGTGTATTTAAATGGGCTGTTATGGTTGCAAAGTATAAAGAAATGGGGGGGGGGGGGGGGAGTTGAAAACAAAATTTGGGGGGGGGGGGGGGTAAATGAGAAATTGGGGAGGGGGTAATTTTTTCTCATTTCATATTTCATAAATTAAAAAGAAAATTTCAAATTTTTTTTAGCAAAAAAAAGGGGGGGGGTTACAATAAATTTTATTGTTTTTTGTTTTTTTTTTGGGAGGGGGGTCAATGTGCAACTTCATAGTGTATTGCACAAAAGCTAAAAAAAGGGGTAAATTATTATTTTTTTTTGGGGGGGGGGGCAATTCTCCACAGCATATTGTATTACACAAAAGCAAAAAATTGAATATAAATTCAAATCATATGACCAATTTTAAGTTCTTTGATTTCAGTTATTCTGTGTCAGAAACCTATTATGTGTCAAATATTTGAAGAAATTTTCAATTACACAGTATTGCGCAATAGCAAGAAATTGATATGTGTGCCCAATTTTAAATTTTAAATTGGTTATTTCTGATTTATATATAAAAACAAATAATACTGATATGGTTTGAATAGGTAAATTAAAAATTTTTAAGTTCTTAGACAACATTCATTCTGTGTCAGAAACCTATGCTGTGTCAAATATTTATTCACAATCCAAATTCAGTATTGTATCAAGCTTGAATGTTGTGTTCATAATTGCCCCAACTATTCAGTGTTCGACATCTGCGGTCGTATCTAGCTGCGCCCAGCGGAGCATTTTATTCATCAAGAAATCAGTTGCCAATGTATGTGGGACACACAGTACATATCTCCATTGAGGAAAATATATTTCTATCTGAGATGAATCTTTATATGAAGATTTTATACACATGTACATATATGTTGTCAGCAAGAAATATTGATAATCATATCCATAGAAAATATGTGTTGAAGAAGAAAATTAATAGATACATGTATTTATATAAAATGTGGAAGATACTGCATGTTTTTTATAATAATTTTTTTAATATTGAAATATCTAGAAATATTTTCAACTTGATCTTAGCTTTTTCACTTCACTATTTTCAGTATGTTGATATTTGTCTTAAAATATTTTAAAAATAAAATTCTTTTTAGGCATTGTATTGTCAGAATGTCTTAAACAAAAAATTTCCGGATTATTTTTAAATATCAAAAGTATTTGTTGATCAATCATCTTTATTTATTTCAAATGAATGTAAAAAGTTTGTTAAGAAGTTGTTACTAGATATTTGTGTGAAAACAGGTATTTCCAGAAGACTGCTTAAATTATAATGCATTGTAAATGTAGTCATTCAACATAGATGATACCAGAAATAGAAATATTCCACATTTAAATTAATTTCATTCAAACCTCTATAAAATACAGCTATCACAAAATCATTGTTTGACTTTTAAGCTTTGCTCTCCTAATGTCACAATGTTATATTATTGTTTTGTTTAGAATGTTTCACACATGCTCCTGTGTAGAATTTGTCATGCAAAACATACACAAAATACTGCCAGCTGGCATACTAAACAAACCATTATGTGTTGTTTCAACATAATTTATTTCATTTAAGTTGTAAAATTAGGTTTTTATTTTGGAAAAAAAAATTGATACAGACAAGGATCTAAAGTTATTTCCTGTTCATTATGGATCTTTCATGATTGTTTCACAATGTTTCATTTTTATATCTAAAGAAATCCTAATCATAGAACTTAATTTATTTTTTTCTCTGAAGTAGATATCATAGTGCTATTAAATGGCTGTTTCTGTATTGGCTCAGGTTTAGAATCAAGGTTCCCAATATTGGCCTTATTATTGGCCCTTATGCCCCCAAGGCCACTTACAGCTGACTGAGAATCTATATATGGCCAGTACAGAAATGAGCAGTCAATAACACTTATTAAATGATACAACCAGTGCAATACATAACACTTCACTACCAGGCCAATGCCATATCATGTCACGACCAAATTTCCCTGGGAATCTGATGGTTTGTATGAAATTAATTTTTAGATTGTGCTGATTTGAACATATGACGGCAGATCGTTACTTATTACATGTATTTAATTATTGATATTTGCATAAAAAAATGTAGTGCTAACTATTAAATTGACTAAAAATGAATTAAGAACAGCTAGTATCAGATCATTGTTTGTATCACCATGGTTGTAGAATTGTAAGATAATAATCAAAACATATAGTACAATCAGATACTCATTAATGGCTGTGTAAATGCCATATACAATATTATAATTTACACTATACATGTAGTTAGTCAAATTTATATGGGTATTAGTGATCACATTTATACTGTAAATTCAAATATCTATGTTGCCTTAATTTTTATTATTTAGAACCTGTGCCATAGAACAAACAATTAAATTTATTGATAAAATATGATTTATATTGTGGAAGTAAAGATGTATTCTGCTCATTTTATGTGTGCAAAATTTTTATTCTAAAACAATGATTTATATGTTTATGGATTCATTTTTGGGTTCAGTAAAAAAAATTACCTGCTATTTTCTGTAATTGTCACCAAAGGGAGATAATGTCTTGAGAAATTGTCTCCCTTTGACAGTATCATATTAAAGGTAGAAAACTGAAAACTTTTCCTGCCTTTATATATCAGATGAAATATTTAATTCAAAAAGAGATATTTTTCACAAAATTATGTTTTTCACAAGAAGTGTAACCAAATTGTTTTCTTTTGTATGATATTTCAGCTGATATTTTGTTTTGATGAGTTATATATGCTTTGACAGCATACATTTATGTTAACTAGGTTTAATTTCTCATCAGGTTGTGACATAATAGATAATCCCTTAAAGTTAAAAAAATATTGGATGAATTGTTAAATCCTTCAAAATATACAGTTGTTTGTGTAAATATTATAGTTATGAAGGCCTTTTGGCAATTTTTGAAGTAGATTTTAAACTTAATGGAACTGTACATAATATGAAGTATTACATTGTACAGTATTACATTGTACAATTTCATCAAGCAAATCAACAATACCCATACACAATGCTTTCCACTTTTGTCAAGCACTGAGACTTGAGAAATTGAATGGATTTGAAACAGGATAACACTGTTGACCTTAGGTGATCGTAACAAATTAATTGCATGGATTTTGTGATCATTTGTATGGTTTTGGTTGTTACAAGTTTTATTGTATTAACCGTTCCTGCTAAAATATGTTTTACATAACCACCTGATGAGAAATTTGCCATTTTGATGACTAGCGAAAGTGTAATCTTTTGTGATTGTATTAA
The DNA here is from genome assembly GCA_028015205.1 of Mytilisepta virgata. Lineage (NCBI taxonomy): Eukaryota > Metazoa > Mollusca > Bivalvia > Mytilida > Mytilidae > Mytilisepta > Mytilisepta virgata. Next base: position 42,160,701 of record CM051516.1, read on the forward strand.
TTTTTGTTCAAATAAAAATATGTTATATAAGAGCTTATTTATGCCAGATTCCTAATAACAGTTTGAGTGTGAGAAAAACACATTCATTCACATTGAAATAGCTAAAAAGAAAAAAAAAACAAATCCAGATGTAATGAAAAATAAAGAAACCAATATCTACAATCGCCAAGCTAAAATTGAAGAAGAATTTGATTGTTTCTGAAGTTGGATGACTCTTCACAGCATATTTTCATCTGAAGAATTTAATAAAAATACTGGTATATGCCACAATACTCAATTTGTCTGAGTATTTAAAAAACTCAAAACGGCTGAAGTTTTAAACAGGTAATCTGTTAATGAGTAATGTGAGTAAAAAGTTTCATGTTACAGTAAATTAGAAGATATCTAAGCAAAACAAGACAGTTAAAGCTGTTACAAAATACAATATTTCATATATGAATTAAACCTTTGAACAGCAAAATTTAAGTGAATACCTTTAATAGAGACAGAACTATGGTAAGTCACTTGAGATATATTTAAAAGAATATTGATTAATTTTCAATAATTCAGATACATGAAAATATCAAAATATGTGGTTTACATCAATTATATACCGAACTGATTGATAAAATTTGGGGTTGTAGAGAAGTCCTCAAAGTGAGAAACCATCACATGAACTACAAGGGCAACACTAAAAGTCAAACTAATCTGGAATAGTTCAAGTTCCCTCACCAGATTAACATGTTTTTTGACATTGGGATAAAAAGCCTGGGCCAAATTGTTCCAAGATTTTTTATACTGGTTGAATTTTATTTACTGGAGAAAGACAAAGTCTGATAAAATTAAACTGGTGGATCAAGTTTATAATAAGTCTTATTTATTCTTATCATCTGTTTATCAGGTATTGTCAGAAATCATTCAAGGTGTAAATCCTTTAAAAAAATGTGAGATAGTTCACTCAAGTCAAGAATATTTACAGTAAATAAGTATCTCCAAGTGGTCCAAATATTACCTAAATCAAAGGATTCTTTCTTTGGATCTTTCTTTTTACAGGTATTGAATATATTCAAAGTGATGAATTAAATGAAATTTGCATAAAAGCTGTAAATGACCAATATAGACTCCCTGGAGCCTCCAGTTTTTCACTAAAATAATTGTTAGGAGATGATGCCTGTTTGAATAAGCCAATTTTTTGTCTCTTACTTTCACAGACTTAATGTAATCAACAAATGATTTTTTTGTTTTAATGGATGTGACATGCATGAAATCATCAAACAGTCTTTATTTTCATCTTCTTATAGGTTACAGAACTATTTAATGTCAGTTAAGTGTAAGTAGCTCAATAAAATTCAAAACGTCGAAATAAATACCATGGATTTACATTTCAAAGTAAGATTTAAATTTTAAGAAAGCTCTAAATGTAAATCTTAACTTATATGAATTAGAATGGATATGGTGTCAAGGAGACAACATACCATCTCTGAAGTTAATTGACCATAAATTGGCATCATGCAGTTGCTACACAATCTTCTGTGTAGTAGGATACCCCACATTATGTCACAAAAAAGTTTGCATACTTAAAATTTATTTAAACTTGATTTTTTTTGGTTCAAATTTTTATCCTTGCAATTTATATCAAACCTATGGCAAGCCGTTTTACTAATTATTCTAACTTCAAGATATCTAATAAACTATAAGGTATCTTATAAAGTATATAAGATATCTCATAAAGTTTATAAGATATCTTATAAAGTATATAAGATATCTCATAAAGTTTATAAGATATCTTATATAGTTTATAAGATATCTCATATAATTTATAAGATATCTCATACAATTTTCTTTATAAGATATAAATTATATGAGATATAAACTATATAGGGGCCTCGGTGGCCGAGTGGTCTAGGTAGTTCGTCATGACTACTAGTGATCACTAGCCTCTCAACGCTGAGGTTGTGGGTTCGAATCTCACCTGTGGCGGGGTGTGTTCGGTTCTGATCTTAATTGACAAGGATTGCCAATTTTCCTACCGAAGAAATAGCCAAATGTGCTGAAAACGCCGTAAAACCCCAACTAAACAATATAAACTATATAAGATATCTTATAAAATATATGAGATATCTTATAAAGTTTATAAGATATCTTATAAAGTTTATAAGATATCATATAAAGTTTATAAGATATCTTATATATTATATGAGATATGTTATATACTTTATGAGATATCTTCTAAAGTTTATATGATATCTTATAAAGTATATAAGATATCTCATATAATTTTCTTTATAAGATATCTTATAAATTGTATGAGATATCTTATAACTTATATGAGATAAGATATAAACTATATAAATTATCTTATAAAATATATGATATATCTTATAAAGTATATAAGATATCTTATAAACTTTATAAGATATATTATATACTTCATGAGATATCTTATATACTTTATAAAATATCTTATAAACTTTAGAAGATATAAAGTATATAAGATATCAATAAAGTCTAGATTATATAAGATATCTTATATATTATGTGAGATATATAGAATAAATAGTAAAATGGCTTGCCATACAAACCCAATGTCTCATTTATTAGTAATGCCATGTAACAAGGTTATAATATAATATTAGCGAAGAGAAAAAACCCAATAAAATAAAAGAAACACAAAACATAAAGAGGAATTTTCGTGTCCTCACTTGAATGGATGGATCTTTCGAGCAAACTTTAAGTTTCTATCTGAAGTTGGATTATATGCAACATGTTAACTCTGTCTTTGTCTATATATTTGAATAACTCAAAATGACCCAGATTTTTAACATAAATGTAAATCATGTGACAGAAAAAACTGTCATCAGAAGTCTGTCATTATCTCAGAAATTTCATATTTGATTCCCCAAGGAAAACTAATTAGTGAAAGCTGTTAGTAAGTATTATATTTTATATAAGTATGATGATATAAAACTTATCAAGACTATGGTACAAGTATCTTATAAAGTTTTTATAAATTATGCTGATTGTGAAAAAAGTTTTAAATGAATCTATGAATAGAATTAAAAATTACTTTTGTTAGAAATATTATATTTCAGCATCCATTGCAGTAAAAAGAGTACTGTGATTGACTGACGCCTAGGATTCTTCAACAATAAAGATTTGAGAAGAGGATTTTCAACATCTTGATGAAGGCCAATAATGTAATGAAGTTAAGTTTTAGGTGATATTTTGTATAGTCAAGTGAAGATTAATGTTGTATATGTATAAAAAGAAATGGTAAGGTAACCTTAACACGAAGTGTCATATGGACCAATTACCTTATTAAACTAACTTTATCCTGCTAAAAATCCTACTTCCAGCTCCTCTTGCTGAGCGGAGGGAACTTAGATTGACACAGATGAAATGCTACATTGTATTTACCTGTATTATTTTTGTGTAGCAAATAAAAGTTTACTTTTGCCACAAATGAAATGTTCATTGGTGCAAATGGAAATTGCCGCATAAAAGATGTGTCAGGCTAGGCTGTCTTGGTACAGATACCGAACAATGATCTTTTACAGGGGTCTCTTATTTGAAAGAATCTGAGTTCTTTTTACTTTGGGTCTCTATAGAAATGAAAGGAGCTATGGAGTTAATGTTGATGAGACAATATCAGAGAGTCAGGATATATAAGGGATAGGTTAGATAAACCCTTTTAGCCCAAACCTAGTCATACTATCCTTACTTGTTTTTATGGTTTTTTTGTCCCTTCTTTATTGTTGGAGAATGGAATGTCTTTGTTCTTTGGTTAATTTCATACAGGAAAAATCTGTTAAATAAGAAGGCCTAAAAATGCCAGTGATTGTATTTGTATGGTTAGATAATAATTTGTGCTTGAAAACCATAAGTAGAACTATGCAACCTTTCCTCAAAGATAAAGAATTACCATTAAATTGTAAGATATGGCGTTTAATATCAATATACTTCAGCAGACATTGAAACCTTATTAATTTTCTTGGTAAATGTGTTTCACAATATATTGTTTTCTAATGTAAACACAAATTTTGAGAAGAAATTTTAACACAGCAAGAATAAAGATATTTTACTTCTAGAGAACTAACATACCAGGTAAATATACTGAAAGACACAAAAGCACCATATCTTTGTAGTGTTATTTTTTCACAGTCTGTAATGATTCCTCAAAAGATCTTGAAAAATAGAATATACTGAGAGCCCACACATTGGTTGATGATGGAGTTACCATTACCATTGTTTTCTTTCTTAAAAGTCTAAGATCAAAAGTCTTATCAAATTTTTTCTGTTAATATAAAATTAATTAGCATGCATCAAAATGCTTTGTCTTTATTCCTCGAAAACACACAAACGGGACTTATAATTTTTAAAATTCATAAATGTTTTTAATTCCGGCATGAAATTTTTTTTTTAAGAAATAAAAAATTCAGCATTAAAAATTCTGTATTTTTACCAGATTTGATGCTATGCATTGAGCAAATATTATGCCTAAATTCCAGTTCAATTCTTTGAATATCAATAAAAGATAGATATCCATTTGAAATTTTATACCAAAGTAATAATCAGTGGTGTATTACTTTTGTTGTTGGGTTTAGAATCAAGATAAGATTTTCTCTTTAACTCTATGTTATTTACAAGGCAGTGTCAAATGATTTGACAAAGCGTAATTAGGAATTTCTCGGATAAAGTATCAAATATCTGTTTAATATCAATAATAGTTTCTTTTATATTTCCATGAAGAGTTTTTGTTACATTAAATCGTTCGAACTATGAATTTGATCAAATGTTATTATGTAATTTATGTTCTGTAATGGAGTAAAATAAAGGATAATAACGTCTTTAATTCTCCATAATTATATAATGTTAAGAATAAATACGACTAATGTTTCTTTGCAGCTTAGAAAATATATGTCAATATTATTGAAAGGATGCACATATTTGGTTGAATTCATCATTTTCTTAAAAAATTTGATAAGATAATTGTTCAAAATTGATTGCTCTTCCTTGAGAAACTTAATGATATCTTAGACCATATCTAGCAGTGTTGAATTATCCCTAATTTAGAGAAATTTTATTCACAGTGTGTTGGCGTATGCATCTGTATTATTTCAGCGCTAGAATTTCTTTTAATATATACTGCTATAGAGTGCTGATGCCATAGTGCTCAATTTTAATTTCAACTGATAAATAGGTCAAACTTAACTCTTACTATTGATTGAGAGGAAACACAAATTACCTTTGCAATGAATGTGACCAAAAAACAAATCCTTACCCATCAAGGCTTTCAGTATTCTTATTGAAAGAGAATGTACAATAAGTTCAAAATCTGAATTTCTGACCAAGCTAACTTTTTTCTGTGTGTCCTCTGTATTGCCAAGGGTTTTATAGTAATGTCCATTTCATAGATAAATAAATGTAAGTATGAGAGAACTTTCTGTAGGATCTAATACATATATAGGAAGAGGTTGGTTAATTCTAGGAGTTTTTATATCACACTGTACAACCGTCTGCATCATTTGTTCAAAACCTGACTGATATGTTCACAACCATCGTATATCTGTCCATGAGTATGATTGTTATCCAATGGTACCTTTGTTAAATTCAATTCCAAAAGTATAACAGTAACGATTTAAGACTTGGTTTGGTTTAATTGTGGTTTTACGCCGTTTTGAGCACATTTGGCTATTTCGCAACGGCCAGTTTTTATTGGTGGAGAACCACCAACCTTCGGTAGGAAAACTGGCAATCCTTGTCAGTTAAGATCAGAGTCGAACACATTCCATCACAGGTGAGATTCGAACTCATAACCTCAGCATTGACAGGCTGGTGATCATTAGTAGTCATGACAAACTACCTAGACCACTCGGCCACCGAGGCCCCATTTGAGACTTGAAAATTGCACATACAATTAATGAAAAGTTCTAAGCATTCTCAATTTGATTGTCATGTTTAAAAAAGGGAAAGGAATAGACATTTTGTTGCTGATCCAAGATGAAGAGTAGAGTAAAAAACTTGAGCAAATGTACTTTATGATTAACTATGTAGATTTATTTTGATTTTGTTTGTTAAACTGAGACATTCAGGAACTAAAGAAATTAAATAAAAAAATGCAAAAATTCCATCGCTGTGCTGTAAGACAACAGCAGTATTTTGTCGTATCCATCAGGTTTCAGTCAAAATGATTCGGGTGTGTGTATGGTCTTCGGAATTCTCCACGAATAAAAATGTATGGCCACAATATAGCCATTTGCACATAAACCTGATAAACAATCAACGAGGAAAGAGTCAGGCCAGCTGCTAGGATTTCATTAAACATCTCCAGTTGGAGGATTTATTTAATTTAGTGTCACAGAAATGTTTAATTTGAAGAACAACTCAATAGCTCATTATGAGGAGGTTATCAGAATTACTAAATTAGTGGCCCAAGTAAACATTACTATTATAGAGGACTGAAAAGGATCTTCATGAAAAATATGTGCCTCTTTTTGGATGGAAAAGGGAGGGCTGACTAGTTATAATATGAAAAGCCTGACAAAGGGCAGTGACATTTAAGGAGATAAATTCTTGGCACTTTTTATCACTGATCAACTTTTGGCTCACCTGGCCAGAGGCCAATGTGAGCTATTGCCATCACTTTGCATTTGTAGTCTGTCTGTAAAAACGTTCACATTTTGATCTTCTTATTGAGAACCACTGAACAGAATATTCCCTACTTACTGCTCCCTTATGCCTGAGTTATCTTTTATGAGACAAATGGAAAAATATTGAAGGCCTTCATCAGACATGAAAAAATGTGGGGAAATATATCCAAGAACATATCATTAATGTGAGTGGAGGATATTGATAGGAAGAAGAAATATTTTGCAGAAAAATGACAATTTGTCCGTTGATATCTATGAAAGACACCCTCTCCAAAGAGCAACTAACTCTATAAATGGGAGATGACACATGTAAAAAATATGGAGAATGACCGAACTTGGCAGAAATGTTCCTTGTAAGGTACTTTCAATGTATTTTTACTTCGGTACCAATTGGCCAAGAAACATGGCCACCAGATCCTATTTTAATTTCTGATTGCCTGAACTTTGAAAAACTTCCTCTCAAGAACAGTTTTCCTGATTGAACCCAAACTTTCCAAATATGTTTCTATAAAGGTCCATAACATGTGTTGTAACTTTAGTGTCGATTGAAAATCCAAGATGGCCACCAACAACTGAATCAGTTAACATTGAACCCTTTGGGAAAATATTAAAAATTCCTGTTCTGAAGAATTTGGTCGATTTGATTTATATGAGGACATGAATAATTCTTGTTACTTTGATGCCATTCTACTATTAAACATGGCTGCCATTTTTGGTTTGGTTAAATTTTGAAGATCTTCAGCTCTGAAATTACATGATTCATAGATTTGAAACTTGTCATGACAGAATGTTGCAAGGTACTATCAAGTGGTGTTCCTTTGGAAATCCAAGATAACTGCCAAATTCAGACTGTTTAACATTGGACCCAATGGGAAATGTATTTAAAATTCTTCTGATGATGAACAATTTAATAGAATCGTACGAAAATTGTTGGAAGTGATACTTATGAGGATCCAAATAATTAATGTTACGTTCGTAACACAACTGCTATCAAACATGGGTGAAAAGCCCCAAAAAGGGCTTTTTGTGATGGGTAAACTTTCCAAGATGTTTTCTGAAAGTGCTTAACCCATGGATTTGAATGATCATTGGAAGGTAAATCCCACAAATTGTTTCTTTGTTTCAATTGGAAATCAAAGATGGCAAGCAGAGCCTGAATTAGTTAACATTTAACCTTCGAAGATTGCTTATATAAATTGATACCAAACTTTGTGGAAGTGATACACATTAAGATCAGAATAATTTGTCTTACACGAGTGCCATTTTACTAGCAAACATTGCTGCCAGGTTCCAAAATGGGCTTTTCTAATTGATTAAATTTCCTACATCAGCTGAATAGCCTTGTCCCATTGGATAGAAAATTCTTATGTATGATCTATTGCAATGTACTCTCTAAGAATTGTTACCTTGTTACTGGTTGGAAATTCAAGATGACTGACTCTGCAACTGGACTGACTTAACATTAACCATAGGTTTTACTTTTTTATAATTGTGTCCATTGACACCAAATTTTAACTTTAATGGCCAAAAAAATCCAGGTGAGCGATACAGCTCCTGGGAATCTCTAGTTGTTAGATATTAAATAATATTAGCCAATATGAAAGACATTCTGCAATCTTTGATTTGATTTATTGTAATTTGCAGCCAATCCAAGATTGAGTTCTTGTCTGACTAGATATTGATAATTTAAAAAAAAAAAAGAAGAATATTCCTTAAGGCTTATTGTATTTCTATTTCATATTTTTTTAATGACAGATTTTATCGATAGATATTAAAGAAATAGATTTGATAGGTGCAGCTTTCATTTAGATGATGACAAAGATACTGGAAATTTCTTGTAATATTTCATGGTTTCAAATTAATTTTATTAATGTTTTAATGGGTGAGATGTAAGAATAGTGTAATTATTGTTGACACTTTCAAATGATTTTTTGAATATAATGATATAATAACAGATTAAATATGAATTCTGGATGAAAATTGATAGGGAATTCAATAAAAAAGGATAATAATATTGACAAAAAGGCTACTTAGTTAAATATTGATTATTTTGTGTCAGTTTGAAATTTTCTTGGCATCTAAATACATAATAAATAGATTTTCTTCTACTCAACAAAAAGTCACACTGATGGGAGTTTTTGTACCTTGTATTTTAACAAATTCACATGAAAAAAACTGAGGAATTCTGACCACTTAAAAAGAAAAAAAATCCTTGCTGTATGCTTTTTGAAGGGCAGGCAGAGAGTGAAATCTACAGATTTCATTTTAATAGACTTTAAACCACATTTGCAACAAGACAGCCCTTGGTCCAGAATAGGATTCATTATACCCCCGCTTTTGAAAAAGGAGGGGTATATAGTATTCGTTGTGTCCGTCCGTTTGTCTGACCTTTGTATCCGCAACTCCTCCTAAACTACTAAATGGAATTTGATGAAACTTTCAGAGAATCTTCATCCCATGATGGCCTTGTGCACCTCCTATTTTAGAATTTGATTGGACCAATTTTTGGGGTTTCCCATAAAAAACATGGACTTTGGCTTTTCAATTTGATAGGAGGTACCATGATGCCATCTGCAACTCCTCCTAAACTGCCGTATAGAATTTGATGAAAATTTCAGAGGATCTTTATTACATGATGCCATAGTGCACCTCCTATTTTAAATTTTGATTTGATGAATATTTGGGGTTACCCATACAAAAACATGGACCTTGACATTTATTGTGATAGAGGTACCATGATGCCATCCACAACTCCTCCTAAACCACTGAATGGAATTTGATGAAACTTTCACAGGATCTTTATTACAAGATGCTGTAGTGCATCTCATATTTTAGATTTTGATCTGACCAACATTTGGGGTTTCCCATACCAACACATGGACTTTGCCATTCGTTGTGATAGGGGGTTCCAGTATGCCATCTGCAACTCCTCCTAAACCACTGAATGGAATTCCTATCCAAAATATTGACATTTCCTTTCATGTATCTTATGTAAGGTGGGGGTATCAAGTTTATATGTTTATGATTTCACTGTATCTACATGTATTTTGTAAAAACAAAAATTCTTAATTTCTATTTATGGCTTTTGACAGAAAAATTTGTTCATACAAAACTTATGTAAAAAATCAAAAAGGGATCATGTTCTGCAAAAATTTTCAATTGATAAGATAAAAGATAATGGATAAAAGTTACTATTATATAATGTCACATTGAAATTAACTTGGTTATTAATGAACATTAACCATTTTATGAATTGATACATATTTCGAGTGATAAAAATATAGAATATGTTGTGTAGCTAATTTGCCTCTCAGAGGAATTTTCAATTGTCAAATTAGCACTTAGGAGCTATTATGCGCACAGTTAATAATGAAATCAAAGATTAAAAAATGGAAAAGCATATCTAAAAATTCATCTTTTATGATGGAAAATTACATGAACAAATGTTAGGTGAGAAAAACAAATATGGTTTTTCTTCAAACAAGTATTCTCAGAGGAATTTTCAAAAGTGCACATCCTCCAAAAATTGATTTTGAAAAAATAGAATTTCAGAATAATGCAAGGACAAAATTGTAAAAATATAGACAACTATTTTGAAAGTTAGATCCAAAGATTACATAATACACTGGGACAAAGATTTGATTTGTTCAAGAAACATTGGAACTGGTAATTACAATACACACAGTTGAGGTTTTAGGTGTGTACTGTTAGTGAGCTGTGACCTATGTTAACATTTTAGAGCCATTATAAAATGAAATATGAGAAAAAAAAGTATTGTAAAAAAAATTCGAATACCTAGCTTTTTTATTATAAAAGTAAAAAAAAATATGAGTACAATAAACTCTTGTTACTAAGCGAACGCTTTTATCTCAAAGTTACTGTTTCATTTTGATTGCTGTGTAGGACGAGTAACACCAGGAAGATGTCACAATTTTCTTTTCTCATGCAGTCTTGCTAATTTCTAAAAGGATAAATTCTGTAGAAATCAGAATCCTATGGTATGTTTGATATATTTTAGAAGTCATCCATTTCGCTTACATTCAAGCCAAGCATACTGTTAATATCTTGGGAAAATGACTGCCCTTCCAGTAAACATGAAAGATGACTTGTGTAGATTAATTCCTTTAGATGTGAATGCACCATAGTTTATTCATCAATGTACTGTCTTTAAAATGTTACCAGTTGTAGACATGTACTTATAGTGTTTGATGGTTCCTTCAAATTTTAGATAAGGATAGTCATCTGTAGCATAGAAAAACTTATAAGATTTGTCTTGTTTGTAAAACATCAGATTAACTTAACTTTTATGAACACAGTGTCTGGTTAGCAATAAGCATAATTTAATAAGGAACACAGGAATAAACTACACAATAAAGTTTCATTATGTATCCTGATGAAAAAAAGCAATGAAAATGCAGAATCAATTTATTTTTTACTAGACTTATTGATTTACTTGGACATTTGTGGACATTTTTTATTCATTCAATTAAGATAAATGTCCAAGGGGATACTTGTTTTCTGTCACACACTGGACATTTTGTATTTAAATATCATAATTTATGTCTAGTGGTCTATACAGTCTAATGGTTACAAGTCTAAAGAAAATAGCTTGTGATAATGAAGGTCTATCCTATATAATGATTTAAAGACATTAGTTTAAAGGGATATATTATGTATGCATTGGCTATGAAAAGGAAAAAAGTATTGCAATTGCTGTAAATTCAGAAATTAATACGAAAAAATTAAGGGGTGAACATCATAATAATTAAATCTCATATATTTTATTTTTTCTTTGTTTATTTGTATTAAAGGATTAAATGAATCACATGACATTAATATTTCATTTCTGTTTGTTGTCAAAGATTGACATAATAAATGAAAACATTCATTTCCAAAAGTAGCAGTACAATTTCTTCCAAAATTATAATTATTAGTAATACAAAGCAATTTTGTTGAAGTTTTCAAACTAATTGGAAATATTAAATGCAAGTCATTTTATTTTCTGTCAAAAATCTGTAATTTATGTAAAAAATCAGAGCTGTAAGGAAGATAATTTGGAATGTAGGAAATCATTTCAAGACTAGGTCACTGTGACCTAAATTAATGATGACAGTTACGTCAGGTCAATTATGTCATTTGGCATAGATATACCTAAGTGTCCCTAGCAGAATGTTAATAGAAAACTTAGACTAATTGTAGAATATGAGATGCATCTGAATGAAACCCTGGAATAGCATGTACTGAAATTTCATTAATAAAACTCCCATTACTGTCATTTGTTAAAGATCATTAAATTGATACAATGTACATGTACATGCATGCATTACAATTCTGAATTTTCAGTTTTGTGATTCTTGGTTACAAAATGTTGTAATATTGGTACATTGTTTAACAGATGATGTCGAATGTGTAGGTCATATTATCCTTGTATTGGAAAAAGAACTTAGTAAAGACATATCCTTAATGAAAAAGGATGCTTCACTGAACAATAATATCAGTTTCTGTAACATGATATAATTAATACTTCTCTGATATAAGACTTCTATAACATCATAATCACATTGTTTGTTTTTCTTCCATGATCATAAGTCTAAAAAATGTTAGATTATTTGTTTCCTAGAAATAAAAATAATTCTAACTTATTTAATGCTTTTTCTAGCTTAATTTGTTGAAACAGTATTTGTGTACTATTTCAGTATTGTGATATTGCAAAACTATCTCCTTCTTGTGCATCAACATTTTTATCAAAGAAGATTTAATTTTTACCGAGTCCATGCCACTGCTGGTCCCCAAGGGTACCCCTAGCTTAGTTGTTAGTATTTCAAAACTAGCCCGAAATTTATACTTAAAATTTACTGTTATAAAGTTATAAAATATTTGAAAACTAAATTTGCCTCATACATTAGCAATGTCAGTAAACACTAGGGGCACCACAGGGCAGAAACCACAGTTTGTTCACAGTATACTGGTCCCAAAATAGGCTGGAAAAGGTTGTGAAGAAGCGAAATCCAGTTTTCAAGTAACATTCCCCAAAACAGCTCCACCTGGCGTTTACTGACATTGCTACATACATGTAGCTCTGTCCTTAGATGGTTTTGGCTTTATGCATGTTGGTCATTTTGGTATTTTTGAATTTGCTCTTCAACTTTTTGGATTATTGTTTTGGTTTTCAACATTTTAGGCCTTGAGCACAACTGATGAGTCATAAATTGACGATTAGTGCACATCTTGTGAATCAAAATTTTTATCAAAGAATTTTAATTATTGTTGACTTAGAAATCTATTGCAACATTGATTTTCATAGGATGTAAATTTCAAGCCATAAATTCCGCAATTGATGGCACATGCAAAATGTCATTTCCAGATTTAAAAATCCTGTTGTTATTTGAAATCTTAATATTTGCATTAGAATTGAGATAACATCTATTGTATATTTAAATATTTGCCAATATTAATTTTGATTTGATGGTTGCAAAATATCCATTTACTGGCTGCACTAACACGAAACCAGTAAACTCAGCAACCATCAAATCCATTATTGATGCTGGCGAATATTAAAGTACAAAACAATTTATTTCCTAAATGGTCAGGTATGAGATATTTCTCATTTAGAGATCATATCTTAAAAATAACAAATAATCCCAAAAATTTAAGGAATTTTATTTCGATAATTTTATAAAAGTCTGTGGTAATTTTGAGGCAATTGCACAAGTCTCACTCCTAAAGTATTAGATATCAAATGTATTGTTACCACAACATGAAAGTTTGAATGAATATGTTAGGGTATTGGGTTAGGTAATTTTGGGAGCAAAAACCCACCTGAGTCTAAGCTTTTAAGTTTGAAATATCAATTTATTCTTACTACAACATAAAAGATGGATGAAACTGTAAGGACTCTATGGGGTCAGCACCAATGAGACAAAATCCCATAGGATTGAACATGGGAAATGATTGATCACATTTCCAACCATGGACCTTTACTCATGATAAGACAACCACAAATTGTTCTGAATGAATATTCATAATAAAATGATTGATGTGTTGATTTCATATTTACATGTATAACACCTTGTTTGTGTTATAGCAGAAATTTTGATAATTACTGATTATTAGCAGTCTAAGTCCAATTCTATGTTGACATTTCAAGTAAATGTTTGATGAGTAAGAAATCAAACACTAACTACTTAAAAACTTTAAAAAAAAAGACTGTACTAAAAATGTTGTGGAAAAGGTGAAATGTTTTTTTAAGATTTTTTTATTCTTTAAGAATTAATTTGAAAGAATTTTTTTTCATATTTACATATTTCATATTAACATCTGTTGTATTTTCTTTTATTCATTTAATTGGCTATGTGAAGCACATGTATAGATAAAAAAAAACTGTTGTATATCAATTAGCATAAAATGATAGATCAACAGGCAGGTATCTTTGTTGTAAAAGAAATAAGTAAATACCAATGATATATTGAGAATAGATTTTTATCTGTTCTGTGTAATTATCTGTTTTAGCAATCATCTACAGATGCACGGAGGACCTGAGAATCTTCACTATACTCGTCAATCAGGCTAAGAATAGTGTCTTCACAACTTTCTTCGATGGTATAATACAATACTTCTGTCGAGAGTGCTAGCGTCTTGTTCCTCAACTTAGAAATAACTATGACTATCAATTTATTGATCTGGTAATACTGCATGTCTACAAGACATTCTCAGATTTTGTTAACGAAGAATGTCTTTAGTGTTAAACACAGATTTTTTAGGTCAATAGTCCGTACTGCTGTCGCCAGAAATCAAGGACTATTACGAAAAACAGGATCAACAAAATCATGGATCAGTGATTGGACAGATCGTTAGTGGTTACATTTTTGCTACTGATCAGCTGTCAATCTTTTTTACAAGTTTTGATTGTTGTACCTCAAGGATTAGCAGAACAAACACTCAGCTGATCAGGTTTACTGAATGGGCAAAAGGTAAGCTGCTTTTTAATGATTGGGTTTTTATTATTTTCACAGCATTATTGATTTTGTGCCATTATTGTTAATTAATGCTCTATAAAAATTTCTTTTCAATTGATGTTTAATTTTATAAAATAAAAATATAATGTAAATAAATTGTTCAACAATAAGTAATTGCATCAATATTTGTATTCAATAATTTATAGAACTAGAAATTGATTTTGAGAAAAAGTAAAATTTTCTGATATTGATCTGAAATGAAACGTTACTATAAGAGAGTATATTTCTTGTGAATTTTTTAATAAACATGACAATTAAGAAAAAACATAACTTTTACATAAGACCAGAGTTTTATTCATTTCTTAATTCATTTACAAATACTAATTCAATTTGAATAAAACAGTTGCTTTTTAAGAAAATTAGAAATTGCAACAAAATCAAATTATTTTGTAGTAAAACTAGAGAAATTCTATTGATAGCGGCAATGGAAATAAATGTCTTATTGACTTTCGAGTTAAAACAACAAGTATTCAGAGTCTGTTTAATGTTAAAGCTAAATGATCTATTGACTAAGGCAGACAATAGCTTTTCTTAGCCTCTTAGTAGAACATCAAGTTAAAACTGTTAAGAACAATCAAAACTTGAAAAATTTCACACAGAATTACTGTAAATTCAGAAATGTGAGCATGAATATTATTACAAATCGTTGTTGATGGACAACATTGTCATTATTGTGAGATTAAAAAATGTCGTTAATGTACTTTTTGTAATTTAACCAGCAAAAATCATCAAAACATGAGCTTTAATTATTGGAATTTTCATATTTTTTGTGGTAATATAAATATTAAATTAATGTTCAAATTTACAGTGCCCAAATAGAATCAAGACAGATCGATATTAGGCAATATCCACACCTGATGACAAGATTTCTACTGTACTCAATCTACAATAATGTTAGGTTGTTATTTCCTTATTGCAGTGTGAATGCTGTGGTGTAACATTCACTTCATGGATTGTAGACTGCACACAGTGTAATAAACATGTTTGTCATATATGTTCCGAATATTTATACTGTTTCTGTTTTGCAAATGAAAACTTTATTACCTATGAACCAATGAGGATTAGATCTAGTACTGCCTCAGTCCTTTGCAGAGATAAAATGATTCTAACTCAATTCAGCAGTAAATAGAATAGAGAATGGAAACGGGGAATGTGTCAAAGCGACAACAACCAGACCAAAGAGCAGAAAACAGCTCCAAGCAGTAAAGACTATCTTTGAAGAGATGGTTTTCTGTTTGGTATGGGAAGTTATTTTTCTGATTCTTTGGCCATTTCCACACTACTAAACCTCAGGTGGTTAAAAATAATTTAACCCCCCCCCCCCAGATATTAAATTGTCTGATTACAAACTATAAATCTCTAGATTCAGAGATCTGTTTGCTCAGAAATAGATTTAGGAAACCATGTTGTTATCAATGTCCATGGCAAATGTGATAAAAGGTTGTCATCTGAATGCTATATTTTCTGCTTGAGAAATGAAATTTATGGAAGAAACGAATTATTTTATTGTTTGCTCATAGGTTATGACATTTCTACACAAAAATTAACTCACAACAGAAGGAGAATCTATATAAATATTATTTATTTTGATTTTAAAAAGTTTTATATGATACTTTTTTTTTGCTTTTGTTTCTTTATCAATGACTGCTTAGGTTTTTTTTTATATAAATGCTGTATATCTTGTTTCAGAATCATACATGTTTATTTGAAATGCTGTATACACGTACAGTATTTCTATTAATCAAATTTAGAGTGAAAAATGTTAATATTTTGAAAAAAAAAGCAATATTACAAGCAGGACCGATCGATCGACCAGTTGAAACCAAATTGAAATGTTCATTACAGCATTTTCCCATCACTTGGCGTCCGTAGTCCGTAAACTTTCACATATTGATCATCTCCTCTAAAACCAATGGAGCAAATTTAACCAAACTTTACAGAAATGATGTATGGAAGGTCCTTTACTAAGATTGCCAAAATTTTTTCGATTCGCCAAAAAACATGGCTGCCAGACCAGGACATAGTTTAACATTGGACCCTATGGGAAAACAGGTTAAAGTTTATCTCTTCTGAAACTACTTGAGCAAATTTAACAAAACTTTACAGGAATGATGTATGAATGGTCCTTTACTAAGATTGCTGAAATTTTTCCAATCAGCTGTAAAAAATGGCTGCCAGAGCAGGACATAGTTTAACATTGGACCCTATGGGAAAACATGTTAAAGTTCATCTTTTCTGAAACTACTTGAGCAAATTTAACCAAACTTTACAGGAATGATGTATGGAAGGTCCTTTACTAAGATTGCCAAAATTTTTCCATTCCGCCAAAAAACATGGCTGCCAGAGCAGGACATAGTTTAACATTGGACCCTATGGGAAAACATGTTAAAGTTCATCTCCTGAAACTACTTGAGCAAAGTTAACCAAACTTTACAGGAATGATGTATGGAAGGTCCTATACTGAAATTGTTGAAATTTTTCCGATCTGCTGTAAAACATTTCTGCCAGCACAGGACATAGTTTAACATTGGACCCTATGGGAAAACATGTTAAAGTTCATCTCCTCTGAAACCACATGAGCAAATTTAACAAAACTGTTCTGGAATGATGTATGGAAGGTCCTTTAGAGGGATTGCTCATTTCGTTCGAATGCGACAAACATCATGGCTGACAGCAGGAACATAGTTTAACATACATGCCTATGGAAAAAAACAAATTTTGATCATCTCCTCTGAAACTATAATAGCAAATTGAATAAAACTGTACTGGAATGATGTGTGGAAGATCCTTTACAAAGTTGGCTGATTATGTTAAAATCTGAGAAAAACATGGCCACCAGAGGGGAAATACTTTTAACTTTGGACACTATGAGAAAAATATATTTTGAACATCAGCCCACTGAGCCTCTAGTTTGCATATAAACCTCCTCAAGTACTTTGAGGTGGTCAATGAGCTTTTCCATTTTGGTAAAAATTAAAAATAGACTGCAAAAGATAAGAAAGAGAAATAATGTACATAGTGATAGTATTTCTATCATTATATGTTTAACAAGTACAAGATGTAAAAAAAAGAAGAAAGAGATGAAAGATTAAATATTTTCGAGATGTAATATAAAAGTAACATTCAGATAATAATATAAACTGACATGGTATTGTTTCTTATATCCGCCAAAACAAGCTGTTACCTTTCTTACACAGGTAAAATGATTAATATATGTCTCTGTAGGCCTCTTCATTGATTGAAGAATGTTTTTAGTATCTACATCAGACTGAGAGGTTAATTTATTATCAATAGAAATGCAAATTTATGTGCAGTAAACAGCTTTCATAAAGCTTAAAGTAGTATCATGTGTTGTAAGCTTGCAGATGATATCAGTATGTATTATCTGAAACAGTCTGTGCCCCAATTTTAACACAACTTATATAAGGTACAAAATTTGTAATTTATTATCAATAGAAATGTAAATTTATGTGCAGTAAACAGCTTTCACAAAGCTTAAAGTAGCATCATGTGTTGTAGGCTTGCAGATGATATCAGTATGTATTATCTGAAACATTTTGTGCCCCAATTTTAACACAACTTATATAAGATCATCTTTGCATTTATACATTTGTTAATATAACAGATATCTCTTAGTATCTTTTACACGGGAGTTCAGACCTGTAGAAGTGCCTATTATATCTTTGAATGGTTCATATATATATAATACATTTACATTGTCAGAAAATATAGAGTTTTTTTTCACGAGCCTTAGAAATGGGTAGAAATGTGAGGTTTATTGAGCATTTCTCCCCCCCGTTTCGCGGTGAGTACAAATAAACTTTATATTTTCTGACAATGTATGTATATTGTTTTATCCTGCAATACCACATTGTTATCTGATTGAGCGAAAAGGCTTGAAAATGGAACATTTATGGCTTATTTGAAGAAGGGCCGTTTTTGGTGTGTAATCTAGGTAAACATGACATCATAATCACTGTGAACCAGAACGCAATGCAAAATATTGTTGAATGTGAGGACAAGGGTATATCGTTCAGCTAAAAGCATAGTTGCAGGATAAATAATATTTACTGTATTTTGAGGGTTTGTCTTTTTGATTCAGTCAGCCTGTGGGTTAAACATTTGAAGAATGCTACTTTGATTTGTTTTAATTTGTTTAATTCTTGAAAAAGATTTCATTTTTGATCCACTTTTAAATGAAAGTCTAACTCAATTGCTGATTTTTGTGTCCAATATCTAGAAAAATTCTCATTTGATTTATTTACTTTTGAAATGGTTAACTGGAATATCAGATTTTGGCTTGCCAATATACCGGTAGTATGATGCTAAATATCAAATAAGGGAGAAAAAAAATGTGTAGAAAATAATTTGAAAATGAATATTTTATTGTAGTTCTCAATATTATAGCTATACTATTAATTGGTCTATGATGTTTTTGACAGCAGCTCTTTGAAATTTTACAATTTATCCCCTTTTATTTTTAAGTTATTGACGATCAGTTGTAAAGAATTAATTCACAGCATAAACAAATGCATTGAAAGTATCAACAGTGTGTTAGTTTCTGATATGGTAAATATTACAAAGTTATTTTGCATGAGATAACAGGCACTTTAGTTCTGTATGGCATGTGCAAATTGTGAAATTCCATTAGAACTGTTTTACAATAAAATGTTAATATCCTCATATAGGATAATATCCAGAGGCTCCTTTTGATAGAATAATGGGACTAAATTAAAATACTCATTAAACAGAAAAAAAATACTTACAAATGTGGTACTTTGAAGAAATGGTTTGATGCCATTGTTTCTGAGACAATACTCTGTGTTGAAGACCAAAAGGTTATTAATCTTTTCCTAAGTGCAGTTCTGCGGGGTATTATCTCATTGATAATACCTCATATCCATAAATTTAGTGAAATATAGTGAAACCTGTCAAAGCTACAAAGACTGTCTGAAGCAGTAATTTGTCTTTACTAAACTCCTGTATTAGGATGTAAAATATTGTTTGGTTAATAATCCAATAAATAGTCAAACAGTTGTCTTATCTGAACTAATTCTTCAGTCTCATGTTGGTTTTGAGGGGGCTTCACAAGACAATACCCTGTAAAATGTAAGGACAATGTAATATATTTCATAAATCTTTCGTACAGTTTGTTTGTTTAGTTGGGGTTTTACGCCGTTTTCAATTTGGCTATTTCGTGGTGGCCAGTTTTTATTGATGGAGGCAGCCGGAGTACCCGGAGAGAACCACCAACCTTCGGTAGTAAAATTGGCAATCCTTATCAATTTAGATCGGAGTCGAACACTCTTAGTACAGTGATAAAGGTTGGCATTGTGTGCATGTATTTTTTTAACTTCATCTAAAAAATGTGTTGATTTATGTGGAGGTAACTGTTTCGTAAATATATCTGGGTTAAAAATTTTGGTAAATAAATATTCAAAAGGAAAAAAATCTTGTTATTAGTTTCAAAGGTGATTTAGGTGTGTTGGATGGGGAATGGGTGGGTTTGGGGTAGGTCCATTGTAGAAGGGATGAAGAAGGTAAGTCTAGTTTGCTACAGCTTCTACCAGGAATTCTCAGTACATTTGTCTGGGGTTTTTTTTCGAAAACTTGTAATACTAATGGAAATTTTCAGCAAATATTGTGGTCCTTTTAGTCTCAAACTTCAAAATTTTTATAGATATTCATATAATAATGTTGTCTTCCGCTGATAATATGCAAAAATATTTTACTAGATTTATAATATTTTGAGACAGATTAGGACATTGAAATATTTTCATATTGCTTTATTGTGATTAATAATTGAAGTAAATTTTTTAATGAATGTCATTGGTGAAAGACAATAACGAAAGGTCAAAGGTCACACCTACACCTACCACATAGATTATGCAAGATTATGCAAAATAGCACTGCTTATTCACTATCACTACAAAAACTTAAATGAGGTATAACATAGTCAGAAGGCATCATTGCAGTATGTTACAGGGTGATGAGTTACAACCCATAAATATCACTGCAAGATTTGTTTTCCTCAGATTGGCAGTTACATCCTTGTATGTTGGTACCCCCCATGTACTCTGGCATCCCCTTCCGTAACAACTGGCTGAGGTGATATAGCCAATATAACCCAAACAAAAGAAAAGTACAAATTTTTATATTCTGAAACTGAAAATCCATTTAGTAGGGGAAAATCAGTTACTTCTGGTAAGAATTGATAAGTTTCTTTTTCATACACATTAAACAAAAAAGGCTAATTTTGTGGAAGAACAATGGCTATTATGTAAAATATAAAGAGAAGTTGTGTTAATGTGATTTGATAAAAGTCCTTTAGATTGCTTGTTTTGTATTTATGTAAATCTGTTTTCTGTTTTACTTATTAACATTCTACTGGTTTGGGAATTGCAAGTGTGATATAGTCTGGACTAATTTCTAGAGTTTTTTGCTTTGATTGTTTTTATAATTACATTGGGTAGACAGTAGACATTTTGATATATACATTAAGGCATCCCAAAAGATTTTGTCCATACCATATGATAGAATTTTATAAAATACATTAAGTTTTACATGTCCCTTTTGATGTTTGAACAAAGATTTTATACAGTACACAGATTTTCATATTTTTAAACCAAAGTCAAAATCTATTACCATTTTGTATCCAATTTCCTGAAAAATATTCGCACGATATATTACATGTACTTCTAAAATGGTTCATAGTTTTTTTTTCTCATTACTCTACGTCTGGAGAAAAAAGCCTAACTGGATTAAAAGTCTTGATATTATATTAAATGGTTTATGAAAGCTGGAAATTTTGTAGGAACAAAAGTTGAATCAGAATTTATTTCCAATGAGAATCATTTTAAATACTGTTCATTAGTATTTATGGATACAAATGGATACAAATTTTGTTGGTAGTGTGAAACCACAAATTTAAATACTCAACAAAAAGAAAGCATGAAATTAAGTATCTTTCAAACATCAACTTTTTTCCTATTTTACAACAACTGGTAAACACAAATAATGCACATTATTACATTGAGTGTGGTGAAATACTGGCATTTCCAAGTGAAGTCAAATTCGATAATCCACCCAGTGAAATCAAAAGTCATATTTCACTCTAGGAAGTGACGTAACAATAACGGTCGACGCGTGATCATATAAAAACATAATCCCTTGTATTTTCTCGTTAAAATATTCTGAATACATGGAATATTTCAATGTAATAAACAGAATAACTAATCTTGAAATTCGAATACCATAGACCTACAACTCATAACCAAAAAACACTAATAATCCACTCGTACGCTATACGCACTCGTGAATTAATGTGTTGTTCGGTAACTCGTTGTAGATTGTTAGGTATTCGCATTTCAAGATTAGTTATACTATAAGTATTGGTCAGTTATTTTTAAAGTTGAACACAATTTAATTTCACTATTTCTATTACATTTATATAATGTAATTTACCAAATCTTTAAGATAGAAGGTTTCAGTGCTACAATTGGATGATGACAGTCTATGGTTTTATTATGTCTATGATTTATGTTTGCAAAAGACTATCTACTAGTTCCATTGAATACATTAATAATTGATACAACATTGTAATAAATATTTTTATGATTATCTCTAAATGCATGGTCTTTGGAGAGATTTTTTCTTTAAAAATGTTTCATAAATAATTATGTCATTCATTCAAAAAGAATATACACAATAAGCTTGACAAAGCTAACATTTCCGTTAATAAATTATTAATAAACTGTCTGGTTTTCATAAAAATAGAAGAATTTCTTTTATTACAAAGAATTTTTAAACATGATCTTTAAAGTTTTAAGTCAGCATTTTATCATTATGTAATATCATATTTCTACTATATTTTTTTTGTCATTTGATTATATGCAGCTCTACATACTTTTTAAAAATTTTATTTGATATGATATTTTCACCAAAGTAATACAGGTAGGCAGATTGTCTAAACTTGTGTTAAGATGCATTATAACAAGTTGGTCAGTGTCTAGGCGAAACAAGGTGAGTCTGATCTACATTTCATGCTTCATTGAGTTTAAGTTTTATCACTTAGGAAATTTTATGGTCGTCATCACGAATTGATTGACCGTTACAGTGTTCAATTTTTTAACATGATGTTGGACCAATGTTCCCACTTTTGTAACATTTCATGTACCTCCACCAATTTTGACTACCACCGGATCGACTGTTGAATTTCACGACAGGTGTCGAATATGGAGCAGGAACTACTTACTCTACCAGAGCACCTGAGTTCACTTCTGGTTTTATAGGATTTCGTGTTGTTCATTTTTTTTTTTTTTTTTTTCAGTATTTATATGTTGGCTTGTGGTTGTACATTTGTCTTCCCAGGTTTGTCTGTCTAATAGGTTGCTTTTTTTTGGTTTACTCCTTAGATATGTTTGTCCTCTTTATTTCATAGTTCACATGGAAATAGATAATAGAAGGATCACCAAAACCCAGTAAATATAGATAGGACAGGATATCAGATATTGGGTAAAACTTTGTAATCCTTGATTAAATTACATTAATTTGAATTAATAAATATATTATAATGCAAATTTTGGTGCACAGTACATATATATTTTAATAATTTATGACTCGTCAGTTGTGGTCAAGGCCTAATTGTTGATATCAAAAACAACTGAAAACATTGAGGAACAAATTAAAATGCCAAATTGACCGAAAGGGTAAAAAATTAAGTATATGCTCAAATAAAGAGATGTAATATGATAATCATTGAAAACAAAGGTTTTCACACTTAGACAACCCTTATAGTTACAGAATATGTACTGACAACATTCTGAGATTAGTTTGTCTGAATTATATATACAGAATTGGATGTCATATCTCAAATATAGCTGGAAAATGAAAAAATAACAGATTTTTAGCCATTAATCAAAATAGTTCTCAAAATAATTTTGTAAGGCAATTATAAATGTGATCCAATGAAAAAATTCAATATGTTGGTACAAAATTAATGTCTGTTTTGTTGTTTTTTCTTTGATCTTCAGTTGGATGCATATTTGGGGATTAAAGGGGTGTAAAAAAACATCGGACTATTTTTTTTAAAGAAATACAGTGTAAGAATATTTTGGAATATATCTGAACATTGTTCATTTGTATGTAATACTGTTTAATCTTCTAAATTTAAAAAAAAAAGAGAAATCAGCTATAAGGGTTGTATCCTAGTTGTGATAACCCTAATTGTAAACCCATCATATTCCATGGACATACACAAAAGTCAACTCTGTTCATCATTCATCACTTGAGTTTTATTTGGCCTGTCTGTTATTAATCTTCATCATGATCTAACGGACCATGATACGTTAATTTAGACTGTCCAGTTAATTAAATAGAAACCATCACAATTTGGTATCGAACAAGTATAGAACTCTTTCATAGGTTGCCAAAAATTGGATTACACATGACATCTCTTTTCAGTCCCTTGTTATTTTGTGTGGTCAATTTCGTCTTGTTACATAAAATGTAATATTAAGCCCCTGATTTGTCCATGTAAAGGAAGTCTTTAATTCACTTTGACTATATTATTTAATTAAGATGACCCATTAATGGAAGTTTATAACAAAAATTGAAGACCTATAGAGTGCCATGGTCTGGTAGTTAATTCAGTTTCATGTGGTATGAAAGGAACATAGATATTGTATCTTGATACTTTTCTTTGTCTTATAAATAATGAACATTTTTTCAGCTTTAACAAAGACTTGGCTTTTGTTTTACAATATACCATACGTAAGATGTATGACCCCTTTTTCGTCACAAAAAGTGACCAAATTTCTTTTCATATTGGAATATGATCAATTTTTTTTAGGACTCTTTGTTAATTTTCAAAATCTTACTCCTCAATTAAAGATAACGTTTGCACAAGTATATATGTAAAGTGAAAGTTGTACAATTTTTTGGCAGCATAATCAACAATTTTTAAAGTTTGTCATTAGATCAGTTACAGTAAAAGCTGACTATTATCTTAGTTATGCAGTTGAATTAGCATTGAGTCCATATTATTTCCATGGAAATTATTTAACTTGGACCCATAGTCCTGGTCCACTGACTCTGAGATTTTTGCAAAATTTACATGTTATTAGTTTGTGATTAGATCAGTTTAACTGCCACCACTTCTGATAAATCAGTGATAGTTTGTATGCAGTTGCATTATCATTAGAACATCTCATTTACATGGATAGTTCACAGACTTTTTTGAATGTAAGAGTTAGTGATTCACTCAGTTTGAAGGGAACTATATCTGATAAGACATAATTTGTTATTCATTTGAATAAGTACAATTATAGCTCAATTTCAAAGAGATTTTTTTGTCCCCTTAGTGACATGGTGTATCAATTTTGAAATATTTGCATAGTTTACATGTTAGAGTTTACAAATAGGAAGATTTAACAGGAATTATATACAGACACTTTACCTGCTATATTATTTGATCATTTGGATATTTTTCCAATTTTGCTACCACAGCAAAACATACATATCTGTTCTCACCATACCAAAATCAGTAAAGATGCTCTAACAATACACTGTACACTATTTGCTTCAGTTTCAAAATTGATGCCTACTGTCATTGAAGAATTGAACAATTCATTGATGGCATGCTCTATGCTCTTTTATACACATTTAAACATAGTATTTGTTAAAATGAGTACTGAGCATGCCATCAATGAATTTTTTGGTAAATAACTATTTCAAAGGCTTTAAAAAGGCAAAGTTTGAAGCAAATTTTCTGTTTTTAATCCTACAACTCAGATCATTAAGCTAAAAGACTGGTTTATTAGTATTTACCTAATAAACTAAATCCTGCAATACTGAAACAAAATACTAAAAAAAAGTGAATGATATATATTTATTGCTGTTCTTTATGTTGAAGTCACTGTTGAAGGTATTAAAACATAGTATGTTTTTTTTCAAAAGCTGTAAGTGTGATACATCGTGAGATATAGCATACTGCAACCTACTTTTGACTTTGTTTCTTTGAAGTAGAGGATCGAGGAATTTTCGGCTACCCCCAGCATGCCACTCCACACTTTGGAAAATTTTATGCCCAACTTATATCTCAGTTACTATTAGAAATAGGATATTATAATCTTTTTGCTGATTTATCTGAGATAAGAGGTAAGCGTCCACCAAGAAATAGGTCACAGTAACCTAGATTTCGTGTTCAACTGACTTTGGTTAAAGTTTGAATCCAGCCTCACAATCTCAGGTAAAAGATAGGGACATGTAATCTTGTGTATAGTTGTATATAGAAAAGCAGAGGCATCCAACAAAAGTTAGGTTACTCTGTGCTACTTTTCAGGAGTCACTTACTTTAAGATTTAAAATCATAACCCATGTTAAAAGTAAATGATAATCTTATATTTACATATAGCTGAAGGAAGAGGCAGACATCAACCCTCAATTAGGTCAATGTGACCTTGATTTCTTGCTAATTATCATATTTTATACAATGTAATTATGCTCCCTTCTTATAGTATCGGTGGTTCCATTATATCGTGCTATTCACATACTTTTTCAATGTAAATTCCACGCCATTTTGACGATGTTCAGTACTGCAATACCGGTATACTTAGATCTTTTTCTAGTTTTCCACAGAAATTTGAAATATATATGTTAACATGATTGTATTAGGGTGAGGCGTAACACCCTATTTGGAATTTAAACTGAGATTGACCAGACATAAAGAGTGTTTATGATTGCCAACTTACGGGTACTTATTATTTATCCGAGAACATACAATTATATATGAATATATTGGAACTCTTGTTAGAGATATTATAAAACAGATTAATAAGGACATGGAATTAATGTGTGGTTTGAGTAAATTTTTTCTGTAGTTATTAATTTTAATTTATAGAGATCAATGAGAATTTATATTGTATAATGACAAATTTATATATTGCCAGTTTAGTAGCACCATTCAGGCGTGTTTTTTGATGTATAATTATTATTTATTGAAAATTACATAATCACCAATAGTACAGGAATAAACGATGGGATGGAATATTGAGAATTATGATGATAACTTAAATATTAATCATTTGTTATATAAAACATCTGGTAAGAATACAGGCACCGATGAGTTCTATATGAAAAGTGATTTTGTATACAATAAAGCTAAGTGTTTGACATCTCATGGGTGGCTTGTTGATAAAGGTGTCTTAAATAGTCCACTTGTAACAATGGGTATTTAGATTATGATTAAAAAGCAATTATTAAAATGATGATGAGTAATTATTCTAAGGATCACTCACATTGAACTCTTTGTTCATCATAGAATGCTTGATTGATGTTGGCCAGTGTGAGAGGGGTTTTTTCTCAATTTTTTTAGGTTTTGGATTTGTTTTATTTGGGGGGAGAAGAGTTGTAAAACATATTTTCAATAATTAACTCCGGCAAAGCTGACCTTACATACAGTTTTACTTACCTGCTTAGGTCTGTATTGAATCTAGAGCTTACAATTTACTATCTTCTGCAGTAAAGTTTTATTCCAGAGTGTACTGTTTATAATTCAATCCAGGAGGGCTTTCCTATGTTTCAATTTAGAATCTTTTAGTTACTTTGATCACTTATTCATGTTGTTAGATCTCATATTTATTCCAAAGGAGCGGGTATACTGGTTTACTTCTTTCTGTCCATCGGTATGATTTATCTCTCCAAGTCAAATTGCCAGTTTTTATTGTTGAAGGAAGCCGGAGTAACCAGAGAGAGCCGCTGACCTTTTGGTAGGAAAAATGGCAATCCTTGTCAGTTAAGATTGGAGTCAAACACACCCCACCACAGGTGAGATTTGAACTCACGACCTCAGTGTTGAAAGGCTAGTGATCATTAGTAGTCATGACGACTTACCTAGACCACTCGAGGCCCTATCTAGTTATACTACACCTGTTAATACATTTTCAGATCTGTCCTGTGTTTTGTAGAATACATGTTTAGCATTTTCTTTTTGTGGTTTTCTCAACAACTGCAGATTACAGCTATTCAACTTAAGAACTTTTATATAATCAAATTTTGTATCAAAAACATTTTGATCTAGATAATTGGCATATACATGTACCTAATCATTACTTTACTTGACTAGACAAAGGTGCCATTCATATTAATACATCACTTTCTTTCTTTGTACAATGGATGGAAAACTTTTATTTTATCAGAAGATAAAAAACATTTTTTTTTGTTATGTAATTCACATCAAAGACATCTGAGTGTTAAGGATCAAATAGTCTTTACTAATAACAGATCAATAAAATTTGAGGTATATATGATAGGATTTTGTCTCATTGAGGCATAGTACCCCATATCCATTCATTCTGATATTGACCTGAATTTTTTACAGAGATTTCATTTGATTGCAGGCCCGTACATGGAATTGCGGGGTGTGTGTTTGCACCCCTGTGAAAACCATAAATCACTATTATTTGACCATTAAGGTTGAAAATTCTAATAACTTCACTTGTCTTCATAACTTCTTCATCAAAGTTCTGATAAAAAAAATCAACACTCTTTATAATATACACAGAAATGTTAATCCCACATTTGTTTTATGGTTAGCTAATTCTTACATGTCCCCCAAACCCCTTGTTGAGAAAAATTCACACACCCCTCCAGAAAAGTCTGGGTATGGGGCCTGCATTGACTGTATAAGATCTCCCTTTTGAGTTAAGCTTGCGATGTCAGTCGACAGAATGATCATTTTAGTAATAATTTTTACCTGTATGAATATTTCAGTTGTCTCATTTTGCATTAAAGAGATTTTCTTACAGATATACCCCAAGTTGTGTTAATTAATGAATTTTGATGTTTTGTCTCAGTGGAATTTATCTTCTGGTGGGCTAAAGTTTACACTTGAGGCCACACATCTAATTTTGTCTGTCTAGTTAATGTTTACACAATATTCTGGTAAGAAATTATATATTCCGTAGCATAAGCTCATTAATATAAATAATGAAGCTACTTATTGTAACAAGAAACTTACATAATTTCCATGTATATAAAAATCATTCTTTTCACACTTGGCTGTATTGCAGTAAAATAATCTAATATTTGTCGATTATCAATATTGAGTTTATAAACAAAGTATAAACTGTTAGAAGGCAAAAAAAAATGCCTCAAAGAATAACAACAGCTGTCAGGCACTTGAAGTTTATAGCTTTGTTAAAGAAAGTCGTATATTGATCTGCAATGAAATATGTTCTCATCGCCTGGTGAAGAATCCTCAATCATACAAAATCTTTATGTTCACCGATAGTTTTACTTTATACTGCTTCTGTCCTAAATTTTCTGTTTCATTGTCATGGATTAAAGTGAAATTTACCAAATGAAACTAAATGAACGAAATAGGAAATGTTTGATTTTACTGATAATTTTATATTATAGAAAATATGACTGGAGTACATAGTTCTATAGATCCGAAGAGATGGTGAAAGTACGTTAACTGAACGCTTTGGAGCAAACTGTAAGTCTGACATTACTGTTAATGATAGAATGGGAATGTTTGTTGTTACTGGTTTACTGTTTGTTTATAAAATTCGTTGCTTGTACTTAAGGACACCCATTTATTTTGAAGAAAATGATTTCTCTGTTTTGTTGCATAGTGCTAGAGGATAAGTTAAGATACTAGGCTGCAAGGTAAAGACTTGTAATTAGTGAAAAATACTATAAGAATGCATGTTTTTCTTAGTCAATAACAATATTGCAAAAATATGTAGAATGTAAGAATGATAGTGTATTCTATTCTTTAAATCTCAGTTTTTAGATAAAAAATTCAGGTTTTGGTAAGAGTTTTTTAGGTACATTTATCAATTGAAACTTAAAAATGATTTTTATAATAATCAAAGCAGTTTTCATTTTTTTTGCTCTACAAATAAAAGTATGACTTTTTAGAGTAATACAAATTTTCTTCTTCTATCCTTTATTGTTACTTTTGTGAGTATGGGCTATCAATAGATTCATTTATGGAACCCCATCGAAAGATATGTATTATCAATACCAAGTTCCCCCTTAACATGACTCAGCTCATTTGTTTTATTTCTTATTTGAAAACATTGGGCTTCATCTGTTATTCACAACTTATCTGAATTAAAGTAATGAATATTTTGGTTTTAACACATTTGTGTTGAACACTCGTATTTGAAACAGACCTGAAATTTTGCATATTATTTCCAAGTAAATTCAGTACTGTTTGTTCGAACATGCTGAAGTCGAATACATCGGTTTTGTTGAACTACACTAAAGTTCTATAGTCCAAAACTTGAGACGTTATATCATTTTACCATTAAGAAGTCGAAACTGATCAGATGTGTAACTCATCTTTCATATAACATAACTTCTAGCTTATTTTTAAGTCATTTATTATAACTAAGATTTTTATTTCCAAACATCATTGACATTGATATAAGTTCGTTGTCTCTTCAAATTTTTAATCACATTTAAAAAAGGATATGAAAGGACATTTGTGAAAACAATTGAAATGTGAAATATAATGTTAGTGATTAATTATAGATTAAATTGGAGGTCATATGAGTAAAAACATTGGATATGTCAAAGTTTTCTTTAAGTCCCCTGCATTTCGACATAACCGAGTTTCACTTGATTGATTTTAGGGCTTCCCATAGTGCAATGAATTAGTTTCAGAGAATATTTCAGGAAAGGTAAAAAAACAGCAAGTTATCACAGAAATTCTTTCTCATTTAAAACCCCTTAACATTTAAAAGCAGATATTATTCCAATGTTCACATTAAATACTAAAAAGTACTTCAAATGCTTACTCAAAATGAATTTAGTCTTGTCTTTCAAGTGGAATGCTTTTTTTAAATTGAATTAAAGGTTATTTATAATGTGGTTTTGCCATCACACTTGTAAATAAAGATTTATATTCTTGTGTGTTCATATAAATCCTATCTTATCCCTCTGAAGCAACAGACTCAGAATAATACAATTATATTTTATTACATAATTTATATAAATGTTTCCCCTCTGAGACCGATTTAACAATTCGGAAAGTCTTTTTAAATCTAATTATAAAACATAAAAATTCTTTTCTATTGAATTTTTGCCATTCCTAAATTTCCTGAGTGGGAGATTATCTGTTTTAGACTAAAACCAGACCATAATTCCGAACATAAAATCGGTATCAATATGAAGCTTGTCCGTCGCAGACCTTCAGTGTCACCGTAACAATAGTTAGACAAGGAAATTAGTAGCAATGGAATATGTTCTTTATGATTGATGTGATTAAATTTTCACAAGATTTACATCCATCCCTCAGCTTTGTCCTAATAAAATTAAAAGCCATCTCGATATTTATGTCTGACGAATGAATTGAATGTTCGTTTTGTATAAGTGGATCGTTTTTGATTATCTGTAATGCCAATTGATTGTAGATATTTTTTTTATCTAGCTTTTTTTTCATCAAAGCTTTCAGAATTGCATATATCATATCAAACAATTTAACTTGGTACAGATTTATTTTGTACTCATAGAATTATTTAATTTCAAATGTTAAAAAGTATGAAAATATGTATACCATGAGATTAAATTGTATGTAAAGAGGATGGCTCTAAATAAATTATTCTTTTGCTGTTAATAACATTTTTCATCTAATTCTTTATTAAAAAACACTTATTACATTGAGTGTGGTTAAATAACGTGATTTCTAAGTAAAATCAAATTTTATTGTAATTCACCGAGTGAAATCTCAATTCATATTACAATCTAGGAAGTGTTGTAACCAAAAACTCATGACCGAAAAACACTAATAATTCACTAGTGTGCTATGCAAATTAGTGAATGAGTTATTCGGTAACTTGTAGATTTGTAGGTATTCAAATTTCAAGATTAATTTCCCCCACCGCAACGCGACAGATGGACCTAGTAATGGTCTGTGTCCATCTGTCTGTCCATCACAGTAATTTGTGGACGCAACTCCTCCGAGACCACAGATCGGATTTAGTTAAAATTTTGTAGGACTTTTAGTCACCATATGTACTTGATCCTATCGCACCACCATTTTGATTGGACAAATTTTACGGGAGTAATGGGACTTTAACTTTGTTCTGGATTCAACACTATAGGAAAACTTTGTGGATGCAACTCCTCCGAGACCGCTGATCGGATTTTGTTCAAATTTTGTAGGATTGTTAGTCACCACTTCTGCTTGATCCAATCGCCCCACAATTTTGATTTGACAAATTTTACGGGAGTTATGGGACTTTAATGTTTTTGTGCATGTAACACTACAGGAACACTTTGTGGACACAAATTTTTAGTTGTATTGTACTGCAATTTTTTTTATTCAATAAATTTTACCAGAATTTTTATATGCTGCACAAGGATGACCTTTTGAATGCCAAGGTTTCAAATTTTTATTCCCATGTTTGGTAGAAGTGTTGACATCCATACTGTGCCGCCATTTCAATAATACACATTTTGTATATCTTGTGGGGCTTCAACTTTTCTCTGTGGCAGGGGACATAGCAATCTTGTTATTATAAGTAGGTGATTGTAAATAATGAGGAGAATTGGGCTTTGAAAATCAAATTAGCAATATTTGAAACAAAACTGTAGTTCAAAATAGCACTAGCCCACTGCCCAGGACTAATATCAGTGGCTATCATATTATTATAGCTAAAGTCCGAAGGGCTCCGATTGAATTTTTATTGTGCCTATCACTTATAATTTCAGCACCGAAAAGCCCTTGGCTGGTGAGTGTGTCCCCTCCTAGGAAACAACCATTTTGATATGTAGACTCAGAAATGGACACTGAGTAACAATATTCAGTCAAGATTTCTACAATGTTCCACTATCGTTTCGTTTTTGTGATCTAAAAGTTTTTGGATAATTATTACTTTAAGTCAACAATAGCATAACGTCAAACATCATCCTGATATGCACCTGGTTGCCACTGGACATTAAACAATAATTCATCCATCATCAAAGTTGACTGTGACCAGTAACAATTCTGTTTGTTACCCAATTCAAATTTTGTAACTCCTTAACTAGGGACAAGGAAGGAATTTAAAAAAACAGCCCCAACATATGGTAAAAAAATAGGTGTAATGGTATATATGTTTTGCCAAAAAAGTTAAGCACACTTAAAACATTCCCAGGATCCAATATTTGTAACTTCTTGCCCCCATCCCCCTTTAATGTTTTTTTCTTCACAAGTTATATGTTAGAATATTACAAAACTACAAATTTATTTATCCTTTAAATTTCAAAAGCAAACTTTTACCATACTGTGATAATTGATACCCATGAAAAGAAATGAAGTCACAATACTACAGAAAGAAAATATCGTCCACAACAAAGGCTCGAAACTAAGATGACAATTGAATATTTTGTTAATTTGTTGTAAGGTTAGAATTATTCATAGTTTTTTTCACATTTTGATTCACTTCATTATATAAAGTAATTTGATTTCCTGGACAGTTTTGAATAATGCAGTGCCAGATGGACACATATTTGTAAAGAAAAAAAGTAAAATTAGGATTGATACATGTGATATCTATGATATCTCACACTTTAAACATAAGATTTATACTTTTTGTCCAAATAATGCTTAAATTTAAATAAGGTGATGAAATCTGACCACATAAATTCTTTGATCTCACCCTTATCAAGAAAAAAAAAATCTTTTGACCGTTTTTCATTGACTGTACACTGTATATAAAGAGCTGATATTGGTCGAGGTTGATACAGCATGTGATACAGATTATAACATGTATTATACACTTTATCATATATTTAAACAGAGGACTTTCCACAGTAAAGTCTACTGCCACAAATGAAATTGATTGGGGAAAATATTTTTTGAAAAAAAAATATAAGGGGGGGGGTGATTTGAAAAAAGTCAAATAATCGGGGGAAAAATTTAACATTTGTTTTTTGAAATTTGACCCCCCCAATAAAAAAAATTTCCCCCCCCCAAAAAAAATACCAAAAAAAATAAAATTGTTAAAAAGCTATGTGATAAAGGGTAAGCCATGCTATGAAGGGTATGCGATAAAGGGTATGACGTCATAGACGTCAAATACGGACCAACATCATGGGCTTTATCGTATATTCAAAACTCCTGTATTTAGTACTAAATATATGATAAATACTGGTATAAACCCTAATCAGTATTTGATCAGTATGGAATTTGGCTGAAAAAAAAATATAGATTTTCAGCAGATAAAATTAAAAAGCATCTTATCCTTCAGAATAGATGTGTTATTTAATTTTTTTTGTTCCAACAGCAATTTGTTTAAACTCTATTTATTTTTTTATAATATAGAAGCCTAGAAAATTTCAAAGTTTCAATTTACAGATAAAATAAATTTCAGATTCAGAAAATGAGTAAGGCACTGCAGGCTTTTGACTTTAGATATTTTAACTACCCTAAAAAAATTCTAAGATAATAATAATACATTATACTCTTTAATAACCTTTTCTTTTTTTTTTTTTTATAGATAAACTTGATGTGTTAGTGATCTGATGCCAGTTCACTTTGGAAAAAGTAATTTCAAATGATTTGAGTACCGGTAAGTGAATTTCTCTCAAGTTTTGGGATTGTCAATGTCTATGTTTATTTGTATTTTTTATATTGATTGTCACATTAGCCTTTGTCCTTTGCTAAATTTCTGGCAGTTTTTTACAAAGATCTCAGACTTCTTTCTGTGTTAAGGATCTAAGCTGTTTCCTATTATTTATAAGAATCCTTATTTAATTCTCGGCTTGTCAAATTGAATTCTTTCAGTCGTTTTGAAGATTAATCTTGGCAAGCCTGAAACCATTGAATATGTCAGTATTAGGACAAATCCCTGATTTAAAAACAGATTTTATTGGTTCTGTTTATTGATTTTAATTTACATGACAAATTACTAATTGGAAATCACATTATAGATGACTTGAGGAAAGATACCAAATATTATTTACCACATAAGACCTAAGAATAATCTATGAGAGTGTTGTTTTCCTGTAGGGGAATTCTGTATTGTCAGTCAATAAGGGCACCTGCCTCCTTGTATACTGGTATGAAAATACACTATTGGAAACTATATTTTATCTGTTATACTTCATTTTGGAATTTACAGATAAATACCATTATTCAGTATTGCATCAAAATTTGAGTCCTGCAAGATCAAAAAGAGGTGGATTGTAAAGTATGGGTTGAAGGAGAGGATGGAGAGCATGGATACATAGAAAAAAACAATGAAAAACTGATGAAAAAAATATTTAAAACAAAGTATTAAAAAAGAATTTTTTCTTTCATTTTGCTTGAAATATTGCAGACCTTTATGAACGAGAGAATTGCACCAAAAATAACCCTTACACCACCCTTGTAACATGTCTGTTGATATGATGAAGGATTCTTTTTAGAGGGTCAGCCAGCCATCATTTTTTTTGCAAGGCTTCTTTTCTTTAGAACCATAATACAGTAAATAGAGGTAAAAACATTGTCAAATTTCTTATTAGGTTATTGGGAGTGGTAAATGACAACTAATAGGCAAAAATTTGATATTATGTAATATTGTTTTTGGAATATATCAAGTTGATTTCTTTTCTGATTTTGATAAATTTTTGTATCCTACATCTCCTTTCAAGCCGAATCTACATTTTATGAGAATTATTTTTACAATGGCATTATCCCTGTAACTCAGGAATGGCAGATTTATTTAGTTTTGGTATGTGTAAATGTTTCACCAAGTTTATTTTTTGTGATTTTTAGCATTAAATACCGGACCATCATAAGAGAAACAAGAGAAATTATCAGTGGTGGTAACTTAGACAATCAGAAATTTATCTGATATCCCTCTACCTTAAAAAGGTACCAAAAAGAGATTAAACTTTTAATTCTCTCTCAGAACTATATCTGATTACAGCCTTAAAAAACAAGCATTCTTAATTGAAAAATTTTATGATTTATTGTCCCACCTGTGACGAAAAGTCGTGGAGGCGAGATATAGGTATTACTTTCTGGCGGCAGCAGCAGCAACTTTTGTAAAACTTTAATAACTTTGCACATGTAATACCTACCATTAAGATTTATGGTCCACAAGGTAGCTTATCGTATAAGGTTTGCCGCAGTATACTTGTCTTGTGACCCTGACCTCATTTCATGGTTCACTGACTTCATAAACATGAAGTTAAAATCTGGATCCAAGTTTCATGGTTAAATCCATTTCTCAGCAACTGTAATACCTAGACCAACCATATTTGGTCTATAGATAGTTCTTAGTGGGTATATGCCAGTCTGACACCTGGCTTGGGACCTTGACCTCAATTTAATGCTTGAGTGACTTTTTCACTTTTTCATGGTTAAGTCCATTTGTCAGCAACTAGAATAACTAGACCCAACATATTTGGTCAATAGATAGTTCTTGGTGGGTACATGTCAGTCTGACACCTGGTTTGGGACCTTGACCTCAATTTCATGCTTGAGTGACTTTGTCACTTTTTCGTGGTTGAGTCCATTTCTCAGAAACTGTAATAACTAGACCCACTGTATTTGGTCTATTGATAGTTCTTGATGTGTATATGCCAGTCTGACACTTGTCTCTGAATCTTGACCTCAATTTCATGATTGAGTGACTTTCATATAAGTTTCTTGATTAAGTCAATTTTTCAACAACTGTAATACCTAGACCCACTGAATTCGGTCTGTTGATAGTTCTTGGTGGGTACATGCCAGTCTGACACTTGTCTCTGGACCTTGACCTCAATTGCATGCTTGAGTGACTTTCATCCAAATTTCTTGATTAAATCTTTTTTTAAGCAACTGGTATACCTAGACCCATCCGTGTTTGGTCTATAGATAGTTCTTAGTGGGTACATGCAAGTCTGACACCTGTGTCTGGACCTTGACCTCAATTGCATGCTTGAGTGACTTTGTCACATTTTCGAGATTAGGTCCATTTCTCAGCAACTTTAATACCTAGACCCACCATATTTGGTCAATAGATAGTTCTTAGTGGATACATGTTGGTATGACACCTGCCTTTTGACCTTGACATCAATTTCTTTTAACACATTTTCCTTTGACTTGCAGAATGTTGGGTATCAGATAATCATTATTCTGTGTCCATGTGCATACTCAGGCAAGACATGTAGTGTGTCCACTCTTGTTACATTTTGTACTACCGGTTATAATAGGAAATGAAGTTTTGGTACTAAGATATATTTTGATAATGACCTTTTAAGGATTAGATGATGCAAAAGACTGTTTCTAAACACTCTTAGTATAACTTAAAACAACTTGAATAAATACTTTATAACTTAAAATTCAGACATAAGAAATATTTCTGTGAAGTAAAAAGATTTTCAAAATTGGTATTGCCAGCTTTTCAAGTGCATACTCTTAATAGCTGTCATAGGAATTTTAAAACATTGTGGGAAAAAAAATTAAGCCAAAACCAAGACTTTACATCTTTATCATATCTTAACATATTAACAATATGTCACAGCTGCTATTCCTTATTATGTATAAGACGATTATTTTCTGCTTTATATGTAAATAAACGTGAGTAATTTACCCTATAAAAATTTACATGTCTACCGCTAGTTGTCATTCAGGTCTTGACTAGAATTGATCTTGTTGTATTCTTAGAGTTTATCAGATAGTAACTCTTACATACAAAGCCATGCATGTTTAAATAACTCCTTACATTCCTGATTGCCCATTGGTGCATAAAAGTATGATAAAGGACCTACTTAAGGAATTATTGACCCACAATTGATACAATGTTTATTTTCTTAGAAAGTACAATATTAATCTTTGGAGTGCAACTAGGGAGACAAATTTTCAGTTTGTAATGGTTCTTTGTAAGATTATGTCATATCAAGTATTTTTTCATACATAGAATTATTATATAAATGGAAATATTTGTTTTACGTAAATGTTAGATTTCTTTTTATTGATTTTAAGTAACGACAATTTGATTTTGAGGGGATGAGGCCTAGAAAATTTGATGTTGTAAGAAATATATTTTATTTTAGCATAGATGCCTCATTTTTATTCAGTAAGAAAATTAGCTGGAATATTTTATTTTCAATAATACAGAGAAATAAGTGAAATGCAAAAAACAAAAAAAAAACAAAAACAAAAGAACCAAATTCCTCTGGGATCAAAAAGCAAAATATATGTATTTATACTTTTTCCAGGGTCAGAATACTTATTTAAACAAATCCTAGCCCTCTCAGCAGCAGAATCTATTTCCATTACCAACTTTTTATCTTATATCTTGCTTTCAGGTGGGATTTGAACCAAAATTAATTTCTTTTCTTAAAAGACAGATTTTTGGCCTGTTTGCTCCACTACAGCTTTTAACCCAGATCTGTGAAATGTTGCAATGTTTATAGATGTATTTAAGATGAAGTGCATTAAGGCATTTGAATAATTTTTCCACTGTGTATGGAGGATGTCAATTTTGTGTAATTAAGTCCTCCTATAGCATTTAACCCAGACTTTTGAAACTTTGCACAGTGGTTATGGACATATTGAAGATGTGCATGAAGGAATATGACGTTATTGAAAAAAAAATTCAGATTTTTCATGGTATTGCACTTTTTTCACTAAAATTGTAGTCCCCCTTCTGCATTTTTATTATACATACAGTACAGTGTATTGACTTGCATGTTACATTGATTTTGTTACAAGTCATCATACATCTAACTGTGGTATGGGTTGGATATTACATATAATCCTTTTATAATGCTACCCAGTACATAGAGCCTTTGATCCATTTTTATCATGTTTAACTTAGTCAAGTGTGATTTATCATACATTGAATTACATTTCAATCTTCTAAGAAATCAAAGTTAGCTGCTTCCACCCACTTGCATTAAGTACATGATGTAACACCATAAAAAGGTTATAAAGGATTCTTAAGATATTTTCCTCTCTTTTTACCAGTTGTTTTTGTTTTCTTTTATTTTATAGAGTCTTGAAATACTTAAATTAACAATGTATAGTAAGAGATGTTTGAAAAAGAAAAAATTGTAGGCATTTAAATACTTAAGTGCTCCAGGCATGTCTTTTAAGAGTAAATCAAAATGGTGGTTCTGTCATAATTGCATGTTCATTGGACTGAATTTATTCAATTATAACCTGAAAAGATGATGTAGTTTAGTTGTCGTCTGCTGCAGGCCATTAATAATTGCTGGTATTTTTGCCTTCATTGCTTTGACTGTACGATATCTTGTTCTGTAATGACTGCAGACATATTCAAAAGTTTGCTTTTTTTTTTATATTTGGACGATTACACGTAGATCAAATTCTAACCAGAGAAAATAGGTGATATATTTTGTGTAATCAGCTCCTCTTACCCAATAAAAATTTACATGTCAATGGCTAGTTGTCTTTCTGGTGTTGTAACATAACTTGGCAGAATTTATAGGGAGATCGACAATTTGCATTTAGGGGAATGATGTCATTTAATGTATTTTTGTCTCGCCTGCATCGAAAGTCGTGGAAGGTGAGACATATATATAGGCCTTGCTTTTCTGGCTGCGGCGGCGGTGGCGTCAACAATTGTTAATTTTCTTCCCAAGTTAGTTTGATATGAACTATTTGTGATTTTTTCTATAAAGTTGCATTACCATCAGTACATCTCAGATTGACAACCATTTGGAGGCCCTGCCCCCTAGGTCATGGTCCAGTGACTTTCAATTAATGAGCACTTTTCAATGTTAAGTTTTCTGCTTGAGTTAGTTTGATAGGAACTACTTGTGATAGAAATGATATTTTCCATTAGGTTGCATAACTATCAGTACATCTCAGTTAGCTGACCATTTTGAGGCCCTGCCCCCTAGGTCATGGTCCACCGACTTTCAATTAATTAGCAATTTTCAATGTTAAGTTTTCTGCTGAAGTTAGTTTGATAGGAACTACTTGTGATAGATCAATGATATTTTCTATAAAGTTGCATTACTATCAATACATCTCAGTTAGTTGACCATTTTAAGGCCTTGTCCCCTAGGTCATGTTCCAGTGATTTCAATTAATTAGCAATTTTCAATGTAAGGGTTAACTGCCTTGGTGGTCTCGTGGTAGCGTGCTTGCCTCAAGACTGGAAGGTCGCAGGTTCGATCCCCGGCTGGGTCAAACCAAAGACCAATTGGTATTTGCTGCTTCTCTGCCAAGCATGTGGCATCTAGGAGTAAGAGCAAAGATCTACTGGTCAGCTCGGAATCAGTATAATGTATCTGAGTGGGGTGATATGTCTTCCTGCAGACAGTTACCTCATGAGCTAGCACATTAAAAATCCGACTCAGCGTGTCAGTCTAGTACAAAGCAGGCATCATATTCATTATCATATCCACATGTTCTCGTCCTGATATGCACCTGGCTATTACTGGACCTTAAACAACAATTCATCCATCCATCATTGTTAATTTTTTTGCTTAAGTTAGTTTGATAGGACTACTTTCTATAAAGTTGCATTACTATCAGTACATCATAGTTTGACAACCACTTCGAGGCCCTGCCTAGGTCATGGTCCACCAACTTTCAATTTATTAGGAATGTTGTTGTCCATCAGATTATTTTCTGAATTTTCTGCCGACAGGCGAAACATATCTCTGTGTCAACAGTCTATTTTATTTTCATAATTAAATTTTGTATAAAGATGTGTTCGTCAAGTCTACAATTTTTTTTATGTTATAACTAAATTTTGCTGGTATTGGGAATGTTTATATATTTCTTCAGAATATGGGACTTTGATAATTGTAATTAAGTATGCTTGATTTTTTCGGTTTATTACAGGTTTTAATGCCCCCGCAATGTTGTTGCAGAATATAGATTTACTCTTGTTCATCTGTCTGTCCTCTAAGAATAAACATCAATGATATTTGGGTCGCTTCAGTCTATATTTAGCACATGACTATTACAAAGTTTTACAATTAATTTCATGTCCTAGGAATCTATTGTGATATACTGATGATAATTGATCACTATAATCCTCTTACATTATATAATGAATTTCTCAAACAATTGGGTCATTATGACCTTTATTTCATGCTTAAGTGACTATGTTGATTTTTTGCTCCTAGGTCCATTTCTATTAGACTCTATGGATATATATATATCAATGATATTAAACCACTTCATTCATCTTATATATTACAACAAAAATCAGCAACATTTTGAGTCACCATAAACTATATTTTATGCATGAGTGACAATGTTTAAATTTTTCCATTTAGGTGTATTCTTAAAGACCTTATGATAATACAATAATACATTTAACAGCTACAGTCAGCTTATATAGTACAAAACAACTTAGCAAGTTTTGAGTCATTATAACCTACATTTTATGCTTCAGTGATTTTGGTTAAATTTTTGCATTTAGATGCATAAGGGAAGAACTTGTGGTGATATGTTAATGATATTTCTCAACTACTGAGGTATCTTATAAAGTACAACACTACTAAGGAAATTTGAGTCGCCATAACCTACATTTTATGCTTGAGTGACTTTGGTTAAATTTGTTCATTGTAGTCCATTTGTCAAAAACCTATAATGATATGTCAATGATATTTACCATCACAGTTGTCTTTTTTAATTCAACACAAATCAGGAAAATATGAGACAGCATCAGACCTAAATTTCATGCTTGAGTGACTCTTTTGAATTTAAGCCTCAGTAATTGTCTATTCATTATTTTTCATGGGAAGCAGGACATAATGTAAAACTTTCATATATCTAAAATATTTCTCAAAATGATTTCTCATTTAGGAGGATTGGTCATCCGTGTTTTATTAAGACACAATCTCTAGTTTCTATTTTATAAAATTGTACATAGAAATTTGGGTTCATATAGGTCTCGTTGATTATATTAAAATATAATCATAAAGCTACCATGTGGTATGTGGTGAACATTGAATATAATGTAATGCTTTGATAAATGTTAAATACAACCTGATCTATTGAGTCTGTCCCATTTTTTAAGGCTGAAAATTGTAGAGATACCCTAAATTTTGATAAAAGAGTATCATGGTCTTATGGGGAGTACATCACACTGTAAAGACAAGGATCCCAGGTTTGAATATGCTAATCTGTTGGATGGAAATGAAAAAAACCAGTTAAGATTGCTCCTTAGGTTCTAAGGCATAGGCTAAAATGCTCTTTCAAAAGCTATCATACACCCATCAAGTGAAAATGGATGGATCACTGTATAAGTATATTAAAAATTAATGTTTCATTATTCAAAAATCTGGAAATATGAAACATTAAACTAAAATACTGTAGACTTTATTTAAATGCCAATATAAATAAATAGGAGGAGAGAGAGACTTTAGGACCAAAAATTTTTTTTAATGAATGAATATGATATTTGTAAATCAAACCTTGACTGAAAATTTCAGGAATGTAATAATTAAGTAAGTATATATTAGATTATGCTAAAGCTCAGCAGAACATAATTTTTTTGGGAGATTTAATGTCATTTTAAGATGCATTTATTACTGTTAGAAAATGTTGCCAAAAATCTGTAAAGAACATCAAAATACAGTACTGGTACATAACTGCATGATATCAAGGTCAAAGTTCACTCAGTCATTAATATGTGGTTGCATTCGGTAAAGTGGCATTTCCATACTATCTGATGATGTTTTGTGTAAAACAAATTACGTTACAACTCTGATTGCTACTGTAAGGAACATGATAGCAGGCATTTATGTGAACCGATTGATTTATTTGTTATATGTAAATTCATCATTTCATTTTTCAGCTTCTTTTTGACATTGATCTAAAGAATTTGATCATCTTGGTTGAACACATGTGATTACAAAATTGGTTTTGTATAATATTGAACTAAAGCTTGGATTTTTTCAAACATTGTACTGCTTTTACTGCTTTGTGTAGAAAGCATGGGATAATGTTGGAAATTATAATATAATGTGTCATTGGATCTTTATATCCCAGTAAAAGGTAAAGTGTGTTTACAAGTCAAATATCTTACTTATCAGCATTTTCATATCAAAGGGTATTGATAAATTATTAAATTGGTTTTTTGTTACCAAAATGAGGTTTTTTGTTAACAAGTACAAGAAATGTAAATGTTTTATGTCAACCATGTGTAAGTTCACATGGTTCCTTTAGTATTTATTTTCTTATAACATAAAAATGGAAGAAAATTTTCACGTTTGGGATTGGGAATTAACTGTTTTCAGTTTGTTTTTATTGTGGATAAAATATAATAATCAAATCATTATAGGAATCTTTAATGAAAAAAAAAAAGGTTTTGAAATTATGGATGGCGTCAAAAAATATAATTCATAAATCAAAAATAAGAATTAAAAAAAAAATATTTCTTTAAATTCAGTATATTTTACGGTATGTAAGGAGTGACGCATAGACAACTTAGAACCTTATTTATTTGATAGAAAATCAGATTGTGTGTTTTATCTACTCCGTATTTCTTTAAATGTAACCCAGATAAAAAATTAAGAAATCTCATAATGTAAAAAAATATGTAAAGTTCATATTTAGCTTCTGTAAATTCATGCAGAGATTAGCATTTAAGTTTTTATTGTAAAATCTTTGGCAGCCAGTAATGACATGAGATAATTAATGCCATTCTTACATGTTTTGATAGCTGAATACTAAGTTACTTAAATAAAAAATCAAAATTTTGATTATTGTGATATTCATCAGTTTGATTTTTTGTGTTGATGAAAATGTGACATTAATTCAGTATTTAAGAAATAGCAGATACATTATATAACCACAAGGGGCCATCATATAGATGACAGCAATTACATAATATTACATAAAAAAAAGTCTGAAGTACATAAAATAGCAAAAAAAAAAAAAAATTAACCA
Source organism: Mytilisepta virgata (assembly GCA_028015205.1). Classification (NCBI taxonomy): domain Eukaryota; kingdom Metazoa; phylum Mollusca; class Bivalvia; order Mytilida; family Mytilidae; genus Mytilisepta; species Mytilisepta virgata. The sequence goes on from CM051516.1 coordinate 42,204,191, forward strand.
TTTCTACAAGTAATTAGGAATTACCAAAAAACAGTTTAATTGTTGTAATCCTAAGATATGGAACAGTATGAATATCACATTATAAAATTTGGTTTGATATACAAAAAATAGGTTACATGTTTCAATTGCTTTAAACAAATATAATTTCTATAAACATATGTATATGTGCTCTAAGACTTCATTAACCAGCTAATTAGCCATGATTCTCAGGGTTTAAGAATTGAACCATAGAGACCTAGTCTGTGGTAAAAAAAAATAAGCATGGTCAAGGTATTTGATAGTGATTATTAAAATCATATTTTTAAATCTGGGATGGATTTAGAGTCTGAGGTTAGAGGAGGTGCAATACTAAAATATTTTTATCTGGCATAGCAAACCATAACAATTTTAGTATTTTGCACCTTTAAAAGAAAAATTGTGGGTTTTCTCAAATTTCTGGTCAACTGTAATGTGTTCATGCAGTTGCCTCCTTATTGACTCCACACCTGTAAGGAACAGTATGCTTAATAGCAGAACCCTGCAATTAATTAATAGTTCGAGGGTTATGGAATAAGGGCCCGTACTTTTCTAAGGATACCAGCATTCCATTCAAATTGTCCTTAATTTTTTGTCCTCCGCCGCAACACGGTACGGGGACATAGAAATGCAAGGCATCCATCTGTCTGTCCCTCTGACATTGTAAGCACTCTCAAGCCTACATTTTTCAATGAATTTTTATAAAATTTATATCATAGTTGTGTTTTAGTATTGTCTTGGTCTATTTCAAATTTCAGTGCAGTACCATTATTTTTGTTGGAGTTATTGACCTTTGAACTCTGAAAATTTCGTCAATTTTTCTTGTAAGCGCTCTCATGCCTACAGCCCATAATGGATTTTATTTAAATTTTTTTTTGGAACCCTGTTATGTGTTAATATGGAATGACTTACTTGTTACTATGTAGCATGTCTAGTTATAATGTTTCAAAATAAAAGGTGTGATCTAACATAAAATAAATCCTGTAATGTTTGATCACATGGCAGCAAAGTTAGAATATGTAATCTGTAGGATGAATGGTATTGAACTGGAAAAGTTTTTGCACCAGTTATCAAAGAAGCATATATAAACAGTATGTTTGTGTATTAATAACAATGATTAAGGCATAGGATGTAAATATTTTATCATTTGATGCAAGCTGACTATGAGATGATTATAAATAAACACTGAAGAAAACAGCTGTAGGAAAAGTAGTAAGGCCAAGCTAAATTAATTCTTTGAAAATAGTGGTGGCTATGACATTCATCAGTAATTAAATTTATTAACTTGTTTATAAAGAAATGCATTGCCTTTAACCTGCCTAATTATTTCTCTAATTCATAACAATTGGTTTTGGTTAAATTTTTATTGTTTGCTTAGTAATTTAAAAAATTTGGGAATGTGATTCGATAAAACATTAGTTCAGAGTGGATTGAACACATACATTAAGGATGCTCGCTGGTCACGTTTTGGTCTTTTTGTCAGATTTTCAGAATCCTCAGGTTTTATCCATTTCTTAAACATGAAATTTTTTGCCCATGAACCCCCACTTTTTCTTTTATAATTCAATCATTTATACCTTAAAATGGTAAAAAAATTTACATTTTTTTCATATATCTTTGAGAAACTGAAGTTGTCAATGCAAAGACAATGAAAAATCCAGAGAAATCCCATTTCCTGCAAATTTTCAAGGCCTTATAGCTCTAAAATGAGCACATGAACATATATTTTTTTCTTGCTTATTTATTTACTATTCATATGTTCTCTCAAACTAAAACATGTATTTCAAATCCTATTTATTTCCTATTGGACCAGTGATCATCCTTAAGGACATAATATGCCACATTTCCAGATTTTTAAAATAAAGCAGAATAACGTGAATATTTAAAATGATCAGTTATTATGCATGAGAGATAAGCTGGTGTGTGAAGGAGTGATAAAATTAAACATATGTTTAAACAAATTGAACAAAAGAGCCACTCACTCTTGTATTATGTGTTTATAGATTCACAAAAAAAATGCTGTATAGCTGGCTCAGCATTTTGAGTTTCAGCATTTTGACTTTGGGGAGATGGGTTCAAAAGTAAAAAAAAATGTTCTATTATGCCTCCTATATACATGCTGATCTATTTTTTGCTGCTGTATTTTTTGTTGGGGTACCAATAAAATATTTTATCGAATTTTATCCTTCAAATAAAGACAGTAATTGAATATTGTATATTACAGATGAAAGGGTGCAAATTAAGACATTTGTGCCAATTTTTGAAAAAGGCCACCTATTATTTGCTCCACGGGGTCATACATCATTTGCTCCAAAAATAAAATTTTATTTTCCAGGTAAGTTATGAAAAGAATTAAAAAATGAAATATAACATATAATGTTACAACATATATGAAAAATTGATACATGGAAACTTAATGTAAGCGATATACTCATGAAAAATTCTTTCGACCCCTTGGTATAAGTAAGTGAGTTCATACTCGTTCATTTATAAAAACTGAAGGTTACCAACAATTCAGAATTAAAGTGACCATATGTTGAGTGTTTCAAGATGGACTTAAAAATTGCGGAGACGAATAGAGGTAAAAACTCTTAATACATTCAATGACCACACCTGTAGACTTTCCAATGTGCTAAATATCATACAGATGCATCAAAAATCCCTCCAAGGCTGCCTGAGCTCAACTGTGATGTAATAATAAAAGGTTCAATATCAGAGGATGAGAATCAGAGTATATGATACAAGTAAGAATACTTTTCTGATACTTCTTACCTGTATTGTTTACCTGTATTATCGGCAAAAATTATATATGGAGCAAATGATATATTATTTGTGGCGCAAACTATATTTTTTCGGTGCATTTGATGGATCAATTGGTGCAAATGATGTGCGCCAAGATGAAAATGTAAGAATATTTTGGAATAAACATCATCCCAATGGTAAGGTTGATTACAATGCTATATTAGCCAACACCTCAAGCACAAAATGGCATAAATCTAACAGCAATTAAAAGTTGGTAACTCTTGACACTTCATTGCTGTGAATTATTAGTCATATGGGTAAGGTTATATAACTTCATTGAACTATATTAAAATTCAGATTTGTGAAAGCAAAAAAAAAAATGTTTTTGAAAAGGACTATATATAATAGAATAGCATTGGCCTTATCTAAGTGTTACTGACATTTAGGTAATAGATAGATTGGAAATAGGTAATGTTGTTTGTCTTACCAATTAACAATAAACAAAATACCTGTCTTTACAAATTAGATTTATGGTAATTTTTATTAATTTTACGTAATTGAACTCCGCTAGAAATAACTCTTACCAAACTCATTATAATACCCATCTTTGTTTAAAATAGCACATGCTAGTAAATTATTTTTCACTATAAAAAAAAAAGTATGATTTTCCAAAAAATCAATTTTATAACAGCTAAATTTGAAAACCAAAGAAGTTTTGTTTCTTAAAAAGCAATAAATTTTTTAATTCTTTCAAAATGCAGGCAGTCAGTTTATAAGGCACAATTTAATAACAGATTTTTCTTCTTTATTTTGTCAATAATGTCTGTTTTCAATAAGTCTCATCTGTTAAACGTAAAGAAAATTCATTTATTTTTAAATAAAATGAATTTGTAATAAAAAGCAAATGTTAGTGAATAAATTTGTCAATATCTTATCTTATGCTTTGGAATATATCTTATTTAACACATGAACAAATTGCTGGCAACATATTTAAAATTTTAAAGAAGTTAATCATATGATCCTTTTAGGCCTTAACTTTAAATCAAAATTCTGAAAGCTCAATAATATTCTGCATCTGTATTCAGTTATATATCTCAAACCAGATATTGTTAGAGCTAGGAGTCAAAGGCACAAAAAATGTGATTGGTAGACACAGATAATGACAGTCCCAAAGTTTCATCTGAAAAATGGATGGATGTCAAACTTTCCTTCTTCTTAAATTCTTTAATACTAATTTTGATGCACGAGAGATGTGTACATTTCGTCTATTTATGACTTGATCATCAGTTGTCACAGCTCAAGGCCTAAGATGTTGAAAAACAAAAATGTTGAAGAGCAAATCCCATAATTCCAAAATGACCTAAAGGGTAAAGGCAAAACTATCGAAGGGCAGAGTTACGTAAAGTGAGGGGCTAATAAAAAGATGTTCTCCTAAAACTTGTTATGGAATACAATACATACATATGGCATAGTAATAATGAATATTGATAAACGGTATACAGCTCAACAAGTAATGAAACTAATGAAATGTAATGTATAATTAATAACTAATATTTGATGTAGAAAGGAGCCCCGTGAGGTCTATTATACAGTTCTATTATAGCTTATAAAGATTGTTGAAGTTCTGCTAAAAAATCAAAGCTGACAAATTAGTTTTGATATTAGAATATTTCTTTGAAGTAAAGCTGTATTTATTAGGTCTATAATGGTGTAATATCTGTTTATCTTCACATGGTGCATAAGAACTAGCTGTCAAGACTCACATGATGGCAGTATTTATGGAAAATAATTAGGCAAGATAGTGCATATAATTTCCAGTTCGATTTACAAATTATTAATGGATTTCTGGGATATTTCAGTTAATGATCTATGTTTCATGTTATAATTGAATTTTCTCTCGTTTTGATTCAATTTACATGTCGCTGGCAATGAGTAAGGTACTTATTAAAACAATATTGTGTAAAATTTAAACAATAACTTAGTGGAAATTTAATTTTTTGTTGATATAGTGTGATAATATAGATGTATTACATATATCATGATATTATGTACGATAGTATAGCACCTACAAATACCTAAACTTTGACACAGAAAAAAAAAATTTAAATTGAAAATATTTTTGACTCCTTTTAGTGAGAATGTTAGAATATTGTGTATTTTGTTTCTCTTTGGGGAGAAATGTGACTGCAAATTAAAGTATCTTTCAATGAATCAGACAAATAAATTTTGTGGAGGTTACAGGATATTGGTTGGGTGATGGTGGTCTTTCAGGATCTTGAGCTTACTATATCAGGATTGTATAAATAGAATAGAGAATGAAAACAGAGAATGTGTCAAAGAGACAATAATCGTATCAATAGAGCACAAAACAGCTGAAGGCTACATTACAGCAAAGGTTATATTAACATTTAATTCTTAATTAATCAGACATTATAATTAAATTACCAATTGTGTAGCATTTTAGCAGAATTCATAGCTAGCAACATATTTGTAGCTTGTATCAAAGCAAAGCGAATGTCTATTTCGAAAAACATATAATGATATGTGATATATATGAGAGACACAATATCACATTGCAGTTATGGGGCATTGGGTTTAGGCATTCATTTAGTAGCCTCCAACACTACAATATAAGCACTAAATAGTTATAGCTAGTTAATTCAGGATTCCATCCAATTCTTGTTACAAATTCCTTGGAAGTGAAATATAAAATGAAGTTGATAACACATGTATTTAACATATTAGTAAGTTACAATTTGCAAAATGTTTTTCAATTTATTACTCCATGAACCTAAAAATGATAAATTCTTGAATGAGTCTTAATTACATGTTCTAATACCAAACACATTTTTTGTAGTTCTACGATATTTTTATTAAATATGGAATAATCAAAAATTCAGTTTCATTCCATTATATTTATTTATTTGTATAACTCTACCATGCAGTAAAAATCCTGATATATTTCTTAAGTTCTAACTGCAGAGTTGTGAGCCTCTTTAATTGATTTTTTGTCAATAAGTTCTTTATTCTTGTAAATATTAGAGTTGACGATTATAAACCTGACTATCTAATGCCGATTCTTGAGTTGAAAATAATCGGAAATGACTATGATAATTGCCTATCATGTACACAGACTGCTATAATTGGCTATTGGATATATATGAATATTTTGAGGGATATATTGTTTAGTAATTACATCTATTGATTAACCTTTAATGGCAGATGTTGATTTCCAAATCAGCGTGACAAATGAAGAGAAATCATAATGGAACTGTTTGTTAACTGAATTTATACATATTTTCTGGTCCTTAACATAATAAGTGGACTTAACGAGGTTAGCAAAATTCTGTAAATAACAGGTATGCCCAATTTATTATTTAATTTCTTGTTAACTATGGTTGATTTTTTACACAAAGATTGTATTTGCTTATTTTTTGTCTGCTTCAGGGATGCCCAAATTGGCAAAGATTTTGTTTGTTCGTTGTTTTTAAGTAATGGGTAAGAAATTATTTGGTTTACAAGTTCAAACAAAAAATGTTAACACTAGCCTGTCAACACTGAGGTTGTGAGTTTGAATCTTACCTGTGGCGGGATGTGTTCGACTCTGATTTTAAATAATTGACAAGGATTGCCAAATTTCCCACCGAAGGTCGTTGTTCTCTCCAAGCACTCCGGCTTCCTCCACCAATAAAAACTTACCGCCGTGAAATAGCTAAATGTGATGAAAACAGCATATAACCCCAACTAAACAAACAAACGAAAAATTCAAGCAATGGATTAGTGGTTACAGTGTAGAAAAATATTTACGTCGTTACAAGTTCGAGCAGAATCATTTACTAAATGTTTATCATTGGGTCACATCTGCACAGATGCAAGTTAATATCACGTTGTACAGTAATATGATATGTTTTTACAGCATGGTGATGCAAGACTTTAAATTTAGAATGGAAAAGGTCTGAAGAACAATTTTAATAACACTTTTTAAAGCTGTGCATAATGCTACTTTTAGTGATATGTTCATGAAAGTTTTTCCATTGCTGTAGGTGTGACTATACTCATTAATTAATCTCATGCTGATTAAAAAATATTATTTGCAGTGAAAATTCTGTATTAAAAAAACAGGTTAAAAAAAATGCACATGTCAGTCTTCTAATAACCTTATAAACTTAAACTAATGTGCACTGTTATTATTATTTCACTATCTATAGCATACTGCAATCACATTTTTTATATCAAATTATGTTAAATGTCATTTGTAATATGTCTCTTTTAAATAAGATGAATACATTATATAGTTTTAAAGTGAAAAATGTGACATTTATCAATATTTCAATTTTTGCTAGTAATACATTTTTGTTCTATTACAACATCATGAATCGCATGTTTTTCTGATTTTCCCATTATCAAAGATTTTCAGTGATAAATACAGGCAAATGAAGGAAATTCCAAAACCCATTTAGGAGTTATTGCCCTTTTTTTGTCAAATTTTCAAAATTTTAACATTTTTCGTCATTTATCTCCAAAACTATTTGAGATAGAAGTGAAATGTAAATTTGAAAAATGTTTGCCATGTTGAGATCTACCTACCCTGAAATTTTAAAGGAAATCCCAAAACCCATTTAGGAGTTGTTGCCCTTTTTTGTCAAATTTTCAAAATTTTTTTATTAAAAAATCTTCTCCTCTGAAACCACTGGGCTGATTGGTTTGAAACTTAATGGGAATGATCTATGACATGTCCTCTACAAACGATCTTCAATTTATTTTGATTTGACATAAAATATGGCTGTCGTAGCTAAAAATAGAATATAGGGGTGCATGTGTTGTTTTTGGCTTATAACTTAAAAACCGTTACAGATATCAAAAATCTGACATGGGGTAAAATTGATCAGCATGACAAGATCTACCTAACCTGAAATTTTGAAGGAAATCCTAAAACCCATTTAGGAGTTATTGCCCTTTTTCATCAAATTTTCATAATTTAACATTTTTCGTCATTTATCTCCAAAACTATTTGAGATAGAAGTGAAATGTAAATTTGAAAAATGTTTGCCATGTTGAGATCTACATACCCTGAACTTTTGAAGGGAATCCCAAATTCTATTTAGGAGTTATTAGTTTGTGTAATTTGAGGTCGGGTTCTGTTACTTTTATTTAAGGTTCACCCTTATTCCTAGTCAATTTTGTCAACTTCCTGCCATAAAACCTTATGAAAAATAAATCTTCAACAAATTTTCCCTGAACAATTGAACCAATTGCAACAAACTTGGTCAAATAGTTGATTAATTGTCCAATGAAAACCAGACTCCAGGTGAGCGATACAGGCTCTGGTGAGCCTCTTGTTAGATCACCTGGCCTAAAAGGCCATTTGAACTATTGCCATCACTTGGCGTCCTGCATCCGTCATCCAGCTTACGTCATTGTCAACTTTCCATTAAAGATTTTCTCCTCTGAGATCACTGGGGCAATTGGAACAAAACCTGGCATCAATGGTCCTTAGGTGGTTCTCTTTCAGAAATATATCCGATGATCCCATCATCCAAGATGGCAGCCAGAGCCAAACATAGTTTAACATAGGACCCGATGTGAAATTTACTTAAAGATCTTCTTGTCGGAAACTACTAGGTTAATTGGAACAAACTTGGCAGCAATGGTCCTTTGGTAATTCTTTTTCAGAAGTGTATCCGATGACTCCACCCATCATCCAAGATGGCCACCAGAGCCGAACATACTTTAACATAGGACCCTGTAAATTTAATAAAACTTGACAGCTATGGTCATTAGATGGTCCTCTTTCAGAATTGTATCCGTTTACTGGGCCGTCACCCGAGATTAGATGGTCCTCTTTCAGAATTGTATCCATTTACTGGCCCGTCACCCGAGATGGCCACCATAGCTGCACATAGTTTAACATAAGACCCTAAGGGGAATTTAATTAAAGATCTTCTTGTCTAAAACCACTAGGCCTATTGGAACAAAACATGACAGCAATGGTCCTAATTAGTTGGTCGTCTGTCAAAATTATATGCGATGACCCCACCCGTGATCCAAGATGGCCACCAAAGCCGAACATAGTTTAACATAGGACCTAATGGGAAAAATCACTGAAAGATCTTCTTGTTTGAAACCAGTGAGCCAGCTGGCTTGACAGCAATGTTCCAGGCTGCCAGTCAAGATGGACAGAGTCCAGGTGAGTGATACAGGATCCTGGGAGCCTCTAGTTGGGTTTAGACATCACATATATGTTATATGATAATTTTATTCTCTGTGTAAATATTCATAAAGCTTTACCAATTAAATCACTACATTACTAAATATAAAGGATTTTACTTAGTATTTATACAGAATTGTTCAATAAAATTTTCATTTTTTGTTCAAACAAATTTTAATGCAATTATTTAACATTTAAGTTGACAATTTAATACAGAAGTTTACATATTAGTATTGACACTCAGTTCTTATGTATAAAATTAATTCTTTTTTAGCCTTTGATAAAATGTTTACTTTTTCTTACTCAAATATGTGTGGGGATTTTCTCACAGATTACAAAGAAATTCAATAGAATATATGATTTTATCACACCTATTTTTATAATGTAGCACATTATCAAGTACTTAGGATCCTGAACTTGCCATCTGAAAACATTGTATCAGGATTTGAACTTGTATTCAGTGATGATAATTTTTTTTATTATTTAAATAAACACATAAACCTTAGATTGTTATTGAAATATTTAAATTTTTGTATTTTGTATTAGAGGGAATTAAGAGCCACATCTCACCACAGTATTCTCCCACTCATCCACTTACCCAACACCTTTAAGGTCATTATCTAATTTTCTGACTTTCCATAAATAACATCTTCACAATATAGATGATCTGCATAAGTCAAAGTGTAAAGGATTTTCGTAAGATTTTCATTGGTGGGTCCCATAATTGTACTTATCCGCGTTCTGGAAACTTTTGTGAGTCCAAGCCAGATATGAGTCCACTCAAGGGCTCAGATAGGTCACTTATCAAAAACCCTGAGTTTGCATAATATCAAAAACTAGGAATTGTGTGGAAAACTTTTAAAGATTTTGTTCTTTCCTATAAATTGTAAATTTTTCTTACATACAATAATTACAACTATTTACAGACATTTTCTTATGCCAAGTATTTTCTTTTGGTAGAGTTATCTCTTGAGAAAGTATCTCAATACAGCTGTATAATGGGGATATCTAATTTTATTTTTAGCCTGACTTTTCATTACAGAAATATTTTTGTATTTGTGACAGTTGTCTGCATGTTCATGTGAGTTGGTACATTCTATAATTTCATACATTTCTTTTGACAGATCAATAACATGAACATCACGAAAGCTGAGAATAAAATTAACAATTTTTTTATTATATTTTCCATTACATCTATTATAGAATTTCATAACTTCTCATGTGTATGTAACTTTTAGAGTTATTTCTTAACAAGATTTAGGTAAACTAGCATTATTAACCTAGATATCTGTATTTTTATCCCTAATTTATTAAATATAAATATATTATTTAGAACTTTATAGATTGACAGATTGCACAAATCAAAATTTCCAGATTTAGAATAATTGTGGTATATGAGGACTCCTTTGGGAATCTAAGATGAAGTATTTCACTGGTTCTTTTTATGATACAGTCTGCCAATTGTTTGAGAACCCATTTGGAGCCAAAAAGAAGTTTGTTTGGAGTAGACAGGTGTTTGCTTTATACAGGATAATGTAATAAAACGACATCTACCTATATATTTCTATTGTGACTTTTAACACCAAATATAAAAAAGGGCCAACATGGCAGATGTATTATAAGAGGCAGGAACTGCTTATTCACCTTGTTCACCAGAGTTCACTCCTCAGGTTTTATTTGTTGGGGTCTTTAAATAATGCTCATCATTTTTTCATTTGTTTGTGTTGTGAATCTGTTGTTTGTTTATTCTCATCCTTTACCATATTGGTTTTGTCTTTGTCCCTGCATTGATTTACGTTTGTTAATGGGTGGCCTTTGGATTTTTTCTTACCTTAACATATTAAAATTCTTACTTTGTACATTCTGATCAGACTGATTTTCAGTTTAAACAATATTCAATTTAGACAGGTTTCCATTTTATGCAGGATTCAGATTAGACATGTACAAATTTGACACAGAGTTCATTATAGACAGGTCTTGCTGTATTTTTTTATTTCTTGTGCTCTTAGGTGAAGACCGGTGTCATTCAAATTTTATTTTTTGCAATCTTTAAGTACTTTACTGACTTTTTTGGCTGTTAAGATTTTTTCTTGTCTTAAGGAAATAAAATTTATCATTAAGAATTAATCAACAGGAAGCATTTCTCAAAATACTTTTCCTGGTAAAAAATAGAATAAGATGTAAAATGATACACAGAAATCCTGGAGTCTTTACTCAGCTGTCAGATACTCTCATTACTTTGATTAGAAGGATAGCAATCTGTTGTCGGGATATTCTCAGGGTGAAAATCAAGACAGTACAATCATAATTTGGTTCACAATTTATATTATGTTCTTTGAATAATTACAAAGCTGATATTTGAGGTGTCGGAATCTGATTAAGACATTGATATGTTATTTTATTTAGGTTTGGTGAGATCTTGTTATGTTCCTTTAGTAATTTGTCTCTATATGTTGTTAGGCAGTTTGTATTGATTTTTTCTCGACACTTTCCTCGTTGACTAGTCACATTACTGACCAGCACTTTGTATAAAATAAGAAGAATGTTTGGAGTTGTCCGATAAATTGTTTTATGGATGAATAGCATGATCATTTGTCTCGATAACAGCTCTTGATATGATCAAGTTTAATACTATTGAGTATAGCATCTTGTTCTTTTTGCCAACAGCACCTTTGTCATTTAAATTAAGCTATTATTTTGAACACTTAAAAGTACAGAGCTCTATTTATGTTATAAAATTTAATGGATTCTTTTTCTATTTCTTTTGTCATAAATTCGCTATTGTCAAAGCATATCTCAATAAGTATATAAGGAAAATCTAGATTTTTTTGTATGTATTGCCTTGATATATATCATATATATGCAGCAAAAAAGTAAGCTAATGCATGAGTAGGGATATAATGCATGTTAGATGCTGAAAAATTAATATGTTTAAAGTAAATTTAGCGGTATAGATTCATGGATTTTTCCAATATAGCCACCGAAATGTGATACGTTTTGCAAAGCACAGGGCTTACTTTGCTCAATATAGAACAGTATAGATAAATAGACATAAAATATTTTCTCTGAATATATCAGAAATCTTGAAAATGTCCGTAAAGTGCAGTTCAACTTTATTTAACAGTAATAATTGCTTAATATTTGTTTAATACAAGTTTTATCTGATGGTAATCCACCCACAGAATAACTCTTGACTAAACTTGACATCTGATGTCACCAAACATCATTAAGGTCTGCTCTAAGTATTTATGTAAGGGTATAGATAATCACTATTGATTCTGTGTACGTTTTCTAATAAAACTAATTACCAGCTAATCAAAGGGGAGATAATTGGAATGTCAGTGGCATTATATGATGTAATTATTGTTGATCTGTGTGAGTTGACAATGTTGTTTGTTGTTCAGATGACAGGTGATTTGACCATGGTCTTTTCACCTGTACAACGTCTTTGCAGTGATAGAATTATCATATTAGGAATGGTTTTGTTGTACTTTTTATGGTAATCATGTCAATTTTCTTTAAAAAAAAAATGATTGTAACTAAAGAATTTGGAAATTTCTTTAGAAGGTCAAACAAAGTTGAATATTGTGGATTGATTGATTTTTTTAACATCAATTCTTGGTGGTTTGGTGAAAATGAAATGCTTTGATTTCTTGATTTTGCTATTTTCTCGTAATAACACATTATGAAATTTTACTTTCTTTGAATACTTAAATTTCTGGTTTAACTGATTCCACAGAAATCTCCAAAATTGGTATGCAACAAAATGTAATGAATTTGTATTACATATACAAGGAGAGTGTTAATCAGATTAAAAGAATACATGTATTTCTTATTTATTTCATGACATTATAGTCAGTGCTCTCAGTGATTTAGGAGGGTGGTCTTGTAGGATTTTAATCCAGTTGTGATTTAAAGCAGGATATTGTCATCATCATATAAGTTTAGTATAATATGTTGTCATTGTGCATGTTATATACTATTGATAATTTAGATCCAGCAATATCATTTTTATCTCAAAAGTTTTGATTATGTCCCTTTAACAAAATACAGAATTATAATTTTATAAACCATCCATAACTACATGTTTCTAATTATCATAATCTATATTATAACATTATATTTTTCACACAAATAAAATGGCTATGTAACTGTTTTTGCCTGTCCCTAATAATAGATGCTGAAGCAACAATTTGAGCTGCATGCTTGAAAGCAGACAACACATGATATGTTTGAATTAATCAACTGATATTTTTACTCAAAACACAGAATAGTGAAATAAATATAATAAGTGAAGATAAATAATATATCTCACAGTGCAGTAGCTAATGATTTATCAATATTTTATTGTTAGATAAAGTTTTTTTTTAGATAATCATTTGACAAATGAAAATTCCTATTATATTAAATTCTTCCAGGTATAACTAAATACAGATCTATCTTAGATCAGATAACTTAATTAGATTTTGTCCATTATATTTCATTACTTAAATATCATGGGAAATAAGTCATACCAAGTTTCACTGAAGTATGACTACCCTTTACATTATTGAATAATCTGTACAATAGATGAAATTAAAATCTATTCTTCAAAATTTTCTCATATATTATCTTGAAAATATTTAATGGGAAGAATGTGCAAATTTGGATGGCAAATTATTTGTTTAGGACATTTAAAACAAATTTAAATAGCTCAGAATGCTATAAAATAGATGTTTATGAAATTCTACAAGTTTTCACTCCAGTGTTCATACAACCTTGGATTCTTTTTGTGAAGACCGTAAAATGTAAAATAATTATTGGTAAATAAAAGACAAGGAATTGAACCTTAAAAGAAAAAAGTATACTTGAAATGATAAGGACATTTTTTAGGTAAGAAATGATTACTTATTTAAGCTTAAGAGTTAATGTTAACATAATACTAGTATATTTATAGAGATAATTAAATATTGGCTTCACATGACACTTCCTTCATGTGGAAAAACGATATCTGGTTGGGACATTCAAAAGGATTTAATATAGAAGGAGTCTTGAGATATTAGGACTAAATAAATTGCAGAGTTGGGATCAATAAATTACTTTTAGATATGTGGAATTTCAAGATAAAGGAGTTTGAGATAGTGAAAGTGTATGAATAGCCCACAGTGCAATAGTTGATTCCAAACATGTGAGAAATAGTGCATTCACTTGGGATGGGGGGGGGGGGGGGCTGCAAACACTCTTTAAGTTGTGTTATAGAAGGCTTCTTTGGGACTGAATAAAGGTATTTCTTGATTTTATGAAATTTTTTGTATAGTATTACAAGTCTTTGGAAAGTACTCTTTTGTGGGTTCCAGTGCATTTTACAATAGAAATTTTGAAGTGAGAATTGAGAATGAAAGATCTAATTATTGCAATGTTCATCATGTCACATATTTCACATAAAAAAAAGATTTTATTAATTTGTGAATTGACAAAATTTCCTTTATTGTGTTCGTACAAGATTTGACAAAAAGCAAATAGAATATTTGAACTTCATTGTTGTTTTCATATACGGATCATTTTAAAAAAAAGTCCATTTTCCTGTCCACCTATGTTAAAAAAATATTCAGACACAATGGCATTATTTTTTTGTGCTTAACCAAAAGTTCGCCATTTTTTCAAATCGGCACATCTAGAATGAGAACGATTTTCTCCTTGCAATCTAAAATAAATTGATTTTGAAGCTCAATATTGAGCAATTGCAAGTGTCTGGACTGAGAGAACCATGTTTGCACTTTTTTTTTCAATGATTTTTTGTATGTTTTCAAATCGGAAAAATGATTTTTTTGAATAGCATATAATTGAATTTTAACAAGAAAGTAAAGTCTTGAAGATATTTATATATCTGCTCATAAAAAAGTAAATTATGCTGGCGTCCATGAAATGCATGTCTGTCCTGTTACCGGTGCAAAATTTGCAGAGCAATTATATTTGAATATCTTCTATGATGAAATCAAAAGTACCCAACTTTTCCAAATTAAAACCAAAACAATAGAAAGTTAGAAGAAACGGAAGCGAAGTTACAACCAGTAAAGTAAGTCAAACTGATAGCGTACCCTTTTAAAATGTCTATCATGTTACCAACAAATTTATACATTACTACACACATACATTCTCAAAAGGGTCACTAACTGTTTGGAAACAAAGAACGCTAACTGAAATAACCATACACCGATGTAAGGGGAGCTGTTATTTCGAAATATAATCAATAAACATATAATTTTGTCCATCCTGTTACTGTCTATCCTGTTACCTTGAATAAAGTAACAGTATAGACATATTAAGTATAAGAATAAACAACTATGTATCTGTAGACCTTATGAAATACTTGAAAATAATATGAAACATTTGATATTCCACATATCTTTAAGAAAAAACAAACAATTATGCAAGGGGAGTTGTTGTTTTTCAGTAGAATCAATAAACATATAATATTGTCTATCCTATTACTGTCTGTCCTGTTACCCCAACTTGGTAACAGAAGAGACAAATATGTATATGTAAACCTTCGATGTCCATTCCTGTTACCACAGAAAGTAGCGTTTTACTAAAATTATATGGAATCATAGAACTAAGTGTTGGATTGATTCAAAAGTCCAATATAAGCCGAATATAAGGAAGTGCTTCAGTTGGTTTTGCGTTGATTGTAGCAATTTTTGCAGCATTTGAAAATCTATTTTTAGATAGTTTTTTCAGGACGCAATATTAAGTGATAGTTTTATCTTGTTAATGTAAAGAAATTAAATATTCTGTTATTGTTTTCTAAAGCACCACTAAGGTATCTTTGAGGAACAAACAATATGTTTTTCACATTTTTCCTGTTGTTAGTAAAAAAATTGTCACAAATGTGGTAACAGGATAGACAAAATTTTGCACCATCAGTCTAAAATGTGTGAATAATATTTTTATATTATGTCATTAAGATTGCATATTTGAGTATTTTGTTCAAGAAGTATCGTATATTTTGCAAGTTTAATAAATATGATGATTCAACAAATTGTTTTTTCTCAATCTTGCAATGTTAAAAATGCACTTTTTTTGAAAATCACCCATACATGATAAATTTTAAGTAAAGGAACGGCTTTTTTATTTTTTATTATAAACATAAGTCTTTGAATATTATATGTAATGCAAAAAAGAATTGTCTGTAAAAGAGCTCGATCAATAAACAATACTAGCTGTCAGACATAGAACTTGCACTTGATTGTGTGTGTTTTGTTTTTAAATCAGATATAATAAGTACATTATGTAATAACTAACACTTTTGTGCCAGAATGCAATTTAATCTTGCATAATAATGAGATAAAAAAATTAGGACAATATATACTTAAGGGTATGCATTGACAAAAGTATTAATTAGTTTTTGATGATCTCATGAAATTGAACATCAATTTCAAAAGGTAATCTCTAGTTATTTCCTTAATATGTATAAATATGTTTAAGTTTTTAACTCCGATATTAAATTATTTATTTGCAATATGAGCTAAGAGTACAGTTGACTTTTATGTTTTCTTTTTTGATGAAATTTTGTTTCAACTTTTAATGACAGAGAACTATATTCTTACCTGGTAGAATTTGACATAATTGTCCCTAAGACAAAAACAACAGATTTATTATGGGAATTGCTCCATAATTGCATCTGTTTTCATTTGACCACCCAGGAACATTTGCGTGCCTCTTTATGTCATAATAAGATATGACAGTTTGTGTGCATTAGGACAAGGCCAACCAAAAAAGAAATCAGATTTGCATGCTCCATACAAATTTAAAGATGTCTTGTTTGGTGCAGAATTATATGATGCCATGAAATGTTAATGATACTTTCTTCATGGTATTATTGTCATGTTAAAACCATGAAAATATGTTTTTGCAATCTGTGAATAAAATTCTCAAAACTTTTCCACTAATTTGATTCACAAATTATCGGCTGAATTCTTCAACTTAGTTACATAGCATCTGTACTATACTATAAATAGAAGTACAAGTTAATAAATAAATAACAATCCAAAGATACTAATATTAGATATTGTAAATTTATACTATGCTGTATACGACGCATTTCAAGGAGTTACCTCTCATCAGCAGCATTAAAATCGAAACCTTTGGAAGACCAAAAACCAAACTTATATTAAACAAGAAGTACTCAACCAAAAATACCGAAATAGGAAGCCAAATTTCAACTAAGGAGATCTACCATGTGCAATACAAGGAATGAACCCTTAGTATTTCTATTATTTTTGAATTTTGCTAAATACTGGTAATTTCTGTAACAAATCAATGAATAATCATGTCAGACAAGTCTGACGACTGGGTTGGCGAATCCCCTCGGGGACCTAGGGTCCACCAGCAGAGGCATCATCCCAGGAGTTTCAAAATAACAATCCAAAGATACTAATATTAGATATTGTAAATTTATACTATGCTGTATACGACGCATTTCAAGGAGTTACCTCTCATCAGCAGCATTAAAACCGAAACCTTTGGAAGACCAAAAACCAAACTTATATTAAACAAGAAGTACTCAACCAAAAATACCGAAATAGGAAGCCAAATTTCAACTAAGGAGATCTACCATGTGCAATACAAGGAATGAACCCTTAGTATTTCTATTATTTTTGAATTTTGCTAAATACTGGTAATTTCTGTAACAAATCAATGAATAATCATGTCAGACAAGTCTGACGACTGGGTTGGCGAATACCCTCGGGGACCTAGGGTCCACCAGCAGAGGCATCATCCCAGGAGTTTCAAAATAACAATCCAAAGATACTAATATTAGATATTGTAAATTTATACTATGCTATTATACTATGCTATTATACTATTGTAAATTATATATTATTTATATAATTCATTTTCATCTATTTCAGGAGAGGATGTTGCCAAGTGAAACATGTTGGTTGCTATGGATGTTGTACTTGACAACAACTTATTTATCACACATAGGAGGTCAAGGTAAATCTTGGTCATTGTTGTTCTTGATAACCATCTTTTTTCTTATCTTTAAATAGTTCAGTGGTCATTTTGACCTCATTTTATATGAGGGGGAGGACAGGGTGAAGGGAAACAGAGAAAGGAGGTGGGAGAAAGGAGAGAACGGGTGGGAGAAAGGAGAGAGGAGTTGGGAGAAAGAAGAAGAAGGGTGGGAGAAAGGAGAAAAAGGTGGGAGAAAGGAGAGAAAGGAGAACATGAGGAAAAAAAACTCGATTTTTTTTTAAACATGATCTAAAATGACAAAAAGGTGATGAAACGTTATCATTAAATCAAATATATAATCAATTCGATAGATGAAATGCGGATTTTGACTTCACGTTTCGACTTCGTCACTTAAATTTAGCGTTCAGCGTTCATGCATGATTTCCGCTTTTTCGATCATGGAAACCATCAGTGCCTGCGTCCGTATATTTGGATGTTTACAAGGAAAGGCACTAGACAACCATTTTATTTATTTAGAAATATCAAAAGAGAAAGATTTCACTGCTTTTCTTAAAGAATTACGAGTTAACAACGGTGTGGGAAATTTGAAATTTCCCACTTTGATACAGAGTTGACGATTTTAGAAAAAAAAAGAAAAAATATAGTTGTAATTAACAACAACACATCATGGAACATGCAGTTAGACTGCTTCTAAAAGAAGAAGCTGATGTTTACACTTTAGACGAGGACATGTACAGTAAACTAACAATTATAGTACAAACAGATACCTTAACACTTAAAGAAAAAATACATGAGGAGTTATTCAAACAAGAAACAGTTGTATTGAATTGTGAGAGAACAAGGCTAGGGTAAACTGTTAAAAAACCAAGACATTTAGATGATTTTTATTAAAAATGAACAAAAATTTATTTTTAACTTTTTTTTTCATAGGGAGATATATTTTTCTGGTGGGAGAAAGGAGCTGAGGGGTGGGAGAAGGGAGAAGACTACCCCCCTGTCCTCCCCATCTTATATGTCACATTTTTTACTGTTTTGGCATGCATGTTTAATAAATGTATACTCCCTGCCTACAAAAACAGGGTTGCTTAAATGATTGAAGTTCTTAAAAAGTATTGAGAAAGGGAATAAATATAGTTTGATAATCCAATGGTAGAAATAAAAGGAGGTATAGGGAAAATGTTAATGAGACAGCTAGCCTGAAATGGAATTTGAGAATTACAAAAGGGAGCCATTGCACTAAATTCAGCATGGGACATGTAAAAAAAAAACCTGGAAAAGAAATGCCAGCCAAAAACCACAAACAGCAATTAACAATCAAAGGCTCCTGAATTGGGACGGGCACATAAGAATGCTGTAGAATTTGGCAAGAAAGTAGAGTGATTGAGTTTTCCATGGTGTTACATATTATATATATAACTTTATTGCATAATAAAAACCTCAAGAGGTTAAGCAAACACAAACATACAAAAACAATGAACATGTAACTACATACAAATGGATACAACCAAAGATATTAAAGTATTTACAAATATGTATGAATTTGACCAATGTGGATCTCATTGTCGCAACTCAAATGATTGCTTTACAAAATCAACAACCGTGGGCAAAACATCCATATTTGGGTTAAGTACAAAAATTAATTTATCAATGGCGTCAAGCTGGTTAAAATTAGCATATTTTGTTTGTATTAAGTCAATAAATGTTCTTCTTATATTATTATTAATTTTACAATGAAAGAAGAAATGCGCTTCATCATCAATTATTTTGCATGATTTACAAAGTCTTTGTTCTCTTGGTATATTCTTGTATCTACCAAGTTCAATCTCTAGATTATGGTCACTAATACGTAGTTTGGTAAGTATTTTTCTACTATTAAAGTTTTGAAGATTTAAGTAGTCTGAAACATTAACATCAGACTTTAACTTGCTGTAAAGGTATAATTTCGAGGAAGCATCAAAGCTAGATATTTTATTTATTATAAGTTCATCATATTTCTCTTGAATAGTTTTTTTGTTTTCTTTTTTTATGTGTAACTTATTAATTTCCTTAAAACTTTTATTGTCATTCTCAAAATTTTCATAATCTATTTCGAATTCCGTCATAACAGATCTAGCAAAGCTATACCAAGTATACACACCATCTGTATGGAGATTTTTTATTTAAATAGAGTGCTTCTTTTACAAGAGGGTTTATATCTATACAGTTTAGTCTAGAAAAGTAGCAAATAACTTGTGTTTTAATAAAAGAATCTAGTGGTAATCTACCAAGTTCAGATTTTGCAGCAATATTACATGCTGTTTTTCTTACACCCAAAACACTTTTACAAAATTTATTGTGTACTTTTTCAAAAGCAGGCTTATCAGAAAATGATAGTATATCAACATTTTTTCCACTTACATTAGATCTTTGAAGTGCTTTATACATTGAGAAATAATCATCCATATACCAGATCTCACTGTTATATAAAATTATAGGTCTGATTAAGTTGCATAAATGTTGTACTAAAATAACTTGTATACAAAAGATTTGCTCAATCTTAGGTTTAATGAAACTACACTTGTCTTCATAAATTGTACAGTCTCAGTTTCATCATAGGTGATGTCTTGAGGAATGAAAACTAAAAATTCCTTTAAGAGAATATTATTGTTTATCTCTCATTAAAAGAAATGATTTATGAAATTATCTGATACTCTTCTTTCCTCAGTATAATATGCAATCTGATTACAATAGATATAAGATGTCCTTAAGTTGACTTTAATTCTACCAGCTATAAATCAGCCTCCAGCCAAGAAATAGACACAAAGTCATTTTGTATCGGAATGAGGTGTTAATTTAATTTGACCTTCTTCGTATTTATTTTATTGTAAGGCTAGACTGTTATAGAATAATCTGCCATACTGAGATTTGTTCTGGCTAGTAATAAATCCCAATTCTGTATACCAGTATCCTCTGGCATAGATTGGATAGGATTCATTTTATCAATAATATAAATTTACCTAATCATTTTTTAAACCCACACAAAAAAGTTGCTGGGGGGTATTATATTTTTGTCTGTCCCATCCATATTTTTTTTACTGTGTTGTCATCCAAAAAATCTTTACAGTTTTTTTGCAGATAATTTTAATATTTTTAATTTTTTTAAGGTTTCTACACATCAAAACCTCAGATGGGTTAAGATTATCAAAAACATGTAAAATGGGGTACCATTTTTTTGGGATATAAATTTGTAAAAATATTACATGTCAAATGGCACATGATGGATAGTGACATAATTTTTTGTGGGGTCCTCTTTAAGTCTGAATGTAAATGTTTTCAAATAGCAGATTAAGATGAGTTTAAATTTTAGAAAAATCTGAATAAGAAAAAGAATAAAGGGTGGAAAATCTAAAACAGAAAAAACTTTATGCCAGTAGGTAATACTATTAACTCTTCCCCTTTGAATGAGGCATGGGGCATGTGAGCTTGTACATTAAAGGAAGTAAAGTCAGGTTTAGATAGTTCAGTGTTATGACGAATGACCACTTAAGCCTGTCAAAACTGAGACTATGAATTGAAACTCATGTGGCAAAATGTGTTCAACGCGGACAAGGATAATGTGAGATTTTCTGCTGTTACAGAAAGTTGTTCTCTATCACCTCCACTAATGCTTTTGGGTTTTATGTTCAATTTGTAGTTTTGCATATCTAATACTATAGAGAATTAATTTTTCAATGTATTGTCCAAATGAACCCTAATTGCTCCTTGTCCATTAAAAATTTTAGAATTTTATGTAAATCTTTGTAAAAGAAGTTAAAAATGATAAATAACACATCACAGTTTACCAAACAAAGCTTTATCAAGCTGTGTTATTAATGACATTCCATATTAAATTTTTGAAATTCTTATAAAATTAATGTATATCTTAAGTAAACTTGTACCAATAAATCTTAATTGATTTTCAGTATAAAAGTTGGAAACCAATTATAAAAGCATGTCTGACAGAGCTAATATAAAAACTCATTCATTAGGATATACAAATTCTAATTTCTGGAAAAATATTGAAAATGTTTGATACAATAAGACATTTCATCAATATTTTTCTGTAATTGGGGTTTTGTATAGATTAAATGGATTGTTGACATTTATTTCACTGAAAAGTCTTTATATTCCCTTAAGTGTTTTTTTGCACTGTAAGAGAAATGGGTTTTGTAAGAATTATTTGACTTTGTACCAGATATCTATTACAGATTTAGACTTCTTGAGACAAGAAAGCATTGATTTAGGAAAAATGAAACCCTTCTATTGATGTGAAATAAGAAAATGTGGTGCGTTATTTCTGTGAAAGTAGATACATGTATACAATCGAATTTTCTAATACAATGTATGAAACTGCCGTTATGCTAAACACACACACACACACACTAAAGAGGTATCATGAAAAAAGTGAATATATAAGTATGTATAACTGATCATAGCTTGCACTTGCAGACTGGTTGGCAAGATTATTCACTATGATAAGGCTTTAAAGTGACTTTAAAATGATGAACAACAATAAAAGCACTTTTCCTATGCATTTACTTTTTTCCCATGTTTTAAATGGATTTTATTTCATTAATTAATCAAACGTATCATTTCTTTCAAAGTATAATTCCTATTTTGATCTAAAAAATTTTTTAAAATGTTTGGTAAAGCCATTTCATGTTGTAGATACTTGATTGCACCCAAATGACTGCACATATGCAAGAAACATGTTTTGAACCAATCTTCAAGATTTTAAATTACTTGAGCTCATGTGACAACTTCTTCCTTAATTTCTGAAGTGAGACCATCATTATTTTGGCATCATGTATATAATGTTAAAAGAGAAAATTAAAGTTCAAGTCAACCATTTGAAAATTTAATAAAAAAATTTTCTGCTTCAAATGAAATTGCAAATATAAAACCAAGTCTAGTGCAACAAAAGGTTGCGTAGATCATAAATCACCAAGAAAATAAAAATTGATTCTAGTGCAATTGAATCCTTCTTTCTGCAGACTTTAGCACGACCATCAATTCTAAATCCAATTTACACTTTTCATTTTACAGGAGAATTTTGAAATTAATGCCTTAGAATTTGAAATGTATTTGTTAGGACGAAGTTTTCCTGGAAAATTAGCGCCTTAGACATAATAGCAACTGTTCTAAACCTCTATCCGGCACTTAATTCATCATTGTAACCATTAGAATGTCACAAATCTACCACAGGTCGTGGCAAAAAGGAAATGGTCTTATTCTTTATATCAAGGCATTTCTAGTTGTTGTATAAGGCTTAGTTTTCAGGGAATCTGTCTGGAATAAATCTGTCATATGCTATAAGGAAGAAGATGGATTTGGGTTCAGAAACCCACACAGTATTTGAAAAATAATTGATAAACCAAGTAAATACATGTAGTTCTTTTTGTTGTTGTTTTTCACGTTGAAAGCTACTGTAATTTTCTTTAACAAAGAACTAAAATATCCTAAGCAGTAAAATTGTGATTTACCAATA
Source organism: Mytilisepta virgata (assembly GCA_028015205.1). Taxonomy (NCBI): domain Eukaryota; kingdom Metazoa; phylum Mollusca; class Bivalvia; order Mytilida; family Mytilidae; genus Mytilisepta; species Mytilisepta virgata. The sequence continues at coordinate 42,227,620 of CM051516.1, forward strand.
ATTTTTATATGCTTTTTCCCATAAATTAATATATTTATGACAATAACTCTGCAAATATATACTTTATTAAATTTTCCTTCTAGATTTAAGCTTATATTTAGAAACTGCATGAAGGGGGATCTTAAGAAATGATCATGATATACTGTCATTGTATGTTTCAGAATAAAAAAAACATAATTACTTGAAAGTTGAAAGCCCTAGAATTCCCTATACAGTGTAGAATTTCTAAATTTACTTTGTGAATGAAGTCAATTAAAACTTGTAACTTTTGAAAACAGAGAATTGAGAGTAGAGCACAATTTGTTCATCTCAAAACCTGAGAACTTTACACCGCAGTTCACTACAATTGCAACTACCTTTAAGACTATCCATGAGCACTGCTGAGACAAATGGGAGTGGCTGTGAGCATGTTATAGTTCAATAACTTTGATTATAAGTTAGGAATTATTCTGTTATATCAGTTTGTACTGTTGTGTTTTACTAATTTGAACCAAATGTTATTGTTTACATGACTGTCATGAAGCAGAGTTGACCAGTTTTATTATTACAAATATAAGAGAAACTGACGCAATAAAATTCTAACAAAGAAATGTTTTCTAATTAATAATTCAAAAATTCAGTCACTGTGCCCAGAAGGTAATAAAATCTCTACATTTCTCCAAATAATTAATTAAACAAAAATAGGAGGGAAGGTATCAGAATTCATATCATTTTGTATCCAACTCATTAAAGTTTTTTATCAGTTGTGTCAGGTAACGTAATGAATTCATTATCTGTTTACCTGTTAATTAAAGTTCTAGTACACCTGTGTATTTTTTTGTCAACTACTTGTTAGCAGTTTCCGGAACTAATTATTCAGTTTACCTGCAAATTTCAGTATCATTAACTGTAAATATCATTAATATTTATGGACAATTCAAGAAATAAATTTGGATTTTAATCATGAATGAAGCATTGATAATAACACCTGTAAAATGTTTGTGCTGTTATTTAGGCTACTTTTATTTTGAATTTATAAAGTGTAAGTGTAGTGTTGTAACTACATCATTTACTGTACAAAAATCAATAAACAACTTTTAACTTTCAAAAATTTATAAATTTTACTTTATCATATATAAATTACTGCTAGAGGGAGCTTTATAAAGAAATGAAATTTTACTTCTCGCAGAATAGTCTTTTTGTAGTTTGAAATATCAGTGGACTATCAAAGAAATTGTAGGGTATGAATATGTATCAGCTTGGGTATATAATAATGGCAGTAACCCTATTACCAAGATTGTATTAACCATCTCTAAGACTTATATTAGATTCTGCAATCTAGGTCAGAAAGGCATGATATGAGAATTCAGTGCCCATTCAGCTTTACCTATTGCAGAATATAAAATTGATAGCCTGTAGAAACACTAGTCCTGGGCATTGCGCTTGTGATATTTTCGACCTGTGAAATATACATCTATACTCTTTTTTCATAGTATTGGGCTGTTAACATGCTTTTTTTGCTATGTGGATTCCGAACCATCCACCCTTTTACAGTGGCAGTCAAACTTGGTTCTCTTTGAGTCCTGTCTCACCCTTATTTGAATTGTGTTTGATAAATTGTTGAACTTATTCTCGAAATATTTGCCACTGGATGGGTTAAGCAAACAACTAACAAACAATCAATGCGGATTCCTTCCATTATAAGAATGTGTTTGAAAGTGTTCATATTGTTTCATTTTTTAATTAGGTTTGTAGAGGTTTTTTATAAGTGACTCTAAGTCAAGCCTAGGGACCATCATGATGTTACTATAAGGTGTGAGTGTTTGTTCACCATACTTAAAGTGTGGCCCAACACCGATGTCCTAAATTAAGAACAAAAAAGAGAAATGGAAGCATTGTTAACTTGCATTTCAAGTATCACATGAGTGAATTTCTCACGTATATTTATATTTTTACAAAAGACATAATTCAAGGTTGTTGAATATTGGAATTTTAGGAATTGTGTTGGATTTGAATATATAGCAATGATACAATTGTTGATTTTAATCTATTTCTGATGTAGTTTTCAAATTACCTGGTATTCTTATTCTAATGTATTAAGTTTATCCTTCATGAAAAACATTTTTCAGCATGATGAAATACCTATGATTTGGGTAGAAAATTCAAGCATGTATATTGAATATTATACTGCTGAAAATTTATGAAGTTGACCAATCAGAAGCTTTTTGCAAACCAATTGCATTCTAATTTCAAATATACCGATCTGTTAAATTAAATTTTTTATCTTTTTGTCAAAAGAGAAAAAAATACAGACCAACATTAACCAAACTTCATTTAATGAGACATTCAAACATTGGATCTATAATCAAACAAGATATTTATGTGATTAGAAATGACCATTTAATAATGAAAGTCGATGTTTAGATGATCCTGAAAACAACGCTTGTCACTTTCTATTTATTTCAAAGATGAAATATCAATGATGTCTACTTTTGTCTCAGGAAAAACAATTTTTCATACATTATTCCCAAGGACCAGCCACCTAATTATACCTGTAATTAGTTCTTTAATGTAAATCTCAGGTGTTCATAAAAAAAGGTAAAAGTTTTAATATGTTTATTTTCTGTCTGATGTAATAATATAGATTTTTTTAGATTTTAGAAAGCTTGTTCAGACTGTTTTATTAAGTGTATAAATTGAGCCATTAATAGCATGTCACGTAGTGTAGGCAAGTGCACCACGTTGAAGACTCTAAGACAAAATCTCTTTCTGTACTTTCCAGATTCTGTTTGAGGGTCTTCACATCCACATTTACCCTGATCTCCATTGTTAATCAGCTTTTATGTTCAGGAAGACAAGCTGCTCCAAACAGTTTCCATTCGACAACTTAGCAGATCTTTTTTCAGCTTAGGTTATGATGTTTCTAGTAACAAAATGAAGGTCAAGTTTGATTTTTACCTATTAACTTGATTTAGAGCAAAACATGGAGTTGGAGTGATTTTAGTGTTATTTTAGGGTAAATGTTTTATGAACCTTTTTCAGTTTGGCTTCTACAAAAGGGATGTTGAGTTATATCATATAAGCTATGTTTTTCAATGTTTTCTGGTTAGAACAGGTTATGATTTGGCAAGTGCAGCCACATCCTGTCTACCGATAGTTTAAAATTCAACATTCTCAAAAAACTAGATTTCATGAAAGTTTTCTTAGCTTCTTCAAAAGGAAATAATTTTATATTTTGTCTGCAGCTTGATAATGTTGAGTTTTGGATCTGTCGTGCAGCCACATCCTATTTGCCGATCAATGAATTGCATGATGCAACGCAGATCCAGACCCAGTTTTTGTCTTCTTCTCATATAAGATGGAAATAATACACATTTTCACAAAAAGAGTCAAAAAGTAAAAAATTGTAATAATGATGTTATTAATAGAATGCTAGGTGGTATCTTTCAGTGGGATGCCACATTTTTCTCTGCATTGAAGGCTTCACTGCAACTTTACAACAAAGAAACGTTTCCAGCAAGTGATTGATTTTATGTCGCGTGATTGTAAAGATTTTATTTCAATACTTTATCCACAATGTTCTTATATATCAATTACCGTGTCTTTATTAAAATTGCAAGTCCTTTTTCTTGATTACCTCAAACATTTCATTAAAGTGACAGTAAAAAGTATTAGACTACCATTTGTTTCTAATAGTCATAATTAATTATTGTCTTTTCTGGTGCTGAAATACTGAAAATATTTTACAAGAATGGATTTTCCATTTTTTGTGTGCAATTCGTTGATTTTTGCGTAAAATATGATGTCACCACAAATAAATGTGACATTGCTAAATATGTGTAAGTTTTATTTCCGAAAGTTTGAACCATGTTGACTAAATTGTTATTTGAAATGTACTGAAATGTAATAATCTCTGGAGGTTTTCATGGAGAAATCTGTGGGACACACAGCAGGTTATATGTACAAATGTACCTGAGATATGATTTCACTAAATTTTGTTTGAAAGCAGAAAACATTTTGTCTGAACTATTTAAATTACAAGTAAGTCTGAACATTAATTTTGAAATATATCTGGAAGTCAAATAGGGCAATTGTCCACAAACATTCCATAATGAAATCTTAAAGAATCCATCTCCCTTACAAAGATTTATAGTCACTTTACATTGATTGTTAATTAATTATATTGGTTTAGTGATCAGAATGTTAAGATTAAGACGTCTTAAGTAACCTTAAAGAATGATTTCACCGTCTCCTGATTACTTCCTTAATATAGCAATATATTTGTCTGTGGTTTGTGTTAAGTTTTATCAACATCAGAGTAATTTCAAAAGCCATATTTAGATATCTCAAGTCATGTTTTTTTCTAAATTTTCATTAAATATGTGATATTTTGAAGGGTCAGTTCTCCGGAATACTGCACTGTCTTACACGTAAGATATCTTGATCTCGGAAACAGAAAGATATTTGTTTAAAATTAAAAGTGACATGAGGAGTGGGCAGACATTTTATGGGATAACATTGAAGTTCTATATCCTGTGTCACTGATTCTAATGGACTCACAACTTCACTGTCACATTGATTCCATAAATTCTTTACCAAGGGCAGTGAAATGTGGAAAGAATGTACAATGTTAATTGCTGTTAAATGTTTTGAAATTAAAGGCTGTAGTTAGGGCAAGATAATCAAATTATACAGGGGCACAAATTTGTTCTGATGAGTTCATGGTCCTTCTAACCAGAAGAATAACATTTTTTCATCACATTGACGAAGTAAACAACTACTTATCTGTTGTTAAATGAAATTTATAGAGCTATTGTTGTGTAAATTTCTTAACGATTTTTTTTTCTGGTTATTCTGTTTCATTTGGATTTTAAACATTTAGTGAAAATTAATGCATGGCATTGCCAAATAGAGTGAATAAATGGTAAATCTTGTGATTTTATAAGCAGGATAATAGTTAATTGGACTAATGACTTGGATGGTGAAACTAATGACTGACTTGGAACAGAGGCTGTTAGTTTGCCTCCAAATCACTAGTCAATAGTTAGTAGTGATATCTATTGTCACGAGTGCTGGACTAGTGACTTGGATGGTCAAACTAATGATTAACTTACAACAGAGGCTGTTAGTTTGCCTCCAAATCACTAGTGAATAGTTAATAGCGAGCGCAGCGAGCACTATAAGAGCATATGCATTTTTACATAAGGGTCATTTAGAAAAGTCTATGTTTAATGGGGGCAGACATATGGTGCTACATACTAAGGCTAGAAAAAGTTTTGTTAGCCGTAAACGAAACTAAGTAAAGTAAGGGAAATAGCTTGCTTCAAAATATAGTTTTAGAGTGAGAATTGTCATACCGGAAATGAGTTTCTGGAAAGGGCTATTGCTGTGCTCGCATCACCGGCCACGCCAACAGCATATTAGTGATATCTATTGTCCCAAGTGCTGGACTAGTGACTTGGATGGTCAAGCAAATGACTATGGAAGGGAATATCCGCCATAATTATACATTTCTTAATTTGTAAAATGCAATTTCTTAATTTGTAAAATGCAATTTCTTAATTTGTAAAATGTAATTTCTTAATTTGTAACATGTATTTTTTCCATCCGTTACATGAATTTCTACATTTCTTGATTTGTGAAATGTAACTTCTTAATGTGTAAATGCAATTTCTTACTTTGTTAAAGTATTTTCTTCGTTCTTTACATGAAATTCTACATTTCTTGATTTGTGAAATGATATTTCTTTATTTGTTCAATTAAATTTCTTCATTCTAAATCGTAACTATGAAATTATAAATTTCTTAATTTGTAAAATGGAATTTCTATGTTTGTATAGGACGTATATTTGTTTTTCAATCGAAATATTAAAACTCTCTATCTGTGATATGTAAATTCTTGGTTTGAGTCACGTTTTTGGAAAATGTGTCAATGTAATTATTTCCGCTGACAGCAAATGGGAAGTTCCGTTTCTCAAGAAAAACTACAAGTTACAAATCAAGAAGTTACAAATCAAGAATGAAATAGTTCCACAATATTCCGCATGAGGATGCTATTATCGTTACCGGAAACCATGGATCCATCATATATATATTCCATATTATAAAAAATAAAATATGTAAGTGTCCTAATTTTCTGTCCATATCTAGACAGTTTAGCAATAGATACATGCACTGTTTCGATTAGGGAGGGGGGAGTAGGGGCTCCCTTTCATCAAATGAAATTCATATTCATGATGTAACAAAAACATGGTTCTTTGTAGAAAATTACTACTAAAGACGTTATCATGTAGTTCTAGCCCTGCCTCAATCAATCCCCAGCCTATCTGACCACAGCAAATGAGTCCCCCTAGCAGACCCTTCCCCAGAACTCATACACAAGAATCCGGGACACTTCAGCCGGGGTAAGGTTATCAGTGACCAACAAGGGAGCACTATCGGACTGATAAAATTTAACATTGTTCTATATGGAAAAAATATGACAGTTGCTTTAAAATAATTTGTCAACATTTTATTTGTACAATCATAAACTATTGCCACGTCAGGATGGGAAAAATACATGTTACAAATTAAGAAATTACATTTTACAAATTAAGAAATTGCATTTTACAAATTAAGAAATTGCATTTTACAAATTAAGAAATGTATAATTATGGCGGATATTCCCTTCCATAAATGACTGACTTAGAACACTAGTCTAGCATAAGGACATAGTGTTCATAGTGTTCTAACAGCAAGTAATTATCAGTCATGATAATGTAGAGTTGAGAATGGAAACGGGGAATGTGTCAAAGAGACAACAACCCAACCAAAGAGCAGAAAACAGCTCAAGGCTACATAATACTGTACATGAATGTATTATTGGGTTTACTGCAGATTGATATTCCAAAAATTCAGTTGCAAGTCATAATGGGAAGCATTTTTTGGGGGAGTGAGTGTAACCCTGCATTTTAGCTTCCTCCAATCATTCATATCTTTGTCATGTTTATGACAATTTGATTGAAAATCTATGAAATTTTCACATGTCCTTATAATAACATATATAAACTTTGCATGATCAGGTTGAATGAATAAATGCTGCATAATTTTCATGTTTAGAGTAGATTAAATAAAAATCTGTTCAGGTTTATTTGACTGAAGAAAAATAAAATTTTAAAGGCTTTTCAACCTGAGAATACAGTTATCTATTATCAATACAGGATTTGTTTGTGTGTGTGTGATTTATGGGCAAACAGATGGCTTTATTCTCCTTGAACATAAGTTTTTTTTAGGTCACTTCTGCGAAAGGAATGATTTTGTAGTTTATTCATTTGCAAGTCAGTTATATAATACAAAATAACAATTTGTACTTTAACGGAAAATATGTCTAATCAATATAAACTAGAAAAACTTATCCTTTGTGTGGTTTTATTTTATATTTATTGTTAAATATATAACTGTCTTCTCAGATAGCATCAGTTATATTATATTGTGTTTAATCAACTGTAAATTATTGTATATTTAGATTCAGACTTATTACTGGATTTCTTATTTGGTGAACAGCAGTTTATGGAAATAAATTGACAAATTTCTATATATTTATTACTTAATATATAGATCTCCTTACACTTAGATATGAGATCCAATCACTTCAAATTAATTTACACTGGTTTAGATAACAGAGTTATCTCCCCTGTCTAAAATCGTGGCTGGTTGAAGTCTATAGAAGTTAATTTTGTTTTGAGATACAAAAAGACCATGATAGAGCATAAAAACTGTCAAAATCTCATCCTTTACTAGTTGAAATGAACTAGCATTTAACAAATAACTCAACCAGAACTAATGTTTGTAAATATTTCTATTATAAAGACATGTGTTCTAGAGAAATATACTTTTGATTTGAAGCATTTAACTATGTAACCAACTGCATTTATACATATCTAAAAAACATATACATGTATCTATAAATAGGTAAACTAAAAGGGGATATATATATATATATTTGTAGGATTTCAGATATAAATTATGAATTACATAGATGGGTTGTGTGATCTTTTGATTGATTGTCTCATTTTGTTGATCTTGATCCTCATGCATATTAAATTTAAATCCTTTGGGATAGTTTTAAAAAGAACAAAAAGAAAAAAGAAGAATAACAAATTTAAGAATTTCTGATTTATTTTTCAGACTGTAAATACATATTCAACAATTCGTTGCTATCATCTGTCAATTATGGAACATTCAACACACCACATTTTCCACAGAAATATCCGGTCAGTAAAAGATGCCTCTTTGTCTTTGTTGGAAAGCAGGATGAACGTGTCGAGATGAAATTTTTAAATTTTAATCTTCAAGGAGTAGCACCATTGTAAGTATAGATAAATATACAGTTGAGAGGACTTTAAAATCATTCATTGCATGTATTATCATTGACACAGCATTTTATTTAAGTCCACAGTAATGCTTGATGGAATTTCTTTGGAATGAACAATTATTTTACCTCATTTGCAATGTGCAATTTGGCTTTAACGGAGTAGGACTTGCTTACCCTATTACATCACTTGGAGTCTTTCCTGATTTTAGTGGGAGTTCACATTGCCTGTCCCTTAGTTTTTGTGGTGTCTTGTTACTTCTGTCAGGGTTCACACAGGTCATAGAACCCTGGAAAAGACCTGGAACAGTATCTTTTGTCAAAAAGGCCTTAAAAACTCGTGGAATTGTTAAATTTCGTCTTATGTCCTTGAAAAGTCATGGAAAATTTTGTGTCTTAAAAAAAAATAGTATATATATAAGCCAGTTAATCAAACTGACTGTGAATTGATTTTGTTTAATTTGTTTCCAATATATGTACTTTCCTATACACATTTTGACTGTTTAAATTTAGTCTTTAAATTTAGTTCCTATAGGTCATGAAAAATTCAGAATTTGTTTTGAAAAAGACATGAAAGATTCATGGAATTTTGGAAAGAAAAAAGTGTATAAACCCTGTAATCTGTATTCTTTTCCCGATATTTTCTTTTTCTTTAGAGTATCTCTAATGATAACGGGGTAGACGGTTATTTAAATATAATGGTGAATCTTTGAATTCTGATATTGTGATTTGAACCAAGCTCATGGCAAAGTGTCTTGAACTACGATATTGATTCAAATAGATTGAACTTTTTCTACCCAGGGTCAGGTGGTTCTCTTCACGTATTATTCACCCATAAAAACTGATGTTATGATATAAGCAAGATATCCTTAAAAGTGCCATTGAACCCAATAAGCACACGAATTCATAATATAATGTTATTAAATGGGCATTTTCATATAAAGCCTGTATTATCTCCGTTGCCTCGGGCCTATACAGCTGATAGAGACCCAATACAACAGTACGAGGACATAATACAGGCTTTATATAAAAATACCCATTTTATGACACCTTTATTAACTAATGACTTAAAATTACAGTACTTTTATTAACCAATGACTTAAAATACATTATACATTGTCTATTTAATACAATCCCATGTGTCTGAAACTGGTCATCAGGTTTTATACAGAAAAGCCAGAACTTGTTATTAATACAGGTTTAATACAGAAAATCCTGTATAAGACTTGTATTAATGACCAGTTCCGGTTTTGTATTAATTGGACAGTTTTCACTGTATTTCAGCACATTAGTTAATAAATTATAATATTGACAGAATATTATAGTCTCGGCAAATGATCCCAGTTGTTATTATTACCTTTTACAAACAAAAAAATGGCAAAATTTTTTGAAGGATGTCCTTGAAATGTTTTTAGAAATGTTTTTTTTTTTTGAGAAGTAACTCCATTTCATCAACAAAACATATTTCCCTTGGAATGGCAAAAACACAGTCAATTGAATTTCTAGCAATAAATGGTAAAAAATTGCATATTTCTCTTTTTTTAAAGGTTGAAAATGGCATCGTATTGTCTTGTTTGTATACTCACATATACAAAAAAAGACAATATAATGTTATTTTCGACCATTTATTACTAGAAGTTCAAGTGAATATGGGAAAACATATATCTTAATATATCTTATTCAGTTACACTATAGATACTACAGACATTTTGTGTAAGTAAAGCCAAGTTTTTTCTGGTAAAGTAGTCAGCATATTGGAATAAATGAAAAAATAAATTTATTTTGTGTAGACTCCATAAGAATCAAATTATATACAGATATATCATGCTCAGGAGGGGTATTTTGATAAATGTACCCCTCATAAGCATGATGTATCTGTTTAATTGTACCGTATGTCAAAATAAAATGTTTCCATCTGCAAACGCTTATACTAAAATGCAGTGATGATGTAGACATTTCAAGCGTCCAGTCGGATAAGAGAATTTTTCGCAAATACCACGGCAGAGGAAAATAAATGCAAATAAATTTTGGCAAACACCCTGCTGCCTGTGAAATCGTTTGTAATGCATAATATTTGTAAAAAATACCCCTCTAATGAACCAGTCAGATTACAGCAAGGTGTAATTATAAAAAAAATCTGTGCAGATCAATGATAGCCTACATAAATCATTTTCAAATGGGGATAATTTTTTGTTGGTTATTATCTAATTTAAAAAAATGCATTGACAGATTTGAATAATGTAAAAGATTCCAATGTCTGGTTTTTATGAATAAACAAACCCGTTAAGTAATTTTATTTCCTTCAACTTATGTTTCATGGGGACTGTTTGATATGCAAATTTGTCTAGCTTTTGTTGTCCTCTGGGATACAATTCATTACACAGTAACATATAAAGTTAACAGTATTTTACCAACAAATATCCCTTTCAATTTTTTTCGTGTTGGAAGATATCCCGGCGGAATTCTTTCTAATGGGTGTGAAAATATCAAAATTGGTTGAAACGCAACACATGTCTCTTAAAATGATTTGATTATGAAAAATGAAATTTGTAGCATATTTCTTTTATATGATTTATTACAAAATCTATTACATTTTGTCGCTTTCCAATATCCTACACAAAGTTAGATAACACTATCAGATAACAGGACAAACGTTTGTAGTTTTGTTCCATCTTTCTCTCAAATTGACAGCTTTCCGCAATCTTGGTATCGATTCCAGACTATGAGTTGTTGTAATTTGGTGAACATGAATTGTCAGAGGAGTTTCGCTGTAGATAATACTAATGGAATCGCCTTGTTTTTAAAGCAAACGACCATAATAAAAGATTGAAAAATTAGTTTTGCAGATTAAAGACAAAGAGAGAATTAAAATGTTTATTATATTACGATAGGAAAAGATTTTTTACATAAAAGCAATATTTTGTTTGATGTTGGATAATCTACTACAGGCATTAACTATTCCAAAAGTAGTTGTTGGTTTTTGCACATTAGGGTTGCTAAATGTTGCAGTAAATTATTCGCCTAAAAGCAGACATGCGTAATACTTTATGTTGCTAAAACAATAGAAAAACAAATTAAAATACTTTTAACATTAAATTCAGTGTATTATACTTCCCAGGGTCTAATTATGGTTGTTGTAACAGAATAAAATATAGTACAGTCAAACCTGCCTTAAAGGACACCCTCTGTATAGCAAATCACTGCTTATAAAGGGCACCCTCTATATAGCAAATCACTGCCTATAAAAGGCATCATGTATATAGCAAATCACTGCCTATAAAAGGCACCATGTCTATAGCAAATCACTGCCTATAAAGGACATTGCAAACAAACCATGTAAAAAACCTCTTTATAAATGGCAAGTGTTCATAAAAGGCATTTTTTGTGTTAGATTATATTTTGTACCCGAGTCTCATTGTATTGTAAGTTTTACAAGATACCAGCCAATAGTATTACAGTATATAGTATAGTATGATTAAAAAACAGATGTACTTCTAGATTATTCCAAATGTCCAGGATGTCCCGACATAATGGCAATTATCTTGGTTATTATTGGCAAACTTTAGAAACACTACATACCTTTTCATAGTAGCCTTGCTCATACAGTCTGCCAAGTATGCATCAGTTTGGGACCGTTATATGTATGCAATTCTTACTGTAAATGTTTAATAAAATTCAAGGCTCATAAATGCTGTGAAATGAATTAATTCTTTGATACAAATTTTGTTGCACTAATTTCACGGATTGGAGTTCACTAACTAGACTTTTATAACAGACATTATTTCATATCACAGAAAATTTAGTTGTTGTTATTGGTTAAAACATGGTCATGTGGTATTAATTAATCTGCGTTAAAATGCCAAGCAGGCATTATCATGATAATGCCTGTGGGCATTACCACACGGTAATGCCTGTTTGCAATTTAGAGTTACATCCCCTTTTTAAAACGCAAACGTGATACAGCAGTTGTTAATTAAATTCTAGACAATTCTAGATGAAATTTTGGTTTCAATGAAATAAAAACAATACTTGCTCAAATAGTATTGTTGTAAATATAACAGGGTGCCTTTTTTTTTATGTACTTAGTAAGTATGCATATTTCGAATATAAATAAATTCTTGTCAGTAATGTTTGAAGTAGAAAAAAGAATATACATGAGGAACTTCCATGAATGTACAATATACCAACATAGCACCAAAAGTAATGACAGAAACATAAACACACATCCAGAAGTCATCATGAGGTCTTCAACATACATGTACATGTAAGGAACCCACACCCAGCAGATTTATATTCTTCAATGAAATAAACACAATAGTTGCTTATATAGAGGGCATTATCATGATAAATTGACTGCCCTCGGGACAGATATTTCCTGTGGCTCGGGCATTATCAATGTTTCAGGCAATATCACTGTCCCTTGGGCAGCCAATATATCATGATAATGCCCTCTATATCAGCAACTATTGTATAATTAAAGGTCACTTTGTATTTTTTTCAATGATACTGCCAACAATGACAAATATAACCTATAATTCTATATAGCAAGATATATGAAGCAGAATTTTAACTAAGGGATAGAAACATATTAGACTGCATCAACATTTGAACAGAATGAGAGTTTATATGATACAAGACAAGATCATTGTCTGATTTAAGCCTAAGAAGACAACAATGACATTATGCGTTTGGCCTGACTTATTTTAAAGTTCTTTTGTTATTAATGCCGAATCATAGGGTTGTAGACATTTTCTGTCAAATGGACGGAAATTCCAGCTCTTTTTGTAACTTCTTTGTAATTAAGTACTCCTCTAAAGGGAGATAATTGTTTCTTAACACCATTTAAACCGTTTGGTGATCTGGCTACATTTTCAGGAGTAGAAATGACACATTTTAGGGCATTATTTCAATTAAAGAAACTCATCTGCTTTGAACTTGAAATAAGCAGCTGGCAAAGATGTCCTCTGTCTACGAGTTAAGATGGGATTATTGTTGGACAGCTATCGCAAATTGGCACTATCGACGGGGATTAAAAGAAACAAGTAATTGTGCCCTAGAGATAAAATTACAGCACATTGCTGATTTATAACGTGACTTTTAACTTCCTTATTTGGATGAAGTCAGTCTAATTGCCATGCTTTACTTTAACCCATTCACCATAAAGGATCGGTAAAAATCAATTCTATTATTTCCTGGACGAATTGTCGTAGAGTTAAAATGGCAGAAAGTCGTAACAATCTTATTGCAAGGTAACTTGAAAGGAAACATTAACACAAGTTTGATGATAACTATTGAAAGGTTTTTATTTTCACATTAGAAAAAGTCGAGTCAAGACCTTTTAAAAACATATTCCTTAATGATTGTTTCCACTTATGAAACACAGATGATCATAGAATCATATTGTTTTTATGATTTCAAGGATGATATTTTCTAATAATTTCTTTAGGTTTTTTGATGATGGTTTCTAGTGATACTGGTCATAAAACCATAATATTTTATAATTTCATGGTCATCTTCATTTTGTAATAATTTATTGAATTAAATTCTGTTTGGAAGGTAACTTCAGAATTTAAAAAAGAATTTTTCAATGTTAGAAATATATAAATTATACTGATAAAAAGATGCATGAAAAAAAAAATTAAAATTAAAAAACCCTGAAAACACAAATTCAAGAACAATGAACCAAAAGTAAGCAGTTGTTAAAAATGGGTTGAAATGTTTTTAGTTACATGTAAATTTTGGCAAGAAGATCATGAATTAATTTGAATATCATTTATTAAAGCTTTGTGTTTTGTTATTTTTCTTAAATTTAAAAAAAAAGTTTTCACAAAACGAAAAAATAAAAAAAGATTCAATAAACAGCAACAACAGTAATTTTTGAACTGCCCTATCTGAACAGTTTGCTCTGTCAGAGACAGAGAATAAGCACTGTTCAATGCAGACATTCATCATTCCCAATCCATTATTGTTCATAAAAATCTGTCTGGAAGTGGGGGACGATAGAGAAACTATCTATCTGTATCAATCCTTCAACTGTCACTGAGCCTGACTGACTTTGTTGTTTATCTTATTATTTCATGTAGAAAAAAATCAAATACACAATTTTGGAATGGTTATATTGACTTTACCATTTCTGTTCTTGCACTGAAAACAAATGACATGTAATGATGCTACTGTGTGTTTTTTTTTTAAACTGGAAGTCAATATCAGCAATATCTCAAATTTATTAATTTTTACATTAAATACGATGTCACTACAAACAAATGTAATGTTGCTAAATATATGGAAGTTTTGTTTCCAAGAGTTAGATTTATGTTAACTTTTAGGTCAATATTAGCTAATTGTTATTTGGAAGGTACAGAAATGTGAAAAGAGTACCTTAAGTTTTTCATCAAGAAATCAGTTGCCAAGGGACGCACAGTAAGATAAATACATGTACACTAGAACGCCTTTCTCAGAGGCAAGTAACTTGAATATAAAGGATATCTTAAACTACTTTTTAAGTCCTCTCGTTGAACTCCATTCTCTTAAGAACTTCCATTCCTCAAATTAAATCAAAGTGATTGAGTGTACATTATTTAGAGCAACTGAGGTTTTAGTCTTCATGAAAATACTCTTCTATAAGAAGTTTCCAAGGTTGTTCAATGTATTTTATGGCTATAAATTTGATTCCAATAATTCTGCTCTGTAGTACTATTTACAAAGATTCCCTCAGGAACAATCACTGTGGAACATGCTCCTTATTTGAATATCACAAATTTATCTAAGTTACAAGTTAGCACATTATAAATTACTATTATTTCAAGTAAATCCAAGCTTGTTAATTCCTACATGCTTGAGTGGAATGCATACATTGTTGTTCAACAATTCACATCAAAAATTTGAATTATCTAAGCTTTTTTAAGTTCATGAAACTTTTCTGCTAACTTCTGTTGTCTAACCTCCTTGAAGTCTCATATCTTAGCTATTATGACTTAATTCATTACAAAAACATGGCCCTTCCAAGGATTTTATCAGGGTTCAAAACCATAAGTTTAAAAACTTTGCAAGTTGGTTTTCTTTCAGATCAGTCTCAGGAACTTTGATATAACGGTATTTCACTATACATTTTTTGTGAGGGATTGGAAGTAGAGAATATAAACGAGTGCACCTAACTAAAGGATTTTGTAGTCCATATTAAGTAAAACTTTTTCTCACTGGTTCAAATTTTAAAGACATTTTTCAGAACTTCCAGAACACTATTAGTATTGCATTGATATTCAGTTTTAAGATAGAGTAGTATATGTATGAAAATGAAAGGAGTTGGAGTATGCATCCATGATATCTCCAGTTTATAGATGGTAAAAGATTGCTAATATCTGGAAGTTCTATTACAAGCTACAGGCAAATCTTAAAAAGTATTAAGTTGTCCCTTAAAAATGTCAATAATAAACAGAAATCACAAAAAATCCTAAATTATCACACGATAACATTTATTCATTGGAGTAGGCAAGGATGAGGCAGTGTTTATTAAGATTACCATTTCTAGAAGCTGTTTCGATTGGATTCATGTTTTAATCTGTGTAAGAATAATTTTGTTCTTGCCTGCTTATAATATGCCAGAATGACATACTGTTGAAAATTCTGTCATCTTGTAAAACATTTTATTTTCAAAGGTTCATAAATGTCTTATAATGCTTGATTTAAATAAAAACCAAATGAAATCTTATATTGTTGATCTCTGTAAATCAATGAGATATTTGGTTCATAAAGGAAATTTCTACTTGAGAAGACTATTATTTTTGAAATGTTGGTACTGATTATTTCAGTATAAATCTTTCAGGTTAATTCCTATTCTTCCTGTCTAATGAGTGACTACGATGTTCTCAAGTGTCAACAGTTCCAGCTAATGCCAATAGAACAAGATCTTTTTAATTCCAAAGATAACATTTTCAGAATTGCATGATATCGCTTGGTTGAACATTTATCCTTTTAATAAAAAACACATTTAGCTTCTTGACAAAAAGATTGATAAAACCTAAGAAATACTGGCATGCTGTAAGCTAAAAAAAATCAGTTCTGGTTGACAGGAATGGTCAATTAATTAAAAATTTCATTTGGGTGTCTGTCCATCCTTGATTGATTTACAGAGATATCATTTTCTTCAGGAGTCTGTATGTTATTTTCTTTTCCTTGATAGAAATAAGAAACTCAGCTGGAGGGACATCAAACAAATAGATTTTTGCAGTTATTACTTTTTTTTTTATTTGGTCAACCTTTGTTTGCAGACAGTTATGTGTTTCCTTGATATATATCTATATCTGCTGGGTAGTAATATTATTTCTGTCATTTCTCCATATATATTTTTATAACATATTTCAGTCCAAATAAGTCAGTACCTCAGTATCCTTCATTTTTGCATAAAAAAATTCAGACACCATTTTAGAGAGCATCCAGCCATTTGATTTGTTGGGGCAGGGTTAATGATTGATTGATTCATTCATTGTTGCTTAACATCCAGTGGCAAATATTGCATGATTAATCAGGACGAGAACCAGTTCAATTTATCAAGCAATTCAAACAGGGTTGGGATGGGACACCAAGGGAAACAAATTTTGAGTGCCACTGTAAAAGGGGGATTGTTGGGTAGGGTCGAATAATTCAGCCTTCTGTAGCGGCAATAGCCTACTCTTTTTCCAAAACTACAGAAGGAGTCTTAAGTATGCATGGAGTGTGGCATTCTCCAAACACATTACCCACTATGGTCTGCAGTCAGGCTTTCTGTATTATGACCTGACAACCCTCCAATGAGAGGGTCTCCCCTGTCTGCCACCTGGGGACACAATAGCCAGCTCTGTGGGTTGAGTTCGCGTGATCTGTCACAGGTGCCTAGAAATATTTCATTTATAAGTCAATATCATACAATTTTATTTATCAAACTGAATATGGACAAAATTTGAGAAGAAAACGCACATTGATTATAGACTATTAATGAAGAAACCAGTTTCAATCTTGTACCCTGCTGATAAAAAACATTCATTTTATAGTGTTTTAAGTGAAGTATAATGACTGGTCTTCAAAAACATAGTCTTCTTTGGAAAAGTAAGTTGGAGGTTATTTGTTATCTAGATTTTGAAAAGTAATATGAGGAAAATATAGAGAAGATAAAAGAAAAAAACTTTCATATTTTTGTTCTCCATATAGTCTGTAAGAAACTCATTATTACTAATCATACGATTTAGTCCCAAGTTGGATAAATTTTTTAGTATACCTTATTGTTCCAAAATCAAGAACCTTTGTAAAGTTTCAAAAATAAAGTATCAAATAGTTAATTTCCAGTTAACTATGCATGTATATGAAATCTAAATTTTCTGCACAAAGTTCAAAGTTCAGATTAAGTATGATTTTTTCAGCCTCTGATTTATGCCATTTTTTATTTATTTATTGAATAATTTCTGAATAATATCTGCTTTTTGAAGTGTAGGCAAAAATAGTATATTGAATGCTATGAAGGGACCCCTTTCTGTAATTTGAAAAAGTCAAAAAAATATTTAAAAAGGAACAAAACAAACAAAAAAAGAAATTAGAGATGGGCATCCATGGTACAGTTTTCTTATCTGAAAGATCCTTTTAGAAAAAATCACAACTGTCTACAGTTCAATCTGATAAACACATTTTGACTATGATGTGGCCTTATTTGCAGACTTGCAGTATGTTTCAGGCATGTTGCAGTTTGATTTAATTTGAAGAATGATTACTATTCATAGCAGTTTATTGTGTTTATATATTCAATGATTAATTATAAAGAGTGTTTCAAAATACATAATTTTATCAAGTAGCTTCAGAACTTTGTATCGGGGATTGGATCAGACGTGATAGAAATATGGTCTTTTGTAAGAGGTTTTTCTATTTGATTAAACAGTATTTCAGCAGACATATTGACTAGCTCAGTTTCGTTTGTTTAGAACAACTATTCTATTACAGAATAAGACTACAAATTGAATATTTTATTTACATTTACGTCTTGTGTCTTCCCAATTTATTGTCTATTTTAGATTTGCGTTTTCATCAAATTGGTTACATAAGAAATGGGTTTAATGTGAAATTTGCTGAACATTTATCAAATTTTTCCCCACAGCTTGCTTAATTGTGATGCATTTGGTTGAAAATTGTATGAATTATTTTTAAGTGAATTGTAGCTTTAGGATTAAGTTAAAACACCATTAAGAAAGCCAGTTTTGTAGGAATAAAGTTGTCTTCAAATTTAAATCGATAATTTTGTTGAGTAGGAAAGAAAATTTAATAAAATAGAAATGTTTTCTCTTAATTTTAAAGGACATATCCCTACATTTTTTCAGGTGTAATTTTATTACTGTTGAATTTGTAAGTTTCTCAGAGAAATATATCTGTAAAGACGACACTTCTTATGTATTGCACAAAATCGGTCAGAAATTTTTTGTTTCTTTGTTTAGTTGGGAATTTACTCCGTTTTCAGAACATTTGGGTAATTTTGCGACGGCCAGTCTTTATTGGTGGAGGAAGCTGGAGTACCTGGAGAGAACCACCGACCTTTGGTAGGAAAATTGACAATCCTTGTCAATTAAGATTTGAGTCGAACACACCCCGCCACACGTGAGATTTGAACTCACAACTTCAGTGTGACATGCTAGTGATCATTAGTAGTCATGACAAACGTACCTGGACCACTCGGCCACCGAGCACCTGTCAAAAATTGTTGCTAAATTTCATGTAATCCATATTCATATTACTATAATTAGGATTTTTTCATTGAGAAATTATTATATAAACTTTATTAATAATATTTGTTACATTTCTTTGCCTCTTTTATGTGGTTTATTGGTGATTATGTTTCCTCTGTATCCTTTAATAATTTCGTAAACTGGTGTGTTATAAAGACTTAGCTTACTTGTTTTAACAAATTACCTATAGCTGTGCTATGTTGTTATATCAAGTTACTAAGTTGCCAAAATGAGTTAGCATGCTTGCCTTAAGTGGGGAATGTCACAGGTTTGATTCATGGCCAGGTCCAAAAACATTAAAATTTGTATTTGCTGCTTCTCTGCCAAGGACGTGTCATCTAGGAGTAAGAACAAAGGACTGGTTGGCTCGGGGTCAGTATAATGTGTCAGGGTTCCTGCGGACTGTTACTTCACAAGCTAGCATGTTAAAAATATGGCTCAACATGTCAGTCTAGTATAATGTAGGGTTCATATTTGTATCATATCAACATGTTCTCGTCCTGATTTGCACTTTATGTTTGCCACGTTAAACAATAATTCATCCATCCAAACGGGGCCTCGGTGCCCTAGTGGTCTAGGTAGTTCGTCATGACTACAACTGATCACTAGCCTGTCAACGCTGGGGTTGTGAGTTCAAAACTCACCTGTGGCGGGGTTTGTTCGACTCCGATCTTAATTGACAAGGATTGCCAATTTTCCTACCGAAGGTCGGTGGTTCTCTCCGGGTACTCCGGCTTCCTCCACCAATAAAAACTAACCGCCGCGAAATGGCCATAATATGCTGAAAACGGCATTAAACCCCAACTAAACAAACAAAAACATCCATCCAAACTGAGTATTACCCTGGAATGATGTATGGGTACACCAACATTTAACTTCATGTACAATATTACTTTTTTATTCTGATCCGTTAGTTGAGAAATTTTATAGGGGAAGATAATGTTTTTAAAATTTGAAAGGATATTACTGTATGAATCAATGCAACATTCATTTTAATAACCCGTGAGTAGGCTGTTACAACCAGTTTTAACATAGGTAAAATTCAAGTCAGTGTGACCTGAAGCTTTTGAAAAAAAAGCTTTTTGAATGTCATTGCAAACATATTTATTTAATTTTAACAATAACCACTAACTTTATTGTCGTTATTTTCATGGGAATGAAGTGAAGGTTTTATTATGCCATTATTATCTTAAAAAAACACCCCAAAGTCTTGTCTATGTATGGTATAGAAGAGGCCTGTTTGAACATAAATCATTATATTAAGCATAATACGCAATGTTTATACATTGTACTAGGCTTTTCTTGAATGAATTTATCCCTGTAATAGCCTCTAAAATGTGATTATCTAAATGATAATTAGTATTGAATCTTAATTAAACAGATGCAAAGAATATTTACTGTTGGTCTCTCAAGAGAAACATGGGTGACGACTTAGCAGAATGTCAGGATACTTGTTATTTCTCTGAGGTGAAATAAAAAATTTACACTGTGTTAATCATGTTTTACGATGATCTAGTTTGTGTGGTAATCAAATTATTGAAGAATTTAATCTTTTTCAGATGTCAGTTTGATTATCTGGATATATATGCTCAAGTATCAGACATCGGACAACCTCTGATAGAGACACCCCTCCTGGGACGATTTTGTGGTGATGGTTTAGGACGACTCCCAAAACTCATCATTTCAACTTCTAACATCATCATTTTGGACTTTTATTCTGACTTCAACAAAGCTGACAGAGGATTTCAAGGAACTTACAGATTTTTTAATGATTGTAGGTTATATTTAAGATTTTTTAACAAGAAAGTCAAGTGAATAATGAAATAGATTCTGAATGGCATTGATATTTTATAAGCACATTAGATGGGGATATGATTTATTCCATTTTTAAATAGAATTGTCCATTATGGCTTCTCTTTGAAATATAGTAATTTAGCTTTCAGAAGGTTGTTTCCATATCTTTTTCATTGACTAAATTGTCTCTAAATGAAATCTAATCTGTTTGTATGGTTATTTTAAATTTACTGACAGTCAAACTAGAAGCAGGATGTAAAAATACTGCTATAAAGAATAGAAACACAACACCTTTATACACGATTTCACACTGAAAATTTATACCAATTTAAGTTTATATTGTAAAATTTAAAAAATTTGATTTTAAGCATTCAGATTGATATTAATTTTGTGGTTATTACGTCATGGGATGTGATAAAAATGAAAAGATATGAGGTATGAATCGGTGATATCCAATCCACTGTTATATGTATTGAAAGTGAAACTTTGGTAACATCTACAATTTTTAAATTCATTTGTATGCCCAGGAATTTTCCACTTGCAGATAAAAATAATCAAGTTTTGTAAAAAAATGTAACAATGGATAATTTTTGAATAACAGAAAGATCTACAAATAAGTTTGATTTCTGTTTGACCTATTTCTTGACGTTATAATATATGTGATACTTTTTAAGGATTCATCTATATGTAATTTAATAAGAGTGCAGAGATTTTTTAAAGCATTAATCAGCAATAGTTTACATTTTATTGGACCCCAAGGATGGAAACTTTTGCTATAACTGTGTCTTCCCCTTTAATTAAAGATTTACAAGTCATAGTTATTAGCTCTGACTATCATGTTTCTGATTTTAAAAGCTTAATTTTTTCATAATTTGGTCATTTTAAGGTTACCAAAAGAATTATTTTTCTTTAAATATGAAATTTTATTTAAAGTTATTTCTGCATTCCTGATATTCATACTTTTGTCTTTAACTCTACTGTTGAATTATATGTATGACAGCATGACAAAGGATTTAAGATGGCATAAAGTGCATTTACTGTCTTTGTCAATGAATAAAAGCTTAAGTCAGACATTTGAGTAATGATCTAGTGATTTTTCTCAATTAGAGATGAGATTATAAAACTTCAAACATAAAGTGTTAAAGAATTTCACGAAATACAGTGCCTAAATTCTTAGTGTACACTGCAAAACCAGTAACTGGATTTTATTCATTGGAAAATCTGGTTAATGTATATGAGAAACTTACTCATGCAGTACTGGAACATAAGATGAGGAACAAGTGAACTATGATGTATTGCTAATTTTTAATTTGAAAGTCTGTGAAAGGTCTTCTTCAGTCAGCCTGAACAGTACTCTTTTGCTGTTCTTCAATCTGAAAGTCTCTGAAATGTCTTCAGCAGTGAGCCTTCAGCTCATAGCTTACAAAAGGATCAATGAATAAAAGCTCCTAATATGGATTTGTGAGAGTTATCACATGTGCATAAAGTAATTTAATTTAGTGACTGTTGAACTATGAGAAATGTAGTTGTACGTCTGCATGTGCATATGCCTAGCAACACCAAAATAACAAGGATTCAATTATTGATTTTAAAGAATTATTAAGGTATTTGTTTTGAGATTATCGACCAATACATATATTTCTTTTGATAAAAGTCAGTCATTGAGATTTTTGATACATTATTTTTCAGCTGTATACAGATTTGGTAGAAGGAAAGGATTATGTGATTATACTATAAACAGTATAGACCAAGCCTCTGGTTATATAGTCTCACCAACATATCCTGGAATGTATCCAGACAATCTATATTGTACATATACACTAGTTGGAAAGCTAGGACAAAGGATTAAAATCAAATTTGAAGATTTTTCTCTATTCCATGGAGGAGGATAGTAAGTCTCTTAAAGGAATAAGGTTTCAGTCTAGTAATCCACACAAAATCCACACGTTCATGAAAAATGTCCAAGGAACAGCTTTTTATTGCTGTTTGTCATCTTAAAGTCAAAGTAAGATCTTAAACCCACAGAAAAATTTAGCACCTCACTTCAAGATCAGGATTCCCCATAGCACAAGTTCTTATTTGACTGTATTACTAGAATAAGATGTGAAGATCTTATTCATTATGGGAAATGTCATTGGATACACTAGAAAAAGCTGAAATGTCATTGACCAGAAATTAGTAGTTCTTTGATGGTTATCTAAATTTAAAAATTGAACTATCGAAATGTGTACACAGGTTTTGTAGGTTATGTCAAGGTTTTGTTAAGTCCACCATGCTGCTTTGTCAAATAAAAATTGTGTGTCTGCACTTTCTTCTAATGTTCATTTTGCTAACATTAATTGATCTTGTCGTCTTTGACTTTCTATAGCCTTTTATGTCTTTTTTTGTCTATAATTGGAAATAAACCATCTCTGTGAAGTAATAATTTCACTTCTTCCAAAGACTTGTATAAAGAAATTAATTTCCCAAGGCACTATTTAAAAATATCAACATTTCACATTTTCAAGTTTAGTTCATGAAAATAAATTCTAAGTTTTATATTTGGACTGCCAATCAAAACAGTATTATATTGATTGAGTAAGTGACCTGTTTCTAATTCAGATTTAGTGGTGAAACACATTCCGAAGAGGGGGCCTGGGTGGCTGAGTGGTCTAAGTAGTTTGTCATGACTACTAATGACCACTAGTCTGTCAACACTGAGGTTGCGAGTTCGAATCTCACCTGTGGCGGGGTGTGTTCGACTCCGATCTTAATTGACAAAGATTGCCAATTTTCCTACCGAAGGTCGGTGGTTCTCTCCAGGTACTCCGGCTTCCTCCACCAATAAAAACTTGCTGCCGCAAAATAGCCAAATGCGCTGAAAACGGCGTAAAACCCCAACTAAACAAACAAACATTCCGAAGGGCTTTAGGCCGATAGAATGAATCACTGCAGAATGAAAGGTCATATCATCATCTGAAAAAAAGTTGTACTTGTTGTTTTAGTTACCAGTTACAGTGAAACTTCACTAAACCGGCCCCTCTGAAAACCAGATTCCTCTGCAAACTGAACACTTGGTCTGGAATTTACACCTAAAATTTCAAGCTGAATTCTCATGCTCTTCATTGAGTAGGGTATTTTTTAATACAAATTCTCATTCATGTGTGGAGGGAAAACTCCATTCTAATAAAAGATTTTAAATCCATTTTCTACCAAAAAATAACACCAAAGTTACAGTTAAAGAAAAAACAATGCAAATGTAGTTTATGTACTGTAACTTTATGCCTTTCAATATTTCAATTTATTTACTTCTGATCGGATTTCAGTACAGGTTAGACTCCATATTCAGAAGTGACATTTTTAATTTTTAAGTGGCCTCACTGATTCCTTGATCATGGGGCAGTTTCTGAGTTGATACTATTCATATACATGTATATATAATCTGAAATGGCATAATACAGGCAGTGCTTCTAATACACAAAACAAATAAATGGGAATTGACCATTGAAACAAGAGTTACCAATGCAACATTTCAAATTTTTGGGAAAAATGGTAAAAAAAATATGCATTTTTCATTCCGACTAAATATTAAGGTCTTATGTGGTGTTTCAATTGAGATGACCCTCAGTTTTTCAGATTTTACTTACTTTAAGATACATTATTTTTGTTAAGAAAAACAAAGAAACTTTTCCATCTGATTTTCTCACAATTTAAATTACAAATTAGCTATCACAAAAGTTAAGTGCACATGGTACTACACAGGTCCCAGTTATTAACTCCCACTTGTAGTTTCAAAGGTTGTTCAGTGTATTTTTTTGTACTTCATTGTTCTAATTCCTATCCTTTTTCACTCCATATTCCCTATCTGTGGGTTATATATTCATTATATGGTCAAACTTTACCATATTTAAGAATCAATATAATTCTAGGGGTGCATTTATCCAAAACTCGAATAATCAGTAGAGTTGCCCCTTGAAACCTGGACCTCCGAAAAACCATTTCTAAGGTCCCATAGCTGTTCGGTTTATAGAGGTTCCACTGTATTCATATATTAACTCACCTGGCATATGAGCTATTGTCATAATTTGAAATCTGCAGACTCTCAGTCCATCTGTAAAAACTTTTCACATTTTGATCCTCTTCTCTGAAACCTCTTGGCCAATTGAACTGAAACTTTGTATAAAGGATCTTTGGATGAACCTTCATAAAGCTGAATATTTTGTCCCATTTGACAACTACCATGGTTGAAATGAATATTTTCTTATGACTGATTTGTTGAAGTTGAAAATTTCATTGAGGGCAAATATGTGACACCCATTTCCTGTCATATCTGCCATGCAAATTCAAATGTATTACATTTGTGTACTACTAAATATAAATGTGTAATGATATAGTATTATTGTGTAAGGTTTTCCATATTGTCTTAGTTATTGGTAAGAGACAAGCCATATTGGACTGAGGAAAAGCTGAAGTCCAATATGGCTAGCCAATGACCAATAACTAAGCAAATATGGAAAACCTTGTGCAATTATACCTTTATTGACAAACCAATCCAATATGTCATATTGACTAGTCCAATATGATCCTTTATTTACTAACCAGTACAATATGTCATATTGACTAGTCCGATACGGCATATTGGACGGGTATATGTCGTATTGGCATACTTTGACATTTTGTATTGTATTGACAGGTTTTATCAAATTTAGGCTTATATTCTATTCTTAGTCAATAAGGAACTTTATAAAATACTGGTAAGCATATTTTGGCTTGATAAGACGACAGAATATGGGTGATATGAACAATGCCATATTTCAAATTACCGTAATCTAATTTTAAAAAAATTTCTCGTGAGAACATCTCCACATTAAAGGTTTAAAACAAATGTTTTCAATTTTATAAAACTCAATTATTTATATAAAAAAACATAACTTATGTGGACAAGGCATTTACAGAAATAAATTAAGATTACTATACATTTAATACCTATGTTACAATTTTATTGACTTCATTTTTATTTGAAACCATCTGATAAACTTCAGTACTACCCACTTTAACATTGTATTTATTTTTTCTAATCGGATCGAAAAATGTCTTTTATCATATAAAATTAAATCGGATACATTAGTAATTATGTAATTATACAGACAAAGTCATAATTAGCTGGAATTCTACGCCACGTATTGACATTTAATGTTCAAATATCTCATAAGTTATGACGTGATAAATTAGAGATGAGGAAAACATCAAAGGGCAATGGAACAAAAAGTCACTAATTAAAACTCAACATATCTGCAACAATAAAATTGGAGCAATGTAACCATACAAGATACAAAATCGGTATTTGTTGCTTTAATTTGAGATCCTTTTCGTAATGACATTACTCACACAAATTGAAGATTATGTTTGTTAAAGACAGTATAAAAAAGGGTTAAATTAAGGATTCTAAACCTTCAACAGTGATGTTAGTGATCTCATTAAGGAAGTTAGAAAAGGCTAAATCAAAAGTGCCATGAAATGCATATGGCTTGGGATTAGTAATTATACTAAATTTTAGAACTTGTTATAAACAAATACTGGTTTTCAATGTCTTTCTGCATGCGATGGTGTTGATTGATACTGCTGTGTAATTTAAATGACAATTCACATTTCGCTGTTTCTGTTAGATTTCTATTTAATCGGAAAGTATCCGATTTTGACAAATTACACAAATAAGCTTTTAAGCTTGTCTTTATAGATGTTAAGGATTTTAACAATTTCGTACAAGTTATATGATATCTCTGACATTTTACATTAATTTTTCGGATTGTTTTTTTTTTTCACTTGAAACTTTGAATATCAAAAAATTAAGAATAACTTTTTAATGGAATATATGTTTAATAAGGCATAACCAGAATGGACTGTGAAAATTTATTGACACTTGCAAATTTATTCAAAACAAAAATATAATTATATAACTAGTTTATCAATAACATCTCATATAGACAACTCAAACCAGTGCTAGAGGCTGTCTTGAACTTGCAATGTTTTTTTTTCATTTCTGTTAAGGCCTTGCAGTGACATTAAGATGAAGAACAGTAATAAAAGTGAAGGGATATTCCTTTTCTTGAATTTTTTTCACTAGTGAATTTGTGTCAAGAATTATCTACCATATTGTTTTTAACATCTTAGAATCTAAAGAAACATATGAATCATTCATAATATCACAGGCATCATGTCCTTTGTGACCATCATAAGTTTACTCACCAGTATACCATCTTGGATAACGCTTACATCCATTTTGAATATTAGTATCCAATTTCATATTAAGCAAAATTAATTTCAAATGGGTTTCTGCACATAAATAGGGATGCTGTCTGTTGTTAATTCAGAAATCTGATTGGTTTCTGCACATAAAAAGGGATACTGTCTGTTGTAAATTTAGAAATCCTATTTATTGTAAATTCAGAAATCATGTTTATTGTAAATTCAGAAATCATGTTTATTGTAAATTCAGAAATTATTGCATGGATCATACATATATTATTTCAAATCTTACAAAATTAACGAAATCTTACACAAAATATTTGTGTACAATTTGTACCAGAATAACACAAGAAAAACAATTAATAATGTAATTTGTTATTATTACTATGCTTATGCTGTCACATTTTATTTAATTACTGTATATTCAGAAATTATTGTGTGCATTTTGTCATACTTTTAATTTTTCTGATTATATACCCTGTCACATTTTTCGCAATAATTTCCAAATTTAGAGTAATAAAAACTGTATTACCATTACCAGTTCTTATTTAATAAGACAATCATAAAAATTTTACATATTTTTATTTCAGTTGTCCTATAGATTATGTAAAAGTATTAGATGGAAGTAATCCACAAGCAGAGGAAATAGGAAGATTCTGTGGAAATCATAAAAATGTAGAGATTTATTCTTCAAGAGAAAGCTTATTCCTGATATTTAGAACTTTGAGTGGTAGAATAGATACAGTAAATGCTCATAATTTAGAAGGAAATGCTGACTTCCTGTACAATAGGAAAGGATTTAATATTACGTATGAGTTCAGTGATAGATTTGTTAAACCAGGTAATATTTACTTGCGAGTTCTGTGATAAATGTGTTAAACTAGATAAAATTACATTTGAGTGTAGTGATAGATTTGTAAACTGAGGTAATATTACATACTATAGCTAGTTCAGTTATAAATTGTTAAGCCAGGTTATATTTACTCATGAGTTCAGTGATAGATTTGTTAAACCAAGTAATATTGAGTATTGCATCAGGATCCTCAAAAGTCCTTCACAGTGTACTTAAACTTCATAAATGACATAAATTTCTTTTCACATCAAACATTCTTATTATCATATTGTCCTATGGACTGTGGGACATTTGAGAAATAATTCACTGTGGCTTCAAAATATTCTGATTTTACCATAGGTAGGCCCTATATACCCGTGGTAAAGTCATGATGTATTTTGTGATACATTTTATTAGTACCACTGGGTCTATGTCACTGATTATTAGCCCAGTAGCCAGAATTTTTGTCCTTGCATGATTCATTACTTAAATACCTTTAAATTTTCCATTCAAAATTTGACAGATATTTACCAGAAATTTCTAAGGCTCTTCCTTTTGATGCAGAGGTAACCCTTAGTTG
Organism: Mytilisepta virgata; assembly: GCA_028015205.1. Classification (NCBI taxonomy): domain Eukaryota; kingdom Metazoa; phylum Mollusca; class Bivalvia; order Mytilida; family Mytilidae; genus Mytilisepta; species Mytilisepta virgata. The sequence goes on from CM051516.1 coordinate 42,256,118, forward strand.
AGTTTGGATTCCTGTTTGTTTTAATTCTTTGGGGTTTTGATGGTTGTGCTTATTAATTAATCATTATATCTTAAACCAGGTTTCCAACATTTTGATCTCGAGCACTGCTGATGAGTTATCAGTCAACGAAATGGTCATATAGTGCATCAAATTCATTCGGTATTTTATGATACATTTTATTACAACCCCCAATGAATTATTTCTATTCTAATAGGACAGTTTATATGACATTTCTAAATGCCTCAACTTAGGTATTGAGACACAAAGCCGCCTTTACACAGTGCAAGATATACTATGACGTTCTTAAAGCTTTTGGGAAACTTTACTATGATATTGTCAAACAAGACATCTGACATCTGTGATGTTAGAATCAAGAACCACAGATGTAGACTGAAAGCATTTAAACAGGTCATATTTCAATAGAGCACAATTCATATATAAATTATCTATGAAATTGGCATCTATCAGTCTTTTATGTTTAAATTTTTTATTTTCTGCAATGAAAACTTTATATTCTGCACTTTTGTAACCATTTTATTATTATACCCATCGCAAACTAGTTTGGGGGGGTATATAGGAATCACCTTGTCTGTCCGTCGTGCCGTCTGTCTGTCTGTCAGTCCGTCTGTCCATATATCTTGTAAGCGCAACTCCTCCTAGACCGCTCTATGGATTTCAACGAAACTTTACAGAAAGGAAGTACATCATCCAAAGATGTGCATGAAGAAAAATCTTTGCTTTCCAATATCACACAAGGGAGATAATTGGACTTCAAAGCAGGGGGTATCCCTTGTGAGCTTTGCTCATAGTACATCTAGTTCTTCCAAAAAGTTAAAAAAAAAGTTTTAAGTAATGTCCACAAACTAATAACAATCGCTTTTCGTAGATGATATATTTGTTTCTTGTACTTTCAGTTACTAAAAACGACAATCTTAAGTTGATGAACAATTTTTTTTTTTTTGTAAATAATTACTCAGATAGTTGGATAAGAAAAACAAACAAGGTTTTCTCATGTGAAAAATTAATTTAAAAACGTATAAAGATTCTCATTTTAAAAATTTTCTTAATTTCTTAGTGTGTTCTGACATCCCATGGAGCCAATACAGAGTTCAACATAAGGAAGTTTTATGACTTACTGTACCCACATTGTATTACATTGTATTACATATGTATTTATTGTTTCAGCCTTTTCCAATAGTCCAGAAGATCACGTACAACATATAAGGGGAACAGGTATGTTTGTCACAGAAATCATTTTGTTTGTTTTTCTAGGTAGGCAATTATGTAATTCAAATTGGGAGCAATTATGCATGAACATCTTTAATCAGTAATAATTTATTTGTTCATATCAGTTCATTTTAATGGACAGAACTTGAAATAAAAATAGATCACCCAAAATAGTACTTGTTGTAATGTATTATGGTATAATTACCCCAGTGTCAGTAATTTCCATTTAAGGAATGTTTCCAGTTTTTTAACAGGTTAGACGATATAACCTGGTTTGGGTTAGTTTAGGCATAATAAACCGTGAAGTGGTTTATGAATGCTGTAAACTGACTCAGACCAGGTTATTGGAGTATAACCTGTTCAAAAATTGGAAACATTCCTTATAATTTAATTTCCAAAACAGAAGTACAATGATTCCTCAATTCAAGCATCAATAATGACATGGGACTATTTGAATTTACAAGTTGCAGATTAATCCATTGGTGAAGTCAAAAGAACAAACCAGGTTATACAGAATAACCAATGTTGCACTATGCTGTTCAGCCAATTAAAATGCAGTATTCAAATCAAATTAAATTATTTAGAGTTAGGTTTCTACTTTCTACTTTTTGTTTGATAAAAATAATTATCCTTATTATTTGAACACAATTATCCCTTAAATTAAGCAATTACACATAACCAGTATGAAAGAAGAATGTAATGTAAAACAATCTTTTATTATTATTGCTTGTGATTTTAGAATTAACAGCAGGAGACGTACCAGTGGTACCCCGTTATCTCCTGGATATCCAAATTTACCTGCCAATGTTACCTGTAATTATTACCTGGACAATATAACAATATTTTATCATTACAGCTTGTGATTTTAGAATTAACAGCAGGAGACGTACCAGTGGTACCCTCTTATCTCCTGGTTATCCAAATTTGCCTCCCAATGTTACCTGTAATTATTACCTGGATGGCATGAGTAATAGAGAAACTTTAGAAAAAATACAAATAGCATTTCAAGATTTTGAAGTTCCCGGCAAAATTCCATAGTAGGTATTTTATTTTATACAGGATATCATAATGATTGAAGATAAATAAATGAATATAAAAAAATGACAACTGTCTTGCATAAATTATGTTTTTTGGTTTGAATACTGTTAATGACATATATTATGTTTTTTGGTTTCAATACTGTAAATGACATTCATTATTATTGGATGGTGAGGTTTATTTGGGATTTACATTAAATTTAGTAAAATTTCCTGCACCGTAAGGAAGTTAGAGAATTAAAAAAAGATCCACCATCAGCTGACAATCCTTGTCAGTTAAGTTTGGTGTCAAACATGCTTCATGTTTTTGGTTTGAACTCACAATCTCAGTGTTGACAGGTTTTTTATCATTAGTCATTATTACCTACAGCACTCGACCACCTCAGTGGACAGGAAATAAAATTAGCATATTAAAATTGAAAAAAGTAAAAAATTTGCTTATTGAAATAAGTTTACCACCAAATTTTTCTGTCACATGAAACAATCAATTATTTATTTAGTTGGGGTATAAGCCAATTTCAGCACATTTGTCTATATCGCGGCAGCCAGTTTTTATTGGTGGAGGAAGCAGCCGACCTCTGGTAGGAAAATTTTCAATCCTTGTCAATTAGTATCAGAGTTGAACACACCCCACCACAGGTGAGATTCTAAAATTCACAACCACAGTGTTGACAGGCTAGTGATCACTAGTAGTCATGACAAACTACCTACACCACTCAGCCACCGAGGCCCCCAATCAATTACTAATCAAGTCATAGTTACTGATACTGTTACTTTAAAATAAAAAAGAAATGTGCCAGATTTAATATTTATAAATCTCCATTTTGTACTCTTTTGGAGCTGTAATAACGGTTACCTAGCAGTCAACCTTAAAGGAAATCAGGGCATGGGTGCCGTGGATGAGAGATTCTGTGGGTCGTTGTTACCACCAAATCTGACCAGCGAAGACTCTCGCATGATATTGACTCTCGATACTCATGGTGCCAGGGGTAGTCGAGGATTTTCTTCTACATATCATTTTATTACAGGTAATTTGCTTTCTGTTATATTTTTGACTGACTGTAGTAATCCTATAGAGTAGTATGACAGAAGGGATATGATTCATATTGGATTAGTTATTTAAATAAACAGTATCAAAATGTTTGTGTTAACATAAAAGTCTTAGCATAGCTTAGTGTGAGTCATTTCCATTCAAGCACTTATTTTACTGATAACTAAATTTCAGAGTAAATCTTGCATTATGATCATGACACTCCCTTTACACGGTTGCACATCATTTCATTGCCAAATCTTAGATTTCTATACATCTTTAGTGAAGATTTATGTATTTCTCGAATAATTCAGAATTTGAACAAGTTGATCACAGTATAGGAATGACGAATATTTAATTAAAAGTACATGTGTTAAAAAAAAGATTTGGCAAGGGTTAAAACATTCAAAACTGGTTGAACTTCATTCATTTTACTGATTAACCCATTTCCAATCAAACATTTGTTACCTCCCATGATTTCCATCTACAGCTATCAGACTTATGATTAAAAAAGGAGCGGTGTATTGCTACAATAAAATAATTACCCGCTTAAGTTCAAAAAGTTGTTAGACAAATTCATGTTAGACAAAAGCAGATCATAGCTCTAGTTAGAAATAAGGGGAGGTAATATAGTTATTCCATGCACAGAATATTGCTAAACACCCACAGCCTTATCACAGCTTAAGTTTTATAACACCTCACATAACACAGATATATTAGCGAGCGCAGTGAGCGTTATAGGAGCATATGCATTTTCTACATATCGGTCATTTAGAAAAGTCTTTGTTTAATGGGGGCAGCCATATTGTGCTACATACTAAGGCTAGAAAAAGTTTTGTTTGCTGGAAACAGAAGTAAGGGAAATAATGTGCTCAAATTATAATTTTAGAGTCAGAATCGTGATACTGGAATTTCACTCGCTCGCACCTTATTTGCTACAAAAAATCCAAATAACTAAAAATCAATTTGGTGTAGTCTTAGCTATGCCCTCTGCTGTGTGTCCCACATTAACTACAACCTTTTTTTCGGGAATATCATAAATATCTCCAAAATTTCATTAAAATATCATGAATATTGTTACCCTTCCTTTTGTTTCCCTTAGTTACAATTCATTAATGACTTTTCTACTGCTGAAGTACCTTTAATTTTCTATGAGATCAGAATTTCAGTTTCGTTGATTTCTGCATGAAATAAAATTTAATCACTTTTAGGACATGCCTGATAGTTATTTTGAAATGTACAGAATTGTAATACTCATGGGTTTTCATAAAAATATCAGTTACAGAAGTATGTATGACACACAGTAGTTATTTTTATGTCTAATTAGAAAATCCTGATACATTTAGCTTTGTGTAATACATTTCAGGAAATATGCAGCATTCCTCAGACCAAGTGGTCATTATAAAAGGGAAGTGGTGTCCTATGTTGTTGTCAAAATAATTATTGTTTCTCTAGGAAATATTCAGTGAAAGCTTTGTTTAAATTAGATTAATTAAAGGGCTGTTTTTTCATTAGCATGTTTTTGATAACTTTCCAACTGGTTTTATTCTTCTTTGGTAAAGTCCTTGCATAAAGAAGATTAGAATGCATTTATGTTATATAGTTTTTTCTCCTCCAGCAATAAGATCTGAGAATGCTATGGAAGTTGGATTTTTTACCTTTGAAGCAAATTTTCATAAAAATATATTTTTTTTGCATTCTATTTCTTATACACCTTCAAGTTATAAGCACAAAAATTTTTAAAAATAAAGGTCTGGAGAAATAGAATCTTCTAAATGAAATATTTATAAAGCAGAGTAATAATAGCATTGAATTCAAACATAGTTTCTTTTGAGACATCAGATATTTTTTCTATAATTATTATAGCACTGGCTTATTAAATTTAGAACTAAATGCTTGATCTGGATTTTCTGGTCTTTCTTTACAAGCTATTGCCACCAGCTTTAGATATTATCACTGCATATTTCTTGAAATATCATGTGCTTATCTATTTTTTAGTTTAGTTCATTTTTTCCAGCTCTGTATTGTTTGTATATTATATAAATCAATGTTATTGTTAACAAATATTATTATATTTTTTTGTGATAAATGTAATTTCTCTTTGTTGAATCCAATACAATAAAAATGAAATTGGCATTGAAAGAAATTTCAATTAGGAGATATCTGATTCACCAAAATGTGTGATATCTGTTATGGAATTTTTTTATTATGTAACAACAAGAGAAAAAAAAACAGAATTATTGTTTTTTTACTATTTTATAATAAATAACATGTTTCATCTGCCAACATAAGAATCGACCACAAAGTTTAGGGCCTAGCCTGTATACCTGAACTATCACAGTTCATAAAGCACCAAATCTATAATAGAATTCAGCAAAATTAACACATGTACAAACATTGTAACTGTCATAGATGTTTTGAAGAAATACTACATCAAGATTTGTTTTGTCATAATTTCATATATGGAAAAATATTTTAATAATTGGCTTAAATCGTCAAGACGATATTCACTTAGTTAATATTCTTTTTAAAAATGCAGTTTAAAATTGACATACAGTTTTTTTTTTTTTTTTTTAAATTGACATACAGTTAACTCTCGTCATATTGAAGTCCTTCTGACTGTAAAAAAAGAATTTGAGATAGATAAAGTTCAGTTAAAAAGGAGCTGAACAATTTTACTAGTTATGACTGAGAGATAAATGACTACCTCCAATAAATCAAAAATCTCTGTAGGAGCCAGAGTGAAATGATAGTTTTCACATAATATAAAGACCTCAATAAACACTGATGGTCAATTACGGGAAATAAAACTTACCTGTGAAGTATGTAATCCACAAGGTGATGTTTTGACACATGGTGCTTACTTCAACATTATAATTTGGGACTCAAAGTTTGAGACAGAAGAAAATTTGACTCGTGCAATTTCGACCCACCAGAAGTCAAAATATATATATATATATATATTTGCACTGTAGAACATTTTGGAACACAAATATTCTGTTTTTAGACAACAAAGTATATAATATCTATGTTTCTTTGTTTATTTGAGTACATGTATAACCACCTGTATATATTTGAACATGAAAAGTGTCCCAATTATTCAGAATAAACATTATCAAAAAAGCAATTCTTATATTGTTTTGTTTAAAATAAACAAAATATTTTAAAATTTATAATGCTGCCTTTGTTTTAGGGGAAATAGGTACAGGGAAAGTATAATATGTACCTATATCTGAAATGACCTAAATTAATGTGAACATTAATATAAAAGTATATGTTGTAGGCAGCAGTTAAGACACCATTTCATGAAACTAAAACAGGTAAAGGTGGAATATTGAAGGGATATTGTAGGGCCTTCAACGGTTTAGACTAAAACACAAAATTTATATGGCTGACAAAACTACTAAGCATTTTGAATGATAGTTATATTTCCTAGATGTCTGGTTATATGAGGATAAATCATTTTGTTACAGATTTTGGTATACCAGGTGTCAGTCCAGAAGATGGCAAGTGTATATTTCTGTACGAGAGTCAGAGGTTAAAAGATGGGACATTTAATTCTCCATACTATCCTGCAAATTATACTGATAATACAAAATGTGAATATATATTCCGTCCTGCTACTACAGAAAGACTTCTTCTTTCATTCTTTGCCTTTTCATTGGGAAAAGTTCGAACGTAAGTATTTATAGATACGAACTATATTAGTGTAATTCCTCTTATTTTTCGTCACTAAAAAAAAACTATTTTTGACAACATTTAAAACTGACAAAAAATTAGAATTTTGTTATAGGACCGTTATTGACTTTTAATAGACTGACTTGTTCAGTGAATGGTAAGTATAACAAAAGGTCAGAAATTTTTGTGGTGTTTTTATTATTGCAAAAATTGCTATGGAGTGGAGATAACGATAATTAAAACTCACATTTTGATTTTCGATTGTCAAATGTCAAATTTAACTATAACTAAGTGATTCTATGATAAATAATTGATATAATTTTTGTTTTAACAGATGTTCTGAGCGCTCTGATAATATTATAATAGACCAGCATGATTTCCATGGGAATTACACGCGGATTAATACATACTGTGGAGGCGTTTTCCCTGGACCAATTGTAGGAGGGATTGGGAAAGAAATTAGAGTCGTCTTCCATTCTAGGCGTGGCAGTAGAGATGCAGGGTTTCATGCTAGATATGAATTTTTGAATGGAAGGTTGAAAAGTAAGTTGCATCAGTTGTATAATTTATTTAAAAATAAAAGTGCTTTAAGGATGCTCGCTGGTCATTTTTTTGGCCTTTTTGTCAGATTTTTGGAATCCTCGGGTTTTATCCATTTCTTAAACATGAAATTTTTACCCATGAACCCCCACTTTTTCTTTTATAATTCAATCATATATACGTTAACATGGTATTTGACAAAATTTTATGAAATCCTTTTTATTTTTTCATACATCTTTGAGAGACTGAAGTTGTCAATGCAAAGACAATGAAAAATCCAGAGAAAACCCATTTCCTGCAAATTTTCAAGGCCTTATAGCTCTAAAATGAGCACATGAACCTGTATTTTTTTCTTGCTTATTTGTTTACTATTCATATGTTCTCTCAAACTAAAACACCTATTTCAAATCTTATTTATTACCTATTAGACCAGCGATCATCCTTAAATTTTGATGAAACTGCAAATTTTTCCATTTCAAAAATTATATTAAAATGTAATTTTTATTTTTCAGAATGTGGGCAAAACATAACATCTTTTGGAGGTGGAGGACTGATTAAAAGTCCTGATTATCCAGAGCAATATAAAAGTTATTCTTTATGTCAGTGGGTTATAAAAGCTAGCGATAGAAGAAACCTCATACTAGTTGTCTTTGATTTCTTCCATATAGAAGGAAAAATTGATGATGGAGGTAATGTCAGCTAAACCTGATTTTTAGTGAGCTTACCTTTAGTATTTATAAGGTTTAGATCATATATTTCTTTCGACAAAAAATAGCTTGAACCAATTTTTGAAAGCAGGAATTATGTTGAAATATCTTTTACAAGTTAAAACACACTTCATTGTTTGTATGCAGTGCCTATAAAGATAAGTTAAGTATATTCCATTTCTGAGGTTTGCCAATACTGTAAATTCAGAAATTTTCACGTGCAATTATTGTTGCGATTCTTCTATCCAACGCAAAATTGCGAGGTTAAATTATTGTGATCACGGCCCGAGTGAAAAAAAAGTTCTATTATTTCAATCGGAAATCGAGTAAAAATTGAAAATGGAAGTTTTATATAAAGTAATCGTTTTAATTAATGGGATTAAAAATATTAGAATTCAAAATGTTATTATATATATAATAGCTGTGAAAACAATACCTATACAACAAAGTGTCTACCAATTAATCTGTCTCCTCATGTCGGAATTCAATGACCAGACACTTACCTGAGTAAATGAAAACAAAGGGGGACAAATCTAGAATAAATCGGACATGAAAATATGCATTAAAAATGCGAGTTTATCATATTGCGATGCTAAACCGATCACAATTTTCGCAATAATAAAAACATCGAAATAATTTCCATTTACAGTAATTACTGAAGTCATTGCCATTATTTCTATCAAACATTCACGATATTTGGAAGAATCACATTGTCACTTATTGTCCAGATTGAAACCAGATTTGACACTAGGTTCTGATTAGAATCAAAGAGTTCTCATTTGCCTTCATATGCAATACAGCCTTGAGCTGTTTTCTGCTCTTTGGTCAGGTTGTTGTCTCTTTGACACATTCCCCGTTTCCATTCTCTATTCTATATAACTTTTGATGTGAGTGTTTCCATTTGGTGTAATTTACATTACAGATTTTGTTGTTTTTAGCAAGATTGAATATATGACTGTTTCCAAATTTAGTTAAACAAGTTCTACAGATAGAATATTAGTAATGTACAAACCTTTGTATGATGAAGAAATATAACGTTTATATTTGCACACTTGTTTTAGATTCAGTTCCAAAATGTAAAAATGCTGTGATGAGAGTCTACCAGGATCTGACGCAGCCAGGAACAGAACTGTGTGGAATGCAGAAAGAACATCTATTTTTATCAGTCAGGGATTATCTTAAACTAGAGTAAGTAATGTTGCCAGGATCATTTACATATGAAAAATAGAACTTTGATAGAATGATTAGACTGAAAAATGCTCACTGATTGAGATTTTTTGTAAAAATTATAATAATTATACAAATTCCTATTAAAGTTCAGGTCAGGTAATTGGACCAGAAAGAATACTGTTGTTGTAGCTTTGGTTTTAATTCATCGAAAAACATGGCTGTCAGGGCATTTTCTAATTTCTGATTGGCTGAATTTTAAAAAAACTTCTTCTGAAGAACGGCTTAACTGATAGAAACTAAACTTTATGGTTATGTTCCTATGAAGGTGCTGACCAAGTGTTGTTACTTTGGTGCCGATCCATCATCCAACATGGCTGCCAGCGGGGGACTTAGTTTAACATAGGACCCTATGGGAAATACATACAAAAATCTTCTTCAGAGAACCACTGAATGGATTGAAACCAAACATAGCATGAATGTTCCTTAGGACCCTATGGGAAATACATACAAATGGCTTCTTCTTGAAAATTAATGAATGGAATTTAAGCAAAAATTGCATGGATGTTAATCTCAAATTCTTTTAGGAATGAACAAATGGAAATATCAGGTGAGCGATAAAGGCTCCTGAGAGCCTCTGGTATTGCAACCTTCTCTGGGTATTAATTTTTTCAGTCTTTTTCTTACCAATATAATGTCTTTTGTGTGAAAAATTCTCTTATCATGCATATGTCAGAATTAAAACATTTTTGAAATGTTTTGTAAAATGCAAATTAACAAGCATTTTCGTAATTTTATTGTTGCATTAACTATCTTAATGTATTTTTATTTCAGATTTGTAACTTCAGCTCGAGCTTTAGGTGCTAAAGGATTTAAAATTACCTGGACAGAGGTCCATCAGACAGGTTTGTCAAGAATTTTAAATGTGTCAGACAAAGTTTTTAACTCAAACATTATAATGTTGTATCTGTATCAACAGTGTTATAATGGCATTTAAGTATTAAACTTAACAAAAAGAATTCGTAATTTATATTTTGTGGTAGAGTATATTAATGTTATTACAAATAATTTGATTTGTTAAGTGATGTTGAACTTTTCTCTTTATTGAATTATGATTGTAAATTTTGGAAAAAGTTGTACATACATTTATGTATCTCAAAGAACTGAAAACAGACAATCGTTTTCCAGGTAGGATTGAAGGACAGAGGGGCATAAACACCTTAATGCTGTTTCAGGTTTAAAAGGGCAAAAAGATCATGACAGCTTTTAAGAAATATCAATTACTGAATTATATAAGCTCCTTCAAGAGTTTTTTTTTCAACTCTTTCAATGCATCTACAGTTAATTCAGTCTTGTTTATTTGAATTAAAAAGTATTTGAATGCATTTTATGTAATACTTAATGCACACTTCAGAAGTGAGCATTGAAAGGGCAGGTAGGGAGGGGTTGTAGTGGAAGATTGATTGATTGATTGATTGATTGATTGATTGATTGATTGATTGTTGCTTATATTGCATTATATTATAGAGTGGCAAATATTTCGTGCTTTCTCAGGACAAGAACCAGTTCAATTTATCAAACAATTCAAATAGAAGTGGGATGGGATACGAGGGAAACCAATTTTGACTGCCACTGTAAAAGGAGGATGGTTGGGTAGGGTCAGATAATTTAGCCTTCTGTAGTGGCCATCAGCCTACTCTTTTTAAAAAACTACAGAATGGGTCTTTAGCATGCATGGAGTGTGGCATTCTGCAAATACATTACCCACTATGGTCCATGGTCAGGCTTTTGGTATTATGATCTGATAACCCCCCAATGAGAAGGTCTCCCCTATCTGCCGCCTGGGGACATGCTAGGCAGCTCTATGGGTAGAGCTCCAGTGATCCAGTGGGTCCGAGACCACAATTAATTCATAGTGCATTTTCATATTGAAATAAAATTGAATTAAAAAAATTGCACCTGCGCAATCTTGAAAATCTTTCTTACGTAGAAAGCACACTTACTTCCTGTCATAATATCAAAATTTAAAAAAAAATCAGTGCTAACTCAAAATATTGGCACACTTTTAATTGTGACAGCTTATTCAAAATTTTTAAAACATCAACTTTCAACATTCTACTATAAATTTAGAACACAAACCATTTAAAAATGCTTTAATAAGGAGTAGAAAATAAAAATGGAAGAAATACAGTAAATTTATATAGGGGATTATATTTGTGGACAACGAAAAGTGTGTGCTAATTGTGGTCTTGGACCAGTGTAGTGGGAGAGGGCATGGTGCTGCTCTCCTCTATTTTGAAACACTGGGTGAAACATCATCCCATAAGACTGAACAAAGGAATATATGGATTATATCAATCAGTCATCGTGTGCTTCATCAAATGATGAAGTCATGGGTAAAAATACAGATGTCGTCAAAAACTGGAAATAATAAAACAAGCACTAAATGCCCCCGGAAATATTGGTGTAAAAAATTAAACATTACTCACCAAAAATTCCAAACAAAAGTTTTCTATATTTTATCATTCTATTATAGGTCCTTGTGGTGGGTTTACCTGTGAAAAATCTGGATACTGTATAGATAATTCACTGAAGTGTAATGGACTACCAAATTGTGGTCAAACAAAATGTGAGGAAGGGACCAACTGCGATTTGTTAGATACATCAGATGAAACTATGGGATGTAAGTGTATAGTTAAGCAAATTATCTCCCTTTCTTAGAAGTTCTTGAAAATAAAGTTTGAATGGCTTTGCTTGGTTCTGTTAATGTCAAGAAAGGCCATTTGTTTTGACAAAAGCATTCTTAAAAATTCTTCATTCTCAATTCAGATATACTATGGTTAGCTTTATATAAAAGTATTATGGACTACATCTTAAATTATATCCTGTATAGAATGTTATGTTGTAGAACAATAATTTTCTGTCTTATTTATCTGTTCTGTTTTGTTTCTTGTTAAAGGTAGGATATAAAATGTAGGAACACAATGCATCTTGGATTTATTTTCAGAATAATTTGAATTATGTTTTTTTTTTATTTCCTGAATTTCAATTTATTTAATTTTAACTACATCTTCTTGTATATTAGCAGTAGTTAAATCCTTTGTTCACTTGAAAAGTAAGCAACCACTATAAAGTGTTCTGTTCCCCAGAGTCCACTTGAAAAGTAAGCAACCACTATAAAGTGTTATGTTTCTCAGAGTCCACTTGAAAAGTAAGCAACCACTATAAAGTGTTCTGTTTCTCAGAGTCCACTTGAAAAGTAAGCAACCACTGTAAAGTGTTCTGTTTCTCAGAGTCCACTTGAAAAGTAAGCAACCACTATAAAGTATTATGTTTCTCAGAGTCCATTTGAAAAGTAAGCAACCACTATAAAGTGTTATGTTTCTCAGAGTCCACTTGAAAAGTAAGCAACCACTATAAAGTGTTCTGTTTCTCAGAGTCCACTTGAAAAGTAAGTAACCACTATAAAGTGTTCTGTTTCTCAGAGTCCACTTGAAAAGTAAGCAACCACTATAAAGTGTTCTGTTTCTCAGAGTCCACTTGAAAAATAAGCAACCACTATAAAGTGTTCTGTTTCCCAGAGTCCACTTGAAAAGTAAGCAACCACTATAAAGTGTTCTGTTTCTCAGAGTCTACTTGAAAAATAAGCAACCACTATAAAGTGTTCTGTTTCCCAGAGTCCACTTGAAAAGTAAGCAACCACTATAAAGTGTTCTGTTTACCAGAGTCAACTTGAAAAGTAAGCAACCACTATAAAGTGTTCTGTTTCCCAGAGTCAACTTGAAAAGTAAGCAACCACTATAAAGTGTTCTGTTTCCCAGAGTCCACTTGAAAAGTAAGCAACCACTATAAAGTGTTCTGTTTCCCAGAGTCCACTTAAAAGGCATGTCTTAGTTGGAGTAGTAATTAATACTGCGGTTAGTCTTATTAAAAAATGAGACAATTAAGTAATTGAGTTTCTCTCTTTGTTAGCTTTGAATGCTTTAAAGTCATTGGTTGAGATTAGAATATTTAAACCTATGTTTAACATATAAAATTGTAAATTTTAAATTCAAACCCTGAACATACAAAAAAAATAATGTAAGGGAGACAATTACAAATTCAGAGTCTGCAGTTTAAATGGTGCATAATGCAAAGCATTGATAAATTAGGACATCAAAGCTGTTCTTTGGCTTCACACTGGAGTCATATTATATAGCTCAGGTGTTTGATCATATTTTTTTCTATGTAGAACTATTTTTTTTACTATTCAGGTGGTATTGGGAGAGTCCAATACTCTCTTTACTTCACAATAATATTTCTGATTAGCACTTGGTTGTGACAGGTAAGATGGAATGATCCAAGATGCATGACAAGAAATAATGATATATATCTTCAATTCATTTGCAAGCATTCTTTCTGTTCATGGATTAGAATGATTGAATTTAAAAGGGCAACACCATGGTTTTTTTGTGATATTGTTATATAAAAAAAATAAGTTAGTGGCTAAATTAATTGAAGTTTTTACAATTTTGAATATTTAGAGTGTTTATTATTATATAAATCAAATAAATTATGGTATTCATATATCCTGGTTCATGGATAACCTTTGGAGAAAATTTATAATAGAAAGTTTGCTGAGTTTGAGCATGTTTCTATAACATACAATGTATAAAGTTTGTTAATAACTCTATAGGTCCTGCATATATTGATTCTGTTACCAAGGACCCAATGGGTATGTAAAAACTTGACAAGAGTTGATTAACATACTAACATGGATTATAACAGCTGGATATATAGATGTACTTATTACTAATCATGTTACTAAAAGTCAAGTTTAACTACTCATATTCCATGTATAGTTATCCTTCACCTAATATATAAAATAACTATAAAGCTGATTGAACCTGTGAATTTAGGGTACATACTGGCTTATCTCTGTATGTCTGTCTATTCACCTTTCCTTGCATCCATCATAAATTTATCTGTCTCAGTTTTCTTGAAAACATTAAATTTCAACTTTTTGATATTTAAAATGGAGGGTAACTGCTAATCCGTGAGTAGTCTACCTGCTAATAATTTGCCAGACCATATTATGTTTTACACAACATACTATGAATATTATAATATTCTTGAAAGAATCTTATTATTTTTTGCATCAATATATATCCCCCCCCCCCTTTTTTGGAAAGATTGCAAATCGTTCCTATGGCATCGATCTCCAAAACCAGAAGTGTGCCTCTTTAATACAATTAGACTTATTTCATTAAATGTAGTTCCAATGATGACAGAGCATTTTTTAAATTACGAGTACTTTATTCTTGTTGATAATATCTGAACTAATATTTTTAACTAACATAATCTTTATTATGTACGGAAATTTCCAAGGAAATAAAACGAATACCAGAAAATTATTTCGAGGACATGACGCGAGGCGGATAAATTTATCAAAACGAAACTACGAATCTACAGCTTCCCGTTACATTTTAACTGAGGGCATATATACAGATATAGAAGGCTTTTACATTCGTAGTGTTATCTTAGAGAATATCGATTAATAAAAAGTATCATGTTGATTTTATAAATGTTAACGAATATTTATTCTTCTAGGATTAACCCTTTTAAATAATGCATGTTTTGAACTTTCAGCCATTTTGTATATTTACATTCCGGTCTGAGAAACGTGCTGTAGGCATTTAAGTTACTCATTTGAATTGTTTATAATAAATAAACATCTGCTTAAATTTTCCATTGAAAATTATGTATATCACAATTTCAAAATATTGATGATGAAATGGATCAAGAATTTATATAGTAGAATGGATATAGTTATTTCGAGAACCCAAAAATAACTAGGGGAATCCCCATACATGCACATTGGCAAGGTATAGAAAAACTATGTGCATGATTTATCTATATAAACTTGGAAGTTGGAATTTGAAAAGAAGGAATGAATGTTTAACCTTTTCTCTATTTATAACATACTTGTATTGTCCCAAACAGGGCTCTACCTGGAGGGCGATTTCGGTGAAGAAGTCGCCTTGTAATGTTTCACTTCTCCCCAACTCTCGTCAAAAGCGAAGTTGAAGTCGCTTGAACTCATGTCAAAAGCGAAGTTTGATTGACTATAAATTTAATTACTAATTTAAGGAAACTCGGACTCGTGTAGTAAAAATAAAATCCATGCCGCCATTTTTTTCAATCAGTAAACAAAGAAAAATAATCCAATACGTAAAATATGGGTAAACTCGGCCCACTGACAAGTCGGACTGGAATAACAATAATTTAAAAATCATGAGAAAGATACTATGAACGTCACGTAATGACTTCTCCCCGTCTCCCTCCACTTCTCCTTGATAGCTTCAGAGAGAAAAGTCACTTCCCCCTGTCATCCTGAAGTAGGCTGAGCCCTGGTCCCAAATACATTAAAACTAACATGTTTGACACATTTCCATACATGTTTTGAAAATACAGCCATTTTAATTATTGACCTCCTGTTCCACACGTATTATAGGGTAGCGAGTTATCATCTGTTCTTGGGAACTTTACTTTTAAATTACTTTATTGTCAAAATTAATTGTGCATTTACTAATTTATCTGTTAACTCAGACATGCATGTGAATCTAAATTTTTTAAGTCATGTCAAGTAAAATTACGATCCAAAAACAAATATTTTAGTAAAATTTATCACTTAAACTCATTGAACTCTTATTGAAAATTCTCTTCGAACCCTGGAATGTTCATCGATTTTGAATAAAAAAATACTCAATATTTGAAATTATAAACAACCACAGTTGCAATCTTTCCAGTGGTGCTTTTCAGCACTTCGATTTTTTTTTTTTTTTTTTTTATTTGGGGGAGGGGGGGTTGGCTTTTGGAAGAAAAGGTCATATTTGTATAATACTGTCAATGTAGAGAATATGTACTAAATCAAAGTCAAACATTTAATGTTCTCATGCATTGATGTAATAATTAGAGTTTGTGTAAACTTTTTAAATACTTTTCATTTGCTCTTTTGCATCTGACTAACAAAGTTTTCAGATCTGTAACCTAACAATCACACATTGTAGCTACATTTATAAATACATTTTCTTTAAGTCATTGGGTTAGAAGTATACAAGTCTGAAATAGGAGATAAGAACATTTTGTCACTATAGTACATCAGTATACCTCATTTGTAAAAAAACAATATGATTATAATTTCTGACTCATTCCTTACATCACTTTCACTGAAACTATTAATTTGATAGCTGTTATAACTGAGGAACAACTTGAACACAGTTTTACCTTGTAAACATTTTTTTTCTATCTTAATCTATAAATTTGACATTTTTGGCAAAAAAACAAAATACAAGTTTTAATTTCTGCAGTCTCAATTACAGTAAAATCTGTGTATTAAGGACATTTTAGACACCTAAGAAAAGGGCCCTTAATGAGCATCAAGTATATGGAGATAAATTTCCATGGTTTGTTTATTATGAGAATATTTTCACAGTGCTTTTTGTAGAGATTGATTTTCTATATAGAGGTGTCCTTTTGAATCATGTTTTGGCTGTATTATAATAGAAAAAGAACATTTATTTCTGATTTTACAGTAATTATCGATCTGAATAAATCACATTGTCAAATTGCTTCTGTTTCATTCATTCTTTCACTACAACATATCAATGAAAACAGGAGAGAGATCTGAATATGATTTTAATCAGATTGTATAATTATAAACCTAATGACAGAATATCTTCCTTTTTGTCCAAAGGCATGAAAGTAGTGTTTATTTTTTGGTCTATTTTCAGGTCCAAAGCCTGGGAAATTTGAAGTTCTTCACATTGCTGTTGGTGCATCGATCTCATCATTTTTCTGTATAATTCTTGTAGTTTGTGGATTTTATCATAGAAATAAATTCCGAAATAATCCCAAACCTCCGGACAACGACCAAGTAGAAGTACGATACGTAGCAGCTTCATCTTCTAATAATACTGCAGATAGACTGCTAGCCATAGATCATACAGATGAAAATGGCTCTCACAAATCTTCTCATGTCTCAATACAGAAATCTACACCAAAACTTCCAAACCGAACACCGAATCAGGTGCCAAAACATGTTCATAATCCATCGGTAGAAAAAATTAGCCAGTGTTCATCACATTCATCACACTCGCCTTCATTGACTTCAAATCAGTCTCCAAAAATAGCATCTATTCAACGGACTAGTAGTCGAACACCAAGAATACAAAAAGTCTCAATTGTATAGCGATGTATATTTTTATTTATTTTCATTGTAAATATTAAGATATTATGACTACGATGTGTTCTAGATTGAATGAGATTAATGTTTTACCTTTTACTGTTAACTGATACATTCAAAAAGTGCTATGTTTATCTGAGTGCTGTCATATACAAATTTTCTAAAAGAAGTTTATAACATTTATTCTGATTCTTGTCATTTTCACTTTCTTAAAGAAATTGCATATAAATCTTTGGTTTGAAATTTTCTGTACAGTAAATTTACATTGAGGTGATTTATTACAGTAACAGATGATAAAATTCAGATAATTTCAATTAATGACTTCTGACTTCATCTTAAAACCAAAATCTTGAAAGAGATTTTTGCTACTAAACTAGAAACTTCAATTAAATGTTGGTTACAGATTTTGATTCATGAAATGAAAACCATTATCCTATTATCTCCCTTAACAAAGTTAACAAAGGGAGATAAGTGTAATGTCTAAAGAAAGGAGGTAGCTTGGTTAAGGGAGATAACGATTGATGTTTCTCACTTATAGATGGATGGTTCTATGAAATCCACAAATAAAAATGCAAAGCTAATAATAAGTTTTGAAATAGTTTTGTTAAAGTAGACTTCTGAAAATAATTTTGAGAGGAAATAATTAAAAAGAAATTTTAAGTTCAATGTGTTATCTGGTGCAGGAAAGCTTGGTAATAAACTGGAAAAAGTTGTTGAGAAATGCAAAAAATAAATTTTGTAGATTTTTGTATGAATATTTTTTAATCTCACTCATGGAAGAATCAATGTATGTATATGTAGATATTTTTGTAAAATATTTGTTAGTGTAATTGTCTACAAAATGTTTGAATCTGTAAGTATAACTGTATTGTGTGTTAAGGTGTGAATGACTGTGATTTGAGGAATTTAGTGTGTTAAATCCATGTTTTAAGGATGAAACCTGTTGTGATGGGGTGTGAAGGGTTGTTGGTTTGATCGAGTGTGTCATGGTGAGAAATTCTGTCAGTGTAATATTATACTATTACAGTGGCATTGCAGTCTCTTGAAGGGGAATGATATGAACACCGTGGATGTCTTTAATTGCTTCCTACTCCATAGAACATAACAATGTAATCTCAGAATTAAAGTAAACTATGACATTAAATAATTTGCTCGAGATGTCCCTCGTCAATGTAAAATTGAATGTAAATTGGATTTTAAGATATTACCATGTGACTGCATCTTTAATCCTATACCTCAAATTGTTTTTTATTATTTCCTTACAGGTTTGAATGACTGAAGTTTTACTATATTTAGATGTGTAATTGTCTGTTAGTCTGTCAGAATATGAGAGATATGGTTTGTGTGCTGTATAAATAATATTTTATAGTGCTATGTAGTGACACCCTTGTGGGTGTATAAAACTTAATTGACTGTGTATAGATATATGATATATATTATTTATATATGAATTTGATTATGAAGAAGGCCACAGCAATTAGTGTTTTACATACTTATGGTATGCTTCATTTCTGTCTAGTATGGACCAAAGGTCCCAATTAGCTCTTGCTATCTGATGTTATCATCTTTTTCATTTCAATTTTCTCTGAAAACACCTGATCATTTTGAACCAAATAAAGTTTTACTGAATTATCAATGATCCTCCTTGGGAACTAACATGACTTGTCTAACATAAGAGCCTAATGGAATGTACTTGAAGTGGCACCAGCAATAAATTTCCAAAATTTGAATTTTATCCATTTAAAAAAAAATTGTTATTTTTTATGTACCGATTGCAAATACAGACAATTTATTGTTATCAGTTTTAAAACTAGAATAGCCTGAAAAAGACATAGTTTTATATTTTTTTGTTCAATAACAAGTATTTGAAAGTCATCTTTCTCAAACAAGAAGACAATATGTGAACAAAATACTTTTCTGCTCATTTAACATTATTATGAAATTATTTCTTGATCAATTATACATTTATATTGTGTTTTCCGTGTAATTTGACAATATATGTCCTAGGATTAGAAGGCATAATAAACCACCCCAGGTCCTCATTCCCAATAATACCCTTCTCATCAACCATATTGTGCATGGGTGAGTGATAAAGGTTCATAGTAGTTTAGTTAATTTGAATAGTTTACTTTAGTTAATTACTGAGGAATTCAAAATAACTGAATTTTAATTATTATACCCCAAGTAAAATTCTTATGTGGAAAATTGATATGCAAATTATGAAAATAGAATATCAATATTATGTATATGTAATTTTTCTTTTCATTTGACTAGAAAAGATTTTCTAATTTTTGTTTCTAAATTTTAGGTGTTTTTTTTTAAATCAGAAATCTACAAGTAAATGATAGATACAATGAGGAAAAATCTGTAAAAGACAATCTTAAATGTTCGAGTATTGATGAATATATAAAAAAAAAAATATAAATTAGTTCCTAAAATATTTTGCTCAATTAAAATGTTCACAGCATTTATCTTGCATAGTACAGTTGTCTCCCTTGTGTGCAAATTTTATATATATTTATAAGATATATTAACATTCAGTATTTAAGTATGCATAATAATTTAGATGAAATACATAAGCAAGTCATATTCTGTCTGTTCCAAGAAAATAATGGCTGTAAAAATCACAAGATTTTTAAGTATAAAATAATTCACAATGTTAAGTAAAAGTTAAAAACAAGTCAGACTTTATCTTCCAGTTGTTCCCAGGCCTGAAGAAAGCTATTATATCCCATGGATAATTTTTTAAGGGGAGATAACTTCTAACTCCCATTATTTAAATTTCTAACTGGAGTTAGAATCTTTTAAGTCATTTTCACCCAATTTTTGTGCCTTTGAAAAATATTTATCTACAGTCAACTGGTTCTATGAATTAACAATTAGAGCTATAGATATTTCTACATCAGCTCAGTTGAGCTATGAATACTACCTCCATTATTTATGTTGTTTAATAAAATTCCTATTACCTGTATTGGTTGAATGCTCAGTCTAAAACTTATTTGACATAATTGTAAAACTTACCTGAATATGATTATTTAAAAAGATTTTCACTTCAAAAAAATATTCAGAAAACTTTCAGTGAAATGTTTAATGATAAGATGTATTACTGAGGGATGGATGCAAAGTATAAAATGGTTTGTCCCTTAAAGAAATGAAAAAAAAAAATTATGTCAGAGGAAGATAATGTTTTATAGATTCTTGAGGATTGAACAGTTTACAAAAATGTGTCCAAAACAATTTCTGATTAAACTTTTTCAAGAATTAATCTGAAGCATTTAGCAGAAATGTTACATAACATAAAATGTCAGTTTAAATTTCAAAACTTAACAGTAAATTCTACTAGATAAATGATTATTGTGTATGTAACACCAGGTGTCATGCATGTCAGGCTATGTTTTTTAAATTTTAAGAATATCTCTTTAGTGATCAGTTTTTTTCATTTGCATATTTTGAAGGCCATAGATTGTTAAAAACAATGAGATTAAACTATGATTTACAAAACGTTGCTTTGTTTGTGTGTACTTATTCAAAACTTGTCTATTGTTTACAATTCATTGCATTTCCCTTACTATCCTATTTCGTCATATTATTTGGATTCTGATCCTTTCATATGTCAAAGTGTATTCATCCAAAATTTTTTTCATTTTGTGCTGAAAATGGATATTTTTTGTTTTTAAATTCTCTTTCTATACAGGCTCGTAAATCAAAAGACTTTCAAATTGGTATTTGCTGCTTCTCCTCCAAGCAAACAGCATTTCGTAGTTAGAGCAAATACTGGTCGGCTCCAAGTCAGAAAAATGTGTCTGATTGGGTTAACATCTCTTCCTGCATAGTATGTTAAATATCTGGCTCAGCACATCGGTCCAGTACATAGCAGGGTTCATATTCATATCATATCATGTGTTCTCATCCTCGTCCATGTATAATTGTCACTGAACGATAAATAATAATCAATCAATCCATCTTCAATGAGGAGCAACAGTCCTTGCCTCAACAAAAATTTAACAACAAAACCAAAAAATACAACATTCCGTACAATAAATGGGGCCATGGAGTCCAAGTGGTCAAAGTAGGTCGTATAACTACTTATGATCACTTGCCTGTCAATACCGAGTTTATGAGTCTAAATCAAGGTGTGCTTGACTCCGATGTTTTTTTTTTATTGGATTGGAAAGTTTTCTTGCCATTGTTCTATGGTTCTCTGGCTTCCTCCACCAGTGAAAATGCACGCTTCTATACCCCAACCCCATACCCATGCATCCTCTAAGAACAAAAATGAATGACTACTTGCTCACACATTATTCATATAAGATAAATGAAAATTCTTATAACTCCTGAAAAAATCAATCATGACATTAGAAAAAATATGTTCAGGTAATGCTAAACCATGATTTCAAATGTGAACAAAATCTACAAAAAAATTAATGACTAGTTGTATACAAAGTTTTTAGACAAAAGATATGAAAAGGACAGAACTCTTGCAAAAAACCAATCAACACTTAAATCAATAGCATATGTATATGTTCAGGTAATCCACATAATAACATAGTGGGAAAGAAGTTATAGCAATAAATACTCACATGGATAAACTCACATGGATAAACTCTCAAGAGCCTGTATCGCTCACCTGCATTTAACTTTTCACCTTTAGCAGACCTAAAAATTTAAGTGTTGCAGTCAAATTGGCTGGTTTTTCTATAGGATTCTATGTGAAACTAATTTCAGCTGTGGCAGTCATCTTGCTTGACAGTCCAGGTCAACGGATACATTTCTAAAAGAGAACCATCTAAGGACCATTTCTGCTAAGTCTTGTTCCAACTGGCTAAGCGGTTTCAGACAAGAAGAATTTTAAATGAATTTTCCTATAGGGTCCAATATTTAACAAAGTTCGGTGTGGCAGCCATCTTGTTGACAATCTGGGTCATTGGACACATTTCTGAAAGAGGACCTCCTAAGGACCAATGCTGCCAAGTCTGGCTCCAATATGTCAAGTGGTTTCAGACAAGAATATTTTTCAATGAATTTTTCCATAGGGCCCTATGTTAAACTAAGTGTGTGGCGGCCATCTTGGTGGACAGTCTGGGTCATCACAAAAAATTCTGAAAGAGGACCATCTAAGGACCATTGCTACCAAGTCTAATTCTAATTGTCTTAGTGATTTCAGACGAGAAGATTTTTGAGTGAATTTCCCATAGGGTCCTATGTTAAACTAAGTTCTGCTGTGGCAGCCATCTTGGTTCAAAGTCGACAAAATCAGACACATTTCTGAAAAAAGACCTCCTAAGGACCAATTCTGCCAAGTCCTGCTCCAATATGTCAACTGGTTTCAGACGAAGATTTTTCAATGAATTTTCCTATAGGGCCCTATGTTAAATTAACTTCAGTTGTGGCGGCCATCTTGGTTGACAGTCCAGGTCATCGGACACACCTCTGTAAGAGGACCATCGAAGGACCATTGCTGCCAGGTCTGGTTCCAATTGGTCAAGTGGTTTAAGACAAGAAGATATTTCAATGAATTTTCCCAAAGGGCCCTATGTTAAACTAAGTTTGGATGTGGTGGCCATCTTGGTTAACAGTCCAGGTCATTGGACATTTTTCTGAAAGACAACCTCCTAAGAACCATTACTGCCAACTTTGGTTCCAACTGGCTTTGTAGTTTCATATAAGAAGATTTTTAAAATTCACACCCCCCCCTTTTTTTCTATTTTTAGTAACAGCAGTCATGTGGGTTGGACGTCGGGGATGCCAGACATAATTTTGGAAGGAGGCCACCCAAGGACCATTCCACCAAAGTTTGGTCTCAATTGGCCCAGTGGTTTGAGAGGAAAAGATCTTTAAAGGAAAGTTTACGTTGGATGCCGTCTTTAAAGGGCAAAAACTCCTATAAGGGTTCAATCAATGATTTTGGTCATGTTGACTTATTTGTAGATCTTACTTTGTTGAACATTTTTGCTGTTTACAATTTGTCTTTATCTATAATAATATTCAAGATAATAACCTAAAACTGCAATATTTCCTTAAAATTAACAATTCAGGGGCAATAACCTACAAAGGGTTGACCGATTCGTCTAAAAATTTCATGGCAGGTAGATCTTGACCTGGTGAAGATTTTTAACCCTGTCAGTTTTGCTCTAATTGCTTTAGTCTTTGAGATATAAGACAAAAACTGCAGTTTACCCCTATCTTCTATTTTTAGCCATGTCGGCCATGTTGGTTGGCAGGCGGGTTCATCGGACATATTTTTTAAACTAGATACCCTAATGATGCTTGTGGCCAAATTTGGTTCAATTTGGCCCAGTAGTTTCAGAGGACAAGATTTTTGTAAAAGTTAACGGACGACGGATGCCAAGTGACGAGAATAGCTCACTTGACCCTTCGGGTCAGGTGAGCTAAAAATGAAAAAGCTATAGTGGAACCCAAATTACAACATATAAGAAATATGCTGTGATGTACAAATCTTGATTGTAAAAGAGAAATCTGGCTAAACGAGACTCCCTGTCATGCATTTTATCCTAATCTTTTTCAACATCTACAGAGGAGTCTGTACTTTCTTTAACATGAGACAGAACTAGCATAGCTCATCTTAAGAATTGTGTTGATAGAATCGAACCAGGCTTTAATTTGATACACTACCCACTACACCACAGTTCCAGTATGATGCAGGAAAAGTTACTACCAGTTCATGGACATCTGTGTGATATGATATATTCAATAAAAGTTGTACCACCTCATTGGTATGATATTTAGAACACTTACAAAAGACAGTGACAGTATGATGCAGGATATATGAATATATATCACAATATATTCAATAATTAGGACAAATATAAATGAGTACTGTGTTTCCACAGAACATCAAATAAAGTCAAATGATTGGAAGTACATGTAATAAAAACTAGAAGCTCACAAGGCTGAGCCTGTATCACTCACCTGGCATGAAAACTGTTTGGCTCAGCAGTTTCAGAGAAAAAAAAATTTTTGAATCAACCAATCAGAAACAAAAATTGCCCATGGCAGCCAAGTTTGTCGCCTGATCTGGACAAAATCAGGAAACTTTGTTAAAAACATCCCACAGATGCTTCCTATCAAGTTTTGTTCAATTTGGCCAAGCGGTTTCAAAGATTTCTTTATATCAGCCAATCAGTAACAAGAATTGCCCATGGGATGAAAAAAAAATTTCTCTCAATTTTGGCTAACAGTTTTGGCCAAGCAGTTACAGAGAATAATTTTTTTTTAATCAACCAATGAGAAACAAGAATTGCCCATGATGGCCATGTTTGTTGCCCGATCGTGACGAAATGAGGAAATTTTGTAAAAAACCTCCCATAGATGCTTCCTGTCAAGTTTCGTTCCATTTTGCCAAGCAATTTCAGAGGAGATTTTTTTATATCAGCCAATCAGAAACAAGAATTGCCTATGACAGCCATGTTTGTTGCCTGATCAGGATGAGAATAGTAATTTTGTAAAGAACCTCTCATAAATGCTTCCTATCAAGTTTCGTTCCCTTTGGCCAAGCAGTTCCAGAGAAAAATTTTTATTTAACAACCAATGAAAAACAAGAATTGCCCACTGGGCCAATTGAGACCAAACTTTGGTGGAATTGTCCTTGGGTGGCCCCCTTCCAATCCCTGACGTCCAACCGACATGACTGCTGTTACTAAAAATAGAAAAAAAGATGGCCGCCACATCCGAACTTAGTTTAACATAGGGCCCTATAGGAAAATTCATTGAAAAATCTTCTAGTTTTAAACCACTTTACCAATTGGAACCAGACTTGGCAGCAATGGTCCTTAGATGGTCCTCTTACAGAGGTGTGTCCGATGACCTGGACTGTCAACCAAGATGGCCGCCACAACTGAAGTTAGTTTAACATAGGGCCCTATAGGAAAATTCATTGAAAAATCTTCTTGTCTGAAACCAGTTGACATATTGGAGCAGGACTTGGCAGAATTGGTCCTTAGGAGGTCCTTTTTCAGAAAAGTGTCTGATTTTGTCGACTTTGAACCAAGATGGCTGCCACAGCAGAACTTAGTTTAACATAGGACCCTATGGGAAATTCACTCAAAAATCTTCTCGTCTGAAACCACTAAGACAATGACAGCTATGTTTCTTGCCCCATCGGGATGAAACGAGGAAAGTCTGTAAAGAATCTCCAATAGATGCTTCCTGTCAAGTTTCTTTCCATTTGGCCAAGGAATTTCAGAGGAGAATATTTTTTATATCAGCCAATCAGAAACAAGAACGGCAAATGGTGGCCATATATGTTGTCCATTCGGGACGAAATGGGGAAACTTTATATATGCTTCCTGTCAAGTTTTGTTCCATTTGGCCAAGCAGTTTCAGAGGAGAAGATCTTTTCAAAACTCCGCCAATCAGAAACAACAATTGCCGATGGTGGCCATGTTTGTTGTCCGATTGGTTTCAGAATAAAATATGTTTGAGTATTCACCAGTCACAGGCTTTAAACTCAGGGAAACAAACACAACGGATGTCAAATTCTAATAATATGCAAAAGGCTTAAGTAATATTTGTATTGTAAAATAAAGTCTGCTCAATTTGGCTTTGGCATTAAAAGAACAAATAAACTATATAATAGTCTTATAATAAACTTCACCATTGCTATAAATAGTGCAACTTGTATTATAATAACACATCCATGAAATATTATGTATTTGTTAAAACTAGAATATATCAATGAAATATGATCCTAAAACAAGTGTTATGTAAAACAAACAACTCTCTGTACTAGCATCATTTATAAGCTTTCTTTTGAACAAATTGCCATATTACTTCAAATGAATGCCATATAAATTTTAATACATGTATCATAAACCACAGAAAAAACTTCATGAATTAAACTTTGAAATCAGTATCATGTAACATAATGTATAGTTATTCCCTCATTGAAACCTTCCGTTATTGAGACTAAAAATCTAGTAAAATTACTATACACAAAATCAATTGTTCTGTGTACTCCAAGATGGCATTCTGAAAATAGGGAACTCACCCTAAGAAGTAATTAAAACATAAGTTTTAGGGTCGTTCACAGATTTAGTACGGAGTGCAATCATTGGAAGACTACATCTTCCACTTTGTGGAATGTTTAATTCATTATTAAGACTACTATCAGTATCACTGAAGTTGAGATTTTTTAATGATTTATTACAATATAAGACCTACTTAAATAATTTATTTTTGACTGAACTAATGTTTGGCTAGTATCGATTGCATAGCTATATTTATCTTTATCTCTGTTCAGAATTAAAAGTACATGAAACGAAATTTGCTGTCAGAAAAATGTTACTTTTTTAAACTTAATTTTAGTGTCAACAGAAACAGAAGGAGATATAGGATAAATATTAATGAGACACCTGTGAATTTGAAAAGCATAAAAGTAAACATTATTTTGATTATGCAAGAGGTGAATATTACTTTTGCCTCTGATATCTGATTGAGCAATTTCATTGTTTATAAATTCTAAATTTCTGCAACATAACAAGTTCATCAAACTAAAGATAATATACATGTATGTAAAATAATCTGAGAAATCCTGAACTACTACAGTTTATGTACAAGACGAACAAAAGATACCATAATAATTATATCATGTTCTAGATAATTTATTTTTTACATTTCAGGTGTTACTTAAAAAGAAACATGTAACACATGTTGAATTCTTTACAGCAATCCATGTATTATAACACACAAAAACAATGTTAATTATTCACTTTTTGTAAATTTTTTTTTCTCTAATGCTGCCATCATTGTGATATTGGCTCTAATATCGCCAGCTTGGTGTTAAACAATATTCAATCAATCAATCTAATGCTGCCATAAAACTATGAATGTATTAACTATCCTACATAAAACAAATATCCAAAATGCTACCACTTTTGTATAGAAATAAAAATACAAACGACCCTGGGACAGAAATATGATTTTAAAACTTAAAATAAAACCCCTTTCCACAAAAAAAAAAGAATTTATCAAAGAGAAAAGTTGTCACATTTCACTTCATACGGTATTCAATCATAAAAGAGTGTGTAAAACCGTTGGACAGAATGTTTATCTGGACAAATTTGTATTTAAACCTACACACGTGAGTGCTTAAGACAAAATTACATATACTTCATGAAAATATTACCCATGACTTTTACTTGTTAGAGAAAAATTTTGAGTTGCCTAACCCATTAGGTTTCAATTTACATAGAATACACTTCAAATTATATTCTGTTTTCAGACATATCCTTACACCATACATAACAATTTTCCTCAGTGAGAAAGGTAGTGTTTCATACTGATGCTGTTATAGTTTTTATCTAATTATTTACTGCCTGCTATGTAAACTGTCGATGATATAAGAGGATTTCCTTGCATATATCGGAGGAACAAAGAACTACCTCTGGACAGTTGACCCTGAAAAAATAAAGACAAAACTTGATAGGTATGTCATTGTTGACCACTCCTGTTATCAATTCAATTTTCCAATAATTTATTTCACTTGCTGATTGTCCACCTTTAGTAATCTTATTATTTCCTTTTTGTAAATTTCACTTGACACTGAGGTGTTAATAGGTAATTCTATATTTGTAAAACTCCTTACTGTTGTAATGACTACAAACAATGCTTTTTTCTTTTGCAGTTCTTCCTTTTGGACATAAATGTAGAAAAAAAGAATGGGTGTTCCAATGAACTCAATTGTACCTCTGTTTTTGTCATTCAAACTTGATATAATTACATTACTTGTTTGTTTCTTCGAATTTCGTAATTTTTATTGGAAGATGCTAGTCATGTGGTGGTGAAAAGTGATATACATATTATAACCCAATAAAGTAAAAATCATGTCTAGCATGTACTCCCATTATGACATTGATGACACTGAAATGCAGCAGAGCAGTATTTCTAGGCAATGCATAAAATATTTAAAAATTGCAGTTATTTTACTTGTCACATATAAAATAAGATTTGAATGCATTGTTTTAGTACTTTTGTATGCTTATAAAAGCCTTGACTGGGCACATTTTTTGTATGAAGTGCTACAGTCAAGGCTTTAACACATCAATAAAACTACATTGTACAACATTCAATTCTTAAAGTTGAAACTGTGTATAAAGATCAACCAATGAATACCAAAAATAAAATACCCATTATATATACATGTTTAGTTATTTGCTACATAGAGGTTCCCTTTATTTAAAAGCAGGTTTGACTGTACAGCAGCTTTATAGGTTAACTGAGAATTAAGACATTGTACAAACCTTTGCCCGTAAGTTTCTCCAACAATCAAACCATGATGAATAGTTTTCCATAAATGGATAACGACTCACAACCAAACTGAAATTAAAGACATTTATTTACACAAAACTTCAATAATGAGTAAATATTATACATATCACTTTAATAGTACAAAATGTATATTGATTTAGAAAAATTTCTGGACAACCTTAGGACTGGATGTCTGTTTATAAACTGGGTTTACTATTTTTCCTTCAAGTGTCCCACAAACTGCATCTAGAGTATTTTACTTGTATCATTACAAGAAAGTAAGATAGCTGTAAATTGTAACATCAAAGAAACAACAACCTTTCTATATACCACAAAACTGATATAATTAAAGATAAATGAAACTGTATCAGGTACAGGGTTCATACACATTTTTTACAACAAAATTCAAGGACATTTCAAGGACTTTAAAGGACCAATTTCCAAATTTTCAAGGACCAGAAATCAACTGATATTGACATATTTCACACTTCGCTTTGTTCACAGATATAACACTTTTCTTCAGCCAGGCCTTATACTGTGGCTATTCTAGCCATACATCCGAGAATTTACATTTCCCAGGCATGTCATCAACGTTCTTTCGAACTACTTTCAGTTTCGGTTTGATCACTGTGACTAAAATTCATCGGCAAAATACATTTAATCAAGTAAATGAAAGATGTTTTATTAGTTAAAGTTAATTTAAGTTACCAAAAAATCAATCTGGATCGTTTAATTACTAAAATGTTTACGCAAAGTCAGATTTATTTCTTGACCGCATCACAGAAGTTACTACCGGTACGCACCGGTTTCACAGAAAAGTAGCTATTTTTAGAAAAGGGAAAATACGCGAAACTTATATAAAGTCTTGACAAAAATACCGATAAACGCGAGACCGAGTGATCTGAAAACGAATTAAAAACACTTTTAAGACAAAAAATTTAACCTATTTTTTTGATTCTTCAAAAACACAGTTTCTCAAGGAGTTTCAAGAACCTCCTTTGAATTTCAAGTACTTTCAAGGCCTTAATTTCCAAATTTCAATTTCAAGTACATGTACTTTCCAGGTTTTCAAGCACCCATACGAACCCTGCAGGTAAGCCAGCAAATATTGTATATTCATTAATTTTTGTGTTTTGGAGAAAATTCATTTTCAAAGTACATCAAATTTCATGATTTCGTAATTTCCCATAAAAATCATTTTGTCATATAATTAAATTCATGATTTAGCTGTGACCAATAACAAGTTAAACTCATCCGTAGTTCAACAGAAGTTATGATAGTTTGCCAGAAGACATTCTGAAAGACATATACAACCCCCTTTTTATTTCCACAACCATAAAATTTCTCAATCCATACTTTTTTAACCTTATAATGAAAATTGCTGTAAAAATGATCCTGCTTAAATATAACCTTACCCTGAGTTGTTAACAGCCATCACATTACCAACAAGTTGAAATGGATATGTAAACTGACCAAAAAATAACTGAAAAAAAACATGAACTGTGTGTTATATTTAAAATTCATATATTAGAACTTCGGGAAAATGGCCACTGAGATTTAACTTCTGTTACATTGTGAATATACAACTAAATAATATGATTTGGACCTGCTCTACTACAGTCTCTTTAGCATTAAATCTCATTCTGAATGCAATAAAGAATGAAAATATCAAATTTTTTTCATTGTGGCATGAGAAAAATATGAATTTCTAATGACACCTGTCATCAGAGGTAGCTCATAATCTACTAGTGTTGGGAATCTGCTTGAAAATAATATTGCTGCATCCGATTCGATTATAGATTATAATTGGACTTTATTTCATTCAATATGAGGAAAATAAATGGACATGTTGAGCTGTAAAAAATGAATCACAACTTAAATGTGCAAATACACAACTAAAACAAATCCAAATACCAAATAAAAAAACAAGCAACAAAAGTTAAAAGTCAAAATTGCCAAACGTTTCGATGAATATGGCCTTGTTCACGAGCATGAAAAAATTAAGATGTTCAGTGAGTGGGAAAGAATTTTTTGTTATGGGCCTATGGCCCTTCCTGAAATATTTAATGGGCCATCAGGCAAAGACAATGGGCCATATTTTAAGTACTATTGTGGAAATGTTTGAATTCAATACTTGTCTTATTGTTTTCCACTTTCATAATATTTTGAACCCTGAGCACTGCTGGTGGTTCATTATTTGATGAAATGAGCATGTTTACAGGCGCATTCAAATTGGTACCAGAGATTATTTGTGTGTTTCATGGAATAATAAATATATATAATTATTGTTATTTGTGTCACTGCCTAATTTGTTGACGAAAGAGAACAAAGTTCTTTGAGTTTCAGGCACGACAAATCGTTTTCTTAAAATTATTAAAAATCAATAAATTCTTATGAGCGAACAACATTCATATTTTATAAATCACGCAGTGGATGTAACATCTTCATTGCATAGCTTATATTGTTTATTGGTTTTTAGTTTTATCAATGCGATTCGGGACGTCTTTGGATCATTCCTCGCATTAGAACAAGAAAATAGATGATACGTTTATTAAAACCTGGTTCCCAGTCAGATCAACGCATTTTTTTGATGATAACTTTATGATCAGGAGAACAGTGACAAATTATACCAGGAATTTAACAAATATCTACAGGGATTAATAATCAGAACTGGAAATTTGTAATGCGCACAACAGGGCAAGGGTTTCACTTTTAAATGGGCCATTTTCGTACTGAATGCGCAAATTGCACATGGCGCATGGGTTTCCCAGTCACTGGATGTTGACTCTTTGAACCTAAGAGCAAGATTCAAAGAGTCAACATCTTAATTTTGCTCTGGGATTCAAAGAGTTCATGCTTGTGATCAAGGCCATATTGGTCGAAACATTGGGAAAATTGTGAATTATAACTTTTGTTGCTTATCCAATACTTTCTAAATTATGTCAGGGAAAGTAAAACTTGCAAGGTTCGTTGCCCTCAGCTCCATTGCAAGCGGCAAAAAGCCTCAGTCATGTCTAAAGTTGATTTGTTAGCTGGAACATCCATGAATTTTAGGAAGCCGTAATATATCAAAACAACGCTTTTCATAATCCCAGGATGGTCAAAAATTTTGGATTCAGCCTACGGTGGCTGACCTTTAGACTCTTGGTCATTTATGCACTTCATAATGTAAACCCTTTGCTTACAAACGTTTAAGAAACATTAAAGTAAATATATACAGGTCTCTGAAAAAACATGTTTCAATCCAGATTTGAAAAGACCGATTTTTTAAACTGAAAATCGATTGTCGCTGGAATTAAAATCTATAATTGGAACATCACTATAATCTACCAGTAAAAACTCTCCTTATCTCTCTCACTGTCTAAGCCTTATGCTTAAGGATAAATATCTTACCCCAAATCCAGCACCACAATATGTCTGTAATTCCTGTGAAAACAAACCAAAAACAAGAAATTATTAACATTACACATAAATATTGATCTTATATAAACCATAAACAGTTGTGTTTATAAAAAAAAACCAAACTTCCAGGCACAATAAAACCAAATAAATTGTGGAAAATTCTTTTACTGCATGCTTCAGAGGAATAAATTTGTTAAAAGTGACTAAGCGCTCGATAAAGACTAGAAGTAATTTAGTATTGCAATAATGTTATAAATACAATATGACCATTATTTAACAGTTTTGTATGTGATGAATTTGAGAATTTCCAAAATTCATTTTTCATGAAATACTAAGGGTTCATTCTTTGTATTGCACATGGTAGATCTCCTTAGCTGAAATTTGGCTTCCTATTTCGGTATTTTAGGTTGAGTACTTCTTGTTTAATATAATTTTGGTTTTTGGTCTTCCAAATGTATCGGTTTTAATGCTGCTGATGAGAGGTAACTCCTTGAAATGCGTCGTATACAGCATAGTATAAATTTACTATATCTAATATTAATATCTTTGGATTGTTATTTCGAAAACGATGAAAAATTAAGCCAATAACAAATGAGTGAAATTACAGTATATACTTGTATTAGCATTTCTTTTCAAGAATCAGTACAACACATCTCTATTTCATCAACTTACCTTGTCTTCTACAAAGTATTTGTTAAACAATTGTGATACCAAATTAGATAAATATATTAATAGTATCTCTCCTATCAATCTGGGTACTACTCCACTGAAAAAAAAAATCAAAAATTCTATTTATCTAATGGTAATACTAGGTATAAAAAATTCATATAAAACATGTATGTTGCAAAATATTTAGTCCATTTCATTAACACCCATTCCTACTGTAAGGAAAACTAAGATGGATAAATTCTTGATACAAAATCCAAAACCTAAATGACAGCCAGAAGCTGTTTCAGTGACAGCAAACTAGATTTTCCTTCATCAATGTTTGGAGATGACCGCCTAAAGTAGATCGCCAAACTAATAACCAAATTCTTCCTTAGAAAATCTAGTCAGAAGACTGTAAAAAACAACAGATGTCCATAATCAATAATTGAATGAAAATAACTAAATCATAACATCATAAAAAAATCTACAAGGTTGACAAAATATATTTGTGTTTTCTTTTGATAATCTAACACACTATGTTGAACAAGCATTCTGAGGGTATTGTTGAGCAATACAATGTCCCAAATGCTCCTTGACTATGTGAATCAGATGCAGACGTATGGATTGGGTGATTCCTAAAAATCCTGAAACTATGCTTTTGCCAAAAAATACGAAAATCTGATATTTTGGCAATAATTTCTATTTCCAAGGGAAATAACTAACACAAAAATTATCCAATCAACATAAAATACAAATGTTTGATGGATGAATTATTGTTTAATGTCCAGTGGCAGCCGTTAGGTGTATATCGGGACGAGAACATGTTGATATGATAGGAATACGATTCATTCTTTGTACTAGACCGCACCAGGTAATTGTCTGCTTGGACACATTATACTGACTCTGAGCTGACCAGTCCTTTGCTCTTACTCCTAGATGCTGCGTGCTTTGCACAGAAGCAGCAAATACCAATTTTCATGTATCTGGTATGATCCAGCTGGGATTCTAACCCGCGACCTTATGCTTGAGGAGAGCACGCTACCATGAGACAACTGGGGTACATTAGTAATGATATTACTTACGCAAAGAAACCTAGAATTCCATCATTCCTATATATTTCTCCTATTGATGAAAATACTGAGCTGAAATGGAAAAAGTTCAAGATTTAACAGACAAACATTAATCAAGTTAAAGCATTTTGAATGCAATATAAAATATGGAAGTTGAGTTTATTACACCTAATTCATAATTATTTTGTCTCTTCATCCCTTTTTGATATTATAAATTTACCATAAATTCACCTACAATTAACATTTAATCGTTACATAAAATTCTATTGTATTTTGTTTGAAGGCACACGTTGAATATAATATTTTAAAACGGCACAGGTTGAAGACACCAATATTTCAATCATACAAAATCAGGCATCTTTATCTATCTATACCAGGAAGTCAGAGGGTTTTTACAGCTGTAAACATATCTGTGTACATTTTAAAACTTACATATGTTATTGCTAACATCCGGTTACCAATGATAATGCAAGATTAATTAATGCATTTATTCTACTTGGTATCCTAGAATAATCTTACAAAATAATTAAACTCTTAAGATAAA
Organism: Mytilisepta virgata; assembly: GCA_028015205.1. Lineage (NCBI taxonomy): Eukaryota > Metazoa > Mollusca > Bivalvia > Mytilida > Mytilidae > Mytilisepta > Mytilisepta virgata. Next base: position 42,290,657 of record CM051516.1, read on the forward strand.
TATACTACTAACTTGTAATCTGATTCTCCTCCAACAAACTGTGCCATCTGTCTGATCATTATAACTGTAACACAATAAAAACATATATTATCAATTATTGTCATTTTTATTCTTGAATAAACATTTAATTTTCAACATTTTTCCCTCCAAGTATTACATATATATTATAATTGGAACACTCAAGTCCTATATTGAGACTATCTTGTTATCAAATACTTCATATGTTGTAATTAAACCTTATATAAGGATCCTTGGTTGATTGCTAGTGTATATTTTATATATCTTTCATTTTCTCTGAATTTTGACCAGGTCCTTGGTATATTTCTGAATGCCAAAGACACTGATCAATATGACATTCACTATCAAATACCTGTTATGATGAATGACAGGTTTACCATATACCAAACTTACCGTGTAAAGGCTGACTAACAATTACACCACAACATTTGGCTGCTGCTTCTTGTGAGGTCTGTAATAGCAAATAAACAATCTTCAAAATTTCATGTAAACTTTGCAGAGGAATTTTTTATCTTTCTTCTGAGTGCTGGCAAAAAACTGAATTTTGTAAAAATAAACTTTTCTGTCCACAATACACTAAAGAACAAAGTTTTTTGTCTATCAAATACTTTATTTATTTGTAAACTAAGATTTCAATTCCCTTGTGTTTCAAATGAAGCAAACTTGTATTTATTTTCATTGCACAAACTCCAATATACATGTACTCCCGCAATGTAGCAGTATAATATATAGGATATTAAAACTTATTTGATTTGTTTGTTTAGTTGGGGTTTTATGCCATTTTTAGCATATTTGGCTATTTCGCGGCGGCAGTTTTTATTGGTGGAGGAAGCCAGAGTACCCGGAGAGAACCACCGACCTTCAGTAGGAAAATTGGCAATCCTTGTCAATTAAGATTGGAGTCGAACACATCCCGCCACAGGTGAGATTCGAACTCACAACCTCAGTGTTGACAGGCTAGTGGTCATTAGAAGTCATGACGAACTACCTAGACCACTCGGCCACCGAGGCCCCATAACTTATTTGAAAATCAGTGATTATCAGATGTATGCTGTTGGCTATCATACTAAAATATATATTGGTTTTTATAGGGTCTTTTATACACTGGAGTGTCAGGATAGATACATGTAAGTGGGGGCATACCCATATAACCAGTTTAAACCCACCACTGTTCTGTGTCTATACCAAGTCAGACTATCTTGACTCTGTTGTTTTTGTGTTTGTGTTTTGTGCCCTTTTATGTTATTTTTTGTCTGCAGTTCTGTCAATTGGGCTGCTTTGATTGATTGGTATATCATTGCTGACCTTTCCTGTTATCCATTTTGTTGTTTAATATGCTGTTTTTTATTGGTAACCCTAGTACTGCAAGCTATATTTAGATTATCAGTACACTGCTGTGCCATGATGCTAATTAGCCTCTGCATCTCACTGTGCCAAGTTGTTTTGTAAAAATTTACCACTTTTACACTATGTTATTATTTTGTTGTTTTTCAATAATTTCTGTTAATTTTATGAAATTACATTAGATGTATTTTTTGTTCAAAAACGCAGAATTTCCAGATATAAAGCAAGTGACATATGATTAAGTATTTATTGAGATATATCAAATAAAAGTATGAAAATATTGTTGTTTTAATTCTAATTAATTATTGTTTCTCTCGGTTATTAGCAATAAGAAAACTGAAAAGTTTTTATCCATTATTCTTTTTATAATTTTACTTTATGAATCCATGCATGTCATGCAAAGTAAACATGCACAATTCCTATGAGTGTGGCATTGATTTTTGTTGTCCTTGCTCAGACTGGAAAAAGTCTTGAGCATAGCAATTTGTTTCTTCAATTAATTTATTAATGAAATTTCATCAATAATTAAAGAAAAAAATCAATAATCTCCGAATTTTCTCCCAAATCAAAGTTTTAATAAAATTTCCTTCTCAGTGTCGAAAGCAAGAGCATATGTATCAAGGTTTCTACATATCCATGTATCCTCAAATTTTTATCATTTTCTGAATCATCTTAATCAAAACCTAAATATTCTTCATCATAATCATCCTTAAGAAAAAATTTTCTTACAAAATCTCGATTTTTCAGGGTTAAACTTCTTAAAAAAGTGTTGTCATCCGCAACATTCATCTACTTTCATCGTTTTAAACTCGATGTAAACAAACTACGAGGTCAACATTTGTCATCAAAATAATTTTAAAATAGGATGTTGGAATTGACAAACAAAAACTGTTTTTCTATCCTTTTTCTGACGTAATATCAGCTAAATATAAATATATCTGCTTGATTTCATTGGCTAGAACTCGAAAACTCTACCTTATATAGAAAGTCGATATAGTGACGACCTGCACTGAATGGAAGTGCTCAATATATCGACGACAGGCAGTCAATAAAGTTGTATTGGCAATCACTATATCGACGTCCTGCAGTACTAGGGTTAATAAGTTAAAAACATAAATTAATATCTGACAGTGAAACCTTCTTTATATGATCTGATGAGTTTGTTAAGACTGTAGAATTGTTAGCAATACCTGTATAAAAAATGTTTTTAACCATATTACAAGCTCATCACTGGCTTCTTCAGGTTCTTTCTCGCCTTTTGATCCTTGTGATTTTATTGTCTACAAAATAATAACATTAACTCTTTATAAATTCAATCATATTCAGATTCATTGTTTCCTGTCAATTATAATATTCTCTAACCAAAATAGTCAAATAATCAACTCTAACAATGTTAAAAGTTAATTTCTAAGTACAAGTATATTTTTCCCAAACATACCATACATTGCACTCATTTTGATTGACAATTTTCATCATAACCTTTCTTCATGGCACAAACAATGGACAGATTGATTTCACCAAAAAAGTCATGTCATAATGCATATTTGACTTCACCCAAGAACATCAAAACCACATGTTATTATTAAATATAAAAGAATTTTTGTAACACCCATGTTGTTAAACAGTGATACAGCAGCAAAAATAATGTTATTAAGTATGTCTAAAATATTGTGGCAGATTCATATACACTGATTTATATGCTAATCCTTACTTTTGCCACATTGAGTAATTTGGCTAAAGGCAAATAATTCAATAAATATTTTCACCATTAATGCCAAACTGAAGTCACTTGGTCATAAAATCTAAAAGAAAGCCTTTTTATTTCTATATTATTATCTAAAGCAAGGTGGGAGATTCATAGATTTTGTTAAGTAGTATTTGTCTTCAATTTTTCTCCCTCAAATTTTTACCTCAGTTTGATCACCAAAAGTAAATTATACCAAGGTAAGTTTTTTTCTATGTAAGATCCTATAATATTATGCCATTTTTGTAACTGTGAAGGAGACTTAAACTTTATACCTAGTATTAATCAAAATGCTGGAAAGCCGTGGTGGAAAGATTGCAACTTTAGTTATGTATAATTTCAAATTGAATTTTATCACAGATTTGTTCTTTGGTATGTGAGATCAATTACAGTGAATGTATTCCTTTTTTCCCTAAAATATTGAGGTTTTTTTTTCAAAATCTATGTACATTCCGTGGTATGGAAACCAGGACACCGTTTTCAGTAAGAGTTCAATGTGTATTAAGGCTTAGCTTTTAGCAACAGTCAAGTTTTAGTGTCAATATTCAAAATCTAAGTGGAGGTGTTCGAATGTGACCGAAGTGTAAAATTCAGGTGAAGGTCTCAGACAGCCATGTACCCACCGAGGACTATCTATAGACCAAATACAGTTGGTCTATGTATTGCAATTGCTGAGAAATGGGCATTATCCCACAACACAAAACAAGTCACTCAAGCATGAAATTACGGTCAAGGTCAAAAGGCAGTTGCCATTCCGACATGTACCCACTAAGAACTATCTATTTACCAAATATGGTGGGACTAGGTATTACATTGCTCGAAAATAGACTTAATCTCGAAAAAGTGACCAAGTCAGTCAAGCACGAAATTGAAATCAAGGTCCAAAGACAGGTATCAGACTGCAATGTGCCTACTAAGAATTATCTATTGACCAGGCATGGTGGCCTTAGGTACTATAGTTGCTAATGTACTTAATCACGAAAATGTGACAAAAGTCACTCAACCATGTAATTGAGGTCAAGGTCAAAGGCAGGTGCCAACTGACATGTACCAACCAAGAACTATCTGTTGACCAAATATGCTGGTGTCTGTGCTTTTGTTACGCTAAAATATAATTACTGTACACCTTATGACCTGTCAACAATTTCCAAAGTTCAATATCGATGTCATTCTCCAATGACGATCAATCAGGAATTTTGCACATCTTTCTGCTTTCCAATTAAAAAAAAATCCATTACAAGGTATGGATCGGACGATCTAACAGTTCACAATCATAAACTTGAGAAGATTAGAAAGCCTTGGTAGATTTTACTTGATAAAACTTGAAGATTTCCACATTGTTGCGATTGAAAATAATTTTTTCTCAAATAATGGGTAATAATCGTCAAATTTGTAAATGCGCAATTAGTTTTGACAATGACTTAATTTAAAAAGTAAATATGGGAAGGTGTTTCTTGCAGTATTGTTATGATAGATAAATTCATCTGCCATCTGCGTTAACTTCATTTTAATTCCTTGGTAATTTCGGCAAACGATAAAGTTTTATGTAAGTTAAAAATGCTAGTTCAGATATTATCAACATGATCAACAAGAATAAAGTACTTGTAATTTAAAAAATGCTGTCAACACTGGAACTACATTTTATGTACTAATGTCCGATGGTATCGAAGAGGTCTTACTTTAGGTTTTGGAGGCAGATGGCATAGGAACGATTTGCAATATTTCCAAAAAAACTCCAAGCAATAAGTGAAATTAGACACAAGAAAGGTACCGAGAGCATCCTGTTTAATTACCTTGTAAACTGTTTTATTTACATAATCTCCGACAAATCCTCCAAGAATTCTAGATCCAACACCTCGGTATAATCCAAAAAATCCATCAGTTCTGTAAATGTGACCAACTGGAGGAAGAAAATGAGAAATAAGGTAAGACCGAAGTCCAACATTCATACATTGTACACATACATGTACAGCAAAACTATTAATTTTTCCATTTAATACACTCTGACTGAAATATTTTTTTTAATGAAAGTCTTAAGATATGGTGTAATTGTAAATAAAACAACATCTCATCAGACAGAATATAAAACTATTATTTTTTATTGGATACAATTTCTTGTAGATGCAGCAGAGCCAGAAATTAAGAGTACAGTACAGTAATCTCTGCCTACTGAAATAAACAAAATGTTTACATGACAAATTTAGATTTTTTTATTTTTTCTGTTATCAGCTGCGAATTTTCATCGAAGTGTTATATATTACCTACAGATATATTTTTCATTGGGAGTAGCCAGCTACAATGTAAATCTTGGATTCCAGAAATGTTTTCGCAGCATCTGCAGGTGTGCCTTTTTTGGTGCACCAGACAGTATGTGCAACTTTATTTTTCAAAAAGATACTACTACATGTATATGATACTATCTGATGCTCAATCCTATTTTTTTCTCGTCAAATTTTGGAGCCTGCTTTTTGTCAAATTTCCTGCATAGTTGTCTAGAATACCGGTACTTGTATTTAACATAAAAATTTCCACTTAGATCAAAGATGTAATAAAGATGATGTCCTATGTTTTGTGTTCATGAGAATGAGCACTGAAATATTTACTTTCAACTGCTACAAAAATATTAAACATCAAAGTATCACAGATAATATTGGTATACTAAGTACTTACTATATTTTATAATATTAGGGTAACAGAACTTCTCCTGTCCAAATCCAAACCATGTCTTTACCTTTATGGGGTCTAATGGTTCATGACCAAGCTTCAAAAAAAATAAAAGATTTAAAATTTATAATAAAATATCAGAAATTATGTCTCAATAAAAATATCCCGTTACTTATATTTTCAGTATAAATTACAGATAATTTGTTATTATAACTTAAGTTCACACAATAACAAGTGATAGTACTATCTGGCAATGAACAAATCTCAGCTTTTGTTTAAAGTTTTTATTCAAAGAGAGTACAAATGTATCCTTAGGATAGAAGTAGAAAGTAAGTGAATAAACCTCCCCTGAATTTTGGTAACTGACACATTTTCAATTGAAAATTTACTACCTCCCTTAATTTCCAGTTACAGGCCTTAAAAATGTATAATCAGGAAAGAGTTGTTTATTGCTACAATAAACAAATTTACCTGTTCACTTTCTTGAAATTAATAATTACCTAGGTTATTTTGACATGCTGCACCTTGTACATACATACAGCTAGAAATGTACACATATATTAAATTTTACAATAAACAATAACCCTGCCATAGTTATTGATTTGGTAACCGGAAAAATCGGCCTGCAGACCACTCTTACTGTGTCATCGGACAACTCGGATCGGAGTTAAAATAATGATTTTATTGTAATTATGTCTCATGTCATGTTGTCTGTGGGCCGATATATCCGCTATTCATTAATTTGTATTCATTGTTATTATATTATTATAATTTCATCATACATGTACTACCGAATGTTTAAATATTGATTTAGGGTCCAGGGCTCACCAAACTAGGCGATTAGGGCGATTAAGTCGCCTAATGCTCGCCAATGTCGCCCTGTCATCGGCCCCAGAGCGACAAATGAGTCGCCCTGTGTTTTTAAGTAAGGCGCCTACGAACAACGTACGTAATCAGCTGCGTCTGAAGACCGTTATTTTCATTAAAAATCTCGAGCCGCTATTTTTTTTCTTGGAGGGAGGGGAAAGAAACGACAAAAAGTAAGCTAGAAAATGAAATGGCGGCAATCGGAATTCTCGTGATTTTTCATTGGTCACGGTGTTTTTTACCGACCGGTAACAATATGTAGACCTTATTTAAAAATAAATTTAGCGGATTTTGACATATCTATGCACAAATGGAAATTTTGTCAATACATGTATTGAAAGGTGTTCAAGCAAGGTGAATGGGAAGATTTTAAGAGTATGTTTGAGAAAAAATAATAGTAAAGAGTGTAGATAAATAAATATTAAAAATAAAATGGCAATAATAAATAAGTTGTGTCAAAAGGTACAAATATTTTTGCTCATAGCTGTAACAGAAATTTTCTTCCAAGTTTGGAGCACCACTGCATAATTTCATTTTTTTAATTTTTTTTTATTTCAAATTATATTTGTCAGTATTTTAAGGCAGCACATGATTTAAATTAAACTTTAACAATAGTACAATAGGTCTACCATGGTCAAAATCATGCAGCAATGTACGTTAAAAAAGCGGTGATGAGTCCTGGGACTGGGACTCATCAAAATCAGCTGGGACTCACCATTCTGAAAAATGTTGAGTCCCAGGACTCATCATGAAAAATTCTCAAAGGATATTGATTAAATGCACATGAGACAAAATCTCTGATTATGACTAAAATGAAAAGATATGGAAGGATATGGAGTAAATGTAGATAAAATCTCAAACAATACAGGATAAAACACAATAAAGGAATGTACAGTATACACTATAAGTGTCAAAATAACAGGTATTTACTCGGCAGGCGACAAATTGGGGGAAAAAACACAGTCTCTCTGGTAGACTTGGAAGTCTCCCTGTCATGCCCTGAAGTCTCCCTGTTGCTACCCCGAGGGAGACTCTGAGTCTCCCTGTTATTTTCAAGTGTGGTGAGCCCTGGGGTCCATTGGTTGGTTTAATAAAATATTTGTATTCATATTCATAATTAAAAATCAAGGGAGATAATAAATGTCTAATTGGAAAGTGGTTAATTTATTGGTGCCATAAAAAAGGTGAAGAAATTTGACAAAAACTAAAACTGTTAGACAGGTATCTACAACTTCTGCAATTTATCTTAAGATAAACTTAGGCTTTGGGCTGGTATTTAATAACCAAAAATGGTATTGTCTCTACTGTTCAAATGGTGTTACAGAATGTTGCCAAGTTACATCTTGTGATCTGAGACTACAAGATAAAATAATCTGTCTGCAATCACTTCTAAAATCACTACTGTAACACTCTGACAATTAGCACTGTTGTCCGTGTTAAATTCAGAAACTTGTGCATCTACCAAAAAAAAAAAAAAAAAAAAAAAAAACATTTTTACTGTTATAGACCTTCATACATGTATGTACTTTGAACCTTGGTCTCTCATAGTCTTTGTGCATGATAGATAAATGTAACAATGTTGGCACCATGAGAGAATGTGAAAAGGGGGTCCAAAACAATACCAGATCTTGTGTTATCAATACTAAACACCCAGGAGTTATTTAAATTGGATCATAATGATCATAATGTGCCATTATCAAATTTGAAACAAAAAATTTAAAAAAAAAATTGACACTTATTCATCCCTTACATTTTCAACAATTCACTTCTGGCAAAAATATTATGGTTAGTCATTGTTGTCACAGGGTCACACCACTGCAGTGCAACTTACAGTATGAAAGTTTTAAAGTTTTCCACAGGGATAAAGTGAAGAATAAGAACTAGATTCTGGTTCAACCAGCATTGTGCAATTCTGGTAGAAAAATTCATTCCAGAATTGTTACCAGAATTTTCCAGCATTGCAGATACTGGAAGATGCTGGAAAATTCTAGTAAACCAGCATTGTAACAAATTTTCACAGATCATCATGAATCACCCAGAATCTACCAGAATTGCAGATACTAGTAAATGCTGGAAGATTCTGGTTATACCAGCATTGCTGATACTAGTAAATGCTGGAAGATTCTGGTTATACCAGCATTGCAGATTCTGGACAATGCTGGTTAATTCTGGTTATACCAGCATTGCAGATACTAGTCAATGCTGGAAGATTCTGGTTAAACCAGCATTGCAGATTCTGGAGAATGCTGGAAGATTCAGGCTATACCAGAATATGTTTTTTGTTTTGTTTAATACTGTATAATTTAGTAATTTCTGTTACCTCTGCACACCTGGGTAGGTGAAAGTAGGATTTTATGCCTAATAAATTTTTTTAAATTGCTTAAAACATTAAATCTCTTGTTCTAGCCCTATTGTTTTGAATATAAGAAATCCTTCGGATGAGACTTCTACATGTAAATTCATCATAACGTTAGGCTTTTTTTCCCTTTATTTGAATATATGTTTTACTTTAATGTAATATTAAATTTTATTTTATCAATGAATGATCTACAAGTACTTGTATCTGAAATATATGCATTTGAACACACGTTGTTAAAGTCTTTTGTTATGGCTTTAAAAAAACTAATATCAAAGTATTGATACATATTTTTTTGCTACACAAATAACAAAAAAAAACACAAATAAATGTTAATTAAAAGGTAAATTTGGGTTTATTGGGTGTATTTTTAGGTGTATGTATGTTAAGACATAAAGAGCTTTCTATTTTTTTCAACCAGTTACATTGTATGGTAGCAAATAAGATTATATTTGATTTTGAAATTTCAATTTCTATTTTTGATTTCGTTTAGCGTTAGTTCACTCCATTATTGCAGAAAGTTCTAAATATATGGTAATCATTCCTTTATTGATTTTTACTAGAATAAGTGTGATGGTAAAAAAATATTTTGAATGTTATAAGAAGAAATCACTTGCAATACTCATATATAAAATCAGAGTAATTTCCTGTCATTGTTTTTACAACAATTTAGATTAATCAGGAAAAGGCATCATAACTCATTTAAATGAACACATGGATAATCCTCTTAATAGGCTTCATTTATGGATTCATTGTCACTCATTAATCTTGTCCTGTCAAACTAATATACTTGGGCGTCAAAACAATTCTATGGAAAAATTTATTGGGAATATACATCTCCAGGTCTATGTGTATTCCAAATACACAATTTTTTAATAGGTAACAAATATGTCTGTTATTACCTTCATTAAAAAACAAGATTTAAAGTTGACTTGCAGATGTGAAAAGATTAATGTTTGATAAATATAAATAAAATGTTCTTAGAGGCCATTGAATACCACTCTCTTCTGTGATGCTTGATAATGAATAAACATTATATTCAAAGTATTATTCAAAGACAAGTACCTTACAACCTTAGACTAAAAACCTATGAGGATGAATCACCTTGTTATTGAAATTAGAAAGAAATAAACCTTTTTAATATCTGATATTCTTTATTTTACAATGCTGGTTTTCCAGCATTCTTTATTTTACAATTCTGGTTTTACCAGCATTGTATATGATACAATTCTAGATTTTCCAGAATTGTATCATATACAATGCTGGTAAAACCAGAATTGTAAAATAAAGAATGCTGGTAAAACCAGCATTGTAAAATGGACAATGCTAGTAAAACCAGAATTGTATGACCTACAATGCTGGTATTTCCAGAATTGTAAATATCTTTTTACAATTCTGGTAAATATATGTATACCAGAATTGTTAACAATTCTGGAATTCCAGAATTGTACCAGGATACAATGCTGGAAATACTAGAATTGTTTTGCACAATTCTGGCATTTCCAGAATTGTTGAGAACAATTCTGGAATGAATTTTTCTACCAGCATTGTACAATTCTGGTTGAACCAGAATCTAGTTTTTATTCTTCACTTTATCCCACAGGGATACACTTTATCCATCAATATTTTATTTCTATTCTTTTATCCAGTGGCAATGTGGTCTCATTTTAGGTACTTGGTCTTGGCACAACTTTGATTCTCTTTGTTATTTTACTGACCTAATGCTTGTGTCATAAAAATCTTCACTGCTTTAATTTCTGCTAACAATTAAATCAGAACTGCTCAAACGCACAACTACAGTACAGGGACAAAGTAAAGACTGTCAAAGTGAAAGTCAAATAACAAACTTTGTCTTGTGGACTTGGAATACTAAATACCACGTTCGAAGTCTGTCTTATATCAGATGTTTCTTATTCTATATTTTTTTTGTAACATGAAAAACACACCTGTACCAAGACCTTAGCATATCCTATGGGGTGAAATGCCGTAGTCAGCCCAGCAGAAGCAACATATTGTGCAGCCATTTTCTCTCATAAACTTGCATGTACAATTCCGAGAAGATCGAATTGAAGAAATGAATTATTGCCCTTTAAAGTCGTATCAAAACAAAACATGATATTCGTCAAGCTTCTCTATCTATACAACACCTACAGTAATTTAATCTTTAAATATAACTTGAATAAGTGTAATTCTTAACAACATAGAAAGTCTTCTTGTATACAAAAGAGATAAAAAAAAATATTGATAGCAGTCATCATTTTATCTATGGGTATTTTGAGAAAACCCTCATAAGTCACATGATTTATCATGTGATTTGGAATAATAAAGAGGATAATCGAACAGACCATTAAGACAACATTCGTTGCAGGAAGATGGAAATGTGCAAAGCACAGGCTATTTATGCTGTGCTGGTGTTTATATCTGTAGAGTGTTGCATTATCAATGACGTTAACTTCTCAAAAATAGAAAAGTAAGCTCTCTTTTCGTATGTTAATGATGTCTTTTACTGCCTTGAATCAGTCATCAATGACCAGTGAAACTGAAGAGTGAAGTGTTGCACAAGCTATTTTATGTCCCAATTAAGTTATAGTTTTGAAACTTGTCAGACTTAAGCAATCAATTAATTTGTGTATACATGTGTTTGTTGGGTAATCTGACTTTCTGAATATATTTAGATATATAGTTGATAGCTTTCAAATTTAAAAAAAAGTATGCACATTCTTGCGATGTAGGCACACAATTCAATGTGACCATTTTTGGCCAACAAGTTAAACAGACAAGGATGATTGGTTTTTTAACAGTATTATCTTTTTCTCACTTTGTATTTTAGATATAGTCCATGGAAATCAGCATCTGATGATAAAAACACATCCTATATGATAAAACTGTGTGATAGTCTACCAACTACAGGTGATGCTCATGGTTGTCATAGTAACACGAGAATATGTATGAGAAGGAAAAATGATCCAAATTTTACCAAACCACTTTCCGCTGGTAATTCTGGCACTGGTAAGGCAGGAAGTGCTAAACACAATATTACAGAAGAAGTATTGATAATTGCAGCGGGGGATACATGTCCTGATGATCCATCTGAAAACCTGACATCAGTTATCAATATGAAATGTGGCCTCACAATGGTAAGTATGCAGAAGGGGCTTTATTTATTGGTTGATGTTGGGACTATGGTGATATCATATCCCAATGCTTAAAAACAAGAAGCAATGATTGCCAGCTTTGTTGTCCTCTCCACTGTGTGACTAATCACAGTTATAGTCCTTTAAAAACAAGTTTCTGTAAATTACAAAGTATGTTCATGATAAAAATGATGTTTATTGTAATCATAGTGTATCTTTAGGGTGCTTTATTGATTGATTGATGTTGGGATTATGGTGATATCCTGATTAAACAAGAAGCAATGATTGCCAGTTTTCTTGCTTTATTGATTGATTGATGTTGGGATTATGGTGATGTCATTTGCCGATTAAACAATCCTATCACTGTATTTCAGTTAGGATTTAAGGACTGAGGGGTACATTTTTTGGATATGTGGTAATTGAAAGATCAATCAAAAATAATGTTGAGTGTTTGAAAATACCAGTTATTCACATACCTAATGCCATTTAAGGGTTCTTTTAATGCATGTATTCTATGTTTTTTTGGATTTTTGGTATTTGAAAATGACAAGATATACATACTGAAGCAGTACAAATTATTGTTGAAAGGTCAAATTCTTATGACTAATTAATGTCACAGGTAATCCTATTTAATTAAGGTGCAGCCAATGCTGTTATAGGTCAGACATTCTTCTCATGTCAAACAGCCTGTTTTAGAAATTGCTCTGGCTGTGGGACTTTAGAGTATACTCTGTACATAAAAGTGGAAATTTTTAGAACCAGGTTTGACAATGCTTTTTGAACTTTAAATTTATTTGATGTAGAGAAAAGCTTAAATATTTTGTTTTTGTGACCATTTGAATAATTATAATGGTTTCCATCGGAATTTTTAGCATGGTGCTATACGATTGCTTCTTTTCTAAGTGCCATTCTGTCCTTTGGACATTTTTTAATGTGCCCTGAAAATGTTTTAACAACCTCTGAAATTTTATTAATTAGACCATTTCTGGCACATCATTTCTATTACTGTGTTTTGACAACCTTACTGCATTTATGTCCAATTTAAGGAATTAAAGGGGTTAATTACTTGGTTACAGAGTGCATGATAATTAATGACTTTGTTGTGCTGTGCCTGTCCTGACTTTGAAAAATTACGATGCCTTCACAAAATTCTTGGGAAAACACTAAATTATATTTCCAATTTTTTTCATCTACTTAAAACTGTCATCTCTGGTCAGACGAAATAATAGTTAACATAATCTATACATCATCTATTCCAAGAAGGTAATACCTATCAACTTATAAGTTCCTAACAGTTTGTGGACATTTCACAGAACTATAAACTTTTTTGAAGAGCTGAATGATTGAAAAAGTAAATTATATTATATAAAGTTTTCTTAACAAAAAATATTCATTTTAATCATGAAACACTGACAAGTGTCAGTTTTAATAATTTTTGAGACATATATATTGAGTCCGCTCTGATGTAATAAGCCATTAGATGTGGGAGGAATCTCATACTATATAGCGGTATGTTAATACACTGTATGAGCATCAGTTTTGAAAAATCCTTGGATCTGATTTGGGGTGTGTTGCCTTATGTGATCAAATTCCTAATTAACAAAGCCTGTAATTCGACAACCTACCAATACTGTAGGATCTACCTAGTTTTGTTTTCTTTTATTTTTATCATTTGTATAAAACTAACATTTTGAAGGCAACAAAACAATCCTTCAGAACATTAGAAGTAATTCAATAGTGATTTCACTGAAAGATGCCACATAAATTTCTCAAAGTGTTTTAAAATGGAAAAATTTGATTAAACAGGATGTAGCATATTAATGAGATTTGTGGAGATATTGATTTCACATTTTAAAATCATTACCTGTTAAATATATACTGTAGAGTGTGCAAATAAATATTAATGAAAAAAGAGAAAAATTCTAGCAAATTTATGTTGTTACAGAATAAAAGAGATATTTTAGATACAATGTATGAATAGTTTCTATATCTTGAAAACGTTTCTTACATTATATGCTTATATTTGTAGTTCCTGTGAGTTAATTCTCTAATGATCAATAAAAATAACTATAACAGAAAAATAGTGTTGGTGTTTATGAAATTCAAATTGTTTCCAATCAATTCCAATATTGTCATAGAAATTATTATAGTTATTTCAGTAAACATCAACAATTGATTTTAGAGTTCAGGATAACATTTTATTGTCATAAATTAAAATTATTGATTTCTGGGAAAATACATTATTCAGAAAATAAAAGAAAGGTTACTGGAAACTGTAAATATTTCAGTCACTTATTGCTGCTGTGAATGAAATAATAATTTTAATAAAATATTTCAGGAAAGTCATAGATCTGTCAAGTTCCTTGAAATTGCTTACCAGATACTTCTGTAATTTTCATTTTCGTTAATTTAAGAAAAATCATTTAAGAAAACTTTGAAAAAAAGTTTTAGTATGGCAATCAATAGCAGTTGGTCATTGTGTCAAATGATTGTGGCTTCAAAAATTCTGTAAGAGTTGGTGCCAATTCATTTCCAAGGTATTTGATCCATGGTTTATGTAGGTCTATTCAAAGTTAAGAAAATCTATATAAAATCACATATTTTCAAAGACGTACATGTAACAATTCATTGTAGAATACCTTATCGCGATATATTTTCTGTCACAGTTTGATATAGAGTACACAGGGGCCACTTATGATACAAATGAATACAGTCCTATACAGATGTGTATATTTATAATTATTAAAAGATTAACGATTAATATAATTTCATAATAACCAAATTATTTCATATATAATTAATAAATTATGCAGTTTTCTGATGAAAATATTTTGTTAGCGCATTCTACTTTACCAAAACAGTTTGTAAAAGCATCATCTGTAAACAAATTTTCAAGTACATATAGAGCAAGTGACTTTGTAAAAAGTCATCTTCCATGTTAACACAATCTTACCGAATATCACAATACGTTTCGTTTGTCTCTGAACAGTATTTGTTTGTCTCTGAAGAGTATTTTACACTTTTATATTTTCAACCGAAAACCCCTGTTGAAGCCAGTGACATTATAAAAACATCAGGCAACAGAAATTTGTCAATGCTTTTATTTCTCTTTTCAGGGTTCACCAGAGTTTTTAGAATATACATCCTGTACGACATATTTTGAATGGAGGACAGTAACTGTATGTAAGGAAGTATTACAAACAGCAGTAAAAGAAGTTCCATGCTATCTTTATGATGATAACAATGAAAAGTATGACTTGTCACAGTTGATAAAATCGTACGATGGATATTTAGTTGATTCAACAGAAGGGTGGGATTTCTATATCAATGTCTGTAGGGACATAACTGGAGCTAAAGGTATGAAAAAGTTTTGATTTAATTGAGTATTAGATAAAAAAATTGAACAATCTAATATTTTGCAGGCCTGCTGCTAAATTAATGATTTCTGTATATGAAAGAGCATTGTAGCATATATTTATGTCAGAAAACTTTATTAAGAGTCTGGAGTTACCAAAAGAAACAATTAAGATTTTTTAAGATTAAGATGAAAGATAGATGTAGAATTAATTTTCTCTAAAACATAATCCATGCATTAAAGTACCAATGCAAAACACAAGTAATCACCACTTTTATTTCTATCCATTGTTTTATTGCTGCAATGCCTCAGCTATCAGCAAAAAATTCACCCATTACAACTACTGCATGAACATCTTAACTAGACAACTTTGTTAAAGTCACATTGCATTAGTTTAATCTTTACAAGTAATCAAATACAGTGTGCTTAGGTCAATATAATTTGTACTTATGGAAATGGATGATGACATATATGTATTGAAAGTGTGTCTATTGAAGACTATTTTTATTTTGGGCTATTTTAATGGATATCATACATATACATTAGATAGAATAGATAATGGAAATGGGGAATGTGTCAAAGAGACAACAACCCGATCAAAGAGCAGAAAACAGCTATATAGAATCTATATAGTTTAAATCACTATATTTGTACATAACTGTGCAAAGATGAGCGGTAAAAGATATTGCTTTTTTTTAAGTACAAAGTACTTTATGTACAACAAAACCATGAAGTAAAGATTTTTGATACAGGAAAACTATCCTTTTTGCAGCACATGTGTATTGCAAGTATTTTCTTGCAATCATGTTATCCTACATTTGTACATGACAAACATTATATTACAGATAGATTCAGTGTATGAATTACTGGGTTGTCCCCGAAAAAATCTGTTAAAGAGCTTTGCTCTGGTCAAGGTTACACTTAAGAAGAGCTAAAATGCTCATTAATGTCGTATCTTTTCAGGTAGAGCAACTGAAAAATGTCCAAAAGGATCAGCAGCTTGTCGAATGAATGGCGATAAAATTATAGATGCAGGTCAACCAGACTCAAAATTAAGGAGAAATACCAATGGAAATCTAGAGTTATATTACATATCACCACAAAATGTAACAGGATGTACAGTTCATCCAGCTACTACTATAGAATTTGTATGTCCTAAACAAGGAGGGGTAAATATGTGTAATTAGTTGGGAAATGTTTACACAGAGTTTCTAATGCTCGTGCCTGTTAGTAAAATCTAAAACTTCCCTGTAGTATACACAATAACCAAAATTCATGTACCGATGAGTCAGTTTATGTAAAGCATATTCACTGAGATGTTGAGAATGCAAAATTTAATGAGAAATTTTAATATGAAAAAGAGGACCGCCTTGGTGGTCTCGTGGTAGCGTGCTAGCCACGAGTGCGGAAGGACGCGGGTTCGATCCCCGGCCGTGTCAATCCAAAGACATTAAAATTGGTATTTGCTGCTTCTCCGCCAAGCACGCGGCATCTAGGAATAAAAGCAAAGACTGGTCGGCTCGGAGTCAGTATAATGTGTCCGAGTGAGGTGATATGTCTTCCTGCGGACAGTTACCTCATGAGCTAGCACATTAAAAATCCGACTTGGCGTGTCGGTCTAGTACAAAGCAGGGATCATATTCATTATCATATCAACATGTTCTTGTCCTGATATGCACCTGGTTGCCACTGGATGTTAAACAATAATTCATCCATAATATGAAAAAGAAAAAAAATTAATAAAAGCTGGAAAATCATAATCATAAAACAAAACAAGAAAAACCATTAATTTGTTGTCTTTTTTCAGAGCAAAGCACCTTTGTTGGTTTACGATTTCAATTGTCAGTACAAAATAACCTGGTTTACTGAACATGCTTGTGGAGAATCTGTAATCACCAGTAATACATGTAACATTAAACAAGAAGATAGAAACATTGATATTAACCTTTCACCTCTGACCAATGACCCAGGTAATTTTAATGTATGAAAGGTTTGTAATGTGTATCTTACAAATTCATTGCTACACATTATGCATTAAAGTTGTCTCGTTACACATTATTCCATATACCAGTAGTTGTATCATAGTACCAAAAAAGGCAAAAAGTAAACAGTTATACAGGAATGGGCTTGTAAGGTGTTTATTATGGTGTTATATAGACTGACTTGGAGTGGAGGTCAGTATCTATCCGTATTAACCATCTGAGATGCCAATAATTGATTTATTATATATTAAAAAAATGCTATCTCACAATTATATTTTGAGCTGACGGAATATACTGTGTCCGATATATTTATTCCTGATTTCTCAGATTTCAGTTACTTGTACATGTATATCTGATTTTTTTACAGTTCATTAATCTTTGATTAGGCATTTATCTCCCTTAACCAGGTTACCCACGGGAGGTAAATGTAATATTCTTTTTCTATGGGCTTAAGGGACACTTTTATTATCTCCCCTTGATAAGGTTTATAGGAGATAATCGATCATAAATTGTGTACTTATAAATCTTCATTTGTAGCAAACAACCATCCATATGAAGCAATAGCATTACCTAACAACCAATACTGGATAAATATTTGTGGAGAGCTTGGAATACAGTGTCCTGATGAAAGCCATGTTAAGGGTGTGGCTGGTTGTCAGACATTTTTTAACAACCATGAAGCACATGTCATAGGCAGAACAGACCATCAGCAACTGAGGTAAAGTCTGGGATTTTTAAATGTCAGAGCAGATAATAATAAATAAAAGAAATATATAGATAAAAGATAAATTTAATTAGAAAGAATTAATTGTATTATTGATATTAAAGATGATAAAATGACATTTGAATAATACATCAGTACATTAAGAAAATAAAAGGACTTCATTAATTTATATTTTCATATAGATATGCAGATGGAGCTTTGACCTTGACCTATAGAGGAGGAGAAGTCTGTCACCACAGCAAGTTTCATAGAACTACAATTATCAATTTTATCTGCAATGAAACAGCAGGTTAGTTTTGGGTTGAAACCCAGTTGCTTCAACTTAGTACGTCAAACACTATGGCACCCTCTAACTATTATTTAAGTTCCTTCACAATTTTTTTTAAAAACATTAGTAACTCAGACTTGTATACTCTCCGTTCAATTTTAATACGTCTAGGAGGGGAGGTTTGGTTACCCATAAAACTGGTTAACTCCAAACTTTATAAATTTCCAAGGGCTGTAATCTTTGGAAATTTTATGATATCACAATGAGCAGATGTTGGAAATATTATTACCTCCCCTGTAATGTATTCCATCAGTGTTGAATATAACTTTAAGTCAATGTATTTTTACTAAACCAAGTTTTATTCATTGTTAAAAGCTTCAAAACGTGTTTGCACAATCATTAGAAAAATTAATGAATATTTAGAATGATCAGTATGCGTGCAATTATTGTAAAATTAATGTGGAAGTTTTTTTTTATTATTGTTTAAAATTTTAAACATGTTAAAATATTTATGTGTATTTGTAAAGTTTGTAAGAAGATTTCATTTCCACTCAGAAAATCGATGAAACTGGTGATTTGCAATTGAGAATTAGTGGAACATATACTAAATGTACTAAATCAATCATTTTTACAAGTTACTAAAAAATTGTATTAGCAGTAAATAGTAAAAATCAAGTAAAATATTACTTAAAAAAAATTTCTTACGCAGACCACAATGGAAGAGGGTGGCCAGTGTTTAAGGAAGAAAATGAGTGTACTTATTACTTCAATTGGGAAACACAGTATGCCTGCTTAAATCATCCAGTAGATGCAGAGTGTCATGTCGACTTTGATAAAAACAAGCGATTTGACCTTTCATCTCTAGTCAGACATACTGGTATGTTTGTGTATAATTATATAATTTTACATTTTTTTCTGAGTAAACTTGATAAACTATTTGAGTCGTTGTTTCACTACTATTCTATTTTGCTTGCAAAACTTTGAAAGAAAATTACATAAAAGTTCAATCGAATCTGTTGTTAAGGGCACTTCTTTATATCAAAACACTGTCCATAAAGGGTTCGATTGATTGATTGGAGTTTTACGCCTTGTTGGCATTATTTCAGTCATATCATGGCGAAAACTTGTTAGGATATTATAAAGTAAAATGAAGTAATACTAAAATGACGGTGAATATTTACAAATAAAAAATTGAAATGAAATATAAAATCAGTATCAAACAACGAACTTTAAAACAAAATAACAAATCAAGAGGAGTTTAAATCAAAGAACAACAATAATATAACAAACAAACTTTACACAAATAAACTTATAAAGGAACTGTGAAAAGGTCTCTAATATGAAATAATCATGCAGAAATAACTTCTGTGTAAGGGGCACTTTTCCCAGTCCCTTAGGTCAACTTCATACACATGCAGGTTTGACAGTTGCACATCAGATTAACTAACATATAGTAAGCTTTGTATGTTGTTTTATGATTTATGTTTACACTTTTATTTGTAGGTATGAATTGGGAAGTATTAGACGCTGACAAACAGAATAAGAAAAACCGATATTTCATAAATCTGTGTAATGATTTGTTGTTAGCTGGAGATGCTGCCAGATGTCACCCTGATGCTTCTGTTTGTTTAATAGGTAGATTTGTATACTTTACATATACAGTTGACTTCATTGTCTTTTATATTGTCAAAATAATGTGCTGTTGGTGTGGCCTATGATACGAGCACAGCAATAGCCTGTTCCAGAAACTCATTCCCGGTATCACGATTCTGACTCTAAAATTATTATTTGAAGCAAATTATTTCCCTTACTTTACTTACTTCCGTTCTTTCTAGCCTTAGTATGTAGCACAAATAAATTCACTTTGGATTGCATAATGGCTGCCCCAGTTAAACAAAGACTTTTCTAAATGTCACATATGTAGAAAATGCAAATGCTCATATAGCGTTTGCTACGCTCGCTATAATTTGAGGTATTAGAAATTTTTAGGTAAAAGAGTTTGAGATAGAAGGCATCGAGAGTAATTTGTGATAACCCAATGACATTACCAATGTATAAGTCCACAATATGGAATGTAAATATTCCTGTAGCTAAATTACTTCTTCAGGTGATTCCGCCTGCATTTTTTATTAGAAAATTCTATAAATTTAAATTATAAGGATTATTTTAAATTTTTGAATAGGCTTTTATAAGCTTTTATAACCTACTTTGGTCAGTTTACGCTTAAACATAAACCACTTTATGACCTGTTTAAGCATTA
The DNA here is from genome assembly GCA_028015205.1 of Mytilisepta virgata. Taxonomy (NCBI): domain Eukaryota; kingdom Metazoa; phylum Mollusca; class Bivalvia; order Mytilida; family Mytilidae; genus Mytilisepta; species Mytilisepta virgata. The sequence goes on from CM051516.1 coordinate 42,311,373, forward strand.
GTTGCGTAATACACAATATTTTTCTAAGGAAGATAACTCACTTTTGTTTCTATTATAGATGATGAGAACAAACCACACAACTTAGGCTCCTACACACATAATCCTGTATATGACAATGTGACAGACACACTTCAGATCACATTTACTAGGGGAGCTACATGTAGAGACCATGACAAAAAGAAATCTATAGTCCAGTTTATTTGTAAACCAGGTATTGGATAAATTAAAAAGATATTAGAAGTTTGTACATACAAATCAGTGGACGATGAAAGAATTGTAAAGACATTTTAAATTTCATTGCACAGTACATTTGCTCTGTAACTTTCTGAGACTTAACAGTTATCTTTAAAAAAATTGTCAAGCATTTAAAAATTAGAATTTTGTTGACTTTGCACAATTTTGGTGTTGAAAAAAGATTGATCTGATCAGTGTATGGCAAGTAAAAATTTTATAAATACATAATTCAGATGCTGTTATGTATAAGGCCTTTATTAATTGATCATTGTCATTCCTATACCAGTACATGTTTGTTAGGACAAATTAATACTGTATAATTAGAAACTATTTTATTCTATTATTGTCAGAAATTTTATAATTCATATTAATTGAGACAAGGTTTCTTCATAGATTTAAAATATATTTTTTCATCCTGACAGGTGACCTAGAAAGTGGTCCAGTTTTTCTCCGTAAGTCCCTAGATGAGTGTACATATGAATTTGAATGGCATACAGCGGCTGCATGTACATTGTTACATTCTTCAGGAGAAAATTGTAGAGTTGATGATGAACAAGCAGGTAAGAAGAATGAAAACTAGGGGTGAAAAGACCATTAGTATGATGTAGATGTCCAGAGTATACTGACTTGAATTTATAGAGAAACATAGAATGTTTGATGTAGCATGACATATTGATTCTTTCATATTTATTACAAGACAGGATGCGTTTTCAGGCAATTTCTTATCCTTTGGTAAATGGCAAAAAGTCCAATCATGCAATCTGACCCATATATTTTAACCATTGTTAAAGGCATGATTGAATTGGAGACATAAAAGCTACAAGTTCTTTTGCTTTTTCAATATATTACTCATGTCACACACCAGTAGGGAAGTATGACATACATGTATGTTTTTTTCTTTATAAACATTAATTATAAGATTTATAAACTGATCATTGAATTGCTGTCACTTTCTTATGTCTAGTATGGATATGCTGTGTACTAAAATACAATCATGTCATAAAAATGCTTCTTTTGATGATAATTATAGATAGACACACATGTAGATAATGCATTATTCTCTATTATTAAGGCATTAACTTTGACCTGAGTAAGTTGACCAAGCCAAGTGGACAGTACTACAATGTGACAACAGACAAGTACTCTTATCTGTTGAATGTCTGTGATAAAGTGAGTGGTGTTCAGTCATGTGGAACAAATCTTAATCCTGGAGTATGTCAAGTTCCAAAAGCTAGCGGAGGGTATGTTAATTTTCTTACATTTCTTGATGTTCTTCATGTAGATTTTAAACATCTTTTAAAAGTTTTCAGAAGATAACGAATTAACGTTAGTCTTAGTATTAGCTTGCTTTAAAGAATAAAATTTAAAATTTATGAATAAAAGAGTTAATCATGGTGATATTTAACTGAATAAATAGAAATTTGTATAAATTTATTCGGCTTACAAATATAAAGAAATCTGGACTTGTGTTTTTAAATTTTGTTCATTAATTTGAAAGTATAGAGCATAAAAGCTTATGAGAAAAGAATAATTTGTGAAAAAGCATGTATACAATATGGACTTAGTTTTACAAAAGTCATGTTTAAGGTTTATTTTTTTCTTTTCCGTAGTCATTCATACAACACAGGACAAGCCAATTCCAAACTGCAGTATTATGATGGTATGATTAACCTAACATATACTAATGGAGACCAATATCGTACCCACAAGAATCGTACAACAGAAATTGCCTTTTTATGTGATCGAGGTGCTGGTGTAGGTAGTCCAAGGTTTGTAAAGGAGGACCATGGATATTTCTTTGAGTGGTACACATCGTATGCTTGTCCAAATCCACCAATTGAATGTACCGTCACAGACAGTAATACCAATCTTCAATATGATTTGTCTAGGTGAGAATATATGTACATGTATTTCTAATTTTTTCGGTATTCATCTTTGACGATAAATTATGAAATTAAAACGTACAGTTAAATGTATGTTTGATAATTCTGTGATATTTAAGCATTACAATTCCACAAAAAAAAATTTTCCAACCACAAAAGTAAATACCCACAAAAAATAATAAATCCACCAAGTTCATTACTTAAGGCCATTAAAATATATTTCTGTGTGTTGCATTTATCTTTTGTAGGTTTCAAAATTTTGTAATGGCATTTGTTTTGAAGTTAATATTTAGAAAAAATGAAAAAAGCCAATTTTGTGTAAAAATGACAGTATTTGGTATTTTTTCTGCTGAGGTTGTGAGTTCAAATCTCACTTGTGGCGGGGTGTGTTCCACAAGGATTGCCAATTTTCCTACCAAAGGTCGTGGTTCTCTCTGGTTTCTTTGGGTTCCTCTACCAATAAAAACAGGCCACAGAAAAATAGCCAAATGGGCTGAAAATGGCATTTAACCCCAACTAGATAAATAAATATTCTTTCTGCATGATACAATCAAATGTACAGGAACTTTTATTTTCTAATTAACCATGCTTGGATATTTTTATTTTAACTGTATTGAGATCCAGATTACTTTTCTTAAATATGTATCCAGATGTAAATTTTTGTTCAGTTTATTAGAAAATATATCAAGAGATTTCCATTCAAATGTTTTTAAAACTATATAAAAATAGATTACAAATTTTAAAATATGAGAAATTGTTATACATGAAGTATATGTTGATTCTTTACTCTGTTGGCAGCTTGTCTAAATCTGGTTCCCAAGGTAACTGGGAGATTTTAGATGACCACAACCCTCTCCATAAGACAAAGTATTACATCAATGTCTGTCGACCAGTGAATGAGGTACAGATTGGTAATGGATGTGCCACATTTGCAGGGGCTTGTCAGTCCAGATTTGACAAAAATGGAAAGGTAAAATGTCTTGTTTTATGACTAAATACATCTGTATTTCAGACTATCAAAATCCATAACATCCTATAGCCATAAGAATCTGTGTTATATTTGTTAACATTGAACACTATGGTAAATTCATTCAAATTTTTCTTCTTCTTCAAACATTGAAATAGTTTGATACTAAATTTGGAATGATTTTTGTTTCTTTTGTTGTAACATTCATGACTGCCAGGCCACAAAAGGACCTTTTCTGAATTGTTAAATTTTGAAGAAACTTTTTGACCTACAGGTATGGATTTGAAACGTCATGAATGATCACTGCAAGGTAGTACACAAGAATTGTTACTATGTTGCTGATCAGATATCCAACAATGCTTGTCCACGTGCAACTTAGATAACATGGAGCCTTATGAGAATTGCATATAAAATTCTTCTGCTGAAGACCAATTATATAGATTGATATGAAACTTGCTGGAAGTGATACCTATGTAAGACCTGAATAATTTTTCAATTTAAAATTGTTGTGAATCTTGATTGCAGTGTACTATCTAAGTTTTGTTACTTGTATTCTGATTATCAAAATCCAAGATTACTGACAGTGCAGGACTTAGTTAAAATTGACATTAGATATTTATTTTTATGCGTCGTCCAGGAATATGGAAGGGGCGTATAGATTTACCTTTGTGCATCCGTTCTTCCATCCGGATATGGAGATATATCAATAGTATTATACCACTACAATCACGATATAACGCTGATCAGCAACATTTGGGTCACTTTGACTCTGATAAAAGTTTTCTTTTAATTACCACTATAATGCTCTTACTTTATATAATGCATTTCTCCAAAATATGGGTAAATGACAACTCAATTCAGTTTTTGCAGTTAGGTTCATTTCTCAGAAACCTATTGAGATATATCAGTGATATTATACTTTTTTATTCATCTTATATACATGTAGTACAACAAAAATCAGCAAGATTTGAGTCACCATGACCTATATTTTATACTTGAATGACTTAGGTAAAATGTTTTAATTTTAGTATATTTGAAAGAACCTATGGTAGTATATTCAATTTTGGTGCAATAATTTGAGTCACACGTGGCCTGAAATTCGTGCTTGAGTGACTTTGATTAAAATTTTGCATTTAGGTGTATTATTTAAGAACCTATTGTAATGTATTAATGATATTTCAAAACTATAGTCATCTTATATAGTACAACACAACTCAGCAACATCTGAGTCACCACACTTATATTTTATGGTTGAGCGACTCTGATTAAATTTTTGTATTTTTCATAAAGAATCTATGGTAATTTATTATTGATTTTTCACAATTAGAGTTCTCTATAGTACAACACAGCTACATTTGAATCAATATGACCTACATTTTATGATAGAGTGACTTTGATTAAATTTTTGCATTTTAGTCAATTCTATGTGCATATATCAATGATTTTTTGCATTTAGGTTCATTTCTCAGAAAGCTATAGTAATATATCAATAATATTTCGCAACTACTGTCCTCTTGTATAGTACAACACAGTTCATCAACACCTATATTGTTTTTAGGGTGGGGTATTCGTGTCTTATAGACACATTTTCTAGTTTAAAATATTGATTTTTTTCTGCAGGAAATAGTTGATAAAGAGTATGCCAACCGTGGGGAAGTGACAGAAGGCCCCCAAGTTGAGGGTCATGGCAGACTTTATTTGCGATATAAGACTACATCTAAACTGTGCACAGAAGATACCGGTGTAAAATCACCATTCATTACAACTATACATTTTATCTGTACTAAAGGAGCTCTAGTAAGTGTGGAATATATAACTTATTTTAATGAAGCAAACTCTAGTAATTCAGGAATGAATTGCTTTTATTAAGCAGATCAGTCAGGTTCTAGCAGTTAGGAATTTTTTGGCTTTTACTGGAGCAGATCAAGCACTCTTGTAGTTAGAAAATTCTTTTATTATATTTGCAGAAGATCAAGTATAATATCTATGAATTTTATATTCAGGGAAATTTTGTAGTGAGGCTGACTGCATAGTAAAATGTATAACATTGTGTCAAGGGCTCTCAAAGTCTATCAACACATGTACTATTATTTAACATTAAAAAAAAAATCCCAAGAAAAAACTTTTTTTGGAAGTCTGTAAACCAGAGGTAATCATTTCATTGTTACTAAGGTAATTCTAGTTTAGAAAGACAATTTGAATTTCATTGCATAAATACAGCTGTTTTAAAAAACATTATATTGACAAATTAATTAAAATAGATAAATGTTGGGGCTTTAATAGTAGGAACACATATGTAATTTTTGGGAGTGACCTCGATCTACAAGAAGACAAATTTAATTATATATGCATAATAGAACATTTTCAAATAACAAATTTTTGTGTACAGACCAGAGGACCAAACATTCCTATACAGATAGGTAACTGTGAAGAGTCCATTATTTGGGAGACAGAAGCAGCATGCCCATTAGCAGCTCAATCAGATGAAGTGTGCAGAATAAAGGATCCAAACTCGGAATACACATTTGACTTGAGTTCTCTAAAGAAGACAGGAGATGTAGATTACTATAAAGTTCCAAGTACTGTTAATGGACAGAGCACCACATACAGGGTATGTTGTTTGTAAAATGACAATATTGGAAGTTACTGTGGACATTTAACATTGTGGAAATATAACTCATCTTGAAACTTGGAATGCCAGGGTTAGTTTGAACCAAACCTGGCAGAAACCAGTTTGAGAACCATATCTGAACTTCAGATTCTGAAGACTCTGCCTGCCAAACTTTTTACTTAGCACCCTTTTAGAAAATTCTTTAAGATCTTATCTGATACCAATAATAGATTGATAATATAGGATTATTATGATGTTTTCAACCCACTTCACAAGAAAAGCACTGTTCATCAGTATTTGAAATTTGTTTATCAATAAAGCTGAAGTGGACCAAAAATATTTACTGTTTCCTTCATTGCAACACGTTACATCAGAAGTTTTTCTTTATGAAAAATATGTTTTAAATGGAATGTTTTAAAAATAAAATAGGAGACTAAACAACACAATATTTCCATGAAAACGTTTTCTTTAAGAAAAATATGTTTTAAATGGAATGTTACAGAAAAATCAAATTTGATACTCAAATTTTTGCATATAGTGGATGTTCCTTGATTAATCTTTGGAAAGCAAAACATTATTATTGGATTGTGAACAGTACAACCAAATGAATCTCAACAAAAACCAAATAACAGGTAAGATTTGAGAAAGCTGAAACTCTTGTTTTATGAGAATTTCAAAATTTGATATGAAAATTTCAACACCTGTTTCTCTGTTATTGCCAAAGCAGTTACTTCTGAGGGGATGAACAACTAGTTAGCTACTATCATTTTCTTTATCAGATAAATATTTGTGGAACAGTATCCAGTACAAACTGTGACAAGATTGGAAAGTACAATTCTACGATGTGTGAAGAGAAATCTAATGGAAGTAAACCAGCCATCACTTACATGGATAACTATAAACTCTACTTTTCTGATGATGGACAGTTAACACTGACATATTATGGTGAAAGAGACCAACATACTGGTATGTACATGCATACAATTAGCATATTCATATAACCCGTTTTGTAAAAATGGTAGTTTTTTAGAGGTCATGAGGTTGGAATCAAGTGTTTGTCCCTGTTCTTAGTGGACAATGTATGTTAGTTTCTTTCTGGAAATTTGTGGTACCAGGTGTTTTTTAGTGACAAAAAATTAGAGAAATTACAATACCTTAAGTTTATTTTCTCTATTATATTCACTGACAAAGAAATTTTAATTAATTATGTTATATTTTGTTGCTTTAGGAGGACCTGTGGGTGGTTGTCAGGTTTCATTCTGTATGGGAAAGCATAGTTTTTTTTAGGAGGTCTTTCTGAGCATGTTTTAATATAACCAGAAATGAGTCCATCAATATCCTTTTCAGGTAAAGTGAATGAAGTAGTTATCCTATTCCTATGCAGGCAGGAAATAGAGATTGGAAGTCCAGTTTTTGAGAGAAAAGATGGGGAGAAGTACATTTTCAAATTTATGACACCATTAGCATGTAATCCACAGCCTGTGGATTGTGTTGCCCAAGACAGTACAGGTCACCAGTATGATTTAACTAACTTGGCTAGGATACATGATTGGAAGGTACCAGATCCTAGACCACAACATCGTGACTTGGTTTATTATATAAATGTTTGTCGACCAATAAATACGATTTCAGGAACGTCTTGTCCAGGTATAACTAATTTTTTTTTTTTTTGGTCCTTTTTATTATTATTTTTTTTTTATTGAAAGTTCTAGTAATTTTTGGGTATTGTTTTATTCCTTTCAATTGGAAATTTAGATTATGTTTCTGTACGTAAGAAGGGTAGTTAAGAGTTTTGGAACTATCTGTTTTATCAAGTCTTGGTGATATACACTGCAGTTGATTAATTTTTGTGCTATTGCTGTTTTTCACAATAAATTATTTGAACTGTCTTTACAAGCTCCAATATGCTCATAATTAATGAAATTTTGTTTTCCAAATGTTTTGTCATGAATATACCTGATGAAAGTTAATGTAAAAAAATTCACATTGTAAGCAATTAAATTACTAACGTAAAACTCTAATTTTTCGTCAGTCTAATTATTCGTCACCTTTATAATTTTGTGGACAAATTTATTTTTTAACATCTCTAATTTTTCATCACTTTCCAAGTTTTCAAATCATGATCGTAGTGAATTCGGAATTTTCAACATTATTCATGAACTGAATTAGTTCTTGTCAGCATCAAGTCTTCCATTCCTCAAAATAAATGTTTAATCATCCAAAACATGAAAATAAATGTTATAAATACCAAATTTTAAACAAATTTAATTTTTTGCACCCTGGAAGTTTGGTTAAGATAATAACAACAAAATAAAGTTCGGCATAACTATGCTTCCGATTTTTGTGTTAGATATCGAAGATAAAATTTGAATTAATAGTACAAAATTAAACATATTTTACTTTATAAGTCCTTTTCTGTAACCTATAAAGTGAATTGACATTGATCTTATACAAAGACGAAAGAAACAAATCAAATAAATATTCATTAGCTTCCATTCCAAATCCAGATTACGACCAAGTGTTGCCCACATGTCAAAACATGGCGGGTTGTTTGAAGTTTGTCGTTGTTGTTGAATTTAAAATGTTAATTTTCATGAATATTGATGATGAATTCATGAAAAACAAATGAAGAAACAACTCAGAAAGTACGGGCTTTAATTTTGTCTTTGTTATACTTACCATTCATTAAACAAATCAATCTACTGGGAGTGAACAATGAACAAAAAAAGGAAAAATTTTTCGTCAGTTTTTCAAATTTTCCCAAAAATAGGTGTTTTTTAGTGACAAAAAATTAGAGAAATTACAATACCTTAAGTTTATTTTCTCTATTATATTCACTGACAAAGAAATTTTAATTAATTATGTTATATTTTGTTGCTTTAGGAGGACCTGTGGGTGGTTGTCAGGTTTCATCTCATGGTCAGTCGTTTAATATGGGTTACATACAGTCCAAACCAGTAGTAGTAGGAGATGGAACTTTAAAGTTAGTGTATAGAAATGGTGACATTTGTCACAAGGGAACACCACAACAGTCACGTAGGAGTACCAGGATTACATTCATTTGTTCCTTAGTCGAGGTATGTTTATTATGACACATTTGTCACAAGGGAACACCACAACAGTCACATAGGAGTAGCAGGATTACATTCATTTGTTCCTTAGTCGAGGTATGTTTATTATGACACATTTGTCACAACAGTCGCGTAGGAGTAGCTGGATTACATTCATTTGTTCCTTAAATGAGGTACGTTTATTATGACACATTTGTCACAAGGGAACACCACAACAGTCACGTAGGAGTAGCAGGATTACATTCGTTTGTTCCTTAGTCGAGGTATGTTTATTATGACACATTTGTCACAAGGGAACACCACAACAGTCACGTAGGAGTACCAGGATTACATTCATTTGTTCCTTAGTCGAGGTATGTTTATTATGACACATTTGTCACAAGTGAACACCACAACAGTCGCATAGGAGTAGCTGGATTACATTCATTTGTTCCTTAGTCGAGGTATGTTCATTATGACGCATTTGTCACAAGGGAACACCATAACAGTCACATAGGGGTACCAGGATTACATTCCTTTGTTCCTTAGTCGAGGTTTGTTTATTATGACACATTTGTCACAAGGGAACATCACAACAGTCACATAGGGGTACCAGGATTACATTCCTTTGTTCCTTAGTCGAGGTATGTTTATTATGACACATTTGTCACAAGGGAACACCACAACAGTCGCATAGGAGTAGCAGGATTACATTCATTTGTTCCTTAGTCGAGGTATGTTTATTATGACAAGGTGAAGAAAATCCAAAGGACCAGTGAACAAACCACTGGCAAAATGGAGATAAGTTAGGATAAAAACAAGCAACAGAAACACAACATGGGCCCTACCAAATAACTGGGGAGAATTCAGGTGGTCTGGAAAAGTAAGCCTTTTTTTGCCTCTTATAAGAAACCTACCATATTGTTCATGTCAAATCCAGTAAAAGGTATGTTATAATATTCTTCATTAGGTCTTAAAACAGCTTCACTCATAGCCCATATGCAGGGAAAAGGCATAATGTGCAAACATATAGACCATATTTATACAAGTAAGTTTATAAGGATGTGGTAAAAATATTTTGTAAATCCATATGTAAAGTAATATTTGAGAAATATATAGTAATATAGTGGAAATAGTTTAACAATATCTTAACATGCCTAAATTTTGAGTTGCAAATATTTTGTAGTTTTCAAAGATTTTTGGAGCCTCATAATTTAGTACTAAACAAAAAAATAACAAGCTTCATTAATTATTGATGTAACAAAAGAACCCACAGTTTAATGAATTGGCCTTAATAGACCACAGAATTTATTATCCATTTAAGATTAAATATTTTATCAAAATTCAAATGGTGACATTAATTTTAGCATGATCCTGTATTTGAAGGAGAAACAGAAGAATGTGAATACATTTTTCAATGGAGGACACCACGGGCATGTGCCCAGAAGGTATGTTATTTTTGTAATGCTGCTGTAGAACAGAGTACATGTATGTGTATTTATTAATTAGGCATGACAAAATATTATCAAGATACTTTTTATATAAATAGGATAAGCAGGTATTTTTAGCTCACCTAGCGGCTATGCGAGCTTTTGCCATCACTTGGCGTCCGTTGTCTGGAGTAAACTTTTCTTAAACATCCCTAACATCCAACTGACATGGCTGCTGTACTCTAATTTTATTTAAGTTTATATTTATTTTCATTTATTTTAATTTTTTTTCTGAAAGTGCCAAAATTAAACATAGTACTGATACAAAGTGCCAAATTTTAACACACCAAAAATTAACATCCGTGTTTTTAACAAAAACCGCCAAAATATCCCCATTTACGGTATCTAAGGACCATTGCTTCCAGGTCTAATTCAATCTGGCCTAGTGGTTTCATAAAAGAAGATTTTTAAATGAATTTTCTCGTAGAGTCCTATGTTAAACAAGCTGTGGCTGTAGTGGCCATCTTGGTTGACAATTCTGAAAGAGGACCATCTAAGGACCCTTACTGCCACGACTAGTTCCAATTGGCCAAGTGGTTTCAGACAAGATTTTTAAATTTATTTTCACATAGGGTTCTATGTTACCGGTAAACTAACTGCAGCTGTTGCAGCCATCTTGGTTGACATTCCAGGTTATCAGACACATTTCTGAAAGAGGACCATCTGCCAAGTCTGGTTCCAATGGCCATGAAGTTTCAAACAAGAAGATTTTTTAAAATCATCCCCCTTTTTTTCTATTTTGAATCTGTAATCTGTATAATTAGCAGTGTTGTAAGTAATTGTAATAAATGTCTCACTATAATTTGTCAGGATTAAATCACGTTGCTTCCCAAAGTCTGGACACAGGAATCACACTTTCCTGAGTCACAACAAATATGTACCATTTTAACTGTAAAATCCCAAAGTTCTGTGAAATAAAAGAATAATTCCCAATAAACTGAAAATAGTCCCTAATATTTGACATGTTTTCCACTTCACTTTTATATATTTACTTCACAGACTGAGATGTGGGAGGTTTTTCTGATACTAGCTACATTGTTTAGGTAGCCTTTAAGTCAAGTATTTGACTTTAATACATATTAGAAATTAATTTTAATATTTGTACCTATATTTTAGCCTCTGACTGTTGGCAAGGACTGTAAAATCAGGGACACATTGTACAACTATGAATTTGACCTAAATGTACTAAAGAAAGATACAGATTACAACGTAACAGCTGGGGAATATGTGTACCTATTGAATGTATGTCAAGGACTGAAGTCAACTGGTACAGGCTGTAGTTCTAATGTGGCCAACTGTCAGACTAAATTGTCTGATAAAACATTCCATAAAGATGCAGGTATAGCATTGTTTGTAAAATTATTTTGTCTACGCTGTAGCTACGGCACTATAAAGTGACCTCATTTCCCAAAGAAAGACAAAATCAATATTCTTGATTTTCGTTACTTAGTCTTTCATATATGTCTAAACTAAAAAGTCTTGATTGATATTATATATGTTTTAAAGAAATCAAGTTTTCATACCAACCAGCATTTTATCCATTTGTTTCTTAGAATGCTTGTCTGGTTAAGTTTGCATTTTTGTCCAGACCTAATGGTTCTTCCTAAGATTACACTTTTGAATTTTTGTAAATTGTAATACATATTCTCAAGCAGCTGTTCAATTTAAATATCAGTTTCAGTAAGCTTTATTTTTACTTTCAGGACACACAAATGCCAGTTTGGTTTATGATGAAGGGGAGATAACTCTAACTTATGATGAAGGAGAACCTTGTCATAACAATAAATACAAAAGGAAAACAATTATAACATTTGCATGTGACCAGTCAGTCAGTGGCAGAGGTGGACCACAATTTATAAATGAAACATCTGAATGTATCTATCAGTTTATTTGGCCAACTAAGTATGCCTGTCCACCTTTCAGGACTGGGACGTGTACAGTGTCCTCTTCAGGAAAGGAATTCGATTTGTCGTCCTTGGCTTTGACAGACAATAATTATGAATATATAGACTATACAGACAAGAAGAAGTACATCTTTAATGTCTGTAGGTCACTAGTGCATAAGAAAGGTTTGTATTATTCATACTGTTATTAACATAATTTGATGTTGTATTAGAACTGACTCTCTGACTTCTATCTAAATGGGAAACTTTTATTCTATAATGTCAGAGATTGCAATGGGTACCCAAAATGTAACCAGTGCATTCATTGTACTATCACCTTTAAATAGAAGAGAAAAATCAGTCTTAAAACTGCCATTTGGTTCTGTGTATACAGGCAATATTACACAGTAAAAATGACAGATTTGCTCATTATTAAGCATTATTGATTAAAACATGGAAACTTTCTTGTTGTTAGTTGCACTACATTGATGCTGCCTTGCAATGTCAATGATTTTCCATGATATTTTTGACAGCCAAGAAATAAATTATTGAAAATATAAAACATTTTAATTTGATAACAAATTCCAGCAGTTGCTTCTGAACGTTTTTTTATCAATAATGCAGAAACTGGTCATGATTTGAGTCCTCTTATCAGTTCACTGAATGTGCTATTATTGTTACATTCACTTTTCATGTACAAAGACCATGAGAGATCAGGGTTCAATTAAAATATCCAGATATTAAGGTCATCATTGGATTCATGTCCATAGAGTTTTTTGAGAATTCTAAGAATTTTATTCAAAATTTAAATTAAGTCTCTTATGTGTAAAAAGTCCAAAAAGATCTGTACGGTAGAATCATGATGACTTTCACTGGAATAACATGACCACAGTGGGCTTTGTAACTAGTTTTCAATCCTTCACTAAATTTCATTTGTTTTTCAATTCTCTTTTCATAAAATATCCCACAGCTTGGAAGTTTTTCTTGTTTACTTAGGACCTCATTTGATTATTTAAAATATGATACAGTATGCTCATAATACTGAAAAACAAAAATCATTGCTCCATCTTAATTTTGTATCGACAACAGAAAATAGCATAACATTGCCTAAGAAGGTGTTTGCTAAATTTTCAGGTCAGACATGTCCATTCAATTCTGCTGTGTGTAAGATTGATCTTCAGGGCACAAACAACACGTGAGTATTCCATATTGCAAAAAAAAAAAAAAATTAAAGGAGTTTTCTTTCTTGTGCAAATAAACTTATTTATATTTAAAGCTTCAATAAATGAAAAAAAGAAAGAAATTTCCTCAATCAGGTTTTTTGTGGGATTTTCATGAGGGCAATGGTTTTAAGGTTTTATGAAATCAACCAGTCTCTGGATAATGATATGTATGAGTAATAATATATGGAACATTATTCGGACTGAGATTATTTGACCATCATTTGTGTTGCAATGAATGATCCAGCAAACTCTAGAACACAGAAATATATTATTTTAAAGATTGTCTTTTAACAGATATCACAACCTAGGTGAAGTCAATGCTGGTCAGGTATTGATAGAAAATGGCAAAGTTGAATTATACTATACCAATGGTGATTTATGTGAGGATGGTAAAACAAAGATGTCCACTCGTATTATATTCTATTGTAATCCCTCGGTCAAGGTCAGTATGTCATAGATTTTAAGGAAAAACATAAGTGAGTAATTCCACTTGATCTCCTTTAAATCGTTTTTTTCTCAGTATTACACTTCATAATATTTGAAGTAACTTAATAGAATAAAGAATGGAAACAGGGAATGTGTCAAAGAGACAACAACCCGACCAAAGAGCAGAAAACAGCTCAAGGCTACCAATGGGTATTCAATGCAGCGAGATAATCGCGCACCCTGAGAGGGGCTTTAGCTGGGCCCTAATACTAGTTCAACAAAATTGACGGCATACTAAACTTTGAAACATACAAATGAACCAAAATTCAAAAAAACAGTTATCCTGAAATTTTTACTAAACATGAAGATTATTTCAGATTTTTTGGTTTTTAGATTTATATACTTTATCATCAAATAGATATGCAACTAAATATACAATACATATTTATTGTCGGAAAATATAAAATATATTTGGGCCAGTTTTAGAAACATGAGAAAAGGCAAGCTTTAGCATGTCTTTTTCCCATGTTTCGCACCGAGCCCAAATAAATTTTATATTTTCCTTCAATGACTTTGAGTTGTCTTTATCCTGCAATCCCCTTTAGATGCGTAAAATGCCTTAAAAGTACATTTGAAGTTGAAATCCACTGCCGTAAAAACACGAGAGACGACACGACGTCATCTGGTACATTTACTACGCTCTTCACAGTAGACTTTATTAGGTCATTGACCTAATATGACTCGAGTTTATTCTAGCCCTGTTATTAGACTGGAAATGGTTTGATTGCAGGATAAATTGTCTTAACATGCAGCCTTAGAACAGCAATCTATTTTCCCTGTTTGTAATTTGTAATTATATTTTGAAGACAATACTATGGTCAGTCTAATATACAATGTATATTGTCAGAAAATATCAATTTATTTTTTACTCGCTGCAAAACAAGTGAGACATGCATAGAAAAACTCAAATTTATACATTTTCCTCAGGCTCATACAAATAAACTTCATATTTTCTGAGATTGTACATATATTGTATATATGTACATATATTGTATATATATCTTATATATTTCAGGATTCCCATCCTAGTGGTCATTTTAGAGTTGGTTGTGAACATCATTTTGTGTGGTCAACAGAAGCCGGATGTTCTATTGGGGAAACAGTAGGAAATAATTGTAGTGTTACCAATCAACAAACAGGTGAGTCTATCCTCTACTCAGAAGATATAAACTTATAGTCAATAGAAAACAAAAGTATTTGGAAATTGCTCGTAAAATTTCATTAAAAATCATGATGATGTGAGGAGCTGTTAATTGGGATAATTATGAATTGAAAAAGCTAAAATGAGCTATAAAAGTTATTTTGGCATTTTTTTTACTTTGCTTTTCATTGTTTTAGATTATTTATTGAGTTTTCAACATTTTAGGCCTTGAACACAACTGTTGACTCTTAAATTGACAAAATATGCACATCTTATTCATAAAAATTGATTTATAAATGTAAACCACATAAAAGGTAAAAGATCCAATGTTTTGGGTAGCCAGCCTTGATCACTAGCACAGAAACAAGATAAAGACTGTTCAAAATCCCATCACTGACTAAATTTGTGCATGAACGTATAAAAACTTTAAAACGAGTATTTCCTTTAAGTTTATGTAAGAATATACTATATTAGCCAATTGGTCACCTACCCATATTCATTTGTTTATAAAGTTATAGTCATTGAAAGATACTTTAACTTTATCAAATATACACATATAAAATAACATCATTTAACTTGGAACAAAAGTGATACTGAAAAGTATTGAAATTTAAATTTTACGTGGATAAGATAGGCAGAGAAAAAAAAATTCATTCTTCATGACACTTACTGGTACTGGCAATTGTTTTCAACAGAGGTCATTTGACAAATTATAATGTTCCATCTTATCTGAAGAAAAAATTCTACTAAAAACCAGCATAAAATGTATTATGTAACCTATTAATAGAATGGACACAAATTTTCTGGTCAATGTTACTCCGTATGTTTTTCTTTTAATTTGTAGGCCATGTGTTTAACCTTACAACCTTATCTAACAAGATCTATACCTTAGATGACAACAGGGGACATACGTTTAATCTACAGATATGTAAAGCTCTGACTACATCACAGTGTGTTAGAACTTCTGGTAAGTTATCTCCACCTTGTGATATGTAGTAATTTGACAACTTCTATTGTTATACAATGTATATGTTGGATATTCACTGAAAAGTCTGAAATTATTATTATAAGATACATTTATTTACAAGAAGTAGTTGATGTGTAGATTTGGACCCTTCAGACGAAAACTTAAAAAGTAAAAACACCGATTTAACATATCAATTAGTTCTATGAAACTATGTTTATTTACATATTATACTAAAATGAGAACCAACAGATATATTGTATGACATACTCAACAAAACAAATTATGTCGCTCCGACGAAAGTCGGCGACATATTGTTATTCTTCTGTTTCTTTGTTATTATTCTTTCTTTCTTCTAATGATTTATGTCCGGCTTAGTTCTCGGAGATGCCTGTATAGAATTGAATGAAACTTGGCAGAAAGTAAGATCACTATGTGAAGGTGTGCAATCAATACTTTTTTTTCGAAATGGCCGCCATTCAAAGATCGGTACCCTCCAAAAATTTAAAACATTTATATCTCAAAACCTGTACGATAGAATTTCATTAAACTTCGTAGGTTTGTAAGGTACAATTAGAAGAACAAACTGATGAAAAAAAAATCGCAATCGGTTGGAGACGTTTGGCGGCCATTTTGAGGGGCGACATCTGCTGTTGCTTGCAATTGCAATTCTAGTTTTATTTATGTTTCTATTATTAAATCAAGAAGAATTGTTCTAGTTGTCTGAAACTATTGTTATGTGTATTATTAATATATTAAAGATATTTTGTTTTTCAAAAGTGATCCTTAACATTTTTTATTCAGTACAGTCAGTGCACGTTTTAACAACCACAAACTTGTTTCATTTGAGCAGGTGCTTGTCAAATAGAGAAAGAAGGACAAAAGAGAAAGTTCAATGCTGGAAATGGGAATAGTAATCTGATGTTTGATGATGGTTTACTTATACTGAACTACACAGGTGGATCACCTTGTCATAAAAATCAATTTCAGAGGAATACAGTCATAAACTTTATCTGTGAACATAAGAAAGGGGTGGGAAGTCCAGTATTTATTGATGAAGATGAAGATTGTACTTACTTCTTAGATTGGCATACAGAATTTGCTTGTGAAGAAAAGGTTTGTGGATATATATGGGATTGTTTGATATTTTAAAATTTTTTGAATTACTTCATAATTTCCTTTACAGAATTTTCAACTTCTGAGAATTTGGTTATTCGGACTGTTTTTGGTCCTATTGGTAAAGGAGTGATTGAGGAAACACAGTGAAGAACAACCTCCCAACAAAAAAACACGTGAAATAAAAACTGCAAAAACATTGCTCTGGATTGTAATGAGTGAAGAAACGATTACTTCTTTATGTTGCTTCAATTGTTGGCAAAAGGTTCAGCAAATCACATAATTTCAGTTGAAGCAAGTCAGTTGATATAATTTATTATTATGATTTTGCAGATTGTTTGCTCAGCTGATTTAGGGAACAGAACAATAGACCTGAGTCCTTTGATAAAAAGTTCAGGACACCATTTAGTATTACCATCAGCATCACAGATTACAGATGAAACTTTCTACATCAATATATGTGAAGCATTAAACCCTATATATGGTACTATGTGTCCACCAGGAGCTAGTGCCTGTGCTGTAAAATCTGGAACTAAACCAATAGTAAGGATTTTCTAATCATATGTTAGGAGGGGAAGGTAGGGTAGAGAAATAAATTCAATATAATTTTCAAAAATGTGTTTTTTTAAATATATATTCCTTTTTACAATTAAAAAATATTTTTTCACTAAATATATCTATTTTTCATACTGTATGTTGAATATCAAAGACATTTTCATATAAAAAAAATATAGCGGTTATAATTTTCCACAAATTAGGTTGTGTTACATGTATTATATTTTATTTGTTAGTGAGGGTCATGATTAGTTTTATAAAAAAGCATCATCAAAATTTTTATCTGTGTTTTTTATTTCAGAGTCTAGGGAAGTTAAAATCAAGACCATTTAAAGATAAAAATACAGGCAGTATTGTATTGATATATGAGAATGGTAGCATATGTCCATCCAATGATAAGAAAAATGCATCATCTAGAATTATATTTAACTGTAAACCAGGTTCTGATCAGGTAATTAATTTAAACAGGAGAGGAAACTTCTCAGATATTATGAAATCCACGATCACACTTGTCAGGGTCTATCTTGTTGGTATTTTCATGAATTAAGATGAACAGAGGTTTCCTATTTCATTGTCTTCTTAAATTTGTGTATAGATTTATTTTTAATTGAATAATTTAATTTAATGAGGATTACTAATAGTTAACATGTATTACGAAAATGTTAATAATGATGATTATTTTTCAAAAAAAAATCTACATAAATTTGAGCAAAATTCACAGTAGACAATGAAACAAAGTATAATCATTATAATTGTTTTAAATTTTATTAATGAATAAATTGTTCATTGATGACACATTTCTTTTTAAAGGGTGAACCAATACTGGAGTCTATATCAGTTGGTTGTCAGTATAATTTTGTATGGGATACTAACGTAGTCTGTGAACAAAGTGACTATGAAGTACCTGTTTCTCTCAAAGACTGTGTTTATAAAGATCCTTCAGGATTAAATATCAACCTTAGCCAACTCAAACAAAGTGTACCTGTTACAGTAAGTTTTTTCTTAAATGTAGATTATATAGAAATCCATGTAATATCCTAATGGGAAGCAAAAAGTGTGTTACAAACCACTTGAACAGCAGTGCCATAACCAGGTTCTTTAAGGAGGGATAAAGTGATAGATGGCATGTCTGGGGCTGTACAATAATCCAGCAGTTTTAGTCATCAGTAAATACTCAATTTTTCTCCTGTATTGCTTCTTCAAACACACCCCACCTGTCTATCGACATGGCAAGTATTTTAAAAGTTAAATTACAATAATCTGTTAATAAAAATAACATAATTGGCACTTTTTGAATTATTTGATACAAGAATTAATTGATCTGATGGACTTCATATACTGTCCTTCTTTGGTTTGAATGCTTTCTCCTATATATAAACCATCTCATTAGAAAACTATAATTGTATAACATTTCAGATTCAGTCTACTAAGAACAATAACATCAAATACCTAGTAAATGTTTGTGACAAAGTTAAAACATCAGGTTGTGATGGAACATCCATATGTAAATTAGATGGTAATAAAGGATTCCGCTATGGTAGTATAACCAGTGGGATGTTTGTACGGACTGATGATTCTCTACAAATGTCCTTTAAAAATGGAGACACCTGTCTAGGTATGAATATTTGAAAACTTCGATAATGATTATTTATAAACTCATGTACAGTTGAATCTTGTTGTCTCAGACTCTTTAACCTCAGAATCTCTGAAAAGTCGAAGTAATTTATTGGTCCTAAAGTAATACTCTACACTATAGATTCACCTGATAACACAAACTTCTTTCTATGATCCTGTCATCTTTGAGATAACAAGAGTTGGCGGCCTTATTCACTAACAATTTTTAGATGTGAATGCTTATAATTTCATTATGATTTATGTCTAATTACATCTAAGAAAATTTTTTGATAAGACTGCAGCCTCTTCATGAATAAATGAATTATAATTTAATGTAATTAACCTGTACATGGGTTATACAGTATTTTTTACTATTTTGCCTGATAAAGGAATAGTTATATGGAGGTTATAATTTGGTCTCTAGAATAGATAGATAGATAGATAGATTTATTCACCAAATCAAGGGCCCACAAGGGGCATGTTTTACAATAGACAAGTACATAAACAAATTGATTATTACATGAAATTACAAGTAACTATAGAGTATAACATAAAAATATTCATTGCATCACAGGAGTAAGTTTAAGTTGATGTTCATTCAACTGCAAAAGGCATCAAGGGAAGATGCACAAGAACATAAAAGTTCTCCTCGTGCCAAATGCAGAAAAATAAACACCGTAAATCAAGAGTCCCAAAGTGCACCCAAATATCTGGAACATGGATGATAATAATAAGTATCAAATATCATAGATATGTTTAATCGGTAGTTAGCCATTTACATTTCTTTTTTTTAATGTATTCTGATAAACAAATTAAAACTTTCAAATTTTCAGTGGTCATTAACCATATAAGCTCATCTTTATTTTCTAATGAAGCAAAATTTTTACAAGTCTTAATAACATTCAGAAAAAGATTCTCCCTTTCTAAAATGAACTTACTACAAACAAATAAAAAATGTTTCTCATCCTCAATTTCATGTAAGGAACTGACAAAAATTATAATTTAGTAGTTCAAGCAATCAAATTTACAAAGAAAAGAAATCCAGACAAAAAATATAGATGTAGATACCAAATGTGTTCAAGGAAGTTTGACTTAAAACTTAAAAACATGGAAGAATAAAGTATCAAGCTTTTTAATTTAGTCTTCCGCAGAGCAATCAGATTAGAAATTGGTCCCTAAGAGAAAAGCTGTGCTGTTTCTGTGGGTTTTTTGTATCCTATTATTATTGCTTATCGTATGGTTTAATCTGCCATATTTTTAGGTAAAACAAAGAGAACAGGATTGATTCGATTTGTATGTCCAGATGAACCAGTAGGAAAACCCGAAACTCCACAAATTACATACGTAAGTAAATTATTTTTCTGAATCATTTAATATACGAAATTACTGTATTACTGTTCAGTCTACAAAAAAGTGGTTGCATACATGCTCTTATTTATCCTCTGAATAATTCTGAGTGTAGTTTGAGTTGAGGCTAGTAATGTGTGGAACAATGATAATATTTACATTACATTTTCAGCAGTTTGACTGTTAATGTAGTCAATTAAAGTCTAAACTGTGCTCAAGTAGAAATTTTTACCTCATTTTCAAAATATGTACTAATTTCTGATTGTAGGAAAGCTCTTGTGCAGTTGAAATTACTTGGAAAACAACACTAGTTTGTCCAGTTGTCAACAGATGTACCTTTAGCTATGGTGGTCATGTATATGACTTGGGTATTCTGTCGAGTAAGACAGGTTCATGGCCAGTCAACGATACAGCAGGAAACCAGTAAGTCTGTCTTCAGTCTTGTTGAATAATGTCAGAACCAAAATTATCAGTATTATTGTCCTGTCAAGTCACTAGTAATAATTCTGTAACCACCCAGAGGCCTCATGTAGGGGTATGGAATTTCTGGGTAAAATTCACTGATAAATGTGACATTGTTGAACAAGTGCAAATTGTGTTTGCTATGCTTTGAGCAATGTGAATCTCTGATTGTTGTTTGAAATCTATCAGCCAGAACTTTTGGATCAAGAAGTCAATCTCTGAAGAACTTGGGGGAAAAACATTAAAGTTGTTTTGTCACATTTTTAAGTTCTATTTCTTCCACTCTTAAAAATAGGAAAAAATAAACAGAAAAAAAGATCAGTTAGGAAAAGATTGGGAAATTTATTAATTGGATTCATATTATTACAGATATTGGTTAAATATATGTGAAGGTGTTCACACAAAATTACAATCGGACAGTTGTCCTCGTACAGCTGCAGCCTGCAGGAAGACACCTAGTGGTATAGACACACTGGGTCTTATATCTACCCAGAAACTGAGAATGGATGGTATGTATAGCCACATCCTGTAGAAGATATGTTGGTGTAATAGACTTGGTCAAATATGAAATCAACAATTTTTGTGAAACAAATTTAGTAATTTCTACATTTTGTTTTTTCCACCATTTTTTTTTTTTTTTTTTAGATTTAAAGCACTTAAAAATTTGATTGATTTTTATTGTGTTTCAGCTTGAAAATTCAAAAAGATAATGTAATCTGGATTTTATGTATTTTACAATGAAGCATTTGAATATCTGATGAAATATATATTTCATAATTGCTTAATAGAAGAAAAAAACAAAACCAAATTTTGATAATACACCAAAATTTATAGATTTTCAGTACATGTGTATTCAATTTTTAGCTCACCTGGCCCAAAGGGTCCGTCGTCCGTCGTCGTCGTTAACATTTTACATTTTGAACTTCTTCTAGAGAACCACTGAATGGAATGAAACCAAACATGGCATGAATGTTCCTTATGAGTTGCTGACTAAGTATTGTTACTTTGTAGCCGATCCATCATCCAAGATGGCCGCCAGCGGGGAACTTAGTTTAACATAGGACCCTATGGGAAATGCATACAAATGACTTCTTTTAGAGAACCACTGAATGGAATGAAACTAAATCTGGCATGAATGAACCCTTATAAGGTGCTAACCAAGTGTTGTTACTTTGTAGCCGATCCATCATCCAAGATGGCCGCCAGCGGGGGACTTAGTTTAACATAGAACCCTATGGGAAATGCATACAAATGACTTCTTTTAGTGACCCACTTAATGGAATGAAACCAAACATGGCATGAATATTCCTTATGAAGTGCTGACCAAGTGTTGTTACTTTGTAGCCGATCCATCATCCAAGATGGCCGCCAGCGGGGAACTTAGTTTAACATAGGACCCTATGGGAAATGCATACAAATGACTTCTTTTAGAGAACCACTGAATGGAATGAAACTAAATCTGGCATGAATGTTCCTTATGAGATGCTGACCAAGCGTTGTTACTTTGTAGCCGATTCATCATCCAAGATGGCCGCCAGCGGGGGACTAAGTTTAACATTGGACCCTATGGGAAATGCATACAAATGACTTCTTTTAGAGAACCACTGAATTGAATGTAACAAAACATAGCATGAATGTTCCTTATGAGGTGCTGACCAAGTGTTGTTACTTTGTTTCCGATCCATCATCCAAGATGTTTAGAAGTCTATCAGAAAATTGTAAAAAAAATTCTGAATGGTCACAACTTGACCACATATTCAAAAATAATAATGATAAGATGTCTTCAGTAGCTATTGTAAGACTACACTAAGATGACCTGTTTTTAATTTAAAATACTGTGTCAAATTAAACCAATCTTGGTCTCAATCATTATATAATTTAACATAATTTCCAAAATCACATTAGATACAGGTGAGCGACACAGGCTCTTGAAAGCCTCTAGTTAAAGTGTAATATAGGGTTATTGCAGGAATATTGGGAAATATTGCCCCGTGTAGAATGTAATATCGCACAAGCTTGCAAGTGAGATATGATATTCTACGAGGGACAATATTTACCAATTTCATGCAATAACCCTTTTATTGTACATTCTATGGCAACACCACTCAGATCCCGGGAATAACCCGAAAAACTATCAAAGTCATCTTCCTTACAATGCAATATTGCTCTCCGTGCAATATCAGCTAATATTGCACGCCACTTTTTGGTTACGTTCTACAGGGAATATTACGTTGCTATACAATAAATTAGTTTATTCTTATTGTACATTATTTTACAGATGATGGTAAAACCATAATTTTGGAATACTCAAAAGGTAATTCTGTATGCCCTCATACCAGGAGAAGAAGTAACAACCTTAATGCAAAGATCAGGATTAAATTTGAATGTGGACAAACTGTTGGAGGTCCAGTTTATATACCTGGGTAAGTCTGCTTGTAAAAGTGAGTTACTTTATGCACCTCTTTGTTTGGTAATTTTTTTTAAGGATAAATAAGATCAAAAGAGAAACATATAAGGTTTTTATTGTGTTTTTAGTCTAGTGATATTATGCTATAATTGTCTTTAACTGGATATGACAATAAGAAACAATTAGTCTAAAGTAAAAATAAGATTGTGCTCTGTAGAAATTGTGTTTTGTCATCAGTTACAAATATTGTTATTGTTTTAGTTTCGATTCTAGAGGTAATTCAGTGAAATTTATTTTGGGCTTACAATTTTTCTATGTAAATTTGATGGTTTTGGATTACCTGTTTATTGCATCTGCATTAGATTTATAGATTTCAAGTTTTGTATGTGATATTCTTTCAGAAGTGACCACAGCAGTTGTGTATTTGAATTCAAATGGAAGTCAAGTGTTGCATGCAGAGTACAAAGGTAATACACAGCTGTTTAGTATCTTATCTTTAGCTCACCTGGCCTAAAAGGCCATGTGAGCTATTCTCATCACTTTGCGTCTGTCGTCGTCGTCGTCGTTGTCGTCGTTGTCGTCGTCGTATGTCGTCGTAAACTTTTCACATTTTTATCAACTCCTCTGAAACCACTGAACCAATTTAAACCAAACTTAAGTGGAATGGTCCTTGGATGGTCCCCTTTAAAATTTGTGTTCGGTTTTCCCGGGCGCCATCCAATATGGCTGCCATGGTCAGACATAGTTTAACCTTGGACCCTATGGGAATTTTAACATTTTCGTTATCTTCTCTGAGACCATTAGGCCAATTTGAACCAAACTTTGGTGCAATGGTCCTTGGGTGGCCCCTTTTAAAATTTATGTTCGGTTTCCCCGAACGCCATCCAACATGGCCGCCATGGCTGGACTTAGTTTAACATTGAGCCTATGTGAATTTTACTTTTTCGTCAACTCCTCTGAAACCACTGAACCAATTTAAACCAAACTTAAGTGGAATGGTCCTTGGATGGTCCCCTTTAAAAATAGTGTTTGGTTTTCCGGGACGCTGTCCAATATGGCTGCCATGGTTGGACATAGTTTAACCTTGGACCCTATGGGAATTTTAACATTTTCGTTATCTACTCTGAGACCATTAGGCCAATTTGAACCAAACTTTGGTGCAATGGTCCTTGGGTGGCCCCTTTTAAAATTTGTGTTCGGTTTCCCCGAACGCCATCCAACATGGCTGGACCTAGTTTAACATTGAGCCTATGGGAATTTTACTTTTTCGTCAACTCCTCTGAAACCACTGAACCTATTTAAACCAAACTTAATTGGTATGGTCCTTGGATGGTCCCCTTTAAAAATAGTGTTCGGTTTTCCGGGGCGCTGTCCAATATGGCTGCCATGGTTGGACATAGTTTAACCTTGGACCCTATGGGAATTTTAACATTTTCGTTATCTTCTCTGAGACCATTACGCCAATTTGAACCAAACTTGGTGCAATGGTCCTTGGGTGGCCCCTTTTAAAATATGTGTTTGGTTACCCCGAACGCCATCCATCATGGCCGCCATGGCTAGACCTTGTTTAACATTGAGCCTATGGGGATTTTACTTTTTCGTCAACTCCCCTGAGCCAATTTGAACCAAACTTTGGTGGAATGGTCCTTGGGTGGCCCCTTTCCAAACTTATGTCTGGCATCCTCGACTTCCAACCGACATGGCTGCTGTTACTGAAAATAGAAAAAGGGGGGGTGAATTTCCAAAATCTTCTTCTATGAAACTACAAGGCCAGTTGCAACCAAACTTGGCAGTAGTAGTCCTTAGGAGGTTCTCTTTTAGACGGATGTCTGATGACCCGGACTGTTAATCAAGATGGAAGCCACAGCCGAACTTAGTTAAACTTAGTTAAACATAGGGCCCTATGGGAAAATTCATTGAAAAATCTTTTTATCTGAAACCACTTTACCAATTGAAACCAGACTTTGCAGCAATGGTCCTTATATGGTCCTCTTTCAGAATTGTGTCCCATG
The DNA here is from genome assembly GCA_028015205.1 of Mytilisepta virgata. Lineage (NCBI taxonomy): Eukaryota > Metazoa > Mollusca > Bivalvia > Mytilida > Mytilidae > Mytilisepta > Mytilisepta virgata. Next base: position 42,336,818 of record CM051516.1, read on the forward strand.
ACAACCTGGACTGTCAACCGAGATGGCTGCCACAACCGAACTTAGTTTAACATAAGGCCCCATGGGAAAATTCATTGAAAAATCTTCTTATCTGAAACCACTTGACCAATTGCAACCAGACTTTGCAGCAATGGTCCTTAGGACGTCCTATTTCAGAATTGTCTGATTTCGTGGACTGTGAACCAAGATGGCCGACAGAGCCAAACTTAGTTTAACATAGAACCCTATGGGAAATTCACTCAAAAATCTTCTGGTCTGAAACCACTCAACCAATTAGAACTAGACTTGGTAGCAATGGTCCTTAGATGGTTCTCTTTTAGAAATGTGTCCATTGACCTAGACTGTCAACCATGAGGCTGCAACAGCCGAACTTAATTGAACATAGAACCCTATAGAAAAACCAGCCAAATCATTAGTCCTGCTCAAGATGAAAAGTTCAATGCAGGTGAGCGATACAGGCTCTTTAGAGCCTCTAGTTTTGTAGTAAGTCTAAATTTGGATAAAATTGTTTTCACAGTTTTGGCAAAGTTGCCAAGTCTCAGACTTAAAAAATTTATAATTTAACAATCTTAATTAGATAAATCTGATAAACCACTGGTGACAATGTAATAATCTATATTTATCTGTCAGAAATCTATAATCCACACCTGACATTTATTCTTATATATTTTTTTCAGAAAAGAAGTCGAGGAACATGATAATATCATAACTGATCCAGTTTCTTTTGGAAAAATTGATCTCAAGAATATTTCCAAGTAAGAGCTGTGCAATTTAAACATATATACATGTAAATATATATAACACCTAAATTTGACAAATCTTTAGAAAGTTGACTGAAACAATACGTGGAATTTGTTAAAGCTGTTCTATAGATTGGTATCCAATTTTCTCGCTTTGTTGAAGATCCGTTGGTAGCCATGAGCTGTTTTCTGCTCTTTGGTTGGGTTGTTGTCTCTTTTACACATTCCCCATTTCCATTCTCTGTTCTATTATAGCAGTGTTAGATATTTACAGTATCACAGTTGGAAGCCTCATGCAGTTATTAGGAGGAATGAAAAAAGTACAAATTGCCAATAAACGTGACTATGGTCATTTTATGTATAAAGGACATCCATGGTTTGAGGAAAAATTGCCCTTCATTACAGAATTTAGTTTTGAAATCTATGTTCATGACAATTTAAAAGTGCTCTTTTTAGTAATTTCCTTTACATAGGTGCTCTTTATAACAATTTTATCTGTATATTTATATTTGCAGACTATTTATCTTGAACGAAGGAACATCAACATACTACATTGATACAAGAGGACATACTATGGGATGTAGCAATGCTGTGGTTTGTCTACATAAAGGACAGACATCTGTAGGAAGGAATATAGGACATATCAATAAAAGAAAATTTTATATTGAAGGTAAGTCAGTCTGTTATTTGTATTTTTTCACTGTTCACCTGTAAAAACAGGCAAGATGTGAATGGCACTTTTATTGTATGGATCATTCAGTTAATGAATTTGTGAATATAGGTTTTGAAAACGCGTATCTTAAGTATACCAGAGAGAGAGAGACATTTTTAGCTCACCTGTCCTAAAAGGACATGTGAGCTTTTGTCATCACTTGGCATCCGTCCGTCGTCCATCGTAAACTTTTTCAAAGATCTTCTCTTCTAAAAACACTGAACCAATTACAATTACAGTTATACTTTGTCTGAATGATCCTTAGGGTATCTAGAATATAGTTTGTGTTTTATTTTCTTGTCCGTCAAGAAATATGGCCACCAAATATAAAAGAGAAATTTTGGTCACATGAAAACTCAATGGACAAAAGAAGATTGATATTCTAAAGAATAGAAATTTACTTGGAGGAATTAAAAATGTTGGTACCCATTTTTTGTCAATCTTAATATTTTTTTTTTTTACAGATGATATTTTGCAAGCTGAATATTCATCAAGTGATCCATGTGAATATAACAAAAATAAAACTTCAAAAAGTATCATACAATTCCATTGTAATTCTATAGAGGTATGTTTACAAGAAAAGGTTTTACAAAACTTTGTGTCACAGTATATGTATGTAATGTGAAAATGAAAAGATATTGCTGTAATCATCATTGACATGACTGAAAGTGTAATAAAATTCTCCAGGTTTCAAAAATTCAACAAAACTAATAAATTCTTTGATACCAATTTTGATGCATGAGATGTGCACATTTTGTTGATTTACGTCTCATCAATTGTGCTCAAGGCCTAAAATGTTGAAAAACCAAAACAAAATCCAAAGAGTAAATTCATAAAGGGTAAAAAGACCAAAAGGTTTAAGCCAAAACCATCAAGGACAGAGCTATGCACAAGGGATATACTTAGTTTTCACAAAATTTGATTATTTTGTAACTGTAAATTTATAGTATAAAATTCAGGCTAGTGAAGAAATATTAACTCGGACTAATAAAAAATCCTAAATGTGCTGATAATATTTCTTTAAATTAAAGTTTTTCCATACAATTTACTGTTCATTTTACTGCAATAATGTTAAATTGTGGAACTAAGGAGTATCATCCATAGCCCTGCCCTTAGAAGGATTTTTAGGTTTTAATATTTTGGATTCGAATCTACATTTCTGAAGTATTGTTTCTTGCAAGTCTGTGCAAAAATAAAATTTATATTGTAAATTTTACATAATTTTACTTTAAAATTTCATGTAAAGAGAGTATTCAAAATTATTGAAGACTAGTGTTTCTTTTTGTACTGAATTATATCTGTATAGTAAGGATTTGTATTATGTTTCAGTTAAAACCAGAATTTATATCAGAATCTAGAGATTGTGTGCATTTATTTGTATGGGAAACACCATATACCTGTGTAACACCAAAAGTGTATGTATTAAAATTTATGTAGAATAGAGAATGGAAACGAGGAATGTGTCAAAGAGACAACAACACGACTAAAGAGCAGGAAACAGCTCAAGGCTACCAATGGGTCTCCAACGCAGCGAGAAAATCCCACACCCTGAGGTGGGCTTCAGCTGGCCCCTAAACAATAATGTATACTAGTTCAGTAAAATGGACGGCAAGCTTAACTACATAACATAAATATGAACCAAAATTCCAAAAACACATGACTAACAAAAGCTAGAGGTTCCTGACGGGGGACAGGTGCCAAAATGTTTTGTGAGATCTCAACCATGTGTATTTATATCTATTAGAAACTTCATATTCATGTCTTACTTGAAAATTGTGTGTATTGATACTTGTGTTTGTTTGCATGAGAAACTTTCTATACATGGCTTAACTGCAAAATTGGTACAGTAAGAAAAAACTGCCAAGAACCTGACAGATGAATTCAGTAAAAGTATTAAATGTCAGTACATTAGGCATATACCCACACTAGCATCATATAAAAAATATTTTGATGAGTTTCAAACATTTCTGAACAAAAGAAAAGTAAAAAAAAAGCAGATTAAAGTATAATTTTGAATTGATGATGAAATTTATATTTACAAAAAGTGTATTCATAATTTCCAATTGGCACCAAAGTAACTTTGATCGTTCATGTCAGACAAGTTTCAAATCCATTGACTAATATTATATCCCCGCTTCAAAAGAGAGGGGGGCATAATGTTTTACCTTTTTGGATCCATACATGCATGCATCCATCTTTCTTGTCTGTCGGTAACAAAATCTTTCGTAAAACTTTTCTCTGCAACTACTCATCACAGCCGCTTGATATTTTGTCAAAAGCCTATGTGGGGTAACTTTTTCGTACCAAAGCAACATCAACTTCCTATCTGACGACTTTTTAGCTCACCTGACCCAAAGGGTCAAGTGAGCTTTTCTCATCACTTGGCGTCCGTCGTCCGTCGTCCGTCGTCGTCCGTCGTCCGGCGTCGTCGTTAACATTTTACATTTTGAACTTCTTCTAGAGAACCACTGAATGGAATGAAACCAAACATGGCATGAATGTTCCTTATGAGGTGCTGACCAAGTGTTGTTACTTTGTAGCCGATCCATCATCCAAGATGGCCGCCAGCGGGGAACTTAGTTTAACATAGGACCCTATGGGAAATGCATACAAATGACTTCTTTTAGAGAACCACTGAATGGAATGAAACTAAATCTGGCATGAATGTTCCTTATGAGGTGCTGACCAAGTGTTGTTACTTTGTAGCCGATCCATCATCCAAGATGGGCGCCAGAGGGGGACTTAGTTTAACATAGGACCCTATGGGAAATGCATACAAATGACTTCTTTTAGAGAACCGTTGAATGGAATGAAACCAAACATGGCATGAATGTTCCTTATGAGGTGCTGACCAAGTGTTGTTACTTTGTAGCCGATCCATCATCCAAGATGGCCGCCAGCAGGGAACTTAGTTTAACATAGGAACCTATGGGAAATGCATACAAATGACTTCTTTTAGAGAACCACTGAATGGAATGAAACTAAATCTGGCATGAATGTTCCTTATGAGGTGCTGACCAAGTGTTGTTACTTTGTAGCCGATCCATCATCCAAGATGGCCGCCAGCGGGGAACTTAGTTTAACATAGGACCCTATGGGAAATGCATACAAATGACTTCTTTTAGAGAACCACTGAATGGAATGAAACTAAATCTGGCATGAATGTTCCTTATGAGGTGCTGACCAAGTGTTGTTACTTTGTAGCCGATCCATCATCCAAGATGGCCGCCAGCGGGGAACTTAGTTTAACATAGGACCCTATGGGAAATGCATACAAATGACTTCTTTTAGAGAACAACTGAATTGAATGAAACTAAATCTGGCATGAATGTTCCTTATGAGGTGCTGACCAAGTGTTGTTACTTTGTAGCCGATCCATCGTCCAAGATGGGCGCCAGAGGGGGACTTAGTTTAACATAGGACCCTATGGGAAATGCATACAAATGACTTCTTTTAGAGAACCGTTGAATGGAATGAAACCAAACATGGCATGAATGTTCCTTATGAGGTGCTGACCAAGTGTTGTTACTTTGTAGCCGATCCATCATCCAAGATGGCCGCCAGCGGGGAACTTAGTTTAACATAGGACCCTATGGGAAATGCATACAAATGACTTCTTTTAGAGAACCACTGAATGGAATGAAACTAAATCTGGCATGAATGTTCCTTATGAGGTGCTGACCAAGTGTTGTTACTTTGTAGCCGATCCATCATCCAAGATGGCCGCCAGCAGGGAACTTAGTTTAACATAGGACCCTATGGGAAATGCATACAAATGACTTCTTTTAGAGAACCACTGAATGGAATGAAACTAAATCTGGCATGAATGTTCCTTATGAGGTGCTGACCAAGTGTTGTTACTTTGTAGCCGATCCATCATCCAAGATGGCCGCCAGCGGGGAACTTAGTTTAACATAGGAACCTATGGGAAATGCATACAAATGACTTCTTTTAGAGAACCACTGAATGGAATGAAACTAAATCTGGCATGAATGTTCCTTATGAGGTGCTGACCAAGTGTTGTTACTTTGTAGCCGATCCATCATCCAAGATGGGCGCCAGAGGGGGACTTAGTTTAACATAGGACCCTATGGGAAATGCATACAAATGACTTCTTTTAGAGAACCGTTGAATGGAATGAAACCAAACATGGCATGAATGTTCCTTGTGAGGTGCTGACCAAGTGTTGTTACTTTGTAGCCGATCCATAATCCAAGATGGCCGCCAGCGGGGAACTTAGTTTAACATAGGACCCTATGGGAAATGCATACAAATGACTTCTTTTAGAGAACCACTGAATGGAATGAAACTTTGCTGACCAAGTGTTGTTACTTTGTTGCCGATCCATCATCCAAGATGTTTAGAAGTCTATCAGAAAATTGTAAAAAAAATTCTGAATGGTCACAACTTGACCACATATTCAAAAATAATAATGATAAGATGTCTTCAGTAGCTATTGTAAGACTACACTAAGATGACCTGTTTTTAATTTTAAATACTGTGTCAAATTAAACCAATCTTGGTCTCAATCATTATATAATTTTACATAATTTCCAAAATCACATTAGATACAGGTGAGCGACACAGGCTCTTGAGAGCCTCTAGTTTTATTTTTCGACCTTATCGAAATGCAGGGGTAACACTAGTCAGCAATGGCTCACAGTACATCTTGTTATTTATAAAATCATTTCAAAAGAAACAGCAAGATTTAGTGCACCCCAAAAGTTACATACATGTATATTTTGAGATTTTTTCATTTTTATTTTTTCATATTCATATTTCTGTTAATTTCATTTGATTTTATATTGTCTGTCTGATGCAGTGTTAATCCCAGTCCATCTTCTGGAGTGTCAGAGAACAAAGGGAAAGCTGCCCAGGGAGGAGACAAAAAAGGGACAGGATCAAAGAAGATTGGTATTATAGTAGCTGTGTTTTCAATAGCTATAATAGCCTGTATACTACTTATAGTATTCCATAAAGCAGAGAGGAGGTTAGTAGCTGTTCTAAAGTAGCTCATATCTTGTATATGAAAACATCTTCAAAATAACATTAAAAATTTGTAAATGATATCATTTATTTATAAACCTTTGCTGTCTGTTAGATTTTTGTGTAAAATATGACTTCATCACAAATTGACGTTAAATCTGTTGAACAAATGCAAGTTATTGATTCCAAAAGTTAGACCATTAGGATTTGTATTTGAAATTGTCAGAATTTATGTTAAGAAATCAGTTGCAGATCCTTTGGGTCACACTACAAAATTTTTCCATTCATGGTCACTTAGAATGTAACATTACAGTGTGCATACTGTCAATTTGCCAGGGAAGCAATATTATATTGTATCCAGCTTCATATTATGGAAAAATGTACACGATTTCTCCCATTTTTTAGAGCTGCATTTAAAGAAAAGATAGCTAGCATATGTGGCAGAGATGGGAGACAGAGAACTCTATACAGTGTTGTAAGTAAAAACTGTCAAATGTTTGCTCTTCCAGAGAACCTGACAGTATGGTTGCACTATTGTATGTCATTGTCACTTTTGAACTTATATAGTATATTTTGTCAAAGTAATGTTGATATCTGCTTACAACAGTATTCACCAACTTATCCATTTGTAAACCTTTGGTGCTTTCTGTCATGCTTGTTAATTTTGGTTGTACCACAATCTGATACAATTCTTTCCAAAGCTAATAAATGGCATAGGTACAGTAATATACCAATGATTATTATGACATCAGCAACATGAGGTTGCACGTGTTATCTTGCAAAGTATACCCCCACTCTTTTTTAATTTTGAAAATTGGGAAAACAGACCTGAAAATAGGAGAGACGATTCAACTCATGGTCATAAAGCTGCAGGCCAAATATCAAAGCATTCCATTGCACAGAAGCCGAGAAAAGTTTGATGAAAAATTTCATGTAAACATAAGGTATTGTAAAATTTGTAAGTATCGGCAAACAGAAAGTGGTTCCTTGACAGACCTGAAAATAGGAGAGACGATACAATTCATGGTCATAAAGCGTTAGGCCAAATATCAAAACATTCCGTTGCACAGAAGCCGAGATAATTGTGACGAAAAATTTCAGTTTGAACGGACAGACGGACAAGGTGAATCCAGTATACCACCCACTCCGTAGAGTGGGGGTATAATATAAAATAAAAGCACCTCTTGTCTGATTGAATCTTTTTTTATTATTACAGGATAATTTTGGTCTATATTTGATCAATCTGCCCACATGTTAAAATTAATAACATATTTTAATTACATTTTGATGTGTTTTTTTCTGTTCAGCTACCAAGTACAGAAGATGAAGATGTTGAAAATGGTAATGATGAAATTGTTATATTAGCAACAGAGGAACAAATGACACTAGAATCGGCAGATGGACCAAAACCTGATACATCTGATGATGTTAAAATTTTAAATCCTTTTGAAGACTCAGAAGGAGGTTACCATGACGATAGTGATGAAGATCTGTTAACATGATCTGTTGTTTTTTTTTCATGTACCTGTTTATTATTGTCTGTTCAGACAACTGTGGTGTAATTTCATGATTTATTTTTGTGGTTAATGAGAAGAATATATTTTTTATGTATTTAATGCAATTTAAATGTAACTGTGATATTGTGATGTGACAACTTAAAATACAAACAATTTTGATGCCATCATAGAATTTTTTCAACAAAACTTTTATAAAGTAAGAAATTTCAATGTTTAGGTACTGGTATATATATAGACATTAGCTTTTTATTTCTGTTATCATAATCCTATTAAGAGAGAAGAGCAAATGAAAAATGACTTGTTTCATACAGACTGCGGGGCCTCAGTGGCCTAGGTAGTTCGTCATGACTACTAATGATAACTACCATGTCAACGCTGAGGTTGTGAGTTTGACTCTGATTTAAATTGGTAATGATTGCCAATTTTCCTACCGAAGGTCGGTGGTTCTCTCCGGGTACTCCAGCTTCCTCCACCTATAGAAAGTAAGAACTGCCAATGTATAGGTACTGGTGTATATATATAGACATTAGCTTTTTATTTCTATTGTCATAATCCTATTAAGAGAGAAGAGCAAATGAAAAATGACGGATTTCATACTGATTGCAAAAAGGATGCCCAATAAAAACTTTAACTCTGAAATGTTACCTGATTTTTTGTTTAATTTGACAATTTTCACTAGATTTAACTATCATTTCAAAGTAAATAACTGCTTCTTCACCAAGTCATGACATTATACCTTAACAATACACTTTTCACATATCATTGAATCATTCGTTTTTATGAAGGTAAAAGTAACATTTTTTAGTTCTTACAAAATCACATCACTTTCATCATCCAAGTAGGTGTGTATGGTTCTTTCAAAACTATTTGGCATCAAGTTTTTATGGAAGAGTAATAGAAGTTGCTCTTTCTATTGGTGCAAAACAGCTGGTTTCCAGATGAAATCTGAAGTTATCTGATAATTTGTCTGTGTTTTTATAATTGCAACATCATTTTGTTCCAGTAAACCTAACATCTGTTTTCATATTGGTTTGTACTGTTATATATCATCATTCATTACATTTATCATATCAGATATATTTTAAAAGGTTAACATGAATTGATATTTTTGTTTTATGTGTTTTTGTATGATCATTGTTGAAATTGTAGACATACAAACTTTCATGGAATTATTTTTTTTACATACCAATTTTTTAGACACTACCTAAGAGACAGTTACTACATGTGCTTTTTATGTACATTTTTTCAGCCATTTTTGGAAATAAATTGCTAATGTTTCAACTAGCTTTATGCGATATGTATAAGATTACATCAGTAGAAGTTTATGGTAATGTAGAAAGGTAAATGTGCTTCTTTAATGTACAAATTTTCCATTCAGTTGTTAAATTTGAACATATTTCTGTACAATTAGATTGATGAATTGTAGAATTACAGATCATACTATTTGGTTGTACTAAATATCACATGTTTGTTGTGTAATTATTGTATTTATTATTCACATGCTGTTGATTCCTTACATCTAATTGGATATTAATTGTCATTATTTTTGTTAGTACACAGGAATGATAAATTTACACATTTGACTATGTATTTTAGCTAGACTTTATACAAGAAAACTATCAAAGAAAGTCGGTATCTTTTAAATACTAGTAGTGTACTTTTATTAAATCACAATTATGATAGCCACAAAATAAATGAATTGAAAGTGCTGAAAAAACAATGAAAACAAATATTTCTGAAGAGACCATTTGATTTTTATGGGGTGGGGGTTTAAATCATTCATCTTATTTTTCAGTCAGTCCATGGATTCCATAGATGCCAACCATTATGATTTTTTTGTAATTGTTTTGAATTTCATGTCACAATTACGGTATTAGGGTTAAAGTATATTATTACGGATTTCCATTCATTGCCAGTCCAAAACCGTTCCTGGTTTAGATTTTATAATCTTTCTTTACAAGTTATTATTGTGGAAATAAAATCCAAATCACCGGCCCTCTGGAGGGGATATAAACATATATATAAGTAATGATTTGACAGTATTATATACACGATTTCAATAAGTAATAAAATAATAATAATAGTATTAATAATGATAATACAACAGACATTTACAATGTATACATGACTATTGGATAAAGCATTTTTTCTTAAATCAAAACATTTCTGTATATGTAATAATGCTTTCCGCATGTGTTCATCTTCGCAAGAAAGCAACCATATAAATCTACTTATGTTATCATTTGCTAGATTTTTAAAATTTACGCAATATCTCTTGACATTCTTAAGTAAATTAACTCTCTCAATTGTATATGTAGGACATACTAATAGAAAATGATTTTCATCTTCAACCATCTGATTTTCACACAAAGATAGAGCGCTATAGAGATTTTGATTTTTAAATACTTTCGGGATGACTCTGTATTATTTGTTTGAAAAACGATCTATTCAGTTTTTGTACAATTCCGAATATATTGATGAATGCAGCTCAGTAAATTGATTACTGAAAATAGTTGCAAATTACTGACAACTCAGATTTTTTTTACTGAGAGCACTGAAAAAGGGTTGGCATCTATGCGATTCATTTTATAACTTTTTTTCTCTATTAGTTCATCGCCTTAACACTTTCATACATTACTTATATGTTACATTCCAACTTTATAGATGTCTGCAGTTTTAACAAAATTTAATTGTTTCTTTCTCTTTTTGTTGTTGTTTATAATTGAGAAAGGTTTATGGTTGTTTTCGTGATTGTAAGTATGATTAATTATGCAGGTGTATTATCTCCACATATTATCAGTCTTTTTATTAATAGTGCAATACACAAACCAGGAAGAAATTTGTTATAATTTGTGAATATCTTGCCTTGATAATATAAATGATGTATTCATTTCATAATTAACAGCATAATGAATAAAATACAAATACAAGTTAAAAATGACGTCGTACATTTTATGGAAAACATCAGAAACAGTACCTACACTATTTGTATTTAGTCTGATATGATATTTTTGGGTGACTTTGAAATAACCATTCCAATACTGTAAGGTCTGTCACAGTAAGAAACCTACTGATAGCAAAGAGTCCATCTTCATTCTTTAACAAATTCTCATTGTACTAAATAAGTGTATGATTGTAATGATCAATGAAGGAAAATTGAAAGTGCTGTTGATAGATGTACTGTGGAGTGAATGATTTTTTTTTTTCAAATATTTATGCATTTCAATAAAATTTATTTTTGAAATTGTTATTCTTAAGAGTTATTATACATGTATAAGATAAAAGATGGATGTGGTGTTGATTAACATTAGAAAATAACCAATACAACTAAAAAATCACACAAAAAACAAGTATACTCTGTTCCCATTGTATCGCAGGTCCCAATGTATCGCTGTATTACCAGAACATCAACATGGTGCCATACACAATCTCAATATTTATTGCGTATAAACTAAGAGAGAAATGTAAAACTTGAAAGGAACATTTTTTAAAAATTTCTCAAGAACAAGGAAATAAACTGCAGACTTGTAATTTTCGTGTGATTTTTTGCTCTTTTCAAATTTTTCTAGGTTATCATGGGAGAATTGATGCCAAATTGTATGTTTAAGAAATTTGGATTAAGAAGTGATCACGATTTACTGATAAGTGGTTGATGTTCGTCCATACCAAATGCCTTCACTATATATTTTTTCAAGAAATAATTTTAGAGACATTTATTTCCAATACAGCAATATAATGAGAGCCTATTGTTGAGTTCATAAAATTACCACACTTTTTGATGAGCATTTTATGATTGTGAAAGAAAATGCATGTGAAAAATAAGTTTTATTTAGATGTTGGGCTAACTTCACAAAAAACAGAAATTAACATCCCAGTGCTCTTTTTTTTAGCATGTGAAAACAACTATGGTGATACAATGCGACCCCAGTATAACAGTGCTTTAATTGCTTTTCTTCATTTTGAAGGTTTCTGTAAGGTCTTTGACAAAAAACAAAACTAAACAAAAAGTTCAAACCTAACAGCAAAATCAAGATCACGCAAAGAAATTATTAAATAATTGGGTCTGAACTGGTCCAGTTTATACATCAATAAACACAATCATGTTTGATTCATATAATTCATAAAATAACTACTCATTTGTTTTGAAAATACACCTTTGTGGGTCTACAGTCACACATGAATATTTAGCAGACTTCACAGCAAATAAGGAATACCACATGTATAACATGACATAAATGAATAATAAGAAATGAAAAACAGAATTTTCACTTTTCCAATTTAAATGATTCAAGTTGTAAATATTGGTTACAAAAGTAGTCTGGTTAACACAAGTCTATCGGAAAATAACTCGACACATTAAAGGTTTTCGAATTATGCAAATAAGAATTATGTCCATTTATTGTGGCCTTACCATAATTTGTTGATTTTTAAGTTTTTTAAAGGTGCAGTATGAAAATTTTCTATCCATAGAAAATAAAACCCTAAAATAATACAGGCAACTTCAATGTAGGAGATAATTATATCATAATATTTGCTGTCATTAGTTTTGAAATTGAGTTTACTGGCAAATATCAAAATATACTACTGTTATCTCCATTATCATGCAAGTGTAAAGAGTTCAATTTTTTAAAAAAGAATTTTTGATGTGCCATCATCTAAGAGGGCATCAATAGTGGAATTGACGGTTTGAAATTTTCAATGTTACAACCAACATTACAGTAGAAACATGGTTTTATGTTTTGTGCTCTTTTATGGCTGTTATTTATTGTCTGGGGTCTGTAGATCGGATGGCATTAATTGGTTTGTCATTGTTGAAATTTCATGTTTTTCACCGCACCAAAGATAAAAAACCCAGACAACTGGTATCCAACAATAATGTTATTTATTAATTAACTAGTGTATTATTGGCTTCAAAACGATTGAAACTGTCCTTTCAATACAGAATCATTAACTTGGCCAATATCGAAAAACCTGGCCAGTATGGTTTTTTTTGCTGTATTGGCCAACTTGTAACCAGCCAACATAGATTAAGTCAATTTTCTGTAGACTTTAGTTTAAATACATACAAAAACTCTAAAATGTTTAAATTACGTATACCGGTATTAAGAATATCTAAATTTATACATGGGATGTGATTAAAGAAAAATGTCTGATCCTATTTGAAGGTAGGTACTTCAAAATTGATAATTACGGTACAAATTATTCAGTAATAGCTATGACTAACAATATCTTTCATAACCCTCATTTAAATCTTTCAGTAAATGTACATTTTATGATTTTATATCTGTTATATACATACATGTACATGTACTTATAAATTTTCAAAGAGTTGATTCCAAAAAAAAATTCATCAATAATATGCATTGTGAAAACTAGTTTAAAAATAATGATTTGACATGGTTATTTCTGTATTGGCCTTGTTATTGGTCCTCAACCTGCTGTATTGGTCTTCCGCTCCACCTCAGACCAATAACAAGGCCAATACAGAAATGACCACGTAATAATATATCATTGCAAATGTGATATTCAATACTTTGTACAATCACTGTAGATTACCTACATAAAATAAAAAAATAACTGAACATGAAGGAAATATGCACAAATAACCATTTCCTGAGTTTACTCCAACCTGAGTATCATTTTAAGACTCGGAATTGTTCTACCTGATGCCTTAGGTTATTAGCCTTTCAATATTTTGATTTTAACTAATGCGTAACAGAAATAAAATATTATTCATCTGGTGTGGACATTTGTACTATTTGTTAGTGTTCCTTAAAGATGAATGTGAGGAATAGTTCACAAAACTGACAAAAAATATATATTGTCATTTATTTATCAATTACAAGTACATGATATCCACAAATCTTGCTCTTAAGACATCTTTCTTTGGGATTTCTTGGTCTGATGTCTGCAAAAGAATAATAAAACTGGTCAGAGTAAGGATGAACAAAGAAAATAATATAAAGGTTAAAATTTTCCAATTATATATGTATGTATGAAGATAATATTGTTTGTTTATAAATATTTGCACCATCAACATGTTTGAAAAGTGAATAGTGATGACTATTGATAAGAACATATGAAGATAAAATGGGCAATGGTAATTATTTATTTTTAGTTGATTTTTTTTTTTTTGCAACATTTATAGGCCTTTTCATATCTGTTGACTGAATATCTAGTGTGAGCTGGTCAATCATCATAGGGCAGATTTTGTCCACATTTGTTGTCATGGTTGGAAATGACCTGAACAACCACATATTATACAGATTTCTTGGTTCATTGATTTTTGCACGAGTTACAGGCATTTTCATATCTCTTATCTTGTAAGATTTATACTCTTTTTCATATCTGTTGTTTGAATATCTCACGTAGTCAACAAGTCAGTTATCTTTTGGTGGATGTTTTCATATTTGGTATCATAGTCGGGCAATATGTAAGTACATTTAACAGATTTCAAGCAGTCCGTGAAGCTGCAAGTGTAATTTCCCTTGTCTGTTTGACCATACCAACATCTAGTATGCAACTAGTCATTTTTCTTTTGGTGAACTTTGTTCACATTTTGACTTGTGGGCAACAGTTGGGGGTAAAATAGCATGACAACACATGCAGTTTAATTAGCAGCTGACAGGAGTCCTTTTGTTTGTTTGTTGTTTGCTTAATGTCCAGTGGCAAATATTGCATGCTTCTTCATAACGAGACACAAGTCCTTGATATACAGTGTTATGTTATTATGGAATTGAAAGTAAAGAAATATTAAAGAAATAACCTAACCTAAGGACAATGCAGCCCTTGTTGTATATCCTTTGGAAAACAATTTCCATCACCATGTCATTTATCAGAAGGAAAAACCTTTCACTTCTTGTCCCATGTTAAAATCAGCTTTCAATCCTAACAAAGACATCACCTACAAAAACACTATAAGTAACATCAAAGTTATAATGGAAAGTTCTAGTAACTGGTGTCTTAAAGTCTTAGAATAGAAGTTCAATGAAAGAACTGGTAATGATCTGATATAATGATGATTATCTGGAAATTCAAATTGATCACTTGCTATATTCATATATATTACCTCCCCTGATTTCTAACAGTCTAGCAAGCCTTATAATATTACCTACTCTGATTTCTAACAGTCTAGCAAGCCTTATAAATCTACTGCAATGACCCTTCAAGTGTTGTTTATTGCTTCAATATACAAAATTACCTGTTTACCTGCATGAGATTATTAATTGCTTTGCAAAAAAGGTTTTATATACATGTACCGGTAAACATCTACTGTATATCACGTTTCCCAGGGACACAGCCAAACATTTCTAGAATTAAACTTTTTTCTTAACCTGATTTTTTGGGTTAATATGACTGTAAGAAAGTAATTTATGAAGAAAAAACTTATGGTGGTGCACTTCTTTTTTGCGGTCATTTGAAATTACCTGGGCCCATTTTTGGGCTATTATCATGAAAAAAATCACAGTTCCACAATTAATTTTTTTTCATACTTTCCCTAAAGATGGAGTGGACCAATCTAATAAATTGAATTTAAAAAAAAACTAGAGGTAGGTGTTAATATAAAAAAGTTTGTTCGTGTCAAATTGACCATGAAGTTAATTGAGTAAATTTGGGGGTTTTCTCATTTTTTTTAGAACAAACAACTTATAATTTCAACTTCTTTGTTATAAATGATTGAAAAAATAAATATTTAAGAATTTTAAAAAGAAAAAATTTACATGGGATGTACATATTTTTGGTAAAATCATTTCTTTGTAACTCTCGCCCATTTTCTCAACATTTTGGCTGATGACACTGACCAGATTGGTTATAAAATTTGAAAATTGTATTACTCAAAAACTACTTTATTGCAAGTACATAATTTTTTCACAGAGTTTAGTTGGATTATAATATTTTTTAAATTCATTAATATTTTCCACTTGTATCATGTTTTGGAAATAATTCCCAAACAAGATTTCAAAGAGACTGAAACATCAGAAGAATACATCCTTAAAAATCAGAGGCAGTTATAAATGTTAAATTGGAAACTGGTCAATTCAACTTTGTTTTTTTATAGCACATGTATGTATTTTTTAAATTTTTTTCAGGGAATTACATATTTGCTAAATTAATATAAACTGTCATAATTTTTTGTGTATTTCCCAGGTAAGAGGTGGCAGTTTCAATGGTTGTATGTTTCTTCGTGTTGTATATGTAATATGGAGAATATTTTTATTTTGAATATTTGGAATTTTCAGTTTTTAGATTGGATAAATAACGCTTGTTATGCTGTGTGGGCACAGACTGTCTGTTGAAGGCTCTACAACCTACTGTAATTCTGTACTTTAGTGATTCCTTTCTTTGGTTGTAGCCTCACGGTTATTTACCTTGTATCACCATCCATTCCTTCATAGTTACTTTCACTATCAAACTGAGTCCAGCTGAATATTTATAGATGGGAAAAGTTTGCCTTCACCCTATTTATATATAAATATACCTGTTTAATTTTAGCTCTGATGTTTTCTAGCTTCTCAAATAATGCTGGATTTGTTGGATCGTCTATAGAAAATTCACTGATAAGTTTCATAAGAGTTTCTGTTACTTTGATAGCTCTAAAACAATCATTTAACATTTTATAAATGTATATTTAAGAATAAAAACATATTTATTTGCTTAAATATTGTTAGATTATCAATACAAAATCAATACTTATTTACATAGTCATTCAAAGTCTAAATTTTAATTTTACACCTGAAAGAAATACATACATGTATACAAATACAATCACCTCGAAAGTCTGTAAAAGAAGTGATTGCAAAAAAAGAGACAATATTGCTTTAAACTTGCCACAGAAAGATCAATTCTAAGGAAATTTTATCTGTGAATAACTCTATAATAACTGATAACTAGCTCCCAGTTCCAAACCATTGTTTGTTATCTATAAACTTAATACTATATCAAACACTGAACACACATATTTGGTCATATTTTATGGGCATTTTATAATAAAAATTCAACCAAAAGACAACCATATTATATTTCAAAGTATATGCAATATAACGAAAAGTAATATTTTCTCTTTATTTTGCTGTCTAGTCACTTACAAAATTTTCAGAATTTTAGAACTAATGCATTCAATAAAAGCTCTGTTTTTTTGCATGTGCATTTATATATCTTTTGTTTCATTTCTAATGTTTAATTTATTTCTCCAATTACACCAATCTAGAATTTTTATGGATATCATGCATACTAAAGGCTTCTTCAATTTATATGGATTTACCTAGTCTTACTAGTATCATCTTTGATCTTTGTATGAAGTTGTTGCATAAAACCATGATAAAATCCAACCTAAAAAGTACAAAGAGTATGGTTACTGATAAATTTTTAAATTTCATTTTAGCAATAAACTAATAAATCAGACATCTTAGCATAACTTTAGCAATGATACATAAAATGTAGGTCCATGTTTTACCTCCAGCAAGCTGACCTACTTCCCGTGATTATTATTCCATAAGTTTTCGCTTTATCATAGCAAAGAAGAGGAATATCAATTTGAATTTCCAGATTATCATGGTTATATCAGATCACTTCCAGTTCTTTCATTGAATTTCTATTGTAAAACTTTTAATACTGTGTTCGTTAATCTATTGTAATTACAAATTAATTTATAAAATTATTGTAATTACCAGTTTGCAACCTCATATACCTTTTTCGTTAAATGACTCATATATACACAATGATTTACTATAACAGATGAAGAAGAAACTGTGATGTTGTAAAATCAGCAATTTATGAGATATTTTTATTAATGCAAAAATTTGACAGGATAAGCATCACAATAATTAAAACATGCATAAATATTTTAAAGCAATATTCTATTACAGATTGTAGGTGAACTACATTAATTTCTCTCAGGTTATTGTTGATTTACTAAAATTCATATTAATTAATACATAAATTCTTGTTGACCTTTCAAGAGACTCATCATACAAGTGGAATTTCAAATGCACTTCATAAATTTAATAAACATTCCAGTAAGAGTAAAGATTATTAGATTATTGAATTACCTCTGATGCAATCGATGATCCTTTCTCCCATCCTAGCCTGTATCCCTCTTCATATCCAGACTGTTTTCCTGCTTCAAATCCCTCTTCAAAGCCTTCAGTTTGACACCTGTAATTTTCACAAATTATGCTATGCTTTTGCTTCTTACACATTTACTTGTGTTTTATCATTAAATTATTTAATACTGGATGTAACAAGTCATTTGATTGGTCAAATTTTTTTCGTCTATCACTCCATAGACTAAATTTTCTTTTCTACTATGACGTCATTAAAGGGAATCCCGACATTTTAGACGTCAAAGCAACCGTTGGAATTAAATTATAAGCATTGACAGTAATTTTGTTTTCAGACTATTTGAAATAACCTCAATGCACATGGTGCACTCTTTGAAATAATTATTTAGTGTGCACCCCGTGATTCAGGTTATTTCTTCATAGACTGAAAAAAATTGCAGTCAATCCTTAAATAAATATGGGTTCTTTATTACACCAGTCCCATAATCGTCCCGAGACTTCCATATAAGCCTGAGGGTTGGCCTAGGTCTGATTATGGGTCGGATTGATATGGAAGACGGGGTGTCATACACTGTTTATCATATACTTATAACTTACCCAACAAAATTTTATGGAAGACGGGGTGTCATACACTGTTTATATTTCTAACGTGACCAACAAAATCTTTTTACCACTTATCTCTGAAATGTCCTGTGTGGTATTAGAACTGGACTGGTACGGGAAAGAAGCAATACCTCAGTGTATGCAGAATTTCCTTCAGATTTTACAACTGTGCCATTTTTTACCCCTAATTTATGGTTATTGGTGTATAGCGTTTAAGACATATGAAAAAAACTGCTGTGAATCTGATCCAGATTTTACAGCGCAACAATTATGACGTCATAATAAATATATGGATATTTTGACCTGATACCATATGGATTTTTGTCCCTAATTTGGATTTTTTGCCCTGATGGTCTTGATATGGCAAGTTTACTTTCGACTGTATCATATGGGCAAAAATACCTATATCAATGCTAAAAATCATATTTAACTGTCTTATTCTAATGGGCCTTTAAATGGAATAAAATTTTCTTAAACCTTTTTATCAAATTTGAAGTTTTATTACGATTATTTAAAATTTTTCAAATCCATATATATCTAGATTTGTAACGATGGTCAGATTCTCATGTTGTCTTTTTGACATTTCCTGTTAAAATAAACCCGAGTTCATGGGATAAATACAACATGAAGTATAAACACTGTTTATTTACATCATGTTCAACATAAAAATGTGTCAACATACTGGCAGACAAAAAGGCAAAAAATTGGTAAATATTTGTTAACTTCCAGATCTACATGTATAAAAAGCAACCTGTCTTCCCTCAGTATGTATCCCCAAAATGGGATAAATTCCTTGAGCTCTGTTAAACGTCTACATCCTGAATCCCCCCCATGTCCCATATTTATTTAAGGATTGACTGCAATTTTTTTCAGTCTATGAAGAAATAACCTGAATTTATAGTTCCTGAATGACCAAGCATGGCCGGCTGATCTGGTCATGTGTACAATGGAGCCAGAAAGATATGTGACCCAGTGAGTATTTCAATGGCCATTCTCTTAAGGAAAACTAATGGAACTATAAATATTTATAGACAATATTTATTTGCACAAACACATTTACAATAAATGGTTATGGCAAACATAGACAATACACAATATATTGATATAATATAATAAAAGATTATGGCACTGAGTTATGCCACTGGAGTGACAGTGGTTACAAAGAGAATAAACAAGTCATACATGTGATATCCCACGCATTATGCGTGAGAGTCATGCATTTTGGACCAATCTCACACCCCCACACGTGGGCAACGATTTCTCACGCATACCTTAACTTCCGTGGAAAAATAAAATGTTTACAAAAGCCACACAACTTTAAATGGTAAATAGATATTTTTCTTTTAAATATCGTCCTTGACATGAAAAATACAGAAATGTTTGTTAATTCATTATTATATTATATTGAAATTAGCATTTGAAAGCTAACTTGTGTCCTTGAATATCAATCGCCATCGGTAAACTTGTCATTATGTAAGTAAACAATGTTGAGTTATCTCCCTTGTTTAGACTAATTTCAGAAAGTTGTTAATAAAAATATTTTTTGCTATGCACATTGTTAAAAAAATGAAAATAATTTAATATATTTCACTATTGTTTGTTTGTTTTAGGCAACTAGAAGGAACCTGTGACTTCTCGCAGAAGAGGTAAGGGAGTTGATATTTGATAGGTAAAAAAAGTGGGGGAAAGCTGAAGTCTATTAACAATACTGATGCTGCAGAATTAAAAAAAAATTGCGAACAAAAATCTATCATTGATAGCACAGTTTCAATTTTATGCGACAATCTGGGCGGGTGTCTTTAAGGATGAGGAGACTCATACTTTTCTGGTGCAGCTGATTTTTATGGATGTGTGTTCATTGTGTATCCCCGTACACCAGATATTGCTATTTACTGGTAACCAATGCATTATCTCGACAATAGAAGTGTATCGTCAATTGCCACTAAAGTACAGTTAATTGCAGCCTGTTGCCATTTACGGTACACCTACATGTACACTATTGCAATAGGTACCAGAAAAGAGCAATATATATCTGCTGTAAGGGGATGCACAGTGGTGTTAGTCTTAATATGTTTTTAATTCAACAATTTTGTATTGTCATTATGTCTTTGTTTGTTTCCTTAAAGCTTATAATGTCCTTTGCCTTGGACTCTAGTCCTTTAATACTAGGGGACAATCCGGGGGACAACCATTCCATTCTGAGTGTTTATCATGTACACGCCACGTGAAGAACAGACACACTGTACATGTGGGTGTTCAGCACATGATCATTTTTTTTTTATTTAAATGACAAACTAACATACTGTAAATGTTCATTGTACACAACGGGACCTATTATTTATTTATTAGTCCAGGTAATCATGGCGTTTCAAGGGTATAATTATTTTTGAATTTTTTTGGATCGCCCATTGATGGAATATACGTCCAAGTAAATATTTTTCAAGACGGATTAATTATTTGGACTAACCTATTATGTGCCATCGGTATTGTGTACATCCCATGTGATTTTTTGGAAACGCGTTGATTTGTAAATTACACATTAAAATGCTAAAATATGTACATTGACTGAATCACGCGTTTCCTGTGACTATGATCAAATAAAATGGGGGCTTTCATATGTTTAAATCTATTTTACCTACTATTAATACTGTGTAAACAATATTTTCATTCAATGTTTCACGGCGGTGTTACTTGTTTGGTACGAAAAGGAAATGTAACAAGAGGGTCTATGCGTTTCCAAGCCCCGCTGTGTATTAAAATGACTAGAGTTGCTATTCCGACAAACCTCAAATAAAAGTTTCACAATAAACTACTAATTTACTGACAAACAAATGGACAGATTGACGGACATAGCAATTAAGACATGGAGTTCTTTCCACTGGGACTCCAAGCTGTTTATAATTTTTTTTTAAAGTTTTCATCTTTAACTTAGTCTCCATTTAAATTTAGAAACTGAAATTTTCAATTAAACTTCAAAATTTTAAACAGAACCTTCTGGGAAGGGAACTTGGCTTTGCATTTCGTAAAGTATTCAACTAAGCATTATCTCCTAAACAAATGGAGAAAGTGTGATTATTAACAGATTTTATACCTATCGGAAGCACAAAAGTTTGAACAATAGGCTTTAAATCAAATATACCAATCATAAATCATGGTACCATATAACTATATCTTTTGCAAAATATTCAAGTTGAACCGAATATCTAAAAATTATAATTATTTTTTTTTATGTTAATGATTTTTCCCGTTTTATAGAATGTTAAATTTTACCAAAATAGATACTACCACAAAAATGAAATTAACTTTAGCAAAAATATTATTTCAAAAGGGGAGATAATAAAATATTAATCATGTGAATAATACTCTTCCCAATGACCGGATTTTTTTAAGACATTTTCACACAAAACTCAGTTTTCTAAGAAAAAGAAATTCTTCTGAGGACAAACTTGGGAACTACTGAATGTCACTATTATATGTTATATCTCAAACATTTCCATCTTTTTGTGGTTTCAGAGTTTTTACCGCTCAAAGAAAACGGTCTCTTCCTTTAGTATTAAAGATTGTCCTATTTAGAAATAAGAATAAAAGATTTGAAAAACATTCAAATAAGTTAACACTAAATTACAGAACATTCATAACATGTACATTACAAAACGTTCTGTATAAGTGGTGATTTTGGATAACGATGAAGAAATTGTAACAATACCATATTTATTCATGGCAATCTAATTCACAAAGCAAATTTGGACTACAAACAAAAGTGGAAATGATTAAATCGATTATTTTTCATATGATATTTAAGAATATTTTAATTTTAAAGCGTATATTTTGATGTCAATAAAATCTCACCCAAAATTACCCAATCTCACCCTTAAATGACCAAAATCTCACCCATACCCATTCTAAGTTTGTCACATGTATGACACGTAAACAATGTCACATATCTTTGAGTTTCAGAAGATCCGATGAGACTAAAATTATTCTAAAGGTATTAAGTTCATGGCTAGACAATTTTTTTTTTTTTTTTTTTTGGGGGGGGGGGGGTCAGAAACTGGTTGAACAGTGGAGGATGTGATTGGATTTTGACAAATGTCATACAACTCAGCGATATGTAAATTATAACAAATCTTTAACAAATAATACTTTTCTTCTCCCATAATAATGTCGTGGAATATATCATCATCTGCATTGCTTGTCATCATCTTTCCTAAAAATGAACAAGAACAAAATGAAAGCAGGACAGAGTTATTTCCCTTGTCCCTTACATCTCTGAAAATATTATTTAAAATTAAACTTTTCTATGTTATAGAGACAAATTAATCACATTTGATATAAAATATATCACTATGAGTATTTGAGAATATAACATAAATCTAAATTTGAATAAAAGATATTTTTGTCTGTTTTGTTTTTTATGATTTGTGTGGCACCGTACTTCCCAAGAACATGAGCTCAAAGGAATCAAAACATAAAACGTCTGAAAGCACAGACTCCAAACATGAAAGCACAGACACCAAACAGAAAAACGACGAAAAACCACTCGAAAATGTAAAAAGCATATTATTATATTGTAGTTGTTAACTTAAGCAACGTTGACATGATTATTTTATAATAATATACCATAAATTTGTCATACTTGTTTGTTTCATATATGTAACTTAATCATATTTGTTTTGTACTGTAACTATGCCCTCCATGGGCCCATTAATTGGTCAATAAAAAATCTTCATATAACATTTAAATTTTACATATAGTGTATGTTTGTTATATACCATATCAGAGGATTTTCACAACAATGGTGCTGAGAGTAGATATGGCAAGAAACTAGTCCAAGTCTATTTTAATATACTTGTTTTGTAACCGGTTACAAAATCGTGACAATATATTAACAAATTATAGTATGCACAAGTTATGCATATCGTAAGCTTGTGCAATATTACATTCTACTAGGGACAATATTTCCCAGTATTCGTGCAATAACCCTATAGAATTAGTAATAGTAATTTGAATATAGAAAGAGGTCGATACATGAAACTATCTGTTGATCAAAGGATAGTCAGTTATGCAATACAGATGTTGAGGGTGAGTTACACTTCCTCATGCATTGTGTTAAATTAAGTAACGAGTGTGAAGTTTTGTTTAGTAACATAAGTGATGATGTGCCTTCTTTTACAAATACGTCAAACATTTAAAAATTTAGTTTTTAATTATCTAGCTGTGATTTAGATTTATATAAGGTAATGATATTATGATATTAGGTGTTAGTAATATGTACAGGGTAAATCATTTATTAAAGCAGAATCAGTAATCATTTAATCTGTGAGTGAGCTACATGTAAGCAACTATTTTGATATCAAGTTCTTTTTTATGTGTACATGTAGTTGTATGATTAAAGAAAGATATTCTAGTGGGTATGAATAATGTGTTATGTGTCCTCAGCTGTGATATCTGCTGTCATTTAACACAGGTTTTTTTTTCACTGTTGGTTATTGTTGTGTTCATGATTTTCTTTTTATTTGCTTGTTCTTGATTGGTGATAGATCAATGTCTGGTCTTTAAATCAATAACACTATTATTATTACTGCCAAAATTTTTAGTGCCTACCCTAAATTTTTTATAACCTTTCTTCAACAAGCACTGTTAAAGTCAAGGTGACTCCAGTATACAACCTAACTAAAAAAATTAATGTAAAAAAAAAAATTTCCCTACCTAACTTTTTTCAGTGTGTTACCCTAAACACATGTATTTTTTTATTTGGCCTTATAGGGAGTAGAGTTTTTTGGGTGGTGTGCATTTTAATACAGTGTTCCCCATGTTATTTGACATTTCCTAACTCAAAGAACATGATCTTAAGAACATCTTACTGAACAAAGTTTTTACACGCTCATGAAATTTGCAAATTATGTGTATACATGTAATGTCAAGATCTGCAGATTTAAATTGAAGAGTGAACTTTAAAAAAATATGTTTCAGCATGTTAAAGTTTGTCATCAAAGACAGGTGGGAGTGTTTCAAGGGTTTCTTCTTTTATTTTCCCTGTTATGAACACCAGGGAATCTTATATTTGAAGCATTAAGTTAATACAAATATTTTAAAGATTAAAGATTTTGAAAACTATTTAATTTTACCAGTAATGTTTACAGATACATTCTGCGAACAAATGGGAAGAAGTCAACCTAGGAGATGAGGACAGAAAAAAGAAATTTTTGAGACTGATGGGTGCTAAGAAGGTAAATCTTAAAGACACCTTCCATTACCTGAGCTAGTAGAAAACTTCGTTAGCTCATCTGTGAGAGTGATGGGATGCTGTGCTGCAGTGCAAAAGATCCTCAGCAGGGAATTGTGGATGTCAAATCATGCTATACTGTTGTAGATGAACAGATGCAATAAAGTTATAAATATTTTATGATACCAATTATATTGCACCGTGTGTGCATATTTCAGCATTTTGTACTCAAATCCGAAAATGAAGAAATCTGAAAGAATTTTTTTGAAAAAGCCTAATTGCAAATTGAAATACCAAAATAGTTAATAAGAGAGGTAAGGGCTAAGGACTGTGCTTTGCATGAGATAAAATACTCCATAGATACTCCATTGTCAATAGAATTTTAAGTTAAAGAAGTCTTTTTGACATTATCACATATTGTTGTATATGGATAGAGAGATTTCAATTCACTGGAAATGCATGCACATGTATTTTAGTGGTATAAAGGTGGAAGTAAAAAATTTAATAAAAACACTATAAAATTAGATAAAACATGTCTTTTCAGCCTTTTTTTATGGAATAAATGTATTGATATTTTTTTTTTTTTTAATTTGTTTGGTAGCAGTTTTTCTGATTATTTCAGAAAGATCATCATGGAAGATTTGTAATTGGAGAAGAGAAAATTCACCCACATGAGCGAGATAGTATGTATCTTTTTTCTGATAATCATTTGAATATATTTTCACAGTTTTATTAGCAGGAAAGTGTGGATTTGATATGATGATTTTGTTTTCAACACACATGCATGTTAAAATAGAATTGCTGAAGTTTTCAAGGTCATCAGTATCACATCTGGCTGAATATGGCAAAATGTTATACAGGTAATGATTCAGACTAGTCTGTAAAAATTGCTGACAGTTGTTTAATGGCCAATATTACAGACTATATGATGTCATTTCACAATTGACCGCCTCTGTGGTCTCGTGGTAGCGTGTTCACCTCGAGTGCGGAAGGTCGCAGGTTCGATCCCCTGCTGGGTCAAACCAAAGACATTAAAATTGGTACTTGCTGCTTCTCCGCCAAAGACGCAGCATCTAAGATTCGGCTCTGAGTCAGTATAATGTGTCTAAGTGGGCTGATGCGTCTTCCTGAGGACAGTTACCTCGTGAGCTAGCACATTAAAAATCCAGCTCAGCATGTCGGTCTAGTACAAAGCAGGGATCATATTCATTATCATATGCGTATGCACCTGGCTGCCACTGTACGTTAAAAAATAATTCATCCATCCATTTCACGATTGACAAATATAGATAGTATCTGTATGGCACTGTCAATGTTAGGTAGTAGGATCAGAGAAAATATAAAAGCTAATGTAAGTGTAGGTTAATATACTATTATATGTTTAATAGGCCCAGAGAGTGAAGTAGATGAAAAATTGGAAGAGCAGTTTAAACAGGGATTGGAACACAAGTTGATGGCAGGTCCTAAAGCCCATATAGGGTTGGGATTTCATGAGGACCCTAAAAAGGTTTCAGAAAACTCAACGGAGAGTGGAGATAATGAAAAAGGAAATGAAGAAAAACCTGATGACAAAGTGGCAGAAAAACATAAAATTGACGAAAAGACAGATTCTGATATACCAGTTAAAAAGAAAATGATGACTTTTGTGAAAGCTAGCGATTAATGAATGTACATTTGTATAGTTACATTTTATTTCATGTATAAAAGCGAGGAAATGTTGCAGAAAAATCCAGTCATTTTAGAATAAATGTCATTTCAATTTTAGTTATCTTGAAATTACTGATTTCTGATTTTATTAATTCCAATATGGATATACATGTACCAGTATATTTCTGGCATTTGGAATTGAAGTCAGATTTAATTTTACACCCTTGTCTTCATTGTGTTCATCCACTTTAAGGAGAAAGATGTTCATAATTTTTTTATTATGGTTGCCAACTTGTTTTTGAAAAATAATTCATCCAAATTAGACTGAATAGCTATGAAAAGTGTTAATTGTCTTATGAAAACAAAGTTTGTATGGGAAGTTTGTTGTAAATAAAAATTCTGTCAGTTTTAAGATGTTCAGAATAATGACATTCAAAATCTTAGTCTTAAACCTACATTTGAAAGTTCATATTAAGTCATATCAGGCCTTAGGATTCGGTCCTATTTGCCAGTCATGACCAAAATATTGACTGAAAGGAAAAACTGGATTTCAGTCATAAAAAAAAATTATTTTGGAAAAAACGCTGAAAATTTACCAGATGGTCTATTTTTATGTATGCTTTTGAAAAACACCTTCATGACTTAGTTTTTAAGATATTTGACATAATTTTAGTATATTTGAGCCCAAAACCCTAAATTTTTCATTTTTCAAGAATGTCACAAAAAATGTTTTAACTTTTTAACGAAAAAAGGTAACTTTACTGGGTCTTTTGTAAAATATTCCCAACTACATACTAATTGTTTTCTGATATATAATTGATGATAAAGATTGATAAATTAATTAGGAAATTATGCAGATTTTTAAGCCAAATAAGGTATTTTGATAACAATTTGGTAACTTTAGATGCATGTAGAAAAAAATCCTCTACTGATTTTTTCTTTAAATTTCAGTATAATTATTTTGAAGAAATGAACTTCTGTTTGCAAAAGAAAAATTTTTGGTCCATGTCCTTATTGCAGAGATATTTGAGAAAATCCTAAATTTTAGGATGGTATAAGGGTTTTTTCTTGAAGGATACCATTACATCACAATATACATCTCTTGGCGACGTCATCATCTCACGCTGCTTCTGTATCATATTCCCCGAAGTTAGGTTGGCTGAAAAAATGTTAAATTTGCAATATAACATTTTAATTTTGTATCTGGTTTTCTAAAAACTTATTGTTAAGATTTGTATCCCTTTATATAAGTATCAGGTTTTTGACTATGATTTTAAATGACAAGGATTACCATTTTTAGCTCAGCTGGCCAAAGGCCATGTGGGCTTTTGTCATTACTTGGTGTCTGTCGTCGGTCCGTCTGTCAACATTTCATAAAAAGATCTCTGAAACCACAGAGTGGATTCAAACCAAACTTGGACTGATACATCTTTAGAGTGTCTAGATTTTTGTGTCAGTGGTTCATTCAAAATGGTCGCTTGGGCTAAAAATAGAACATAGGGGTATGAACATGTTTTTTGCTTAAATATCATGATCTATCACCAAAACAGAATAAACCGTTACCTAAAAATGATCAGAATGCAAAGTTTTAACTTTCTTACATTTGGTCCAAAATTGTCAGTAGCTGTAAAAACTTCCATTTATAGATGATTTATTGAGCACTCTACTACCTTCCAGCACACTGGAGGACCAGTACCTTTCATATTGCAATACAATATATCAACACCTTTCTAGATCTAAAATTTTGTTTTCATGTAGAATCTGTGTATGATGCAAGTACAAATGCCTGGAAGTTGTTTCAGTCAGCAAGAAACAACTGAATCGCTTCATATTCTGCTGCTAACAAGCTTGCAATAATCTGGTGATTTTTGGTTTGGTTTATTGGAGTTTTGTGTCCTGTTCAGCAGCACTAGCTATTTTGTGGTATCCAGCTTCTTGTTGATGGTGGAAGCCAGAATATACAAGAGATTTAACAACACAAAAACTGTCAGTCCTTGTCAATTAAGATTGGAGTCAAACACACCTAACTACATGTACAAGCTGAATTATAACTGACAACCTTAGTGTTGACAGATAAGTGATAAATAGTAGTTATGTCAAACAACCTGTAAGCCACTCAGACACTTGGTGACACTAGCTGATTTTTGCAATATATGTATGGACTTGTTTGTTTAGTTGGGGTTTTATGCTGTTTTCAGCACATTTGGCTATTTCGCAGTGGCAAGTTTTTATTGGTGGAGGAAGCCGGAGTACCCGGAGAGAACCACTGACCTTCGGTAGGAAAATTGGCAATCCTTGTCAATTAAGATCGGAGTCGAACACACCCTGCCACAGGTGAGATTCGAACTCGCAACCTCAGCGTTGACAGGCTAGTGATCATTAGTAGTAATGACGAACTACCTAGACCACTCGGCCACCGAGGCCCCTGTATGGACTTGTAAGGTTTTATGGTTGAACCTCACCCTTTCCATTTACTTCTCTAGTACGTATATTTTCTCAGGCCATTTCTCACACAGATAACAATAAAACAAATTCAAATATTTATTATATAACTTGGAATGCATCTTACTCTAGCATTAACAAGATGTGTTATCACCATAGTACAATACTTGTAACATGGAATTTAACAAAAGTCACAAACATACGAGACAAACAAGATGTGTTATCACCATAGTACAATACTTGTAACATGGAATTTAACAAAAGTCACAAACATATGAGACAAAAAAAGGTATAATTAACCTGAGTTTCCTGCCAGTAATATTAATTTATTGTAACAACCCAATGGTTGATCTATTATTGAGTCCAATAATCTCTTTTCTCAAAAATGCTTTGAAAAAAACCTTTGTATGGACAAACGCTTCACCCATGATTAAATTGATACATGTACCCGTTTTTATAAATTTTATTGTCCTTCCAAAAATTAAAGTGGTATTTCACTGGAGCAAAACATTTGAAACAAGAATCAGCAGACTGTTTTATTGATAAAATATCAATGAATTCCAAATGTTTTCACAGTATTTTACAGAATGAAATTTATATTCATCATTTCCATTACGACTGGAAAAATTGACATTTATTCTTCAACAAATACAATATTGTTTTTACATGTCAATAATTTACATATGCTATATATTTCACATTGAACTCTCCTTTTAAATTGCCCACACAGATCTTACAGAGACGTAAAAGAAAACTGCATACAAATATAACAGTAGAACTTGGGTCGCTCGTATACCCAGAGGACACACCCCGAACCATTAGGCAGTTCAAGTAATAAAAATTAAATAAGTCTCAGTAAAAGGACTTTAAAATTTAGTTTTCTTTCTTCGGGTTTTACGCAACTTTCAGCACAATGGGTTCTATAATTTTTAATGGTAGATGAAGCCAGACAACTACTGATCTCGCCACAGGTTGGATTAGTACTCGCTCTTTGACAGAGCAATGTCACATATTATTGTAAATTCAACCCTCTTTATAACGACCAGGTTAGTTTCAGCCCAATATTGACGTTAAACTGAATTTGCTGTTATAATGAAACCTTGTGTTGAAAGGCTGTATGAATAATTTGAGTATGTGCGACCAAAGTCTAAACTGTCACATGCAGTTGTCAAAAGATTTTTTTTATATAAATAAAATTATATACTTAACTGATATTTACAAGAAGGCATTATATGCACAGCGTAAGAAGAGACATATCACATGATAACTATATTGGCACCTAATTAATCAGATGATGGACTGAACACACCGGTGAAAATGGTCACATACCGAAAAACAATGCTTGAAATACTATGAATGTAGCTAAATTTTACAAAAAATATCATATCTGTGACCAATCACAAGGTTTTTCTACTGTGTTATTCCTACTGGTTAACTTGCATTGCGAGTTTTTGTCTATTATAAAAGCTGTGTGCAAGATTTAGTTCTCATGATTATATGGTAAAGAGTATAAAACTCCAAATTCAACTGAAAATCAAACAAGGCTATTTCATCTATGTTTCTTTCCAAATTAACAAACCAGTAAGAAGCCATGCAGAATGAGAGTGATGTTCAAGCATAATATACATGTAATATAATCAGAATTCCCATTGCACTTGGCATTTTAAAAACAAGCCTATCCTGGATCAAGACTTGTTATTTTATACCAAACACTGCCCAAAGAAAATATTTTAACTGTATTATCATATGTATCTGGAAAGGACAAAACAGTCAAATACATTTACATTAAGGAGAATATCACAGCATTTTATATTTGGGTGAATGTATCCAATCAAAGTTAATCTGTTGTTATTGATACAATATTATACTGAAGAAAAAAGAAGCTACCATTAAATAACAAGCATGATAAATAAATTTGCTAAATTATAAACTCTGACATTTTCAACACCATATATTTGGGAATTTATTGTATTCACATATAGAATACATTTGTATGTCATATGCCCTACACAAAATTATCTAGGAAAGATAATAACCTCCCTTTGGCCCCATATGAAAGGGATTACAACAAGATGAACTCTTAGCCGTTGCTCATAGTGATACCCCCGCTTTTCGACAAGGTCATCAAATAGGAAGTTGATTTTGCCTTAGTCCGAAAACATATTCCACGATATGGCATACCTCTAGAAGGCGTGTGACAAAATATCAAGCGCTGTGATGAATAGTTGCAGAGAAAAGTGTGACAAAATATTTTATTACGGACAGACGGATGCACAAACATACAGAACCAAAAGAGTAAAACAGTATACCTTCCTCTCCTTTAGAGCAGGGGTATAAATACAACTGCTTACCCTAGGTTACTTGGTCAAGGTAAATAATGACAAATATTTCTCTTTAAACAAAATTTTAAACAATCAGATGTTTGCATTCATAAAACTATTCATATAAATTTCTTGAAAATATTCAACTTCAGGAAATCAATCAAAATTGAATTATATACATTATGCATTGGTTTTAAATTCAAAAGAAATACATGCACTCGTACAGCAGAAAAATGACAATATTTTCCCAAAGACTAGTCCATGATATACATATTAAGAATGTACATTCCAATAACAGATAGTTTTTACAGTAGGCAAGAATTTCATATGCTATTATACAACAACCCTCTTTACACTCATAAAACAATTTAAATTCTTCAATGCTCAACATGTAAAGAAAAAAAAACATTTTTGTGACCGTTTTATATAAAAGTTGTGATTTTTATTTTATTTATATACAACTTTCTGGTATATATAATTCAGTGAAAAAATCTGCAGTAAATATATAATGTAAACAAAACAATACAATACTTAGGACGGCTATGGTTGTACATGTACATTACCAACACAGTCAAAATAACAAGTATGTAAACTTTGGACGGAATTAAGTGGAAAACTTTCAAATTAAATACAAGTGTATGCAAATTAGTAATTGCATTAACTTTGCATAGTCTTTTTATAAACTTAACTTCTGAAGAGAGAGCCATATTTTCTAAATGCTATCAACTTTAAACACCTATCACCTGACAAAAGGTTTATCATAACCGTCGATTAAAAATAGGGTAGTGTTTACATCACTAAATTTATAATGTGTTCAGTCAAAACTCTGTAATAGAAATACATTTAAAGTTTAACTCAACTAGATATGTAAAATCTAATTGTATAATTTGTTTCAGAAAATTTTATATTTTCATATTTTCTGAAGCTCACTCATTCTGAAGGTTCTTCAGACCATAGGCAATGTCCGATGATTCAGACTTTGGTCTAATCCTTTTCGCTTGAAGGTCGGACCAGGTCACCGATAAATAGACAAGGATATATTTCCCCTTCATTTTCACTTCCAACCCCATTCTCTTTTTAATTTGGTTAATCAAGAACATAACTATCAAACAATCGTTATTTACTTCTGTGTAGTTTCATTTCACCTTAGAAAGGATATTGTACAATTGATCCATGCCGCAACAAACTTCTTGATCTCCTCTGCGCTTGTATTGGTCATAAATAGTAGGGACATTTCAAAGCTTTTTCACACATGAACAATGAATTGAAAAGCTAGGCCTGAGATGTATGTGGAAAAGGCAGTTGAGAATAAAGCTTCTTTTGGACTGACATCTTGCTGTCTTTTTTTTCAGTGCAGTATTTTATCAAATATTACTGGACCAAATGTCCAGTAAAAGCTTGGAAACCTTGGGAAAAACTGGAAGCTCATTTGTTTTGATGCATGAGTTGCACTGAAAATAAAGTTTGGTAAACTTGTGTGACATTCCCCCAGAAAACCTGTACCCAATTCTTGTTGACAATAGGTAAATATTCTTAAATTGACTAGACATTATCCAATAGTGTAGTTGGCATGCAAATTAATAAAAAGAACACCAAAAACAAAACAAGATTAAAATTTTCTGAATCCAAAAATGCATTTAGGTTTTGAATATCTAGGTGCAGATTCCCTTTAAATATTTTTCTTATGCAGTTATACATGTAAATACAGGTTTTTTGGAAAAACATATTGTGACGAACTTCAAAACAAAATGTATATAACACTTCTGTATATTTTTGCTTTCAAGTGTAGAATTTTGAGAGATAGTCCCTCGTTAAAGAGGGACCATTTTTATTTATTATCTCCCCTTGACAACTAGAACAGAGGTAGAGAACTTATTTAAGATGTTATAAAAACAATGTCATTTGGAAAATAGATTTAAAAAGTTTCTGTAGTATACATTTTGCTGCATAATTCTGAACTCTTCCAAACAAATAGATAATGCCTTTTAAAAACTAAAAATCACAGAATATAGCACTAAATAAAAACTTTGATTTCTATCAAGGCACAAATTTTAAAAAAAAATTGGCCAATATTTGGCACAAACACATTTGAGCACACATTTGTACTATAGGGTTATGATCAGCAGTCAAAGGAGGTATTTACAGTTTGTATTTAACAGAAAATGTAAAAAAAAAATGTCATTCTCTTAACAACATAAATATTCAGCAGTTAAATCTGGTCATTCCAAATAAAACTAGAGGCTCTCAAGAGCCTGTATCGCTCACCTGGATTTAACTTTTCACCTTGAGCAGACCTAAAAATTTAAGTGTTGCAGTCAATTTGGCTGGTTTTTCTATATGATTCTATGTTAAACTAATTTCAGCTGTGAGAGTCATCTTGGTTGACAGTCCAGGTCAACGGATATATTTCTAAAAGAGAACCATCTAAGGATCATTTCTACTAAGTCTTGTTCCAAATGGCTAAGTGGTTTCAGACAAAAAGATTTTTAAATGAATTTTCCTATAGGGACCAATATTTAACTAAGTTCTGTGTGGCAGCCATCTTTGTTGAAAATCATGGTGATCGGACACATTTCTGAAAGAGGACCTCCTAAGGACCAATGCTGCTTCAATATGTCAAGTGGTTTCAGACAAGAAGATTTTTCAATGAATTTTTCCATAGGGCCCTATGTTATACAAAGTTCGGGTGTGGCGGCCATCTTGGTTGACAGTTCAGGTCATCGCATAAAATTCTGAAAGAGGACCATCTAAAGACCATTGCTACCAAGTCTAATTCTAATTGGCTTAGTGGTTTCAGAAGAGAAGATTTTTGAGTGAATTTCCTGTAGGGTCCTATGTTAAACTAAGTTCTGCTGTGGTGGCCATCTTGGTTCACAGTGCACGAAATCAGACACATTTCTGAAAGAGGACCTCCTAAGGACCAATGCTGCCAAGTTTGGCTCCAATATGTCAAGTGGTTTCAGACAAGAAAATATATCAATGAATTTTCCTATAAGGCCCTGTGTTAAGCTAAGTTCGGTTGTGGCGGCCATCTTGGTTGACAGTTAGGGTCATCGGACACACCTCTGTAAGAGGACCATCTAAGGACCATTGCTGCCACGTCTGGTTCCAATTGGTCAAATAGTTTAAGACGAGAAGATTTTTCAATAATTTTCCCATAGGGCCCTATGTTAAACTAAGTTCGGCTGCGGTGGCCATCTTGGTTAACAGTCTGGGTCATTGGACATATTTCTGAAAGAGAACCTCCTAAGACCTATTACTGCCAACTTGGTTCCAACTGGCCTTGTAGTTTCATATAAGAAGATTTGAGATATTTGAAATTCAACACCCCCCTTTTTTTTCTATATTTAGTATTAGCAGCCTTGTTCGTTGGAAGTCAGGGATGTCGGACATAAATTTGGAAGGGGGCCACCCAAGGACCATTCCACCAAAGTTTGGTTTTAATTGGCCCAATGGTTTAAGAGGAAAAGATCTTTAAAGGAAAGTTTACGCTGGATGTTGTCTTTAAAGGGCAAAAACTCCTATAAGGGGTCAATCAATGATTTTGGTCATGTTGACTTATTTGTAGATCTTACTTTGTTGAACATTTTTGCTGTTTACAATTTGTCTTTATCTATAATAATAATCAAGATAATAACCTAAAACTGCAACATTTCCTTAAAATTAACGATTCAGGGGCAATAACCCAACAAACGGTTGACCGATTCGTCTGAAAATTTCATGGCAGGTAGATCTTGACCTGATGAACATTTTTACCCCGTCACTTTTGCTCTAATTGCTTTAGTTTTGAGATATAAGACAAAAACTGCAGTTTACCCCTATGTTCTATTTTTAGCCATGTTGGTTGGCAGGTGGGGTCATCGGACATATTTTTTAAACTAGATACCCTAATGATGCTTGTGACCAAGTTTGGTTTCACTTGGCCTAGTAGTTTCAGAGGAGATTTTTGTAAAAGTTAACGGACGACGGACGATGACGGACGACAGACGCCAAGTGATGAGAATAGCTCACATGACCCTTTGGGTCAGGTGAGCTAAAAAACCAACAGAACATGAAATATATTTGACCTGAATTTACATCCGGTAATAATTTTCATTCTTTCACAAAATATTTCAAGTCTCATACTTCAAAATTCTTCATGCAATGGTTCTTATCACATTTTTCAGCAGTTTAATTTATCACAGATTTTATCAATCATTATTAAATGCCACTTAACTATGTAAAATATTTTACCATTTATATATAATTTGTAAACATGAGATTCTCTAATACATTGAATATATTTCTTTTTTATTGGAATCTCATGAAAACATTCAATCCAAATCACACACATGCACACACACGCACAAAAGTAATTTTTATTAATGAGACAGCTTGTTGTATACTAGTAATGTTTTAAAACTTAGTTTTTATCAGGCAAAAGAAACATTGTGGTTCCAGTTACATCAAGATAAAAAATAGGGTATGTAGATAGGGATTTTCTTTTTCTTTTTTTTTTATATTTCTTTTTACACTGACTCTAGGAAAGAGACATTCCAACTCTTAACAGTGCTTATTGAAAATTGTCGAAATTTTTTTTATGTTAGGTGTTAAAAAATGGGACAGGTAGGATTACTGGAACCACATATTTTTATTTGGACTTAGTTACATGAACACCCATTTTATTTGTGCATAGAAACAGCTAGAAAAAAGACTAAAACAGGAAGAAATCAATGTTTAGAGATTCCTTGAAATTTAATACTGATTTGATCAAAAGAAATTTAACACTTTCTGCAAGAAAACAGATGAAACCTTAAAAAAAAAATGTTCTTGTAAAAAAATTGTTTAACTACACTGTTACACGTAAATGAAAACCTAATTAATAGCAAATCATTTTATTATCATTCTCATTTATTTAAATTGGAAATAAAATAATACTTTATACTAATCAACAGTCAAAACATAAAAACAGGAAAATGTGCACAAATTTTTTCTGTACCAATATCCTTAAATTTCATCATAATGCACAAATTTATGCTCTGCTACACACAGTACATATGAATGCTACATGATAATTAATGACTGGATCGGAAACACCACTAGAACTGACTTGGGTGTCGATAGCAGCCTTTGAAGTGGCCATCTTGTTATATCCTCGTGTGTTAGGAATCGAGATGTCATGTTTTCTTTTTAACAGGTTTACTACTTGTTACTGGCGTTGGTCTTATACTGTTATTTGTCTTTGAATTACTTGCTTTATTTTGGTATGGTGATTTGACACCAACATTTCGTTGACCTGGATTTAATTTCTGTGTCTTTTCAGAGTTGGATCCATTCTTATTTGAAGTCTGAAAGATAAAATGATTCACATACACTTAGAGGTGATACTCAAATTCAAATAATTGATGCATTATTTAGATGTCTTGAATGTTGTCACTTGATGATTTTATAAATTGCAAAGACAAACAAATACAGATGAATAAAGAAAGAGATTTATCGCCTTAAATTCTTATTTCTTTTTATCAAAGTTAAATGATCTTACCACTGACTTTCCTGCAGATCCTGGTTTCTTTGACTCTGCTGAACCTTTTCTTGTATCATTTGTCTGAAATTTATAATGAAAAATTAATCCAATGACTCACAAATAAAATTTAGGTATATGTGCTTCATGGTATGAAAAATTGGTTTTAAATTTCTATAAAATTTTTATGTATTGTTGACCAATCAGTTCAATATTATATTTAACACCTACCTATATGGACAGATTGTTTGTTTAATGTGGGAAATATTTCATGCCTATTCCTTGACAAGAATGTATTAATCAATTCATCATTGCAGTAGATAAATATAAAGGATAAAGACAAATAATTTTTATTGCCACTTGAAAAAAGAAATTTTTTTAAAGGCGAAAAACCAATTAGAGTTTGATCTTAATTACTTCATTATTATCAAAAAAAATTATTCAAATATTTTTTGCAGATTTTGTCTATTTTTAGTAACAGTGGCCATATTTGTTGGATGTCCCATCTCATTTTTCGAAAGGGGACACCCCAAGGTGATGAAGACAGTTGTAAGATATTGAAAAGTACAAAATGTAAACAAAGCTCATCAAATACTGAACACTTATTGACAAAATAATGTTTTATGATATTCCTATACCTAGTACTGACCTTTTCTGTTTTTTCAGGTACACAATCTGACTGATCACCATTTTTATCCTCATTATTCTCAACTTCACCATTTTGTATTGCACTTTTTTGTTCCTCATCAAGTTTCATTTCAACTTTAAATTCTTTCATTAAATCTATAACATTTTTACTTTCTCTTTGAATACCCTGTATAATATAAGTTTAGAAACATTTTTAATGAAAATGTCAAAATTTTATCCATAAAATATCTGGAGCAAATCTTAACTTTTTCAAAGAAATATTTATTTTTAATTCAACTTTACAAAACTTTAAAATTGTCTAACTGGCTATGGCTGTTTACAGAATTTACAAAAGTGTTCCTTCCTTTCATCTGTTCAATTAGCAAATAGTATGTATACATAATTATTAGAAAACTATAACTGAAGTTAACCCAAGTCTTTTTTTTAATTTTCAAAATAAATATTACATGTGGATATTTTCTGGATATCAAAGCTGTTGAACAATGCATATACGTGTATTATGATTGAGGAAGACAGGAAATCCAGACAAAGAAAAACCAATCTATGCACATACACATGCAATCCTTGTCAATTAAGATTGGAATAAAACATGTATTCTGAGAGTATTGCTGAGCAATACAATTTCACCTTCCAGCAAAAGCTGCAAAAACTACAGGCTCTTAAGACCCTGTATCGCTCACCTGGATTTAACTTTTCATCTGATGCAAATTTAAGTGTTCCAGTCAATTTAGCTGGTTTTTCTATAGGACTCTATGTTAAACTATGTTCGGCTGTGGCAGCCATCTTGGTTGACAGTCCAGGTCAATGGACACATTTCTAAAAGAGAACCATCTAAGGACCACAACTGGCTAAGTGGTTTCAGACAAGAAAATTTTTAAATGAATTTTCCCACACGGTCCTATATTAAACTAAATTCGGCTGTGGTGGCCATCTTTTTTGACAATCAGTGTGATCATACACAATTCTGAAAGAGGACCATCTAAGGACCAATGCTACCAACTTTAGTTCCAATTGGCTAAGTAGTTTCAGAAGAGAAGTTCTTTGAGTGAATTTCCTATTGGGTCTTATGTTAAACTTTAAACTAAGTTTGGCTGTGGCAGCCATCCTGGTTCACAGTCCACGAAATCGGACAACCTTTGAAAGAGGACCTCCTAAAGACCATTGCTGCCAAGTCTGGTTCCAATTGGTCAAGTAGTTTCAGACAAGAAGATTTTTCAATGAATTTTCCCATATAAGGGCCCTATGTTAAACAAGTTCGATTGTGGCAGCCATCTTGGTTGATAGTCCGGGTCATCGAACAAAATTCTGAAAGAGGACCATCTAAGGACCATTGCTGCCAAGTCTGGTTCCAATTGGTCAAGTGATTTCAGACAAGAAGACTTTTCAATGAATTTACATATAGGGCCCTATGTTAAACAAAGTTCGGCTGTGGGGGCCATCTTGGTTAATAGTCCAGGTGATCGGACATTATTCTGAAAGAGAATCTCCTAAGGACCATTACTGCCAAGTTTGGTTCCAACTGGTGTTGCAGTTTCATAGAAGAAGATTTTTTAAATTCTTTGAAAAACTTTACACCGGACAGATGGATGAACGAAGGACGGACACCGTCGGACGACGGACAATAAATATTTTGGTAATTTCCAAGGGTAATAACTCTCACAAAAATAATCCATCAGCATAACACTCAAACTTGATCTTTAGCTCATCATTATAAGCTAACATACTAAAAATAAAATCAGCTGGTAAAAGGATTTGAGAACAAAGTCAGGAAAATTAATATTTTGAAAGTAATTCCTATTTTGGAGGGTGATAACTCTTACAATTATCTGATCAGCCTGAAACTCAAACTTGATCTGTAGCTCATCATTATAAGCTCACATACCAAAAATATGATCAGTTGATTATTAAAAAGTTTCTAGAAAAATTTCAGAAAACTGAAGTGTGATGGATGGAGTTGAAACTTAGTCATCTTTCAGCTTTACATGTAGGGTACTAAAAAACCTCACCATGAGCTGGACTTCAAATCACCTCAGTGTAGACTGACCAGTGTAGTTACAATGAACTATATAGACTACTCAGCCATCACAGCCCCTTTTGGTTTATTATCAGAAAAACATTTCTTTCCAATTTATAACCTTTAGTGTTGGGAATCGGATGAAAAACAAGAATCCATTAATTGAAATAACCAGAAAGCCTAACAGTTTCAATTATCGATTATAATCACAATTGTAAGATGTAACTAAAGTTATTGCCAGACTGATATAAAGACATGTTTTAATTGTCTCTTTGACCAGAATCTGTACTGTATAAGTAGGCACTATGTCAATATCCTGGATGAAATAATGTGCTTTTCTTTTTAAGCCTTTTCTGGACACGATTTAACTCTCTAATAACCTCCTAATAATTGAACCAAATAGCAAAATTTCTACATTTTGTTGAAAAAGTCTGTTGTGACTGATTATCGATTACGAAAAAAATAATCGATTATGGCCAGAAAAAAATAATCAATCGATTTTCGATTATAATCGATAATTGAAACTTCTCTAAAGTGTCATGGGTGAATAAAGCCAAAATTTAACAATTTCAAAATTCACATCCAAATTTCTGAAAATAAGCTTTTGAAGAAAACACAAAGAAAACTTTAATGAATTAGGAATAAACCAGAAACTACAACAAGATGTCCGACAGCAAACCAGATTTTCCTTCATCACTGTTTGGAGCTGCTCACTTATCAGCCACTGTACATTGCCACTGTTTGGAGCTGCTCACTTATCAGCCACTGTACATTGCCAAACTCATAACCCACATTTTTTCAAATTAAAGTTTTTTCTGGCTCAAAGATTTTATAGCATCCCTAAATGAATCAAATGTTCTATACTCACTGTTATCCAGGTATGATGCATAAATTCACTGGCAGATATTCTTCGAGCTGGATC
Organism: Mytilisepta virgata; assembly: GCA_028015205.1. Classification (NCBI taxonomy): domain Eukaryota; kingdom Metazoa; phylum Mollusca; class Bivalvia; order Mytilida; family Mytilidae; genus Mytilisepta; species Mytilisepta virgata. Next base: position 42,377,157 of record CM051516.1, read on the forward strand.
TGTTCTTAACATAAGTTCTAAACAATTCTTAGCTGTAAATATAAAAAACTATCATTTAAATATGTAATGTGATTGCTAGATAACTATGATTTCAGAATATCGAAATAAACAGCGGCAAAATACAAGTTCGGGATAAAAATAAATGCTCTATACCTATACCAGAATATTTAAACGATGTCTAAAAACTAATTTTTTTGTTCAGTGACTGTCTCAGCCCTTTCTGATTGTCACATTCATCAGAGGCAGGAAACGGAAAAACTTTTTTTTACCTATACAGGGGTTGTGCTAGCATTCAAAAACTTGTCGCCAAAAAAAATAGCCAAAACATTTTTGCTGCCAGTTTCAAAATTTGTTTGCCAAGTCACCCTCCCCCTTTTTTAAACATAGATGATTGTTCTTTTATTCATTACAATTTGAAATAACATGACCTGAAAAGTATTTTTGATAAAATAAAGTTTTAATGACAGTTAACTTTCATCTGAAATTACTTTTATTTTGATTGCAAGCCTAATAAAACATTGATTGTTCCACATGTGTTTGTTGATGTTAAACCGGAAGTGACATCACAATCTTTGCAGATTGGAAATTTTATGATATAATGCTTTAAAACACCTGTTAAAGGTGTTAAAAAGAATGCATACTTATTTTCATGACTAATAAAATTACCTTATAAAAATTTTGATAAATATAAATATTATCTTAGTTTATAAATTGACTTGTCCTCAGAGGGTAGTGAATCAATTCAGCAGTCAAGTGTAAAAGATCTCAGTTCCATGTGTGAGTTATTATGTGTTCGTTTACTGTTGAAACATCTCCTGTGTTTATTAGCCTGATGTAAACTGTTCAATTATCATAGATAATTATATAAATCTTAAAATTGATGTTTCTTAATAGTCATCATTTTAAAATGTTTTCACTTAAGTGCCAGATTTTTTTTTAAAAATTGAAAAATTATGTTACCAGAAATATCGCCAACTATAAAATTCTGGCACCAGATCGAATAAAAAATTGCATTTTGCGACATTGGCGAAGCCTTGCAGTCCCTGCTATACATACTCCATGGCAGATCTTTATGCTTTAGATTACACAACTTTCTTTAGATTTTACAAACCTTCTGCTGAAATTTTCGTCCATAATGGATCTGTCGTGAAATCTAATTCTCCTTTCTTTATAATTTCATGTAGATCTTCTTCACTGTTAGCTTTAAATGGGGGTGACCCAGATAATCTGTAAAATATCATATAATTAATAAACTACTATTGAGCTTCAGTTGCTGGAAATCATATACATGTAACTCTATTCTCACTTACCACAGTTGTCCAAAAAGAAAATTATTCTATATTAAATGGTCTTATAAATAAAACATGATACAATGTGTCAGAATGTACTTGCTTACTTGTTACAACTTATAGTTCAAAAACAAGGCATATTTATATACAAGATACAGGCATCACCATCACCTATTTAAGTGTGGAGGTCTGCATTCTTAAAATTTCAGCACCATGATTCTTGAGGAAATATGTCAATATATTTTGTTTTTAATGAAACACAGTCAATTCTAATAAATATAAATTTGATAATTGGATTTTTTCTTCTTTTGAACTTTGCCCCAGTTAATGACAAAATAATTGAGTCTGACTGCTGCAGTTTCATCAGTACAAAATTTAAATTTTCCTCCTACCTTGATTTTTTTCTGTGGTGATCCTGAGATACAACTAAGTAAATTATTTTAGTACAGTCAACAAATAAGGCAACTCAATTCAATATTCATGTGAATAAACATTTTTTCTCTTGGCTAGAGTGTAAGATTTGAAAATGAAATGCAAAAAAAAAAATTAATGTGAACAGCTATCAAATGACAAAGGTATATGAATAATTATCAGATGCCCAAAATAAAATGAATTTTATTGTACACTCTGGTCATTTTGAACTACATGTAAAGTCCTTTCATTGAAGAAACATAAACTGTGAATTTACCACTGGTATGAGCATAAATTTTACCAAAGAAACTTACAAATGGTACAAGATTACTCCCATTGCCCACACATCACATTGTTGACTGTAAGCTTTATTATCTATTATTTCTGGAGCTGAAATTATATATATATATTCACACCTAAATTTATCTATTTATGAAATAATACTTTAAATATGGAAATGTGTTCATTTTTCATTAGAAATTACAACAGGATTAAAATTGGACAAGTGTGAAATTCTGAATTTTTCGCTATAACTTATAACTGAAAATCTTTGGTGGCACAATTTTGAAGCATGAACATATAGAGAGAGGGACTTACTATTATTTTACCTAGCCCTAATTTGAATTCTAATATTCCAGAATTTTTCTACTTCACTCTTTTATTATGATTATTATCATGCCGAAAACTCAAAGAATCTAAACCTTATTTTCATGAAAAGTTTGTTACATAAAATACCTACACATATAAATTGGAGTTCCACAATAATCCTGCATCATATTATCATGACCTACTCCACCTTTAACCACAGACAAACCAAAATCTGTTACCTGAAACACATTACCCATTATTATACTTTTTGAGAATTTAATTTAATATTTGTTTGACATATAATGTTATTATTAAGAGTTCTTTTCTGCAAATTTTATGCTACAAATTGATGGATAAGATTACAAATCTGGCTGTTTTTACTTGTGATTGCAATTTCTATCTATTTTACAAAATAAAAGTGGGGGCCTCGGTGGCCGAGTGGTCTAGGTAGTTCGTCATGACTACTAATGATCACTAGGCTGTCAACGCTGAGGTTGTGAGTTCGAATCTCACCTGTGGCGGGGTGTGTTCGACTCCGATCTTAATTGACAAGGATTGCCAATTTTCCTACCGAAGGTCAGTGGTTCTCTCCGGGTACTCCGGCTTCCTCCACCAATAAAAACTGGCCGCCGCGAAATAGCCAAGTGTGCTGAAAACGGCGTAAAACCCCAACTAAACAAACAAACAAACAAAATAAAAGTGCAAGGTAAACTGCATATCAACTCGAACTCAACTCTTTAATTTTGAGCTAGTCCTGATTTTTTGGTTCTTACCAATAAAGGCTTTTTATTGTTTGACATTATGAGACTGAAAGCACCTCAATATGTTGAATACAACAAAATGCCATACTTCTTGTTGGTAGAAAAAATTTTTTTTTAAAGTTTATTTTACAAATCTTACATTCTTCATCTTACACATGCTCCCCGATTTTCAATAAGGTCAAAAAATAAACAAAGTCGTCAAAGAGGTAGTTGATGTCGCCTTGGTCCGAAAATGTATCCCACGATATGGCATACCTATAGATGACTTGTGACAAGTGGCTGTGATGAGTAGTTACAGAGAAATGTGTGACAAAAAATTTTGTTGCAGACAGATGCACACACAGAACCACCTGGATAAAACAGTATACCCCAGAACTCCATTGGAGGGGGGTATAATGAAACAATATACCAGTAAACATATACATCTACAGAAATCATTTTATCTACCTTAGCTTCTACCATTAAAATTGATTATAATCAATTCTTTAAGAGGAGTGGGAGAATACCTAGCATGTCCTTATGCACTCCCCTTTCTTTACTAGACCACGAAAAATGTAATTACAAAATAGATACAATATTTGTATTTTTATTCAATAATTTCTAATAAATATGTTTTCTGTATGGTTAGTTACCTGTATCCATGAATGGAAAAAGGAGAAGTTTGATTTTGTAATTCATAAATATCTCATCAATAATCAGATAATGAAATAATAAAAACATCATTATTAAGTTTGTATCTAAATATCAATAAATGTTTCAAATATAACAACAAAAGATCTATCAATATCATACAGACAGATAAGTTTATATCGATACATCATACACTTACATCATTTTCATATAATATTGGTAAACAAGTCAAGCATCTTTGCTTGTTATAATGTAACAAAAATGTATTTAAAAAAAATAGTAGTCATTCATATGCTATTAATCATTTTTGCAGTTTCACTAAGAGATACTGAAGTTTTAACTACACAATGTACTAGCAAAGAAAAAATTTGAATTTTTTAGACAAAAAAAAAATAAAATGATCAAAACAAGTCTCTCAACACAAGTTACAAATTTGAATAGGCAATAAATTATCTAAATTATCAGAGTCCATTAAGAATGCAATAAGATCGTTAGCAGTAATTTTAAAATCTTGGTATCAATTTATTTCAATTCACAAAATTTCAATATTAATATTATATATGCAATGATGCAAATATCTTTGAATAAAATTGTTCCTCTGCATATTTTCAAATTATCGTTTATTCATTAATTCTAGACATTTTACCTTATAAAGTGACTACAAGTTTTAATTACATGAACAATGCATTAAGAGAAATCGACAGCTATAAAAACTGTGGTCTAATTAATATGGAAGTCTTACAAATTGTTTCATGTTATTATGAAGGTTTTATGCCCATTAATACTTAGAGGATCATGCCATAAATATTGTTACTGCAAATCAATATGCCTCTATATCCGTTTACACCTTTATAACACATCAATTATTAATCCCTTCTTACCTTTATGTGAAGTTTATCTGATGGGTCGTTCGGGTTCTGACTTAGAAGAATATTTTCTAATTTCAAATCTCTATGAACTATGTCTGAAAAAAATTATCATCTATTATTCTTATTGTGAAAGCACTAACATTAATGAAATGGGAAATATATGTTTCCTGTGGCACTTTGCTATCACAAAATGTCTCCGTGAAATAATTTCACTATATCCAGACAAAGAATTTCTATTACTGATGAAGTCTAAGCTGCATATTCCCTTACAGCTTACTGTTTACATCTCTCCGACTCCCTTTCTTACAAAAAGTGGTCTTAGTCAAATTAATATACACTGGTTTGTAATATACTTCCAGGATTCATTTTTAAAAAAAAGATCTTATTAAGTGATATAAGGTTAACTGGTTTAACATAATAAGGATACATTTGAGCTATTTCGTAAGTACCAACGAAGACATAATTCTTCAGATGCCTTTCAACTGTTGAAATCTTGCACCAAAGTTGTGTAAAAAGTTGAATTCATACCTGTTTTATGTAAATAAGAAATCGCCCCTGCCAATTTTGTCATAACAACTTTGCTATCTTTTTCAGAGAAAGTTCTTTTTTCCTTTAATACATCTGCTAACTCTCCACCTTCACATAATTCCATTACCAGAAACATTTTCTATAAATAACACAACAAAATCATATTCATTTTTCATATCTTTCTGTTGTCCAAAATCTGATTAAAACACTTACAGGTTTACTTGGACTTTTAAGATGGAAGCAATGGTTATATAAGGGACCAGAGTTACTTAGATTACCACAAAACTATCACAAGAAAGATTTGCTTTATTATTTGTATCAACCTTTGACATGGTGTTTTGAAAATGACCGCATACAAACACTAAATGTAAAGGTCAAAACATCATGTGGAATAACACAGCAAAGACAAGTTTGAATACAACATATTATACACTATCCATTTTATAATCTTTGACCACTGCCATCCTCCAAAATACTGGGGTGGAATAAGGTTGCTCAAGATAAATTATCTCCCCTCCAAGATTTCATGCAGGAGTTATTTTGTTTCAGGAAAATTTTCATTTGACATACTATCTTTGTTCGAAGTTTCAGTGAATTCCATCAGACCAGTCAAGAGGGATTGCATATTCAAGGCCAACACCATATGATATAAGTCAAATTATCTCCCCTTAAAAAGACTTAAAAACCCCCATTCTTATGTTTCAATCACATCTTCATATGTTGTACTACTTTTGTGTAAAGTTTAATTCCATTTAATTAGACCAGTTTGAAGGAGATGTACTCAAAGGTGTATACCATGTGAAACAAGAGTGGACACACAAAAATGTCTCGCCTGTCGTGTATTTCTAATGAAAGTTAATGCTATCAGACATATTGCATACAGTATTCGAAAAACAAGCCAAAACACAAAAACTTAACTATAACCACTGAACCATGAAAATGAGATCAAGGTCAGATTACACCTGCCAGTTGGACATGTACACCTTACAATCCTTCCATACACCAAATATAGTAGACCTATTGCATACGGTATTCGAAAAATAGGCAAAACACAAAAACTTAACTATAACCACTGAACCATGAAAATGAGGTCAAGGTCAGATGACACCTGCCAGTTGGACATGTACACCTTACAATCCTTCCATACACCAAATATTGAAGACCTATTGCATACAGTATTCGAAAAACAGGCCAAAACACAAAAACTTAACTATAACCACCGAACCATGAAAATGAGGTCAAGGTCAGATGACACCTGCCAGTTGGACATGTACACCTTACAATCCTTCCATACACCAAATATAGTAGACCTATTGCATACAGTATTCGAAAAACAGGCCAAAACACAAAAACTTAACTATAACTACTGAACCATGAAAATGAGGTCAAGGTCAGATGACACCTGCCAGTTGGACATGTACACCTTACAATCCTTCCATACACCAAATATACTAGACCTATTGCTTATAGTATCTGAGATATGGACTTGACCACCAAAACTTAACCTTGTTCACTGATCCGTGAATTTGGGTCGAGGTCAATTGAAAACTGTCTGATGGGGATGAGGACCTGGCAAGGTACGCACATACCAAATATAATTATCCTATTACTAATAATAAGAGAGAAATTAACATTACAAAAAATCTTAACTTTTTTTTCAAGTAGTCACTCAACCATGAAAATGAGGTCAAGGACAATGTACATATGACAGACGGAAACTTCGTAACATAAGGCATCTATATACAAAGTATAAAGCATCCAGATCTTCCACCTTCTAAAATATAAAGCTTTTAAGAAATGAGTTAACGCTGCTGCCGCCGGATCACTATTCCTATGTCGAGCTTTCTGCGACTAAAGTCGCAGGCTCGACAAAAATCAAATAAATGCTTAGGTGCTACTGCTGGTAGACTCCAAGTCCTCGAGGGTATTACCAGCTCAGTTGTCAGTATTACGATAGTAGTCCGAATCTGATACTTCAAACTGTTTTAAACATGTGAAACTAAGGAGTTTTTCTCGTGCATAGCTCAGTGTGCTTTATATGATTTAGCTTTACCCTTTGGTCTTTTTTTTAATTTTAATTTCCTCTTCCAACCATTTGGATTATTGTTTTAGTTTTCAGTCTTTTAGATCTTGAGCACAACTGATGAATAATGTGCATAGTTTGTGCATTAAAATTGTTATCGAAGAATTAACTAGGTTTAATTATCTCCCTTCAAAATATTTGAACAGAGTTGTGTTGTTATATGGTGTACCACCTTCAAGTTAATTTTCCCTGAATTCCATCATACAGTTAATGTAAGATTCATAGACAGATGAACACACTGTGTGATCAATAAACACGTAGACCCCCTGAAACTTCCTGTGCAGGAATTATGAATAACAGTGTTCACCCAGGTTTAAATACTGCTGTTCTATAATGTTTTACCACAGTGCTAGATTTTTCATATCTGATGTATTTCTTGGACTTTGTTGAAGTAATCTTTATATTAATCAATTAAGTTTGCATCCATTGAAACTAGACAAATCATTTATAAAACAGGTATCCTCTAACTAATGATTTATCATATCACAACACATTAAAAATATACAAAGATAATATTATTATATTGTCAGTATAAAAGTAAAGGTTTCTATGACAAATGACTGTGTCTGCCACAGTAATGTCTACAATTTATTGGGAGGACAGTGAATTATATTTTAAATGCAACAGAAAGCTTTAACCAAAGTTGTACTTTAAATATTTCAAACTATATATCAAACAAATCCAACTCAAGATTTTGTGTTTTCCATTATTAAAAAGATGAAAGTCATAATGAGGATTTTACTGTTAAATTTGTCTTAAAAGTTTCTCTAGAATTTTTTTTTTTTTAAATTGTGACTATTATAATTTCTGTATCCTGATTTTCCATCTCAATAATATATTCAGACTTTCAATATAAATGAAAACCTTAATACACATAGCCTCCTACAGAGCATGCATTAGTGAAAATCAAAATTTACATTTAATAATTTTATATTCTGCACAGATTAGTCTTTTTCCCAAACATATCTTTAATTAACTAATTTACCATGAATTTAAACTGAATGAGTAATCAAATAACTTTTATTACATGTTATTTCTAACATTTAAAATTTCTTTTATAATATTATGCAAGATTTTTCCAGTACCACATAGTTCCAGGATCTCCTTAACTTTTATAACATTTTCTGTATCGATAATGTGTAAATAAAGCACTGCGTGATATCCAAAATACAAAAAAAATAATTGTATGCTGAAACAAATTCAAACTTGTAAATCCAAATTATATTTCATACTAATAACCTATCAAAATGAGTTCCTAAACTGTTATAGGGGTCATCCATAACTTTCAACTATTTTCACAAGTTTATAAAGAGCAGTCTTTTTGGAATCCCCCTCCCTCCTTCAAAAAGTATACCACATTTTTTTTAACATTGTTGCTGTGAACCAGTACCACTCCTTACTTGGAGAGAGGATCAATCGTCACATCCATTGAAATTGCATTTCATGAGTCATCCTTTGACAAGCTAAAGTGAGTTGATGTTTTTGACTTTTTGTCATCTTATATAATGCTTAGAACTTTGTCACCATCATGAATTCTATCAATATCACCAGCATGTATTCTCTATTTTCTGGAAGTGACATACTGATTTTTTAAAACTCTACGCTAAAAGTGTTGAATCTGAAACCCCCTCCCCCCGGGCGTGCATTTTGTAGACTCGTGAAAAATGTTGAAGATTATAGACTTAGTTTGTGAGGAATTTTTTCAAGATTAACAATAAGAAAAATACATACATTATTTTCTGAATTTAAAAGTAAACATTTTACCATGTATAATATTATATTTCATCAAGATTTTACAGATTTTTTTAGTAAACAGTCAAAGTATGTAAAAAATTAAACGACCCGAATAGATAAGATTTCATGAACTAATGTAGACCGACTTAAGGCCTTGCAGGGTGGTACTTACCAAATCGGACAGTGAAAAAATTGGTCCAAAAAATTTATTGCATGGAATGAAAATATTAGGAACCAAATTTAACATAGCGATGCCAAAATCTGAGAGGATGATCTCAATAAACCATGCTGTCTAGTGCAAAAAACCCTTAGCATAAAACAGTTTGTAAATACTGCTCTATTGATGCAAAAAGAAATGGGACCGACTATAATGTCATTTTTATGACTAATCTCACATCTGAAAAGTTTAGAGGTAATAGTCGCTAAATTTTTCCCTAATTAACTATATGTATATATAAATAAGTTTAAATCAAACCAAATAAATGTCTAGTGTGAAAACATATTGTGCCAGTGTTGAAGGTAATTTTATAAATAAACTGCTTAAGATAGTTTAAAATCAATCAGTGTATTTACAATAATACAAAGGTGACAAACCGTGAAACAATCTTCTTTGTTTAGTGGCAAGTTAACAAAAACAAATAATAATATATTTCATGGTCATATATTATATTGACTTCGTAGAATTTACAATACCACTCAAAAGTAAAATATTCACAGATTTAATACAATAAAACCCTGACAGTGGGATGTGTGACAGTATAATAAAAACGACTGACAATGTTTATTTCTGATAATCATACAGACTTACGTTACTGGTTTCAAAAACTTCATTAAGTTTGATTATATTTTCATGGCGGACCTTCTTGAGAATGTTCACCTCTCTCTCTAATAACTTGACAGCAGAGGTACCAGCCTGGAAAAAAAACTAATTTCTAGACTATCCAATATAATACAGATGATATCATTTAAGCTACCAAATTTTTTTCTCCTGATGGGACATGTGTTGCAACTTGAATATAATGTACAAATGAAACGCTTAAATGTCAAGCCACAAATGGCACACAAGTTACAAAATATATTGCTCAAAAGTCCTATACTATACTTGCAAAGAAGCATGCAAAATTTTTTTTCATACCATATTAATAACAAAGATTATTAATCCAGTAATAAAAATATCAGGATGCATTAAACAGATTATTATCTACAGAAATTAAATCATTTCTGGGGAAGTAATTGTCACAAAAATACATATTTCTTGTTTCTCTTGCGAAAAAATTCCATTTTATCAGCAAATAGATATTTTTCTAGAGTATTTTTTGCGAAACCTAAGCAAAATTGGGTATTTTGCTGCTGTTTCTTATTGATAGACAAAGCCAAAGCCACAGTATTAGAGTGAAGCAAGACCTTCAGAAGGAAAACAGGGAATCCTTGTTAATCAAAATCAGAAACAAACACGTATGGCCTCAACTTGGACTTGAACCACAATCTGATTGTTGACAGGACAGTCATCATACATGTAAGTAGTCCAGATATAACATATTTGGCCACTATCAAAGTCCTCTCGGCAAAGAGAGGGTAGATTGCGTGAAGATATAGAGAGGACATGTTTTTTTTTAATGATTGTTCACTAATTATTGATGCATGCACCATATTTTTCTACTTTCATGCAATCTATTTATATGCATACCAACTTTGCAAGACAGGTACACTAAGTGCAAATGTATTCAAAAGGTAAATCAAGTGTAATATATTCAACTTGCTAGGTACTATACTGTCCTTCAAAAGAGGTCTGCAGTTGGTACATTTAGGTGTAGGTCATACTCAAGATTTTAGGTCATTCACCCAACAATATTTAAAGTAATTCTTGTTCTTATCATGTATATCAATAACTAACTTATGTTTGCAATGAATATATTCTTATTAATCCATCATATTACAAAAATATCATGTGACTTTTTATATAATAATAAAGAAGTAACAGTATATTTGACTGGACAGTAAAATCAAAACGTGTTTATATACAATAAGAAACATTAATCTATGAAAAGAAAGATTAGCACAATATTGACAACATTGTAATGGTTATATTAAAATTGAATGCTAAACAATCCCCTTAGACTTTTATGAAAACTAAAATATAAAAAGAAAACTGCTTAAGTGTAATATTTTTAAAAAATGTCCTTCACAAAAAAATCTGGCCTACTATAAACTAGATAAGATATTTCTAGTATTATTACTATTTTTTCTATGTTTCCAATGACCTTAACATAATTTTTCTTACGGAGTTATGGGATTAAATGGCACACAATACCAGTACGGATCATTTAACAATGTTGTAATATCATATTAAAATCAATTTCAAATAAGGAATGCTTGGCACATGTTTTTCTCGAGCATATCAAAGGGTAAATTCACCGACATTTTGTTACACTGCAGACTAGATTTGTAACTTTTTCATTTGGGGGGGGGGGGGGGGGGGTAGATTTGAATAAGGGATGCCTTGAGGGATTTCAAAGTTATACAACAGGCTGTATGAGCGATAGCAAACTAGTTAAAAACTAGAACTGTGAGGGGGCCTCACTAACTCTACCCACCGCCCTGCTGCTGTTAGTTCATTTTAGACATTATGTAATGAAGATTTTCTGAAGGTTTAGCAGAAGTGGTTGAGTAATGGTGGATTCCACAAAAAATTGAAAGTCTCAAAGAAATCTTTAGTTAGCTATTGTGCAATATCGAAACATACATGTTGAATTGTCTCAAAATCTCTGTCCAACTGGGTATAACTGAGGGAAAAATAAATGGACAAGGATATCCATCACATGACCACATCTACATATTAGGATCTTGCAGTATACAAAGTTTCATGAGCTTCTGATGAAGAATGTTGGAGAAGTCGCGATGACAAAATGCATGGTGAATTGTCTCACAATTTCTAAGTTCAACCGGGCAGAACTGCATGGAAAATTGATGGACAACAAAATCCTTTATACAGCAGAGTTTAATTGTCATTATCTTAAGTTATACCAAATTTAGTTGAAATATGACAAAAGATGTGGAAGTTTGTTCGGTTGGACAGACAGACAGACAGGCTGATTTCTATAATCCCCCCCAAATATTGTTTGTGTGGGGTATAATGAACAAATTAAGAATAAAATCAAAATAATTTTCATAATAACTTCCATACCCCTGCCAATGTGTTGGAATCTATAAAATATTGTACCTCTTTAAATTCCTTACAGATAGAAACCTAGAATGATACTCTTTGGCTGTCTGAAGCGCAAGTACCTAACTGAGTGACACCTACATGAATTTTATATCAATAAGTAAAACAATAATCTGTCCGAGGACAGTAAATAAAATTTTCCTTGTTTGGAGCCACCTGCCCATTATACTTTGCAAAACTAATGACCCATTTTTTTTCTGGTCAACTAGTTTTTATTTTTGTCCATAAAGAATATCCTATTAATTGTTGAAGGAAAAAAGAATTGTGATCAGAAGAATGCTTTCAATCCCTCATAAACACAGGACAAAACTTTACCCAACTCTATTCTTTTCCTCTATGTTTGTATGTTTTTTGTCTTTCTATCCCATTTCCTCTAAATGTAATTTTTGTACATATACATGCATTAGTATTTGAACATATATAGATAATTTCCTCTAACTTAAGAAAAATTTGTATGCATTTTCAACTTGGTAACACTTTAAATAAATATGAATTTCAACAATTCAAATCATTAATTATGATGAAGTATCTGCTTAACAGTACTGAAGTATGTTTGTATTATACAACAGATATAAATGAACACTTTACAATGTCAGACTATTTACCTTCTCTTTATTAATGACTTTCATGGCCCAGAATTCCCCAGTTTCCTGATGTTTTACTTTGAATACTTTCCCAAACATTCCTTGGCCGATTTTTTCACCAACATCATAATACTTATTTATCGATGATTCATCCTCAATTCTGTTATGTGGAATAGAAGCATTTTCTGCACTTCCTTTCCGAGGCATCCTGTTTGCCATGTTTAGGGATCTAAGATGAAATTCTGAAAAAAGAAAAGCACTGTCATACAATACGATGCAAAAATGCTTCTACAATAAAGAAACATCAAAAATGACGGCACCAATGAATCAAAAATTTGTTCTATACAAGCAAACAATTCTGTCTTAAGACATTACACTGTAAAAAATTATAGCACCACCAAATAATAGTTTTGTTTTAATTTTAGTTAATATCCTTCTTGAGAAAATGACAGCATCCAGGAACAAAATCTTTGTTCCTTCTACACTTAACAAATTATGAAAATTACAGCCCAACAAATAAAATCTTCACTAAGCTAAGAAAAAATCTTTCTGAACTAAAGAAAAAATGAAAAGTACAGCGTCTATGTCTAATTACCAAAGTACTTTCTCATCCTTTTGATTTAAATAAATTAAAACAGATCACTATACTCTTCACACTGATATAAGGTATTTTAATATTTTGCACAGACAGCGTTTAAAATTATCAATACCAGCCTTCATTAACTGACGTCACTTTAATAGATTCTATGGGCATTAATATTAATGGAAATGAAGTACAAAAGAGGAATTTGTACAGTTAAAAAACAATAAGCTGGGACCATCTCTTTCATGTTAATAAATACTAAAAGAGGAAATTTTATAGGTTTTATTTACCTTTACAAAGGAATTTTTACCTTTTAGTGTGGTCATCCAAAAAATAAATCAGTTAATCTATTAGAATTTATGACCTTAGGGCAATAAAACACTAATAAATTTTCATGTTTACTAAAGCCATCCATTTAAAGTTAAGTTTACCAAAATATATCAGCTTTATTTCTACCATAGATATTTTCTCCAAACTATGCAGTTTTCTTATTTCAAGCGAGTCCAGATATCTGGACTATGTTAAAGGCATTGGAATTAAATACTGTTGAAATGATTTATTTTCAGGGACATCAACTTTTCAAACTTTACTGAAAATGTCTTGTTTTGAGAAACTGTATTTTGCATTTTTTTAGTAAAATACATGAAATATGTTTTTTATCAAATAATTTGATTCAAATTTCCAGAAAAGTGTGAAAAATGTTGAAATCCAAATAATGTATGGTGAATTAACAGTAAAAGATCATTTGAAAATTTATAATCAGAAGTTGGAACCACGAAAATCAATCAAATTCTACAACACAGATATAGGAATCCTCCTACTGCATGTACATATATCTATGGACACAATATGATGGCACCACAATTTATTGTATTATTCAATAATAAATACATGTACATGTACAACGAAATTTTAGACAAACCTCCATACACTGTATTCCGTTAATCTCCAAATGTGTTTTTTAACTTTCAAAATGTAAATCCTACTACTATGAACATCTTATTTCAAAAACTGATGCATTTTTTTTAGAGTCAATGAATTCTCAGATTTCTAGGTCCATAGCACCAGTACATGTACTTATAGTACTGCAAATGTTGTTATTTTACACAAATATTGCACACAACTTGTACTCTTTAAAGAATACTGGAACAACTATTTTAACAAGTTACTTGTGTACCAGGTGTGTTTTCAAACATTCACAATATTAAAATTTAAATCTAACAAAAGTTGAGATCACTGTACATAACGTGGTTGTTTTAACTATTATGTAAAAACTAAATTGTAATTTTTCAGATTAACGACAATTGTAAAATAGTCCTTAGTTCAATATCTTTATACTCCCTTTAAAGGCATCACCCAAAATGAGTAGTTATAAAGCATACAGAATTATTTCTAATTACCTTAGAGAGGCCATGACCTGTGATTATAATCGTAACGTTAATTTCAAAGTTTTCCATTTAGTATGTGTTGACTTACTCACTGTACCATTGTATAAAAGTGTCTACCCTATATCACAAATGTCTTTATTTGCTTTCTGTCAAATCAAAGATAATTAATTCCAAGTTATTTAGTTATTGAAATGTTTTTAAACTGACCCAATTAGAAACGTATACCTGTATACAATAAAGTTTAAATTTACACATATATCGCTTAGAAATAATATCAATACAGACTTAAAACTAACCCTTCGGCTTTGTCTGAAAAGTATTCCACAAATCCTGGGGAATAATATCAACTTTAAACCATAAAACTTTTGGAATCAAAGACTTTTCTAACTCTTCTTTTTTACTGTTATTAAACAACTAAATAGATATATAATGAATCAATATTATTGTTGCCCAGTCTAAGTACAAACTCATTAAACTCGTGTTTTCCAATATTAACCCTGGGTACAGAATTAATATAGAACTTTAAAATGCATAAAAATGTTTCTAATATATTTTGAAAACTACTGATGCAACACGAATGTACACATTTATCAAGTATATCAATAATACATGTTTAATATCATTGGGAGGATCAAAGAAGATTGTTTTTGTTCTGCAAACTATAGAAACAAATTGAATTAAAACATTATTCCATGTTCAGTAAAAACATTGATATAAAATATCTATGTACAATGTGTAATCTAAATGACTGTTCCTTGCTTTGTAGTGAGTAAATTTAATATACTGAGGGAAGAAGTTGTTTTTTTTTCAAAATTTGTATTTTATTCCCACACTCTCATTTATATCAAAAAGATCTTCCTTCACACAACTAAATGACAAATGTTTCAAGTATGTTTAACAGTTAATCCAAAATTTATCCAGAAAATGCCCATAATAAGCATTAAATATTTGCCAGAGGACAATTTTATTAACCAATCAATCCAAAATGGAACACAAAAGAACAATACCTTAACCATTTGATACCGTTAGTACATACATGTACAGACAAACAATTTAGCCTTTTGTAAAACCTACATGTACATGTAAAATCTAAAACCAGACCGCCATTAATGCCGCACTGCATTCTCAAAACATGACCTCCACTATAAGATAATCCCTCGGCCTAAGATGCATTCATGTATTGCAATAACTCATCCAATTTAGTTTCCTATTTGAAATAAAAATACTGTTAAATTTTATGTACATTTAGTTTTGGTAATATTTGTTAATGAGCAAATAATGCAACTGATGTATTTTATTTGAATTTGAATTTAACAAACTATAGTTTAATTTCAGTATTAATACAATACGTGTTCTATAAAGTGAGAACCTAAAAGTAAAGCAGCTATGGATAATACAGTAAACATAACCCAATACAACCACACAGTACAGAACTGTGACTGTATAAGGTAAAATTCCATTACTGCAATTACAATTTCTTAGCAAGAGAAGACATGTCCAAAATGTTTTGCCTACTATACTGCTTCTGACTGCAGTATGTGAAGAAAGTCCGAGATTATATCTGTTTGAACTATGAATACCAAAAACAAAGGAGCTAGCTACTGCAATCAAATCCTCTTAACCTAACATGTACCATGACAATAACTGTTAAATAGATCTAGAACTAAATATGAAAACTAGTCACTGGAATAATCCAACACCTCTCGTCAGGTCGAAAAGAAATGTTAATTAGACTTGTATTCTTTAAAACGAATCCACACTAAATGGTATTGACCTGCCTTGCATATTTACTGACGAACAGAACCGATAACGTCTAAAAACTTTGAAAATTGGACCTTAAAAATTAATGTACCGGTAGTTTCCATAAAATTGTACCTTAAGGTTCATATATCAGTACATGTATAAACATAATCAATCAATTTTATGTTTTGTTTGTTTCTTGGGATTTCACACCACTTTCAGCAATAATGACTATATTACAGTAAACAGTCAATATTGGAGGACAGATTTACAATCTTCTTGCAATCCTTGTTAAAAACCACATCTAAGTTTCTAAATTTCAAAATGAAACAAACATTCAACAAGGCAATTCTGTACATACCAATCAGAAAAGGTGTAAAACTCACACATCCATCTGAATATCACAAAACAAAGTTTCTTTTATAACCATGTTTAAATATGGACTTTCTGACATTTACTTCACAAACTACACAAAGGCACAAGACATGCATGTTCTATATAATTATAAAATATATTGATACCAGTAACATGTACAAATTTTTATTTGAACATTGTTCCGAGACAATGAAACCTAAGACTATCTGATGGTGGTTACAATAGTTTTATAGGACACCATTTACACACCTGAGTAATGCCACAACGTCAAAAAGACATATCTGATCAGGTCAACTGCCGACTAAATTGTCTTTTGATGACGTTATATTGGCATTATAGGAAATCTGATACATCACTGATTAAAAATTGAAACTTAAGAATTCATTACAAGATTTTCAAGCTCCTTAAATATTGAACCATAAACATATCTTGATGGATGTCAAATTTTCCAAAAAATTGTAAAAAGATATTGAACACAAAAACATTAGCCACTCATATACAGAAAAAAGTTAAAATCTGTAAGAAATTCAAAGATGGTGTACTGCATTTGTTTAATTGTTGGTCTCAATTAAATATACAATATATATACACTGTCAGAAAATACATGTATAAAGTTTATTTGCATTAGACTTAGAAACAGGTAGAAATTGGAGCTTTTCCCAGCTTACATGTATCTCACTTGTTTTACGACAATTTACAGATATTGTGTTTATCCTGCAATTGATAAATTGTTATGTGTTATTGAGAAGGAAAAGTTAATTTCAAGATCAAGCATTTCTGGCACATAATCTAGGGAAAACATGACGTCAAAGTTTCATTGAATATCTGGACAATTGTACCAGGAGACTTTATTAACCCTTTCCAGGGTTTCAAGGCATTGTGGCCCCTTCCAGCCATATGTATGCTCGTAATCCTCCCCACTGATATGTGAGTTACACTTTTTTTATCTAGATTGCAAGAGAAACATTATGGCTACAGAATCAGTAAAATTTTGGATCCAAATACACATCTATGAATTAACAGTACGATGCAGAACAGCTTTAGTCACCATTTGTCCAAAAGAGGGAGGGGTGGGCTGCCTTTTGGGTCCCCAGTGGAATATTGTGGGGTAGGAAAATTTTACTTACATGTAGGCCAAAACAAAATATGTCTGTTTAAGGTTACATTGTCACTGTGAATCATTGTGACAAAAAATAGGGTAGAGAGGTAGACAAAATCATTTTATTGTGAAAAATTATTTTACATAGACCCCTTTGGGAGACAAAATGGTGGGCAGATGTTTTATTAGGGAAATAATTATATCAGGGACATTTTTGGCCTAAATTGGAATAAAATGGGTTAGGGTAGTCAAAAACAAGTACATGTGTCCAATGGATACTACATGCCCCCAAATAATGTAATTATTTAGTAAATAGAATTACAGTTGTAAATTGTTGACTTTGAAGTCCCTAATGATAGGGTAGATGAAATACTATCTCTCAGTACTTCATGAAAAACTACCTTCAACCCGAACCCTAACACTGATTCTAATGTTGAAATTCTATAAAGAAATTCAAAGTCAATGACCCATGACCTCAAGGTTACAGCATCTGTTTTGCATCAAAATGCTGCTGTTCATATTTCAAACTATCCATGTACAAAGTTTCATGATGATACCATAACTCCTTCATGACAATTACTTTAGACCTGAACCTTAACCTCGCACTGAAGGAACGACGCAGACCGAAGAAATATATTCCTTGCCTGCCTTACATGCAGAGCATAAAAATAGGGTACATGTAGGTCTGGTAACCTTAAACACACATATTTTTTGGGCCATATGAGCATGAACAAAATGTACAGGAACAGAAAGGGTCCTTTAATACCTCAGTGGGTGTGAAATATTTTTAAAAATTTTGAGCACCAATAACAGTTCAAAAATGCCCAAAATTACAATTTTGGCTTCCAAGGGATTCCATACAACGACCATACAACACTATTTCGGTTAGTTTTACTTCTTGCTAGGAATGAATAGAAAGATGACCACCTACTCTAACACATCATGAATTACTACATGTAGGTATGTGGGGCCTTCACTCTGGTTTCCACGGCAACGGGAAGGTAAAAAAATCAGCAAAATTTGCATTTGTTCGGTGGTGAGGCTTTTTGGCCCACCACCTTTCCCTTCAACCATCCACCACCCCATCCTTAATCTACCCTTCCTCTTATTAAATGCCATTGTAGAGTTTCAATCAAAGACTGCATTATTTGGATACTACAAGCAAAATTTTGCAAAGTTTTGAAAACACACAATTTTTGAAAATTAATTCAAGGTTGAAAGTGTTTAAGCTATTGACCTGATAAAGCAAAATGTTATTCCACCCTTTTTAATAACCTGTACATCAGCTAATATCTAGATAAATGTTTTTAGATAGACATGAAAGTTTCTTTGTGATGATGTAAGTAGTGGAGAATAACATGAAGGTTGTTTTACATCAGCCATCAGGCAATGATTTTCCCTGTTAGAAAAACATTATGCTGTTGGACACAATATGCAAATAACTAACTGGCACCATAAATTGATATTAACAGTAATTGTTGAGAATCTGAAAGGTTTTGTTAACTTTAAAAGTTGTACGTCTCTTTAAGCTCAATTGTCTACCTACAATGTATATCATAGCAAGTATATCAAAGGAATGTTCATTAAATTTTACGTCAGCTTGTTCTGTCACTATGTAAAGATTTGGATCAATAGGGTCCTTTAGAAGATTTACAGTACTTTTATTTGGAAATCAAAATTTTCAAAACTGTGTATAAAGGTTGACATAGCCTGGGACCACAAAAAAGTACCCTTTACATAGAGGTTAATTTTACAAGCTTTGTAACAAGGACTTTCCACAGTGCTTTTTAGACAGTGGTTTGCTATTCAGAGGTGCTCTTTAAAGCTGGTTTGATTTTACTTTATGAAAAACATATCTGAACCAGTTTTTCTGATACTGGCTGGACCAACTGGAAATAATTCTTCAAATGAGAGACCACCATTCCAATAGTCTTGTTTATGACTTTGGTTCAATAAAATTCAGTTGGGGAGCATATTTTTTTTTGTCAAGTGAGGAAATCTGATGGTGCGGAAATGAACACCATTAACAACAGTAAATAGACACTGCTTTCCATCACAAGCTATTTGTAAAACTTTCTACATGTATGTAAACACAGAAGTGTATGTTAAATATACATATACATTATACATGTAGGCCTACAAAGATCATCAGTACTTGCAGTGTTATTTAGTAATTTGGATACAAAGAAAAGGAGAGGTTCACACTTCAAACGATAAGTGTTTACTTTATCAAAATTGATCGTTTGTCTTCATAATTCTACATGACAGGCAGTTTTGTGCTATTAAAAGGCTATTTCTAAGTAATATTTAGATAAGAAAATAATGTGTCCACATACCTTTCATGACATCAATAAACAAATATTGACACTTCTGACAAAATTTATTTTGCTTGGGACTGAATTTTTCTTGATCATAAGACAGTTATATTTGTATGAGGTCAACATTACAATGAACAGTAGCTATCAAAAATTTTTAAATAGCAATAAAAAATTTATTAAGACCTTCAAGCGTCTGTATTCTAGAACTATATCAATAAGGGTTTCTGAAAATATGTTACAGTTTTATGTACATGTACATTTTCTATACCACAAGTAAATAGCTCAGATCAAATTAATTCCAAAGTACTCATCTCCATCATCCCTTGTATATACCCAAATAAGAGTACATTGTACACTGTATACACATATAAAGTTTTGCCTTTCTCTTCTCTAATTAAATGATTCAGATTGACTGATTGTTGTATGCTTAATGTTCAGTGGCAAATATTTGCATCTACTACAAAATATGGGATAGGGTGGGAGGATATTATTTTTCATTTTTTATTTTTGGCAGGTACAATGCCACAGAAATTTTCACTTTCTTCAGGTCTGGCATAAGGGACTTGTGGTCAATTTGGACACCCTTAAAGTTATTGTTGGCCATTCATAACGTCAATAGTTATTGTTGGCCATTCATAACGTATAGTCAAACATTGTTTTCGTTTCATAAGAAGCATCCCATTCTTTTGCACTGGCCAACAACAACATGTAGGATAGCGAAAACCATTTTGTTATCATTGACTAGATATGAAATTACGAACAGAAATGAATATAAAATATTTTCAGGATCGCATTCTTGCAGAATAAAAGAATATGGGGTATCCAGTTTTTCGAGGGGGCCAATGACCAATGTGTAGTAAAACAGAAATGCACACTTTAACATACTGGATTTGACTGGAAATAAGGCATTTCATAACAAATATGAATTTCTAATCACTGACACTGCTTACCCATTATATTGTGCATTGCTCACTTTCTACTTACATGTAGTCAAATTGTAATATTATTAAATTGTATGAATATTTAATCTTCTTACCATGATTTTATAAGTCAAATCAACAAGTGAAAATTTATTGAATCTAAATATGTCTGCAAAGCCTTTCAAATCAAGAACATTAATCTTTAAATATCTCGATCAGTATTATAAGATGTTAGGCTTCAATAATTGGCAATGAACAAACTAAGACAATTAAAACTTCATAAAAAGTCAATTTACTGGATGAAATGATCACAATGGGGATTGCAACATAAATTAAAACGAGTAATAACTGTAACAGTAGACTGTTACGAAGTCTCCCAAATGAAGTAACTGATATCTCAGATGCCTTACATTTTATTCAATAAATTATTTGTTTTTCAGAGACTGAAATGGGGGAATTGTTCCTATAAAGTTGATGCATACCTGAAAATCTTGATATGGGTATTTTTGTGACCTGAGTTTTACAGTTATACAATGTAACACTTGATCAACTTTTGTTTGTCGACATGCTGCATTGACAAAGATATATATATATATCCAAATATTTCTGAATCGTTTACCAGAACTGATTTTATTATATGGTATAGTAAAATGCATTCGGTTTCATTGAATAAAAATAATAAAAGTCTTCTGACCTGCCATGATAAGTCCTCCCAACATCAAGTCAGTGTAATCTGAATGATATTTATATAAAATGGTACAACACATGTACAATTGCAACACAACAAGAATTTTTTTTTTAAATTTATGACCAAGCATATGAGATAATACATGTATCTATTTTTACATATTATGTCTGATACATTGATGTCTTCTTTGTATCAATATTATATTAAATCTACAATATGATGTAAAGACAGAAAATAAAATAATTAAAAGATAAAACACCACATTAATAATAAAACAAGAGTGGACACACTACATGTCTTGCCTGAGTATGCACATGAACACAGAATAATGATTATCTGATACCCCACATTTTGCAAGGAAATTTAGGTCAAGGTCAAAAGGCAGGTGTCTTACAAACATTTATCCACTAAGAACTATCTATTGACCAAATATGGTGGGTCTAGGTATTAAAGTTGCTGAGAAATGGACCTATCTCGAAAATGTGACAAAGTCAATCAAGCATGCAATTGAGGTCAAAGTCCAGAGACAGGTGTCAGACTCACATGTAGCCACTAAGAACTATCTATAGATCAAACACAAAAAGGACTTAAGAAATTTGGATGAAAGTCACTCAACCATTCAAAATTTCAGGGTAGATAGATCTTGTCATGCTGGTCAAGGTCCAGAGACAAGTGTCAGACTGGCATGTTCCCAACAAGAACTGTCAATAGACCAAATACAGTAGATCTAGGTATTACAGTTGTTGAAAAATGGACTTAAAAAGGAACATTTATATCTAAAAAATTTTTGCTTTCAAAAATTCAACAAGATATTCAGCATTATCATACATGATAAAAGGACGGGTATAAAATCTCCATTAATAAAAATGATCTATCTTTCCAGGGAGATAATCAAAGAAATTTCTCTCTCTGAAAGTCTCAGAAGTATACCAGTACATGTACCTCCTATACAGAATATTGGCAAAAAAGAGGTCTTTCCCTTGATAGTTGATACTCCATAACAAATAGCACAATTATTTCAAAACAATCAATGGCTTTAATCATATATTTCCATAAAGTATTCTTTATTTGTATTTCGTAATTTAAAGCTATACTTTCAAATGCAATAATTTAAAAGACCAGACGCCATAATAATATCTATGTTTACTTAATTAACTCTATGAACGAGAAGTTCTCTTATTTTGTTTAGTAACAGCATATCTCTACTTATATTTGTGTTCAAGGTGAAAATCCTTCTTTCCCCTAATCATTTAATCAATACATGTATATAAAATACTTAAAATTAAATCCAAATGCCTAAGATATGCTGTATATAAATTTCATTAAAGATTATAGATTGAAATTTTTCCCAAATGAAAAAGCTACAAATACTAAGAATGAAAACACACACTACCTCACCTTGGTTTATACTCTCCATACTTACAATGTATGATATGAAGGGATTAAGACCAAATTGCACATAGCGATAAAATGTATTACAAAACATTTGGAAACCAATTTTTTTTGTACATAAAATGGGTAAAAATAATAATGTGGATTACCCACACAAGTCTGTTACAAGTTAACTTGTCAATACATTCTCATTACTTGTCAATAGAGCTTTAAATGTATTTAAATATCAAATATCTGCTAAGTCCATGTATGGTGTATGTTACATACACAAAGAGAAACCAAAAATAAAATCTGCATTTCAACTTTTCTTCTCAATTTCTAAATTAAAATGCTATTATTAATAAATACTTCTGCATATGTGTAAATGGAAACAATTATCCTTTACTAGATGATGCATTCTTATTATCTGTCCCTTCACTCTGCTGGTACTTACTCCTGGTTTCCATTTGTTGATAATATATGCACTTCTAATGACATTGATCAAAACTAATTGAAAGTAATAAAACTACCAAAAAGAGAAATTTCATTTAACTAAAACTTTGAAACAGAAACTTAGAGATAACTATGAAAGTGTGTTCTTTCAAAAAATTACAAACACAGCAAAAAATACTTATATAGTAAAATAATAAAAACTCAATATCAAACTGAAATTTTTTTACTTCAAACAAACTTTGAAAATAGAAAAAGCCTTATAAAAATGAGAGTTAGTGACCACTTTTTAGAAATTGAAACAGGATGGTATAATAAAATGTAATTTAAATGAGATAGAGGATGAAATACATTTCTTCTTCAATTGTCCGAAATACGACATGTTAAGGTTGATTACTTCAACAACATCATTGAAATACAAGCAAGTATAAATAATAAATCGGCTTTTGAAAAACTAAAACTTATTGTACCTTCTAACGATCTTACGTGGTTTGTTGCTCCATTTATAAAAAAGTCCATAGTACTGAGGAAAGTGGACTCTACGGCTGCATAAAATATGTATTTTTTTACACATTTTTTTATGTATTTCTGTTCTACCTTTAATTTATGTTATCTTAATGTTCAAATAATGCTGTGAACCCTTCGGGGTATATATTTGCATTTCAAATAAAGATAATTAATGAATGTAGAATCATACCTACATTAACTACATACATGTAGTAACAATAACCAAAACACAACAAATTTAAGTTCTTATACAATGTAAGCAAAGATCTAACCAGAGGCTCACCTGAGGCCATAAAAAAGAATATGTTTGTTTGCCCTAACCCGACCGACCCATAAAAAAGCGCCCGAGTCAAAATCTTTTTTGGTTCAAAATTCGCGATGTTTTTTTTGCGGATTTTTTTCGTATCCGTATCCGTCTTGAGTTTGTTGTATAGAATAACCTGATCCGATCTGACAGCGCTTTATCACACGACAGTGTTATGTATAAAAGCCAAATATTAAAGATATTGGTCCGTTATCCACCTATTTTTGGTATGTATCATATCTCTGGCCTTACATTGATAACATGCTACCGTATTCAATGTTTCGGGTTTTTTCAGGAAATTTGTCCTAGGGAAACCCTCTTCAGAGGCGCCATTTGTGTTTTTATTTATTTCTTTTGATTTTTCAACAAATCTTTTAAATATATATATATATAATTTTAAAGATATGTTGGTAGTATTTATTGCGTACAGCACTTCATGTGTCTCTTTTTCACGTTGTTTGCATTGACAATTATTTATTAGCCCCTAATCGTACTTACGATTTTACGGTGAAGTGTCAAATATGTAACTTGCAGGTGGTCATACAATTTGTTGATGGACCGTTTTAATTGATCACCCTTTAGGCATAATTGATAGTTTCATGGTTATCTATATTAACCATATATCATTAGAGACATTTGTATTTACTTCCAGTCATTTTTAAATTAAAGAATATATTAACTGCTGTATCGTTTAATATATTCACAAATGGAATCCGATGTATTTTGGATAACAGTGATGCGTTTTGCAAGAGTGTCACTTTCTTTTTAGAAAAGATTAGAGTGTTTGGCTTGTTTGTATTTTGTCAATTCCAATTTGCTATTTTCATTGAAATGTTAGGATCATTATGAAAGAAATATGATTATCTCAGTTTGCTTTCAAATATCCCAGTCTTTCATTATTTGTTTTTCCGATGTTTCACAAATAGGGATGAGATTTAGTCCCTTTTGTAACACCAAGGTTTCAATGTCTGTCAATTTTCCTGACGACAAGTTCAGTATGAATTGTTTATCCAACTCAAGAAGCATTTTTGCTTGTGTTTTTTACAGGCTTAAACTTTTTAATGTTTTTAGCCTTTTTTAAGCATATAACACTATCAGTTAGAATGTATCTTACAGAATTTGTTCATATATAAATATTGGTGACAGTTAAACTGTTTGTCTGTAGTTACAATGTAAACATTTAGAAAAAAAATGTGGACATTGAAGTTAAAAACTAAACAAATTGTTATTAGAAAAAATCTTAGCACAGATAGATCCTGGATATATGTATCTGACAATTACCAAACTTAGTCTTTCATTTTTAAAGTTGTTTACAAGGTAAAATAATTTTGACCCCCTATTTTTCTTTTAAACTAAAAAAAAAAGAATTTCCCTACCTACCTACCCACACCTGACACTGGTGGGTAGGGTTTGGGCAAACAGAAATATTTTTAAGTCTGGCCTGAGCATGTATCACTCACCAGGCCTCTATTATGCCATTTGAAAATGTAAGCTCTTTTGTATCAAAAAGGCTGTTAAAGAAATGCAAAATGTCAAAGTACATGTAACCTTGATATTTGACATTTGACCTAAAATTGCATATCATCTGCATCTGTCCTTCCATATCAGATTCCTGTTACTTATGGTTACATTCTGCCCATTACTTCCTAAGCAAATGACAAAAGGTCCTTTCCCATATGTTTTCAATGGACAGTTTGAACAGCCAGAGCCATTGGTTGATCCGATGAATCTCAACCAAAAGTAGACTGTTCGTAGAGGGTACTGCTGTCCTCAATCATGCAAAGTTTCAAAACATTTCATAATGTAGTTTCAGAGGGGGATTTTTGAAAATTGGCCAACCAATATTAACATGATTAAAGATGGTCTCTGACAGCCATGTCGTTCATCCAACTGGAACCAAAGGTAAAGAGTTGGTAGAATGTGTATGCAGCTGTGCCCTTTTTAATCTAAATTTGGAATTTCTAAAAATTATTTTAAATGCACTTGAAATTTATCCCCTATAAAAGGGATAACCCCTCTGTTGAGAGGCTACCCCTCATCTAAGGGTTTGTTCCCAACCTGTTTAAGCGAACAAAGCTCGCTCTTTACGGTAGAGATGTCAATCAAATTTCTACTTCTCTGCGGGCCAAAAAGTTTATGCCCATATGTGAAATGTCATTTAGCAATTCGCTTTAGGTGGGATTATCATGCATGAAAAAAGAGTATCCAGTCATTCCGAAGGTCCCTAGGACATTGGGCAATGTCCAGTAAAGGATTGTTCTTTACAGGACCAAATGACCAGTTAAAAACTATGAAAGCTACAAAATCTGGTTCACAAATGTCCAGTAAAAGATAGTTTAGTCCAGTAGAGGCAGCTTCTTTACTGGACCAACTGTCAAATTCAAATGACCTTCGGAACCCCTGAGTATTTTGAACAAATAAAATTATTTATGGACTTGCATCAACTTTTTAAACAATCGATATGCAAATAAAATTAAATATGAATGCATCACCCGCTTTCTAGCCACAGTAATTTAGCTCCTGTGACAACTTTTGACTCAACAGAGCTACAAAGCAGTCCTATTACTAGTAATGGAGCAAAAATAACTTTTATGTATGGCAATAAGAGTGTGTTCAATAAGAGGGGCAATGAGAGTGTGTTCACCTGTAATATCATTGAACTGTACAATTTTCAGCATTTAAATGTATAATTACTTCGTTATTAATGTTTAAATCGTTGCTTTGCACATCTTGTCATTTTGTCGATTTCAAAATTTTCTTTCCACCGTGACAGACTGTCGTAAGATCACATGCATGGCCAGACCTTATATATAGTTATCATTACTATGACTACGACTGATAATATCGCGGGAAATATGGAAAGAGTTCCTTTTGGCACCCCCATCTAAAAAATGTTATATTGGCCCGATTACAAAAGATTATGAAAGGGTTCATTTTAAGGGGCGTATCAGAAAAACTGGGGCATGGCTTTTTGGGGGTATACGTAAAAAAAATGAAATAAAAAAGTTTACGTTATGTTTACATTTTTTTTGCTTCTCTGCTATTTCACGTTATTAATTTGATATGCCGTATTTCTATTTAGTTATACTTTGCATTCATTTCTATTTTATTAGTATTACCTTACATTGTATTGAAGATGTACACATCAAAGCTTACATATTTCTCTGTGAAAATCCTTGGCCACAGGTAGGTTCGAACTCGCTCCGTCACTACTCGTAGTCCAACGCCTTAACCATTCGGCTACGACAACTTTGGTTGCAAAGCGCTAAAAAATATTATTAAACCTCCTTATCTATCCTATCACGTGAGTATCAACGTTGTCAGTGCGCTTTCTCTAAAAAGACTTTATTATTACCGATAAAAGTATGTGTTTAATTTCTTCATGATGTAAATGGCGGATTCTTCGGATCCTGAATGTGCCGCTGTAGGAAATAAACGAAATTTAAGGAAAAGGAAAAGAGTAAACTATAAAAATTTGCACTGTGGTAATGATACTAGTGATGAATCATCTCCGTTTCAATGTGGACAGCGTGCAACCATTAATTTTGTCGAACAATCTGAAAATGAACTTAGTAAAAGCTTATTTTCATTAATTGACACTTCTTCGCCTCTTCAATGTGGCCAGAGCAAAGTTTGTAAGGATTTGCCTGAGGACCAGAGTTTAAAATCTTATTTTGATTTGAGTCAAAGTTTGTTTTCTTCTGCATCTGAATTTGAAAATCTTGAGGAAAATGCAACGGAAGTTGGAGAGACGGATAATGAATTGTCGGATAATAATAACAGTCATGATAGCGAAGGAGAGGTATTAGTTGAAGAAAGACGTAAACGTGGTAAATATAAAACACTTAATTTATTTGGATTGGGACAAATTCTAAGTGATGAAAATAAAACTGTTGACTTTTGCCAAAACGTTGGTTTACTGCCAAAAAGTGTTAAATGTAGAAATTGTGGAAACGTACTTTCTAAAATATACTGTATAAATCGAACAGGAAGAAAAAGACAGCAATTTAGATTCCAGTGTCACAAACCAAAGTGTAAAAAGAAAGGTAAAAATCACGTACCACTACGTAAAAAGACATGGTTTGAAAATTCTAATATATCTTTGAGAAAAAGTATTTTACTAATTTACTGTTTTGTACAGAAATTCCCGTATGATTTAGCAATAAATGAAACATCTATTTCTTCAGCATCAGATTCTGATGGTCCTGGACCAAGTGTATTAAAACGAAGAAAATTAGAAAGTTCAAAGGAAACAGTAACAGATTATTACAACTACTGTAGAGAAATTTGTTGTTACGTCATTGAAAATATAAAACCAAGTAAGATCGGTGGACCCGGGTTGATTGTAGAAATTGACGAGGCAAAGTTCGGAAAAAGAAAATATAACAGAGGAAGAGCTGTTGATGGTAATTGGGTTCTAGGAGGAATTTGTAGACAGACCAGAGAAATATTTCTAGTAAAAGTAGAAAAACGTGATAAGAATACATTATTACCGCTTATCGAAAAGTACGTTGAAAAGGGAAGTACGATTATTACTGATTGCTGGGCCTCATATAAAAATCTTGATAAATTAGGATACCATCATGAAACTGTTAATCACTCTGAAAATTTTGTGGACCCAGAGAGTGGAGCATGTACAAATTTGATAGAAAATAGATGGTGGTGTATTAAAAGACAATTGCCAACCACACATACAAGATCAAGGAGTTTTGACAAACATTTAATGGAGTATATGTGGAGAACTTTGTATACTGACAAAACAAGCCTGTTTGAGAAATTCTTAGAAGACATTACCAAAGTGTACCCACAAAATGAAACTATCTCTGAATAATGTATATGTACCAGGTAATTACTATTAAATTACACAATAAAATTATCGAAAATGTATTTCCAGATATCTAAATCATAACAATTAATAAATATATAAATTTCCAATAAAATTTACATGGGGGTGCCAAAAGGAACTCTTACCGGAAATATTATTTTGTCAATGGAAACTCCCTTATTGGGAGTGTGACTTTAGCGAGAATCCCGCCGGAAATTGCAAAGAAAAACAAAAGTGAAAATTTTGAATACCAGATTTCTGGATTGGAAATCTCCTATTAGGTGATAGTATGTTGCTTTATTATAACTGATAACCAAAACAGGTGGAAAATATGCATAAAACGCCATGTGTGAATCACACCCTGCTGATCCACTATGAGTAATGGGCCCGATTTGTAGCTCTGCCGAGTCAAAAGTTGTCACAGGAGCTACATTATTTATTGTTGCTAGGTCACACTGGTTTCATATTATGCATGGACACACTTTCTCTCTCAACTGAACAGACTAGGGCAAGCGTGTGTAGATAGCTGGTAGAGGTCGAATTGACCCTACAGTATAAAACTGACAGTTGTATAGGGAGATATACATACAAAAAAAAATCCACCAATGGCAATGGCAATGTCAAATCTTTTTTTATATAGAAATAGCCTGAATAGGTTATTATTATTTTTGATTTCATAAAAAATAATTCAATTTGCCAATGTCTTACGTTGAGGCCTTTCGTATTGTCATGGTGTAGAATAATTCTTTATTTGCCTTAATAACCACATGTTGAGTTATCTCACCTTTTCACATCAGTAGTTGACCTTTAAATATCCTTTTCACATAAGTTCTGATGAATCTGGTAAATTAATGTTTTTCTGTATGCATGAAGTTTGCACCATGCTGCTGTTAAGTCATTTCAGTTAGGAATAGTACAACATTTAACGGGTTAATTCATCGAAAAGTTGGGTCGTCATAGGCGCTGTTTTGCTTCTAAGACTCTGTGCGCATTTCTTCTACGCAAACCGGAAACACATACTTTCATTCTAGATTCTCTGACTTTATTAAAAACCTCAAATAGTCCGAATTAAATTAAACAAAAGTTTGTGGCGGGAAATTTTTAAAAATTGAGAAATATAATTCACTGTGGCTTCAAAATATCCTGATTTTACCACGGGTAGGCCATTTCTGCCGATATTTTACCACTCGCGAACGCCACAACATAGGTATTCAGACACGAAGAAGCCATTACACAACGCATGTTATACTTAAAGCTTGTGGGAAACTTTACTATGACGATGCCAAAGAAGCGGTCTGGCGTCAAATATATCCATGTTTTACCACGGATGTAGACCGAAAGCGTTTGAAGCAGGTCATATTGGAATGCGGTATTTATTGGGGGGTTGGGATCGGTGCAATATCTTCAATTTAAAAAAAACTATGTCCTACCTTCTGAAATAACAAAACAACTTACTGTCCTACATCAGATATATGTAACGAAAAAAAATGTATGCCCTATCAAATAAATATGGATAGCTCTAAAGTCCCATTACTGCGTAAATTCAGGAATTATTATTTGGATTATGAACATGACAATAATTCCAATGTTGTTTTCAAAACATCAAATGCAGTAATTTCATTGGCTAACAGCAACTTCTGGTAAAAAGTTTATAACTTGATACATTATTTTCATTACGTCGTGCGTTTGAATACACACGCATGCAATATTGTGCATGAGGAAAATGTGAATTTCAAATGGAAAACGTCACATTTCTGCATTACTTTGGAATTATAAGTAATAAATAGAATAGAGAATGGAAACTAGGACTGTGTCGAAGAGACAACAACCCGACCAAAGAGCAGAAAACAGCTCAAGGCTACAAATGGGTCTTCAACGCAGCGAGAAAATCCCGCACCCGGATGCGGGCTTTAGCTGGCCCGTAAACATTAATGTATACTAGTTCAGCAAAATCGACGACACACTAAACTCCGAAACACAAGAATGAACCAAAATTAAAAAAAACACACAAGACTAACAAAGGCTAGATGCTCCTGACTTGGGACAGGCGCAAAATTGCGGCGAGTTAAACATGTTTTGTGAGATCTCAACGTCACCCTATACCTCTAGCCAATGTGGAATAAACAAACACACAGTGATACACACAGTAAAACTCAGTTCAAAAGATGTCCGAGTGCGATGTTAAAAAAGGTAACAGAACAATCTAAGGAAAATGACAATGATAAATATATATTAACAAAGGACTACTAGAAGTTACTGACATGCCAGCTTCAGACTTCAATTAAACTGATGGAAAGATTACGTCTATATCATATAGAAAATCAGCCATAATCCCTTCCGTTAGGGGTTTAGTATCATGCCATCATAAATTATACGAGAAGAACATAACCCGTATAATGCCAAAAACTGGTTTTAGAATAAATGTGTTTATTTCCGATGCAAAGACCCTATTAATTCCAAAAAATGCCATCTTTAATTACTTGACAACAGTATCGTTTTAAACTATATACCTTGTTGATAAGTCTATTTAAAGGTTTGATTAGCTTTTCAGGTGAATGACGAAATTTTTGTGCTTTATATAGAATATTACCATAAAAGATGGGATATGAAATACCTGAACATATAAGATGTTTGCACGTTGATTTTTATTTACGAATGAGGTCCTTGTACC
Source organism: Mytilisepta virgata (assembly GCA_028015205.1). Lineage (NCBI taxonomy): Eukaryota > Metazoa > Mollusca > Bivalvia > Mytilida > Mytilidae > Mytilisepta > Mytilisepta virgata. The sequence goes on from CM051516.1 coordinate 42,409,096, forward strand.
GATGATAAAAATTAGAAAAGGTTTGGACAAGTTTGTGATATCGAAATTCCTGGCGTTATAATTGTTCAGTAATACAGAGATTTCTTTTATTAAAATCAAATACGTTGGTACATACACGGGCGAATCGAACAAGAGTTGAGATATATAAACACCATAAGATGGTGCCAGGGGAACGCCGCCATCTAAACACGGATAATTAACAATAGGAAATGAAACATCATCTCTCTTATCGTAAATTTTAGTATTAAGCTTCCCGTTAGAGATATAGATATCAAGATCCAGAAAAGGGCCGTGTTCATTGTTAATATTAGCTTCATTTAATGTAAGTTCAACAGGACAAGTCTCTTTAGTGCACATGCTGAAGTCGTCGTTATTGACAGCCAAAATATCATCCAAGGTTATTTATACGAAATTTATCAATGTGTACACTCGGGCTTATCACTCACAAACTTTGCATAAAGTCCGATAAATTCCTTAGGACTTTATGCAAAATTTGTGAGTGATAAGCCCGAGTTTACATATTGATAAATTCCTTCAAAATAACCTTCATTACTATAATAATTTCTGAATTTACAGTTATTTTAAATTGTTTTTAAATGTTCGGTGGTTGACCATTTTGATACAGTTTATTAATATTCAAAGGGAAAGGAGTTTTAGTGAAAAGTTTCAGATTAATTGTTATTTTTTTGTGAAGTGACAAAACTGTTTAATGTTCAGCTTGTTTTTGTTGAATCCTTATAATTACTGTCTGAAATCCATGCTTCATGCAAAAACTTTTTGTAAAAAAAAATCACTTTGCAATTTTAATTCTGGTTGTCAATGATCGCGGGTGTTCCGCGAGGTTAGATGTGATATATCCTCTGTTATTTCTTATATTCATTAATGAAACTGTCATATAAAACTATTTGCTGATGATACTAGCATTGTGACGTGAAAATCCGCTTGTGACGTTGATAAATAGAGAATAATGCATGGTAAAATCTGTATCACATGCTGTATCAACCCGAGAAACCAATATCAGCCAGAGGGCCTTGGCCCGAGGGCTGATATTGGTCGAGGTTGATACAGCATGTGATACAGATTTTAACATGTATTATACACTTTATCATATATTTAAACAGAGGACTTGCAAATTAAAGTCTACTGCTACAAATGAAATTGATTGGGGAAAATATTTTGTGAAATAAAAAATAAAAAAAATAGGGGGGGGTTGAAAAAAAAGTCAAATAATCGGGAAAAAATTTGAAAATTTGTTTTTTTTTTAAATTTACCCCCCCCCCCCCAAAAAAAACAACAACAAAAAAATACAAAAAATTAAAATTGAAAAAAAAAATGAAAAAAAGCTATGTGATAAAGGGGTGTGATAAAGGGTAGACATGCGACAAAGGGGTGTGATAAAGGGTGCGCATCAGAGTTGAGCGATACGGATTAAACAGCAGGCTATTTATCAAATATTCAAAACTACTGTATTTACTACTAAATATATGATAATATTAACTATTTCATATCAGATAAAATTTCTATATGATGCATATTGCACATCTAAACTATTGGATGAACCAGGAACCTATTCTTGGTATACCTTTGTCAAAAATATTATTCATGAAAACAATTTAGATTTATCAGAGATTATAGAAAATATAAACTTTATAAAATAAAAATATAAATTGAATGTACATTATGAATGAGATTATCATAAGAACATTATAAAAAGTTGTTCTTTAAAAATTAATTTCAGGAATAGAAATTAACAAATCATTTATTTAAAGTAAAGTTAAAAAGAAATATTAAATTGTGCCATATTTACCTAAGAAAGTAACTTTGAAACTAGGAAAACTTTTACTAAATTTAAGGACAGTGACCATATTTTGGAAATTGAAAGGGGGAGATACAGAAGGTGTGTCCCTTGAACGTCTACTCGCAAAATAAACATATAATTAGATAGGGGGATTAAGGGGCCTTTTAAAGGGTAAGTATTTGCTCATTTACATGTAATTAACTTACCTGTCATTTTGCTATAGTAATTAAGGGAATTTCTATTTTTTAAATGAAAAAAAAAACAAAATAAATATACCAAGAGCAAACAAACAAATAAACAATGACAGTACGGTCTCAATCTAATTAAAAACCGATCTCTCATCGCTCCGTTTTCTGATATGTCGCGTGGATCCCACTTTGAGGTCACATGTGAGTGAACTGGAACTTATGAATTTATAATGATATGCAAATAGGTTGACTTCCTGTCAATAAGCCAATCAAAAAAGTTTTCCTTTAGATCTAATCGTTAAAGAAGATCCGAATGAATTCTGGGGACTGACGATTTCTTCGTTAATAAAATGAGTTACATCCCTTTACCACACGATCAACTTACAAGATCGCCTAAGCCGCAATTTCATTGGTCGAACAGGACACACCTACGAGGTCACTCACATGTGACCTCAAAGCGGGTTTCGTTAGATCTCCCACGCGACATATCAGAAAACGGCAGCGATGAGAGATCGGTTTTTAATTAGATTGGTACGGTCTGTCCTTACTGAAAAATCGTTTTCGGAATGGGACCATCGATCTGATGACATATGCACTCAGCATCACAGTTACTGAACCTTAGTTAATGTGACATGGACATTGTTGAAATATATATATATATATATATATATACGTGTTTAGCATGGTTTGTGGGTCATGCACTGTAACATGGGTTATGGGACCTTGTGTTTATAAAGACCCAATTGAGGTGAGAAATGTATTTTCTGGAGTAGATTTTTGTACTGATCTTAAATATGAAGATTTTTCTAAAATCTGGTTAAATTTCTATATTTGACATTGTGGGTCAGATCTCTATGGGTCGATGTCCCACTATGATATACAGTATATATGAATATATATATGTTGTGGGTTAGTATCCCACAATATTACATAGAAAACAAAGCGCTATGGGATAATGTCCCACAGTTTATTACAGTAATAATATAGTGGTTTGTGAATATCCCACAACGAGATGATGACCACAAGAGTCAGTACTATCGCCTTTCCTTCTCAACATATTTATAGCAGACATAATGGACAAAACTAAAGGACAAAACTGCAAGTTTGCAGGTGATGGCACATTATGGCATAAGGGACAAAATGTTAAAGAAATGAAAGAAAAAGAGCAATAGACGTAAATATAATATTGAAGTGGACAGAAAAATGGAGAATAATTGTTAACATGGGTAAATGTGAATTCTTAGTGTAAACAAGATACATCCAATCGGACTAACACACTCATGGATTTATCTAATAGATATAATAGCCTTTCCTGGTCTTGTACATTCTGTACTTTTTATGTGGCTTATGAGTCAACATATTGATGACCCACAAACCACTTAAATATCCCACAAGGTGGGTCTTAAATACTTGATGTTACCCACAATCCGCGTGAGAAATAACAACAATATAACATCCTGTTTATTTTCCTGATTAAGCCCCACCCCCATCGATCACTATGGCTATTTGATCATCATAATAGTACTCACTTACCTACCCTTTTCGTCAATCCATCACCATCATTGGAGCGCTAATCTGAGAGGGGGAACAATGTGCACTGAAATGTACAGGTTATAACCAAGATATACTTCCGGTGAACTTAACTCCAAATTATCAAGGGACATCTTTAATTAAGAGGTAAATGGTTTAAAACGTCAAAGCGCAGCAGAATCAGCTATTTTTTTTTAAAGTAATAAACAGTGTACAATGGCATGTGAAAGCTTACAAAAAGGGTGTCTGACATCACAGGAATCTCTGACTATCCACTTGTCAAGTATGATTGGTTTAGCATGTCTAGTATCGAAGATATGGATGGTGGACCTATAAACTAACAAGACCGGGTTCAAGGACAGACATATGAATCGAAGCATAACTGTACAAAAAGGTGAAGGTCAACAGCTTGTAAATTAGTTAACTATTACTCAAAATCATTTCACCATTTGTAATTATTAGAAAATTTGTAAAATAGTTATTGACTTACATATTTACCCCACAAAGTCAACGCATTTGGTGACCTTGGAAGAAAAATCTAAATTGATGCATAATTCTGCTACTGTTGATCTTCCAAATAGGATACTAGCTGTTCAAAATAGCTCAGATGGATTATGTAGGTGAAATAAAAGAGTAAGTGAATACATATAAACAACTATTTATTCATTAAACAAATAAACTGTCTAAAGCAACAATGAACAATCAATAAACTATGGAAAAAGTAACAAAACAATTATTTAAAATTTGCTTAACTTCATAATTTACATCATTAACTTCATACATTTAAAGTCTGAATTAAAATATGATCACCATTAAAAAATTGTAAAATAGAGGGCTTAAAAAGACCTTGTTTCACCTCTTGCAAGTTTCAAATAACTCTCTCTTTGCTTAATTAGGCACACAAATCTTATAAAAAACAACTTTAGTTCTATTTTACCCATGCCATTTGACATTTTTGGAGATTAAACACAATTTAAAAAAACTTCATACTTCACATAATAAACAGTTGACATTAAAAGATTGAATCAAATTATGATCACCATTAAAAAATTGTAAAAAATAAGTCTCAATTGGGCTGTCTAAAGCAACAATGAACAATCAATAAACTATGGAAAAAGTAACAAAACAATTATTTAAAATTTGCTTAACTTCATAATTTACATGATTAACTTCATACATTTATAGTCCGAATTAAAATATGATCACCATTAAAAAATTGTAAAATAGAGGGCTTAAGAAGACATTTAACCAAATAAACTCTCTTAGGCAACAATGAACAATCAATAAACTATGGAAAAAGTAAAAAAAACAATTATTTAAAATTTGCTTAACTTCATAATTTACATGATTAACTTCATACATTAAAAGTCTGAACTAAATTATGATCACCATTAAAAAATTGTAAAATAGAGGGCTTAAAAAGACCTTGTTTCATCTCATGCAAGTTTCAAATAACTCTCTCTTTGCTTAATAAGCACACAAATCTTATAAAAAACAACTTTAGTTCTATTTTACCCATGCCATTTGACATTTTTGGAGATTAAACACAATTTAAAAAAACTTCATACTTCACATAATAAACAGTTGACATTAAAAGATTGAATCAAATTATGATCACCATTAAAAAATTGTAAAAAATAAGTCTCAATTGGCCGGGTTTGTTTTTGTAATGTTTGAAAAAGGATCTTAATTGTAAACTATATGAGGAGCTAATAACAAAAGTTCCCCAGTCAAGAAAAGGCGTAAAAATTCTTCAAACTATTCCATAAAAGCAGGTGCATAACTTCTACATGTGTACAATCTTTCTGTGAAGTATCATAGATCTGGGTTGAAAACCGTAGGAGTTGAGTACACAAGATTTAATCCATTTTTTGTAAATTTTGCTAAAAATGACTAAGTTCCAAAGTCTAAAAATTTGATATTAGGTACACAACAGGGATCTGGGTTGAAAACTGTTGGAGGAGTTGATTACACAAAACTGTACCTTCCTTTTTTAATTTTGCTGAAAAATGTCGTTCCCAAGATCGGAAAACTGGGCAAAAATTCTTTAAACAATTCCATAATAGCAGGTGCACATCTTCAACATGTGTGCAAGCTTCCTGTAAAATTTCAGGGATCTTGGTTGAAAACTGTAGGATTACATAGAACTTGTACCCTCCTTTCTTAAGTTTACTGAAAAATGACTAATTAGTTCTGAAGTCCAGAAAACTGGGAAAAAATTCTTCAAACAAAAAGTTCCCAAGTTTCAGGGATCTGGGTGGAAAACTACAGAAGGGGTTGATTACTCAATTGTACCCAATTTCCCTAGAAGCCTGCCCACTTGACATCACTGTACTATAGACTGGTTTTTGACTTTATATAACCTGAACAAAGGGGCAATAAAAGACCTGGTCTTTTATGTTTTTTCCACATGCAATCGTGCAAAATTCATACAACTCTCTCTCTCTCTCTCTGCTTAATGAGCACACAATTCTAGCTTTCAGTATGTAAGTAAGTATATGTGCTTCCAAGTACATCGTCAAAATACACTATATAATATATAATAGTGAATAGTTCATAAACAGAATACTTTAAAATAACCTTTCTATAAAAAATATAACATACATAAAAGCAATGGTTTAATATACTTTTGCTACATTTCTCTTTGAAGTAAATAGAGGCTCCTGTACATCTCAATGGGACTATGTCCATCTCGACTTGTAGCTTTGAACATGAGGATGAATACACTATAAAATTAAACATTACACATAACATAGAAAAAGCAGTAGCAGAACACTTTAATAAAAAAGACCACTGCAGACAGGACATGGCTGTACAAATCCTTGAACAAAATATATGAATTTGCTGTAAATTTGAAAATGATATTAATACTGACGTCATTATAAGAACTCTGATACTTAAATTGTCCAAAAAATACATATTTTCTATTTATTCTATGTATGAACTATAAGATGCTGTAATAATAAGCTTTTAATAGTAATTTGAAATTTTAGCTAAAAATGGTGGACAAATTACTGCCTTATGGAAACAAACCTACTCATTTGCAAATAGAAATTCATTTGCATATGATTAAATGTTGTACTTTACTCTTTATTTGGTGTATGCTTCTTTCGGAAAAGATGGCATGTTTTTGTTTCACCCTGAAAGCATCACTATTTCTCGGTATCCTCTTCATTTTTATGAATTGATTAAATTCAAGTTTCAAGATATTTTGTTCTTCTCTTGTCCACCTTCTTCTCTCTTTTTTCTTTTGTAATTTCTGGAATTTTATAGTGTACTCATCCTCCTCCGATTCATCAGATTCATCTTCATTTTCTGTCGGCTGATAGTTCTTATCTGTTTCACTGTCATTACCTTCAGACTCTGGAAGCAAAAGAAAAATATTGTTAGGAAGGCTTTACAAAGTATATACAAATGGCTTCCAATATGACACTCTTGGTTTTGAACCATTTCTGTTTAATCATAAGTAACTTTTCACATTTTTGTGGCATATTCTAATATGACGTTCCTCAAACCCTTTGTGTACACACCCGTGGTAAAATATGAATATACTGCTTTTCAGCTGATTGGAAACGTCATGATTTCTTTGGGCTGTTCCAATTGTGTAAAGGACATCATTGAATGACGTATGAATATAAGCATTCTACAGGAAAATGCACGAATGTGAAACTGAATGTCATCAACACATAGTAACATAAACAAACCATGATAAAAATTAGTTGAATGCCAATTTTCACTGGTAAAAATAAGATAATCATTTAACTTTGGCCAAAGCTGTCCAAGTATGTTATTCTAAAAAGTTAAGCATGTCACTAATAAAGTTTTCTTCATCTTTTAAATCAATATTATTAGTGTGTTTCATTACGTAAACAGAACAAATTTGACTTTACCTAGAGAGCTTCAATCCAAAAGAGTGGCCGTATTTGTTTTATTAGAATCGAAATAATTCATGAGGGCTTGAATTTATATTGATTTTACCACAGGTTAGCACAATATGCCGGTATTTTACATCTTGCTATAAAGAGGGGTAAAATCATATAAATTCAAGCCCCAATGAATTATTTCTTAATTATATCACTTCAAAAATGTCAAAGCTTATTGGTGACAAAGTAAATGATGATATACTTGCTCATCATTGAGCTTCAATTGCCTGTTCAATTGTGAAATGAATCGATTACATTTATCTTTCATTTATATCAATTCACAGAGAAATTTGGGTATATTTAGTAATAATAAATATTCAAGCTAAACCTACCATCAACAGCTACTTTTAAATCTTTCTTTTTACTTTGCCTTGACCTTGTTTCTGGTTTTCTAAAAGAAAGAAAAAAGTTTAACCCGAGCCTTTCACACCATTTAGTTTGCCAAATGAAAGATGGTTAATTGACTATTTTGGTCATGTTGACTTATTTGTATATCTTACTGTTGAACATTTCTGCCATTTACAATTTTTCTCTATCTATTATAATATAAGCAAGGTTTCTGACACAGAATAAATGTAGTCAGAGAACTTAAAATTTGAAATGTGACATTTTTTTTAAATAAATGGTCGAATATCCAAAATCTAATTCCATGGTTTGTTTGTTTGTTTAGTTGGGGTTTTACGCCGTTTTCAGCACATTTGGCTATTTTGCGGCGGCCAGTTTTTATTGGTGGAGGAAGCTGGAGTACCCGGAGAGAACCACCGACCTTCGGTGGGAAAATTGGCAATCCTCGTCAATTTAGATCGGAGTCAAACACACCCCACCACAGGTGAGATTCGAACTCACAACCCCAGTGTTGACAGGCTTGTGATCATTAGTAGAACTACCTAGACCACTCGGCCACCAAGGCCCCTAATTCCATGGTTAGATTCAGCATATAACAAAACCCCATGAATTCAGTTTTTTGATGAAATCAAAATCAAACCAAGTTTAATTTTGGACCCTTTGGACCTTAATATGGACTAATTTGAAAACAGGGCCCCAAATTAAAATCTAAATGCACAGTTAGATTCAGCATATCATAGAACCACAAGAATTCAGTTTTTGATGAGATCAAATAAAGTTTAATGTTCGACTCTTTGGACCTCAGTGTAGACCTATTTAAAAATGGGGTCCAATAACCAATACAGTAATACACATTAAGAACCCCAAACAATTCAACACTTTAAATTAATCCTCATTGAAATTGGTTAAAAGATTTGTATTTATTTTCAACTGAAGATTTCTCGCTGTTGCGCAATACTTCGTAAATGTGTTTACAAACTATCTATAATAATTTACACATCCTGTTTGGTGTGTATCTCCTGCCATTTCAATATTTGTTGTTTCTTTAAATTATAGTGTTATTAAATGGGTTTTTTCATATAAAGCCTGTATTATGTCCGAGTCAGTCGTATTGGGTCGAGGTCAAATGTATAGCTATACAGCTGATTGAGACCAAACACAACTGTACGAGGACATAATACATATATAAAAATAACCATTTTATGACACCTTTATTAACTAATGACTTAAAATTACAGTACTTTTATTAACTCCAATAATTCAAGCCGTTTCCGTATCACTAGAAAAATGCTTTTTTGGACCCTTAATTCCTAAACGGTTGGGACCATAATACCCAAAATCAATACCAACCTTCCTTTTGTGGTATTGAACCTTGTGGTAAAATTTCATAGAGATCCATTCACTTAAACTTAAATTATTATCCGGAAACCAAATGTCTTTTGGATGCGATAGTAATATACAAACCCAAATTTCTTGCGATCGTATAAAACTGAAATTTCCTAAAAATTTACTATTTCGGGGCAGTAACACAACAATGGGTTGTCCTATTGGTCTAAAAGTTTCAAGGCAAATTGATTTTGACCTGTTAAACCTTTTAACTCATTGACAGTTTTGCTCTAACTGCTTTAATTTTTGAGATGTAACCCCAAAACTGCATTTGGCCCCTATGTTATATTTTTAGCAATAGCAGCCATGAATTTTCAGGGCAGATAAATCTTGACCTTATGAACACTTTTCTTCCAGTCAGATTTGCTCTAAATGCTTTAGTTTCAGAGATATAAGCCCAAAACTGCATTTTATCCCTATGTTCTATTTTTAGCCATGGTGGCCATCTTGGTTGGTGGGCAGGGTCATTGGATATATTTTTTAAACTAGATACCATAAGCATGATTTAGGCTAACTTTAATTTAATTTGGCCCAGTAGTTTCAGAGGAGGAAATTTTGTAAAAGCTAATGGGCGACAACAGACACCAGACGCCAAGTGATGCAAGAGAAAAGCTCCAACTAGCTGGCAATTTTAAGAATATTTTGACAAAATCCAAATCCTTTGGACATGCACACCTCTATTGTGTATAAACAACCTACAAAATATTAAAGCTGTAGCTCAAAACTGTATGAGGATATAGCTGGACAAACAGACAGGGGTAAATTAATATGCCCCTCCACATGTTGTCTCAGGAATATAAAATGTTTTTCCAGTTGAATGAAAAATCTAAAATTTGAGGCTAATTTTGAATTATCAAAATCATAAAAATCAATATAAATATTAAAAAGGGTTAACACCAAAATTATCAATAAACCCTAAAAAATGACCCCAAGAAAAAAAGGGGAGGGGCCAGTTTCCCCAAAAAGTTAGCAGACAACTTTTGCAAATATTCAACTTACTGCTGCACATTGTTTGCGGCATTATCAACATCAGGCATGTAATCTCCAACTTGTGTTTCATCTAAAACCAACAAAAAAAAATGAAAATATGAACTCCATCAATTTATAAATAAACTTGTTGTATATATGTTGTCCTTAGTGTTCTAGTTCGACTTTCTGTTTATTACTAGCATATTGGTATCTTCTTACTTTTATACAAGTAAGGATATGTGATTTTGCCTTCTCATATAAAAAAAGAATGGATACGAGATTTCAAGGAGAGAACAATCCATCTCCAATGTAAACTGGCATAAACAGACATCTACATGTAGAGGTCACCAAATCCAATTATTAAACATATTCAAAGAACTGAAGACTTGCCATTGCCTTATATGGGGCTGCAACTCCTAAATCATTTATCATAATTAAATAAACTTTCTCAGAATTTTCGCTGTATAATGCCATCACAGGCACTTCTGATTTTTCTGTTGTTGGAATAATCTGTGGCAAGCATTCCAAGTAACTCAACCATAAATTATTTCCTATAACTTCAAGGAAATGGCAAATGCAGAATCAAAATATAACGGAGGTTCGCAACCAAGTGTCATTTTTAAAAAAAGTGAGTTTGATAACATGTGTTATATTAAGGTAAATAGTTAATATTTTCAAAGACGAGTGCCTGTGAATGCCACTATATTTCATTTTATTGTAAAAATTATTTTTGGGGTTTCCTATACAAAAATATGGACTTTGCAAGCAGCAGAGGTATAGTTTCATTAGCTCTGCTCTCAATACCTCTAGTTTGTAATAGTATTGAGTCTTGAAATACTTGTGTATCTTGCCAGTTAACTAAAGAAAGAAATGATTTACAAATTTCGTGGACTCTAAAGAAAGGAAAGATAAAAACATATTCAGACCTTTACATTAATTGTTAATTGTTACAGGAATTAGATTAATCCTTACCACAGAGGTCTTCATCTAAAAAATCCTCATCTTTTGCTGGCTGATCACACTCAAAATCATCCTCTTCATTTTCTAGTGGAATTATAAATTCTGAAAATAAACAAGATTATGTATAATCAAATCATCCAAAACAGAGTTTGGGAGCATTATTGTTTTTGCTCCTATTCTAATTATGGTTAAATGCTTTAGTTTATGAGATATAAGCCAGAAACTGCATTTTACCTTATGTTCTATTTATTAGTAAATAAAACACAAACTTTATACTACATACCATAAAGATGATTCAGCTGAAGTTTGGTTGGAATTGGTACAGTAGTGTCAGAGAAGATCTTTGAAATAGTTTACAACTGACAGACGACAGCTGACGCCAAGTGATGGCAACATAGGGTCCTATGTTAAACTAAGTTCTGCTGTGGTGGCCATCTTGGTTCACAGTCCACAAAATCAGACAAGAAGATCTTTAAATGAATTTTCCTATAGGGTCCAATATTTAACAAAGTTCGGTGTGGCAGCCATCTTGGTATATTTCTGAAAGAGGACCTCCTAAGGCCATCTTGGTTGACAGTCCGGGTCATTGGACACACCTCTGTAAGAGAACCATCTAAGGACCATTGCTGCCAAGTCTGGTTCCAATTGGTCAAGTGGTTTAAGACAAGAAGATTTTTCAATGAATTTTCCCATAGGGCCCTATGTTAAACAAAGTTCGGCTGTGGCGGCCATCTTGGTTAACAGTCCGGGTCATTGGACAAATTTCTGAAAGAGAACCTCCTAAGAACTATTACTGCCAACTTTGGTTCCAACTGGACTTGTAGTTTCATATAAGAAGATTTTTGAAAGTCACCCCCCCCCCCCTTTTTTTTCTATTTTTAGTAACAGCAGCCATCTCGGTTGGAAGTCGGGGATGCCAGACATAATTTTGGAAGGGGGCCACCCAAGGACCATTCCACCAAAGTTTGGTCTCAATTGGCCCATTGGTTTCAGAGGAAAAGATCTTTAAAGGAAAGTTTACGCTGGATGCCTTCTTTAAAGGGCAAAAACTCCTATAAGGGGTCAATCAATGATTTTGGTCATGTTGACTTATTTGTAGATCTTACTTTGTTGAACATTTTTGCTGTTTACAATTTGTCTTTATCTATAATAATATTCAAGATAATAACTTAAAACTGCAAAATTTCCTTAAAATTAACAATTCAGGGACAATAACCCAACAAAGGGTTGACCGATTGGTCTGCAAATTTCATGTCAGGTAGATCTTGACCTGATGAAGATTTTTACCCATGTCATTTTTGCTCTAATTGCTTTAGTTTTTGAGATGTAAGACAAAAACTGCAGTTTACCCCTATGTTCTATTTTTAGCCATGTCAACCATGTTGGTTGGCAGGCGGGGTCATCGGACATATTTTTTAAACTAGATACCCTAATGATGCTTGTGGCCAAGTTTGGTTCAATTTGGCCCAGTAGTTTCAGACGAGAAGATTTTTGTAAAAGTTAACGGACGACGCCGGATGCCAAGTGATGAGAAAAGCTCACTTGACCCTTTGGGTCAGGTGAGCTAAAAAATGAGCAGGTCTGTGAATATTTACTGTGCTTATCATATCATGTTGTCCAGAACAATATCCTTTCAGTGCTTTTAAACTTGTCCCTGCTTACAATTACATGTGAGGTTACTGTAAATGGTTTTCAAAAGGTTTTTTGTCACAATCTTATAACTGCATTAAATGGTATATTTGTTTTCAGAATGATGGTTTATTCACAACAAAAACAAATATTTTCTGGCTGTTTTTTCTTTCCAGACTACACACAATGAAGTATTTAAACTATTAAAGCTTTGTGTACATGTAACATTTATTAGTGATCTTTTGATCTTCCGAGATACAGCCACCACCGAGTGCCACCCATTCTAAACTACACATACATGTATGAAGATGGTGGTCAGTTGAAAGTATTTGTTTGAATTATTAAACCAATAGACGTCCTTATACTATATTAAGTTGTTACATGTATTTTTGTCTGTAAAGAGAAGTTAGGTTGTAAAAAACAGAAATGAAAAGAACAGGTTATTTTAAGAATCAAGGGCAAATAAATCTTGAAATGTGAGATATGTATCAAAATTGAACTTGATCTTCATTTTAAAGTAACAAGAAATTGTACATTCATATTTAAGAAAGCTGTTAAGGTGACATTCTCTTTTTTATCATCTGGAAACGAAAAATTAGTGTTTTTTATACAATTAAGGGCAAATAACTCTTGATTGCCAAAAGCAATTCACATCAAAATTGAACTTGACCTTCATTAAATAGTAGGAATTAACAGTTTCAGAAATGTTGTGTAGGGGGAGAGTGTAATAATGTTGTTCCTTCATAATGTTCTGCATTGGGCATGATACTGCTTTAGCAAAGGTTCATTAGTATATCACTAACCTGAAAGATCAATGTCAGATAACTTCTTGCCAGCATATTTTCCAAGTTTTCCTTCATCTGCAGCTAATATCAAATTACCAATTTTGGCTATTTCAATAGTTGAATCATGCTGTCTATAATGGTTTTTGTGTGTATTAATGTTATGAGCTAAATGCCTGGACAACCATTCTAACTCGAAGTCCTCCAGGTCAAGAACCTGGCAAACAGTGGCCAAATATTTCCGCAGACGGCTAGATGAAATCAGTTCTGGGTTCTTACACCCAGCTTCAGTTGCCATTTTGTGCATTGCACTCCAGGCACTTATGGGACTGTCAGTACTTGTCGGACTTGCGAATACAAATGGATTTACTAAAGAAACTTGGCATCTTTCCTTGTTTGCATCAAGGCATTCTATCGCTTTAATCATGGCAGGGGTAAGTAGCACTGGACATCTCTTGTTCTGCTTCCCCTGAGTTTCAATCATTTCTAGCCTAAAAATGAAAATGTAATATCTAAAATAGTCCCTGAAAATATTTAGCAAATGTTAAGTTAAAATGTTTTTAATGTGCCATATGTTATCTGTAAAGCAAACATATCATTTAACAAGAAATTATTGTAACAGGATGCTGTTACGAAGTCTCCCAAACAAAGCCCCCTGTTATTATAAACGGCTTGGTACCTCCATACTATTCATCAATTTGACATGACAAAAGGAATATATTATGATTTAGGGGTGTTGATTGTTTCGGGCCTGCTCAAGCCTGCCTTTCTCTGGGTATTGAATTTCTCGCTGTGTTGAAGGCACATTTGTGGCCTTGGGTTGTTTTGTTCATTTTGGTCAGGTTGTTGTCTCTTTGACATATTCCCAATCCATTCTTTATTCTAATAGTATTGTTTAAAGAAATAATGTGGTCTTGTTTTTACAACTTTGATATATTATTATTTTTATTTAATTAGGTCTTCAATTAGACAGGATGTATAAATCTAATACACTGCTGAAAATTTCATGGCAGTTAGATCTTGACCTGATGAACATTTTTACCCCATGTCAGATTTGCTCTAAATGCTTTGGTTTGAGAGATATAAGACAAAAACTGCAGTTTATCCCTATGTTCTATTTTTAGCCATGTCGGCCATGTTGGTTGGCAGGCGGGTCATCGGACATATTTTTTTAAACTAGATACCCTAATGATACTTATGGCCAAGTTTGGTTTCATTTGGCCCAGTAGTTTCAGAGGAGAAGATTTTTGTAAAAGTTAACGGACGCCGGACGCCAAGTGATGAGAATAGCTCACTTGACCCTTTGGATCAGGTGAGCTAAAAAAATTAGGGGATAGACAGAATTTCTATGCCCAAAAGGGTATAAAATTATGGGAAAAGTATTGGACCAGGACATACATTGTACTTTGCATGCACACTTCTACGTACTAGGATCTAACAGTATGCAAAGTTTCATTAACCTCTGAGGCCATAAAAAAGAATAGGTTTGTTTGCCCTAACCCGACCGACCCATAAAAATTCGCCCGAGTCAAAATCTTTTTTTGTTCAAAATTCGCGATGTTTTTTTTTTGCGGATTATTTTCGTATCCGTATCCGTTTTGAGTTTGTTGCATAGAATAACCTGATCCGATCTGACAGCGCTTTATCACACGGCAGTGTTATGTATAAAAACCTCCAATTGATACGGATGAAAGAACCTCATCGGTACAAATAAAAATTTGATTAAAGTCAAAACCCGCAGTTTCCAACAGACTCTTTAGTTTTTAAAACACAAAACATGGAAAGAAGTGTTCGATGAAGTGTGTGATGACGATTTCATGCTGAGGAAAACTGATGAAATTTGTGTGACTGTCTCGGACCGATCGGGACACTCGTTTGAGCCCGATTTTGAGGAACCAATCCAAGTTGTTCAGGAATTCGATTCTGCGTTAAAATTTGCTATATTTGTTGTAAATAGATACGCTTCTAGTTCAGAAGAAAACAACAATGAATGTGAACCAGAAACATCAATCCTGAATTAAAAAACTTGAAATCCAGAAGTCCCGAGTTTAAATCAAAGTCAATCCCTCCTCCCTGAAATTTAAAATAGATATTCCCGGATCTCGAAAGTGTTGTTCCCAAATTGTGACTTAGAAATGAGCAATCCCGGCGTGCCTTTAAAGGTTCCAGAGTTATTGAACTTTTCTTTAAAAAAACAGGGGTGTTTTTTCACATGTCATGCCGTATCTCAAATATACCTGATCTGAATTGCTTCAAACTTTATACAGCTGTTTATTATAATGGTCTCAAGGTCTGTATACTTTTTGGTGAAATTTTGATTTTTCATTCAAGAGTAATGGGACTTGATTCATCAAATTAAAAGGAATTTTTCATATACAGCCCTTCAACTTAAGAACCCCTTTGCCAATTCACTTTGAACTTAGCACTAGCACAGTTATTGGATATGATAGTCTTATAGTCATTTTACATTTTGCTGAAATTTCCATTTTTCTTTCTAGAATTATGGGACTTTATTCATCAAATTGAAGGCAATTTTTCGTATTTCGTGCTCGAACTTGAGAACCCCTTGGCCAATTCACTTTAAGCTTTGCAGAGTTGACAGCGGGCGTATTATGCGCTTGGGCAGCTGATTTTTATATAATTAGTCGGCTGTCGTCCATGCAGAATTGCTTGTCTGGGTACTTTCTCCTCTTTACCTTGGCTGATCCATATGATATTTGTACACGATGTTTATTTCAATGACAAAATTCATCCTTGGTAAGTTTGATGTTGGGATTGATGCTGCCATTCCAGGGGGGAGGGATTTATTGAAACAGTGAATGATAAAAAATTTTTTCCGAAAAAACGATGTACGAGAAATTAGATCCAAGAACATAAAAACAGAAATACCTTTCTGACAGTGTTTTGTTCAAGTGCTCAAGTGTTTTGCATTTGAATTTTGTATTCAAATAACCCCAGTTAAACTGTTTGTCTGTATGTACAATGTAAACATGGAGAAAAAAAATGTGGACATTGAAGTGGAAAACTGAACAAATTGTTATTAGAATAGATCTTAGTACAGATAGATCCTGGCATATATGTGTCTGACAATTACCAAACTTAGTCTTTCATTTTTAAAGTCGTTTACAAGATAAAATAATTTTTACCCCCTATTTTTCTTTTAAAGTAAAAAAAAAGAATTTCCCTACCTACCTACCCACACCTGAGACTGGTGGGTAGGGTTTGAGCAAACAGAAATATTTTTAAGTCTGGCCTGATAAGGCATGTTTGAGAAACTGTGGGTACAAATAAATTCTGGACAGACAGACAGGCTGATTCCTATATACCCCCCCCCCCCCCCAATACTATGTTTGCGGGGAGTACAAGTATAATGAAGGTGCTATCCAGGCGATAGGCATAAATCTAAGATTTTTATCCAAGTCCCCCTCCTGAAAAAAGAGTCACCCTCAACAGATATTTGTGAAAATCAATCCCATCCATGCTTTATGGTTACCAACACTTCATCATAATTATCAGCATGATCAGTAAGTTTGCAATATAGCTATATTACAAGATTAATCCAAAATAAAAGTATCAAGACGAGATCTGATTGTTTTGAAATAGTATATTAAAATGTTTACATACCTCTGTAAAAGCACTTTTTCCACAGGTTTCAGACCACTGGATATCTCTTCATTTACACTTTGCTGCCAATTGCATCTTTTTTTGAAGCTGCTGGTAAGTAATTTGGCTACCTCACTACTTCTTCTTTTGTTGAAGAGTATAATTCTTGTCAAAGTAGCCTCAGCTAACCTTTTCCAAAGTTTCAAGTCTTGCTGCTTAAATTTATGACTAGACACCTCTTCAAGTATTGAGTCTAAATATGTTTTCAATAGGATTAAGTCACTTGTGACTGGCAATGCCGTAGGCTTGTTAAACTTGTTTGTTCTCAGCGTTGCAAGAGCAACTGCAGATATCATTTGAGTCCAGTCTGAGGAATGAAGCATCAAAAAGTCATCACTTTCTTTTTTCATCACATCATCCGACATTCTTATAGCATTCCCTCTCTTTATTTCTGCTGTTTTAACTAGATTATGTCCCATATTAAGAGCTAAAGATGGAGTTTCAAAAGCAAAAATCTGTTGCTCATTCCTATGGTAACCTGCAAGTTTTTTTACAGCTGTTATAATACAATCAAAATATTCTGGATTAATCAAACTTTGAAGATCTTTTTCTGACTCATTCATTTCATTGAACTTCATTTTCAATCTTGCCAATTGACGCATCCTTTGTGATACATAGTTAGTTCTTCTTGATCCCAGCTGGCTAATCATGAATTTTCCAAATTGTAGTATTAATATATCATTTACAATATTATCAAAAATTTGATCTCTATGCATTTTAATGAAGCAAGTTTCTTCAAGTTCCTTAGGAACTGCTATTTCTTTTTCCTCTAAATAAGGACTCAACCCTCCTGCCAGAACTAGTTTGGATCTTGCAATAATACTTGCATCCTGTAACTGTGACTTATTTTTATTTTTGTTGAATGCACATCTCTTTGTATGTCTCCACAATTCTTTCCTCCCAAAAAAACCATAACAATAAATACATGGCAAGTAATCAACAGAATTTAATGTTTCCTTACTTGGTCTTCTACAAACTATTAAATTTCCATGTCCTTCCGCAAGAATTTTCACATTATACTTAAAAGATCCAAAATTCTTGATTCTATCGAAAAGTTTCCTCCTCTCAATCGTCCCTGTTTTAGAACATGCTGAAGCAACCATAGTTTCCCCTGAGTGACAACTTTCAAGATGTTTCTGTATCCTATGGCGAAACAATTTACCACAAAAATAACATGCCAATATTTTGTTATATTGTCTCTTTCCGTTTATTTTGTGAATTCTCTTGACTTTGACTGAAAATAAAATTAACTAATTATCAATTTGAAACTCTAGATTTTTTTAATTAGTTCTAAGCCATCTGTTTTCCAATAATTTAGAGTTATCTTTTTATCAGAATAATATCATCTGCTCAAACATGATAAATCTGCCTATTTAAAAATCAAACTTTTCGAAACAAAATTTCCCACGTATTAAAGCTAGTCTCTAAATTTTATTGGGAATCTCACAGCCAATGTGTTTATTCTCATAGGCTGGTGCAAAAAAAATGATTATCTTTTCTTCCTTGATAAATCAGATAATCATCATACATGTATATTTTTTTCTGATAGGTTACTAAATTATGCCCTTAAGAATTTGGAAATTAATCCTCAACCTACTTAACCTCCTTCATTTGGGAGTCATACAATGAACAGTTTTCTCATGGGCTGGTGCAAAACAATTGTAAATCTTGCAACTTTGATAGTTTAATGCAATTGTTTAAAATCAAAACGGTATCCTGTAAATTATGAAAATTTTGAGTCAATGAACCACGACTGCAAATGTGAGGCCAAATAATCTCTATGGAAACGATATATGCAAATGCTTAGACAACTACATACCAAATATCATAGCCATAGGTGGTTCCCCTTAAACTGACCTAATCTGAAACTTTAACATGTAAGCTATGGAAAAACTTCAAAGTTAATAGATCACCACTGAAAGGGCGGGACTAAATCATCTCCATGGAAATGAGATATACCAATGCTTATACAACTGCACACCAAATATCATTGATCAACTATTAATGGTTCCCCTTATTAAAACTGACCTAATTACAAACTTTAAACATTGCAACTAATTTTTAGGTCAACAGACCATGACTGAGGGAACCGGGCTGAATAATCTCCATGGAAATGAGATATGGGAATACTAATACAACTGCATACCAAATATCATTGATTTACCATAAGCGGTTGCCTTTAAACTGACCTTATCACGAACTTTAACAAATTGTTGACACCGCTGACGCCTCTGTCAGGGCAAGACAATAGACCATGACTGAGGTGGAGCTGAATAATCTGCATGGAAATGAGATGTGCCATTACTAATAAAAGTGCATACCAAATATCATTGATTTATCATAAGTAGCTTCTAATCACAAACTTTAACAAATTGTTGCGATCACTGTCATCAGAAACAGCATACTTAAGTCTCGCTTTTTGACTCTGTCAAGGTGAAACACAAATTAAACTAACCTTGTGGTCTTGATAATCTGTAGGATGTCCGTCCTGAAAAAGATAAACATGTTATCAAAATCAACGTAAACTAAGAGGTCTCTGCTCACAAAATTATACCCGCGCCCCTTAGCTTGCAAATTCTGTGTTTCTGTATTGGAACCCCCCCAAAAAAGTTTAACCATAACATAAAAT
This sequence comes from Mytilisepta virgata, assembly GCA_028015205.1. Lineage (NCBI taxonomy): Eukaryota > Metazoa > Mollusca > Bivalvia > Mytilida > Mytilidae > Mytilisepta > Mytilisepta virgata. The sequence continues at coordinate 42,428,898 of CM051516.1, forward strand.
AGGAGATGCACAATGGCATTATATGATAAAGAATCAAAGAAAGTTCCATTAAATTATATTCAATGGTTTAGCAGGGCTTTCAATAACTTTCTAGTGAACAGGCTGATTGATTATTTGAAGCGGCTGATAAAAGTTGGGGGGGGGTTCCGGGGTGGGTTTCCCCCCCGGAATTTTTTTTGGTCTTACATTGAAAATGGTGCACTCTGAGGCATTTTCAGGCTGTTTACAAGTGCATAAAAAATGAGGTTTCATAGGAATGTTATCTTTACTTTAGCTTGTAAGGTCAATCTTATGAGTAAATTGTGATATTGCTAATCAAATAAAAATATTTTGATATCAATAATGATCTTAATTATAATTATATTGCCAGATTTTACAAAAGGTAAGAAAGCAGCTGAGGGGTGAGTCATCATCAACCATTACCAAGAAATCAATGCAATCAAGTTGATTCAAGTTGATTAAGTAATAAATAACCTCAAAACACACAAAAATAATCGATCCAAACATATAAAACATTGGTTGTCACTGTGTGTTCATGTGCTCAGGAAGGCCAGGGTAAGCAAAACTTCCCACTTAAACACTAATGATCCCCACCCTATATGCTGCACATTTTCAATTATTTATAAACTTATGGTAAAAACTTGAGGGGAAAGGTCCAACTATATATAAAAATTGGGAAGCATTCCTCCTAGCTTAGGCTCATTTGTCAACCCCCTTCCCCCAATGGGCAGTGATAAAAACTGAGGCATAAGCAGGGTTCTCATTAAGAATTTTTCATGATGAGTCATCATTTTTCAGAATGGTGAGTCCCAGCTGATTTTGATGAGTCCCAGGACTCATCGCCACTTTTTTAACGTACACTCCTGCATGATTTTGACCATGGTAGGCCTATTGTACTATTGTTAAAGTTTAATTAAAATCATGTGCTGCCATAACATGCTGACAAATATAATTTGAAATTTCCAAAAAAAAAAAAAAAAAAAAAAAATTGGACTTATGCAGTGGTGCTCCGAACTTGGAAGAAAATTTCTGTTACAGATATGAGCAAAAATCTTTGCACCTTTTGACACAACTTATTTATTATTGCTATTTTATTTTTTAATATTTATTTATCTATAATCTTTACTATTATTTTTTCTCAAACATACTCTTAAAATCCTCCAATTGACATTGTTTGAACACCTTAATAATCAATATTGACAAAATTTCCATTTGTGTATAGATAGTCAAAATCCGCTAAATTTATTTTTAAATGAGGTCTACATATTGTTACCCGTTGTAATAAACACTGTGGCCAATGAAAAATCACGAGAATTCCGATTGCCGCCATTTTTTTAGCTTACTTTTTGTCGTTTCTTTCCCTTCCCCCCTTTGATCTCTAAGAAAACAAAAAAATGGCGGCTCGAGATTTTTAATGAAAATAACGGTCTTCAGACGCAGCTGATTAGATCTACATGCGTCCCAGGGACGCATGAGTTTGAAGGATGACGCGTCCAGTCCAATTTTAGCGCGTCCAGGACGCATATACGCGCCTTAGCGAAAACCCTGATAAGGTCCAAACATAGAAAAAAAATTGGGCAGCACCCCCTAGCCTAGGCACTTTTTTCAACCCCCCATCCCTCCCCAAGGGTTAAAGGGTGGTAGTGATCAATGAAATAATTATTACATTATAAAAAGGGCATAGAAGGCAAGCTTGGGCAGGCCTCATTTATATAAACATGAGACTGTACAAACCTTCTTTGAAATTAAATAACTTAAATAAAAAAAGTCTTACCTGGTAATGGTTCAACTGTTTTTGTCTTTTTACTTGTAAAAAAATTATTTATTTTCGTTCGTTTCATTTCAACTTGAACTTCAAAAAATTCAAAAAATTGCCTCCTAAAACTTTTTAATTTCGGTTTCTAGTGAGTTATCCATTGATAACGTAGTTTTTATTTCGATGTCTCTCTCGCTTTTACCATTGACAATCTTGATCATTCAAGAGATTGATCGAACATCGTATTTGAATGCAGTAAAACGTATAAATGACGGCGATCGAAGTTAAACTATCCGACACAGTCGGTTATAAAAAGGCAACGTATTTGTAAAATTATGGAATTAAGAACTCCTTGAGACAAAAGGTCAATATAAACTATGTTATTATTTTATTCTATTAAAAAAGATTTTTTGTTTAAGCATTTGAACCGGCGACATTTCGCCGGGTGCCGGCTCTTAATGAAAGCCCTGGTTTAGGATGAGTTTCCGATACAAAATGGGTACCACAATAAAAGGCAATGGTTAAGTCTATGTTTTTGAAAAAAAACCTAAACATCATTTTAATCAAAAATCAAAATAGGTACAAAAAAGCCTTTTTTTTAAAGGATTATATGAAAAAGTTTCATAAGATTATGATAAGGAGGAGTTAAAGATACAAAATAGTTATCTCTCTCCACCCACCCCCATTATAAGGCAATGGAAAAGTCCAAGTTTTGGAAAAAGAAACCCAAAAAAATGATTTTTTTGAGCTAAAACAAAATATGAGGTGCACAACGGCATCATTTTATGATAAACTAAGAATGTTTCATTAAATTATAATAAGTGGTTTAGGAGGAGTTGCGGATACAAAATGGGTAGCTCCCATTAAAAGTCCATGTTTTGGAAATAGACCAAAAACAAAATAGTTGCATAATTGCATTGCATGGTTAAGAATCTGATAAAGTTTCATTAAATCATAAAAAGTGGATAAAAAGGAAGTTCTGAATACAAATATATTGTACTGGACAGAAAAACGGTCAGACAGACTCCCCATCACTATATACCTCTGCTTTAAAAAGCAGGGGAATAACAAATACTTTTATATTTACCTTTATTCTATTGAAAAAAAGGATGTGGTATTACTGACTAATGTGTCTAGTACAAATTAATATGCATCTACAGGTTTAAAATGGTTTAAAACCGTTTGGCCTTCAACAATGGGTAAACAAATAAAATTTCTTTTTGCATGCACTATTTTTATCTCCCCAAACTCACGTTTTCAAAAGGGAACATAGAAAAGTTGTATTAAAAACCAAATATCAAATATGCAATTGAATTTCATAATGAGTCAGTGGTGTCAATATTCCTTTCTAAGCAAGAATATAAGTTTCTTTATCCTGATCTAAGGCAAAATGGCTATCAACATATTTTAACCTGGACAATCCTCAAAAAATGAATTTTGCAAATACAGAATTCAAATTTTCATACCCTTACATGTATTTCTGCCAAGTTTTATTCCCAATCCAAAGTAGAATGCATGAGTTTTGAGCGATGACAAAACGTCAAATTCTAAGTTGTATCTTTACACTGGTTGGTTCTTAATAATTGTATAAGACCTGGATACCAGGGTACTCGAATAGTTACCCTCAAGTTTGTTGAGGCAAAATTAACCATTAAATAAAGAATACCTGAGTCCAAAAGTTCTTCATCAGAAAATGGAGTATCTGAAGTCTCCTAAAATCAAGATTGAACACAAGGTTCATTAGTATGAATCGTTTGATACTCTTGCGCATGTTAAATAGTGAATTTTACAGAGTCGGATTGCACACAAAAAGTACATTATACAATATGAATTTCTTCAGTGGTGAAATATCCCTTCTGCATGCACAGTTCTCAAAAAGATCTCCAGTGTTTACATGTAATAATTATAGATGTAGAACCACTTAATAGGGCTGGTCAGAAAGAACATACCAGAGAGTAAAACTTATTTAAGACAAAATAAATCCTACACATAACTACAACTTTAAAAAGATTGTTTGTTTGTTTAGTTGGGGTTTAACGCCGTTTTCAGCACATTTGGCCATTTCGCGGCGGCCAGTTTTTATTGGTGGAGGAAGCCGGAGTACCCGGAGAGAACCACCGATCTTCGGTAGGAAAATTGGCAATCCTTTTCAATTAAGATCGGAGTCGAACACACCCCGCCACAGGTGAGATTCGAACTCACAACCCCAGCGTTGACAGGCTAGTGATCATTAGTAGCCATGACAAACTACCTAGACCACTCGGACACCGAGGCCCCACTTTAAAAAGAATAGAATCTATTGGTTAGTTTGGTACCAAATGAAAGCTAAAGGACTTGGGATCAATTTTGGATACTTTTTGACTGAACGTTTATTTTCAATAATCAAATATCTGTATGAAATTTTAATAGAGCAAATTTTACCTGTTTCTCAGCACTGAAGTACTGGTTTTGGTACCGAAACCAGGACGCTCTTTACATGCGTTAAGCCATTTAAAGTAGGTTGATTTATTAAGCACAAGCCAAAACTACAATTACTGTGAGCGGAGCTCACGAAATTATACTCCACCCCTTTTTTTGAAATAGAAACCCCAAAAATGAGTTTGAACAAAAACAAAATAGGAGGTGCACAATGGCATTATAAGATAAAGAATCTGAGAAAATTTCATTAAATTATAATAAGTGGTCTAGGAGGAGTTGCAAATACAAAATGGGTACCCCCCTATAAGGCAATGGCATGGTCCTTGTTTTTGAAATAGAAATCCCAAAAATGCTTTTGAACAAAAACAAAATAGGTGCACAATGGAATTATATGATAATCTGAGAAAGTTTCATAAAATTTTAATAAGGTTGGGGAGGAGATGTGGATACAAAATGGGACCCCCCCCCCCCCCCCCCCCCCCCCACCAGGCAATGCCGTTTTATAGTGACACACTAGCTATTTAGCAAATAAGCATCAAAGTCCAATTATCTTCTGCTGCAATGCCAGAATGAAACTATGTTGTCTCAACAGATGTTCAGTCCAGTTATACATGTGAACAAACTGATGGATGGATGGACAGACACATTACCATATCCCTCTTGCAACTGGCAAAAGGATATAATAAACTGCTGACACAGAAATATGTTTCACTATATGCAATTTTGAAAGTTTAATGCAAATTTTTAAATTAAATCAGCAACACTAAAACATGTAAACTTTGGAAAATTTTCAAAGTCAACGAACCATTGGTGAAGATATGAGGCCAAACAACCTTTATGAAAACTATATATATGCCAATCCTAAGACAACTACATACCAAATATCATTGACCTAAATTATTTGTTTCCCCTTACAATAACCTAACCATAAACTTAAGCCATGAAAAAATTCAAAAATTAATAAACCATGACTGAGGGGTTGGATTAAAAAATCTCCATGGAAATGAGATTTGCTGATGCTTATAGAATAACATGCCAAATATCATTGACTTATCATAGACGGTTCCCCTTAAACTAACCTAATCAATTTTTGTAATCAGAAACTTTAACATGTAAGGTAGGAACATTTTCAAAGTCAATAGACTATGACTGAAGGGGCAAAACCATATTATCTCCATGGAAATGAGATGTGTCAATGCTGATACAACTGCACATCAAATGTCATTGACAAGCTATTAATGGTTCACCTAAACTGACCTAATCAGAAACTTTAACATGTAAGCTATGGAAAACTTCAAAGTCCACAAACCATGAAGGGGCGGGATCAAATTACCATGGAAATGAGATTTACCAATACCAATACAACTACACACCAAATATCATTGACCTTCCATTAGTGGTTGCACTTAAACTGACCTAATCACAAACTTTAACATTGAAAGTAAGCAATTGTTTTTAAGTCAATAGACCATGACTGAGGGGGCAGGGCTAAATAATCTCCATGGAAATGAGATGTGCAAATATTTATACAACTGCATACTAAATATCAATGATTTACCATTTTTAAGTGGTTCCCTTTAACTGACCTAATCACTAACTTTAACAAATTCCTGATGCCATGGACGCCGCCATTAGAAACAGCATACATATGTCTCACTTTTTGACTCTGTCAAGGCGAGACAAAAATCACCAGGAATGGAAATGAAGATATATACGGTAAATTCAGAAATTATTGTATGCATTTATTATTGCGATTTTGTCATTTTAGACCAAAATGCAATTTTAAAGTTTTGCAATATTGAGAAAATACGCTTCATTCATATAAAAAACCCTGTCGCAGTTATCGCAATAATTTCCGAATTTACAGTAGAAGTTCAATTCCAACAGTTTAATGTTCGACTCTTTGGACCTCAATGTAGACCTATTTAAAAATGGGGTCCAATAACCAATATTGTAATACACAGTAAGAACCCCAAACAATGCAACACTTTAAATTAATCGTCATTGAAATTGGTTAAAAGATTTGTATTTATTTTCAATTGAAGATTTCTCGCTGTTGCGCAATACTTCGTAAATGTGTTTACAAACTTTAATAATTTACACATCCTGTTTGGTGTGAATATCCTGCCATATCAATATTTGTTGTTTCTTTATATAGATCATAAATTATTTATGTTAGAACCAGCTTAGCCAGTATTAGAAAAGTCTTGTTTTTGGACCCTTTTGGCCTCTAGTTTCTAAATGGTTAAAGCCATAACCTTCAAAATGGACCCAAACTTTCCATGGGTGGTATGGAACCTTGTGGTACAATTTCATAGAGATCCATCAACTAATACACAAGTAATTGTCCAGAAACCAGAAAAAACTTGTTTCCCCCCCTTTTTTTGCCCCTTATTCCTGAACAGTTTGAGTTATAACCTTCACTTTGTGGTATGGAATTTGTGTTTCAATTTCATAGAGACCCATTCACTTAAACTAAAGTTATTGTCCGGAAACCAAATGTATTCTGACACCGACGACGTGATAGCAATATACGACCACATTTTTTTGCGATCGTATAAAAAACAGAATTTAGCCAGCTTTTCCTATGGTAATGATAGGGGAAAGAGATATTCTCATATAATTTCATAAGAATCTGTTCCCAACAAGTAATTGTGCAGACAAGAATGTTTACAGCATTGTTATGTAGTGACAACATTGCTATACAATACTATACAAACACAAAATTAAAAAATATATACAAGCACATGCATCACTTACCACAATCTCTTCTTTCCAAAATTGTAAAAAAACCGAAATCCAGTAGGACCGTCAGCTTCCCGCCTTTCCCCCTCCTCCTCTGAAATGGTTTCTCCTGCATAATGCAGGAGAAATTCCCCTGCCATTCTATTAATGGTAGTAACAACACCTCTTCCTGTACATGTAAAAATAAAACAGTAACCAAAATGTAGCTAGTATAAGACCACATAATCTTAAACCTCTAGTAGATTTTCATATTCAAATTTTTTGAAATGTACGAATATTGTTCTTGTTCTGCAATCTAACTGATAAGTGCTATGAAAAGCAGGTAAAAATGTGTATTTCAGGCCCTACTGCAACTAAAGCCTGTATTAATACACGTTATACTGGGAAACATGATACAATAGACAAATATCAAATCAGTGAACCACTGAACTAGTATGCAATTCAAATCATCCTAAAAATAACATTTTGGGAACCTGGAGAATGTATTTGTCTAGTAGAAAACTGAAGTGGGCAGAGCAAAAAGGTGATATATATGAATATCACTTTTGTTCTTTGAAGTGCTTTGTTGCACTTTTGTATAAAAAAGTGCCTAATTTCTTTGAACGCTTTTTTGTATCTTATTAGTGCTTTATTGTGTATCTTTTTTTCTTTCATAAAAAAGACACCCCTGTTTTGTTATTGCTGTATGTATTGCAACTCAGTTTATAACTATGAAGATGCATTAAAGCATTTTTCAGCTGCTGTTCCCCAAAACCAATTTGTTGACACTGTTACACTTCAACGTATCTTCATGAAATACAAGCTGGTTAAAGCGATCAGTACTAATTCTGAGACACATCAGAATTTGGTCGAGGATCAAACTGCAAAGCAGTTACTCCGTTCAAATTGGTTTGGCTCTATCCCTGTTGATGTCAATGGTGATGGCATTGCTACCTGCTTAATTCCATATTTGTGGCATTGTTAAGAAGTGAGAGGTTTAGCTAGCAATAAAACCAGGTTTAATCCTCCATTTTCTTCAAAGGAAATGCCTGTTCCAAGTCAGAAATATGACAGACATTTCCATTCGTTTGATGTGTTTAAGCCTTTTGTTTTGCCATTTGATTTAGGACTTTCCATTTTCAGTATTCTTGTTAATTTTACTTTTATACAAGACCCATGGACAGACGACGACAGACAGATGGGTAGAAGGAGAGGGTGATTCCTATATACAACATGTACCCCCCACAAACATACCCCCCACAAACAAACTACACAAGTACATTAATCTATATTTGTACTTACCCTTGCCTGGTACATTTCTTATTTGAAACCCATCTGGGTCAAAATGACTTCGTGCCCAGTAGTTAAGGTCCACTACCTCCTTTTTTCTACGTGTTCTTTTATAGCTCTGGCCTGAAATTACATTTGAGGAATACTAGAAAACTGGGAACCATAATTAAAAATCTAAATACACAGTTACAGTTGGCATATAAAAAAAATTTTTTTTTGTTGAATCACAGTTTAATTCTGCACCCTTTAGACCTCAATGTGGATCAATTTGAAAACAGGCCAAAATTAAAAAAATAAATATACAGTTAGATTATGCATATAAAAGAACCCTAAAAATAATTTTTTTTAAAAAATCAGTTTTATTTTGGATCCTATGAACATCAATGTGGACAAATTTAAAAACAGAGCCCAAAATCCAAATACACAGATTCAGCATACATGTATACCAATGTATTAAGAACCCACAGAACTCAAGACTTTAAACCCCATTAAAACTGGTCAATTTGTAACAAGAGTGGACACAGTAAAATGTCTCCCCTGTTGTAGTGTTGATAATTGAATTTATGTTGAAAGTAAAAAAAAATAAGTTTATACCACAAGCATTACATGTACATTAAATTAACATTTAAATGATCAATGTACATGAGGTAAGGGTGAGATAATCCTTTCAGCCAGACATGTAGGTCGTGCAACCATTCCATTCACCAAATTCAATTAAGCTATTGCTAAAAGTATCTCAGAAACAAACCCCATAAAAAAATTGAACTTTGACCAATGAACCATGAAAAGCAGGTCAAGGTCAAATGACACCTGCCAGACAGACATACACACCTTACAATTATTCCATACACCAAACATAGTTCTACTATCCCTATAGTATCTGAAAAAAGACCAAATCAGAGAAATTAACATTGACCAATGAACCATGAAAATAAGGTCAAGGTCAGATGAAACCTGCCAGACAAATATATACACCTTACAATCATTCCATAAACCAAAGATAGTTCACCTATACCTTATAGTATCTGAAGAAATACCAAACAAGATTTCAGAGTGGACACACTGAAAAAAATGTCTTGCCTGTTCTTATGAACTCTTGTGTTCATAATTGAATTTATGTTGAAAGTAAACTAGAGGCTCTCAAGAGCCTGTATCGCTCACAGACCAAATCAGAGAAATTCAACATTGACCAAACAGACCAATGAACCATGAAACTAAGGTCAAGGTCAAATGATACCAGCCAGACAAATATACATGTATATACATGTACCTATATACAAATACAGTTCACCTATTCCTTATAGTATCTGATTGATTGATTGATTGTTGCTTAACGTCCAGTGGCAAATATTTCATGCATCTTCAGAACGAGAACCAGTTCAATTTATCAAACAATTCAATTAGGGGTGGGATGGGACACAAAGGGGAACCAATTTTGACTGCCACTGTAAAAGGAGGATGGTTGGGTAGGGTCGGATAATTTAGCCTTCTGTAGCGGCCATCAGCTTGCTCTTTTTCGAAAACTACAGAAGGGATCTTTAGCGTGCAGGGAGTGTGGCATTCTCCAAACACGTTACCCACTATGGTCCGCGGTCAGGCTTTCCGTATTATGACCTGACAACCCCCCAACGAGAGGGTCTCCCCTATCCGCCACCTGGGGACGCGCTAGACAGCTCTATGGGTTGAGCCCCCGTGATCCATCACAGGTGCCTAGCTTTTATAGTATCTGAAAAAAAAGAGACCAAATAAGATAAAATTACCATTGACAAATGAACCATGAAAATAAGGTCAAGTTCAGATGATTACTGCCAGACAGACAAGTACACCTTACAAACGTTCCATACCAGGGATGTCACAAGTTGCAGGAGAATTTTGAAAAGTTACATGTATATGAGATTTTTTTTTCTGTGTCCACAATAGCCTTGCGAAGTGAGATGGCCTTCATGGCCAGGGGTATGGGGGGGCCACTCCAGGCCCCCAGAAAATTTTGGGGTATTTGGTGCAAAATCCTGCATTCTGGCACCAATTTCCACTGTTTCAAATTGTCAATTTTTAGTTTATAGATCTTAAAAAATTCAGATGACTCCATCTCAGACTTTTTGAGAACATGTCCTGTGTTGAAGGTATTGCTGCCAATTTTGGATGAAGAACACTAATAAAAGCGCTGTTCTTCGCTTCATGTTTTTCTTGATTTAGTATCCAATTTTATAAAAGTCAATTTTATATAGCAGAAATGGATGTGTTACTGTTATCCGTCTTGACTGTTTGCAGAATTGAAATAAAATGTCAAAAACCTCACTATCTGTAATTTAGAGATGAATTTATAAAAAAAATATTGTGTTTTTGTAAATCAAATAAGTAGAATCTGGGCTTGGGCAACTCAATATTTAAGGTTATACCCATCATGCCTTTTGTCCACTAATTGATAAATTTTTTTATAGAAATTAATTTAAAAAGCAAAATTTGTAAGGGTTCCGCGGAACCCAAATTCTCGCCTACTTTTGATGTTGTCTATATTTTCAGTGTGATAGGTGAATACACATAATAGATTTGCAGTTAATGAAATAAAACATTTGAAATGTATGAAAAAAGATTTTGTTGTAAAAAATTAATATAGTATGCAATTATATATATATATCTATAGATTTATAAATGAGTAGAAACATAAATTTATTGAATGAACAAATGTTAAAGACAAATTTGAAAGTGCTTAATGATCTAGCCTTTAATTAAAAATTTTTTAAAAACTTTCACAACATAGTGAATGCAATGTTAAGTCCATTTATATGTAAAAAACTGAAAAAACAGAAATAAATATTTTACAAAATTTTCTCCTGGATACAATCTTTATAACATAAACAAGCTTCTGTCCAAATTTGGTAAAATTCCTGGATAGTTTAAGAAAGTTATTAAAATTTTAAAAACTTTAACCACAGAGTGAATGTAATGTTTCCTGGCAGAAAAACTAAGTCCATTTACAAGTAAAATACAGAAAAAAATAATTTTTTTTTACTAAATTTACTTCTGGATACTATCTTATGATCATAAACAAGCTTCTGTCCAAGTTTGGTACAAATCCAGGATAGTTTAAGAAAGTTATTAAAATTTCAAAGACTTTAACCACAGAGTGAATATTTGTGGACGCCGCCGCCGATACCGACGGAATGTAGGATCGCTATGTCTCGCTTTTTCGACAAAAGTCAAAGGCTCGACAAAAAACAGTAAATAATATTTATATAATATACCACTGTCCACTGTATGGTCTGATACAGTATCTTTCTTCCTTTTCCTTGACCTACAATATATATATACAGTTAGGTCGTCACAATACTGTGATTTTCCTCGCAAAATGCGGGCGTGGACAAGCGTGGTCGGATTCATTAGTCCACTAATTAGCGTGGGTACCACAGAAAACAATTTTTCTCCACACAAACATCGTGGATACCATGCTAATCGGTTGATGGGACCACATGTAACATCTATTTTTAGATGTACATGTGTGATATGTTGTCTTTCTTTTGTAGGTATGCTGTACAGTTGGAAGTAAATTAACTTTCTGACATATTTGATGCAGTTATCTTAAATAAAAATATAGTTTAAGGATGATCACTGGTCTAATAGGAAATAAATAGGATATGAAATAGGTGTTTTAATTTGAGAGAACATATGAATAGTAAACAAATAAGCAAGAAAAAAATATAGGTTCATGTGCTCATTTTAGAGCTATGAGGCCTTGAAAATTTGCAGGAAATGGGTTTTCTCTGGATTTTTAACAGTCTTTGCATTGACAACTTCAGTCTCTCAAAAATTTATGAAAAAATAAAAAGGATTTCATAAAATTTTGTCAAATACCATTTTAAGGTATATATGATTGAATTATAAAAGAAAAAGTGGGGGTTCATGGGCAAAAAAATTTTGTGTTTAAGAAATGGATAAAACCCGATAATTCCGAAAATTTGACAAAAAGACCAAAACATGGCCAGCCAGCATCCTTAATATTAAGATTTTATTTTGTAATTTTCATTCTTGTTCTACCCCCAAGGTGATACTACGATCGCTATACATTATTAGCATTAAATGGCATTCTCTTTATACCCGTACGCATTAAATGACTTCTATTTTTATTTTAAAAGTCAAAATGGATCCAGTTCTGTGGTGCATATGATCTGCGTCTGCTGTTTGTACAACACATTATTCTTCAGACAAATTCTTTTGTGTATTGACCATGTATTCATGGTATTGAGTGCATATTCTGCGGGCATACTTATACGCCCATTTCAGTCAGACCACTTTCATTTTGAAGCATGAAACCATGACTGAAATAAGTTCACTTGTGTTTTATTAATTAATATAAATACGCGTATAAGTTTGGTGGATTTTGTACATGACGATTACGCCGGAAATTTACATTACGGCACAAATGATATTGATTTTAAAAACACGTGCATTTTCTAGTGATTCAACAACAAAAAAGATTTAATATTTATATATTATACAGTAATAAAACAAGAGTGGACACACAAAAATGTCTCGCCTGTCCTATATTTCTAATGAAAGAAAATGCTATCAGACATATTGCATACAGTATTAAATTGATTGATTGATTATTGCTTAACGTCCAGTGGCAAATATTTCATGCATCTTCAGGACGAGAACCAGTTCAATTTATCAAACAATTCAATTAGGGGTGGGATGGGACACAAAGGGGAACCAATTTTGACTGCCACTGTATAAGGAGGATGGTTGTGTAGGGTCGGATAATTTAGCCTTCTGTAGCGGCCATCAGCCTACTCTTTTTCGAAAACTACAGAAGGGGTCTTTAGCGTGCAGGGAGTGTGGCATTCTCCAAACACGTTACCCACTATGGTCCGCGGTCAGGCTATCCGTATTATGACCTGACAACCCCCCCAACGAGAGGGTCTCCCCTATCCGCCACCTGGGGACGCGCTAGACAGCTCTATGGGTTGAGCCCCAGTGATCCATCACAGGTGCCTAGTACAGTATTAAAAAAACAGACCAAAACACAAAAACTTAACTATAACCACTGAACCATGAAAATGAGGTCAAGGTCAGATGACACCTGTCAGTTGGACATGTACACCTTACAATCAATCCATACACTAAAATATAGCAGACCTATTGCATACAGTATTCAAAAAACAGAGCAAAACACAAAAACTTAACTATAACCACTGAACCATGACAATGAGGTCAAGGTCAGATGACACATGTCAGTTGGACATGCACACCTTAAAATCCTTCCATACACCAAATATAGTAGACCTATTGCATACAGTATCCCAAAAACAGGCCAAAACACAAAAACTTAACTATAACCACTGAACCATGAAAATGAGGTCAAGGTCAGATGACACCTGGCAGTTGGACATGTACACCTTACAATCCTTCCATACACCAAATATAGTAGACCTATTGCTTATAGTATCTGAGATATGGACTTGACCACCAAAACTTAACCTTGTTCACTGATCCTTGAAATGGGGTCGAGGTCAATTGAAAACTGTCTGATGGGGATGATGACCTTGTAAGGCACGCACATACCAAATATAGTTATCCTATTACTAATAATAAGAGAGAAATAAACATTACAAAAATTCTTAACTTTTTTTTCAAGTAGTCACTGAAGCATGAAAATGAGGTCAAGGACAATGTACATATGACAGACGGAAAGTTCGTAACATAAGGCATCTATATACAAAATATAAAGCATCCAGGTCTTCCACCTTCTAAAATATAAAGCTTTTAAGAAGTGAGTTAACGCCGCCGCCGCCGGATCACCATCCCTATGTCGAGCTTTCTGCGACTAAAGTCGCAGGCTCGACAAAAATCTAACTCTAGTAAAAGTTGGACGAAAAAGTCAAATACCTGTCCTTATTATTTACTGATGACAACGGACCCGAGAAGGACTAAAACAAAATTCTCAATGTAAATTTATTTCGAATCTCAGTTACTGCTCAAGTATATCTTAAAACCCTAATATACATTTATTTTAAAGGCGAGAGACTTTTCAATTTTTAACTTTTTTTCTAATTTTTTTAAACTATGTGTCCAAACAAGACATTTTTTAATATTTTATAAGAATGTTTGAAAAGATAAATTTTGCTTCGTCAGTGGAAGGCCAACGTGTATAATACATTGTACATACAAAAACGACGAAGTCCATTATTTTTATCCTTAATTTATGTCAATGGGAAATATTTTCTGTCCATAATAGAGCAAGAAATATGTAATTTTTTTTTACATTTAAGAAAGCCATAAAATCATTTCCCTTTTCAAGGAAAGCCATATATTTTTTATTCTTGAATCCGAGGAATTAAATGTGACCAAATCATGAATTATTGACTGAAACTGTTCTTGAAATTAATTTGTTACATCAATCATTGTACTTTTAGATAGAAAAACAAATAAAATAGGCCACTTAATTATAAAATGGTTGTTGTTCTTTTGCAAAATATTAGAAATTCAGTTTTTTGTTAAAACATAATGTACAATATCAAGCCTGGAATTAAAAATTTTACTTTAAAGATTAAAGGCGACATAAAATGGTTGTTATTCCTGCGCAAATATTGGGGAAAACAATCTTTACATTGAAATATATATTTAATATGTATATATTTATGCACATCTTCACCCATAAGTGTTATTTTTGTATCCTTTAATTATGAAAATTCTACGATCTCAGAAACAGTTTCACTTAGAAAGAAAACCGAATTTTTTATCCTTCACAAGCTTAGAAATTTTCCATATGCACTTAACGTCCATGTCTTATTGCATTGTTCCTTATAACCGTCTCCATAGGAAAACACTGAGATAACAAATGATGTTCTTGTATATATGTACTCTAACTGAATACATGGAATACTTTATGAGTGCACTCAAATATGCCTGTAACTAATTTGTCGTTTGTTAATTAGTCTATATATTCCATCTTGTAATTGTTGGGATAGAATTTATAGAGGCTCTGTCTGTTATCTAATACCTTTTGATTTATATCAATAAAATGTTTGAAATAAAGAATACAATTTATCACAAAATACTGAATAAATTTTAAGCAATGAATCAAGCCAGGACAAAAATTCTGGCTACTGGGTTGATAATGCCCTCGGGGACTTGCATTCCACCAGCAGTGACATAGACCTAATGGTACTAATAAAATGTATTACAAAATATCGAATAAATTTGATGCACTGTATGGCCATTTAGTTAACTGACAACTCATCAGCAGCGCTCGAGATCAAAACTTTGGAAATCCAGTTAAAGATATAATGATGAATTAATAACAGACCTGTTTACCCCATTTAAGTTAGTAGTGTAGTTTATACATTTAGAAAGTGTAGTTTCAGATTTTACAAGTCCTAAAAATTACTATCACCCATGAGCGGCGCAACGCGCCGCGAACTTGCTAGAGGGGTCTGGAATGCCCCCCCCCCCCCCCCAGAAATTTTTTGAAAAACTAGATGCAAAATCCTGCATTCTGAGAGCTTTTAGAGTCATGTTTTGAAGATACCAAATACATAAATTCAATAGGATTAGTTAACTTATATTGAACACAATAATGATATATGTTTTCTTCCTAAATTTTATCAAGTCATTCTCTTGTAAATCCAAAGATACAACCATGGTCTGTCCTTGGTCCAAACATCAAAAAAATTATGTTCTCTGACCTCTTGCTCGTATTTGCGTTTTGAAATATGTCTGGCATCACAATATGTTTCGGCATCGCGCCATGTGTCAAACTTGACAGTCAACGATCACCAGAGCGTTTGTAATACATACTTATATATTCATTATCAAGCACGTAAAAGACAAAGACTCTGTTTTGCGTTCGGATAACTTCCTTTAGACACAAAATTACATACTGCCGATTTTTTTTTACTGTAACATCTTTGAAAGCGTAGAAATGACCTATTTGGGCATAGAGCGTAATTTGAGTACAAAAAATCGTAGAAACTACGCCAAAATCGTAGTGGTAAACAGGTCTGTAATAAGCACAGCCATTAAACCCAAAACAATTAAAACAAACAGGAATCCAAACTCGGCTAAGGGTTACCTCTGCATCAAAAGGAAGAGCCTTAGAAATTTCTGGTAAATTTTTGTCAAATTTTGAACGGAAAATTTAAAGGTATTTAAGTAATGAATCACGCCCTGACAAAAATTCTGGCTACTGGGCTGATAATGCCCTCAGGGACTTGCAGTCCACCAGCAGTGACAGACCCAGTGGTTATATAATAAAATGTATCACAAAATACTAAAAAACCGACTTTTTCATCATTGAACTTAATACACTGTAGTTCCGATTTTGGAAATTTTGTCGATTCTGGATGCGGTTTTCACTTATACAGTCATTAGCTTTTCCCGTATTACACAAGCGAAGCAAGTGGTCAGTGCAGTGCAGTTTAGAAGAGGAAAACATGAAAGATGATTTGTTTACTACACTATTAAATGTATACAAGTACACTGTATTGTCATTTTATTGTTTAGTTTTCTTTCGCAAAATGTACATGTACCGGTCATGAGAAAGTATTACTTCATACCAGATTTTTCCTTGCATGACATTAACAGTTACTTAGGGGCGAAACACTAAATGGAATACATGTATATTAAGGCATGTGTATGTAGTCGTATACGAACAGTTAAATCAAGGGGAGTTAATACACGTTATTGACATTGTACATAAGTGATAAGTTGAAGGGGTCTACTTGCTATAAATTTCTTATTTGTGAGAGTGTACATAATAAATTTTTTTACCGGATTCTATAACACTTTCTGGAATAAATTAGTAAATTTGTTACCACAAAATGCACAATGACTCACAATTGTTTTCGTTTATTATTCTATATTATTGTCTTCTATGGACATATTGTTTGGTGACTTTATTAAACACAAATACGGTATTTGCCAAATAATGTAATTAAATGATATCACAAAGTAATAAGTTATTTATTTAGATCACAAGAAAATTATAAAAAAAACAATGATTAATAAAAAAAAATATAAACTAATCGGAGTCTCTAATATTTAATTTATATCTGATCAGAAATGACTTCAAAAATATAATTTTCAAATGGTGAATATGGAGATTGTTCAAGGGTTATGGTTTTCTACGGACTGTAACTGATTCTAAATCATTTCAAAGTTCCAACTTTTCATTTTATGGAGGTCATGGAACCAACAAGAGGGAGCTAGATCCTGACAGAAGATATTTCATTCATAAGTATGTGGAATTCTTTAACCCATCAATCTGAAACAAGAATGATTTAAAAAGGGAATGTATCAACATGATAAATGGACTTCGTCGCCCAGAAAAAAAGAAGCAATGGCGACCAAGCTTAACGGACTTTACGACTTGGTCTTTTTAATAAACTGTTATCACAGAGATATGTCTCGCCTTTTTGTAATTTTGATAATGCAAATATTCAAAGTCGATGAACCATGACTGAAGGTACATGGCTAAACAATCTCCATGGAATGAGATGTGCCAATGCTAATACAACTGCATACCAAATACCATTGACTTATTATAAGTCGTTCCCTTTAAACAAACCTAAACACAAACATTAACTTGTAAACTGTAAAAGTTTCAAAGTCAATGAACCATGATCAGGGGTGGGGCTATATAATCTCCATGGAAACGATACTTACAAATGCCAATAAATTTGCATACCAAATATCATTGACTTAACATTAGCAGTTCATCTTAAACTGATCTAATCACAAACTAATACATGTAAACTAAGCAAAAGTTTCAAAGTAAATAGACCATGACTGAGGGGGCGGGGCCAAATTTTCTCCATGGAAATGAGATGTGCTAATGCTTATACAGCTGAACACCAATTAACATTGGCCTACCACTAATGGTTCCCCTTGAACTGACCTAATCACAAACTAATACATGTAAACTATGAAAATTTTCAAAGTCTATAGACTATGACTAAGGGGGCGGAGCCAAATAATTTCCATGGAAATGAGATATGCCAATGCTTATACAACTGAATACCAAATATCATTGACCTACCACTAGTGGTTCCCCATAAATTGACCTAATCACAAACTAATACATGTAAACTATGAAAAGTTTCAAAGTCAATAGACCTTGACTGAGGGGGTGGGGCCAAATAATCTCCATGGTAATGAGATGTGCCAATGCTAATACAACTGCATACCAAATATCATTGACCTACCACTAGTTGTTCACCATAAACTAGACCTAATCACAAACTAATACATGTAAACTATGAAAAGTTTCAAAGTCAATAGACCTTGACTGAGGGGGTGGGGCCAAATAATCTCCATGGTAATGAGATGTGCCAATGCTAATACAACTCCATACCAAATATCATTGACCTACCACTAGTTGTTCACCATAAACTAGACCTAATCACAAACTAATACATTGTTGACGCCGTCGCCGTCAACAGCATACCTATGTCTCGCTTTTTGACTCCGTCAAGGCGAGACAAAAATAAATGTGAAAAACTAAAATTAACTGTAATGTTATCATACATACGCATTTGTTATTTACGAATTATTTAATTTAGAAATGCTATCAAGAAAACAATAGGTGTTGTTGGCTTTGTCCATGTCGTTAATTTTTGTTTCTTTGGTATCTTGGCGATAGTCCTAATGTTAACTTTTAGAATTTTTTTTATTCTTAATTTTTGTTATGCCAATATCATTGTGGCATTTGTTTGTTGTTGTTCCATTCTCGTGAGTTTGTCTTTTCCTTGGATTTCGAATTTATGGACTTTCCCTTTTTGGTGCTTTGGTATTTCTTTGTCGATAGTTTGAATTTGCTTCTAACATTGTTTGGATTATAATTTCTTATTTCAATATTTTATGTCTTGAGCACAGCTGAATAGTCGTAAATCGATGAAATAGGCAAATTGTGTGCATTCAAATTGAAATCATATGAATGTGAGCAAATACTTACAAATGTATATAAAATAGTGTACTATTGTCTTTACACACGTATTATGGAGTTTTATATAATCATGTTCTTCACATCCTTTTCAAACCACATGTACGCATGTTTGGAAAATAATTGGAAATGGTGAGCTGTTAAAACATGTGAAAGGGGCATTAAACGATTTAAATGTACAATATTAAGTCTGACAAAACCAAATAAAAAAGTCATTAAAAAAAGCTTAAAGCCCAGCGTTTCCGTGAATATAGCCTTGATTACGAACATGAGAAAAATGAAAATATGTTAACTCTTAGAAACAATGAACAACATATTCGTAGATCGCCGATTTTGGTATACAAACTTTAATTGGCATTCAACAAATTTTCTGTTGCCATTTACCAGTATTATAATAACAGTTTTTACGGGGCAGCAAGAAATTTATAACTAATTTCATAAATGTTGAATTTGAAGCTTACATACCAAAATCAAGGAAAAAAATGTACGTTAAATACAAATTTTGATATGCTGGCACAATTTGTCACATGATAAAGCCCCTATGTATCAAATCCAGTGAAAAGTCGAATTAATGAATTCTAATATGAATTTGACGGGCAAGGTTTATGACATCATGGACATAGCGAAAATTTCGAATATTCACAAAACCTTTTAGAAGTACATGTAATATATTTGCTAAGGGTTACAAACGAATTTATCTCAACCAACATCAATCTCCCCATTAGAACCTACACATGTACCAGGGCTCACCAAACTGGGCGATTAGGGCGATTAAGTCGCCTAATGCTCGCCAATGTTGCCCTGTCATCGGCTCCAGAGCGACAAATGAGTCGCCCTGTGTTTTTAAGTAAGGCGCCTCCGAACAACGTACGTAATCAGCTGCGTCTGAAGACCGTTATTTTCATTAAAAATCTCGAGCCGCCATTTTTTGTTTTCTTGGAGGAAGGGGAAAGAAACGACAACAACGTCATACCAATATACGACCGCAAAAATTTTGCGGTCGTATAAAAAGTAAGCTAGAAAATGAAATGGCGGCAATCGGAATTCTCGTGATTTTTCATTGGTCACGATGTTTTTTACCGACCGGTAACAATATGTAGACCTTATTGAAAAATAAATTTAGCGGATTTTGACATCTCTATGCACAAATGGAAATTTTGTCAATACATGTATTGAAAGGTGTTCAAGCAAGGTGAATGGGAAGATTTTAAGAGTATGTTCGAGAAAAAATAATAGTAAAGAGTATAGATAAATAAATATTAAAAAATAAAATGGCAATAATAAATAAGTTGTGTCAAAAGGTACAAATATTTTTGCTCATATCTGTAACAGAAATTTTCTTCCAAGTTCGGAGCACCACTGTATAATTTCATTTTTTTTAATTTTTTTTATTTCAAATTATATTCGTCAGTATTTTAAGGCAGCACATGATTTAAATTAAACTTTAACAATAGTACAATAGGCCTATAGCTACCATGGTCAAAATCATGCAGCAATGTACGTTAAAAAAGTGGGGATGAGTCCTGGGACTGGGACTCACCATTCTGAAAAATGACGAGTCCCAGGACTCATCATGAAAAATTCTCAAAGGATATTGATTAAATGCACATGAGACAAAATCTCAGATTATGACTAAAATGGAAGGATATGGAGTAAATGTAGATAAAATCTCAAACAAAACAGGATAAAACACAATAAAGGAATGTATAGTATACACTATAAGACACAAAATAACAGGTATTTACTCGACAGGCAACAAATTGGGGGAAAAAACACAGTCTCCCTGTCATGCCCTGAAGTCTCCCTGTTGCTACCCTGAGGGAGACTCTGAGTCTCCCTGTTATTTTCAAGCGTGGTGAGCCCTGTGTACATAGTGACAATTGTAGTCTCTTTCACATATCCTTGTTAGAAATGCTTAATAATGAGAGGTTAGATCAATATTGAACCGTACAAGAACGAATTAATCGTTGTTAACACGTTTCTAGCACAAAATGTAGACAACACAGCAAAATTTTGAATAGTTGGAATATGACTTGTGCATATACGCTTTTACGGTATACATGTAGCACAAAAACTTCTTTATTCTGAAAAAAAAATCCACATCAATGTACCTAAAATTATGACACACATTGATTCTCCTGAAAGATGATAATAAAATCTAATGTAAGTAATCCCATTAAAACATTGATTTTACTCTTTGATTTTTTTAAAAATTAACGGCAAAAGTATATCTACACAATCATTTCATATTTATACATGCATGTACACAGTAATGCATGTATGCCTCATACACAAATATAATCATTTCCAAATTTTCCACGAATGTCCACGCGTGGACACAACTAAACCTGTGGAAAAGTTGATGGTCCTTTCTATGGCTACCACACAATTTGCGTGGACAACACGAAGCTCCCGTGGACAAAATTAGTGTGGCAAATGTGTGGTGTCCACGCGTGGACTGTGGAAAATAAAAGTATTTCGTTGCCTGTTCTGTTAGTATCATGCTAAAATGCAAATTCTATTACATGTACATGTATGACATTCTTCAAAGTAAACACTTCATATCTTGTGAACAAAACAGCATTTAAAATGTAATAAAATTAAAACTAGAAATACTGTATGCAAGGCTTATTTAATGATACCCCGGCTACCCATACAATGTATGTGATTCTATAGCAAACTCCATGTCTTGCTATTGATGGGAAACCCCAAAATTCAGTTGACATGAACTAAAATTTAAACTAAAAGGTGCACTTTGACGGTCAATAGCCTGTGTCTTGTTTTATTGTGTATATTGTTGGCAAATCTGATGAGATCTGTTCATAATAATTAATATGGCATAAAAAGTAGCACCAAGGTGAAGGTCTTGTCATTTATCATGTTTATATCAGGGTTTTTAGCTTCAGTAGAACATAAGGAGTCCCAGACGGTTTCACAAAAAAAAAAACTTATGACTGATTTGTTCACGACTTACAATCAACTTTAGTGGTAAGATTTTTTGTAAAACTGACTTCAGACATTGTGTCGAAAAGTGGACTTTGTTTACCTTTTTTGCATATCCTTATCTGTCAATATGGAAATTGACATCCATTTTGGCATCACACAGTAACAACATATTAAAATTTTTAAAGCTTTGGTTGAACGGTTCATAAGTAAATGCACGGACACTGCACACCCGCCCGATGTACATTACAAAATTAATAACTGATTTTTCTTATCGCAATATATCTGGTTAAAAATTCAATGAAAAACAAATAATTAGAATTAAAGTTTACCTCACAGCTGATTTTTTTTCATCGGGCAGGTCCCCATTAAAGGTAAGTCAAATGATAAGAATAAGATCATGCAAATGCCAACTGAGTGTATGGGGTCGACAATTCGCGAGTTTCAAACATGTAATCTGTTACACAACAAGTGTGGACAGTCATGCATGGATACATGTAGTATACAGCATTCAAGACCCATACTGGTCTGGACCTGCATCACTGCATATAATTATTTGCTCTAAAGCACATCTACTACTATACTGAAGATCTGAAAATGGCTAAAATGTTACAACTCAACATGATTAAGCTTGGGACCAAATATAAAATTCCCTTTAATAGAACCCAAGAAAACTTTTGACGAAAAAATTCCTTTGACAATGAGTAGTTAAAATTTCAAACTATCAGCCAAGAATTCATACGAAAATTTATAGGCACGGTCTTTCGGACAGACAGAATGATGGACGGGGTCAAGTGGTTACTAGACGTGCTTTCATTGTTGGTGACGCAGGTAAAAACTGAGGACAAATATTTAAAAATAATTTTTGTATGAAAAAATCACATCTGATAGAATAGGACCAAAAAAATCTTTCTACAGCTTATTGTCAATTGAGGATGTCTTTGTTTGATATGTGTCCCCAATTAAAAGGTTCCCAACAAGTGTGTGTCCCCAGTGCCATGAATAACACACGTACAAGATTTGAGAATAGACAAAGTACGCACTCTGAACCCATGCGGACGATGCTAACTAATGTTGCAAATTATATACATGAAGTATTGATAATGAATTCATGGTATTCATCGGTCAAAATCATCCGCTGTTTCATCTAAAACATAAACCAAGGTCAACACTTATCACATTTAAGGGAAAGAGTAAACTTCAACTGCTGAAAATTAGATATTTTGAAGTAGAAAGACATTTTTTTATCATTCGTTGATGAAAAACATTTATTTATTGTTCTAAAATCGCCCAACAAACAATATCAGACGTTTTTTAAAGATAAAATTGAATAGAAACATCGTCAAAAACACTCCGAGATGTTCCTAGGGCAAAATCGGCATCGACGTACGACGTCCATTTTTTTTTAAATAATGCCTTCCAAGACCAAGGCGTCATAATTATTTGGACTAACTCCTGCCACGCTCGCATGAGCGCCTGAATAATTTCAAGACAAGAAGAGATAGAAAATAGCACACCCAGAAAAAAACCTTTTTTGCTACATTCTCTTATATCAGTCATATCATAATATCGATATAATTATTCTGGCGATACATGTAAGACTGGTTTCAACTTTGATTTTGACTTTCTCCGTCCTATCTTCTCCAGGACCTATTTATTGTTTCCTTCCGGTGAAAATTTTAACCTTTTGTATTAAACTGCATCCCATGCACTAGTAGGCCGATTATACATATCATTGTTTAAAATTAACTTACCGCTCTTCTTTTCGGGCCACCATCTCACACACCCCGCCTTTACATACTGGATTTATGATTGGATGTTACATACCACGTGATAATAATGAAACGCGTGACCGGTTTCCGGGATATTTATATAAACTTTGTGGGATTTTCTAAAATAATTCAATTACCTGGTCATGATGGTGGTATTCGAAATAATTTAAAAATAGATTTTCATTGTGGGATCCTTTTCCAAAAAAAATTGTGGGTCATTAATTCACACTTTTGTGCAGTAAATAACATTTTAAAGAAAATCCAGCACTGCTGTGTACTTTTTACGTACATGGTTTATGGGTCATACTATGCATGACCCACAAACCACCCAAGTATCCCACAACGTGGGTAACAAATACTCGATATGACCCACAATCCGGTTGAAAGATAACTATATATATATATATATATATATATATACACGTCTAAAAAGTTGCATAACAACATCAAAATAAAACAAATAAAATTTTGAATTATAAAAATAATTCAAACTTAGCAAAATTTTCGGATCACTGAGATCCATCACCAGTGCTGTCGCGTTGCGAAATGACTAATTAGTATATATATATATACTATTGTTAGAATTTAGTATTATAATGGTATGGTTCATATATATGTGACAGTGAAAAAATTTGTGAAAACTATTTCATATTTCTGAAAGATATATTTGGCCGGTGTTTTAATTGTCTTGTGAATTTTCATTTTATTTTCAGTCAGCTCGTTCATATTTCAAACTTTTGTAAGACTTTATACAGTAATTAGTAGCATTCGTTACAAAATATTTAATCTAAAAATTATGTAATTATCTTAAGGAACAATTTGATTTCCGTTCTATTGTCGTGTAGATATATAAGTTTTAAAGTGTTAATTAATTTACTTGATTGTATGCGTTCGATAAGGATTTTTTTAGAAGTTAATTCCCTTTATAATCTTTTATTTTATTATATTGTCTATTAATTTGCTGTATTGTTACTTAAGCTATTTTAAATTGTCATGTGCTGGGCAGGTAATTGAATCGATTTGAAAACCGTTTATAAATAAGGGACAGTTCTGGAATGCCAGGCGAAGTGTGTGGACTCTTCACATGTTGCTTATTTGTTTTTTACTGACTTTATACAGTGAGCTATTCCCCAGAACATTTGTTATAACAGGGACGTCCAAAACCCTTGTTATATATATATATATATATATATATATATATATATATATATATATATATATATATATATATATATATATATATATATATATATATATATATATATATATATATATATATATATTCTAACTTCATGATATCTCAGATAATATATAAGATATGTTTTAAAGAAAATTATATGAGATATCTTATAAACTATAGGAGATATCTTGTAAACTATATGAGATGTCTTATAAACTATATGAAATATCTTATAAACTGTATGAGATATCTTATAAACTATATGAGATATCTTATAAAGTTATTTATTCTAACTTCAAGGTATCTCGCATAATATATAAGATATCTTATATAATCTAGTCATATAAACTTTATACCAGCTAAAGCCCGTCTCCGCGTGCGGGATTTTCTCGCTGTGTTAGCCTTGATCTATTTTCTTCTCTTTAGTTCGGTTGTTGTCTCTTTGACACATTCCCCGTTTCCATTCTCTATTCCAGGGAAATTTAGAAGAAACCCCTTATTGTATTTGTAATGATAGGGATGTCGAAAACTGCGAGCATTTCTTACTTCATTATCCTATATGTCGTGTGTTATGAGAAACATTTCTTATAAATCTTATTGGAAATAAAAATGTAAATACCATTTTTGCCAGTCGTCAGACCTGTCTGACATGATTATTCATTGATTTGTATAGAAATTACCAGTATTTAGCAAAATTCAAAAATAATAGAAATACTATGTGTTCATTCCTTGTATTGCACATGGTAGATCTCCTTAGCTGAAATTTGGCTTCCTATTTCGGTATTTTTGGTTATGAGTACTTCTTGTTTTAAAATAAGTTTGGTTTTAGTCTTCCAAATGTTTCGGTTTTAATGCTGCTGATGAGAGGTAGCTCCTTGAAATGCGTCGTATACAGCATAGTATAAATTTACTATATCTAATATTTGTATCTTTGGATTGTTATTTTGTATGAGAATATATGGACCTCTAATTTCTTTCTTTGTTGATGACTTTTCGAGTGACTTAGGTCGACTTTATGTTTCATGGATCAGTAGTTTCAGGTTAGCAAATCTTTAGTTCATCGAAAATTAACCATAAACCCTATTCTATTGGGTGCTGTGTTATTAAGGTAATTTCGCCAAGTCGGCCTTTTGGTTGGCTGTCTGGATCATCAGATACATTTCTGAAAGGACCTTTGTTTCAATTGGCTCAGTGGTTCCAGACTAGAAATAATGAATTTATGGAAACTAAATAGTTATCCACAGACAAAACGTAAAGTTAAAATCTGTCCAACATTTTTTATCCAATTATTTATAGTGGTGACTGTACTTTTGATTGCTGATTTTTCTATAATTTCTAGTAACAGCGACCATCCAAAGACCAACCCATCAAAGTTTTTTGGAGCATGTTCACATATTTCGCAGAATATTCTTAATTATACTTAATATAATTATTTTTTTCATTTTAAGTTTTTATTTTGTTCTATTTATTATTGTGATTATTATTATTATTATTATGTTCCGGGGTCTTTTTCTTCTATATTTACAGTCTGAATGGTTGCAATAGTCCTTAGTAGGCACTAGATGCGTATCCCGCGCAAAATTTTCAAAGAAGAAAATTAAGAGTAGGTCATTTCTTAGGTAGCAGAGGTTGTTCTTGGCGTGAAGATTTTAAAATGTTTTTTTTTTCATTTTTCTGTTTTTAGTAACTGAGGCCATATTCAGTTATCCAAAGTGGACCGGACATGCTCCAAAAAAAAAATGGATGAATTGGTTTATATATAACAACTACAGGGAAAAGTGACCTTACTTTTTATCTTCGCAGCATTCACAATTAATTCCGTCCTTTTTGTGCGCATGTGCATCCAACCTTTTTTCCAAAATAAAACCTTTATTTCAGTAGTTTTTCTGTCCATTTTTTAGTGTGTTTTTGTTCACCAAATTTGAGCTTCGGGCATATCTTTTCTCAAACCCCCTCCCCCCATTAAAACTTTATAATCTTTTATTTGCATATTACACCCATGCGGGTCAAGCAACTACAAACATGTAATAAAAACAAATAAAACTTTAAAAAAACAACAGGAGCACAATGTTATACAAACAAAAACCCATTTCCCAGCCAATAATACAAGAAATAATTATGAGTTAGTACACCCGAGAACTCTTTGCGACGAAAACCTAACATATTCTCCAGTGTAAATCTATCTAAAACAAAACACATTATTCTATTATCTTCTATTATTAGCTTTTTTAAACTATATAAAATACATGATTAAAAAAAGATAACGGGTTTTCAAGGGCATGTTCTAATGTAATAAATGCAAATGTTCTTTCAAATAACTCGGAAATTTATTTTAAGAAGAGTTTAAAATATTAAATTGTATGTAATTTTGTTAAAATGGCTCCATCTTCCAATGAATCAAAGGCTTTAAATTTATACTGGCCTCTCACGACTACTGTGGATTTCTAATGAACTCCATAACGAGATGCCATAAAACCCAATATATGGCTATTTCGGTCAAGAGAGCGCAGGTATACGACCAGCAGATATGAGAGCCTTATATATAGCTAGTTTGACAGTTTAAACGAGCACGATGTGGGAGTCCAACCAATGTGTGCAGTTCTATAGCTAGCGATCATCTTGTTGGTAACCATACTGTATCATAGGGTGAGTGTAGATCAAGTGAAACTTTGGGTACCCATAAAACCGGTTCCACCCCGCTATTTAATTATCAGGTCTGTATCAAGTCAGCCTATCCTGACTAAATTTGAAACTAAATTCGAACATATATATATATATATGTGTGAGATGCATGCAGCGCTATAGGTAAATGGAAAAAAATTGCAGGAAACAGCTCTGTAGGATACAAGGAAAGAATTCCGTGAACTTAAAAATGCAGTGTTCTGAAAAGGGACCTCTCTGGAATATTGTTAAAAATGCACAGGCTTAAAATGTACATAATGTAAAAAAAAAAATAATACAATAGTGCATTTCTTTGGGTAATTTTGAAATTTGTCTGTAATTTCGAATTTTAGAGAAACCATTATCTTAACAAAAAACAAAAAAACAAAAAAACAAAAAAACAAAAAAAAACCAAAAAAAAATTAACTTGTTTCATTATTACACAAGTAACGTTAGTTAAAATTTAATAATTTGTGTTTAAATTGTTCACTTTTGAAAACAAAAAATATCATAATATTTTGGGATAAGTTTAATTATAGATGTTTCTCTGTCTACCTCTACAGATTTCTTGCAAATCAGGGAAAAAAACAACTTCAGAACAAACATGTGGTTTTATGAGTAATACTGGAAAATTTTCAAGTGATAGCATGTATGATTGCAAATTTTCACTTTACTGTCGTCACCAAAGGAAGTTCGACAACTCCGTTTGATAAACAAATAGAAACCAGGAAAGCCAACAATCGACTGACATAAGCAAAAAGTGTTTATTCAGCATTCAAGTTGTAGCCAAAAATGTCGAAGGACAGTGTAATTGGTTTGAAGCCTCACCAGTTTGTTCATGTTTTAGACTATGTAAGTCAAAGATCTGACATCTAGTTCATGTAGTTGGACAGTTAATCTAAACTAGCCGAAACGGCGAAAGAGAAAAGCCATCACACACCGTGCATTAAAAAAATTGTAACGCATTGACCATATTTCACTTTCACTTTACAATACACAATGTTTCAGGTGCATATTCATGTGTGTCTTTTTTTCAAACTGCAAATGGTTTTTTTGGAAAATCTCAAGTTTCTTTAAAATGAAAGTAAAAAGTATTACTTTACACTACCTTTTGTTTACCAATATTTGTAACGAATTATTGCATTTTCCACGGTTGAAATGTCCCAAATATTTAACGACAGATGATTTCATGTACATTTCACTGATTTGTGCATCATATATAACTAGAAATGAATGTGACGTTGCAGATTGATATGTGCAAGTTATGTCTCCGAAAGTTTGATCCATGTTGACCATTAAGACTCACGGAATTGTTATTTTAAAAGTACAGAGTAATAGAGAGGTCCGGAAATTTTCCAGGGGTTGTGCTGGCATTCAAAAAGCTGTCGCCAAAAAAACCGCAAAAGCATCATTTTTGTCGCCAAGTCACCCTCCTCCTTTTTGAAAAATACATGATTGTTTTTCATTCATAACTATTTGAAAAAAAAACAACCTGAAAAGTATTTGTGATTAAATAAAGTTTTAATGACAGTTAACTTTTATCTGAAATGACCTTTATTTTGATTACAAGTTAATAAAACATCGATTGTTCCCTGTTCCACATGTGTTTGTTGATGTTAAACCGGAAGTGACAACAAAAACTTTGCTGCATATTTATTTTAACGACTAATAAAATTACCTAATAAAAATTTTAATAATATAAATATTACCATAGAGTATCAGAGGGTGGTCAATCAATTGAGCAGTGATGCAAGTGTAAATGATCTCAGCACATGCAAGTTATTAATTATGTGTTTGTTTACTGTTGAAACACCTGCTGTGTTTAGAAGCCTGATGTAAACTGTTCAGTTATCATAGATAATTATATACTGACAAATGATGTTTCGTAGTTACCATTTTAAAATGTTTTCACATAAGTTCCAGATTTTTTTCCAAAAAAGATTGAAAAAATCTGTCGCTAGAAATATCGCCAACTATGAAATTCTATGGCCAGATTGAATAAAAAATCCCATTTGGTGACATAGGCGAAGCCCAGCGCTGTCCCTGATTTCATGTAGAAATCAGTTGCCGATGTATGCGAGACACACAGTACATACAGGCATCTGGGACATTATATTATAAATATAGTATTAATAAATGGGTGTTTTCATAATGGCCCTGTTATATGTCCAAGGCCTAGCTGTAATAATGGCCCGAAGGCCATTAATACAGACTGAGGACATATAACAAGGCCATTATGAAAACGCCCATTTCTTAATACTTTTATTAACCAGTTTGTATATAGCATTTGCATTAATCCGAATAGCACAAATATAATGGTAAGTAAGCAAAACTTGTGAGAACAGTTTTAAAGATTAATTTACACTTCAATGCAGACTTCTTGTATAAATATCCAAGTACTTGCTAAATTATGAGCTGGTAAAATAATTATGCAACCTTTAATTGTTATGATGCCAAGTTATAAGATGCATGTACATATATATGTAATCATTTGCAAATATTATGAGTGTTTAATATATATTTGGAATACATTGAATAATATATTTTTTAGACTTCCAACGTAACAAGAATAGAAATTGGTCCACAGACCATTGTTTTGAAATCTAATGAGACTATAGTAGCTGGACCTTTACAGATGATTGTTATTCCTCCTGGTCATTTCTGTATAGTCCATAACCCTGTTAGGTGAGTGTTTTACCGGTAGTTGTATTGACGATCTTAACATTCTCTTATTTTTGTTTGACAGAATTGACATGTACATGTTTAAATCCCTGTTTTAAGAAATGTATGACTGTTTAACATGGAAGACGTGAAATGGTGGATTAACAATTCAAAATCCATACATTTGCATGACAAAAGTGCAAACAAAGGAACACTTCATTGCTGTTCTTCATCATAAAGTCACAGTGAGGTCTTTAACATGGAGAAAACTGTAACAGGTTCAATACAGCTATTAGCACCAAACAAACAACAGTTAATATTTATATGGAATGGTAAAATTTTAACTAATTTTTTAGTAATATTATATAAAATCAGAAAACCCTAAATTTTTGTATAAAAATTGTATCATAAGAATTGTTTAATCCTATGAGAGAATGCATATAGATACTGAATGATACTAGTTACATTTATAGTATTTCATGGTAGACCCCTAACTGGTACTAGTTACATTTATAGTATTTCATGGTAGACCCCTAACTGGTACTAGGAATATTTTATAGTATTTCATGGTAGACCCCTAACTGGTACTAGTTACATTTATAGTATTTCATGGTAGACCCCTAACTGGTACTAGGAATATTTTAACAAATTTTATATCTATTGTAACTTCTTGGACATACATGTATGATACAATATTCAAATTACAACATTGCTGTGAGAAAAAAATTTGCAAGTAATTTTACAGTTATGAATTCGTAATCAAATTCACCTGCTATCTAAAATATTATATTATTTGCTGCAGGTGGCAAATGGAACCTGTAGTGTTTTTCCTAGAGTGTTTATGCGTGGTGGTATCCCTATAAAGTAATTCTAGGACCTATGGTTGGAATTTTTAAATTCCTTGTACATGTAATACATTACCATAATGATTTTATGCTTCAGAAGTAATGACCACCACCCTTTCAGTCAGTCTTCCGATGCTTAAAAAAACATTTCTGGATAAAACGCTAAATGCACCCTGTGAAAAAATTTCCAATAAACCATTGGGTGTATTACATATGTATTTTTTTACCTGTAGTAAGTATGTACCTGGTCAAGCCTGTGAAGTGAAGTATGGAGAGAGAGCTGTGCATTTTCATAAGGTATATGTAATAGTAAATAAATTTTTCAAGTGAAAGATGACCATTCAATCCCATTGAAGCCAATTGTAAATTTATTCGACTTTAATTTTGGTAGACATCAGTCAATTACATTACAACATTACAGTTTATTATACTTTATGTAAATTTCTCTACTTTTATTGCATTCTCATGGGTTTACAAGAATGTGGTGTTTTATTTGATCACCCGCTGGAAAAGAAATAGCAGGTGACAATTTTTAGACTGTCACCCGCTTGTAAAGAGCACATGTAAGTATGTATTGTCAAACAATATTTACTGCTATAAATTATTATTATCAAATTCATGTTTATTAAAATAACATTCATCAGTAGTATGTGCATCCAAGTTTGTCCATTACAAATGCAGGCTTTTGCAGTTAGTAATGATACAAAGGTATGAGTCTGTTTTATCGCCACTTTATATTTCAGTAATGCTGTTTTTTCTTAAATGTCTCGTGTCCTGATCTATATAATATAAAATTGAAGACATTCAGCGTGATAAAATAAATAACAAATTTCTAATAGGGTGACATAGTATATTTTAACCCTGCTGGAAACATTGTCAACCTCGGCTTCGCCTCGGTTAAAAAATTTTTTTTTTTTTGGGTTACAATATACTCTGTCACCCTCTTAGAAATGTGTTATTTATATAATATCAGCAAAACATGAAATTTAAAGCCTACACATAATAATGCATACAGACTAAATTTATTAATTTCATATTTGTTAGCTAAAGCTTTCTTGAGTCATTCATTCATTGACTAAATCCTTTTTGTGTTTGGCTTTTTAAACTTTAGGAAACTGCTTTGATTTGGGATGTATGAAGCCCATAATGAATTGGTCAAAGACATGGTTAAATTGTGCATGTTAATCCTCTACAGTAATCAGTATCTCAGTTTTGATAATTTAATTAAGTCAAGCAATTAACACCTGGTAAAATCACTGGTTTGATCACTCACATTCAAGTTCATTCCGCCAGTTGACATATTCCACTTTGAATTTATTTCATATTTAGATATTCTTACAAAGACTGTCAAATTCAATTTTGTATTTTAGTGTCGTTTGTCACACAATTTCATCTGAATCTAAAGTATTTATAGAAATTGTAGCAAAGAAATGACAGGACGCCATCTTATTTTTGTTATATAAAACTTGCTGCAAACAACTAAGAGTCTAAAATTTCTTTGAGACTTCCCTTTGCACTGAAAATGCTTATCTAGTGATCATGACTTTGGGTCATTTTTGAAATTTTTGGTGACTAAAATCTCCATTTCTCAGTCTAGTTTCGTCCCTTGGTACCAACAAAAGGAAATGAATCTAAAGTTAATGTATTGTCGACTACCTTATACAGATGAAAAAACTTTTAAATGCATGAGTAGATACACACTGGAATCTTAAGTTGGCTCTTGGGATATCAAAGATTCTGATCTCAAACATGCTTTCTTATGTTGATTTCTTAGGTCAATTTCATTGTACCATTATATTAATTTCAAGAGTATCTTACATGTATTAATTATGTAATCAGAACCTCTCTCAGCATATATTTGGTAAACTCTATTTACTTTTCTATTAGGATCCATTCCCATTATACCCTGGTGAAACGCTAGAAGGTGCTGCAGACTATCTTAAGGGTGGACGAGTTGACTACAAGAAGGCCATACAAAAGTTACCGGTTATCCCCGTCAATCATGGAATTAAGCTGAAAGCCATTTTGGACTGTGAGGATGAAGCAGGAAAGCATTTAGGAGGAGATGAATGGCAGCTAATAGGCCCTCGTACTTATATTCCTAGACCAGAAGTTGTAAGTGACTGGGCTTTATAATAACATCCAAAAAACATAAGTTGTAAATGACTGGCTTTCTTACAAACATTTCTGGGTCAGAAGTTGTAAGTGACATTGCTTGGTACTATTATTCATGGACCAGATGTTGTACATTTTGTAAATGACTACATTTCTGGACCAAAATATTTTAGTGACTTTCATTGGTACTTAAATTCATGGACCAGTGCTGTGACAGGCCCTTGTACTTAGCTTTAAGTGTAATTCTTGAGAGCAGAAGTTGTAAATGAATGGCTCTCTCATACACATTCCTAGAAGAGAAGTTATAAGTCAGTTGCCTTTATATATAAGTACCTAGAAAAGAAGTAGTAAATGACCAGGCATTATACTTACAAATTTACAATCAAAAGATTTATGAGATCCCACCATTGTATATATACATTTGCATGACATGAAAATTAAAACTCCATGAATGATTATTTATAGTAATGTAATACTAATTTCTAACATTCATTTAATTAAATTGTTTCAGGAAGTTGAAGGAATAGTCAATCCAGTAGTAATAAAGGCTGGTGAAGCCTTAAGGCTGAAGGCAAAACAGGGTTTTATTGATAGATATGACAAGTAAGTCTTGATACACATGCACTGGTAGTTAATTCTTTTGGAGTATTAAAGCTGAAAGCAAAATCCAGTTTTTCAAAAATTATTTAATGAATAAGCAAGTTTGCAGTTCGGTTAATACAATGTGTTAATTTAAGAAATGATGTTAAGTTTAGTATAGGGAATAAGTTTATGTTCAAGATAAAGTTTATGATACCTTCTTATATCATAGAGGATACTGTAGGTTAATTATGTGGGAGTTCTAATTTTCACTTTTTTAAAATAATTATTGAAATTTGCTTGAACTGATTTCACTAAAATTGAATTGGAAACCATGTTAAATACAGTTTCCACCAAAATTTAAAACACCAAATTATTCTTCATATGATAAATGAAAAAAAATCACACCTACCAAATTAATTGCTATGTTTCATAATCAGCTTTTGTTTGATATATCTATACAAGATAAAAGATACTTTATTAGCCAATCATGGTGCCAATTGCTGAGCATAGTAATCATACATAAAAATAAGAAAATACACAATATATACAGTTGATTCTCGTTGTCTCAAGATCGCTTGAGTCGAAATTTTGGTTATGTCGAATTTTTTATCTGGTTCTGAGCAGACAACAGTATAATCTATGGATTTTTATTCCTTTTGTCTTGAAATTTGATTAGTCGAAATTTCTGGTATGTCGAACTGATATAATGTACCCAGGAAATATAAATAGTGCAAAATACACTTGTGTCGAATCCATTAATTATCTATACAGGTGAACCAAATATTCACACCTGTCAATCTGTCATCGATGCCGCAAATGTCGTTTCATTCGAACTATGTTTTGATAACAATTTTATTTCGTTTAAAATGGTTATTAGATTGTTAAAATTCAACAATATTTTGGATTTTGTAATAAAAATAAATTTTACATTAATAAAATGAAGGTTTTTGACAGTACGTGTAAACACCCTATTTATTAACACTATGGTCTTTATTGGATTATGTTAATGGGATGTGACTTGCCGAAAAAGAATTTGTGAAATCAATATAGGTTAACGTTAAAGGATTATCAGTTTAAAGAAACAAACTCTACTGTCTGGATACCTCAGTTCATAAAATGGATTTTTTGCATTTTTAAAGTCTAAATGTACTATTAATCGATTATTAATCAATCTTTTGTTGGTTAATTCACCTTTTTTAGTCGTTCAAGAAAACATGAAAAATTTAAAGTTGTTTATAAAGGTTATGAAAAAATGATTCTAACTGGGGAATTTCCAATAGAAAAATTAATGCACTTGAAAATTTCAAAATATTAATTATTTGAATTTATCAACTCAGACCTATCATAAAATTTGTAAAACTGTTAATTTAAATATTTTTAATGCACTTTGTGCATATCTCATGCATCACGGGGTTGTAATACTTAATTTTATAAAATCTCGTTGGAAGAGTTATCTCCCTTTTACATTGAAAATTCCATAGGTGGAAATTTTTTGTTTCTCTGGAAGACATAATTGAACAAAATTAGGTAAGTTCAATTGTTTCAGTTACGAATTAGCTCATTGCATCTTTCACTCAAGTGACTAGACAATTCACAATGATTAAGGTATTCAAATTCTGAAAAATCTATTTTACGAGGTGTCCAGAAAATAATTAAGAATCAATAACCTTACATTCAGACTTTAAATGAGACAATCGTCATTAATCAAAATTATTTAATATGCAAATTAGATGACCCAAGCTGATAATTGCTTGTCCGCTGTAATGAAATAGGTGAAATTTAATTTTACATTTTGAGCACGTTTTACTAAGTTTTGATAAGAAGCACATGAATCAAACATGTAAAATAAATCATTGAACATCGACCTTACCAAAGAAATCTGGAAGTCACTTAATGTTTATCTCCCTTGTCCACAACTGGATGATTTGCAATTTCTATTTAGTCGACTTTCGGCTATCTCGAACCCATTCCCATGGTACCTTGCACTTTGAGATAAAGAGAATCAACTATATATAAGAAATAATTCAATATTTTGAGTACTTGTTGTGATGATTACTGTGTTATGATTATAGTGAGAGAGTAACAGATGAGGAATGGATTATATGTGAACCAGGAGCCTACTTACCTGATGTTTATGAAGAGGTGAGATTGTAAAATTCAGAGCTAGTGTAGATGGTGTTCTCTTGAAAAATAACAAGGGCTTTTGTAGAAAAAAGGTGTGGAGGGACTTGAAGTCATTTAGTACTAATTATAAGTTACAAGTGGAGTGTTAAAGAACTTTTTATAATGAATTCACTTGGATTAGATTTAATTTCTGTGAATGGTGGGTATAAGAAAAGGATGACTTTTACTACCCCATCAGCATTGACCCAAAGACTATGGGACTGTAAGTGTTTTCAATACAGAATTTTCTTGGTTTCTGCTTATTATGCACATGACTGTCATTAAATTAAGATAAGAAATATATTTTAATTTTCTAGGTTGTCGAGTTATTAAAAAAGATAACCTTGACCCCTGATATTGGTTTGAACCTGACAGCAACACAGACTATAAAAGACCGATACGGTGTAACAAGGTGTTTATATTTACATTTGATATAGGATTATTTTGATGAATATTCTCAAACATCAGAGATTTAAGTATAGTTTAGTATTTTGGCTTTTATATTGTTAACATGCAGCAAATAAAAATATGGTCCCATAGTAATATTCTCAATTTATCATAAGTGCATGTACTTTATTCTAGTTTTGCCCAGCCATATTATTATATCTCTGACTGGAACCTTTGTACTAAGTTTTATGTTTCTTTTTGGTGTTTATGGAGTTTTGAGTTCCGTTTTTGGGTATTTTATGGTTCCAGTTGAATTTTATGACTAATTTAATGTGGTACCATTAAGACATTCTCATGCATTACACATTGATTATAGATTAGCTGGAGAGGAATGGCTTCTGACTGGTGAAACAACAGATGAATATTACCCTGAAATAGGTGTGGTAAGTAATCAATTACAGATAGAAATCTTTTATGATTTTGTAATTTTCTAGCAATAATACAATATGAAATATATTGTTTCAGGAAAGCTTAAATTCCTGAAACATAATGACGTAACTGTATATCATAATAAACTATGTTGTTATCATGTCGCTTGAATTTGTCTTTGCAGGAAGTGTTATCCAAGACAAAGAAAGTAGTACTAAGTTTAGGACAATATTGTGTTGTAGAGAATCCAGTGGACAAAAATAAAAAACCACAGCTTGGAAGATTAGAACTTAGGAAAGGGTGTTGTAGTTTCTTTCTAAACCCTGGTTGGTACATTACTTAAAACCTAATACAAAACGTACAGTATCCAACCTTTATAGATTTGTTAACTTTCAGGTTGTTCATTTTCATTTGGAAGTATCAGAAATTCACAATTATCTTAAATATAATTTTCTAAAGAAAGCAATACTTTTCAGAGCTTGTCAAATTGATTTTTGTTGAAGTGATAAAAGATTGTTTTACTGTTTTGTTTAAGTCAAAAATATATGTAAATAATCTTAAAAGAAGAATTGCAACTAATATTAGATTCAAAAATAATGTGGTTCCTTTATTAATATGAAAAATGTAACAGGGCAATTTAAAATTTAATTCATTGCTAAAGTTGGGCAATGATACATGTACATGCAAATGAATATATCAATTTCTGAATCTACTGAAATTATTGTTAGTCAAAATTTTTTACATTTGTTACGAATTTATTATTAGTTACATTTATAAATTGTTCAACTATGTATTGAGATCTGACCAATTCCTTTACAGGAGAAAAATTACAGGGAGGAAGTGTTAAATCCTCATACGTTTTGTCTGAACAACAGGCTTTGGTACTGCAGGCCATCTGTTTGTTCTCTGATGAAATGTACAAAGGTATATATTAGCAAGACATATTGTGGAATTTCTACTTAAAAAAATTAAACTTTATTAATAAGTACATGAAAACATTTTTCTTATTGTTTCCAGTGTAAATATTCATAATTATTCTAAAAAACTTAAATCATCGTTACTAAAATGGTGAAAAATTGTTACAAAATATTGCCAAGTTCTTTGTATCTGTTATCTGTGAGCAGAGTTTGAAGTTGCTAAAAAGACTCACTAGACTGAAATTTTCTTAGGCTCCTCTGTACTGTTGCCTTTCATTAAAGTCAGATGTTGTTCTGGAGTTATGTGGCCTTGTCCATGAAAAAATCAAATATGCACGAAAAATATAAAATTAGCAATTTTCTGGTAAATTAAAAAACGTGTTGACTTCGATGTGCTCAATATATCTTGTTAAAATTTGAAAAATACTTTGTGAAGTTAAGATCTTTTAATGGTCAACTGTTAATCAATGCTAAACATATAGCTTCAACGCCTATTTTGTGTTTTAGTTTAATGAAGTGTACCCCTGACTTCATGAAAAATGTCAAGTAAAAAGACTACATATTGCATTGGTATTTTGTAGTGAACTAGTGTTTTCTTATTTTATATTCTCTGTTGTTGAGATTTTACATCTTTATTTGGTAAAGATTATCACTGTAATCTTTGTCAGGTAAAGAGCATGACTAAACAACATGATAATATTAACAGTCAAATGCTTAAACAAAAAGGAAACATATTTTGATGTTGGCAATTGAAATTATTTTATTGTTGAGTTATATGATCAACCAATGTCAAAAAATATATACTGGCTTTTGAATTTTACACATAAACAACAAAATATAAAACAGGAAAGGTCAACAATGACATACCAATCAATTAGCACCACCCAACAGACAAAACCCCCAGACAAAAATAACATAAAAAGCACTAAACTCGACAGAGAGTCAGGATAGTCTGACTTGGTACAGACACTGAAAATTGATTGGGTTAAACCAGTTTTATCGGTACCCAAACCCTCTTTATCCATCCTTGGACTCTGGTGTATAAGACACACTATAAAAGCCAATACAGTATGATTACCAACAAAGTAATGCAAATAACATAATGTAAAATATACAATATTCAACCTTTATGGACAATTCTTAGAAATTGGTTTAAATTGGAACTATCAGAAAATTACAAGCATAAAAAAAACTTTTCTAAAGCAAAAATATTTAAAAAAATATTCAACAGTTTTTACGAAGTGAATAAAACAAGTTTTATTTTTAGGAAAAAAAAGAAGGCCAGGAGATACATGGATGATCAGAGGACCAATTAATTACATACCACCAGTGGAAGTCCAGGTGGTAAAACAGAGGTGTGTAAATTTTATTTTCCAGTGTAGAATTGATTGAATATTGAGGTTGTTTGATTTAATATGTGTGGTCTATGGATACAAAATCTTCTCTTCATTTATCCTGATCCTATTGAGATAAAACAGAAAAAATATATATCACTACACTGTTTATAAGCTGGAAAAAGCCAAATAGACTGACAAATATTTGGAATGTAATATATGTACAATTATACATACATGTAAAATATTTTTGATATGAATGTCAAATTTATATTTTACAGGGACCAAATACCTCTGAGTAAGAATGAAGGAATCTATGTTCAAGATAAACAGTCAGGAAAGGTATGGTATTTAGTTTTTGTAAAAAATAGTTAATTCTTCAACTTCACTATCAATGGGCTATATTCACACTGACACTGAATTTTAAGATTAATTTTATTTGTTAAGGGATTTGTACAGTATATATTAAGATAAGATGTCCCTCAAAACAAACACATAATTCTTCCAAACATGACTGAAAAACTCCTTACAAATATTGTGGTGTGAACATTCAAAATTGGATTTCTTCAGCATATTGCCATCTTGGCATTATTATGATAATTTACAAAATTTTTTCATTAATTTTATGGAAATGAAAGTATGTATGTTTGAATACTGTGGATTCTTTATATTTAGTTGGTTACAAATTTTTTGTGGTTTTCAGAGGTGCAATGGAACCACAAAATTTAGTTCATGACAAATACATAGTTCATATAAAGCTATTACATTACACACACATCTAAAAAGTTGCAAACAGCATCAAAATAAAACAAATAAAAAAGGGTCACTGAGATCATAAAATTTTGCTTGCAACATTTTAGGTGTCTATTTATGTTTTAGTTTGCATTGTATCGTTAATTTATTATCGGTCCAACATCTAATAAGTTTGAATGTTGTTATTACTTTAGACGTGTGTGTATATATATATATATATATGTATGTGTGTATATCCACTGAGTATGTGTAAAAAAGTAACCATAGCAACAAACAATGTGTTTACCAATGAAACTGTCATAGCGTATAAACATGAACAATAACTATAATTTGTTTTTCTGTAGGTGAGGGCTATTATGGGACCACAGTCATACATGTTAACAGAAACTGAGGAATTATGGGAGAAAATTTTAGATCCAAATATTGAGACATTATTGAAGTAAATATGTTTAACTTATGTCATCTTTATAACTTGTTGTCTACTTTTAATGTAATAAAAAGAAATTGTCTTTATGAGTAACCAATCCAAGGTTTTAGACAATATGATGCAAATAAAAAGATATAGAGTTGACTCATTAAAATCAAATCTTTAGACAGCTCTAAAACGTATTCTTGGAACTTTCATATTGATAAACTGATCTTTATTAAGTTGATATAAATTGATTGGTTACAGAGTGTTAAAGCATAATGAATTGATACTTAAAATCTGAGTTAATGTTTTGTAGACAGGGAGGTGGTGAAGGATCTGGTGACATCAGAAAGATTGCTTATTTTGAACAAAGTATTGATCCACAGATGTTGAAGGTAAAGTAATGCAGATGTCAAAATAATAACCTCAAGATTAATATTTTAAATTAAAAAAGTATTGTTTATGTAATTATTATTGGGTTTCTATAGAAACTGATTTCAGTACGTATTACTAACAAGAATTTAAATATAAATTTTAATTATTGTAATGTTCATTGAAAAAGAAAATTACGAATAAAATGAATAAAACTGGGTACAATTTGAACCGATTGTTTGTTGAATCATCAAATATCTACATGTGTACAGAGATTTTGTTTAGTACTCAAGCATGAGTATCTTTATCTTATACATGTGTGGAGATTTGTCTGATTACATATAATCATGAGTATCTGCATAGTGTACATGAGAACACGATCACAAGTATTTTAAAAGTTTGACTGCTGGGGAAAGAATACAAATATTTGACTGGAATTAATTACATTTTTATACGACCGCAAAATTCATCCGAAGACATTTGGTTTTCGCACTATAACTTTAGTATAAGTTAATAGAAATCAATGAAATTTAAACACAAGGTTTATGACCACAAAAGGAAGGTTGGGATTGATTTTGGGAGTTTTGGTACTAACAGTTTAAGAATCAGGGGCAAAAAAAGGGCCCAATAAGCATTTTTCTTGGTTTTCGCACAATAACTCTAGTATAAGTAAATAGAAATCTATGAAATTTTAACACAAGGTTTATGACCACAAAAGGAAGGTTGGGATTGTTTTTGGGAGTTTTGGTCCCAACAGTTTAGGAATTAGGGGCTAAAAAAGGGCCCAAATAAGCATTTTTCTTGGTTTTTGCACAATAACTTTAGTATAAGTAAATAGAAATCTATGAAATTTAAACACAAGGTTTATGGCCACAAAAGGAAGGTTGGGATTGATTTTTGGAGTTTTGGTCCCAACAGTTTAGGAATTAGGGGCCAAAAGGGTCCAAAATTAAACTTATGCTGAATCTAAACATGTACTTAGTTTTTTTATTATGGGCCCAGTTTTCAAGTGGGTCCAAATCGGGGTCCAAAATTAAACTTTGTTTGATTTCATCGAAAATTGAACTATTGGGGTTCTTTGATATGCCGAATCTAACCGTGCATTTAAATTCTTAATTTTTGGTCCCGTTTTCAAATTGGTCTACATTAAGGTCCAAAGGGTCCAAAATTAAACTTAGTTTGATTTTAACAAAAATTGAATTCTTGGGGTTCTTTGATATGCTGAATCTAAACATGTACTTAGTTTTTAGCTCACCTGACCCGAAGGGTCATGTGAGCTATTGCTATCACTTGGCGTCCGTCGTCCGTCCGTCGTCCGTCTGTCGTCCGTCCGTCGTCCGTCCGTCCGTCGTCCGTTAACTTTTTCAAACGTTAACTCCTCCAACACCATAAGTCCAACTGCAACCAAACTTGGTACAGTTATTAATTGGTATGGGTGCTACAAATCTATTGTTTGGATTTTTGATTCGTATAAAAACATGGCCGTCATGGCTAAAAATAGAACATAGGGGTAAATCGCAGTTTTTTGCAAATAAGTCAGAAACGGTCACAGATATCAAAATTCTTGCATAGGGTAAAAGTGATCAGTACCTCAAGATCTACCTGCCCTGAAATTTTGAAGAAGATCCAACCACTCATTTCAGAGTTATCACCCTTTTTTTGACATTTTTGGCTTTTTTTTATGTTATTATTTCAAAAATCTTCTCCTCTGAAACTACTGAATGGATTTGGATAAAACTTAGCATGATTGTTCCTTAGGGTATCCTGCACAAAGTTTATGCTTCGATTTTTGATCCATCGAAAAACATGGCCACTGTTACTAAAAATAGAACATAGGGGTCAAACAACAGTTTTTCGCAAATATCTCAAAAATCATTAGGTTATGGCAAATTCTGGCAGGTTGAAAGTATTCAGCATGATGAGAGCTACCTGTGTGCTTATTTTCGTGAAAATCTGTCAACTGATGTTAGAGTTATTGCCCTTTTTTGACATTTTTGGCTTTTTTTTATGTTATTTCAAAAATCT
The DNA here is from genome assembly GCA_028015205.1 of Mytilisepta virgata. Taxonomy (NCBI): domain Eukaryota; kingdom Metazoa; phylum Mollusca; class Bivalvia; order Mytilida; family Mytilidae; genus Mytilisepta; species Mytilisepta virgata. The sequence goes on from CM051516.1 coordinate 42,471,573, forward strand.
TCTCCTCTGAAACTACTGAATGGATTTGGATAAAACTTAGCATGATTGTTCCTTAGGATATCCTGCACAAAGTTTATGCTTCGATTTTTGATCCGTCGAAAAACATGGCCACTGTTACTAAAAATAGAACATAGGGGTCAAACAACAGTTTTTCGCAAGTATCTAAAAAATCATTAGGTTAAGGCAAACTGGCAGGTTGAAAGTGTTCAGCATGATGAGAGCTACCTGAGTGCTGATTTTCTTGAAAATCTGTATACTGATGTTAGAGTTATTGCCCTTTTTTGACATTTTTGGCTTTTTTTTTATATTATTATTTCAAAAATCTTCTCCTCTGAAACTACTGAATGGATTTGGATAAAACTTAGCATGATTGTTCCTTAGGGTATCCTGCACAAAGTTTATGCTTCGATTTTTGATCCGCCGAAAAACATGGCCACTGTTACTAAAAATAGAACATAGGGGTCAAACAACAGTTTTTCGCAAATATCTCAAAAATCATTAGGTTACGCCAAATTCTGCAGGTTGAAAGTGTTCAGCATGATGAGAGCTACCTGTGTGCTGATTTTTGTGAAAATCTTTCAACTGATGTTAGAGTTATTGCCCTTTTTTGACATTTTTGGCTTTTTTTTTATGTTATTATTTCAAAAATCTTCTTCTCTAAAACTACTATTCAAAATCAAATGAAACTTGGTAAGATTGTTCCTAAGGGTATTCTGCAAAAAGTTAATGCTTGGATTTTTGATTGGTCAAAAAACATGTCCGCCCTTACTAAAAATAGAACATAGGGGTCAAAATGCTGTTTTTTGCTATTCTTTCCTGAATTATAGAAATAAAATGAAGATGAAAGCTACTTTCAAGGCAAACATGGTATCCCGAGTTGAATGGTGATGATGAAAGTTTGTTTTGGACGGCCATTTTTAAAATGGCTGCCATTTTCCCGCCATTTTTTACACTTGCTCGGATTTCAACAATATTTGGTTTTTAAAGTAAACATGGTATCCTTAGTGAATGGTGATGATGAGAATGTTGTATAACAATGATTAAACTTCATAATATGTGAGCTTTTAATTGCCATCACTTGGTGTCCGTCATAATCGTTGTTAACAAATTTTCAACATCTTCTCCTCTGAAACTACTTGGGGGAATTTGATGAAACTTAGCATGATTGTTCCTGCAATATTTCCTTTTCAAGTACAATAAAAAGCCTTAACCCACAATTTTTACATAACTTCTTTCAAACATTTTAAAAACGAAGACAACATATAGACCAAAAGATTTATACTTGTATTTGAAGATTAATTAAAGCTTGTATTTTGTATTATGAATCATCAGATTGACCATGACTGTATCTTAATCAAGCGTAGGGAGAACTCATGCCCATTTCTTTCCAGAGGTTCTTAAAGGTTTTTAAAGGTATTTTCAGCATTTTACGTGACCTTTAATACTCAGTTTAGTTTACAACAAACATTAATATATTAATTTAGTTTATAGTGCATTGTTTACCAGGTGAGCGATTCAGGCTCTTGAGAGCCTCTTGTTTTATTATGGGCCCAGTTTTCAAGTGGGTCCAAATCGGGGTCCAAAATTAAACTTTGTTTGATTTCATCAAAAATTGAACTATTGGGGTTCTTTGATAAGCCGAATCTAACCGTGCATTTAGATTCTTAATTTTTGGTCCCGTTTTCAAATTGGTCTACATTAAGGTCCAAAGGGTCCAAAATTAAACTTAGTTTGATTTTAACAAAAATTGAATTCTTGGGGTTCTTTGATATGCTGAAACTCAACATGTACTTAGTTTTTTTATTATGGGCCCAGTTTTCAAGTGGGTCCAAATCGGGGTCCAAAATTAAAGCTAAAAAAGGGGTAAATTATTTTTTTTTTTGGTTGGGGGGCAATTCTCCACAGCATATTGTATTGCACGAGAAGCAAAAAATTGAATATAAATTGAAATCATATGACCAATTCTAAGTTCTTTATTTCAGTTATTCTGTGTCAGAAACCTATTATGTGTCAAATATTTGAAGAAATTTTCAATTGCACAGTATTGCGCAATAGCAAGAAATTGATATGTGTGCCCTGTTATCAAAACTTTATTATTAACAAATTCCATTGGAAATTTGCCAATAACTCTAGTTTAATGAACTTCATTGGAAATTTGCCAATATAAAATGTGCTGATGAAGCTTTTTTGTTTATCTCATCTAAACTGCTTTTAAATTATGTATATTTAAAATTTGCCATCCATGACTATGATGTCATTTTTATACGACCGCAAAATTTTTGCGGTCGTATATTGGTATGACGTCGTCGTCGTCCGTCGTCAGCGTCGTCGTCCGAAGACATTTGGTTTTCGCACTATAACTTTAGTATAAGTTAATAGAAATCTATGAAATTTAAACACAAGGTTTATGACCACAAAAGGAAGGTTGGGATTGATTTTGGGAGTTTTGGTCCCAACAGTTTAAGAATCAGGGGCCAAAAAAGGGCCCAGTAAACATTTTTCTTGGTTTTCGCACAATAACTCTAGTATAAGTAAATAGAAATCTCTGAAATTTTAACACAAGGTTTATGACCACAAAAGGAAGGTTGGGATTGTTTTTGGGAGTTTTGGTCCCAACAGTTTAGGAATTAGGGCTAAAAAAGGGCCAAAATAAGCATTTTTCTGGGTTTTTGCACAATAACTTTAGTATAAGTAAATAGAAATCTATGAAATTTAAACACAAGGTTTATGACCACAAAAGGAAGGTTGGGATTGATTTTTGGAGTTTTGGTCCCAACAGTTTAGGAATTAGGGGCCAAAAGGGTCCAAAATTAAACTTTGTTTGATTTCATTGAAAATTTAACTATTGGGGTTCTTTGATATGCCGAATCTAACCGTGCATTTAGATTCTTAATTTTTGGTCCCGTTTTCAAATTGGTCTACATTAAGGTCCAAAGGGTCCAAAATTAAACTTAGTTTGATTTTAACAAAAATTGAATTTTTTGGGTTCTTTGATATGCTGAATCTAAACATGTACTTAGTTTTTTTATTATGGGCCCAGTTTTCAAGTTGGTCCAAATCGGGGTCCAAAATTAAACTTTGTTTGATTTCATCGAAAATTGAACTATTGGGGTTCTTTGATATGCCGAATCTAACCGTGCATTTAGATTCTTAATTTTTGGTCCCGTTTTAAAATTGGTCTACATTAAGGTCCAAAGGGTCCAAAATTAAACTTAGTTTGATTTTAACAAAAATTGAATTCTTGGGGTTCTTTGATATGCTGAAACTTAACATGTACTTAGTTTTTTTATTATGGGCCCAGTTTTCAAGTGGGTCCAAATCGGGGTCTAAAATTAAAGCTAAAAAAGGGGTAAATTATTTTTTTTTTTGGTTGGGGGGCAATTCTCCACAGCATATTGTATTGCACGAGAAGCAAAAAATTGAATATAAATTGAAATCATATGACCAATTCTAAGTTCTTTATTTCAGTTATTCTGTGTCAGAAACCTATTATGTGTCAAATATTTGAAGAAATTTTCAATTGCACAGTATTGCGCAATAGCAAGAAATTGATATGTGTGCCCTGTTATCAAAACTTTATTATTAACAAATTCCATTGGAAATTTGCCAATAACTCTAGTTTAATGAACTTCATTGGAAATTTGCCAATATAAAATGTGCTGATGAAGCTTTTTTGTTTATCTCATCTAAACTGCTTTTAAATTATGTATATTTAAAATTTGCCATACATGACTATGGTGTCATTTTTATACGACCGCAAAATTTTTGCGGTCGTATATTGGTATGACGTTGGCGTCTTCGTCGTCGTCGTCGTCCGTCGTCAGCGTCGTTGTCCGAAGACATTTGGTTTTCGCACTATAACTTTAGTATAAGTTAATAGAAATCTATGAAATTTAAACACAAGGTTTATGACCACAAAAGGAAGGTTGGGATTGATTTTGGGAGTTTTGGTCCCAACAGTTTAAGAATCAGGGGCCAAAAAAGGGCCCAATAAACATTTTTCTTGGTTTTCGCACAATAACTCTAGTATAAGTAAATAGAAATCTCTGAAATTTTAACACAAGGTTTATGACCACAAAAGGAAGGTTGGGATTGTTTTTGGGAGTTTTGGTCCCAACAGTTTAGGAATTAGGGGCTAAAAAAGGGCCAAAATAAGCATTTTTCTTGGTTTTTGCACAATAACTTTAGTATAAGTAAATAGAAATCTATGAAATTTAAACACAAGGTTTATGACCACAAAAGGAAGGTTGGGATTGATTTTTGGAGTTTTGGTCCCAACAGTTTAGGAATTAGGGGCCAAAAGGGTCCAAAATTAAACTTTGTTTGATTTCATTGAAAATTTAACTATTGGGGTTCTTTGATATGCCGAATCTAACCGTGCATTTAGATTCTTAATTTTTGGTCCCGTTTTCAAATTGGTCTACATTAAGGTCCAAAGGGTCCAAAATTAAACTTAGTTTAAATTTTAACAAAAATTGAATTCTTTGGGTTCTTTGATATGCTGAATCTAAACATGTACTTAGTTTTTTTATTATGGGCCCAGTTTTCAAGTTGGTCCAAATCGGGGTCCAAAATTAAACTTTGTTTGATTTCATCGAAAATTGAACTATTGGGGTTCTTTGATATGCCGAATCTAACCGTGCATTTAGATTCTTAATTTTTGGTCCCGTTTTCAAATTGGTCTACATTAAGGTCCAAAGGGTCCAAAATTAAACTTAGTTTGATTTTAACAAAAATTGAATTCTTGGGGTTCTTTGATATGCTGAATCTAAACATGTACTTAGTTTTTTTATTATGGGCCCAGTTTTCAAATTGGTCGAAATCGGGGTCCAAAATTAAAGCTAAAAAGGGGGTAAATTATTTTTTTTTGGGGGGGAGGGGGGAGCAATTCTCCACAGCATATTGTATTACACAAAAGCAAAAAATTGAATATAAATTGAAATCATATGACCAATTCTAAGTTCTTTATTTCAGTTATTCTGTGTCAGAAACCTATTATGTGTCAAATATTTGAAGAAATTTTCAATTGCACAGTATTGCGCAATAGCAAGAAATTGATATGTGTGCCCTGTTATCAAAACTTTATTATTAACAAATTCCATTGGAAATTTGCCAATATAAAATGTGCTGATGAAGCTTTTTTGTTTATCTTATCTAAACTGCTTTTAAATTATGTATATTTAAAATTTGCCATCCATGACTATGATGTCATTTTCTATTTTAATATGTTATGGTGTATTTAAATGGGCTGTTATGGTTGCTAAGTATAAAGAAATGGGGGGGGGGTTGAAAACAAAATTTGGGGGGGGGGGGGGGTAAATGAGAAATTGGGGAGGGGGTAATTTTTTCTCATTTCATATTTCATAAATTAAAAAGAAAATTTCAAATTTTTTTTAGCAAAAAAAGGGGGGGGGTTACAATAAATATTATTGTTTTTTGCTTTTTTTTTTGGGAGGGGGGGTCAATGTGCAACTTCATAGTGTGTTGCACAAAAGCTAAAAAAAGGGGTAAATTATTATTTTTTTTTTTTGGGGGGGGGGGGGGCAATTCTCCACAGCATATTGTATTGCACAAGAAGCAAAAAATTGAATATAAATTCAAATCATATGACCAATTTTAAGTTCTTTGATTTCAGTTATTCTGTGTCAGAAACCTATTATGTGTCAAATATTTCAAGAAATTTTCAATTACACAGTATTGCGCAATAGCAAGAAATTGATATGTGTGCCCAATTTTAAATTTTAAATTGGTTATTTCTGATTTATATATAAAAACAAATAATACTGATATGGTTTGAATAGGTAAATTAAAAATTTTTAAGTTCTTAGACAACATTCATTCTGTGTCAGAAACCTATGCTGTGTCAAATATTTATTCACAATCCAAATTCAGTATTGTATCAAGCTTGAATGTTGTGTTCATAATTGCCCCAACTATTCAGGGTTCGACATCTGCGGTCGTATCTAGCTGCGCCCAGCGGAGCATTTTATCTATTTTAATATGTTATGGTGTATTTAAATGGGCTGTTATGGTTGCAAAGTATAAAGAAATGGGGGGGGGATTGAAAACAAAATTTAGGGGGGGGGGGGTAAATGAGAAATTGGGGAGGGGATAATTTTTTTCTCATTTCATATTTCATAAATTAAAGAGAAAATTTCAAATTTTTTTTAGCAAAAAAAGGGGGGGGTTACAATAAATTTTATTGTTTTTTGTTTTTTTTTGGGGAGGGGGAGGGTCAATGTGCAACTTCATAGTGTATTGCACAAAAGCTAAAAAAGGGGGTAATTTTTTTTTTTGGGGGGGGGAGGGGCAATTCTCCACAGCATATTGTATTGCACAAGAAGCAAAAAATTGAATATAAATTGAAATCATATGACCAATTCTAAGTTCTTTGATTTCAGTTATTCTGTGTCAGAAACCTATTATGTGTCAAATATTTCAAGAAATTTTCAATTGCACAGTATTGCGCAATAGCAAGAAATCTTCAGTTGCACAGTATTGCGCAATAGCAAGAAATTGATATGTGTGCCCAATTTTAAATTTTAAATTGGTTATTTCTGATTTATATATAAAAACAAATAATACTGATATGGTTTGAATAGGTAAATTAAAAATTTTTAAGTTCTTAGACAACATTCATTCTGTGTCAGAAACCTATGCTGTGTCAAATAATTATTCACAATCCAAATTCAGTATTTTATCAAGCTTGAATGTTGTTTTCATAATTGCCCCAACTATTCAGGGTTCGACATCTGCGGTCGTATCTAGCTGCACCCAGCGGAGCATTTTATTAATGGATATAACCATTGTCTGATTTTCTACTTTTACTGCCTGGTAAGTAGTTTAAATCAAGTAGATAAATATTTTGTTTTAAAAAATTATAGAGATGTATGATTATAGAAATTATTACACAAAAAACATGATTTAGTATTGCTCCATTGCACTCATATTCATGCTACATATTCAATTTAAATTTAAATTTACAAGGGTTGGTGGTTTGTCTGCTGTAGGTTTGTGGTTTTTTCCAGCTACTCTGACTTTCTCTACAAATAAAAACTTGTCACCAAGAAATAGACAGTTGCACTGAAACCCATTTTAATATGGAAATTTATGTTGGCAAGATTATGAGTTGACAACTGTCTGAGTTTTTTTTTTATTCTATTTTTCTATTTTTTTCCAGGGTAGAGATAAAACTAAAGCTGTTACATACAGATGTCCTGGCAATACAGCTGTACAGGTATATTACAACACTTCTCTCTTTCTATCCTTTTCTAGTATATTTACCATTGTGAGATACAGACATTTAGTTTTATATGGTGTTTACATTACTGAAGAAAAGTAAATAGATATTTTGTGCTGAAAATTATGAATTTTACTTTTAGTAATTAGAGTATATAAAAATTTGTTTGTATTTATAAATATTGAATTATCGTTATTGTTAAATATTAATATTTTTAAGGTTTACAATTACATGTCAAAAACAGCTAGAGTTATATTTGGACCAGACCTAGTCATTTTGGGACCACATGAAAATTTTAATGTATTAAGTTTAAGTGGTAAGTTTTAAAGTAAAATGATGTGTGTAACATACATAAATGTGCCCGTTATCATCAATCTTAGACAGTACATAATAAATAGAATGAAGTACAAAGAAAAGCAAGTTCTTGAATAAGAAAAATATTCATATAGCCAACAAAAATTCAAGATATTAAAGTGGATGTAACTCATTTATCTGTTAAATTAGAACAAAATAGGCAAAATTTAAATGAAACTGTTGATCATCACATTATCAGAGGTGTTTACTATTATGGAATTTCTATAATTGTCCCAGATTTTATTCAAAATACGGATTACAGATTTACCTCCGGAAATTACGCTTTTGTATCAAATTTTTTTTTCAATTCTCGGTCGTGTAAATGCTTTGTAATTGTGCTTGATTTTCCAGTTTTGAAAAGTGTTTTAACGACATATTGGATTGTTTCTAGACTTAACATAATATAAGATGCTTTGATGGTGGGTCTCTATGGTGGTTTTCATGCTGAAATTTGAGATTACTGACAAAGGGCCAAAATTACTGACAAAAATCATTAACATTACTGAAAACACCAAAAAGGGGTAAACATCTCTGCATTCTTCGTCTTTATTGCATTTTTTGCATGAGTAAATATCAAATTAATTTCTATATTTACAGGGGAACAGTGTCTGTACTTGAAGGATATTTTATCTGTGGGCTAATATTCTGTTATTTATTTTTTCATTGGAGGGCTATATTATATTTTGGTGACTTATCTTTTCCCTGAAATGAAAAACTTGTCTTTTTTCAGCTGGAAAGCCCAAAAGATCTGATGCTATGAGATCCTTATGTTTAATGTTAGGACCAGACTTCATTACAGATATCATAGAGGTATGTATACAAACAAAATTAAATGGAATGAACTGTATTCAGCAATAATGTAACTAAAATTAAAAAAAAAATTTGAAGAATTTTTAGTTCGCCTCAAGTCCATGTGCATGTGCGCCTCCGTGTCCACAGCCAGTTCTCAGTTACTAGTTGACATAGGGTCATATATTTTTGTGTGCAGGTGCATGATGAAGAGACTGACGGTGTGACATAAGATGGAGGTCACATGACCCATATAACATGGTTGACTGGATTTTTGAAGTTTTATGTCAAAAATTAGTTTTCATATACAAAGTGACCTACAATCATATTACTTGATGTGAGGGTGCATCTCAGGGAGTAAAACAGCCTCCCACCAAAAATTAGGTCACTGACCTACTTATCACCATTGAGTTAGGTTAGGTTTTACGTCCAAGTTCTGTTTTCTGATACCAAGGGACCTACAATCATATTACTTGGTGTGAGGGTGCGTCTTGAGGAGTAAAATAGCCTCCCACAAAAATTAAGTCAGTCTGACCTACTTATCAAACTTCATTGACTTAGGTTAAGTTTTATATCCAAGTTGAGTTCTCGGATACCAAGGGACCTACAATATATTACTTGGTGTGAGGGTGCATCTCGGATGTAACACACCCTCCCACCAAAATTAGGTCACTGACCTACTTATAGCTCTATATTGACGTAGGTTAAGTTTTAGTCCGAGTTCAGTTCTCCAATACCAAGGGACTTACAGTCATATAACTTTGTGTGAGGATGCATCTCGGAGAGTAACGCAGCCTCCCTCAAAATTAAGTCTCTCTGACCTACTTATCACACTTAATAGACTTAGGTTAAGTTTTACGTCCTAGTTCAGTTCTCCGATACGAAGAGACCTACAATCATATTACATGGTGTGAAGGTGCAACTCCGGGATTAACACAGCCTACCACTACAATATTAGGGCACTATGACCTACTTATTGTGCTCCATTGACTTTGGTTTTGTTTTACGTCCGAGTTCAATTCTCCAATACCAAGGGACATACAATCATATTACTTGGTATCATGGTGCATCTCGGGGAGTAACACAGCCTCCGCCCAAAATTAGGTTATTCTGACCTACTTATCGTGCTTCATTTACTTAGGGTAAGTTTTATGTCTGAGTTCAGTTTTCTCATACCAATTGACCTACACTCATATTACTTGGTGTCAGGGTGCATTTCGGGTAGTAACACAACCTCTGGCCAACATTATGTCACTCTGACCTACTTACTTGTTTCATTGACTTAGGTTAAGTTTTATATCTGAGTTCAGTTCTCCTAAACCAAGCGACCTACAATCATTACTTCGTGTAAGGGTGTATCTCGGAGAGCTTCACAGCCATGCACCAAAATTAGTGGGGGAATGAGGCAAACTTTGTAATTGTAGATTTCTGGTTATTATTGGTGGTTTAGATTTTGTCTGTTTCATTTTAAATTTACATCATTCTAAACAAATAACAAATTTATTTGTAATTTTAAAATTTAAATTTTATATCTAAATTAAACAACTTCATTCACTGCATATAAATGTGCACATGGGCATTTAAACATATAGTCAATAGCATGTTCATGGGTGGCAGATAGTAGAGACCCTCTTGTTTTGGAGTTTTCTAATCATAACATAGAAAGTAAAACTTTTATTGACTTTTGTGGAGAATTCCCTGCTCTTTGCACTCTGAAGCCTACTTTTCTTGATTTTGAGAAAGAGTTCTGTTAGTCTAATGATCACTAGAGAAGGCTACAGTAATAAGCACTATCAAAATCTCCACAAATTTTCCATGGAAGGCAAAATTTATTGCTAGGTAGCATTGACTTTATACAATATTTGCCACTTAGCCTTGAGCAAACAGTAATTGACACAAAATCCCTGCACACACATGATAGATGTTCAAGCAAAGGAAAATTGCTTTTATTGCTGTTTTTCACATTAAAGTCACAGTAAGGCCTTGAGTTCAGAGTTCGCAAATTCAACACAATCCCTAGCAACAGTTGATGATATTAGAGATTCAGACATTTTGAAGAATTTAAGAACAAAAACATTTATTGTTTGTAGGTAGAAACATCAGACCATGCAAGGCTTAGATTACAGTTAGCATTTAATAATCATTTTGAAGTGAGTATTGTATTTAAAACAAAGCATTCCTAAAACATAAGGTAGATGTCATTTTCATTGAATTTAAGGAAATTAAAAGGGCTTCGGAATTTTTTTGAAAATTAACTTGCCCATGGGAAAGTTGTATTAAAATTTTACTTTCCTCACCATAATTCACTTTCCCATTTTTAAATTCCTTTAAAGGTCTGCAAAACATTACCATTAACGTCAACTACTTTCCATTTCTTTGATTCGGAAACGAAATATTTGTGCAAGCTCATGCCTAGGGCCTTATTTATTAAACATTTATTGTTGTCAAAGTTCAAAACTTCTCATTTTGGTTTACCTGTAATACTTGATTACCGCCAAATTCAAGGAAAAAACAAACTAACTTTCGGGGAACCAGTTTCTAAAATTTAGATTCATCCAATCACCGACTTCGTCACACAATAAAACAAAGCACCGGAACGTAACATGTACCAACGATTTGCTTGCCTGACGAGAAACTGATACACATGTACTTGTGTTTTTACTTTCCTGATGATTTTTTTACTTGCCATGGGAAATGGGAATTCCAAAGCCCTGATTAAAATTATAAAACAAAAAATATGGGAAACATACTTATAAAGTCAACTTTTTAAAATATACATCCCACAATAGATATTTTTGCCAAAAATTCTTTCTTTAAAATATTATTTACATTCTTAAAAAAAATAAACATCTTTTTCAAATGAAATCTGATTTATATAAAGTATAGTGTATGGTGTATATCAGTAATTTAATTACTGAATAATAATATATAGCTGTAATTTCTTCTTTAGTATGAAAGAAAAAATGTTGAGAGTGAAGCCAAAATATTCTCTGTACCAGACTTCATTGGTTATGCATGTAGACAAATCGGTATGATTATATTACACTTTGTTTTCTCATTTATCTTATTTCAGCCACTGGTTTTAAAACAAATATTTAAAATACTTATAAAATATGTAATTTAGATATTCATGAATATTTTTAAAAAAAGAAGACAAGTCTACTCAAATGTATCTTTTGAGCATATAATTATTCAAGTTAACCTCAGAGCTGGATGAGGTAATTGCAGAATTAATATTTTAATATATATTGTAAATTTAGTTATTCAATAAATAGAAAGGTTTTGACAAGGAGACTTATTGGTTGGGTGGTTTAGGTAGATTGTCGTAACTACCAAAAATTACTAGGCTGTCAGTATAGAGGTTGAATCCAAATTGTGGGGAAGTGTTTTGACAAGAATTTATAAAAATTGTCAGTTTTCCTGTGGAAGGTCACAAGTTCTCACCAGGTACTCTGGCTTCCTCCACCAATTAATTCTGGCGGCATTGATAGAGTTGAAAGTGACAAAATCACAATAAACCAACTACAAAAAAGAAATAATAATTGTGATATTTTGTTTCAAATGTAAAATTATATGCATGACAAAAAAAAATAGCATCCATTGACAAAAGTGACAAATTATCAGAGAAATAATACCAAAGCAAGAAGACAGTGGGCAAATTCCAAAATACCAAAATTCAAAGACAAGGAGGATCTGTGGAAACACTAACACAGCGAACAAACACTATAAAGAAACAGCCAAAGGAGTAAAAAACACATAGCAAACTAAAGAGACTCAGAACAAAGACAACACGAAACTAAAGGAATCGCAATGTGAACTGCCACAAAAAACCGGGAGTGACATCGGGTATCCCAGAATATTCAGTATGTCCAGCTCCATTAATGCAACTTGTTATAATGCAAATACAAATGTATAAAAATCTAGTAAATTGTCAAGTTTGGTAAATAGTCAGTTCCAGTAAGACGAGAAATCTAAATCAAAATGTCTATTCTCATTTCTGAGATAGAAACTGTATCAGGTAATCACGATATAATGATGACTCTAAAATTCTGGAGTAATGATATTAATAGATTCTGAAAATAACTTTACTCTTGAATCCTGTTATGCATTTAACTTCAAAATTGAAGAAGTTCTCTTCAGGCAGTCGTATCTATTCTTCAGGTAGTCGTATTAGAGAACAAGTAGCTCAGGTTGGATTTGATGAATTTCACAAACATTCAGCCCAGATCATACAGACTGCTGTGTTTGGTGAGGATGAGGATGGTAATCTGAAAGTTCCCCTCATATTTACAGCTAATAATCTGGTAAGTATCATCATACTGTCTAATAACCATGGGTCACTATGTTTTGCTGATTTTAGTCACCATCTTCAAAATTTTCTTTTTCTTTACTGTGAATAATTTTATTTTCCTTGATATCAATTTAAAGTGTTCATTTTTTTGTTCTTGTTGTTTTGAGGATACTTAGTTTTGTGGTTTTTACTTTTTCTTGATATCAATTTCATTGATTTATGGTTTATTTAAATCTTAATTAGCACTAAGTGTTAAAATGGGAAGATACTTCATTTGCTTCCTGTGTGAAAACAAAATGTTACATCTGGTTGATCAATACAGTGGAACCCCCGAAAACCTGCCCCTCTGAAAACCGGATTCCTCTGAAAACCGAACTTTTACTTTCGGTCCAGAATTTTTGCCTATATATTCAAGTAAAAAAATCCTCTGAAAACCGAACATCAGCTCATATATATTCTTGTCAAATTAACCTCCAGAAACTGGCCGAAACCATGTATTACCTGGAAAATCAGTGAACCGTAATACATGTCATCCTTAATCGATCGATGATTGACATCATTCAACAAAAAAAGGTGTGAAAGTCGTTAATCAAACAATAATCAGGCATCAATAAAAACGTTGGATTGAAATTAACAACAATTAATTGTATTAAAATAATGTGCACGTGGTACATTTATGGCACGATTTTACAACATCGTTATAATACATTGTAATACACTTCCGGTTTCACTCTCTGGATCAGATACGACTTTTCCGGGACTTCCTAAAACCGGACCCTCTGAAAACCGGCTGATTTCTCCGGTCCCACACCTGTTCGGTTTACAGAGGTTCCACTGTATCACAATATTGTGACCATGTTTACAACAAGGAAAAGGTGGAATTTAGAACTGATATGAAATATTTTTAACAATATTGTAGGTGATAAGTAGTGTAGATATACAGTCTATAGAACCTGTGGATACTAAAATGAGGGACAGTCTGAGTAAATCTGTACAGCTGGCTATTGAAATATCTACCAAGTAAGTAGTAAAATGATAGACAGTCTGAATAAATCTGTATAGCTAGCTATAGAAATATTTACCAAGTAAGTAGTAAAATGATAGACAGTCTGAGTAAATCTGTATAGCTAACTATAGAAATATCTATCAAGTAAGTATTAAAATGAGGGACAGTTTGAGTAAATCTGTATAGCTAGCTATTGAAATATCTACCAAGTAAGTAGTAAATTGAGGGATAGATGATCTGTACAGCTAGCTATAGAAATATCTACCGAGTAAGTAGCAAAATGAGGGATGGTCTGAGTAAGTCTAAATAACTGGCTATAGAAATATCTACCAAGTAAGTAGTAAAATGAGGGACAGTCTGAGTAAATCTGTATAGCTGGCTATTGAAATATCTACCAAGTAAGTAGTAAAATGAAAGACAGTCTGAGTAAATCTGTATAGCTGGCTATTGAAATATCTACCAAGTAAGTAGTAAAATGAGGGACAGTTTTAGAAAATCTGTATAGCTGGCTATTGAAATATCTACCAAGTAAGTAGTAAAATGAGGGACAGTCTGAGTAAATCTGTATAGCTAGCTATAGAAATATCTACCAAGTAAGTAGTAAAATGATAGACAGTCTGAGTAAATCTATATAGCTAACTATAGAAATATCTATCAAGTAAGTATTAAAATGAGGGACAGATTGAGTAAATCTGTATAGCTAGCTATTGAAATATCTACCAAGTAAGTAGTAAATTGAGGGATAGATGATCTGTACAGCTAGCTATAGAAATATCTACCGAGTAAGTAGTAAAATGAGGGATGGTCTGAGTAAGTCTAAATAACTGGCTATAGAAATATCTACCAAGTAAGTAGTAAAATGAGGGACAGTCTGAGTAAATCTGTATAGCTGGCTATTGAAATATCTACCAAGTAAGTAGTAAAATGAAAGACAGTCTGAGTAAATCTGTATAGCTGGCTATTGAAATATCTACCAAGTAAGTAGTAAAATGAGGGACAGTTTTAGAAAATCTGTATAGCTGGCTATTGAAATATCTACCAAGTAAGTAGTAAAATGAGGGACAGTCTGAGTAAATCTGTATAGCTAGCTATAGAAATATCTACCAAGTAAGTAGTAAAATGAAAGACAGTCTGAGTAAATTTGTATAGCTAGCTATAGAAATATCTCTATTTAAGTAGTAAAATGAGACAGTCTGAGTAAATCTGTATAGCTGCTTATAAAAATATCCACCAAGTAAGTAGTAAAATGAGGGACAGTCTGAGTAAATCTTTATAGCTAGGTATAGAAATATATATCAAGTACGTAGTAAAATTAGAGACAATCTGAGTAAATCTGTAGAGCTGGCTATAGAAATATCTACCAAGTTAGTAGTAAAATGAGGGACAGTCTGAGTAAATCTGTATAGCTGGCTATTGAAATATCTACCAAGTAAGTAGTAAAGTGAGGGACAGTCTGAGTAAATCTGTATAGCTGGCTATAGAAATATCTACCAAGTAAGTAGTAAAATGAGAGACAGTCTGAGTCAATCTGTATCGCTGGCTGTTGAAATATCTACCAAGTAAGTAGTAAAATGAGGGACAGCAGTCTGAGTAAATCTGTATAGCTGGCTATTGAAATATCTACCAAGTTAGTAGTAAAATGAGAGACAGTCTGAGTAAATCTGTATAGCTGGCTATTGAAATATCTAGCACGTAAGTAGTAAAATGAGAGACAGTCTGAGTCAATCTGTATAGCTGACTGTTGAAATATCTACCAAGTACAGTTATAAGTGGTAAAATGAGTCACAGTCTGTACTGATCTCCCAAGTTTGGTTAGAATTTACAACCCAGCTGACAGGCTATTGGATTTATCCATTGTTAGATGCCCTTACAGTTTCAGAGCAGGGTAAGTTTTTTCAGTTTTGAAGAAATAGAGAACAGAGAAAATTACTCTGTATATGTTACCTAAGATGTGGTTATAAGGTCTTCAATAAGCTATAAGAAATTAAAATTCCCTTATGATGGGCTTGCAATTATACCCTGGGGATGGTTTTAATTCTACAGAAAACAGTATATAAAAAGAGAAAAGAGTTAAACTGATTAACTGCTAAACTCTAAATTTTTATGTTAATACATGTATATGAAGTTCAAGGAAAAAGAAACAATGAAGTAATTCATAGAATTCACATCAACCTAGATGTATGATTCCACTATTTCTTTATAATTTTTCAGTTCAATAGAGGCTGCAGCATCTCATGAAGCCATGAGAAATCAACAAATAGCAAGAGGTCAGCTGGAAAGACAGAAATTAATTAATGAAATGGATTCTGAAAAAGAAAAGACCAAGTTATTAGAACTACAGGCCATCACAGCAGCTGTTGAGTCTACAGGTCAGGCCAAGGCTGAGGCACAAGCTCAGGCAGAAAGAATGCTTATTGAATGTGAAAGTGAAATTGAATGTAAGTTTTTCTTACAATGATAATCAATGACATCATTAGCTTTGTGTTATTAAGGAAATTGAAAATAATTGTTTTGATAGTTTTAAACAACAGTGGTATAATGATATAAATTCAAATGATAGTAATAAATTGCAAACCTATAGGCTTTTTAAAACTTCTTTTGATGTAAAAAGTTATTTAAAAAATACTATGCCTCATAAATACAGATGTGCATTTGCAAAATTCCGGTGTGGTGTGGCACCTTTGAAAATTGAAACTGGTAGATACGAAAATTTATTCTTACAAAATCGAGTATGTTTTAATTGTAATGGGAATATTGAGGATGAAAAACATGTAGTGTTAAATTGTCCAATATATGCAGATCTATGTGATGCTCTTTTTAATTATGCTTTTTATGTTGGTTACAATTTTATTAATTTGTCTGATGGCGAAAATTTGTTTCTATCTTTGGTAATGAAAACATGTATTATTTTACAGCCAAAATCTGCCAGGAAGTTTTAATTAGAAGGAGAAATGTTTTATATTTGTAATATTAATATTTTGAACAATAGTCTCTCATAACTCTTATCAGAGTGGCTGTTAAATGTATATATGCTGTGCTGTTTCATGTGAATTGATATTTTATTACATTGTAAGAGGTGAGACTTTAATAAAGTATTTGTTGTTGTTTTTGTATTGAACATAATGAGTGGATAGAGCATGTTTTAAATCTTGGTATTGTGGTTAATACCATAAAATTCAAATGATGTTGATTGTGGGTTCTCTTATGTATTTTGTCTTGTGATAATGGAAATTGAAAGTATGAAATTTTATATTTTCTTGTAAAGAAAATATAGGAACTTTCTAAAAACTTGGAATTACAATTGGATCCAGATTATGGATTCATAGCTGTGTGTATGGACAAATTCTGCCAGAATGTGGTTCTATATGTAATAATTATGTAATTAAATCCAGTTTTTGTCATCATACAGATTTGAATAAAATGTAGATTGTTTAGTATTGTATTTGTATATGAATATATATATTTTTTACTGTGTTTATAAACATTATAAAAATGTTTTTATATTTTTTTAAATATTTATAATTTTTTTTTTGCAGCAGCTAAACTTAAAGCTGAAGCAGAAGAAATAGAACACTTTGCCCAACTGGAAACACAAGGAATGGTAAGAGTTATTCAAGGTTCATTATAATTTATTGTACACTAATTTTCTATGGTTTTTGGAGAACCGTTATTCTAAAAGAAAAGAAAAAGAAAAAACCACAGTGAATCATGAACACTGATTTGCAAGAAAATTTAGCAGACAGCTGTGTTCAGGAAAGTGCTATTGTGTGGTATTTTGTTATGTGTTAAAAAGCCTTACCGCAAGATGAAGTACAGCAATAAAAGCACACTTCCTTTGCTTAAACTTACTTTTATCACAGGCATGTGTAGAATTTATCCACGCCCATTTCTATCAAAATATTGTAATTGCCAGCTGAATTTGCAAGATTTTAGTACTAAAAATTGAAAATATTTTTATGTTACCATGTTTTTTTAAGTTAAGAGCTCAGGAATTATCTTACCAAAGACAATTGAATAGGATAGAACTAGATTTGGAGAAGGGAAGGTCAGCTATAGAGGTAATTATTCTTTAGAAGAGTTTCTTTCTTAAATATATGGGAAATGCATCAAAGAGACACCATTCCCTCTCAGTTGGAATTGAATGTCTTTTTTTTCATAGATTTCCAGGAATCTTATAAGAAGCAAACTCATCCCTTCAGTCATTAAAAGTATTTTTAATTTAAATTAGATGCAAGGTCTGTCTCTAAGACACTGTTCTATAAATGTCATTTGTTTCATCAAGTTTATGGCATCATTGCATCTTATTGAAGGATTGACTGTATTTTTTTCTTGTCTGTGATGAAATATTTCCTTTGCTCTGAGGTTATTTTAATAGACTGAAAACATAATTTGGTCCATTTTTATGATTTACTTTATTGTCAGATTTTATCATTCATTTTTTTTTTTCAGGTGAACAAATTCAGGTCAATGGTTGCAACTTTAGGAAGAAAAACATTGGAAGCTATGGCAATCGCAGGTCCTGAAGGTCAGGTAGGTGTAAAGGTCAAGACAAAATTTTAAATTATATCAGAGTTTAAGGTATGATCGGTATAAACATGGTACTAGAGCTAATTAAGGCATGTAATAAAGCAGAATGTTATGGGTGGATTATTTATTTTATTTTTTCTTTGGTTGATCAGGGCTTAAACTTCAGGGCAATTCAGGTGAAGAAGTTGCCTTGTCGTGTTTCACTTCGCCCAAACACTTGTCAAAAGCGAAGTTCAAGTCGCCCTGAAAATTGTCAAATTGCCTGAAGTTGTGTTAGAAGCGAAGTTTGAGTTGACTATAAATTTAATTACTCGCCTGAACCATTTCAATGGTCGAAATAGCGAATATGACAGTCGTTATTATAAGGAAATTCCGACTCGTGTAATGACAATAAAGTCCATGGCGCCATTTTTTTCAATTAATCAACAAAGGGAAATAATCCAATAAGAAAATATGGGTAAACTGAGCCCACTGACACCTCGGACCACAGTAAGTCGGACCGGAATAACAATAATTTAGACGACCCGGACCATAGTGATTATGAGAAAGATACTGTGAATGAAGTAACAATTAGATTTTTTTAACTTCTTTATGTTGACTCTGTCATACACATTTTGTAGACTTGTTTAGAAGGCATGCAACTTTAATTTGCCTTAACACAGTTGAACTGTAAATCAGAGAATGAATCTGAATTTCTTTAAAATAAAACATTAAAAACATTAGAATAAGACTAGCTCTTTAAAAAAACATAATCATAGTGCCAATTGGTGCTTTGAACGTCGCGTAATGACTTCTCCCTGTCTCTCTCCACTTCTCCTTGTCAGCCTCAGAAGGAGAAGTCACTTCTCCCTGTTAGTGTCATCCAGGCAGAGCCCTGGTTGATAAGAAATTGGTTGATGCTTTTCAATAGTTAAAAGAAATTGGTTGATGTTTTTCCATAGTTAAAAGAAATTGGTTGATGATTTTCAATAGTTAAAAGAAATAAGTGTACACAACAAAATATTAAGGAAGAAAGGGGTTATTTGATTATAGAATGGATAACCATATTTCATCTAATTTTATTTTGTCTTTATCTGTTTCAGGTGAAATTGTTGAAGGGATTAGGATTACAGAGTACTCTTATAACAGATGGTAAAACTCCTATAAACCTGTTCAATACAGCACATGGACTTGTTGGTTCTACACAGGAACAAATATGATAAATTGTCATTGTGATATTTACATACTGTTTACGATCTGAAACTGTCATTAACACAAACACTGATTAACCTAGAAATCACAAATTTTATTTATAAAGAAATTTCAAATAGATTTTCACATTATCACATAATTTGACCAATCAAATCTATTGATTTTGAGGTTATCCTAAGATTTTTTTTTTTAAATACCATATGTATTACGTTATAGCAAAATGTAGTTGCATTATTCTCTGTCTTCAAAAAAAAAATATAGTGAGCCATGAAAATGACAGAAAACTGAGAGGCATTGATTAATTAATTTATTTTCAGTAAGTGTCTTTTTACTTAATTTTGAATGTGTTATGAGCCTGAATGAAAATATAGGTTATATTTGAAGATGCTTGTTGAAATGATTTCGCTTAAAAATACTTTGATATATTTACATACGATAACTTTTCCTGTAATAAATTGACTTACGGTAGATTTGAAAATAGTGCACATTGTTAAAGCAAAAATAATGTGAAAAAATGTCTTAAGATTCAAAATTTGGGTGTTTTAAGATATGTATTGGGTTTCACAGACTTGTCTTTGGTCTTATTTGTGTATGTTTGTATTCAAATTGGATGTTTTAAATTTTTATCAGTAGAAATTAACTCAAGTTTCCAAATTGACAGTGTATGGTATTGATATTTATAAAACTATTTATTTATTGTTATGTAATTTTATATAATATTTACAATATAGTTATACTTTAAAAAGGTTTTGGAGTAATAATTTTCTAGTCTGTATATGTAACAATATTCAGAAATATATTTCTATTATGTATAATAACCATGGGTTTGTATGTTATTTTTTATGTTTGTTTGTTCTACTGTGCTATCACACTGTTTCTCTAAAATTTTATCTTGTGGTTGCAATGTTTTGAACCTTTCAGAAAATCTATTTTCTAGGGTCTTTTGTGTATAGGGATTTCACATCCTTTTATATGTAGAAAGTGACTCTTATTTTATTGCAGTGTTGATTTGATATGTTTATTTTATCATATTTGAACTATTGTTATATGATAAATAGTCAGTTATCTCCCTTAACCAAGTAATCAAGGGGAGATAATTGTTAGTTATTGTATTAACTCCCATTGGTAGTTTAGGTATTTGAGAAAGCTGACTAATGTATTTCTCATGGGTGCAATATTTCTAAAATCTATGATAAATTTGTAAAATATTTGAATTGATATCGTTGCATATTTGCTATTACTTTGGATTCATTAATATTCGTTGTATACCAATTTTCGTGGTATTCGTGGGGACCAGTTAACCACGAATTTAAATATACAGCGAAAAATAATATTTTTACTTCAGTTTATTATGAAGTTTGAAAGCACTGAGTTTTGTACCTATTCGAGACAACATTGAACAATTGTGTTTTTACAGCATGTACTTGGATACTGACATATGATGAGTCAGCTATATCCATAGAGGATATAGTGTTTCTTGTAATTTTGTTTTTAGTAACAAATAAACGCTCAAGCAATTTTCTTTTAAAATTTCTTGACTGTAAATTGTCGTGGAATTCACTTCCAGTTTTTTATTCAAACATTCAAGAAAAATATTAATCCTAATTAGGCCTAAACAATACAGACTTTCTCACAAATTACAGTAAAAACATCTTGTCAAAAGATAATACAGCAGAAATTATTGATCGTAAACGGATTAAAGATAGGTATGTATGTACCCCGAGGTATTTGGATTGCAATTTTGTCAATACATATTTCACACCTGATTAACCTAACAAGTAAATAATTACGGATATTGTCAATCTTGTTAAAAGTCATGACAAATTTGAACTGTCTGTTTGTTACACTTTTGTTTTATAGGCTTAAAATCAGTACTTTACTGTACAATATCACAGTCTGATCGGCAGGTTTTGTCGCATTATTTTCATAATATCTGATTTGCCAAGCCATGAATTTCAGTATTTCAACAACATTTTATATTTTTTTTTTCTAAGGAAGCAATCCACGAATTTACGTATCCCACGAAATGCCTTTTTTTCTCTATCCACGAAAATTGGTATCCACGAAAATAAATGAATCCACAGTATTCCATTTTTGAACTGCTTTCTTGTATTTGAATCTTTAAGAATAATTCTGATTATGATGTTTTTTCTACAGTTTCTGATCATGACTAAAGATAACTTCTTATAAAATAGATAGGTCTCTGTATTTAATTTTGGTTTGTATTTGTTAAAACTTATATGCAAACAATAGATATCTTGATATTTGCTCAGTTTATCACAGGCAAAAATGCCCACACATGTGTCACACATGAACCTGGTCACAGGTCACATGCCTTACATGCACGCTTTATGCTACACATGTGAATGGCATGTATCTGAAAAATGCAAGTGCCACGCATGTGTTTCAAAACCCATGTGACATGTGCGATGTATGCATGTGCAATGCATGTGACACATGTGTTGTATGCATTCATGATATGTGTGAATCATGCGTATTACATGTGTGTGACACAAAACGCATGTGCACATGTGTGGCATTTTTTCCTGTGTATCAACTTTGTTTTAAAGGGAAACTCTGTAACAAATCAATTGTAGATAAAGAGCACTTTAAAAATATCCTTTTCTTGTATAGAGCTTGTAAAATTCTATAATTGGCACTGTTTGTCATCCCTTGGATGCTTTCTTTTCCATGTTTGACAGTATAATTGGGCCAATTACTAGATATCAAATTTTACACTGACGAAAATTGTAACATTTGTAAAAAATTTTTAAAAAATTGTTTAAAAAAAATATTATGGTTCCACATTTTATTACTTATATAATCTTGTTTCTTTGATCATGTTACTCAACTGTTATTTTTGTTGTTAACACTTCAAATAATGAGCACTGTGATATAAGTAATGATGTTTTGTGATATAGATAATGAAGGAAAAATTGTTTTGTATTAAATGATTTTGTACAATTTTGAAGTTTAATTGTTATTAGCACTCAGAGGCCTTCAAAGAGGATAACTTCACTTCAGTCATGATTTCAAGCAATCTACATAATTAAATTACAAAATTATAAAAAAAATACATATTTCAGCTTTGGAAGGAAGTAATTGTATATTGAAATGTTGGAAGGTGCAACAGTGCAGATAAATTAAATGTTTTAATACTTGTGATAGGTAAGGTTTTAGATTTCAATAATTAAAACTTTGCATTTTGAGATTTGCTAGAAATATTCTTTGGCAAAAAAAGTACAGCAATAGCATAAATAAATCTAACAATATTGTCTGTTAAGGAAGATTCTGAATAATAATTTTATGCATAAATTTCTTACAGAGAGGAAGTCAGTGTTCTCCCCAGAACTTTTAAATAGCATTGTGGTAAAAGATTCAGATAGGTTTATAATGAATCGTTCTTGTAATGAAAATATTTATGCAAATTTGAATAAAATTTCTGATCATTTATGAGAAATAATAATTTATTATTCTGGTTATCCCTAATGTAAACTAAGGTAAAAGGGAACATATTACTGCATAAAATTAGAAAATATATACATTGGTGTAAATTAATAGCACAATGCCAAGTAGTTATAGCACAGTGGAGAACAATTATAGCACAGTGGTGAATAATTATAGCACAGTGGTACCACTGTGGTATATAAGCCTGGGGAGAACACTGGAAGCAATTTAATAATTACACACAAGAGGAGTAAAGAAATATAGAAAATACTGTCAATTTACCATACAATAAAATTCCAAAATGGTACAGACAAATAAACAATCAGAAGGCACATTCAGTAAGTTGATGCTGCAGGTACGAACAAAACTTGAAAGACATACTGGCATATATTTTTAGATATCTACCACTGGACATTAAACAACAATTCATCTATCATTAGATGATAACTAACATATTAAACATAAGTGGTCACAGGAAAGTTTGACAATGAAACACAACCAATAAATAACATCATACTCAAAGAAAATTTAAAATAATGCCAACAAAATACAACATGGAGTCGGGTAGTCTGAAATGTTTTATGTCAATTAATGTTTTGTCTAAGATCCAATTTCATAATTTTCATTTCCTTCTGATGGATGATTATCATTGATTTTCAAGTCTATTTCTTCATTATTTAATCCATCACATACTTTGTCTCTCCTCTGACAACTTTTCCTGAAATAATATTCATGTATCAAAATTTATATAATTACCAAAAATATATTGTGAACAAAATGAAAAGCTTTGATGACTTGTACTTTCGAATATCTGTTCATGTTTGTTATTGTTTAGCCCTTAACATACCATATATCATTTCATTATCATCCTGTATAAGAATCAGGAAGCAATGCAAATTCAGCATCTGACGTTTGTTGAAACTCAGATTTAGAATCTATTTACTGGGGCTATTTAGTATTTTTCTTGTAGTTTTGGCTGTGGCTTATAAGGCCTTAAGTCAACAACTACCATGTCTTACATTATTCTGCAACTTCAGGGGAAAAAATTGGTCACATTTGTTTAAGGCTAAATTTAATGAATTAGCGATAAAAAAGACTTTATTGGAAAATTTGAGTGACTTCAGAATTAGAAATGGCAATAATAAAGTACAACTACGAAATATGGTTATAGTTTATTGATGTTTAAAAAGAAATTTATGAAATATTCCAGATAAACCAGTTGCAGTGGATGTGATACACGTAGTAGACCTGATGGGAGGTTGTCTCACTGACACATAAAAAAATATTATTCACCGATTTTCATACTTCAACATTCACAAACGAAAATGCCCATTTATGTTAACAGTGATCCTCAGTTGGTTAAATGAAATATTTTTATTTCACAATTTAAAAGTTTTTGCACATACTTCTGGTATCTTTGTTCCCGAGAAATGACACGAAACTATCAATTTTGTCATACCCTTATAATTGCAGATTCCAAAAACAAACCATACCGACTGATAATATGTGCTGATAGATATATGTACAGTTTAATGATAATTGAAACAATAAAATAAGGAATACAGACAAATTATTCATAACTCGTCTGACGTAAGTTCTTAGCTATATGGCAGCGTAATTTTCGCGAAGATTGTAATATTTGTAATTGGGGTAAAATTTGGTTTTATACGAAAATAGCAAAAAAGAAAAGCTTGTCGCCTTAGAAACGGAATTCGACTACTCTGTTAAAAATTATGCACAATCGGAACAAATGCATCATGGACTAGGAATTTAAAAATGATAACAACACCATTCTCCGGTTATTTCATAAACGTTTTTTGGCTGTTTGATACTTGAGCTTGAAATGTACTTCAGTTCAAGGATTTAAATAGTATTTAAATCCTTGTTTAGTTGATCCAGTGGAAGGAAAGTGTACAGTAGAACAAAGATATCAAAGATTCAATTATATTACATTATGTACAGTTAATTGTGAATGTCTTCAATAACCCACCCTGTAAAAAGTGAAAATTTAGGTAACGGAGGAGACCAACAGCACACCTCCATATCAAAACTATGACATTTATATTGCACGTGGTAGATCTCCTTAGCTGAAATTTGGCTTCCTATTTCGGTATTTTTGGTTATGAGTACTTCTTGTTTTAAAATAAGTTTGGTTTCTGGTCTTCCAAATGTTTCGGTTTTAATGCTGCTGATGAGAGGTAACTCCTTGAAATGCGTCGTATACAGCATAGTTAAATTTACTATATCTAATATTAGTATCTTTGGATTGTTATTTTATAAGACAAACAAACATATAACGTATTTTTAGGGTAGCCTGAAACTTAAATTGTTTATTTATCTTACCGTTTTAGTCCCACAGCATCATCGATGAATTGTGGTAATTTAATGTTTCTTGTTTCTGGTAGAAAAAACGAGAGAAGTCCTGCACAAGTTCCTATAGCCCCCAAAAATTATTAGTGGTAAAGCAACTCCAAACTGTGTGTCGATCAAGGTGCCCTAAATAAAAAATATAAAACCAAGAACTAAAAATAAATGTGTTTTTGGCACACTACACAATTCACTGCAAGATAAAAGGGATATTTTAATTTTTAAATCTGATTTCTGCATTATTTTTAAAAATGATTTTATAATTATTTTATTTGGCTAAAGATAGCAAAATTAGTCCAATCAATCTAGCATAAATTTGACCCTAACTTAAAATAATTGCAAAAGAAGATTTTTAGGTTTTAATCTTTAGAATTATACCCCAAATATGCACAGAAAAAAGTCCAACAAAATCTAACTTGAGGAAGACTAAAAAATCACGATTTTAAAATTCCTATGGAGATTTGCATTGAAAATGTGAGATAACTCTGCAAAAAAGGCAGGAATATCAATAAAAATTTATACAAAATTATAACTTTGCCGCTTCTATTCAGCAAAATGTATTGATTCTTGATATTTCAGCCGTCTTTAGAGTATAACAAACAACTCGATCTAAAGGTGTTTTCATATCTTTTATCAAGCTACAACCTAGATTTCGTAATTCATTAGTTGACCAATTATTAAATCTTTCAACATATCAAGGTAAAGAATCTCAAATTTAATAAAAATGATTAAGCATATATTCTTCTTTTTGTGGTTTAAAGTTTCTTTAAACAAGGTAGATGCTGAACAAATATAATTTACAGATATAAACAATACCAAATTTTCACATTATTTTTTCAAAATGGTCACAAAGCCATAAATTTGCAATTTCTTTAATGAAAAATGTGCAAAAAAAATAAAAAAATAAAAATACCCATAACACTTTGGTTTTGTACATTTCATGAGCAGAAGATTATATAATATAGTCAAATACGAACATATAACCCCATCAAAGTATCATACTTTACATGAATTTTAAGAAAATCAACCAAAAACTGACAAAAAAGACTAATTTTTGCGGAGTTATCTCCCGTTTCCAATGTTAATTTCCATAGGAAATTAAAAATGCTGATTTTGAGTTTTCCTCAAGTTAGATTTTATGGGACTTTTTTCTGTATATTTGGGGCTTAATGCTATAGATTAGAACTAAAATATTTTCTGTTGCAATTAGTTTGAGGTTAAAACTTAAATTGACTGGATTAAATAGACAAGATATTAACATATCATCGACCCTTAGCATGAGAAAATGATCACCAAATCTCAACAATAAGCAGATATCATCAACCCTGTTATGTAGCACAAGTCTATGCCCACCAAATCTCAAGAACAAGCAGATATCATCGACCATGTTGTTAGCATAAGAAAATGCTCACCAAATCTCAACAATAAGCAGATATCATCGACTCTGTTATGTAGCACAAGTCTATGCCCACCAAATCTCAAGAACAAGCAGATATCATCGACCATGTTATGTTAGCATGTTAGCATAAGAAAATGCTCACCAAATCTCAACAATAAGCAGAAATCATCGACCATGTTATGTAGCACAAGTCTATGCCCACCAAGTCTCAACAATAAGCAGATATCATCGACCCTGTTATGTAACACAAGTCGATGCCCACCAAATCTCAACAATAAGCAAAAAATCATCGACCCTGTTGTAGCACAAGTCGATGCCCACCAAATCTCAACCACAAGCAGATATCATCGACCCTGTTAGCATAAGAAAATGCTCACCAAATCTCAAGAACAAGCAGATATCATCGACGCTGTGATAAAGCATAAGAAGATGCTCATCAAATTTCTTATCAAAAGGATATATCATCGACAGACCCTGTTATATAGCATAAGAACGTGCCCAACAAATCTCAACAATAAGCAGATAACATCGACCAACAACAGTAATATATCATCTAGCCTAATATATAGAATCATAAGAACTATGAAATACAACATTCTTGTACATTTTATTTAGTTGGCCAAGAACATTATTTCTTATTATAGATTTTATTAATCTCTTTAAGACTGCTACAGCATTCCCCGATATCCTTCCTAGTTACCATTGGAAGTTGTTCATTTAAATTTAAATCAATATTATCTATCCTACTATAAAGGGCCAGATAAACTCGCCAAATCTGGCGATACAACATAGGCACATATTGCTTACTAGATTTTTTTGGGGTATTTTTGTCAATATTTACAATGCTTTAAGTTGTTTGAAGGGTACACGTAGTGACTAACAAAATATTATATGATCTTTTGTGACAAACAAGATGGTGAGAAAAAAGGAAAAGAAAAAGGTCGACCAGCATATGCATTATACATGTACCTAAAGGAGGTATTTCTTGAATTGAGATTTTAAAATTATATTTTTTATATGTCCCCATTGCTTTGCTACGCTTCAGTCGGGGTAAAGTTTGCAATTAAAAAAATTTTAAAAAATATTTAAATTTTCTGAAAATTTAAGGAAAAATTCTAAAACACTGCTTCATATATGGGCAAAAGAACCTACATAATACAAGCCATACCTAGAATATAGTTTGACTGGTACATTGTCATACTACTGAAACCATTGAGAACCAACAAAGAATCCAACCACATACAAATCGTTTGCCCACGTTCTAACAAAGTTTGCCAAGAACATTCCAAGCAATGCCAGACTTGATACCGGACGTCTACCAAATCTTAAAATAGAAAAAAAAAGGAAAAAAAAACAGTTGGACGATCGCCAAATTTTATTTTCGTATGTAAACCAGTAAAATTTTCGAATTTCATGAATTCTGCTTGGTGTCCAGTGTTATATCTCAGTTTGGTATGGTCATAACGTTTGGTGGTTGTAAGGTAAATGTTGGAGAGTTATCTCTCTTTATGCATATATGTAAAGTTAATTGGATAAAGTACGGAATTGTAGTCCGGTATTGTTTCTGTATGGTACATGTAGTTTGTGAGTTGTCGTCAGTTTGTGATTTTAAGAGGGATTTCAAGGAATAAACGTGTTTTTCTACGAATATCGACTTTAATTATTATTATGCCAGTCAACAGCATAAGATGGTGCAGAATCCGGTTTTAAACAACAATTTTGTGTGTTTTAAGAACTTTTATGGCACGATCGCATAAGTGAAGTGGAAAATACATATTTTGACAATTTTTGTGCGCGATCAGCAGACGACACTTGTGGAGACTGGTTAATATTTGTATGAAATATTTTTGTGTTATATTTTTGGACATTTGTGAGCTATTTTTCCCACAGAACATTATTTATTCATGTCATCACGGAAGATCCAGAAACAAATTCGGGATTTACGAGTGCCACCATTGCCTGCCCCGACACGTGTTCCAGTTTTGCTGAGCGACAGCAAAGGTTTAAGACTACAGAATCAAGTTTCTGGGAATCCTGGAACGTATCTTAGATTTTGGTGCGAATCAGGAGCAGATTCAGCGAACAGACTACAATACTTGCGTGACAATTTAGCCCGTGAGTTACAAACACTTGGACACATTACGCTGTACGTGTGGGTAGGTACTTGCGACCTAACGGACAAACAAGGAACTTTCATATCTCTTGCATCTCGGGACAATACCAGAGTCAACCAGCTCACAACAAATTTGCTTGAGATTTATCATTTTACTAGACAATTTGGCGATTCGGTCAGACTTGTATTTTTACACCTGCCCGTGTATTCAATCTACCACTGGAATCTTGCACACAATTACACAGGCAACATTGAACAGTTCAAAGATCAGGATTATAAACAAGATATTCAAATTTCCGATGTGAATTTCTTTATTGAAGATACCAATAGACTTCTCCACGCCAACACCCACAGGCGCTTGTCTCAGAAAAAAAATTACTATATATGCCAAGTGAAAAGAAAAGGTCCCCAACTCGGGCAATACAATTTTACGCACCTGCTTCGATTTCCAAAGAATTATCGCTTTCACCTTTAGGTCTCGCTCAAAACTTTTGGATCAATAAAAAATATATTAATTTATCAACACAATGATGTATGACACGCCTACCTTACTTGCCAATCAACAGCGCTTTAGGCATATGAAGTCGGTCAAAAGTGAATTATTTAACATTACTACAATAAACTGCAAATTTGAAGACAAGGAGCAAATAAAAAAAATTAAAATAAAGAAAATGAAGTGTTTAAAAAATTTATTTCTTTGTTCTTTTGTCATGATTAATTAATTGATAAACAATGGTATGAAGAAGTAATAATAAATCGCTGTTGGTAAATAAATTGACAAGTTGATGGTGTTCTATTTATAAATTAATACTCTAGTTTCCAGGTTTTAATTATAGAATACTGAGTTAGCCAATCAGAAGGCAGCAATTCATTTGATCCTTTTCTTCAAATTTGCAGATAATTGTAGTAATGATAAATAATTCACTTTTGACCGACTTCATATGCCTAAAGCGCTGTTGATTGGCAAGTAAGGTAGGCGTGTCATACATCATTGTGTTGATAAATTAATATATTTTTTATTGATCCAAAAGTTTTGAGCGAGACCTAAAGGTGAAAGCGATAATTCTTTGGAAATCGAAGCAGGTGCGTAAAATTGTATTGCCCGAGTTGGGGACCTTTTCTTTTCACTTGGCATATATAGTAATTTTTTTTCTGAGACAAGCGCCTGTGGCCAACACCCCCAAATTTTCTGAAGATTTGCGCAAACCCAGAAAACGCCGAAGTCAGTCCCTTACAGTATATTATTTGAATTTCAAACTGTACAGTGACGGTGTCCATCCAACAAATGAATTAGCAACCTTGTGGCTAGTACGCCTGTGTCGCCTGATCAGAGATGATTGCTATTGATCTGACTGAAATTTAATCAAAATTTTAATTCCATTTGCATTGTACTTTCCTTATATTAGTATACAGTAGTTCTAAAATAGTGGAAAGGACTGCCTTTCCAATTACCAGGTATATATTTATTCAGTAATATTGAGCTTTAAAGTACAATGTCATTTGTTATTTTTTGTCTTTAATTTGGAGATTTTTTTTCTGTGGAAAAGATTGCTTTTCCATACTAATATTTTATTGCTGAATTGGAATTCATTGACCTTATGTATTACGACTGGGAAAATGACAGGCTAAGATATTCAGACAGCGAGGAAGATTTATATACAATTAATCCGTTGTACAAACAAATAAACACTCGCGATGATTCTTTTATAGATAAATACCTTACACCGTCCCGTCAAAATTGTAACGGACCATTAAAACTGTCAAATTCCAATAATCGTGATAATCGTTTTGAAAGTTCTGAAACAAAAAAGAAAAGTATTATGGATAAGTTAGCAACATGTAAAAAATTTTCTGGATATCCAAATGAAAATGGTTCAAAATTTTTGAAAGAGTTTGAATCTTTTGCTACCCTTCATGAATTAGACGAAGAAGACGACGATTCAAAATTATTAGCGGCTTTTCATTTACATTTACAAGGCCCTGCCCTTACATGGTACAATGGATTAACATCAGGTTTAGATTGGAATGCTGTAAAAGAACGTTTTAAGGCTAAATATGTAAAATTTAATTGGGAACATCCGTCAGTCGTCATTGAAAATCAGTTGTTTAACAATATGAAATTACATCCAGGTCAAGAAATTGAGGACTTTTATTGTCAACTTGTAGAAAAGGGTGAATTACTTTCTAAACCCGAACATGAAGTAAGGTCAAAGTTTATTGACGGATTGCCAGATAAGCTTGCTTTTTATGTCCGTGCTAGTAAACCTAAAGATTCCGCGGAAGCCTTAACTTTAGCGAAAACAGGCGAAGCCTACAAGTACCGGGAATCTGAAAATACAGTAGCAGCAGCGCGGAACGATTCCAATAATACAGAAATTGAAGGGTTAAAATGTCAGTTAAACCAGCTTACAGAAATGATGAAAGGTATGCAAAACCAAACACAGACATAATCACATACAAACTCATCCCCTGGTTTTAGGCGATTTCAACAAAATCAATCCACAAATGTGCCTCGCCGAAATTTAGCATGCTTTGGTTGTAACGGTATGGGTCATATTAAGAAGTACTGTAACTGGAACGGAACTGGCAATCTTTCACCCCAGTCCAAATGTCAGTTATGTTCACAAAATGGACATGTAGCTTTACAATGTAGACAATTTCAAAAAGTGAATCAAAATAGCCCTACACCGTCAGTAAAATGTCAAATATGCTCAAAATCTGGACATTCAGCAAAAGAATGCTCACAGTTTCAACAGGTAAACTCGTCCCTCCTGGGGGCCACAGGGCACGCTCCCCCAGGAGACCATCCATAAATGCTACTAGGATACGCAGTAGATCTATTTCACGTGTAAATAGTGAAAATGTGAATGTAAATAGTAATATTTGTGCTGCAAATACATGTATTAACAATTTAAATTCAAATTCCTTGTCAGAACAAGACAGTGAAACGGACACTAAACATGTTTTAAATGATGATAAACGTTCAAAATTTTTATATTTGACTGTGCGCTTTGAATCTAAGCTTGTTTCAGCATTAGTTGATACCGGAAGTTCTGTAAACATTATTTCAGAGCAACTTTACAATTCTTTGCCATACAGTAAGAAATTCAATTTTAAATCGGATGTCAGCGATTCAATAGTTTTAGCCAATAATGAAAAAGTGGCAATCGTCGGTACAGCTGTGGTTAAAATGAATATTTCGGGTGTAAACCATAATGTTTTCACATACATTTTGAAACTTTCGTCACATCCTATTATTCTAGGGACAAATTATTTGATTGAAAATAAAATGGTGCTTGATTTTAACCAAATGACCGCCATTCCAAAGAAAGCAAAAGTATATTGCACAAAACGAACAGTGATAATGCCTAATAATGAAACAATTATTTGGGCCAAAGTCCCGTCGAATGTTTTGTATGGAAAGCAAGGAATTTGTACTTCTAGTAAATATATTTTGTCGAAAGGATTAATTGCTTCAAAAGCTGTCGTTTCTGTGTCTCAGAATAGACAAATTCCAGTAAAAATATTGAATCCAAATAACTGTTGTATTGACTTGTATAAAGGGAAAGCTTTAGCGGACTTTGATGAAGTTACTTCAGATTATGAGATGTTTCCTTTTAATAGAGACAAATAAATAATATGTGCAAAATATAGACTTATTACAAGATGATGTCAAATCACGAGATAATACGACAACTGACATTGAAATGTCGCATTTTATTAACAATTTCCCTTTTGAGAAATGCGAACTTTCGGATTCTGAGACTAAGGACTTGCAAAACTTTTTGTTTAAAAACAAAGACATATTTGTTACAAAGTCAAATGCAAGCCAAGGATTCACCGACGTTGTCCAACATAAGATCATACTTAAACCGGATGCCAAACCAAAATATCAGAAACCTTATCGTTTATCACCCGATAAAAAGGAGGTTTTAAGGCACCACCTTGACAATTTACTTGAACAGGAAATAATTTCTCCCGCGAGTCCAGACGAGGAACTTCCGATAACGAGTCCGATTGTGCTAGTGACAAAGCGTGTACACGGTAACAAATCAGGTCCACCTTACAACAGAGATGCCAGTATTTCACAGTTTAGATTCTGTTGCGATTTTAGGTACTTAAATTCTCAATGCCAAAATTTTTCATACAACATTCCTGATCTGAATGACCTAACAGAGTCCTTTTCGCAACGAAAACCTAATCTAATAACCTCTATAGACTTATCCTCCGGATTTTTCCAAATGAAAATATCACCGTCAAGTTCAAAATATACAGCTTTCAACACATGTTTCGGAACGTTCAAATTCAACCGACTTCCAATGGGACTCAGTTCAGCACCAAACTCGTTTCAATTGTTAATGGACAAAATTTTGTCAGGATTAACTTTTAAGTCTTGTCTCTGTTACCTGGACGACGTCTTGGTATGTTCCGAAACATTCACAGAGCATCTTGATGACTTAACTGAAGTTTTCAACCGCTTTAGGAGTGCTGGTCTTAAGCTTAACCCGCAAAAATGCCATTTTGCTAGAAAATCCTGTATATTTCTAGGACATCATATTTCAGCTGAAGGACTGAAACCGCCCCCTGACCGAGTACAAGCCTTACAAACGTATCCGTCACCTCGGAATATTAAAGAACTGCGCCGAGTTTTAGGCATGTTTGGCTGGTTTCGGAAATTCATTCCACATTACAGTGAAATTACACAGCCGTTGACAAAATTGTTAAGAAAAGGTACCCAATTTCAGTGGACCGAAGAACAAGAAAATGCGTTAAAAAGCCTAAAAAGTAATTTACTCAACTCCGACATTTTGGCGTTTCCTCAATTTAATATTCCGTTTTATTTGGCAGTCGATTCATCAGCAAAAGGTATTGGCTATATGTTGTACCAAAAACATCAGGATGAAAGTGGAAATTTTTCAAAAACAAGAGTTGTTCGTTTTGGATCCAAAGCTTTGAATCATTGGCAAAGATCGTATGGCCCAACTAAACTTGAACTACTAGGAGTTGTTACAAGTATCACGGATTGTTCAAGCTACTTGAGAGGTAGTAAATTCATTGTCGAGTGTGATCATAAAGCCCTGCGACCTTTAATTGAAAAGCAATTAAAAGGCGCCATTTACGACAGATGGCTGGCCATACTACAACAGTACAATTTTGAGATGAGATATAAACCAGCCTCTCAAATGCAAGTCGCAGATGCTTTATCACGATGCAAAGCAACGGACGTTTCCGACGAAAATGCAAGTCCGGCGGAAGATGACCTTTTCTTTCCGTACGTTGAAGAACAAACCGGAATAATCAACATTTTGAATACTGAAGATGAACACAACGTAAAAAGCTTAAACTTTGCCAATTGTACCACCAACAATGAAGATATCGACGCTGGATATACGGCCGATACCGAAGATGAACTTAATTCATTTCTTGTAAGTGGAAATGATTGCATTTCCTCTAAAATATTGAAACAAGATCTAGAAAATTTAAACTTTTTGACTTCTTTTACTCCGACAAAATTCGACACAAAAATGGTTAGCAGTGGAAAGGATTGTCTTTCCTCACAACACGAGACCTCGAATACAGAAACAATCAAATCAGATGTTGGAAATGATTGCATTTCCACAAAACAAGAAAATTCCGAAAAGTGTACATCATTGATCGATTTAGAAATTTCATTGGAAAATACATTTCAAAATTCCACCAATAGTTTTAATTTGGACGACATATTTAATATCGAAAACAGTA
Organism: Mytilisepta virgata; assembly: GCA_028015205.1. Lineage (NCBI taxonomy): Eukaryota > Metazoa > Mollusca > Bivalvia > Mytilida > Mytilidae > Mytilisepta > Mytilisepta virgata. The sequence continues at coordinate 42,506,039 of CM051516.1, forward strand.
CCGTGTGTCCACCAATTTTATCTTTAAATGCCGTGAAAAATACGGACCAGAAAACACAATATGATACTAAATCAAATCAGGACGACAATATTTTATGCGAATTTGATCCTTTTGCAAATACGGACCAATCTTGTCAAGACACGACAGAACTCATGGAAAATACTTTACAACGTGAACTCACTAGCTTTGGAATTGATAGCAATTCCAGAAAAAACTTTGTTGGACAAGAATCAAACATGTCAACTTTAAATGATATTACTCTAAATGCCGTGGATAATGAAACACAAGAAACCGATGCGGCAAACTTGACCGTTACCCCCGATGAACTAGTGAAAAGGAGTATTGAGTTATTCAAACAATGTGACTACAGTCCAGACAGCGTGAAACTCTTGCAGAACAATGACTCTGGATTAAAACCAATCATAGACTACCTACACAAGGGAATTTTGCCTAAATTTCAACGTGACACAAGGCGACTTATTTTGCGGTCTGCGGATTACATTATGGCAAACAATTTGCTTTACCATACGCGAAAGGCAAAATGTAAACGAACTCAAAATCAGGAGCCAAAATATCAATTGGTTTTACCGAAAGTATTGATACGACCAATTCTTGAACTTTTTCACGATTCGCCGATGGGTGGCCACAGTGGCATACAAAATACTATTGATTTAATAAGTGAACATTTTTATTTCGACAAGTTACCATCCACTGTCACAGAATACGTACAATCTTGTCAGATTGTCAGTCCAGAAAAATGACAAAGGCACACACTAAATCGGGTATTACAGCATACCGAACACCTACAGAACCATTTGAAACCTGGCAAGTTGATTTATTTGGACCACTTCCTGCCACACAAAGGTCAAATACGTACATATTCTCAGCAATAGATATGTTCAGTAGATATGTATATAATGTGCCAATTCCGAATTGTGACTCAATGACTGTGTCTTACGCTTTATTTGATATGTTTTGTCAGTTTGGAGTCTGCAACACCTTAATATCAGACATGGGAAGTGAGTTTATTGCAAACTGCACAAGCGAAGTTTGCAAGTTAATGCAAGTAAGACAAAATTTCACACCTAGTACAATTCATCATTGTCTTGGAGCGTGCGAGAGGACCCACCGCACTTTAGCTGAAAGGCTTACGCCGTACATACAAAAAGGCAAACAATGGGACAATATTCTGCCCGCTGTAACGTTTTCAATGAACGCATCAATTAACTCTTCCACAAAATATTCACCGTTTGAGATAGTGTTTGGCACAAGACCAAAATTTCCAATGTGTTCGTTAAAGCAGACCGATTTTTCAACATTGCCAGCCGATTTCCACGACTATGTCGAAAAACAGGCAAACAAGATTCAAATAATCAGAAACGAAATTAAAACCAATATTGAGAAATCAAACCAGTTAATGAATGAGCGTTACAACAAAAAGGCAAACCCATTGCAGGTATCAGTCGGCGATTATGTGTACATGCTAAAGGATCCTACGGGACAAGGCCGAAAATTCCAACCGAAATACAGTGGACCTTATGTTATTCATACAATAAAATCGAACCATATAGTGAATCTCCGTGATCCGTCTACAAATAAAATATTGAAGAATGATGTACATTTGGACAGATTAAAAGTAGCGTACGTCCGCGCACCAGACCCGGCAGATTTCTTTGTACCAAATGTTCAAACTGCCGTAAATAATGATGAACCACACAGTGCGAATGATGAACCAGAAGTTCACAGGGCTAATGGTGGACCGGTAGTTCACAGTGTTAACGACGAAGCAGTTACTACTCAGTCTGAACCACAACAAGCACCTTTGCGCCGTTCCATGCGTAAACGACAACGACCAGTTCGTTTCCAGTGTTCAACTTTTGATTACGACTCTTCGTCTGACAATATGACACATTCGGACACTTACTATAAGATTAAAAGAGTTTTAGCACGCCGTAACAAAAATGGAACAACAGAATATCGCGTGCAGTTTTCAGGAGAACCGGCACAAAATGCTTTATGGATTCCATATGAACAGTTAAATCCACACACCCAACGATTTGTGCGTTCGAATCCTCCGCCGTTTATTGACTAATTCTAAATATCTATTTCCAATGATGACTATGATGATTATTTCCATTCAACGACAAACGTTTTAAAATTGGAAATGATAGCATTTCCATATATTTCGTACAGTTTAGAGAATAACATTGTTTGAAATCTTCATTGTAAATAGACATTTTTCTGTGGATTCCATATCATGTGAAGTAAAGGTCCGTGATGTTTGACAGTCAATTATTTTGGAAATGATAGCATTTCCATCAATTCCTGAAAGAAATTCTATTTGTTGGAAATTACTGAATTTCCATAAAATCATGACATAATATTTGGACGTGTTTAGTTTACAATTTTATTTGTGCTTAAAATTTCGTTGAAATGTACTTTTGATATGTCTTAATCGTGTGCATTTTACTTTATTGCAGTTTTGGTGTAAAATGTAAACTTATCGAATTGCGAAGGATTTTAATATTTTTTGTGATTGATTAATTTCGGTTACATTTTATAGTGAATATGGTTGATTTTCAGCAACTGCTGTTAGCAGGATTTTAAATGTCCCATATTCGTTTTTCATATATGTACTTGACAAAATTCGAATATCCAGTTTGTTCAATGATAACTTTAATTTTTCATTGTATGAGAAATAGTTACGATTTTTTTTAAATCACCAGAACTATTCGAGTTTTTTTTTGACATTTTTGTTTAGATTCAACATTATTGAAATACTGCATTTTTGAGCTACAGAAAGAAATTATTTGTTTTGATGAAAAGTACCAGAAACAAAACCCATTTTACTGGTTATATTTATTGATGTGGCATATCTGGCCAATATGTTGCTTTTAATAGGTATTTCCATATTTAAGAGTTAGGGTCTCTGCTGGTGTCATCATAATATAAATGTATGCTCTTAAAACAGTCTATTTTTATAGGTTTATGCAGTAAGATTTCACTTGTAAGTTTGTAATAGTATAAATTGTGATATAGGTTGATGAGTAATTTTCCATGGAAGAATATTTTGCATAGTTATTCAGTAACCAGTTTTCACAGTGAACCACCAAAACGTAATGACCATTTGAAACAAACTTGGTTTGTTTTGTTTTCGGGGGGATGTTATATCTCAGTTTGGTATGGTCATAACGTTTGGTGGTTGTAAGGTAAATGTTGGAGAGTTATCTCTCTTTATGCATATATGTAAAGTTAATTGGATAAAGTACGGAATTGTAGTCCGGTATTGTTTCTGTATGGTACATGTAGTTTGTGAGTTGTCGTCAGTTTGTGATTTTAAGAGGGATTTCAAGGAATAAACGTGTTTTTCTAAGAATATCGACTTTAATTATTATTATGCCAGTCAACAGCATAAGACCTGATCGAAATAAGATATTTTGTAATAGAATTGATAAACAGTATGTTGCATATTTTCAAGCAATATAGCACTACAAAAGCGCTATGGTCTGACGGGTAATCTAACAAAACAGTTTTGGCGGTATTGTTTACCCTAGAATATACGATTCTAGTAAGGTAAAAATCGCGTTAGTATTTGATTCACATATTTTAAGATTTTGAGATTCTTTTTTTTTTTTTTTGGTCAACGATGATATCAGAGAAGTGCTGTATCATTTGGTTTCTACAGATATGTGAACAAAAGACCTTACATATCACAAAATAATCCACATATCAACGTGCCAGCAAAGTATCGAACCCATTTTGACATACCATGTCAAACTGAAATAAAATAATACATTAAACATTTATTAAACATGTTATTATACTTAATTATAGCATCAACTTGTAAAATAACTACGTTAATTTTAGCGTGCAAATAAAATAATTCCAGTTTTTCTCTGCCAGCGGGAAATAACCGTCGATTCACGCGATAATCAATGAAAGCAAAATAACTGGCTCTCGAGAACCGACGAGAGCGTAATAACTGATATTTGTCCAGGAGTTTAGTTCAGTATAATAATAACGTTATGTTATCAGAAGGCGGTAATATCCATAATTATTAAATCTCGAAAATAATTATGTATATTACCTTCTTCTGAAGGCCATAATTGTATAGTATTACTCGGTTTATACGTTCATTCCCCACCCCAAAAAAAAGTTTCACGTGATACATTATATTTCAGCTTTCAATGTAATGATAATGTGAATTCTGTATTTGGTATATTTTTTATGTACAGTATGCTGTTGGACATATTGTTCAAGAGTACATCAAAATATATTTCATACTTTACTATCTTCCGTGAACATTAAAATGTTTTGAATAAAGGAGTATGAAATTCAAGATTTGTGAAAGTTTGTAAAAACACTTTTCATTGTACAAAACAGAAATTGTTGCGATTTGTAATATATTTCATTGTAAAATATATTTAGAACCTAATGTTCCTTAAAAAAAACTCTCACCGATGATATAAGACTTGAGGTATATTGACTTGTGTCGTAGACCCATTCACTACACGGTTTATTAGTACCATTGGTTGAGATGTAACATTGTGTAACATTTCCGGAATAGTTCCTAACTGTGTGACTATAGACACCGTCTTCTTTACCTGGTACTCGACACCTGCAATGTATCGGAATAACAAATTAATAACTTTTCATCGATTGTGTTTTGCAGAAAAAAATCTATTACTGCGTGCAGTTTAAAACAAACATATTGCTTTTGTATTCACCGCAGTTAGGATCTGTAGGGCTTTTGCTATTTGAAGTGATTGTATTAAAATGAGGTGCATTGTAAATAATGAAGATTCTTCTTACTTTATTCATTTATTTATTTTTCAGTCTGTCTTCTGCCTTGGAACTGACTGGCGGCACAGGTATTATTGTGGTTTCTCTATCACTGAACATGACATTTTACTCAACATAAGCAGCATGGCGTGCAATTTATCAAAGACAGGAAGTAACCCTAGACAGGAAGTAACCCTAATTATTTTGTACGTTTTAGTATCTTGTGTTGTGTATCTGTTATTTGTTTGTTATCGTCTCAGTTTTGTATTCATCTCTTGATGTCTATTTTTAAACTGAATGTTTTTTTTTTTTTTAGAAAGATCATTATCTTTATTGAATAGACGAACCAAAAATTAATAAACATATAAAGCAACATAGATTTACATATTACATGTAATAAATAATCTAAATGTTGACTATTAGGATATTTTTAGCACTGTTTTAAAAAAAAATTAAAAACAACCGTTTGAAGATTGGCGGTACCTAGGGCTATATTTCAGATTTTTATAAATTTTTACATGCAACTTTAGAGTATGTTGAACTGCATCTAGATATAAAAAAACAATGTATATCACTTTTATTAAAACCGTTCTCGAATTTTGGTGTATCAACCATTGTAAAGTTTTTTTTGGCAAATAAAATTTGTAAATATAAAGCACATCGATATCTTTACGAAAAGTCAAATCATTAGATTTTACATTATGATTTCTCAAAATCCTGTCACTCGATTTTTTTTAACGATATACTGAATTGGCACTGAAATTCTCGTTTTATTGATATAAAAAGGACATATCACCGAACGATTTCCACAGCGAAAACGAAGATGGTTACTCTATATTATTGAGTATCTATGAAACAGAAAAGTTGACAACAATAACATATCATTTGTTTTTGAGAAATGAACCCGGATTTAAAGTAAAGTTATCATTTTTTCCGGCTGTCTTTATATGAAACCTGCAGTAACCTTATGGAAGAAATATAAAATTTGAACATTAAAATTTTTTTGATATTTAGATGCAGTTTTGAATATTCTAGAAAATGTAAAATAGTAATATAATTACTACAGACAACGTAAGCAATATAACCAATATAATGAACATAAAACACAAAATGTGTTCTTTGTAATTGTGAGAGTCCGTAAAATCTATTTTTGGCAGAAATATTGGAACCATATATTTTTCACATTATATTATATAACTTCTTTCATATTTTACTGTAACATTATTAACTAATATATGTCGTCTTACTTTGTAGTGAAAGTCGAATAAAAACAGAAACCTAAATGAAGGATTGTTCTACACAAGACAAATGCGTTTATAACGAGTAAATTTTCACCTAAAAGTTATTCGCCAAATTTCGTGTGCTTGCATTTATCCTGAAGTCCAACTAAATGAACGACCAGTTGATTTGTTTTGGTCAGATAATAAAATTTATTTACCAAATTCACTATTTTTACAAAACCACTATTAGTTAGAGGTAAGATTCTGAGGCCTTGTTTTTTTTAAAATTCTTTCTTTGTCGTCTTGAAAAAAAAAACATTTGTTTCATTACCTGTGTTTATGCTCCCCTAAATTAAATGCTAACATTTGTGTTGTCAATGGATCCACAAACGGCGGCATAATTAATAAAGCCAAAATCCTTTCCTGGAAGAGACCAAATCTTAATTCCTAACCGCTCTAACATGCTATCATAATCCATGTTTAAAAGGATTCTTTTTTTGGCTCGGTAAATCAGAGATCTAACGTGACACGCTAAAGCTAAATTTGCAAAACGTTTACATTTTGAGCCGTGAAAGTAATCTATATGGAATATAAAAAAAAATTAAAACCAATTTTTGTTGCACTATATATGGACAAGTATGATTGTTTTTGATAACTCAAATGACATGTTTATCTTTTATTACTAAAATTGGATATATTACACAGTCACTATGAAAACACATTAATTTGGGATTTTTCTTCTTTATTATGGAACATTACATAACATCACGAGAGACCGGAACAGATGTGGATCTGTAGCACCAGTTATTTAACAAAAGCAACAACATTTGTAATAAAATTTTAAAATGAGAATTCAAATCACTAACACTGTTGAGGACCAATATAGTTAATTTATATGGTACCGATTTTGATGCACAAGATGTGCAAATTTCGTCGATTTTCAAATAATCAGTTATGCTCAAGGCCTAAAATCAATAATCCCAAACATTGAAGAGCAAATTCATGTAGTCCTGTAGCTTACTATGGCAGTCTCTAGATGTAATAATTGTTCATACTAAATATAATGAGTCATTCTCTCATACTCTAATACGTACCCCTTTCATTTAATAAAAAATTTGACTTTTTGCTTTTTGGCCTGGATAGATTTATTTGGTCACGATTAAACTGTTGAAAAAAATTATGAGTTATTTCTCTTTACGAAGTATCAAAGGAAAGATAATTGCTGTTATCCGGGGGGATCTACCTTGATAACATGATTAATGGGAATAAATGAATTATGTTTCTTAAAATACTAAATGAGGTCAAAATTGCAAAATCTTTGTTAACTTTTCAAATAATGTACATGTGTGGTAATATTCATTTTTAAACTACCCTCTTATTTTACACACCAATCAACCGCTGTGCATCATTTCTGTCAGAATCAAGGTGGTGCGGTAAAAAAGATGACAACAAATGGATGCATCACACGACTATGTACAATATTTAGATACAATTTCATGAATGAAACCAAGTACAAATCGACTCGGCATAGACTGAATAAGTTATACAAGTATCAGTTGTGACTTTATGTTTCCGTTTCAAAGATTAATTTGTTTTATGGAACAGTTTTTGAAATAATTTACATACAACAAAGCATCCTGACTTTAGAAACAATTTTTAAATCAACCTTTTGATTTTCAAAGAATGGTATTTTTGAAATTAATGTATCATTTGTGAAATTTTGGTAGATCTTTAAAGTTTTTTTTCCAATGTCGTATACGATGTTATCTGTTTTCTATACTAATATAAATAACCTTGTTTTCTTTATTGTTTTTATTGCATGTATAATAACTTGATTGGCTGAACAGCATAGTGCAACATTGTTTATACTGTATAACCTGGTTAGGTCTTGTGACTACCAAATATTTTTGGTGCCAAATGTTGCCCAGAATTTTTGAATGAAACTATTCTTAATTGTTTAATGTATGCAGATGACCTCATTATGGTTTCTGAAACTTCTTCTTCTTTAAAGTTGTTTAGACAATTTATCCAGTTACTGTAAGGAATGGAGACTTCTTATATCTTTATTTCTCATCACCAAATACATAGGTACAGAGAAAAAAAAGAAAAAAGGCTATATACAATATATACAAGAGTCCATCTATACAAAAGGAAAGAAAGGCAAAAGGTTAACTAGGAGAACACATTCTTTCGTTAATGATCCTTTGAATTTACATAATTTTATTAAAATTTGTCTTATTCTTTGGTACCATAATATCATTTAAGTTAATAGTACTTAGCCGTCTTGTAAACTTTTTTTTGTATAAATGTTTCTGAATTCATCAAAATATTTACAGTTAAGTAGGTAGTGAAATTCATCACCTATTTCTTCTAAATTACATAAGTTACATTTTCTATTTTTCCCTTCTATATTGTTACATCTGCCATATTCTACAGGCAGTTTATGATTAGTTGTTCTAAATTTACAAAATGTTAAAACATCTTTTTCATTCAGAATATCAAAATATTCTTCAAAAGTAAACTTGTCCTTAAATATTCGATAATTAAATTTTTGAACAATTCTAGATTGTTTCTTGCCACGTCTGTTTAAACTGATTATATAACATTTCTTTAATGTTTGTTTTTAACCATATATCATTAACGAAAGTTTGGGTGTTCCAAATATATGAAAATCCACACTCATCAAATATACATTTGATACATATTAACCAATTAAAGTCGACGTTTTGTGTGTTAGTTATATGATACAAAAGACGATACATAACTGTTGACAACTTCGATTGCTTACCTATAATCAAATTAGTCCAGTATGACACCATACGTGATTTTATGTCAATATATAGAGGGTAGCGTCCTAGTTCCACATAGTTCATACAATTTGGTGTGGAAGATTTCTAATTTAGCAAAAGCTTACAAAACTTTAAATATACTCTCTCAATTATATCGCAATTACTAAAACCCCAGAGCTCAGACCCCATATAATAATATGGGTTTTACTATATTATCAAACGGATCTAATTGGCAAGAAATAGATAAATTATGAAATTTTCCTCTTTTTAGAATTTCATATATTGCCGATGTCCCTTTATCAACCTGCGATTTAATTGCCCTTTTGAAGTTTCCTGTTTTTGTCAATACTACTCCTAAATAATTAAAATCTTTCACAATTTCAATTTCTTTGTTATCGTGGGTGAAATGCAAATTTTGTATCTCCCATTTGAAAAACATACAATTTTAGTTTTACCTACATTTACTTTTAATTTCCATTCTGTACAATATTCATAGAATGAATCCAATTGCTTTTGTAAATCCTCAGGTGTTTCCGACAAAAGTACAGTGTCATCAGCATATAGTATTAAAAATATTTTCATGTAGACATTCATAGTATTTTCAACTTCTTGGGTGATTGTGAGAAGGCCTGATACATTCTGGTTCGCTAAAAAATCCTCTAAGTCATTTAGATATAGTGCAAAAAGGAAGGGTTATAAATCTCCTTGACGAACTCCGTTATCACATGGGAAAAATCAGATTTATTATTATTAAATATAACATTAGATTTGATGTTGTTATACATGTTCTGTATCACATTTAACATTTTCCCATTTATGCTGTTTAATAATAGTTTATACCATAAACCTTCACGCCAGATTTTATCAAAAGCCTTCTTAAAATCTATAAATGCACAATACATTTTTTTTCTTTTTTCTTTTTAATATTTCAAATAATGAATGCAAGATAAACAGATTATCAACAGTGCAAAAGCTATGTCTAAATCCACACTGGTTTTCTTTTAACACAAGAAACTCAACAGAGTATTTGTTCAGTCTCTCACTCATAATTGCCGCAAAATATTTACCTAAACAGACTATTGTTATTGGCCGGAAATTTCTGGGGTCATTTTTATCTCCCTTATTTTCATAAATGGGAATTATTTTTCCAATTAAGCAGTTATCAGGTACAAACCCTGTATCAAATATCAAATTAAACAGTTTTTCATAAATCTCTATGAATTCGTGTAAAGTTGCCTTTATGTATTCGTTAATGACAGCATCTTCGCCACAGGATTTATTATTTTTCAGTTTTGTAATACATTTAAGAATTTCTTCTTTTTCTATATTGATATTAACATTCATGTTTTACCGATTTACTGCATCTTCACTTATTGGGGGTAAATTAAAATTATCTTCATCTGCAGGAGCAGAATTTAAATTTTTTAAAAATTCAGAGAGTTTTTGGACAGAGATGTTTGGTTGTTTTTTTTTTCGTCGCCCCTGATTAAGTATTTTTCAGTATTCCAGCTGTTCTGACATATTTTTATTTTTAATTGAAATTAATATGAAAAAAACTAAGGTAATAATATTTAACAACACAGGTAGAATATCAAATGAAAAATTTACCTTTAACAGCCAAGCTATAGAAATGAGAAAAAATACAATTATCTTGGCATTACATTTACTGCCTCTGGTAAATTTACAGATGGAAAACAAAATTTGAATAATAAAGCTTCAAAAGCCTTCTTCAAGATAAAAACATAATTTATACATTTCAAACCCAATGTTAGAACCCTTTGACAACTTTTCGATCACACAATCAAACCAATTTTATTATACGGTTCAGAAATTTGGGGACAATTTTCTCAAAACAAATTACGATCTAAAAGTGATTTATATTTTTCACAACTTTGTAAAGACTTGATTATTTAATAAAAAATGTCAAATTTTGCAAATACATTGTAAATCTTGCAGGGGCTGGGGCGTTACCCATTGTTTCTGGAAGTTCTCCTAAACATGATAAAATTTTGGAGATAAGATTATCAGAACAAATTGACTCACTCATTAAAAAAGCATTTGAAGAACCAAAAACATATCTAACAAAAGTAATGATTGTTGGTATGGAAGCATTAAATAAATTCTAGCGTATTTAAAAATTAATCCCCAATATTTGTTAAACCACAAAACTAGTTTAAAAACATATATTATGCAGAAATTTAAGGTTAAATATGATAAAGTTTGGGGTGACCATTTGAACAATGAAAACCAAATATGGTTCATGGAAATATTAAAACTAAGAACATATAGACTTTTTAAAAATAACATGTGGCTTCAAAAATATTTAATTGCCAGAAAGTAACCGAGTTAACCAAATTTAGAATTAGTGCAGATGATCTTGAAATAGAAAAGGGACGACATTATAACATACCATCAGATAAAAGATTTGGTAAATTATGTAAAAATGATATTTTTGAAGATGAAATCCACTTTTTACTTCAATGTCCATCACTTGAAACTGAAAGATTTGAATTTATTACAAATATATCCTCTAAATTCTTAAATTTTAAAAACTTGGACGACAAAGCCAGTTTATTTGGTTGATGTCCAATGAGGACCATTTTGTTAATAAAATACTGGTAAATATGTAGGATTAACATCGATGGTTTTTATAGACTTTTCGAACAAAATTTTCGAAAATTTGACGTTTTCCCTATATATCCCATGTTAAAAGTTAATTTTAGAACGCATTTTCAAAGGGTTATAGCAAAAAAAAAATAAGCATGGGTACCCCCTTTTTTATTTCATATTCCAATGTATTTCGATTAGCTTTACATACTGACAAAAAATTAGAAAACTGTAGGATACTTTCAATTACTTCGCATTGACCTTAAAGACAAATCCCTCTATTGTTTTTGCGCATATAGCAGGGCAACGGTATTATGCCGCCAGCAGCTTATGACGTCGCGATTTCCGCGAACTTCTAACGTTTCAGAAGAATTATCAATCTTTGATCAATGGAAAGAGAATGACGACTATAATCAATGGAAGCTTACTATATCTTCATTTAGAATTTCGAATATATATTCCGTTCATTTTTATGTTAATTTATGCTCTTTATTGTATTTTACATGTTTTCCTCAATACATTTTCTGAGCCGTGAGTTTATTAATGGCAACATCTAACTGGAAACCCAATTATGACGTAACGTCATTCATTTTTTCTGAGAGAAGATAACTCTAATCTTCATAACAATTATTGAAAAGTGGATAAAAAGTAGATTTTCTTTCTTAAAAGGCCGGTGACCTATATTTTTTAAAAGCTTATTTGTTAAAGAGTGCTATTTTCTTCTTCCATGACAACTTTAATATAATTCTTAACGTCAGAATTTTTATATATCATTTTGTACAAGAAATTATACGTCTGTTTTATTGGCGGGAAATTGAATAATATACTATTTTCCCAATTACAGCAAAGAAAATTACTAAATCAAAAACAAAATCTTGAAATAAAAGAAATTCTGGAAATTTTGGTACCAAAATGTTAAATTTCTGTCTTGTTTCAAAAGAATAACAATCCTTTGAAAATGACACGTTAATCTGAATGATTTCTTAAAACTTCGAGATGGAATAACATAAAAACGAGTCCGGTGACCTCATTTTTTTTCAAACCTCATTTGATCAGTATTACTTGAAATACCTTAGGGTTGATTTTAAAGGAATTCCTAACGTCAGAAGTGAATAGAAGGATTTGTCTTTAATATGCAGAAGCAAAAGGAAGTTTGGTCTCTAAGCATTACTAGACATGCGATTCCAATTAAGGACCTTAAGTTGTAATCTACTGTACAACAATTTATGTCTCATTAATAAACAACAAAATGGATATTAGCATTATTTAAGGCTTAAAATGTGGAATTCCAAAGCAACAAACCAAAACATTGTTCATTATTTTACTTTCATATTTTAAATGTATAGATTATTACTTGACACGTGCATCATTACGAGCTATAGACTCCAATATCAAAACGTGAGCTTTTGAAAGAGGGTGATACCAGTAGATGGATCTTATGCGTTATGAACTACTTATTTGTTTTACAATTGGTATACCACTTTAATGATTATACGCCTATGAAGTCTAATATAAACAAATATATAACAAAGTGACTGGTATATAATGAAAATTATTTATATTACGTGTAGAAACAGAAAACGTTTGAAGATTATTAAAAGTCATTGTTGATAAAACTTTCTTTTGTAACAATATTTGGAAAAGAGATATTTGTTTCTACTAAAATACTGGAGTATGATCTCCCAAGAAAAAGTTGCCATGGAGATAAACAAATCAAAATATGTCAAAAGCATCTTGTTCAATGTTATATCTCTATCTCAAATTTTAATCCAAACATAATTATGAGTTGTACACATTGCTGAAGAACGGAAATTTTACATTAATACAACATTATAAGGCACTATCCTTCTGCATCTTCAACAAACTGTCTTCGCAACCTTTTTCATTTGTTACAGGGGCTGTATAAGTTTTCCTGTAACAGAAATAGTGTATATTAAATATATGTAACATCTATGAATGATGTACTGGCTAATAGTTGAAAGAATAGTATATTTTGTTTTATTGTGCACTGAAAAATACTCGGTCTAACGATTGAAATAAACAGAAAAACTTTAAAATGATGTGAAACTGCTATCGACTTCTTTTGTTAGAAAAATGCTTATGCTAAGGGTTTATTTAATTCTCTCAGTTTTGGATTTACTCCTTTTGGCATTTTTGAATTTTTTGCTCTTACACATTTGAATTGTCGTTTTGGTTTTCAACATATTAGGCCTTGAGCACGACTGGTGAGTGGAAAATCTACAAAATGTGCACATCTTGTTCTTCAAAATTGGTATAAAAGAATTTTATTGTTTATATGTAAAGTTTTATTGCAAAATTTTGTTGCTTCCAAACTGTTTTTCTTGTGAATGAGCATTGTACTCACGAAATCATCCAAAAGATAAAGATAAAAGACAGACGAGGAGATAATGTACATAAGAATCTATGCCCGTGCGATACTGTAATACTGACAGGTTCTTCATTCAGAGATATTTATTATGTTATATCCATTGAGTTCCATTAACATAAGTAAGAAAAAAAATCTTTTCTTTTTTAATTAGCGTTATATATATACCTGATTAATTTTCCAGCCTTCTTCAGTAATCTGGGGCAGTGTCCTGTTTTTGATAAAAATTCCGTAGATATAAATACGTACCGTTTTATTATCGCTGCTTCTTCAATAGTCTTGAGAATTGTCTTCTTTCCGAGAGAAATAGTGTTAGATGCATACTATATTAAATTCCGCGGTTCTTAAATGATATTGAGGTAGTGTTTTGTTTTGATAGAAACAGAGGTTTCTGATAGAATTAGAGATGATACATACCGTGTTATTTTCTCTGCTTCTTCAATAGTCTGGGGAAGTGTCCTGGTTCCAAGAGAAATACATTAGATACATACCGTGTTATTTTCTCTGCGTTTCCAATAGTCTGGGGGAGTATCCTGTTTCCGACAGAATTGAGCTAGATAGAAGTTATGTTAATTTTTATGCTTCTTCAATAGTCTTGGGTAGTGTTCTGTTTCCTAGAGAAATAGTGTTAGATACATACCGTGTTATTTTCTCTGCTTCCTCAATAGTCTGGGGGAGTGGCAAATGTCCTGTCTCCGGAAGAAATAATGATAAAATGGCTGCACTTATACCAAACACACCAAATATTACTAATGGCAAAGCAACTCCAAATTTCGTATCCAGAAGAACTCCCTGGGAATAAAAGAACACCAAATTTCCAAAATACAAGAACATATTTATCTGCATTTTTCATTTTTCACATCACTAACATGGCTTCTGACAGACTAAATAATTCCAGCCATTTAGGTAATAATTATCAAATAGCATCTTATGAAAGGTGTATTTTGTTCATGTTTATCTCAATATAATTAACACTACTTTTTTCCGTCTCCTTTCCAATCGTGGAGTAGTAAGTTAAATATCTATAAGTCAATACCATAAACAAGATTTAATTTCGAACTCAACATACATTTTCTTAAATGTCGTTACAACGAACTGCTTTGATAATTCGGTTACTAAGGCAACCTTATAAATACAAAACAACTACAGTTACTGCTTTAATTACTTGCAGTATTGATGCTCATTTTTTTATTTATTTTTTCAAATTTAAGTCAATAAATTCTATCTTACAAAAATAAGTATGAAAGAACAATATTTGAAAATAGACTCAAGAAATATTTAGAATATCTCTCTCGTGGTATGTGATATTAGCTGATAATAGTGAAATTGCTGCCTTTTTAAAGCTGCAAGTGGTTTTTCATGAATATCTCATATTTTTCACTAAATTAAAGTAAAAAGTATTACTAAATATTTTGTCTTCAATAGCCGTAATTAACTATTGTCTTTTCAACTGCTGTAATGCCTCTATATTTGACAGAGTGGATTTTCAATTTTCGTGTGTAAATCGCTGATTTTTGCATAAATTATGACGTCACCGCAAAAAGAAATTTGACATTGCTGAAAATATACAAGTCTTGATTCTATAAGTTTGAACCATGTTGACTCTTGGGATATGTCAAGTTGTTATGTGAAATATACAGAATTGTAATAATCTCCGGATGTTTTCATCAAGAAATCTGTTACCGAAGTACGCAGGACACCTTGAAATTCTGATTCAGCAGTTGTCAGATATCAAACCAAAAATTCATAATATATACTTAACAACATCGAACACAATATAAATACAATACACAAACAATTGTTCTTTCATCACAATTTATGTATTGGTTATCTTCAGAACAGTTTCCCACACATTTCTTAATATGTGAATGTAAAAATATCTAAAACTATTGCTAACCAAGTCACCAACATACGCCGACACCATTGCTCCTATTCTGCCACTACAACTGGCGATAGCCAACGCAAATGATCTTAGTACTGTAGGAAAGTTTTCTGCTACCATCAAGTAAATGTTGAAGTATGCAAATGTTATAGAAAATTTTCCCAGCATAGCTAATGCTATGGTCATCCAGTGTAGAGCTACAACAAGACATAAGAAAAACAGTATTCTCTTTTAAGGTTAAGAAATTCTGTATGAGATATTTAATTATTCATTAACCTCACTAGTTTTTTTTATCATGTTGTGATACCAATTTTGATGCACTTTTTGCACCTTACAACAATTTACGTATCGTCGGAACTATACAGATCTTATTTTCCATTTTTGATACATGTGTTACAGAGTTATCTGTTCTTTGGAGAAGGTGTCTTCTATCGATATCAATGGACAAATTGTTGTATTTCTGCAAAATATTTTTCCTACCTAACAATATAATTGACACATATTCTTGGATATATTTTCCCACATTTTCTAATGTCTAATGAAGGTTTTCCAGAATTCAACATTTTTATTAAAAATTAAATAATCTTTTGCCCGTTATGTTTAATATAAGACACCTACTGTCAGGAAAGATGTTGTTTATTTGTTCTAGCTCTCAAAATATTATCTAAGACAAGTGGATTTGAAGAAAACTTGTTTGTGAGAACGCTATTACTATAATATAAAATAAAAGAATTCATCAAAACATTTATATCAATCATAATTCGTGTAAAATAAACACAGATACTCATTTGTCTGCCTACTATATATATGGATTTCTGGAACAAACGTTATCAGGTGATCAAAGCATTATCAAAAACATTGCAGGGAAACCAAGGGGAACTGACTCTCTGTTGTATTTATGATTGAGTTTTGCCCTCTTTTATGTTATTTTTTGTCCGGTGTTATGTCTGTTTGGTGGCGTTGATTGATTGGTATGCCCTTTCATGTTATCCATTTGGTTATTTGCTTATAAACAGAAAGGACAGTGCATAAATCTCTTATTATTGTTGAATTTATAAAACTTACATTCACCGCCATACAAAGATGTAAATATTGTACAAAGACAACCGACACCGCAGATAAACATGGCGGTACTGAAGACACGCTTCCGTCCAAGCCAATCTACTACAAACAGACAAATAATTATGGCTACTGTCTCTACAGTTGTAGATAACAAATAATTAACATAGACGTCTCCTCCTAGGTTGCCAACTTTCATTGTTATACCAAAATACGTCATACTTATTGCAAACCTGTAAACATAAATAAGATGAAAGATAAAAAAAAATGAAGACCTTTTTTCCTTAAAGTTCTTTCTCTTTAAGTTTTTGTAATCTATATAGAAAACAAGAAACGTTTTATACCCTCTTTAATTCCTATAATTATATAACCTCATTTTGATGATTTGAATATAACAAATGCTAGACCTTATTTTTGTGAAAGATAAATTTCTTAAATACACTTAGTATTTATTACTTTACATTTCAAATTTGTATGCTAGATGCACACCGAGCTTGATATTAGTGTTTTTGTATCTCTTAAAAACATGAATAAACATTCAACCGGTCGGTCGGTTGACATCAACCAATAGTAACTATGGCATGTTACAAGTGCAGACTCTCCTAGATGAATTTGAAGATTTTTTTTTCTCAGAAATTAGTGAAATAACCTCTTTTATACAATAACCTACCAGTTAAAGCAAAGAACTCCCCAACGAATAAGAAGTATTTTTGATCTTACAAGTTGTTTAAATGATAAGTAAAAAGAGATCGCATTCTGTTTATTTCCCAATGAAATGGATTTTATTTCTTTGTCAATATCCACATCAACTTTATTTTCTTTTGCAATATCCAGAAGAATTTCTTTCGCTTGTCCAATCTTTCCTTTGGCTATTAGCCATCTTGGTGATTCTTTCTGAAAACTTGAATAAAACCATTCAAAATTAGTTGAAATCAAATTTTTCATCGATCATTGGATCAGTCAGTTCAGAAAGTATCAAAATATTTTCTATAACATCGTAACTGGCATTCATAACATAACTCGACATATAGGGTTTTTTAATAGTTATACACGTATTATATTTATGCATATATATTGGTGTGCAATGATGTAGTGTCGTTTCGCATTTCTTTTCCACGAGATCCCAGAAGGATCATTCGAAATTCGAAATTAAACATCTAGAATAACCAATCAGAGGAAATCTTCTAAGCTGTGAATACTAGTAGTATTTGGCCAATGAGATATCTTTTCACTGTTGTAGATAACTATAACATATACAATTAAATGAATAAAAAAATTGATTCCATATCATTTGATAATTCATATGTCAAGTATTAATTTTCATATTTGAACATTTTTGGTCTTGGTTGCATGTCTTGTGTATCAAAATTGATACCCTTGAAAAAGTTATTGTTGACTTACTATACTATTACCAGGGACATTCCTACGGGAACAGAAGTTGCCCAACCAAGAGTACGCCAGTCCCTGATAAAATATGCAAACAGCAGAAGACAATAGGATCCAACACAGAAGATGAAGTAGAATAAAACATTTGTGAACACCCTTTTCGAAGGTTCAACCAATTCCGTAGCTGAAATGAATGATTTTAGTTAAATAACGAATTATTTATTTCTATTTGTGAATGAAACGCGTCGGGTGACCCAAAGTTAATGATAATAATAAGTCAGTTTGTATGGCACGCCGTTGTTATATTTATTCAATTTCGAGATATCTTATTTAGTTAAGATTAAATAAGATATCTTATTAAAATGTTTATAAAGATATCTTTTATATAGTTAATAATAGAGATATCTTATAAACTAAATGAGATATCTTATTTAACTGGTTATAAAGATATCTTATTCAATATATAAGATATCTCTATAAGTTAATAAGATATCTCTATTAGTTTATAAGATATCTTATAAACTTTATAAGATATCTAATAAAGTATGTGTTTAAAAGATATCTTTATAAAGAAGTAAGATATCTTATATACTTAAATAAGATATCTTATTAACTAATAGAGATATCTTATTAACTTATTGAGATATCTTTTATATAGTTAATAATAAAGATATCTTATTTACTTAATAAGATATATTATAAACTAAATGAGATATCTTATTAACTAATAGAGATATCTTATAAACTTATAGAGATATCTTATTAACTTATAGAGATATCTTATTTAACTGGTTATAAAGATATCGTATTAAATATATAAGATATCTCTATAAGTTAATAAGATATCTCTATTAGTTTATAAGATATCTAATAAAGTATGTGTTTAAAAGATATCTTTATAAAGAAGTAAGATATCTTATATACTTTATAAGATATCTCTATAAGTTAATAAGATATCTCTATTAGTTTATAAGATATCTTATAAACTTTATAAGATATCTAATAAAGTATGTGTTTAACAGATATCTTTATAAAGAAGTAAGATATATTATATACTTTATAAGATATCGTATTATATAGTTAATAAAAGAGATATCTTATTTACTTAATAAGATATCTTATAAACTAAATGAGATATCTTATTAACTAATAGAGATATCTTATAAACTTATAGAGATATCTTATTAACTTATAGAGATATCTTATTAACTTATAGAGATATCTTATTTAACTTGTTATAAAGATATCTTATTAAATATGTAAGATATCTCTATAAGTTAATAAGATATCTCTATTAGTTTATAAGATATCTTATAAACTTTATAAGATATCTAATAAAGTATGTGTTGAAAAGATATCTTTATAAAGAAGTAAGATATCCTATATACTTTATAAGATATCTTATTAACTAATAGAGATATCTTATTAACTTATAGAGATATTTTATTAACTTATAGAGATATCTTATTTACTATTTAACATATAAGACATGAAACATTTTTTAATTTTGTAACAGGTTGGATAAAAAGAAAAGAAATGGGTAAAACCTGGTGAAGGGAGATAAATGGCTAAGGTTTGTCATCAACCTTACGTAATCGAGTATCACTCCACTTGGAAATCACTCTGCCTTAAGCCTTCAGCCGTGTTCACACTATTATAAATAATATTTATCAATATCACATGCTGGTTTCGATTTTGAATTGCATAACTATTCTATTTTATATTCTGTAATGTATGGGAGATGGTTCACTTATGGTCAGTCATGCGACATTCTTTATCTCAGTTATGTATATTTTATGTGCCTTCATTTTACCCTTTGTGTCGATTAAAAATTTAATTTATCGTTTTAATACAAGTAAAAAGGTAGATTTGTTATAGAAATAATATTGAAATTCATACCTAAAATGTATGCTGATTGATATAGTATCATGCTAAAATATCCATTGGCAAAAATCAGAAAGCCCACCAAATGAACACTGTACACAAAAGATCGTATTAAATTAGGCAGAAACATCCCTATTAATGATAATGACAATACAGGTCTTCTTCCTACTCTGAAAACACAAAAACTCTCATTTTAACACATTGAAATTGATCTTTTATTCATGGAACACCTATATATTAATTTATTCATTGAATGAATATAAAAAGGCAGAAACTAGTTACCTGATTTGTTGTTTAAGTTTTCAACCTTTATTTTTGCCTTGAGCACTACTGGTGAGTCATGAATTGCATTACTTCGGTAATGAGTATAAAGGTTAGCAATGTCAGTAAACGCCAGGTGGAGCTGTTTTGGGGGAAGTTATTTGAAAACTTGATTTCGCTTCTTTACAACATTTTCCATCCTATTTTGGGACCAGTATACTGTAAACAAACTGTGGTTTCTGCCCAGTGGCGCCCCTGGTGTTTACTGACATTGCTATAAAGGTGTTTTTTTTTCTTGATTTAGACAAGTTTGATATAGTTTTTTTGTAATTCCCCAAAGGCATCATCACGTCAATATTCATTGCTTCTGTAGTGACACGATTTTTTTTATACGCGTGTAAAATTTTAGGCCCCTAGTTTAAAATCTGATTTTTAGTTCACTTGGGTATATCTTATCTGTTTAAGCCTGTTTGATTATATTTGTTTTTATTGTTATTTTTGTTTTGGTCAAGAGCATAATCCGATATGCACATTATACACAAGAAATGTAGTAGCTGAGTCTATTTTTGTGCCCTTTTCAGTTCCAGTTGTACTACGATACATAAAGTATTAAAAATAAAATGTAATATATAATCAATATTGATAGGTACTGCTAAGCAAAGTTGAAACAAAAACCCTTCACCATGCTCTTAAAATATATGATTATGGTAAAACATTTTAAATTACTCATGTTTAATACAAACAAATTATTGTTTCAAGTAACATACATACATATCGCACATTATTCCACAAGACAAAGAACCCAGAAAAAGTCCTATATAGTGAAACAGCATCATATGGCTTCGTGTAAACTTGTTTTCACATACCATGTCAAACTGAAGAAAAAATGGGAAAGATGACGGATTAATAGGTTATAGCTTTTTTTTGTTGCCATGGAGTAAAGAGGTCGTGCTGTTTTTAGACCATACTATATTATCATTATTATTTCTTTCGATTATTATTATTATTTCTTCCAATGATTGTTTTTTCATTATTTTTTTTTGCCAAAAGTACGCGACATATCCATTTAGTATCCGGCATATATGGAGTATTCAGAATTTACCAATACAAAGCAAACTCTTTTGCATTACGGAGTTTTATTCAATAATACGATTAAAACAGCCCTAATACTACCAAAACGGCATGTGTCATACTGGTGACGTCGTCCTGGTCATATAAATCACGTGATCTATATTGCTTTTCGGCCCGGTCCAATACTGAAAAAAGCCGTGTGAGCCCTAGGGCTAATACAGCCTTTTCACTTCCGGTCGTTGTCGGAATTTTATCAGTTTCCGTTTCGAAAAGTAAAAATATTACAACAATGTCGTCTGCAAAACAGCAACAACAAGCTATGTCAGAAGAGGTGCAAACGGTGTCATTTACAAGCGAGGAAGCGAAAGCAATATTTTAATGCTAACAAACAGTAAAAATTTGAAATGACATATGTTCAAAGCTAAAGTTGTTCATCAAATTGTTAATGTTACATAAACATTTTACTTTGACTTTTCTCAATGTTATTTAATTAGTTTGATTAAAATATTAACTGCAATTTGACAGTTCATACAAATTTGTCTTTTGAAATATTAGCCGCTGATCACATATCAATGATATCATAATGTAACTTTGGATTCAAAGCATTGAGTCAGTATTAAAATCATTGGCCCTGTAAACATATATTGTGCATGTAATTCAGGATTCATTGCCAGTCCGTATTGGAAATATTTACCCTATATTCACATTTGATGTATGTAATACAACATTCAGAACAAGTCTGTATTGAAAAAGTTGGATTATTTAATAAAAGTGTTATGAACTGGCTGTTTCTGTATTGGCACTGGTATAGATTTTCGGTCAGCTGTATTGGCCCTCGACCCTACGGGTCTCGAGGCCAATACAGCAAACCTTGAATCTATACCAGTGCCAATACAGAAACAGCCAGTTAATAACACTATAGTCTTCCATAACACCGAAGACCGTATTATCAAAATAACTCTGGAACCATAATTGATATAGACAAACCAAAAGCTGAAAAAAAATCAGAATCTGGTGCTGCAACTTTAGCATCCATAACCGAAGCAATTCATTGGGTCATAAACGAGTTACATCCCTTTGAATATTTGGCAGAACCCGTAAACGGTTAAAACTCAGTAACTGTAAGTTGTAGATACTTTGGAGTTGGGAGTGTGACCAATATTTATCTGTAGCCATGACCTATAAAATTGCCTCAAGGTTAAAGGTCAAGATTAAACCAGACCTCTACAGGAAACACCTCGAAAACCATAACAAAAATAAATCATGACATATAATGGAGGAAATTTTCAAGTCGCAGTTTTGTAGTGATTCGGTTAACTCCATTTAAAGACCACAATACTAGTAACCGCCCTTTGGAAGTTTAAAAATGTTTTAACATGAAAACAGTAAAAGATAGCTGATAAAAAGTAAAGTAAAACGAGAATGTTTAAGACACAAAATTTCCTTGTTTCAGTCAAATCAATTTCTGATGATACCGTGTGAATAAATGTAACTGAGAACATTTTAAGCCCTTAAAATCACAACACTTTCCTGTTTAGTTCAAATCAATTTCAGTATCCCCTTTTAGAAGTTATTGCCAATAGAAAAAATAAATTATTATATCTGGAAAACCGTAAACGATAGCTAATAAAAGGTAATTGAGATAATGTTAAGTTCCCTAAAACATTACATTTTCATGTTTGGGTCAACTCAATTTAAGGATCCCTTTAACAATTATTGTCATTTGAATATCTGAAAAAAAGAGGTTTCTGGTCAAAAGCCACGCATGATTGGTCGTATAAACCTCGGATGTTTCGTCAATGATCATCTTAAGTCATAATCCGAACATGACCTCAATGTCTTACAATGAAAAAGGCCTTACAATTGTTCTTTTCGTCATATTTTTTCATAAGGCTAGATAGATTAACCCTTTAACGTTCGTACCGGTCAAATTTGACCGGTAAGCGTTCAACGTGTAGTATCTTTCCAACAAAAACTTGATAATTGTCTCAATACTCAACCAATTTTGGCAAGAAAGGGTTTGAATTAAAGCCAATAATTTCCCTTTTCACATGATTATAATGTTATAAAATATTTGTTTGTAAAAAGATGAGTTATTATGGTGTAAACGTAGCTAAACTTATTCAGTTTTCATCTGCAATTTTACAACGATGTCCGATGTACTTGAAGCGTATATTCTGAGTCGTTTGATTAATAATTCACAATATGAAAAGTGCATTCTAAGGTGCAGAAAAAGACTTTTATTGTGATATAATATATCTTAAAAAGATGCAGATTTATCATTTTTGCGGATGAAATAATGTAGTTAATGCAGAAGAATTCCCTCGTTTTTCTCTATTTTTTCAATTTACGTCAATTTACGTCAAATTTTCAAAATTGCAAATCGAAATAAGAAAATCTCAATCGAACATGTCCTACAGTTTAAAGACATATCAGTAAAAAAAAAGGGGGGGGTGCTAGCAGGATGTCTGATATTATGAAATTCTGCACTTAAAAACTTGAAATGTGCGCGGGATACCCAAATTTTAAAAAAAAAGTTCAATCATGAAGTCTGTTATTCAAAATGGGCAATCCTATATCTTGAAAGATGTAATCCCCCTCCTTATTAATTATTTTAAAAAAATGTGCATTAAATTTGTTATCAACTATTGTTCATATTTAAATTGTTTCTACATTAGCTAGTAAACATCCATTTGAAAGGATCCAAAGGATATATATTACTTTGATAAATTGTTTTATAGCAGGTGTTAACCATAAAATGATAGAATATTGTATATATGATCAATATGAGCCATCTAAAACATCGGTTCAAAAGTCAGCACGGTGTAATAATATGAAGATCGGTTTTCAGATTATTACAACGTGCCGACTTTTGAACCGACTTATATGGCTCATATTGATCATATATACAATATTCTATCATTTTATGGTTAACACCTGCTATAAAACAATTCATCAAAGCAATATATATTCTTTGGATCCTTTCAAATGGATGTTTACTAGCTAATGTAGAAACAATTTAAATATGAACAATAGTTTATAACAAATTTAATGCACATTTTTTAAAATAATTAATCAGGAGGGTATATTACCTTAGTTTGATACCCTGACAAT
This sequence comes from Mytilisepta virgata, assembly GCA_028015205.1. Classification (NCBI taxonomy): domain Eukaryota; kingdom Metazoa; phylum Mollusca; class Bivalvia; order Mytilida; family Mytilidae; genus Mytilisepta; species Mytilisepta virgata. The sequence goes on from CM051516.1 coordinate 42,530,480, forward strand.
TAGAGAATTTGAAATGAAATCATATTATGTTAATGTTAATTGTTCAACGTCCCATCAAATAAGTAAAAGCAAGAAACACATTTTTGGCTTTTTTTTTTAACAGAAATAAGTCATAATTTTTATTGTAGTACTGGTAGCCATATATGATAAGAATAAAATTATTCTATAAATTAGTTTACAGTTTGAAATGCAAAAATGAATTATTCTATAGTTGTTTGTATCATTGTACATTTAAATTCAGATGTATTTCAAAGACAGAATTATAATCTGTTGAAATGTTTACGTCATTTTTAATTTAATTTACATTTTTCAGATCATAAACTCTTTCCTGTTCCTTCTTCAAGAGAAATGTAACACTTCAAGTTCAATTGACCATATATATGTCACTCCATTGTATGCAGCAGTATTGTGGAACCAAGGCAATCTCCAACACTGCATGTTTCAGAAGGTATGCAAAAAACACATTATCAAAACCTTTACTGTAGTTTACAGGGTTTTCAGAGAAATCTTTTCCTTATAGCTTCATTTGTTCAGTTATTCCCTTTATTTTGCAAACAAATTAAATTTGCATACTACTGGAAATTGAAGTTGTCTCTGTCATCAGTAAAACAGGAAAAACCTATCAACATGATTCCACTGAAATTATATTTGATATAGCATTTTACACTTTTCTGCTTTTTGGTCTAAGGAAATATGATTGCAATCTAAGACATAACCATTTTACCATTTAACAAAACACTTATATGCCTCAAGAATTTGGTTTGTTTATTCAAATTGCCTAAAAAAAAATAATAAAACAAACCAAAAAAAAAGGCGATAATTAAAAACAAAATAATTATAGTCTAGCTAATTTATTTGCCAATCTAGCGTGGTCCTTATAATATGAATTATTAAATAATACGATTAAAACAGCCCTAATACTTCCAAAACGACATGTGTCATACTGGTGACGTCGTCCTGGTCATATAAATCACGTGATCTATATTGCTTCTCGGCCCGGTCCAATACTAAAAAAGGCCGTATGAGCCCTAGGGCTAATACAGCCTTTTCACTTCCGGTCGTTGTCAGGATTCATTGCCAGTCCGTATTGGAAATACTGGCCCTATATTCACATTTGATGTATGTAATACAGCATTCATAACAAGTCTGTATTGAAAAAGTTGGATTATTTAATAAAAGTGTTATGAAATGGCTGTTTCTGTATTGGCACTGGTATAGATTCTCGGTCAGCTATATTGGACCTCGACCCTACCAGATGACGTCGTGGCGTTTCTCGCGTTTTCACTGTCGTTGAATTTCAACTTCAAACGTAATTTTAAGGCATTTTACGCATCTAAAGGGGATTGCAGGATAAAGACAATACGAAGTAATTGTCGGAAAATATAAAATGTATTTGGGATCGCTGCGAAACATGGGAAAAGTTCTACTATTTTCCTGGAAGATTCCATTCCGATTTTCCACATTAATTTGCGTAGATTCACACGTGATTTTTTTTATATTAAGATTTTCTTGTGTTATTTTAAAAAATAAAGGAAGTGGTTATAGGACACAGATGCCCCCGCCTGTACGTCAGGGGCATAACTCTTGAACGGTAACAATTACAATACCCAAATTCAAATGACTAGATTTGTGATAATAATCAGTGTTTACAGTTTCAAATAAATGAGCCAAAGCAAGCTAGTTAGAGCATGGAAACGACAAATTTGAAAACTTTCAACTTTTCAAGGGTCATAAATTATGCGCCATAAAAGATGCAATACCTAAACTCAAACTTGATTTGTATATTGTGGTTATGAGCATTGTTTAAATGTTTCAAATCAATCGACCATGTCAGACTAAAATTAGAGCCGTGAAACATATTTCGGGACGAATGGACGGAGGAATGGTCCGACCGCCGCTATCAATTGTCTGATTAAGTTTCAAACAGACTGTTTCAACAAACCCAACTAAACTTCACGTCATCGATATCATGCTTTACATTTAAGCCGGGCGATTTAAGGGGGTGGCAATGTGTTTGTGTTTGGAATGTCTGCAAGCAACAATCTAGGAATCCTAGCATTCAATCATCTCATTATTTTGGCTCATGCCAGTACAACTCGATGGAGCAACATACTCATTTTAAGCATCCCCGCTCATCTGTCAACTTTATATTTAAAATTACGCAAATTTAACAATAATTTTGGTGTCGATTCTATAACACTTATAACAAATCATTCATCCAAAAGCTAGATTTTTGTTTAATATTGGGAAAAAAATACTCAGATATATACTAGGGTTTATTGATTGATGCTTAAAGTCCTGGGTTTCACAAATAAAGTTTCTACAATTTAATTTTTAAAGTTTCAAAGGTAAATATATTTGATTGGTCAGTGATTGTTTGATTCAAGATTCAAGGCGCATTGCGTTTCCGCAAATAAGCATTACATTCCGCATAAAAAAACATTACGTTTCAGCAAATAAAAGTTTACGTTTCAGCAAAAAGATATTTTACTTTTCCGCAAAAATAATATCTTGCTTGAAAATAATTAAAACAAATGCCTCTTCCGTCAGCTAGATAATTTTTAAAAGAATTATCTGTTGTCCTCTGCTCACCAACGAGAAGGTGGAAGTAGGTCTTCGAGCAGGATATCTATTTACTTGAAGAAAAGTCATCATTTGAATGCCTAAAAATGTATAATCAATAAGACATGTGATTAAAAATCAGCACTTAACACTTCATCCCCAAAGTCAGGTTTTTGAGTCCATGTTTGAGGGAGCGAACGTGGACTCAAAAACCTGACTTTGGAGGATGTTAATAATAAATTGTTTTGTATATTGTTCCTCGATGAATTCCATTTTCTCCTTTAATAATTTATTTAACTTTTACAAAAAAGTTTAATACCAGTTAAATTTTCGGAAAAGTAATATATATATCAATTTGCGGTAACGTAAACTTTTAATTTGCGGAAACGTAATAATGGAAATTTGAAAAATTGCGCCAGTTTGATTGTTCGGTAGATTATTGTTTTAACACACAGTGACAATGGGGGCATCAGTGTTAAATGCATCAATACAAAGGGTCGGTTCGGTTGGGGACTGGAAATTCATAGTTCCGTGTTGAGGGATAAGTCACACTCTTTGTACGCTAAAAAACCCTTTTAACAACTCAAGATTTTCCGAATGCAAAAATACGTTCTCTTGTCTTCTCCAACAGTGCTCCTTTTCAGGTTTATAAATTTACCGTCCCGGGGCAAGCAATTGTAGGCACCTATCAGTCAGATCTATGATAACATTTTGAAATGCACTCTATATGCATATTTCATCTACTATAGAATCATTTGCAGTGAAACAATTGAACAGTTTTGAAAATTATTTGAGAAAGTTAGTAGTAGAAATAGTTGAAATTCCAAGACAAAAATCACAAAACATCGAAGAGCATATTCAAATACCAAAATGACACTAAAAGAGTTAACTCAAAAACCATCTTAGGAAAGAGCTAAAAAATAAATGTATGCATGAAGGGCATTGGTTTTACAGGACGGAATAAATGTAAGTTTTAAACTATTTTAATGAATTCAAAATGACAGAATAAAAGTAAGTACAAATGAAATTGAAAGACGTTAATATTGTTTTTAATAAAAATAACAAAAAAAAAAAAAAGGTCCAAAAACGTATCCCACGATATGGAGACGTTAATTAATTGACAAAAATCACCATCTAATGTTATTCTACTTATTTTAACGCGATAAAGATACATTTAACGCGATAAAAATACTTTTAACGCGTTAAAACAACATTTAATGCGATAAAACAACATTTAACGGAATAAAACAACATTTAACGGGATAAAAATACATTTAACGCGATAAAAGGTGCCATAAATATTGAGGAAAGAAAAAATTCTAAGACAGACAGGATTCATTGTGGTACAAGAAATTTATATGCAACAAGAAGGCAAAACACTTTCAAACCTGCACCCAAATACTCATTAAAAAACTGGACACAACAATATGTCTTTCTAGTTGTCAACTTTTCTATGAAATATCAAATATTGTTTTGTAAGATTCCTATGCAAAAAGTTATTGAAAATAATGAAAATAGTATTTAAGCATTTTGGTCTATCTAAATTTTTATGCAAATGAAATAAACCGATGCTGATTTTGTACATCAAATCAAATAGACTATAAAGATTATAGTCAAAATCTCAACACAAACTTTGCTAGAACGCTACATCTATGATTTCCAAGAAAGAAATATTCACAAAAAATAGTTTCTCGCCTGATTTCGCTGATGTTCTGTTGTCTATGTTTTCAGTGTAATAGTGCAATGTACATAATTTTTCCTCACATGTTATTTAGTGATCATGAAGAAGCCTCTGTCCAAGTTTGGTAGAAATCCAGGGTGGTTTAAGAAAGTAATTAATGTTTTAAATACTCCAACTGCAGACTGTATGTAATGTTAACTGGTAGTAAAGTCCATTTATAAGTAAAATACAGAAAAACAGGAAAACAATTATTACAAAATTTTCCTCTGGATACTATCTTTTGATCATGAACAAGCTTCTGTCCAGGTTTGGTAAACATCCAGGATAGTTTTAAAAGTTATTAATGTTTTAAACACTTTCACCACAGAGTGAATGTAAATATTGACGCCACCGACGACGACGACGAAATGTATGATCGCTATGTCTCGCTTCCTCGACAAAAAAGGGAACAGATGTGATGATTATCTATCTTAGAGAACTGTAAATGTTTACTTCCCCTCTCTCTGGTGTGTATAACTTGATTGTCAGTTGATTTGTTCTTCTTTTTCAGCCGGTAAAAACCTTTGACCTAGTATACATGTATGTTTAAATAAGGAATCATTTCTGCCTTCTTCTTATAATTATTGGTTGCTAGGGAGTCAATTTGGTTGCTAAGGAAAGATATATGAATTTCTACATGTATGTACTATTTATTCTGGTTTAAATTATAAATGGGTTGATGGTGGAACATGATGTCAAAACTTCAAAAATTAGAAATTGACAAAATTTCCACTGCGAACCAATGAACATGGTTACTTAGTAGCATTTTAATAAGTAAAAGTTACACACTATTTTTAGTAGGTCAAATGATCTTAACCTTTGAATATTTAACATTACTCAAGATTTTAGATTTTTAAATAAAATTGGACTTTCAGAAATCATTTTACATTGAATATATATCAGTAGAGGGTGTTTCATAGTTTGTTGCTAGGGAATGTCATTGGTTGCTAAGGAAAAATATGACATTTTCTCCATCATGTCCATAGGAAAAATATATAGGAATTATTTAAGGTAAATAAATAATTAATTCAAGGGTGGAATTTCATGTTATTGTATCAAAATTTTAGAAAATTATATGGAATCAGCATTTATTGGCAATTTCTCATGGTTGCCTAGCAACATAAATAACCTAACTTTCTCAAATAATTTTCAAAACTGTTCAATTGTTTTATGAAGTTCAGGTCATGATTAAAAATATTTTACCATAAACAGACCGTATTTATACTTCTGAACAAAAAGAACCCTCAGTATATTTTGATTTTGGCTAAACAACAGTTAAAATTCAAGTTTTAAGTGAAGATTGATGTGTTACCATAGCAACGGTAATCAAGACAATCAAGTAAGAAATTTTGAAAAATTAAAGCTAGTGTATTATACTTTTACAATGTATACAATAAATGTTTTTATCTTTGAAAATAATTTTTTTTTGTGTGGTCAATTGTGCAACCCTGATGGTTCTTGATTTTTGTCAAAAACAGTGCAAATGCCAAAGGATTAATATAATGTATACCACCCATAAGCTTTCTAAAATGTTTTTAATCATTATCAGTAGACATTCGTCGTAGACTAGAAGTAGTTCTTATCACAACTCTAAAAGGAATCTGATATATACAAGATATTTTTCATCCTCTTTCCGATATTTTATGATGCATTTTTCCAGTATTAAGATAACACTCACCGTTGAGATTAAGGAGGACGTGTATTGACTGTGATCGTATATCCAGCCATTACAAGAAAATCGACTTTCATTTTGGGTTATGTAGCATTTGGAAACATTGGCTGTTAGATTTTTGAAAACATCATATGAATCGTCATCTTCTCCTGGTAAATGACACCTGTAAAAAAGAGTTAAATTTAAAAATACAGAGTCTAATTTGACTGAATTCACAGTGATGATATAGACGTACGTACGTACATAATATAAGAAATAAGTATTTCTTGCTCAAACAATTATTTCCGATACATAATTACTAGGCATAATTCATTATTGCCACAAAAGGTATTTGCTGCAACTTAATATTTTAATATTTGGAGTTTTAACAACGTTCCTTTTTTGTGTCGTGTTTTGTTCACATGAGACGACTATAGTGTAAATTTATCCAGAATTTTACTTTCTTAGTGATCAATGGAATACATTTGTTTTTAACTTTTATACATTTTAGTCTTCAGTTACTAATGATCACCAATAACACATTATTATTTCAAACAAAATAAGAAACTGAAATAACTAAAAATCAATAAATAATTATTTGAAAAGAGATCAAATGTCATAAAAAAATGTTTTCAGTTCATGTCCTTCAAATTCGCATAGCACAGGAAAGACGTTTTACTCACAGTCACATCAAGATGCAAGTCCGTGTTTTCAGTATTCCTACGTAGATTGAATACTGTCTCAAACACTTACAGAAATATTGTAACGAAGGTTTGTGTTTTCCCATTATAACGACGTTGGTATTACACTATAGTTGTGTAGTTCCCAATATAAAAACATTGATACTCACCAGTGCTTGTGTTTTCCAGTATAGAGATATTGACACTAGCCTATGATTGTGTTCTCCTAGTATAGAGCCTATGCTTGTGTTTTCAATGTATAAAGACATAACAACTAACCTATGCCTGTGTTTTCCCAGTATAGAGACATTGATATTTACCTATGCTTGTGTTCTCCCAGTATAGAAACATTGATAATTACCTATGATTGTGTTCTCCAAGTATAAAGACATAGATACTAACCTAAGCTTGTGTTTTCCCACTATTGCGACATTGATGCTTACCTGTGATTGTGTTTTCCAAGTATAAAGACATTGTTACTACCCTATGCTTGTGTTCTTCTTGTATAAAGACATAGATACTAACCATTGTTTGTGTCCTCCCCGTATAAAGACATTGGTACTAAATTATGGTTGTGTTTCCCAATATAAGGACATTGTTACTGCCCTATGCTTGTGTTCTCCCTGTATAAAGACATTGATACTAACCATTGCTTGTGTTCTCTCTGTATAAAGACATTGGTACTAAACTATGGTTGTTTTTCCCATTATTAAGACATTAAGATTAACCTATGCTTGTGTTTACAAGTATAAAGACAATGGAACTAACCTGAGTTTGTATTTTCCCAGTATAGAGACATTAATACTAACCTATGCTTGTGTTTTCCCAGAATAAAGGACAACATATATGACTTTAATTGATCCAGAAACATATGTTTAATATACAAGTTCATCAACTAAATGTTTAGTATAGAATTACTTATTACAAAAATACATTGTACACATAGATCTATAGAGATTCATTTTATTTAAACTGATACAATGTATTTAACGGTATTTTTTTTTCAAACAGTCTCCCTTGTATGAATAAAAAGGTCAAGACAAATAAAAATAATAGTCTAGCCATTTATTTGAGTTTCAGCTATAAGATTATGTAACTTAGCTTTAAGTATGCCTGCATTTTATTTACCCAAATGAACTGAAGTATAAAGAAACAGCTGACTCATCCAACGGGATATACTATTAAACGAAAAGAAGACAAATATGCAGAAAATAGTTCAAATTATGTAAAAAATGAAATGTTTAGATGACAGTTATCTAAAAAAAAATAAATAAAAAATTCACCTACCATTATGATATCTATCCTATTTATATCACGATACTCTGAAAAGTGCAAATTGATAGGTTTTAATAATTAAGAAAGGTGGGGGTACCTTGTGTAAAAATTAACTATAATGAATGCAGGATATCTGGTTACAATTTATGGCAACATGATATAAATACTGATATAACATGATCAGGAAGGATATTTATCACTTATATTTTCCCTGAATAACGTAGATACATGTACTAACCTATGCTTGTGTTCACCAAGTATAAAGGTCAACATATATGACGTTAATGGATCCAGAAACGGAGGTATAATTAATAAAGCCAACATCCTTTTCTGGAAGTTACCAAATCCTCCTAACTGGTCTAACATGCTATCATAATCCATAACTGATATGTCCGTTTTACCAAATAAATCTGAAATATAAGGCCAGACGAACCAGATTTAAAGAAATGTTTTAATTTCAAATATCACTCTCGGAGACAGCCGATCTTAAATCTTATCTAAATAAATTTAGTTCATTGCTAAAGTGAGCTGAAGTGTAACGCATAAATATTTCAAACAAAATAAAAAACTGAGGAAAATACCTTTCAAAAGATATTAAATTTCCCCCCTGACTGGTTTTGTTTAATAAACCCTTCGACGTATTATTCATAATTGCGTAAATAAAATCAAAGTACTGAATTACTGTTTACGATGGCTGATGAATTAATGATAAGGATTAAAATCTAACTGTATATATGGTACAAACTGTTCGACACAGAGATATGTTTCACCTGTATCCAATTTTGCTAGTATAATGCAAATGTTGAAATGGGTAAGATATCTTTTAAACATGTGAATAATGCAAAACTTTCAGATGTAGACTTTCACAACATGTACAGTATAGTGAAGATTCATAGTCACTAGAATATAACTGAAGGGGTCAAGCACATCTTTCTTACTTTTGTGAGGCAAGGCAAAACCTGTAGTGATATAGCACTTTAGACTGCAACTAGAACACTTCCTATTGTGTTTATTGTTTATGTCCTTAATATAGTAAAAGGGTGATATTGTATACAATGTCGATTTCATGTTGACTCATTTCTTTCACAATCAGAGGTTCATTTAGGGATTAGAAATAAGTTTGACATTTGTGTTATCAATGTATCAATTTGCAGTATAAAAAAATATTAGGTCAATGTCAGTAAACTATAAACTTTTTTTTTGTATTCAGCAAGAAATCGAAGAAGGGCAAAACTCGTCCTTCCCAAGTTTCTTGGCCTCATACAAAATACTTGGTACATGTAACAATGTACATAGAACTACACCAAACATGGCAATAAATTATTGAATGAATATGATATTTAGAACAATCTTGAAAGACGAGGGTATATTATAAATATCTGTTTTTACTTTTGTAACTGTTCCCATCTTTTCTCCCATTGTATCTTATCTAATATATGTCTGTTGCTCATAATATAGCAACAGTTTTTATCCATCATAAACTTGAGTAAATTTCTAGTAACTTTTTTTTGCAGAATTAATAACTTGATAACTATTATTCATTTGAGGTCTTCTTTGACATCTGTTTATGTGACTTTATATCAAAGTATTCACTCTACGTTTTTGACAATATATGATGTTCTGACTTTACATAGAACAACTTATGTAAACGGTTTAAATTCAAAATCGAAATACATGTAGTATGAATTGTCCTTATGATGAACTATATTGATGTGATACATATTTTTTATTCACAGTAGTCTGCTCTTTTGACAAGAACCGAATGCTGCTTTGGTGCATTGTTAGGTGTGATGGAAATTTTAAATTATGTATAACTATATTAATTTTTTAGATAAAATATAGCAAGAGCACAAGTTTTAACATAGACATGATAGATATAGATCGATGTGCAAAGTATTCTCACATTTAGTTCATATATTTCCATGCAAACAGGGATAATTGGAATATCAGTTTGATTCCAAATATTTTAATAAAAAATTACACTGCAGTATTCTCTATCACAATTCTCATTAACAGTATTTTTAAAACCTTAAAAATATAGTCAGATCAGTGAAATAAATATTTGGTATGTGTATTGATACATGTATGTTTTTTTTCATAGTTTTAGACATGGGATATATGTATATCAACACCCGACACTTCTGTAATAATAGCTGCAAACGACATAGTTTTGTCAAGTATCATCTCAGGGGATGCATCCTCATTGTCGAGGAACATCTCGGGCATTTCATCCTCATTGTTCCACACTTGGATCAATTAAAATTCTCTGTGAAATTATCAAGGCTCAATATTACTCTAACAATGTATAGCACTGATCATCTTAGACCTAAGTCAGGTTTGTCTCAATATAGTTTAGCATGCTCATATTATATTATGGGGCCTCGGTGGCCAAGTGGTCTAGGTAGTTCGTCATGACTACTAATGATCACTAGCCTGTCAACGCTGGGGTTGTGAGTTCGAAACTCACCTGTGGCGGGGTGTGTTCGACTCCGATCTTAATTGACAAGGATTGCCAATTTTCCTACCGAAGGTCGGTGGTTCTCTCCGGGTACTCCGGCTTCCTCCACCAATAAAAACTGGCCGCCGCGAAATAGCCAATTGTGCTGAAAACGGCGTTAAACCCCAACTAAACAAACAAACATATTATATTATTGCTCTAATATAAGGGTCACGTTTGCTCAAAATATATCACTGATCATCTACTCAAACATATGTGCTCAATTTAGTTAGGCTTGACATGCTTAAGTAATACATCATTATTGCTCTACATTATAAAAGATTAATTATGAGTTAGCTTATACAGAACTGATCAACTACACCCATGCTGAATTCAGGTTCTCTCCCAAAATATATATATATTTACATGTATTAATATTTAAGTACGATAAATTTAACTTGCATGTATATGAAAACATTTCTGGATTGTTACATATATAGGAAACTGATCACTAATTATAACCAATGTTACAATATATATGCCGCATCTGCACGCACAAACATTATTTGTGCATTATGGAACGACTATATAACTGAAGATATTTTTTAGAAATGAGTAAAATATCCAGGTATGGTACATTATAATTACATATGTATTAATTTCAAATAACAGTATGATAATATATGTTCCAGCTCTTTTCTGATTAAAACTGCATTATATTTGCTCATGAAAATCATGGTTTCGAAATCTCAAAGGGAGGACACGGTTGTTAACTTTAATCCAAATGACATACTTATCAGCTGCGGTGCACGACATTTGAGCCAATTCTTACGACATTTGAGCCCAAAAAAATCCACGTTTGAGCCAAAAAAAAAAAAATCCACATTTGAGCCAAAAAATAATTGTCTTAAAAGTCAATAACAGAAAATAGTTACTGTTTTACTACAAATAGAAAAAAACTGTCTGTAATTCAATATATTTCCTCATAATTCTGGGATTGTGATGTTCTTTAAATATTTTTTTCTCAAACAAAAGTTGATGATATTTTTATAGTTGGAACCTTTAAGTGTGCTCCAAAATTTTTCTGTCAGTTGTATTCGATTCACGGTTGTAAGAATGGGAATTATGTGCCATTACTTTTTGCTCTTCTCCCTTCAAAAGATGGCACTCTGTATTCCAAATTTTGGAGAGCTGTATTCCAACTGTGCTTAGATCAAAGTCTCTGCTTTCAACCTAAGACAATCAATGTTGATTTCAAACTGGCTATCATGCTCAGGTAAAACTCAGGTAAATTGGCTCAAATGTGGAAAATAATTTGGCTCAAATGATGAAGTGTAATTTTCAAAAATTGGCTCAAATGTCGTGCAGCCATCAGCTGATATCCAAGATGGCGACAGGTGACGTCGAAAGAAAAATTGTACCCGATTCAATAATTACTGCTCCTGTGCGACAATATCTCGTTAATATATATTATATTACACTATGATTAATGCTAAAACGATTAATCTATAAGTATAATATATTTACCTTTCTTGTGTTAAAATAGTTACTGATCACCTCTCATTTCCTCTTCGTCTAACCTTTGACTGCTGAAGCTGATATACATCACCGAATTAATTCAGCAATCTATCCGAGTTTATTAATATATATTATTCTCGGTACTAAAACATGTTGATATATAAAAACATATCATAATAAATATGTTCATGAAATTATTTTTATAGCAAGATTCAAATAGATGAGTTGATAAAGAAATCTATTTTGAACTAGATAATGTCAGCGTATTCACACAATAGAAAATTAGTAATTGTGTTAAAAACAACCCAGAGCACGATCTGAATAGACTGGTTTTTCCCTCTTCGAAGTGAGCCAACCTAGTTTCTAGCGGAAGTTGATCAGCTTGTCGGTTTAAGATTCAGGGCGATACCTATATTACGGATAGCCCTCCTTGTAAAAATCATATGGAGTATGTCACTAAAAAAATAATTTGTGTATTATTTTTATTTGGCAGTATTTTGTATCGTATGAAATAATAAACTTTATAATTTTGATGTTATTTGACATGATTTTAAAGATCACCGTAAGTTAGGTTAAAATGAAACTTTTTATATTTTATTTTCCCATTGTAACGTGTATTACGTGTGTCTCAGTTCGAACCGACTGTACCTCTGGGTTTCCAGTGTTTTAGATAACTTCAACAGCTGTGATAAATACTGCAACTTAATACCGAGTCACAATGCACTATATATGACAAGTAAAAGTAGAGTAAAGTGCACTGTTTACTATAAATGAAATGCAAAGAACTTCATATTAGGTATGTATTCCAACACTCCAGTTTACTGTAAAATATAAGTGTATTAATGACTTTTTAACTATTAACTCGACCTTCATATATTTATTATACCTTTTATTCCTCCAATTAATAAGAGTTGACATAAGTTTAATATAAATCATAAATTATTTACATTTTGTACATGGAATGTATAAAATTGTCACAGTGTAAAAGGTAATTAGGTTATCACTGTACGTATAATTGTTTCAATTAAAGTTTGACAGCACAATGAAATTAGCGATAATAAATTTGGGCACTGTTCATTATAAAGTTTACCGACGAAATACGAAAATCGTCTTCCTCATCAGGGTTGATGTCAAAGTCTAGAGGACCACCAACAAGAATATGGAAGAGATTGATATCAGATAGTGAGTGTATGTAAACACTAAACATTATGACGCTGATAATGTCACACCACAATTTATCACGAAGCTCAGACGTTGATGCACAGTTAGTGGCAATATGACAGGCAATGTTATTGTACAAGTGTCCACATTTATGGAAAAATTCATGTATGTATGCAATCTGTGTTGCTATTCAAATAACTACTAAAATGGCAACATACTTTGCATGTTACGAGGTTATGGTATCGAAACTTTATGGATACAATTTACTTAAAAACACACTGATTTGGAAGATTATAATTATAAATAAATCTTAAATTATATTAATTAGGAAAAGCAGAAAGCATTTAAACATTTAAAGAATACTCAAATATTATAAAACTTATTATTACAAAAATCTAAAAGATTTTCTTACCTGATTCAGATGAATTAAACAGGAGTTTTTGTTTCGGCTTTCAACAATGTCAACTGACAAGTTCTAAATCGATTAAAAATGCACATCTTGTATACCATGAAAAAAAATCAAAGTACTGAAGTACTGTTTACTCGGATGGCCTCATGATCTGATGAATTAATTATAGTGATTTAAACCTAACTGTATATATGGTACAAACTATTTGACAGGGAAATATGTTTCACCTGTATCCAATTTTGCTAGTAAAATTCGAATGTTGAAATGAATAAGGCATCTCTTAAACATGTGAATAATGTCAAATGTTGACTTTTCCTCATAGACTTTCACAACATGTACAGTATAGTGAAGATTCATAGTAACTAGAATATAACAGAGGGGGTCAAGCCAAAATATTACCATCCGAATGCTAATACAACTGCGTACCAAATTCATTGACTGTCTATATGTGGTTTCCCATTAACTGATCTAATCACCGACTATGAACAAACTGATGATGTTGTCGTACGAAACAGCACATCTTCGTTGCGTGGGGTATAATTATGCAGGGTTTGAGTTCACTCTCCTCAGCAACCACGACTTTTTATGAGTGAAGCCGAATGCTCCACAATTCAACTGAAGACATAAATGCAATTAAAAATTCTTTTGATCTTAAACTCTTAATTTTGATCAATACTTTCTTTCCTTGAAATCTTTTATTTTAGTAAATATGGTTTAATTATATTTTATTTTACTATATAAATATAACTTGTTTCTTTCATTTAAAAATTCAATTTTGTAATGAATTGTTTTTCATAATTATTCTGAAGAGTGTCGTTAAAGTATTTTTGCTTTTCCAGATTTCTTTTCATATCTTTCATTTCAAAGTTATTTTTTTCAGAATATCATAAATATATGTATATCAGGAATAAATTCCATTTTCATGGATGTTTTTGATAAATTGTATGCATCATAAAGTATTGGATTAATCTTTAGTTAAAATAATCTAGCAAAATATTATAAGGATTGAATTTTTATTAGAACATCTATTGGGTATTATAAGTTAACAACGTCCTTCTAGATCTACTCTGTACACACATCTTGAAGGTTCAACTAAAACCTTTTTGGGGGAATATATGCTATGGAGCATATATCTTTTTGTTCAATATTCATGATTATTTTAATTTTTTCAACATAGATGGAAATGGGTTTTCTTTTCAGATCAAGCTGTACATAAATTTTTTTTGGGGGGAGGGGAATCCCAGGTTACCCCCTCTCGGTAATAAAATGGTCGGTGCCTAAATAAATTGAAATTGATAAAAAAAATAAGATATATGTTCAAAAAGGTGGAAAAACAATTTAATAAATTTTCAGATAAGATTTGATCTCGGAACGCCTTTTTGCTGGGACAACAATCACGTTGGCTTACGAGAAAATCATTAATTTTACTATATAATGGGAATTTTTCAGTACCATAGTTCCTTATAATTCCTTAATTAACGATTGAGTACTGGTAGATATTCAACAAAAGTAATGAAAACAACATTAAGTGGCTGAGGCCAAAGTAACGATATTAAAAGTCAAACATCAATAATGTTATATTCGCTGTGAGGAGTAATATCCTCAATAGAGGAATTCCCTGAAATTAAAAATATACGTCGTAGGCGCACCAACTAGTTTCCCGGGACCATACATTCGTTCTCCTCAGATATAGTTTCTATATTTTTTAGTGTATTTTTCCACTTTCTGCTTGCCTTTCTGAAATAAAAGGTATTCCTTGAGACCAAAACTGCAGTGAAAAGTGTTTTGTTGTTCAAAAAATATTAGGAATTAAAATTTTGTCAGATCCTTTTAGGTAGATGTGATTAATATTGACCGTTAATTAGACTCCATTGTTAAAGGCTGGCCCAAGTTTCCAAATAGGTCCATATCACGGTTTTCCTTGTATCTGGCTGAGAGGTACCATTTCGCAACAAGGCCAGAATTTCCCTTACGCCTCTGGGGATGACAAATGATAGTTTTTACGAATGGTCTATGGCATACCTAGCTCTGATAAAATGGCCGTTAATAAGACCCGATTTCTAAGGGCTGGCCCAAGTTTCCAAATAGGTACATATCACGGTTTTCCTTGTATATGGCTGAGAGGTACCATTTCACAACAAGTCCAGAATTTCCCTTACGCCTCTAGGGGTGACAAACGGTTGTGTGTACGAAAGGACTAGGACATACTTACCTCTCATACAATAGGTGTTAGAGAGACTCGATTGCTAAGGGCTGGCCCAAGTTTCCAAATAGGTCCATATCACAGAATTGCCTCTAAATGCATTTTCAAGTACAAATGTATACCGATATAGGTGTCAACAGTGTAATTACCGCGCAATGCTATTTCCATAGGGGGCGACCCCCTTTTCTCAATTTATTTATATTTTCCGATAAGAATTTCACCTTTACGGAAATATGATTTTTTTAGATTAGTATAAGCACGTAAATTTGCTATATACTAAATAATACATTCCCATTAATATTGTTGGTGAAAAATGAGGCTGAAAAAATGCGTTTTTTTATATATTGATTACATTAATAATTTTATGCATATCATTAATATCCAATCAAAAGACGTTCTACTGTTTTATCCGAGCTACTACTTTGGGTGGCCAAAATAGAGGGCGTATTTATCGAAACCGGATACACTGGTGATACTTTTAAATTAAGTAATACAGAATTTCCAACAGATTCGTATATAATCGAACATAGATTTATGTTGATGGTACTTTGTTTGCTTGCTCTAATACTGGCTGACGATTCAAGAAAAGATTTTACAAGATAAATAATAAACCTTCAACATTTAGCTAAAAGTCTCAGTTTTGTTTCGAGGCTCAAGATGAAAGTTACAGACCTACCCAATTGACGCGGGCAGAGAAGTCTCAGAGAGAAGTTAAACATTTAATATCTTTCAATGAAAACCATTCAAACTGCACTGGGTTTTGTTGCTTCATTAAAAAAGTGCGCTTTTCAAATATTTAAAGATTTCAACCCCGGGGCATCACAGTTAAAAAAAGATATAGAATAATTTTTATGTACCGTTAAGCAAAATATTATAATATACATTTGTACCCGTATATATCGTTCTATCCAATTGTTTTGAGAAGATAATTCCCTACGAACGGAAGAAATATAAGTTATTTACGTTTATGTAGATTGTTGTTTTGGTTTTCAACAAGTTACTTCTGAGTCGTAAATCGATAAAATGTGGACATCTCACACAATTATTTTATCTCCGATTTGTCCTTTTCTGTGGTAAAAATGAAAGATCTTCTGTAGAAAATCAAAGCAAAGTTGGACGTCAGTTTCGTTTACAGATATCGATTTTATTCAGAAAATGTCAATAATCCGAAAATGATATGAAAATAATAAGGGAATATTTGGAATAACAAGAGGAGTATGTGACATTAGAAACGTTTGTGTTCATTTAGGTTTCTTATTACGTAATATTGAAAGTATATTTGCGGGGTATAAAATGTCAGGGTGTGAAAATGAATTGTGCTATTTCTATGGGATTCAGGACCCGAATGCATAAAACTTAATTCAAATGTTTCTCAGACCAAGATTAGGTTAAAAATTTCCTTAATCTTAAGTGGCATACACAACTTAACTTAAGTAGGACCTTAACTAAGAAAAGTGACAATACTTTACTCATCATGACTTTACAATTAAGCCATTAACAATAAGGAAAAGATAAGATGAAAGCATGGTAAAACTTTAAAGATTTACAGTCAGCAACCATTTCATTTTTATGAGGGGTGGGGGTTGGAAAGGAAGTGATTGTTGATCCTAGCACTTTTAAACGGAATACCTGACCCTACCTTTTTTTATGTCGCAAAAGCGCAAGGTTTTTCTCAAAATAGACTTATTCGATTGCAGGTGATATTCAGTCCTGCCTTTTTTCAAAAGGTCTGCGTCTGTTTTGTTTCTCCAAAGTTTGAACTCTTCCTTTTAAGTTTTAAATTTTTTCCCTGTACCCCTGTATCCCTGTACCCCCACCCCCAACAATTTTATGATAACAGGTTTTTCTTCTCGAATTTACTTCTGAGTGACTGAATTCAGTCGAAATCATATTTTAAACAATTTTATGATAAGTTTTTCTTTTCGAAATTAATTCTGAGTGAATGAGTTCAGTCACCATCATATTTTAAATAATTTTCTGCAAACAAGTTTTTCTTTTCGAATTTAATTCTGAGTGTATGAAATCAGTCACCATCATATTTTAAACAATTTTATGATAACAAGGTTTTCTTTTCGAATTTAATTCTGAATGACGGAATTCATTCACCATTTACCATGGCTTCGCTTGTCCAAACATTTCATGTTAAGGCCATAGTACAATAGATTTAATTTTAAATTCTGACAGAATTCAGACATCATCTTGCTTTGACGATTTTTATTCATTTCTAATTTTTGTATTGGATGACTTATTCCATTATTTTGTAAAATAATTTTCCGACGTACAATTCAAATATACAAAATAAACTGTTTGTTTTTCTTGGTAGTTGTTTATTCAAAAAGCTTACGGGTATAATTTTGACCATTAGGGGGATTTAAACAAAAAATCCTCGAAGTTGTAGTGGAATGTGTTCCAAGCGACTTCAAAGAAGAAGATTGTTTTATACCAGCCAATCCGGAATGAGAAATGCCCATGCCCATATTTGTAGTGCTATCATGACGAAATGAGGATGTTTATAAAGGACCTCCCATATGTACTTCCTTTCAAGTTTTGTTCCATTTAGCCAATCAGTTTTAGAGGAAAAGATTTTTGTAAACTAAGCCAATCAGAAACAACAATTTCCCATGGCGGCCATGTTTTTGCCCGATCAAAATGAAATGAAAAATGTTTGTAGAGGACCTCACAAACATCATTCCTGCAAAGTTTAGTTCCAATTGGCACAGTGGTTTCAGAAAAGATTATCTTTAAAGGAAAAGTTTACGCCGAACGAATGACTACCACGGACGACGGACGCCAAGTGATGGCAATAGCTCACATGGCCTTTAAAAGGCAAGGTGAGCTAAAAACAGCAGCACCAAGGAGAAAAAGTGAACCATAGATTGCATTTAATTTTGCTATCATTTAAGAAGAAGGGAACAGATCTGATAGATGAAATTTGTTCTTCAATGTAGATCACGGTTGTATAAAGTCCGATGCCCACTTCTGTTCCCCTTGTATGATAACAACAGAGTTAAATCATGGTTTTATTTGAATGTTTTACATGGTGTGTTTGTCTACGAGAAAAATGGGTTTTCTACACATATGGAACCTAAATGACAGAAACAAATTACAGATAAATACATGGCACAATTCATTTCGGTATCATAATCGACCCAGGGCTTTCAATTGGTGAAGTATATGGACCACAATAAAGTAGAACGGATGAAAAAAAACTAATTAAAAACCCATATAAATATTTATGTTTGTTCAAATAATAAGTCAACGAGAGAATTATTTTTAAAATAATTTATCAAATCACACAAGTTTACTTGATATCTAAATGTTTGAAATTTGTATTGTTACAAAACATAAAGAGATAAAAAAAAAATCCAACGACGAGAAAAGTTCCGTCCATGTTTACACGTGTGTCCTCACTATTCATTACCATGTATTATCGTAAAATTTGAAAGAGCTAAAATTTTAATTTCTATTGTCAAAGGATTGATTTATCATATACCTGTAATATCGTGCAAAATCAATTTCTTAGAAACTAAGACAAACTTTAAAAAAACAAAAACTAAATATAAAATTCTTAAACTGGAAATAACACTAAAGAATTCACACATTTTATACTAAGAATCAATGCAGTTTTGCCGAATCATTGCGATGTTTTCTTCTGTAATCGATGAATTTTCTGAACTTCTGTAAAAACAAATACAAACATTTTAAATTTAAAGAAAACAGTAAAAATATCTTAAAAAAGATTTATTTATTTCACTTTCAGCAATATAAATTATGTAATCTTAACATTAGGGCCACCATCTACATCTTATCCTCCCAAGTGAACTTGAAATGAAAAAGACCACCAACACACCCAACTTTTCACCATGCATATACTCATGTCTATACAGAGACAACAAAGGGCGATTGAAATCCAAACTTTATGACAAAGGTGATAACTTAACTTTCCAATTGCGAACTTCCCCTTTCTTAGTAGTACCACACTAACGTCTCCTGGTTATATTGTTTACATATCAAGATTGAGTCGTTACTATACTGTCATGCATGTGATTGTGTATTGACTTTCTTAACGAAATGCCTCTCACCTAAACTTCTAGATGTAAGACTTAACTGACCAACACATAGTTTCTATCTCACAAACGCGAATAGATATCTTTAGTTATCTTTTCACTTTACTATACATGACATTCTACTGGATTTTCCTCACTTGCAATTTGGTGCCGTTAACGTAGCAAACATACTTACCTTTCGAGAGAACCGGATGTTACTTTCGGTTTGTTTTTGGGAGTTGACATTGCAAGGGCTGTCTTGTTCTGATTCTATTTTGTTTGCCAATTGTTTTTCTTTCTCTGGTTTTTGTGTCTTTGTAGTATTTGTTTGCTATGTTAGTGTTCTTACGATGTTGCCTTGTCTTTTATTTTTGGTCTTGTGGAATTTGTCGGATTGCTTCGCTATTATTTTACTATGTACATAAAACGCTCTTCAGTCCAATGAAGTAGTTTTATAGTGGCAGAAAAAGACTGTTTATAGAGAAAACCCTGGCAGAGCTGAGATAAAGTTACCAGCTTCACAATTTCTTATAAATATCGTCGAAGTCAGAAAGAAGAAAAAGGAAATTCAAAGTGGCTTGAATCCAAAGACAACGGCAACTCCTGAAGAAATGCAACACCTGGAAAAACGCAATGAATGCTTTAAAAGGACATACTTACATTGTCCATTATCATGCATAAATCAATTGATGAATATATCTACGCACTGGATATTTTAGTGAATTAAGAGTTGTTTCCATTAGTCATCTAATACCTGAATCGTGATTGATAATTTAATCCTATATTGTAAATTTTTACTTGTTGGTTATGAAATGTTACTGATTTTTAAATTAATACAAAGAAAAATGCCATTAATAGTGATATGTACCTATCTGAATGAATGGAATCTTCAAAAGTATCAGGTAAATCTCTATCTCTTGTTTCTGGTAATAACAGTGAAAGAAGTCCAGCCGTGGTTCCAACTGATCCAAATATAACTAGAGGTAGAGCATTGGCAAAATCTGAATCTATCAATACACCCTACAAATAAATACACAGTTGGATATATTTTGTATTAATATAAAGAATGGTCAATTTTTTTTTATAAATAAATATTTATTACCTCCCTTTATTTCTAAACTACAAAGATACACATGGGAAACCTTTTTAATTGTCCATTATAATAACAACGTATTTTTAATTAACATGAAGTTAAAAATAAGCTATTAGTAATTTAATACTGATGAACAGGTACATTTTTTAAAAGTAGCTAAAAAACAAGACGTTGGTTTATTCATAACATTTGATAGCCGTAGTTAGAAATCATCAGGGTAATACATTTTCAAATACAAATGAATAAATTAAAATATTAAGTAGAGTCAATTCAGAAAAATACAAAAATCACCCATAAAATTTAAAAACGTCATATAAAATGTTTTAATTGTATTACATTTTGTACACATGATAAATCAAGTGTACCTTATAAAATCAACCAACTCAGCAAACTACAATTTCTTTATCAGTTGTATGATTTGCAATTCAATGTCTGCTTGTGTATGTTGATACTAAATTTTATATTAAGAAGAGAAATATTAATGATATGGATAACGTTTCGTCTTTTGCTTTAAATCATTTTAAATAAACTTCGGTAAATTATGAAACAAACGATTCTTAAACAATAATTGTCAAAATCGCAAACTAAGTACGAAAAAATTCATTAATATTTTCAATACTCACTAATTTACCAATGTATGAAGAAGACATAGATCCAATCCTAGCACCTGAACTACACAGCCCAAACAAAGAGGCACGTATAACGGTTGGAAAGACTTCTGACGTTATTAAATATATTAAAAAGAAAGCTGTAGTAACTCCTAATTTTCCAACCATGGCTAAAGCAACTGTGATCCATTGTAAGTCTAAAGAAAAAGAAAAAGTCCAATCTATTCGGCAAACATAATATTATTTTTTATAGTAACAAAACATTTATATAATGTTTGAAGATACAGCACGGAAGTGTATATTTGATATGTGAATAAAAAATAAAACCGATAACAGTAAAGGTCAACAATTACATTCCAACTAATAAACACCATGCATTCAATCGAACGATCGTCAGACAAAAAAAGCAAATAAAAAAAGCAAAATAAAGAAAAAAAGAGCACAAAACACAAACTTACAGAATCAACAAAGAGTCTCGATAATATGACTTGGTAAACTTAGTAGTGGTGGGGTTTTACGGATACTCAAACCACCCTTTATCTACCCTGACTCTCTGGTGTGTACAATACTAATACACTTCTAAAAACCAATATAGTATGGTTACCAACAAGATGACAGCTAGATAGGGTGTACATTGTTTTTGTCTGAACACTAGAAAGTTATGAATATTAGAGGGTACAACTGTTTGCAATTCTTGCATACTGACTGAATTTATCTGTGTATTTGGTATTCTAATTAAAATATCGAGAACCATTTATCGATATAAAATGAAGAATATTATTTTACGCTGTTTTTAGCAAGCAATACTGACAACTCTGCTTGTGATTAGCATTTCAGACACAGTATGTGTTTTAGAGATTTAAAGTTTAGTCTTTATGCTTTCTTGTTCTTTTTTCTCGTCGATTTGATATGTTTGTTTTTACCTTTATGTTATCTAAATGTAGAAATATGAGGTTTTCATTTAAAACTTCTTACCCTTTCCTGCATGCACTGAAGTGAAAATAGTACATAAACAAGCTGCACCACCAATTATCATGGCAGGACAATATATTTTCTTCCTGGGCCACTTGTTAGCGAAGAAGCAGAATATAACAGCAGCGGTTTCTACTGTGGTTGAAATGGCGTAGTTAATATAGACATTACCTCCTAAATCACCTGTGTTCATTGATATTCCAAAATATATCAAACTTATTGAAAACCTGAAAAATTATATTTTTTTCTGTAAAAGAACTAGAATTACTGTCTAGACACCTGAGTTCGGGGAAAGGAATTTTCGCATTTTGAAAGTCTAAGCGTTAGAATAATTAGACAATCTTTTGTTGGTTAATCAACCTTAGTCGTTTAAGAAAACATAAAATTTTTGAGTTGTTTAGAAAGGTTATAATTGTAGGCCTCAAAAATGATTTTGAATGGGAAATTTTCAGTAGTAAAATTAATAGACTTGAAAATTTGTAATTAAACATTTGAATTCATCAACTCAGACCTATCCTACAATTTATAAAACTGTTATTTTAAATATTGTTAATTCATTTTGTGCATATTTCATGCAACACGGGGTTGTAATAATTTTATAAAATCGCATAGGAAGAGTCATCTCCCTTTTGAACTAAAAATTCGACAGTAGGATTTTTTTTGTTTCTCTGGAAGACTTAATTGTTTTAAGTAAAAACAGTTCTTTGTTTCAGTTACGACTCATTGCAATTTTCCTCTAAGTGACTTGACAATTCACATTGATTAAAGTATTCAAATTTTAAAAATTCTATTAAACCGACCGGATGTCTAGACAGTAGAATAAAACCTAAAAATTCTGATATCATATACTATGGATTCATTCTATTTCGTTTGATACCGATTTTTAATTTACAAAAACAACGAACTTCAGCATTTTCGAAACACTGTATTCTACTAAATCAAGAAAATTAATATTCACAAAAATATTGAATGGACAGTTTACACATGGATCATGTCTTTTCAGCAGTGTTCAAGACCATTCCTCTTATTGCTTTTGTGAAGTGCTCCAGTATGGTAGACTTTTTGTTTGGCATTCTACGGTTTTTTCAAAAGGAGGGTGGAGGCGATTTGATGACTGCAAGTACATAGTTCAATTTACGACTTATTTTTGAAATTTATTTATCGAAGCCGTAATGCTGAATATTGTAAATTCTATATTAAGGAAACATAAACTGTATACCTGCATGTTTGAAAAAGAACAAAGAACAAAGTATGATACAATTACAAAGAAACATCCAAAGTAATTAATAAGTCTACTGTCTGGACATCTTAGTCTAAAATCTTGTTGGAAGGGTTATCTCCCTTTTACATTGAAAATTCCATAGGCAGGACTTTTTTGTTTCTCTAGAAGACACGATTGAACAAAACTAGGTAAGTTATATTGTTTCAGTTACGACTTGGCTCATTCCATCTTTCACCCAAGTGACTAGACAATTCACAATGATTAAGGGTTTCAAATTCTGAAAAATCCATTTTACGAACTGAGGTGTCCAGACAGTAATGAGTATACATGTATTAACTGGAACACATATTCAAAATTTAAATAAGTAGTAAGAGAGTGTGGACTGTTATCTACACGTGCCAATATTATGAAAAAAAAGAATTGATGAGACAATTTTCAGTAGGTTTAATCCCACCGTCTATTCACATTTTATCCTCTGTACCAAGTCAGACTATCATCATTCCCTATTCTGTTTATATTTTGTTTACTTCATGTCCCCTATTAACGCAGTTTTGGTCTTGTTTATTTTTATATAAACTGGATTTTCTGTACTGTCGTGCCAATCAATATCGGTCATGCTAAGTTTAGATCAAATCAGCACAGGTTAAATATTTTGCACAATTTCCTCTTAACTGTTATGAAATGGCCTTAACCAATAGCCTTTACTGACTGTCAGGGAATATATCTTGAAATTGTAAAAATCAAAAGTGTGTTATTATTTGCATATTTGTCTGGGAGACCGTGATGTTGTTATTGACGTTTCGTGCGTAATTATAATCATACTATATAGAAAATTTACTAACCAATTAAAGTAAAGAATTATAAAACGTATCAGTATTTTCTTTGACTTGAATACAATTTTAAGTCCTTGTATAACAGATGTCCTTTTTTCTTCGGAAATTTTTATATCTGATGCTTTAAAATCAATTTCTGCATTATTATATTTTGATGTTTTTCTAAAAATTGACATGGCCTCTTCTGTCTTTCCCTTAAGTAGAAGCCATCTTGGCGATTCAGTTACAAATCTGAAAAAATATTTCAGTGCTGTGAATTTAGCAGAAAGTACTGGTATTAATCATAGTAATGTTGAATAAATAGTTTTGTTAACTATATCATATCTGTTTGTGTGTGTGTCGTCTCATCCTCCAACATTATTTTGACTTGAAGATATCAAAAGCTTTTGGCTAAAAACTCAAGGGATAAGCCTATTTCATATGCAGACTAAGTATTTTATAACAAAATTTAGCACAAGAAAAGTGAGCTTAGATTCTCTCTCCAACAGTCATCAAGTGAAGTAATTACGACAAATTCCAAGACTTTCTACATCCTATCTACCCCAGTGAGCTTGAAATTAAGGATACTACATATACACCAAAGTCCGCTTCATATTTGGATTTGTTTCTTCAAATAGACTATGAGGGACATTTGAAGACAAAACTTTATGACAAACCTGACGACTTCAACTTTCCTATTGTTAATTTTTCCTTCTTGAGTAGCAATATACCAGCATCGCCTGCATATGGCGTCTACGATTCTCAGCTTATCCGATTTTCAAGGGCATGCGTGAGTTACCCTGCCTTTCGACAAAGAGGATTACTGCTGTTACAAAAGCTTCTTAACCAGGGTTTTATTAGGGATAAGTTGATGTCATCACTTAGGAAATTTTACGGTCGTCATCACGAATTGATTGACCATTACAGAGCTCCAATATCTAAGGTGATGTTGGACCTGTTCCCACTGTCGTAACCTTTCATGTGCCTCCACCGATTGGTGACTTCCCCGGATTGACTTTGTTGAACTTCACGACGGGTGCCGTATACGGAGCAGGAACTACTTACCCTTCCAGAGCGTCTGGGTTCACTCCTGGTTTTTAAAGGAGTTCGTGTTGTTCATTGTTTTTTTGTTTTGTTTTCTGTGTTTATTTGTTGTGCTTGTCGTTGTTCATTTGTCTTCCCGGGTTTGTCTTTCCAATGGATTACGTTTCGTTGATTGCTCCTTAGGTATATTTGTCCTTTATTTGACAATAAAGTGAAATAATTTGTACAATGTACTTCTAATCAAAGCACGATCGTTATTTTTTATTCAAATTCCACTTCACCATGCGGTTATTTTAACTTAATTGCTCATAATGAATGGTGTGATATTTCTTGACTTTCTAAAGTGTTGGTCATGAATCTCCATACGGTTTATCTAGAAATGCGTTTTATACGTAGATAACGTAGGTATCTATGTTAATTTTATATCAGTCATCAATGTTATGTACTATCTGTTATACTTACATAAATATAAAGAAGCAGATCGTTATAGGAGCAGCGATCACGAGGATG
This sequence comes from Mytilisepta virgata, assembly GCA_028015205.1. Taxonomy (NCBI): domain Eukaryota; kingdom Metazoa; phylum Mollusca; class Bivalvia; order Mytilida; family Mytilidae; genus Mytilisepta; species Mytilisepta virgata. The sequence continues at coordinate 42,556,403 of CM051516.1, forward strand.
AGAGTTTCCCAGTCACGTATTAAATATGCGTAAAACAGTAGCATGTATGAACCAACACAGTAGGAAAAGTAAATTGTAAAGGAAGCCAGTACTCTGTGGGCTGGATCTACCAACTCGGTTACTGTAAATATCATAATAATACATAACCATTTACTGAAAATAACTGAAGAAAGTTATGAAATATGAAGCTTTTTTATATTCAATTTTCGGTAAAAGTGTATTTTATCATATATGTGACACCCTATTTGGTACCAATTGCGCTCACTATGAACCACTTACTGATACATTATTCCAAAGTAGGATTCACATATCGCCAAACCAAAAGCAAAAAGGTTAACCTAGCGAAGCATTTACTTCATTTATATACCAGTTGTATAAATATAGATTCTACAACGATGACCAGTTGATTGTGAAATTTATCGACTCGAGATAATTAAATTTTCATTTTTAAACTGTGAGGCTTGTAACACGTCAGGAATTTTACAATATTTTTCTCTAATGACAATGTAAAACTCGGAGAGGTCCTTGGAACGTTTTTGGCAGGAAATTTCACGAGCATGTAAGCAAGGTGTGGTGATATCAGAATTTATCAAACGGATCGAGCGATGTATAAATGCGCACATAATTAGAATTAAAGATATGAAGTTGAACATGTTGACTTTCTAGATCTTGTCATTCTTTGGTAACCGCGTTTTACTTTTTTTTGTTATTCTAAAAAATTCTATTTTACTTGCTAATTTGGATTGCTGTCTATAAAATTTCTAAATTGGACGAATAAAATACGAAAAATACAAAAGGTGTAAACATTTTTTCTACGTGATGGCATCGTAATCACGTTGTGGATAGAATAAACCACGCAAACTCAAAACATAAAACATAATACTTAAGCCAACCTGTATAGAAGCTGGAAGTAGCATAATAATTTGCTACGGAAGTATAAGAACACACTTATGAGATCATAACCTATGGTATGGTTGTCAGTATATGACAAAATCAAAGCTTCTGGGTTTCTATTCTTTTTTCGGTTAAGAGTTCAACTAATATATGCATTGCAACAAGCCATTATTAATAAATTGATTGATCGCTAGAAGGTTTAAGCATCAAAAATGAGACTAGATACCTTCAGTTTCGATTTTACATCCTACAGATATTGACACCTTCCTAGACTTGACACAAACACCATTTTGCTAAGTTGCAATGTGAAGGGTATCGTTTCCATTTGCATGAGTTTTTGTGTTGTATTGTTCTAACTACTTTGGTTTACATTGTATTTTTAGACGGAAATTATGGTAATTTATTTACCTAATGTGAACGGAACGACATATGTCATATTACTTCCAGCTGCATTCAAAAATTCGCACAAGGCTACCAAGATAGTAGTTTTTAACCATGGACGGATGAAATTCGGAACAATTAGCAGGAAAATGCCAATTATCAATATTGGCCTCCTACCAAATCTGAAAACAAGCAGAAAAATAAGGTTTTACGATTAACGTTTTGATTTTGAAAACAAGTTATAAAAAAGAACAAACTTCAACCCCCCCCACCTTAAAGTTTCCAAGAATAAGTGTATAATGATTGAGATTTAAATTTAATTCAATATATATTAAACACAAGATATAGAATGAAAAAGTCTTGACGTACACGTACCTTTTTACAAGTTACATTTTTCAAATGGTCATTTCATTACCATACAATGCTACATTTGGTACGAGTATAACTATGATATTGAAATTCTTTGACGGACATAAATGTGTGGATAAATGATCTACTTTCTAAGGAAATACTGTGGGGGGGGGGAGATGACATAGATGACATTTGAAGAAATGGAAGCTCCAAAATTCATGGATACTACTGATAAAAATATTCTAGAATCTGAGATTATTATTACCCCCTGAAATTTAAATGATCGTTAACTGAATTATTCAATTAATTTACCAATATTAGATCAGCAGTGTTTTTGCTGTTATTTTAAAGTAGAAACTTCCATTTTTGGTACACATTATTATAATTTTCTTTCAATCAAGCTACACAAAACACTAATATATCGGTTTTAATTCATTATAATTCCAAAAATCGCGGAATTTAACTCAAAGATGAGTTTGATTACTGAAGGCACAATAATGTCCATAATTTGTAACATTTACCCAAAATGCTTTTAAAAAATGATCATACCATTTCGCACACGACAAAGCTTTTTAAGATCAACGTGTGCTTCTTGTGAGATGAGTCTATAAATGCAATTTTATTACATTTCGTACTTTCAGATTTATACAGCAACAGTGTGTTTCAAACCAGTCCATATTTTATGATATTGTCTGACGAACTATTTTTAGAAACAGGTGATTTCCAATTCATGCTCTTCAAAGTGAAATATAATGAAACAATTATAGCACTTCACTGTCGTTCAATATTGTTGGCCTTGGACAATATTGCTGTTTAGTTGTCAATAAATGATGATATTGCACTCAGTAAAGTGCCTTAATTGTATATTATTTCATTAATTTTTGATACATATTCTATGATACACAATATATGCAAATTTTTTCTGAAGAGCGATTCGCTCTAAGCCAAAACAATAACGCACAGGACTGCTGAATTTTCCAAGTAATATACGGATAAATATGCTTAAACGACAAATTCTAATACGTAATTACTCTTTTAAATATATTCCATATTCATATAGCTGATAAGTAAGTACCAAAACTGAAATCTGCAAAACAATTTCCTAGTCAAATTTTAATACTCACACATCACATAACACTCCACACATAATGGCGTTTATAAAGGTTCCAAAGAAATGTGATAACAAAATATGACTGCGCATAAACCTGTCCTTACATACCATATTGAACTAAAATAAAATAATATACAAAAATCTATCTGCAGGATTGTTTACAGTCATTATTTTCTTGGAAGGGAAGTGGAGTCTAAAGATATGAGGCTGTATCGTTCACCTGTCAATCCATCAATCCGACATTCACAAAGACCACCAAATATATCTTTTGTAGTTTAACAGTAACTATCACAAATTATTAACTTAATGTTTCAATATCAAGAAGTTTTTAAGCACGCGAATACTGACCAATAAGAGTTAATAATCTGCCATAAAATATAAATTAATTTTGGACAAAATTACGAAACTCTGTATATATCCTACTTTAGATATTTGTTGAAGTTTTGTTATATTTGCTCATAGTTTCAGTCAGAAACAAGCTTTAGTTATTGATGTAAAAACCTGTTCAAACAAAAGTATACTTGGAAAAAGTGTATATTAAACATATAGTTCCAAAAAGTGCTCAATATAACCTTATGTAAAGAATATTTTTTAACAAAGAAAGCAAAGGGGTTTCACAGAGTTTTTTGTATTTTATTTATTGAAAACTATTATGGGTTAAATGACAACTGAAGTTCACTTATAGTACAGCAATATCAAAAAAGATTGGTAAATATTTTATCAATTTACTATAATCGTTAATTATTCGACCAAAACGTCAATGGGACACTTTTAAAGGTAATGTATATCATGCCAAGAGTTTCAGAATCAAAGGTAAAAATGGATGAAAAACGGACGCTGGGTGACAGAAACTCAACTGATAAAAACATTACACCTAACATAAATTACCATGATGCTGTATGGCTCATCTGTTAACAAACAAAAGAAAGACGATGAATTCCAATATCTTGATCACAGTAAATAAATTTAGTATCGAATTCTGACACAAGTCTAATCGAGTGGACTATTTTAAAGATTTATACAATCATTCAAAATGCTTATTAAGCAGTATCACCACATAAAGATGTATGGATGAATTTTTTAACGTCCAGTGGCAACCAGGTGCATATCAGGACGAGAACATGTTTATATGATAATGAATAATCCCTGCTTTGTACTAGAACGACACGTTGAGTCGGATTTTTAATGTTGTAGCTCACGAGGCAACTGTCCGCAGGAAGACATATCACCCCACTCGGACACATTATACTGACTACGAGCCGACCTGTCTTTGCTCTTACTCCTAGTTGCCGCGTGCTTGGCGGAGAAGCAGCAAATACCAATTTTAATGTCTTTGGTTTGACCCAGTCGGGGATCGAACCCGCGACCTTCCGCACTCGGGGCGAGCACGCTATCAATAGACCACCGAGGCCGTCACCACAGAAGGGTGTTCTTATTTATAGTTGTTATATTACCCAGAATGGTGTTATTTTAAACCTATATTGGCCAATGTTTGAGGATGCTTAAAAGAAACTAATAAGCTACAACCTAAGAATAATTAAAAATGATTTCTCGCATCATCCTACAATATCATAATAAATTATACCATTTCTCTAAGGTATTATAAAAGTTGGAGATATGGTCAATAAGTTTGAAAAGCGGTCCATTCCCATACTTTATTAATACTGTTTCGCAGAAGATATTTGTTAAATTATATATTTAAAGTTACAGAGGCGGCATTGGTAAAGAAATAATTACGTAGGTTTAAAATAACACACCGTTCTAGGTAATATCATCAAATTACATGTATAAATATATATCATTGTTTAAAATTCAAATTCCGATGAAAAGTTGAATGGAATGTCCGGTAGAGGAGTGAAAGCATAATACACTGTTTAATGCAATACTAAATTTGCTAGACAAAACGTTGAAGGGTATTAATTCAAACCGAAATATGATCATCATGTCGTAATCATATTTCAGGAAAAGATTTACACGGATTCATTTAGAATTTAATTGTGAATATAATTATTGTCTGAAAAATATTTTTTAGGCTAATAAATATTGAAATAAGGAGGTTAAAATAACCGATCAAGTTCAAAATCATATATACAATTGCGACCAGTCATAACTTCTCGTCCAAGTTAACTTGCAGAGCAGTCAGGTGAAGAATAACTCTGGTCAAGAACAATTCTGGTCCACGACTGCTTGTTAGAATAGCTCTGGTCAAGAATCGGAGCAGTCCTGGTCCACGACTACTTTTTAGAACAGTAGTCTTAATTTCAGTGTAGTATTTTTATTTGTTACAAAAAGACTTTACTGAAATTTTAAGTTGGGATTTCTTATTTATTCTAAATCCTGACTGTTATTAGAACTGTTCTAGACTATGACTGGATATAGAACTGTTCTAGACCATGACAGGTTAGAGCTGTTCTAGACCATGACAGCTTAGCGCAGTTGTTCTTGACCGCGACAGCTTAGCGCAGTCAGAATTGGTCACGATTCTAGAGCAGTTATAAAGCAGTCAGCCGAACTGTTGTTCTTATGTTTTTAGTTTTAAATTGTAGTGCATGTATTGGTTTGGTCTTGTCTTCGTTGTTCTCCCGAGTTTGTCAGTTCTTACGATTTTTCTCTCCTTCGAATATCCCTTTGGTATTTCTTGACTTTACTTACATTCCACATATGACATATGAATAACGAATATTTGATTCACATTAGTTACGAGACAAGCTTTCAAAGGCTCTGCTATTGCGATTTAAAAGTTTGAAAGACGGTTAGAACGTCTTCCTCCTGTGCTTAGCTCTTGACAATGAAATAGTAAATTATCAACTGACATTATCACCCTGAGCGGCAGGAAAATTATTTTTCAGCATTCGAAATTTTTTTTCATTAAAATATCAGAAATAACAATAACACTCTGCCAACCATGTTCATTTCTCAGCAATATTAGAATTAGCAGCCTTCTACGGAATTTGAGATAACGATAACGACCAAATATAATTTTCAAAGATTTTTTTGTCAGTCTGAAATTGATTCCTATAAAAACAGCAACCTTATAGAGAACCCTTGTAATATGGCACATAGGAATCATTTATCGTACAAACGTAAATATCCTGGACGCTTCCGTTAACACATGGATAAAAGATGTTCATGAATTATATTTTTTTAGATATTTTTGTTCAAATAAGTAATAGATAAGGTAAAGGTAAAAAGGTAAATTCTTGATTCAAAATCAGTATATATGACAGAAAGGAACGACTCTGGTAGTTGTTCATTTTATAGGCACATTGAAGCTCTGAAAGTGGAGAAAAATCTGGCATCTCACTTGAAGTTCAAAACTACCTCTTACGCTGCATTATACTATAGGCGAATAAGATTCATTAAGAAATACTAACCTTTGAAATTAAAGTGGATTGATAAGTCTGTGTATCATAAACCCATTCGGTACAGTATGACTCTGTTCCGTTCACTTTAAGTGAACATTCGGTGACATTGTACATACTGACATTACTAAACATGGCTGAGGATGGATTCGAATAAATATCCTCAGTTCCGGGAATTTTACACCTTAAACGAAAAAGCAAATTTTTAAATAAGATTCAAACATAACACCAGTGTGTAAGTTTTTTACTTGACGTTTTTCATTAAGTGAAAGGTAAACTTCGATATATTAAAACACAAAATAGGAGTTGAAACTATATGTTTAGCATTGATTAGCAGTTTAGCATTGAAAGATAATTATCTTAACAAAGTATGTTTCAAATTTTAACAAGATATATTGAGCCCATCGAAGTCGACACGTTTTTTAATTTACCAGAAAATTGCTAATTTTGTGATTTTTCCTTCATATTTGATTTTTTTATGGTCAAGGCGACTTAACTCCAGAACAACATCTGACTGACATAAGGTAACAGTATAAGGAGCCTACGGAAATGTCAGTCTAGTGAATCTTATACATTTGTACCAGTCTTTTTGGCAGCTTCAAACTTTGATCACAGATACAAAGAACTTGGCAATATTTTGTAACCATTTTTCACAATTTTAGTAACGACGATTTAATTTTTTAGAATAATTATGAATATTTACAGTGGAAACAATAAGACAAATGTTTTCATGTACTTATCAATAAATTTTTATTTCTTTAAGTAGAAATGCTAGAGTGTGTTTATTAAATATAACAAACTAGTATGATTTTTGTTATTTTTTAATATTGACATTGGACAGTAGGATCAGCTGTTTTAAAGTTGTTCAGATACAGTGATAGATCTTTTGAATACTACGGGGAACATTGCAATTGACCCCCCCCCCCCCCAAAAAAAATGGATTGTATAGAATGGACTTCTTTAAAATATTATTGAAAATGAAAACTTTCATAACCAAACTACACCACAAAAGATAGCCAAATACCAAAATAATTACAGCATTTTACATAATACAGTTAGATTGAGTCTTCCACCGGAGGCTAATTATTATTAAGAAATATAAGGAAAGGAAAAACCTTTATTTCAGAACCATTCTTAAATTCTTGTCTTGTGGAGACTGGCTTTTAAATTGACTAATAAATAAATGAAATAAATAAAAATGCCGATTTAAATTTGTAAAATGAACAAGTTTTTGTCTTGCAAAGTTCCAAAAGGTAATTTGATATCAGAGGAATCTCTGACTATTTCTACTGTTTTAAATGGGGCAAATCTATATTTACTTGACAAGATTTCAGTTCTTATAGTAAGAAATGTTTTCTTTTCATTCGGATATCATCTTCTTGGTTACAAAGCTATCTGACTCACCTATGCGCATGGTCACCCAGAAAGAAAGCTAACATCATTGTTGTTATTCCATCAAAACACACCGGAATTGCGACTAAAATCAGTAATATTTTCTGGTATTTGCCAAAACCTCCCAATTTATCTATAGCATCTTCGTACTTCATCTTTCTAAAATCCCTGCAAGAATGTCAAGCAATTGCTAATGTTCACAAATTAAGTAAAACATATAATAATAAATAATTAATTTTCTTCCTAGAAGAAGTTTCTGGTATCAATACATAACCGTTCGCCTTATACAACATATCACTTTAAAATATATGCAAACATAACATAATAAAATGCTCCGCTGGGCGCAGCTTGATACGACCGCAGAGGTCGAACCCTGAACAGTTGGGGCAAGTATGGACACAACATTCAAGCTTGATACGACCGCAGAGGTCGAACCCTGAACAGTTGGGGCAAGTATGGACACAACATTCAAGCTTGATACAGCACTGAATTTGGATTGTGAATAAATATTTGACACAGCATAGGTTTCTGACACAGAATTAATGTGGTCTAAGAACTTAAAAATTTTTAATTTACCTATTCAAACCATATCAGTATTATTTGCTTTTATATATAAATCAGAAATAACCAATTTAAAATGGAAAATTTTAAAGAAGTTTAATTTTGGACCCTTTAGACCTTAATGTAGACCAATTTGAAAACGGGACCAAAAATTAAGAATCTAAATACACGGTTAGATTCGGCATATCAAAGAACCCCAATAGTTCAATTTTTGATGATTCAATTTTTGATGAAATCAAATAAAGTTCAATTTTGGACCCTTTAAACCTCAATGTGGACCAATTTGACAACCGGGCCCAAATATCAATTTCTTGCTATTGCGCAATACTGTGCAATTGAAGATTTCTTGCTATTGCGCAATACTGTGCAATTGAAGATTTCTTGCTATTGCACAATACTGTGCAATTGAAAATTTCTTGCTATTGCACAATACTTATTATAATAATTTACACATCCTGTTTGGTGTGTATCATTATTATTTGCTTTTAAATATAAATCGGAAATTTAATAATAAAGTTTTTGGCAAATTTCCAATATAAAAATCAAATAAAGTTCAATTTTGGACCCTCTAAACCTCAATGTGGACCAATTTGATAACCGGGCCAAATATCAAAAATCTAAATACATGGTTAGATTCAACATATCGAAGAACCCCATATATTCAATTTTTGTTGAAATCAAACAAAGTTTAATTTCGGACCCCGATTTGGACCAACTTGAAAACTGGGCCCATAATAAAAAAAACTAAGTACATGTTTAGATTCAGCATATCAAAGAACCTCAAGAATTCAATTTTTGTTAAAATCAAACTAAGTTTAATTTTGGACCCTTTGGACCTTAATGTAGACCAATTTGAAAACAGGACCAAAAATTAAGAATCTAAATACTCAGTTAGATTCGGCATATCAAAAACCCCAATAGTTCAATTTTTGATGAAATCAAGCAAAGTTTAATTTTGGACCCTTTTGGCCCCTAATTCCTAAACTGTTGGGACCAAAACTCCCAAAATCAATCCCAACCTTCCTTTTGTGGTCATAAACCTTGTGTTTAAATTTCATAGATTTCTATTTACTTATACTAAAGTTATTGTGCAAAAACCATGAAAAATGCTTATTTGGGCCCTTTTTTAGCCCCTAATTCCTAAACTGTTGGGACCAAAACTCCCAAAAACAATCCCAACCTTCCTTTTGTGGTCATAAACCTTGTGTTAAAATTTCATAGATTTCTATTAACTTATACTAGACTTATTGTGCGAAAACCAAGAAAAATGCTTATTGGGCCTTTTTTTGGCCCCTAATTCTTAAACTGTTGGGACCAAAACTCCCAAAATCAATCCCAACCTTCCTTTTGTGGTCATACACCTTGTGTTTAAATTTCATAGATTTCTATTAACTTATACTAAAGTTATAGTGCGAAAACCAAATGTCTTCGGACGACACCGGAAGACGACGCCGGACGACGACGACGACGACGCCAACGTCATACCAATATACGACCGCAAAAATTTTGCGGTCGTATAAAAACGGTATAAGTTAATAAATGCATTTTGATATAAAAAATGGAAAGACATAAATGTTATAGAATTCAAATATGGGAAAAGAATTTAAAAGAGAAAATATTAAGAATTTAAAAGAGAAAATATCAAGAATTTAAAAGAATATAATGTTGTTTAATACTACATATTAACGTCAACTTGTACATATTTTATTGTATATCTTTTATATGTGAATTATACCCATTTTCTAACATGTTTCAAAAGAAAAGAAAGTCTTCGACTAAAAGTACATTTCAGTTCAATTATTTATTTTCGTAATATCGTAAGAGACCAGACTAACCCATATTAAAATGGAGAATTTTACTTATAATTTGGCCAATGGGATTTACACAAGTTTGATTGGTAAATGCTACGGGAAGTTCTAGAAATCGTAGATCTCGTGAAAAAAATCACCAACTTTGGAAATGATCATTTTGGGGTCATTTGATCCTTGATTGCTGTAGAATCACTTTTGCAATATAATTGTTGGTAAATAATTTGTGCTCATGTGGTACTTATGTATTGTGCAAGGAAGTTTGTTAATATTTAGTTCAACTTGTCTTTTTTGTCCGGTTGCTAAATTTTTAACATTTTGAAACCCCTTGGTCAAATAAATTTTCAAATAGCCATGCATTATCAATCTCATGACCTCTGTATTTGAATTCTGTATCATTCTAGTCAAAAACTAACATTTTCCTGACGAATAATGAATTCTTGTCTGTCCGAATTAGAAAAACATTAATGTGTGTGATACCTAGCCCCAATAAATTGAAAGGTGATATCAGTATCAAGAGAGATTAGACCAATATTTCCTGACTTAAGGTTTGACGTAAACTCAACATATAACATTTCAAATCTTATGTACATTAACAACAAAATGGATAACAGGAAAGGTCAACAATGACATACCAATCATTAAAACCTGCATATTTTTTTGTAGTGATACATGTAATTAATCTTTATTTTATAGAACTGGCATTTATATGATTTATGTAGGAAAAAGTATGAATATTTTATGATACATTTCAGAATGGCTATTATCCGTTAAAAGCACCATCGGCATTCCCTTGGATGCCGATATACACATCATTTATTATTAAATGACAGATAATTCTGCCAGCGTCTGGTGTGGATAGAATTTTAATCTTCGGACAATTCTTGACAAAAGGTACATATGGATTTAGCAGTCCTTCGCTGGAGTTCACATTTGCTGATGATATATTTTGGTAGTGTGCTGAGTTACACCTCTTTGGTTTCCTATTTTTGGTTTTTGAATTCTTTTTCTTGTTAGTTTCAAGGGTTATTGTTTTCACAAATTTCCTTATGTTCAAATGCTGATCTCATGAACTTTTCCATTTAATATGCTTTTTGTGACTATTGAAAATTTTACAATAAAAGTCAACTTATCTACTGTTATATTGTACAAATAATCGATTTCTGTTCTCGCGAATTTGTCGTATTTTACCTTATGGGTCTCCCATTAGGTAGTTTACATCTGTATGCTTTTGTCCGATCAGATAAAATTTAAGCATTGCTTCATATCCTACCCTATCTTTTTCGTATTTTATTTATAATTTTCAAATCTGTAACAAACCAAACTAACATTACTTTATGGACATATTATTTTTTCCCTATTATTGGGTCTGAATGATCATCTAACATTTTAACAGGCCATAAGTTGATTTATCCATTTTATAGGTTTTACTGAACAACAAAATGGGTAACAGGAAAGTCAACAATGACATACCAATCAATAAAAGCCTCCAAAGAGATATAACCTATGACAAAATATAACATATAGACCACAAAACACAAACAGAAACACAACGGAGTCAGGATAGTCTGACTTGATACAGATAATGGTGGGGTTAACCGGTTAAATGGGCACCAAAAACTAACTGTCCTTTTATTTAACTACTCATATATTTATATATCTTGTTGTACTCTGCTATTTTATGTTTTCTACCAAATGTTCGAGATTTTTCTGTCATATTATAAACATATCAAAAGCGTTTTTCCTTAACTTGAAAACGTGTCACGTGTGAATTTTGTGTATTATAGAATTTTTCCACCAAATTCCTTCTTGCACATTTGTATGTATTTATATTGAATTATTTCCTCATTTACAATTATCTAATTGTCTTTGACTCTGACGTATACTCCATCAAATTACAAAATCATTTTTTTTGTGGTGATTTTTCCAAAATTTCTTGGCTATGTAACATGATAACAATGATTTATATCCATAACTATCCTCGGACCCTAGCCTTGATAGCTCTTAGGGTTGGTGTTGTAATTGGTTCGCAATATGTACAAAAGTCACTACAATTCTGCGGCGGTGGACATTCAGCTACTTGTAGCAATCTTGTTTTGTTATAAAAAACCTGAATTTACCAGGTAAACATGAAAAAAAATATTATATTATTCACTAACCTGAAACAGAAACTTCTGCGACTTTGAATAGACCTCAGGTTGTTATGACTTCGCTTACTATACAGAACCAAAAAAAAAAAAAAAAAAAATTAAAGTAGAAAATTAGTTAATAAATATTTTGTCTATACTTTCGTATCGATATTTACGCAAGAATGGTTCATTTTGTTGTAGAGCAATTAAAATTTTAAAGTTAATTTCACCTTGAACAACATACTAAAGATCACTAATTTAAAACGACATAGGATCTTATCGAAAATAGATTTTGCGTCATATTATACCTTTACTAAAACAATGTGATGATACAGATCTGTCTATGACGTCACAGACGTACTGTTCTAGAACGGCGGATATATACGTACCTTACATATATCGTCACTCATACAGACAGAAGATTTTGACAAATAAACATTTTTTTCGGTAATTGAAATGGTTTTGTTCTAGTTTTTTACACTAATTGTTCTGTCGTAATTATTTAATGAGAAATAACGAGAATCGGTGAAATTGAAGTTTTAATATACAACGAGTAATAACTGTAACAGTGAAGTGTTACGGAGTCTCCCAAACGAAGTAACTGATATCTCGAATGCCTTACATTGTATTCAATAAATAATTTGTTTTTCAGAGACTGAAACGGGGAATTTGTTCCTATAAAGTTTATGCATACTTAATTGAGATGTTATTTGAAAATCGTGACAGGTATTTTTTGTGACCCGAGTTTTACAGTCATATAATGACCGTTTACGAGAACTGATTTTATTGTATGTAATAGAATGCATTCCGTTTCATTAAATAAAAATAACAAAAAAGTCGTGATAAGTCCTCCCAAAATTTGAATCATATTGATATAAAATGGTATACAACAAGATTTTTTTTTTAATTTATGAGCAAGCAAATGATAATATATTTTTACATTGTATGTCTGATACATATTAAATCTACAATATGATGTAAGGACAGAAAATAAAATAATTAAAAAATAAAACGCCACATTAATAAAAAAAAATATCTGAGTTGCTCATTAAATCTATTTATAAAGAAAGACAACTCTTAATTTCTTTTTAATAAAAGAACCCCAACAAAAAAGAAAATAAAAAAAAAACAAAAAAAAAAAAACAAGTGAACAAGCATGATCCCCGGCCAGTAGCAATACCCTGCAAAAATTCATTGGGCGGGTTAACAAAAATATACATGTATTTACATTTAAATTTGAGATGGACGGGTTTACAGTTTTAAAGATTATGCCATAACACACCCGCGAAATCGTAGAACGAAATCAATGAATATTTACATCCCACAATAATTTAATCCAATTTTAACACAATAAGATGGATTTTTCGCTGGCAATGTTTCTGTTTTTTGTCAACGGAAGTGGTAATCAGCGCAAGAAGGAAAACTCCACCTGAATTTACGTTTTTCTTAATTTCTATTAAGATCTATAAATTGACAATCGCTGCACTCTTTTAGATTTTCTACAGCTCAATTGAAAAAAAGTGACTTGTCCTTTGCCATTCCTCTATAGTTTTACTTTGCGTAATAAAAACAAGGAGAACCTTTTTTCACATTTGATTTTTTTCGCCAAATAGATAATTCCAAAATCTCTTACTTTTTCGTTTCTCGCATGATATTTCGGGACTCTTCTAATTACCACTTCCGTTGATCGAAGCCGTGCTGACAAAAAAAAAAAAAAAAAATACATCGCCAGCGAAAAATCAATCCTATTGTGTTTAAATTGAATTAATTTAGTGTAAATATTCTTGAAGGATTATCATCAGTAGACAGCGAGAAGTTGTTGTTTCAACCGGTAAGCATTATTTTATAACATTTTAGAACAGTTTTTCCTGACCTGTGCCCCAATTCTTAAGAAAGAAGTTGGCAACCTTCCGCTTCGCTATAAAGTCGAATGGCACATTGATAGAAAACATGTGTATTATGTGTAAATATATGGTATTTGAGTATCCTTATGGTAAGAATTAGAAAAAAGATATTTATGATAATGTGGGGGGGGGGGGGGGGGACTATGAGGGGCCCAAGACAGGGTCCTGTCCTCAAGCACCTGTGATTTTGATATATATTATCCTGAAACAAAATTTCTTCTCTAAGTAAGTGACCTTGTCGACCTTTTACCCACTGAGACTATAACAACAGGATTTTTCTCTTACATTTTCATTAATTTGCGTAAGGGCGAGGCAAAATTCAACTTATACATATAAAAATGTAAGGATATGGGGTATGCATCAATGAACCTATAATGGTCCCTTTGACCCTTTTATTTTGGAAACGGACAAAAACGGATCGAAAGTGTTTTTTTTCTGTTGCAGCAAGGCACATAATAAACAAGCCCCATAAAAATCAGACAAAAAATAAAAAAGTTTAGTATAAAATATTATTGGAGAATTGTTTATGATATATAACAATTTATTATCTTCCGGGAATAGTACATTATCCCCGCGAACAATCCCAATTGTGAATTCACTAGGTTTTGTCATGGGCATAATGATTATCCCTGGGCAATGTGTTAAATCATTTATTGCGTCTCCTTACAGGCAATTAGAAATATATGTTGTTACAGGTTATGGAGTTAAATGGTTTTTGAGAATTGAACATTACGTATTAAAGGGATAAACATTTTTACAGATTTTGAAATAATTAAAAATTATTTATTTGAGGGGCGAGAATGACCTCCCCCCACCCCCACCCCTTTTGGTGGGGTTGTTAGATTTTTATCAACCTGTTTGTCTTGTCATGGGGAAAAAGAAATATATATGATTTAGGGGCAGGGATTTCAATGCTTTACGAGATAATTAAAGACTAATGATTCGAGGGGGTGGAGATGAGGTATATACATGTATCAGTTTATACGTTTTGTCATTGGGAATAAGAAAATATACCGTTTGGGTGTCGGGTTTCTTACAGATTTGTAATTTTATATTATTCAATATAATTGGTTGAAGGGGGCAAGAATGACGCTCATTGAGTAATGAGGTATGTATCATTTAAAGGGTAACCACGGTATAGTTTACATATCGCTCTCAGTGTCGCTATTATGCCGTTTCTTCATTATAACGTCGATAATTGAACATTATTGATTTGATGGGAGTGGTGATAACCCCCTGTGGAAGCGAGGTATGTGTCACTTGGTGCGTCTTACAATGGGGAATAAGAAAATATATGGTTTAGGAATGGGGATTTTAACTGTTTATGATATAATTGAACATTATTAATTTGATGGGAATGTTGATAACTCCCTGGGGAAGCCAGGTATGTGCCATTTGGTGCGTCTTACAATGGGGAATAAGAAAATATATGGTTTAGGGGTTGGGATTTTAATGGTTTATGAGATACTTGAACATTATTGATTTTATGGGAGTGGTGATAACCTTCTTGGGAAGGAGTCGTATGTCATTTGGTGCGTCTTACCACAGTGAATAAGAAAATATATAGTTTAGGGCTGGGGATTTTAACGGTTTATGAGATAATTGGACATTATTGATTTATGGGGGTGAGGATCACCCTACTGAAAGAATGAGGTTCATGTTATTTAATGCGTTATGTTACGGAGAATAATAAAATACATGATTTAAAGCTATGGATTTTAATTGCATTTGGAATTTTTCAAAATTATCGACTTTGGGGGTGGGGATGACCCCATAGAGAAACGAGGTATATGTCATTTAATAGGTGTTGTCACGGTGTATAATAAAATATATGAAATGAAATAGTTATTGGTCACTCTCGTAGATTTTTTCGATGAAAAAAAATATTTACCCATAGGGTCCTATAGTAAACCCCTAGCCTCTTTGAACTGCTCATTATACGTCCCAGTGATCCAATCAAAAAATGAATAGTATTAGGCACATCTAGAAACATTGATCTTTCATAATTGAAAACCTCAGATCCGTATCTCTGACAATTATTGAGAACTCGAACGAACAAAATCGGAGAGGATGAAAAAATTTTGAACATTATTAATTTGATAAAAATCGCAATTCAAATCTATAAGTCTCCCACTTCGTTTGGGAGACTTAATAATAAGTTGAATATCATAACGTAACTTTTAAATAGTTTTTATACATACCCTTTCCACTGTTTCCTTTAAGGTGTTTTTTTTTACCCAATTTATCCGTCATTTAAATTCAAAGTAAACCTGCAAAAGTTTTTTTTTCAATTCTTGGAAATGCTTATTCATTGGATTTTTTTTTAAATCTACAGTGTAATTGTTATATAGGTATTTTTTTTATGTTTGACCAACTAGAACGTTTTTTTCTGTTTGTTTACTCACAACCTATTCGTGTAAAGAAGATATACATATAAAATAAATGTGCATATTTTTCAATTCTTAGAAATGATTATTCGTTAGAATTTTTTTTCGAGGTATGTGTCACTTGGTGCGTCTTACAATGGGGAATAAGAAAATATATGGTTTAGGAATGGGGATTTTAACTGTTTATGATATAATTGAACATTATTAATTTGATGGGAATGTTGATAACTCCCTGGGGAAGCCAGGTATGTGCCATTTGGTGCGTCTTACCATGGGGAATAAGAAAATATATGGTTTAGGGGTGGGGATTTTAATGATTTATGAGATACTTGAACATTATTGATTTTATGGGAGTGATGATAACCTTCTGGGGAAGGAGTCGTATGTCATTTGGTGCGTCTTACCACGGTGAATAAGAAAATATATAGTTTAGGGCTGGGGATTTTAACGGTTTATGAGATAATTGGACATTATTGATTTATGGGGGTGAGGATCACCCTACTGAAAGAATGAGGTTCATGTTATTTAATGCGTTATGTTACGGAGAATAATAAAATATATGATTTAAAGCTATGGAATTTTTCAAAATTATCGACTTTGGGGGTGGGGATGACCCCATAGAGAAACGAGGTATATGTCATTTAATAGGTGTTGTCACGGTGTATAATAAAATATATGAAATGAAATAGTTATTGGTCACTCTCGTTGATTTTTTCGATAAAAAAAATATTTACCCATAGGGTCCTATAGTAAACCCCTAGCCTCTTTGAACTGCTCATTATACGTCCCAGTGACCCCATCAAAAAATGAATAGTATTAGGCACATCTAGAAACATTGATCTTTCATAATTGAAAACCTCAGATCCGTATCTCTGACAATTATTGAGAACTCGAACGAACAAAATCAGAGAGGATGAAAAAATTTTGAACATTATTAATTTGATAAAAATCGCAATTCAAACCTATAAGTCTCCCACTTCGTTTGGGAGACTTAATAATAAGTTGAATATCATAACGTAACTTTTAAATAGTTTTTATACATACCCTTTCCACTTTTTCCTCTAAGGTGTTTTTTTTTACCCTAATTTATCCGTCATTTAAATTCAAAGTAAACCTGCAAAAGTTTTTTTTTCAATTCTTGGAAATGCTTATTCATTGGAATTTTTTTAAATCTACAGTGTAATTGTTATATAGGTATTTTTTTATGTTTGACCAACTAGAACATTTTTTCTGTTTGTTTACTCACAACCTATTCGTGTAAAGAAGATATACATATAAAATAAATGTGCATATTTTTCAATTCTTAGAGATGATTATTCGTTAGAATTTTTTTTTCGATTTCATTACTACATTGTATATTGTTAAACATTTAATGTTTGACAAACTGGAATGAATTTGCTTTTAATAACCTTATACTTTATTCCAAAGCACAGTTTACACCCTGATTATGTTCAAAGGCAACATACAAAATAAAACAAATAACAACGAGTAATAATTGTAACAGTGAACTGTTACGAAGTCTCCCAAACGAAGTAAGTGATAATATCTCGAATGCATTGTATTCAATAAATTATTTGTTATTCAGAGTTGGGGAAATTTTTCCTATAAAGGCATGCATACTTAATGGAGAGGTTACTTGAAAATCGTGATATGGATATTTTTGTGACTCGAGTTTTACAGTCAAACAATGTCACAGTTGATCAGCTTTTGCTTGTCGCCATGACATGCTGCATTGACAGAGAAATATCCCAATATTTCTGAACCGTTTACGAGAACTGATTTTATTCTATGGTGTAATAAAATGCATTCGGTTTCATTAAATAAAAATAATAAAAACTATTTACCTTCCGTGATAAGTCTTCCCAACATCAAGTCAGTGTAATTCGAATCATATTTATATAAAATGAAACAATCATTACAATTGCAACACAACAGGATTTTTTTTAATTGATGACCAAGCAAATTAAATAATATCTATTATTACATATTATGTCTGATACATTGATGTCTTCCTTGAAATCAATATTATATTAAATCTACAATATGATGTAAGGACAGAAAATAAAATAATTGAAAGATAAAACACCACATTAATAATAAAAAAAATCTGAGTTTCTCTATCTATAAAGAAACTCTTAATTTCTTTTTAACACAAGAACACCTACAAAAAGAAAAAATAACAAACCGTATTATATATCTCTGGAAAAAATTAACTTATAACGGCCCCTTTGAGCCTTTTATTTTGGAAAGGGTGAAAATACAAATTGAATTAACTTTTGTTGAGGTTTTCGTGAGGAATCATTTAAAAACAAATTCATCAAATCCGACGAGGAATTAAAAAATTTCAAAAATTAGCGCGTCACCTTATATCTCAAAAACGATAACAGATATAAACAAAAATGGATCGAAAGTGATTTTTTTTCTTTTCCAGCAAGGAACATAATAAACAAGCCCCATAAAAATCAGACAAAAAATAAAAAAGTTAGACCATTTTACCATAAAATATTAATAGAGAATTTTTTATGATATATACTAATCAAAAAAAAGAAACGTTACATGGCATCGTTTTCTCCTCAAAACCTTAGATTCTGTGCAGAAAACAAGATTTTTTTCGCCTTTTTGAGATTTTAAAAATCAGCTTTTTATAAAAAAAAAATTTAGGAAATTGAAATTTTCACATTAAATTTGTAGCACGAATAATGTCTAATTGCCATATTGTTCGGTTTCAATAATATACTATAAAATTTTGATTTGCGTAAAGTTTAATTCTTTTTTTGACTAGTATATAACAATTTATTATCTCCGGGAATAGTAAATATCCCCGCGAACAATACAAATTGTGCATTCACTAGGTCTTGTCAAGGGCATAATGATTATTCCGGCCAGCAGTTTCGAATCTATTCAGTGTTTCAAGGGGTGGGACAACTCTGTGGATATCGAAGCTTTTCGAAAAGAATAAAAATGTTTATAATTAAGGCCCAAGGTTCTCAATGTCTTTTGTTGATTTTTTACGAGGGAATACCATGTACCCCCCATCCTCCGGGCAATGTGTAAAATCATTTATTGCATCTCCTTATAGGCAATTAGAAATATATGTGGTTACGGGGTATGGAGTTAAATGGATTATGAGAATTGAACATTGCGTAATAAAACGTGTTAAAGGCATTAAAATTTTTACGGATTTTTAAATAATTAAAACTTATTGATTTGAGGGGTGAGGATGACCCCCCTCTTTTTTGGTGGGGTGTTAGGTTTTTATCAATTTGTATGTCTTTTCAGGGGAGAAGAAAATATATGATTTAGGGGCAGGGATTTCGATGCTTTACGAGATAATCTGATAATTAGATAACTGCATTGTATTTTATTATTTGATGGAATCAATTGAATGACTTTGACGGTTGGAAATTGAGATTACCGACGTTGCGTTAGCGGAGCCAGTAAACGGATATTTCCGATCATCAATTCATCAGTTGATGCCGCCAAATAATAAAATACAATACCGTTATCTTCATTGTAATGCAGATGTCAAAATATCGCTTTAAAACATAAATTTTCAAGACCTCTGCGCTTGCGAAATAATTTCATGGCATCAATTGTGCATTTGATGCCATGAGATTTTCAACGTTGTACAATCAGAATCGACGTTACAATCAGTATCGCATTACAATTAAAGACTAATGATTCGAGGGGGTGTGGAAGAACCCTTGGGTAAATATCAGTTCATACGTCTTGTCATGGGGTTTAGAAAATATACGGATTAGGTGTCGGGTTTCTTACAGATTTTTAATTTTATATAATAAGAAAATGTGTTTAAGGGGGCGAAAATGACGCCAATTGAGTAATGAGGTATGTAACATTTAAAGGGGAATCACGGTATTGTTTATACGCATCGCTCTCAGTGCCGTTTCTCCGTTATGACGTCGCGCTTGACCGTCGAAAATTTATGATATAATTGAACATTATTGATTTGATGGGAGTGGTGATAACCCCTGGGGAAGCGAGGTATGTGTCACTTGGTGCATCTTATCATGGGGAATAAAACAATATATGCTTTAGGGGTGGGGATTTTAACGGCTTATGAGATAATTGAACATTATCCTTTATTTAGCATAATTACGTCCATAAGGACCAAAGCAACATACAAATAACATACAACACACAAGCTGAAATAAAAGACACATGTATAGTTCAATTTGAATAAAAAAAAAACAAATTCTCCATATCAGCATGTACATTTTTTATGTATAAAAAAGTGTACAAATTAGGAACCTGTCCGACCAGGGTCTGAAGCCCTCAGTTCTAAAGACTGTTTAATAAAGACTCCAGTGTGACAAACAAGTTCTGTAGAGGGGCACAATATTTTAATTAATTTAGTTTGAGTGTCCAGTCCTTCGAAAGAGGTTATGCAGTATTTTAATTCATTCAAAAAATCATTACGTAAAGAGGCATTTATTTCACAAGAAATGTTTTTCATCATCTAAGACTTGACATTTTCTACATAATCTTTGTTCCCTTGGAATTCTTGTGTAACGACCAACTTCAATGCCAAGAGAATGGTCACTTAATCTAAATTTGGTTATTAACTGTCTATAATTACAATTTCTATGTTCAAGATACTTTTCTAAGTTACAATCTTTTTTAAGTTTTCCATACCAATAAAGTTTTGAAGATGTATCAAATTTGGAAATTTTTTCCAATGTTAATTTTTCATATTTTTCTAAAACTGCTTTTTTGGCTGTATCTTTGAACTTTTCTTTAGTTAAGTTGAATTGGTCAGCATGTATATCCAAATCTTTTAAAATAGTATCTGCAAATGTATACCATGAATAGACTCCCTTACTATGTAAAGTTTTATTAACTGTTAATGATTCATAGACTAAAGGATTTACATTACTAGTATTTGAATTTAATCTGTAGTAGTACATAAGGGTTTGAATTTTTATAAATGAATCTAAAGTAAATCTACCAAGCTCTGATCTTGCACCTATATTTGAAGCCGTCCTTTTAAGCCCTAATACTGCCTTACAAAATTTTTTGTGAACTTTTTCGAAAGGAAATTTTTCAACAAGTGACAAGACATCACAATAATTGTTATTTTTAACTGCTCTTTTTTCAGAATTGTAAATTGAATTAAAAATATCCATATACCAAATTTCAGAATTATAAGTCAAGATTGGTCTAACGAGTGTATCAAAAAGTTTACATGATAAAGTAGTAGGTACATAATTAAAATTTGACATATAGCTCCTTAACAGGAATAAAACTTTGATACCTTTTTTTGACAGTTCTTCAGAGGATGGTTTAAAGTTTCCTCTGGTATTTATAATATTTCCTAAAAATTTAAAGTCTTTAACTTCACTTAATTGTTTATCATTACATAAGAAAGGACTGGACTCTTTGTAACAGTTTTGAAATACCATTATTTTGGTTTTATTTGTATTGACAGTTAACTGCCATTTATTGCAGTATTCAGAAAATTTATTTAAAGCATTTTGTAATCCATCATGTGATTCTGATAGTAAAACTAAATCATCTGCATAACTAAGACTAGGAACCTTAGTTTGATCCAAAGTTGGAGGAACACATGTATTATCAAATATGGAATGCAAGTCATTTATATAACAATTAAATAGGGTAGGGCTAAGGCTATCCCCCTGACGAACTCCTCTATTGATGGGGAAGAAAGTAGAATGTTCATTCCCAATTTTTAGTGATGATTCACATAAAAGGTACATGTTTTTTAAAGTGTTGTAAAATTTTCCCCCAACCTTGTCACCTATTAATTTATATAATAAACCTTTATGCCATACAGAGTCAAATGCCCCCTTCAGATCCACAAAACATGCTAATAACTTCTTCTTCTGTTTTTTTTAAATATTTAGTAACAAGAGTTTTTAGAATAAATAGACCGTCTGATGTTCTATGATTAGAACGGAATCCAAATTGAAAATTGGAAAATTTATTTTCATAATGTGTTATCAGTCTTTTATTCAAAACAGAACTGAACAATTTTGCTAAGCAGTTTAAAATGGAAATACCTCTATAGTTTGCGATATCTGTTTTATCCCCCTTTTTATAAATAAGTACTATAAAGGCCTTCCTCCAGCTAGTTGGATAAATTTCAGAGGAAAATATTAAATTAAACAGTTTTGTGATGGCTTTAAGAGTAACAACACTGCTATGTTTTAAAATTTCATTTGATATTAAGTCAGGCCCACTACTTTTCCCCATTTTTAACTCATTTATACTTTTTTTAATTTCAGATATTGAAAATGGATCATCAGTAACATTATTATGACTCAAAGTATTTTCCAGTGTACTAAGGTCATCTACAACTTTATCATTAAAATCTTTATGAAAATTTACTGGTTTCCCCTGATTTTGGAAATGTTTTTCATAATCATTGAAAGGAAGATCTGAACTGTCACTCTTTTTGGAGTCTTCATTTTTTAAGGTTTTTAAAAGTTCCCAATATTGTTTAGGATCATTCTCTTGTAGGAGTGTAAGTTTTTCAAATAGCTCGTTTTTATAAATAGCTTTCTTTTTTTTTAACAACCTTTTTAAGATCTTTACAATGTTTGTAAAAAGAAGTTTTAAGGTTCACATTAAAAGGATCCTTTTTAAGTCTAGCTCCATATAAATTTACCGTCTTTTTAAGATCCCTTATTTCATTATCTTCCCAATGATTCTTTCTTGATTTTTTTGGTTTAGACTTTTTATATTTAATAGTTTTACAAGATTTTAAAGCCAAATTTTCAAATATATCAGTTATGTCTTTAGTAGCTTTGTCTATACCAGATGGAGTGTGGTCATACTGAAAATCTTCAAAATCTACCACTTTCTGTAATAGACAGTTATCATTTAATGATTCTTGAAGTTTATTTTTTGAGTTTTTCCCCCATTTATATCTAATTTCTATAGGTACAAAGCCTACTTTCTCTACTTTTACATTTTCATTTATATTACATTTAATTATTACTGAAATTGGAACATGATCTGATAAATATGACGGTTCTCCAATATGAAAAAAAATTATTGAGGACATCAGGTCCAGGTCGGACAGGGCATAATCAACAGTACTAGCTCCGTTATGTTTATAACAGGTTAAATTACCTAAATAATCACCAACATATCTTCCATTTAAAATTCTAAGCTGGGAGGCAATACATAAGTCAAGAAGTTGTCTCCCTTGAGGATTAAAAACTTTATCTAATGAATTTCTATGTAAATAAGTGTCAACCCTATAATTTTCTGGTAATAAATTATCTATATCATGGTTCAAATTTTGATCATTATCAATAAAATCTAAATGATCACTAACTCTAGCATTTAAGTCGCCTAAAATCAATATGTTTCCTTTGGCTGACAACTTTGAAATTTCACTTTCCAGAAATGTAAAGTCTTCATTGTAATAAGAAGAGGAAACTGGTGGTATGTAACATGCACATAAATATAAATCTTTTTTAAACCCAAAGAAAAATTTATCCAACTTTAGCCATATTCTATTGACTGATTTAGTAACATTACTAACTTCAGAAATACCTTTATGTAAGGTAGACTTATAATAAACTATGATACCACCACTAAATCTTTTAGAACTCTTTTTCTTTTTTCTTGATCTTTGAACTATTTTAAAATTTTCTAAATTTGATGTTGCATCTGCACCTTTCCATGTTTCTAATAAGATATTAATGTCAAATTTTAATCTAGACAAAAATTCTTGATCCTTAGTCTTACCTCCCAGACCATTAATATTCCATGAACCTATTGATAAAGATTTTTTCATCATTTTATAATAATCAATCACTGGTGACATTTAACATTCTCTTAGACCAATTATAGAACATTATTAAATAAAAAAGATAAATATTGTACATAAATAAGAAACTTTAGATTTACAACTAAATTGCTTTATAACCCAATGTCATAAATTGAAGTACATACCAAGTATTTCTTTTCCTATTTTACCGTTTACATCAAAAGTAACACATGTTTTGTAAAATTGACAGTTTTGAAAAAATATTAATGTCAAACTTTGAAAAATATTTATCAAACTTTTATTTATCTATATTTTTTTTTCAGATATTTTAAGCCGAAAATAACTTTTTGAAATTTATGTTATAATATTACTTTTTTTTCTTTTTTTTTTTTTTTTTCTAAATCTCTCTCATTTTAATTCCTATTATTTTTTTTTTTTTTTTATAATTCTATTCAACAACTACAAGTGAAACCACAATATTACACATAATGCAATCATAATATTTACAAAATAGTAATACATACAAGTAGAAGTAAATACTGATATTTCTTAATATCTGTTAAAAAACAAAAACAAAAACAAAAAACAGCAACAAAATATCTATTGCAGAAGAATTGTCACATAGCTCAGGTACCATGAAAACATTTTCTAAGATTTCTGTTCAATGGGAGATAACTCTACTTTATTTTTAAAATAAAATAATGACAGTTTGAAAATCAAAAAGGTGATATATCTGAATGTAGAAAACATGCACCAAACATGTTAATAGGAACTTTTCAGACTAAATTAACTACACTTTTCAAGATTTTTCTTTCCTGTATTTACTTTCTTACTGTAAAATGTAAAAAACAATAAAACTGATTATCAAAACATTGTTATGTAACCATACATCTAAAGTCAACAATATTTTAACATTTTGACAATTCATATCAGAAACTTAAAATTAGCCTTGCAATCCAAGGGCAAGCCTCAGTAATCTGTAATTTATATCTGGGGCACTATTCGTGTAGTAATTTCCAGGATTCATTTGTGGATGTTGTGCATATTGAGCTTTTCCTCCCCACTTTAAATTACTTTTAAATCTATTGTTTTCAAACGGTTTATTTCCGTTTCTCATCTGTTGAGATTGATCAAAGTCACTCCTTCTATAGGGCGGATAGTTCCAGTTGTTCGACCTTCTTTCATTGTGAGGTGTAGTGACTCCTAACAGTGGGTCCAGTACTTCTTTCAGGTTTCGGACGTATACCCCTATCCCGGCATATGTGTCTAGATGTATCCCGTCACTAAAATGGATTTGTGATAAATTCTTATGTGGGACATATTTAAGGTTTAATTCTTCACACATTCTTTGTAGACCACTATTGAATTCAACTCTTTTGGTTTCATAATCTTCAGTATACTGCTGATTTATATAATATCTTGGCAATAACTCATTGATTATAATATTGGAGCCTGGGACCAATCTCTGTGTTTCTAAAACTAAGTGTTCCATTTCCTTAAGGGCATCCATTACAGGCATTTGCTCTAAATCATTCGAACCAATTAACCTGGTATGCTATGTTGTCAGCTTTAAGCTTGCCAGATCTTACAAAGCCGAGTGCACCTTTTATAGTTTTGTCGTGCAGCGGTGTAACTTTGGACGTTTGATATCTGTACATCTTTTTGGGACTCATATCTTTAACAATAGATGAGCCTACCAACCAAAATTTCACTGAATGTTCATTTTCCATACATGTAGTTGTTTTCTCGAAGTTTCTTTCATAAGACATTTTCTTATCATTTATTATTCTCGGATTTACACTCGGATTCTCATCAAATTTATCCATTGGAATATGTGACTGAATTGCTGAACATATTCTTCCTATCGAATCTAACTTTTGATGCACAATTTGTTCTTTCTCTGTTATTCTTTGATCAATTTTGACAATTTTATCTGATACCTGTGGTATAAGTTTTTTCACTTCTTGTACATCTTTCAGTAACTCTGTTTGTTTAATTTGATTAATTTCCGTACTGATTTGGTCACATTTATTACTTATTTTAGATATGCCTTCTTTATTGCATTTTATATCTTTTTCAAATCTGCTGAAACTCTCTGGTTCTTGATCAGAGTTTCCTTTGTGCCCTTTAGATTCTATTAATTCTAATGTTTTACTAATTTGATCACATTTCGAGTTTATTTTACTAATTAAGTCTTTGTTATTTTGTATGGACTTATCAATTTGATCGACTTTGTTACTCTCTTGTGTAAAATCTGCTTTAGTTGTTTTCAGTTCTATTGCTTCCAACCTCTTACAGATTTTGTCAACATCTCCCACTAGTTTTTCTATGATACTTGAATTTTGAGTTTGCATCTCAACGAACTTTGTTTCAAAAGCATGTATAGAATCAATCAATTTCGGCACAAGTTTTTCTAGGTTGTTTTCTGAATCTACATTCTGTTCTCTTGGAGCGTTTCTATCATGTTCGAAGTTCTCAATCTGAATTGTTGTATTTTTCAACAGTGTTTTGGGATCAGTTTGGTCGTTTGAGTCGTTTAATTCGTTAAATGATTCATCAGGTTCCATACTTAAGCTTGATCGGTCTAAATTTGCCGGGGAGGAGGGTGGCCCATCATAGATCTCATGTACGCTAAAATTTGGAGGTGTCATACTTTTTATTCTAGTGTCATATTGCTTTGCCTTATCTCCCTTTAGAGCCAAATTTACTGTTTTCTTGATATAATTAAATTCCTTATTCACCCATTGTTGGCATACCACTCCCTGTACATGACATTTGTACGTCGTATAGTAAACGGTTATTGTCACTAATTTTTCGCTTTTGCATGAAATTTGCACTATAGATTTGAAGAGATTGGCATCTGGAGATTTGTCTGAAAATGGGGTCAGTTCATCACTCAGTGTCAATATTTGGTTCTTTTTATTAAAATCCGACCATACTACATTCATATCAGATGATTCACCTGTCGCAACATAATACCTCAACAGCAAAAGCCGTCTCCAATACAACGCCGACCTTTTATTTAATTGAAATGTTACTTGTTTCACGTCGTTTGTATTTTGAATTTCCGCCATCTTTATTTTTGTTTACAAAATGCCGACTGGATTTTTCGTTTAATTTCAAAGGAGGCGCTATTTCTGACCCATAAATGATAAGCCTTCACATCATTGACATGTTTTCAATCATCTTATGACATATTAGTCTTAGAAAAGTCTATCTGTCATCAGTAATCGAAGAAAATTATCTCTGCATTTTTTCTTCCATGTACTTTCACTTTGACCGGAAGTTAGTCATCGATTTGATAGGAGTGGTGATAACCCCCTTAGGAAGCGATGTATATGTCATTTGGTGCCTCTTACTATGGGGAATAAGAAAGTATATGGTTTAGGTGCGTAGATTTTAACGGTTTATGGATAATCAAACATTACTGATTTAATGGGAGTGGTGATAACCCCCTGGGGAAGCGAGGTATGTGTCATTTGGTGGGTCTTACCATGGGGAAGGAAAAAATATATGGTTTAGGTGCGGAGATTTTAACGGTTTATGAGATAATTGAACATTATTGATCTAATGGGAGTGGTGATAACACCCTGGGGAAGCGAGGTATTTATCATTTGGTACGTCTTACCATGGGGAATAAGAAAATGTATGGTTTAGAGGTGGGAATTGTAACGGTTTATGAGATAATTGAACATTATTGATTTGATGGGAGTGGTGATAACCCCCTGGGGAAGCGAGGTATGTGTCATTTTTTGCGTCTTACTATGGGGAATAGGAAAATATATGGTTTAGGGGTGGGGATTTAAACGGTTTATGAGATAATTGGACATTATTGATTTATGGTGGTGAGGATCACCCTACTGAAAGAATGAGGTACAAGTCATTTAATGCGTCTTGTTACGGAGAATAATAAAATATATGATTTGAAACTATGGATTTTAATTGCATATGGAATTTTTCAAAATAATCGACTTGGGGGGATGACCCCCCCTAAAGAAACGAGGTATATGTCATTTAATAGATGTTGTCACTGTGTATAATAAAATATATGATACGAGATGGTTATTGGTCATTCTCGTAGAGTTTTTCAATGAAAAAAAATTCCCCATAGGGTCCTATAGCAAACCCCTAGTCTCTTTCAACTGCTCATGATACGTCCCAGTGACTCCCATCAAAAAATGAATATTATTAGGCATATCCAGAAACATTGATCTTTCATCATGGAAAATCTCAGATCCATATCTCTGACGGTTATAGAGAACTCGAAAGAACAAAATCGGAGTGGAAGAAAAAAATGTTCAATAAAAATCGCAAATCAAAATCTATAAGTCTCCCACTTCGTTTGGGAGACTAATAATACATGATCAAATTATATTCAAATGGAATCAGAAGCCCCCCTTCCTCAGTACAATTAACTTTTTTAAAAGCAGCCAAGACATTTCACTTGTTGTGTCGTAGTTGGGTTAAATATATAGTCAAGTTTGATGTTAGAAGAATTATCATCTGTTAATTTTTCAAATAATTATTCTCTTATATTGTTATTTACTTTCCATTTTAAGAAAAAAAGGATATCGTCTCCACGGTATTCTGTTTGGGAAGTGACACGATTTTGAAATTTTAAGCTGATGAGTTCTAAATCCTGTGAAAAAAGGTTTTCCGACTCCACGAGGCAACAGTGACATGGCCTAGATTTGTGTTGCTCTGTTTAGGCGCTCGTTCGATTCTATCGCTCACAATTTTTTCGGTATTCATTAAATGACATTCCAAAGTTTTGTCACGTGATGAAGGTTAATAAGGAAAATGCTCATTGTACGTACGGAATTTGAAATCCAAGTTTATTTTGTGCAGATAGATATTTGCTATGGTTCGACTCTACTAAAGGTTTTAAGTTTCGGATAAATACAACCCATAGACAGCACGGTAATCATATAACAAACATAATACCAACAGATAATGAATATGAAATGAACAAAGATAGCTTTTAGAATAATAAAGTGCAAAAACATAAACTCAACAAATTTGAAACAAAAAGTAGGGGTTAATAACTAGAACATCTGTAGTATACCATGTGCGCTCGAATTTTATGATAGCAATTTTTGGTTAGTTAAGAAATTGTGAGAAAATGTGCCGGAAAAGTTACTTTCTTACTTTGTTTTTCTTAACAAATGTAATGAATTTTTATGTAGAATCTAAAACAATGAGGCTCATCTCCATTGAAACGCCACACAAGACCTTAATTTTCAATAATAACTCTATGGTCAAATTCCATTTATATAATGGTCTTTGACGCACTGCCTGTATTTTGCCATTTCTGAATGTACAGCTAATTATACATGAATATGAATTTTATTAGCTCGAAAACTTCCCTGTGATCAAGAAGTCAGTGAGCCACTTAAATCACGTCTGAATTTGGAGTCTAACCTAAAGGTTTCCATGTATCATAGTTTAATTGTTTCTCTATCACCGAACATGTGTTTTGCTGGGATAAACACGACTGGTTTCTTGTACTAGACAGAAACTGACAGGATACTTAGATTTTTTTCTTAAAAATTTAATCAATGGATTGAAAGAGGAAGATTTAAAAATGCAAAATGTAAGTAAAAGACAACTTGTAGTATAGGTAAACTCATTCAGTTGTAAAGATAAATGAACCACGGATGGAAGATCCGGTGGATATTAACAACACATTTCCGAAGTTTCTCCCTTTTGTAAAAAAAATAACCCACGGATTGCAATATGTACTTCAAGAGTTAGAAAGACAAGTAGTATTTTCAGTTAAATTAAAGATAGCCAATTTGAAATTCAAAGGAAGTTACCAACAACATATTTGAATTCCAAAATATAAAGAGTATTCGGTAAACTCTGACGAAAATTTAAGGTTCTCTTATAGGGTTTTGACGCGACCATGCACTACAATTCTTTCTAATGAAATATTGGTGACAATTTCCATTTGGGTTGTCCTTTCATATACATGTAGCATGTTTAAAGTATACAAAGAACATAATTTGCCTATCCTGAGATATCAAAATAAATTATAATTTGAGAAAACAAAAATCACAAAGACATTCAAATCCTCATGTCAAATTGTGTCACTTTAAAGGCTGTGTATGAATTGTAGTAGAAGTTGAATGTTTCCTTTTTCATGCGGAAACGGATGACGAATTCTGCTAACAAACAACAAAACGGATAAGTTGTAGTGGTGCAAATATACCCGAGTAAACTGTACCAACAACTATCATAGTATGTAACATCAGCTTCTTGGTAAATAATTAAATTTTATCACTGTGTGTCATCGGAAAAAGTAAATCTACCTTTAGAAAACGAAACAACTCCATTCTTCTTGCCTCACTTCAAGGAGTCAAACAATAAAAGTCGTTGGCGGAAACTCATTTCTATAGAAGTTGCCACTACATTCTTATATTTTTCTTGAATTTCTTTTACATTTTCATTGGAATGCAGATGCTTGTATTGCACTTTAAAATTACAAGCTCCGCTGAGGAGTTTCCAGTCAGTCGATTTGCGACCATCAAATTCAGTACTGAGGCCGGCAAGTTTAAAACAAATTTACATGTATACATTTATTTGAAGGATTTGAAATTGGACAATAAATTAATTAATATTCTTGTATCAAAGTATATAGTTTCATAGTGTAGTATAAATACATGTAAAGGTGATCTCTTAAAGGTATTGAGATGCATAAAAATGATCTAAACCAGATTACAAAAAAATAACAAGAAAATGATTGTTATCAGGAGAATTTTGACAACATCCTTACCTTCAATGGTTTATTTCTCCTCCAAGGCATGCATTAAAGATGCTATATGAACTAGAAAATGTCACAGTAACACTGACCCATTTATCCGAAGGATATGTAGTTAAATTGACGTATGCACTTCATACAGTAACTGATTATTACATTAAGAAAGACTAATAAAAATTCTGATAATTCACTGGTGAACAGAAAAATCATATTTATTAGGAAGTAAGGTAACGATATCCGTCGCCAACGTCATTACTAACACAAATGTCGACGCATAGTCACATAAACATAATCCATATATTTTCGCATTAAGTTTTCTTATAATAAACAGTATGTCACTTATCTTGAAATTCGAATTACAAAAATCTGAAAATCGTATCAAAACATTTCAGGTTTATATGTTCATGAAAGAAAAAGAAATTGCAAAACATTATTTTTGTGAAATGTTATTAGGTCTTTCATGCAATAATGCTTCATTTCATAATAAATGATTTCTTTGTTTAATATAAGAAGATGAATTTTTTTTCCAAAAATACGAGTTACAGAAACAGGTTAACCAATCAGAAATGTCGTAACAATGAAATTTTTGTTCATGCAAAAAATCAAATCTAAAAAACTTTGTACCGTTATCCGTTACGTTGATACTTGTGTGTGTTTCTTCTGTTATCCAGTTCTTCCATATAATGTGCGTATTATTGTATCTATTACATTGTATCCACGAAGGTTATCACAATAAAGATATATTTAACTACTGCCCCTAATAACAATAACCAAACAGGACTAATTGATAATTCAGTTGATTGTTTATGATACCTGTGTGTTGAAAAAAACCCGCATGTTTGCATGCACAATATGCACATTTAAAATAATTTCTGTGGTATCAGAGCCCAAATAGATGGAGGAGAGCATTGAACTCAAAATTAAAAAGGATTGTCACTAAGTAAAACATGTCGCTTTAACAATTGATTTTCAAACAGCCCAAGGCATATTTAATTTACCTTCAAGGTGATAACCTAATGTCCCTGTACATGTTGTATACTGAAAAACAAAGCAGGCATTTAGTTACAGGTAAACTGCCGTTTCGACACGAACAGTATGGATGTCCTTGTGCAGATACGTGCGTGTGTAAAATTGGCCCATTTATCAAGTAAAGGTAGCTCCTTAATATGTATGTACTTAATACAGTAACTGATTATTACTTTAAGAAATACGAAATATTGTGATTTCCGAGATAATGAAAATAGTGAGCAGAAAAGTCATATTTCACTTTAACGCTAGAAAGTGAGATGACTGTAGCCGTCGCTAACGTCATCACTACACAAAATCCGTCACATAAACATAATCCATACATTTTCTTATTAAATTTTCTTAT
Organism: Mytilisepta virgata; assembly: GCA_028015205.1. Lineage (NCBI taxonomy): Eukaryota > Metazoa > Mollusca > Bivalvia > Mytilida > Mytilidae > Mytilisepta > Mytilisepta virgata. The sequence goes on from CM051516.1 coordinate 42,588,574, forward strand.
TTCTCTATGCAATAAAGAGTATGACTTATTTGAAAATCGTATCAAAACCTTTCAGCTGTATATACTCATGGAAGAACAAGAAATTGCAAAACACCTTTTGGATTTTTGTTTTGGTTTTCAACATTTTAGACCTTGAGCATAACGGATAAGTCGTAAATCGACGAAATGTGCACATCCTGTGCATCAAAATTGGTATAAAAGAATTGTATTTGTTGAATGTGATTAGGTCTTTCATGCAATAATGTTTCATTTCATAATAAATGATTTCTTTGTTTGATGTAAGAAGATGAGAACGTTTACAAAAATGCGAGTTGCGAAAACAGGTTAACCAATCAGAAATGTCGTAACAAGGAAAGTTTGGTTCATGCAAAAAATCAAATCTAAAAAAACTTTGTACTTTTATACGTTACACTGATACTTGTGTGTGCTCCTCCGGTTATCATGCTCTTCTTTATAATGTACGTATTATTATTGTGTCTGTGGTTAATATATATAGTAATATGACTACATTACATTGTATCCACGAAGGTTATCACAATAAAGATATAATTAACTACATGTACCGTCCCTAAAACCAATAACCAAACAGGAATATTTCGTATTTCAGTTGATTATTTATGGTACCTGTGTGTTTAAAAAAAACAACCCATTGTTGCATGCACAATATGCACATTTAAAATAATTTTCCACTATGTGGTATCAGAGCCAAGATAGACTTAGGAGAGCACTGGACTCAAAATTAAAAAAGGGCAAGGGTTTACTCATAATTAAAAAGTTTAATCAGAATTTATTAGAAATTTTATTTGTTTACATAAATTAAAAATTACAGAACATTCCGAGAAAATCAAAAGTTTTTTTTCAAAAGTCAAAGATTATTTTTTCCGCTACTTTTTGGAAAAGGTGCCCTGTCATTTTTCTTAATAATATAGAATATTATAAATGACATTGAGCCTCTTTTGATCTCAATTAATCTGCGACTACTACCAGAATTGACCTTGCTGAAATAAAACACGACAGGTGACACATAAGAAGCAAAATTTCAATGCTGGTTTTAAAGAAATACATATTGTGCATAGATTCTTACTTTCTGATCTGTGTTGTATTTTTTCATTTGTATTACAGGGTTTGTCTGTTGGTTATTTATTCTGCTAAATTATTTTGAATATTAATTGCACTCAATATCGTTTTAATCCGCCAACATTAAAACGCAGAATTATTTGGCAAATTTCGATAGTCAGGATTAAGGTTTTATAGTTGCATACCTTCATCAGATGAGTGACATACTTCAATTTTATTGCGAAACAAGCAATAATGTTCGCAATCATCTTCACAAGTAATGTTATATTCAACAGAGATACACGAGGTGTTTTAGGATCTTAACATATTTTATATATATTACACAATTTTGAAGGAATTGTCACAAATTAACACATGCCGGTGTTACAATATATTTTCAAATTTATTTTACCTTCACTTGTGTAATGAACACTCAAAGGGATAACCTAATGCCCTTGTGCATGTTGTATACTGACAAATTAGGCATTTAGATACCGGTAAACTGCTCTTTTGACACGAACAACATGATATTCTTTGTGCATACACATGTGTGTGTCTAAATATATTATTTGTGATATTTTTGCCAATAAATTATTTTGAAAGCATGAAGAAGGATTCATTTAATTCATTAGAAGGAATTGTGATTCAAATTTATTGATTATTTTCAAATCTTTTATAGGATTGTAATTTAAAATGACAATTATACTTTATTGTTAATTTATGAAAAGTTGTGTAAAATATTTAACTGTTGATCTCAAAGAAGTGTGTAAAAATAAAATATATAGAAATCGTTTTCTTATTTAACCTATAATTATCCTTGGATCTTTGGTATTTCCTTTGGTAGCATAAATAGGCCATCCTCCTATGTTTGTTTCATTCATGATTTTATTAACTTTTTAAAATTTTGTCGAAGATCTACTTTTTTATCTTATGGTAATAGTTCTTATTCACGGGTGTATTTTTGTTAAAAATACCTGTCCATTAGTGCATATTTGGATCAGATGGAAGAGGGGAAATGATGGGTTGATTTTTTACACAAAATCCCTACATGTATATGGCAAAAGTTTACACAAAGTGGCAGCACTTCAATTACTGTTCTTCATCTTAAATGTTATAGTGAGACCATCAAAATGGAGCATATCCAACTATTATTGACTTCATGTGACTTTGTGACGTATAACGATTATTTAATTACAAAGAAAGCACTGCGATAAATGGAAAATGTCTAAGTAAACGAAAAATATTACCTCTAGCTGGTGTTATGTGTATATTTATGAGATATTTTACGACCTTTCTATCATAACAACAATAATTAATTTATTGTACCAGACTGTTGCAACATCGATTTAATTTTTGAAGCGTAAATCATAGTGTTGTCTATATTAATTTTCGACGAAATTGACGATGCATACCCTAAACTATTCAAATTTTCTATTTAAATATTGAAAATTAACTCCAGCTTGTGTTATGTGCAGATTCATGAATGATTAATGATTACAAATATATATACGTGTATAGTTAATATTTTGTATCATACTGTTCCAAAATGAGCTGAAAATCAGGTATTTTTTTTTACAGTTTTTGTTGTCGAAATCAATATGGCATCTTCGACGGGAAGTGGCAGCTATTGTTATTATTTTGTATGTTGGGTTGTTTCAATTCGGTAAATATATTAGTATTATTTAAATCCTCTTTGTGTATTTGTATACAGATTTTTAAATTAGAAGTGTCAAAAAAAATTTTAAGGATATGATACATATATTTTTGACATTTTGTTTAATATTGTTGTACAATTATTCAAGACGAAGCCCTTCCCAATCAGACTCTACCTTGTCAAAACAAAGTGGATATCTTGATACGAGCAAATAAAATTATTTATCAAATGTTTACAATATATAAATACCCAAAAAATATAAATGATTAATTTAAAATAAATTAAAATGTTACTTATGTTACATTTGAAATTATAATCCATCTCTGCATTCAAATTTGTGACCCCCTCCCCATCCCTACACATACACAAATGCTGCATTAATTATTAAGAAAATGAAATCCCGCTGTGTTTGGTCAACTGTTCAAAAACGGTTTACCTGTATAGATACAATGTACCAGGGGCGTGTGTACCTGAAGGGTCGGAACAATAAACATCCGGACAGTCAAGGTACTATATACATGTCAAATCGTTAATGAGTTATAATTACCTGAAAAACACAACATCTTGAGGAGAACAAATTTCTTTACTTATAAATTTTACTTCAGATAAAAATCAAATCAATTTTACAAAAAAAAATGATTCGCTTTTCTTGTGGGTTAAAAAATGAAAACAAAACTTGCACCAGTATGTACAATTGCTAATTTGTATAAATTGGTCATATATTTCATTATTGATTATTGTCACAGTTTCATATTATTACTTATTGTCACAATTTCATATATTGGAATTATAATCGATTTGGAATGTTACTATATATTTCAAAACAAAACTTTTAAAAATGAAGACGAGGGTATATTTTTGTAAGTACGGGCTATAATCAATACAGAGTTATCGAACATGAAAATGACCGAAATAGTAAGATATAAAAACCTTGCACCCACTTCCTCTAGCAATGGTTTGAATGAACTTAACTTTCCCTTCTTGAATAGCAATATACAGCATCGCCTGCATATGGCGTCTACGTTTCTCAGCTTATCCGATTTTCAAGGCGTGAGTGATTTACCCTGACTTTCGACAAAGATGATTAATACTGCTGTTACAAAAGCTTAACCAGGGTTTTTATCAGGGATAAGTTGATGTCATCACTTAGGAAAATCAGGAATTGATTGACCGTTACAGTGTTCCAATATTTAAGATGGTGTTGGACCTGTTCCCATTGTCGAAACATTTCATGTGCCTCCACCGATTTGTGATTGCCACCGGATTGACTTTGTTGACGGGTGCTGTATACGGAGCAGAAACTTCTTACCCTTCCGGAGCACCTGGGTTAACTTCTGGTTTTGTCTCCACAGTAATCTCTGCTTGCTGTGTTATGTTGCTATAGTACCTCTATGGTCAAATTATTTACATTTATATAATCGTGTTTGAATCGCTGCCTGAATTTGGCCATTTCTGAATATACAGTTTTATAAACATTGATATGATTTTTATTATTTCTGAAACTTCTCCATTATCAATAACTCAATGAGGCCACTTAAAATTTTTAAAAAATCACGTCTGAATTTGGAGTCTAACCTAAGGGTTTCCATGTATCGTAGTTTGGTTGTTTCTCTACCACTGAACTTGTGTTTTACTGGATTAAACACGATAGTTTCTTGTACTAGACAGGACCTGACAGGATACTTATATTTCTTTAATATTTGAAACTGCAAAATGTGAGTCAAAGATAACATTTAGAATAAAAAAACTCAATTGTAAAGATAAACGAACCACTGATGGAAGACCCGGAAGACCCGTTGGATATATACAACATGTATCCAATGGTTTTTTCTTCTTTATTGAACAAATGGATTACATGAGTCAGAATTGAAATTGCAAATTGTAATGCAAGCGCTATAAAGACAATTTGTAGACGGAGAAAACTGTATATTACTGTACAGAGACGTGTCTTCTAAAACATTGATGGAAGGTCCGGCAGATATAAACAACACATATTAAACTAATTTCGGCTGTGGCGGCCATCTTCGTTGACAGACACAATTCTGAAAGAAGACTATCTAAGGACCATTGCTGCCAAGTCTGGTTCCAGTTTGCTCAGTGGTTTCAGACAAGAAGATTTTTAAAAGAATTTTCCTATAGGGTCCTATGTTAAGCATATTTCGGCTGTGGCGGCCATCTTGGTTCACAATCCAGGTCATCGGACAATATTCCGAAAGAGGACTACTTAAGTACCATTGCTACCAAGTCCAGTTCTAATTGGCTCAGTGGTTTCAGACAACATTTTTAAATGAATTTTCCCATAGCGTTCTATGTTGAACTATGTTCAGCTGTGGCGGCCATCTCGGTTCACTGACCGGGTCTTCGGACACAGTTCTGAAAGAGGAGCTCCTATGGACTATTGTTGCCAAGTCTGGTTCCAATTTGCCATGTAGTTTCATAGATTTTTGAAATTCATCCCCCTTTTTCTAGCAGTCATATCGGGTGGAATCGCGGATGCTGGACACATTTGTGGAAGGGGCCATCCGAGGACCATTCCGCCAAAGTTTGGTTCCAATTGGCCCAGTGGTTTCAGAGGAGAATATCTTAAAAGGAAAGTTTACGACGGACGACGGACACCAAGTGATGGCAATAGCTCACATGGCCTTATAGACCAGGTGAGTTAAAAATCTACGGAAAAGGTTCCATCCATCAGTTAGAAAGAGCTACAACTGTAATTCCCATTGTTAAAAGACTGATTTATTAACTACCTATGATATCGGGCAAAACTCAGTTTATAGAAACTAAGACAAACTTTAAAAAAAGATCAAAATACAAATTTCAAACTGTAAATAACACTGATGTATTCAAACATTTTTACTAAGAATCAGTGCGGTTTTGTCGAATCATTGCGATGTTTCTTCTGTAATCGATGAATTTCCTGAATTTCTGTAAATACAAATACAAACATTTTAAATTTAAAAGAAAAACAATATAAAATCTAAAAACAACATTTATTAATTTTATTTCCCGCGAAATATATATTATATATTATTCTCTTAATAATTCTAACATTAAGGTCAGCATCTACATATTATTTCCAAAGTGTACTTGAAACAAGGGCAATGCGAAGCGTGGCATCCCTCGCTGTGAAAAAAATTTGACCCTGAAATTTGTACATGTATATATATTTTCTTGTCATTTTCCATCAAAACATTTTGGCTTTTAGATTTTGATAAATTTTAACTTTGTATAAAGTTGTATAAGGTAAAAATCAATTGAAAATTTTGATTCTAGAGTATTCACAAAGATGTTACGAACAATTGCGATCCTGTGGCCTTGACCTTTAACCTTGAAAATCAGTAGCGCTCCAGATTTTCCTAAGGACTAAGTGGTACTTAGTTGGATTTAAGTATCTACCAAGTTAAAATCCATTGAAGTGTGTTGCTTCTCGAGTGTTCACAGTCGTTTAAAGAATTTACAAGTTCAACTGCGACCTTGCCCTTTGACCTCTGATCTTAAATATCAACGACGGAAGGACGGACGGACGGTAGCATTAGTTTATCCTTTCGCAACTTTGTTGGTGAGGGGATTATTAAAACTGACATACCCATTCTGCGTCACGCCTATAATTATACATAGACGGCAAACGTGATAATTTAACTTTCAAAATTGGGAACTTCCAATTTCATAGTAGTGACACACCACCGTCTCTGGTTATGGGGTAAATCTTTCAAGGTTGATTCGTTACTGTGTGCAAGTGATTTTGTACGTTGACTTTCTTAACAGAAAGAAATTACTCTCAACTAAACTTCTACATGTAAGACTTGATTGACCAACACGAAGTTTCTATCTAAAAAATCCGAATAGATATCTTTAGTTAACTTTTCACTTCACCACACTTACATTTCACTGGTTGTTCCTAACTTGCAATTTGGTGCCGTTAATGTAGTATAACATGCTTACCCTTCCGGAGAACCTGAATTTTCTCTCGGTTTGTTTGTGGGAATTGACAATACAAGGGTTGTCTTGTTCAGTTTGGTTTTCTAATTGGCATTTTCACTTTTTTAGTTTCGTCTTTGTAATTTTTGTTTGCTGTGATAGTGTTCTCACGAATTCGCCTTGTCGTTTAAGTTCGGTCTTGTGGAATTTATCAACCGTTTATATGCTTCGGCTCTATTTTACTATATTAATAAAAAGCTCGCCCGTCCAATAAAGTAATAATGCCTACTGGCAGAAAAAGACTGTTTATAGAGAAAACCCTGGAAGAGCTTGAGATTTAGTTATCAGCGTCACAATTTCTTATAAATATCGACAATGAATACGAAGGTAGAAAGAAGAAGGAAAATCAAAGTTGCCTGAATCCTAAAGAAAAGAAACATCTCGAACAAACGTTATGAATGCTTCAAAAAGACATAATCCACGCACTATTTGAAAAATAGTGGTTTTATATGAAATATATAAGGAGAAATTTTCGTGCGGGAACTTATTTGCGGCTATTGAGTATATGTTGTTGGAAAGAATAAAATGAAGTACGGTTTCATACAGAATTTGCACAAGGTAAAACAATTCATTTCATTCTAAACTGATTAATGCGGAATTAAGTTGTTGAATTAACGCCTGAGATCATGTAGAAACTGGCAAGTATAGTATTGAGAAGTAACAAACAATTTTCCCAAGGGGCTAACAAAATTCTGTGAAGCATTCCGGTGTTGAATCATACAAACGCTCAAGGTTAACGGAACTCTAAGCTGTGAAAAGCAGTTAAGGTTAACGGAATTCTGATAAAGTATTGAATGTACATCTGAACTGTTAAGCGTATTATTGACAAGCTCAGAACAATTTGGCCAAGCGGCTAACAGAATCCTCTTAGGCAATCTGGTGTTGATTGAATATTTAATTTGAATTCACAGAATTCTGATAAAAAATACAAGCATTTGGGTCAATTTTACAATTTTATTTCTACATCGTAGCGACTAAAAGTTAGTTTTTGAGTGCAAGTTAGATGTTGTTTCCATAAGTTATCTAATAAGTAAATCACGATGGAAAATTTAAGCCTATATTGTTCACTTTTTCTCATTAAATTGACTTTTTGGTTTTCAAATGTTACCGATTTTTGAATTGATACAACGAAAAATGTCATTAATAGTGATAAGCACCTATTTGAATTAATGGAATCTTCAAAAGTATCAGGTAAATCTCTATTTCTTGTTTCTGGTAATAACAGTGAAAGAAGTCCAGCCGTGGTTCCAACTGATCCAAATATAACTAGAGGTAGAGCATTGGCAAAATCTGAATCTATCAATACACCCTATAAGGAAATGCATAGTTGGACATATTATGTATCAAAGAGTTGTAAATTTCCAATTAAACAATTGTTACCTCTCCTGATTTCTAAACTACGACTATGTTCCTGTTATTATATAACGGGAAATGTAATTCATATTAAGATGTTGACCTGCCTGTATGTATAAAACCTTTTTCTGTAAGTAACAAACTAAGCATTTTAAAGCAATTCCATGCAGGTGAAGATTATATTCGTTGAATTTGGCGGTCTAATTTTTCAGTGGGAACCAACTGTGCTCCTCTCCTCGCCGATCTGTTTCTGTACTCATATGAAGCGGACTTCATTCAAGGGTTACTACGTCAAAACAAAAAGAAACTAGCCCAATCTTTAATTTAACTTTTCGTTATATAGATGATGTGTTGTCGTTAAATAACGACAAATTCCAAGACTTTCTACATCTTATCTACCCCAGTGAGCTTGAAATTAAGGATACTACAGATACACCAAGGTCCGCTTCATATTTGGATTTGTTTCTTGAAATAGACTATGAGGGACATTACTTTACAGACAAAACTTTATGACAAACTTGATGACTTCAACTTTCCTATTGTTAATTTTCCCTTCTTGAGTAACAATATACCAGCATCGCCTGCATATGGCGTCTACGTTTCTCAGCTTATCCGAATTTCAAGGGCATGCGTGAGTTACCCTGACTTTCGACAAAGAGGATTACTGCTATCACAAAAGCTTCTTAACCAGGGTTTTATCAGGGATAATTTGATGTCATCACTGAGGAAATTTTACTGTCGTCATCACGAATTGATTGACCATTACAGTGTTCCAATATCTAAGATGATGTTGGACCTGTTCCCACTGTCGTAACCTTTCATGTGCCTCCCCCGATTTGTAACTTCACGACGGGTGCCGTATACGGAGCAGGAACTGCTTACCCTTCCGCAGCACCTGGGTTCACTCCTGGTTTTTATAGGAGTTCGTGTTGTTCATTGTTTTTTAGTTTTCTGTTTTTATTTGTTGTGCTTATGGTTGTTCATTTGTCTTCCCGAGTTTGTCTGTCCAATGGATTACGTTTTTTATTGCTCCTTAGGTATATTTGTCCTTTTTTTTAAAGTTGTCATAAAACAACATAAGGCTTATTTATAACGTCTGATAGCTGTAGTTAAAAATCACTTGGGTATTAATTTCTATTGTACCGATTTTGATACTCAAGATTCGCAAATTACGTCGATTTACAACTCACTCGTAGTGCTGAAGGACTTAAATGTTGAAAACCAAAAACCATTATCCAAAACGTTGAAGAGCAAATTAAAAATAAACAAAAAGATAAAGCCAAAAACCACCAAAGGACTGAGCTATCCACGAGGGAGATACTACTCAGTTTTCACAAAATTCAACATTTTTGCAACATAAAAATCTAAATAATCAACTATTATCGAAATACTAGCAACTGAGATTGCGAGACCCTCGTGGACCTGTAGTCCAGCAGCAGAGGTATCGTCTCAATTTTTTCACAATAAATTTTCCAATAGAAATGGACCAATTATAATATTCCATCTTATAAATGAGTTAATTTATATCTAGAGACATACACAAATCACCAATAAATTCTAAATAAGCTCTACAAAATGTTTTAATTTTATTTTACCAATTTGTCATGATACACATGATACATAAAGTGGTCCTTATATAATTAACCAACTAAGAAATTCGCCAATCTTATTTTATCCGTTGTATGATTTTTCAATTCAGTGTGTTTGTGCATGTTGATACATATATGAAGAAGAGAAATATTCATAAAAGCTTTGAAACATTCTAACTCTAATAATTATGAAACAAATATTTCTTAAACAAAGCTTGTCAAAATTGTCAAAATTGCCAAACTAAGTAAGAAAAACTTCATTAATATTTTCAATACTCACTAATTTACCAATGTATGAAGAAGACATAGATCCAATCCTAGCACCGGAACTACACAGCCCAAACAAAGAGGCACGTATAACGGTTGGAAATACTTCTGACGTTATTAGATATATTACAAAGAAAGCTGTAGTAACTCCTAATTTCCCAACCATGGCTAAAGCAACTGCTATCCATTGTGAATCTAAAGAAAAAGAAAGAGTGCAATCTATTCGGCAAACATAATATTGTTTCTTTATGGTAACAAAACATTTATATATAGATTCTCCTTCAAGTACGAGTGAGTTGTGGAAAATCTGCGCCTGAGGTAGTTAATTTTTTTATTTTCAGCTCGCAAGCTTTAGCGAGGGTGTTAAAATCTAAAATTTAACTATCAAGGGTAGAGTATACGGACTACGCTTGTGATTTGAATTTCAGACACAATGTTTTCTTTTTTCCGTTAGTTAACATTTAATCTTTTTGATTTCTTCTTATTATTCTCTTCGATTTTTACCTTTATATTATCTTGATGTAGTTAATACGAGTTTTTCATTTAAATTTTCGTACCTTTTTCTGCATATGCAGAAGTGAAAATAGTAGATAAACAAGCTGCACCACCAACTATCATTGCAGGACAATATATTTTCTTCCTGGGCCACTTGTTAGCGAAGAAGCAGAATATAACAGCAACGGTTTCTACTGTGGTTGAAATTACGTAGTTTATATAAACCTTACCTCCTAAATCACCGGTGTTCATTGATATTCCATAATATATCAAACTTATTGAAAACCTGAAAAAAATGTTTTCTGTGTGAGACCTAAAATTAGAATAAAACATTCTGATATCATATACTATGGATTCATTCAATTTTGTTGGATAAAATTTTTTTTTATTGGTTAAAGGAATTCACGAATTCGTAGTTTCATTCAAATATTAATACAAATTTACATAAAAGGGAACTTCAGCATTGTCGAAACACTGTATTCTACTTAACGAAGAAAATTGATATTCACAAAAATTATTCAATGGACGTCGACAGGATACACACATATAATGTGCCACCAGCAGTGCCAAGACCTTTCTCCTAATTTGCTTTTGTTAAGTGTTCCAGCATGTTTTACTTCTTGTTTGGTATTCTACGGGTTTTTTTCTGAAAGGGGGTGGACATGGGATAGTTGATGACTGCAAGAATATAAGTCAGATTAATGACTTATTTTGATATTTCTTTATCGAAACAGAAATGCTGAATATTGTCAATTAAACACTTTGGAAACATGAACTGTATTCAAATGGACCTGCGTGTTTGAATGATACAATTACAAAAAATCACCGAAAGTAATTAATAACTACTTAGTCCAGTGGGTATATAAATAAACATCTTTGATACCAATTTTGATGCATTTAAAGGTACACCTTAAGTAGTCAGAGTATTGACTTCTAGACAAATTTCAATAGGTTTAATCCCACCATCCATTCGCATTTTAGTGTCTGTACCAAGTCAGAGCATCATTATTCCCTATTGTGTTTGTGTTTATATTTTGTTTAATTCGTGTCCACTATTAACAAACTTTTGATCTCAGTATTATTTTATCTGGATTTTCTGCATCACCATATCTTAAACAGAAAAATTATTTTTGTCTTGTGTCAATCAATATCGGTCAAGACAAAGTTTAGATCTGTTCAGCACAGGTTAAACATTTCGCATAATTCCTTCTTAACAGTTATGACCCGGCCTTAACCAATAATCTTCATTAACTGTACGGCAACATCTTTTGTTTTGATCTTGTTATCTTTTCTGAAATCTGAGAAATTGTAAAAATCAAGATAGTCAAGATAAAACCATACAGAAATGACTTCCATTTGTCTACACTGAACTAATTGATTTTCTCTTGTTTCTGTTTCTGTAGCATATGTTTTTTTCCTTGGCTGGGTAGCTGGGCCAGCGCACAACCCTCCTCCCTTTTCAGCCGGGTTTTGGACCATCCTTGGCGGATACAGAAATGACTAGTTGAGATCAAAAGTGTGTTACTATTTGCCTATTTGTCTGGGAGAGCGTGATGTTGATCATAAACATTGACTGTTACGTAATTATAATCATACTGTTTGGAAAATTTACTAACCAATTGAAGAATAGAATTATAAAATGTTTCAGTATTTTCTTTGACTTGAATACAATTTTAAGTCCCTGAATAACAGATGTCCTTTTTTCTTCCGAAATGTTTATATCTGATGCTTTGAAATCAATTTCTGAATTATTATATATTGCTGTTTTTCGAAAAATGGACATTGCCTCTTCTGTTCTTCCCTTTAGTAGGAGCCATCTTGGCGATTCTGTTACAAATCTGAAAAAAATATTCTGCAGAAAGTGCTGCTACTAATAATAGTAATGTTGAATAAACAGTTTTGATTAATCATATATATTTTTGTGTGTGTGTCTTCTCATCCAACTTTTGATCTCAGTCTTATTTTATCTGGATTTTCTGCATCACCATATCTTAAACACAAAATTATTTTTGTCTTTGATACCAAGTTTGATGCATTTAAAGGTACACCTTAAGTAGTCGGAGTATTGACTTCTAGACAAATTCAATAGGTTTAATCCCACCATCCATTCTGTTACAAATCTGAAAAAATATTCTGCAGAAAGTGCTGCTACTAATAATAGTAATGTTGAATAAACAGTTTTGATTAATCATATCATATATGTTTGTGTGTGTGTCTTATCATCCAACTTTTGATCTCAGCCTTATTTTATCTGGATTTTCTGAATCACCATATCTTAAACACAAAATTATTTTTGTCTTTGATACCAATTTTGATGTTGAATAAACAGTTTTGATTAATCATATCATATATGTTTGTGTGTGTGTCTTCTCATCCTCCAAAATTATTTTGACTTTGAAAATATCTAAAGGTTTTTTGCAAAAAGTCGAGGGAATAACCTTTTTCATTTGCAAAAAAAAGTAAATAAATATTTTATATCAAAATTTTTGCACCAGAAAAGTGAGCTTGGCTTCTCTCCCTCAAACAGTCATTAAGTGAAATAATTACTATGACAATCGACGTGAAATAATTTGTACTTCTGGTCGAAGAAGGATCGTTAATTATTATTCAATTTCCACTTCACCAGGATTTTGTCTTTTTATTTTGGTTTGTTTTAATTTTATTGCTCATAATGAATGGTTTGATATTTCTTGACTTTATAAAGTTTTGGTCATGAATCTACTTTCATACGGTTAATGTAGATATGCTATTTGTACGTAGATAACGTAGGTATCTAATATGTTGATGTTAAACATGTCATCAATATCATGTTCTATCTGTTATTTAAGAATTGAATGCTACATTTTTGTAGTTTTATTGGGGTGTAGAAGTCTTGATCAAAGCAAATTCTGTATGAAGTGTGAAAGAGTTTTATATTAAAAATGTGCGCACGGTCAAAACCCTATAAACATTCAGTTCTTATAATTACATTAAATTTGACAAGTTTAAAATATGACAGTTATTTTTTTGAAATTTTCCGTATTGTCTGAAATATTACACCGCTGCATTGCAGCATCGTCAACGTCTTTATGGGATCACCCTCTTAACAAGATTTTCACTTTTATAGGGTTACAAAACACCACCTTTCAGAACCACGCGATTGATATCCTCTAATAATAAAGACGATTTAAATGAAACGAACAAGTAATGTAATTATACTTACATAAATATAAATAAGCAGATCGTTATAGGAGCAGCGATCACGAGGATGAGAGTTTCCCAGTCACGTATTAAATAGGCGTAGAACAATAGCATATATGAACCAATACAGTAGGAAAAGTAAATTGTAAAGGAAGCCAGTACTCTGTGGGCTGGATCTAACAACTCGGTTACTGTAAATATCATAATCATACAAAAGGTTTACTCATTATAACTGAGGAAAGTGGAAAAATATAAAGCTTTTTATTGATTTAATTAGTTCAGTATTTATCTCCAAATTGGACAGAAGGACTATAAGAAAAAGAAAATATCAGTGAAAAGTACACTTTGAATCTAAAACCTATGAAGCGATTATTGCAAAGCCAACAGAGCATGATAGAAATATATTTTATCAGACATTGGACACCCTATTAGGTACCAATTGTGCTCAATATCAACCAGTTACTGATACATAATTACAAAGTAGGATTCACATAAGGTTAAACCCAAAGCAATAAGGTGAACCTACCCAAGCATTTACTTCATTTATATAGCAGTTGTATAAATGACGTTATGTCACTAACTAATTGAATTTGTTGAATTTCTAGGTCTTGACATTCTTTTGAGGCCGCCTTTTACTTTTTTGTATTCTATTTCACTTACTACATTGTCTATAAAACTTCATAAAATAGGACTTAATATTTAAGCCAACCGCGATAGAAACCGAAATTAATAAATTGATTGATCTCTAGACGGTTTTAGCATCCAAAATGGGACTATATATCTTCAGTTACGATTTCAGGTCCTACTGTAATTGACATCTCACTAGACTTGACACAAACACAATTTTACGAAGTGAAGGGTATTGTATTCATTTGCATAAAGTTTTGTATTGTATTGTTCTTATTACTTTGGTTTACATTGTATTTTTCAGACGGTGAAAGCAAATTATGTTAATTTATTTACCTAACGTGAACGGAACAACATACGTCAGATTACTTCCGGTTGCATTCAGAAATTCGCAAAAAGCTACCAAGATAGTAGTATTTAACCATGGACGGATGAAATTCGGAACAATTAGCAGGAAAATGCCAATTATCAATATTGGCCTCCTACCAAATCTGAAAACAAGCAGAAACGTAAGGCTTTACGATTAATCTTTTGATCTTAAAAAAAGTGAACAAAAAGACCAAACTTCAACCCCCCCCCCAAAAAAAAGTTCCTAAAAATAACTATATAATGATTGAGACTTATATTTAATTCAATAAATATTAAATATAAGATATAGAATGACATTTGAAGAAATGCAAGCTCCAAAATTAGTAAAATAGTTCATGGATGCTGCTAATAAAAATATTCAAGAATTTGAGATTATTATTACCTTGGTCTCTAACTAAATTATTAAATTAATTTACGATAATCAAATCAGCAGTGCTTTTGTTGCTATTCTAAAGTAGAAACTTCCATTTTGGTACACATTATTGTAATTTGCTATCAATCAAGCTACATAAAACACTAATCCCTTATATCGGTAATAATTCAATATAATTAAATAAATCGCGGAATTTAACGCAAAGATGAGTTTGATTACTGAAGATACAACAATGTCGATAATTTGTAACATTTACCTAAATGCAGTGAAAAAACTGACAGCAGCAATTTTCATACCATTTCGCTTTTTTTTAAAGATCAACTTGTGCTCCTAGTAAGATGAATTTTAGTCTAAATTCAATTTGATTTCATTCATTTTTTATACATATTCTATAATTTACAAAATATGCATATTTCGTCTCAAAGCCGAAACAATAACCCATAAGACTGTTGAATTTCCCAAGTAATATTAGGATACTTAATACATTTCCTACTTTTAGATTTATATAGAAACGGTGCGTTTCCGTATTTTGTGATATTGTACATTGATAGCTGATATTGCACGGTGAACTATTTTTAAAACAGGTGATTTCCAATTAAGAGTGAAATGAAATAAAACAATTATAGCACTTCGATGTCGGGCAATATTGTTGTTAATACGTCAATAAAACATTATATTACCCCCAGTGAGTGTTATTAACTGTATAATATCCTTAAGCGGGAAACCCTGATACGTAATACTGTTTTACATATAAATATGTTCCATATTTATATAACTTAAGTGCCAAAACTGAAATCTGCAAAACAAGTTCCTGTTCAAATTTTAATACTCACATATCACATAACACTCCACACATAATGGCGTTTATGAAGGTTCCAAAGAAATGTGATAACAAAATATGACTGCGCATAAATTTGTCCTTACATACCATATTGAACTAAAATAAAATGAAATACAACAGATTGTTTCCAGTCATTATCTTCTTGGAGAACTGGAGGCTAACGATATGAGCCCGTATCGTTCACCTGTTAGTCCATCAATCTGACAAAGACCACAGATTTTTTTCTGTATTTTAACAGTAACTATCACAAGTTATTAACTTAATGTTTCAAAACAATTTTAAGTACGCGAATATTGACCAATAGGAGTTAAGAATTTGCCATAAAATATAAGTTCTCAATGCAGATGACATAATCTGGAAAAAATGACGAAACTTATAGATATCCTACTTTAGATATATGTCATGAATTTTTGTTACATTTCCCAACAGTTTAAGAGAGAAGTTTTAATTAGATACAAGCTTTCGGTAAAACTCCTGTTCAAACCTATGTGTACTTGAAAAAAAAATGAATATATAAAACAGAAATCAAAAGGCGCTCAGTTTTACCTTAGGTAACAATCGTTTTTAACAGAGAAAGCCAAGGGATTTCACTGATTTTTTTAAATTGTGAATTTAATTTATTAAAAACTGTTATGGGTTAAAAGACAACTGGAAATCACCCGTAAAACATAATCGAAACTCCGATAAAAAAAAGAATTTAGGGCTTTTGAGATCTGACAAACATTGCACCCTTATTGGATGAGGCCAAGAGTGTATTTGAAAGAAAAGAAATTATTCTGTTTTCACGTTATATGACATACCAATACTGCATTATTTAATTTTTCTGATATAAAAATGAATGATATGATAAAGTACGGGTGTTTTATTTCTTTTACTACTGTGACAGTTGTCCCAGATTTATACGAGGAAACTTCACAAAACTACCTCCCAGACATTTTTTCTATAAAATTGGAGTTAATATAGTAGCAAATAAGATTTGTTTATATTTTATCAATTAGAAACAATTACTTTTCTTTATTCTTTTGGAGATATTTACTACCATCTTCATGTAATTGGTTCGACCGGTACAGTCAAACGCTGAGTGACCGATACTCAAATGACACAAATATCACATCAACCATAAATTACCCGGATTCTGTATTGCTCACCTGTTAACTAACAAAAGAAACGCAATGAATTTCATTATCATGATCAAAGAAAATAAATTTGGTATCTTATTCTGATACACATATGATCGAGATGACTTTTTTAAGGTAGAAGGTACCTAATTGGGCTTTATCATACATTTGGTGTTGATACGGCCAATTTTTTCCGTATAATACAGCCGAAGTTTCCATTTGATACTGTTCCAGTTAATGAAATATAAGCTTGATATTGAAATCAAGACCTCTTGTGCACCCGTGTAGAGCCTCACAATGATAACTTCCGATGACGTCACATAGTAAGTTTTCTGCTGCTATCAACATGGGGGAACGGTATGTTTCCGTTTCATCGGAAGAAACAAATGAGTTTCTGGAGTCAATAAAAAACAAAAACACTAAAATGAAGTCAGGAAGTGATTTCCGCTTGCCCTTCGGAATGATATTTGACCTGATATGGCACATATTGTGTAATAATCTATATACTAGTATATTTCAGATTTTATAAAATTTTGCATGCAACGAAAGTATATTTAGCTGCACCTAAATATCAATAAAATAATGTATGTCACTTTAATACTTTCAGAAATATGGTGTTTCGAGTTTTGGCAAACAAATGTTCAATACATAGATTGCAGGTCGATATCGCTTCAAAAAGTCAAATATTTAGACTATAAAATAGAATTTACAAAACAAGAAAGATATATTATTGCCATTGAAATTCTCTTCGACTTGATATAAATTTTATTAGGGGTCACCAGATCAGTTTTTAGTATATTAAATTTATTCCTGTATGTAGACTGAAAACCAGCGTCAAAGAGCCAAAAATAAGCTTAACGTCGTCATGGATATTACATTAAAATGGATATGGAAGGCTATCTAAAGTAATCTAAAACGTTTGTTGGTTGTGGGGGTGTACTGAAGATTTAGATTGTTCGTGTTTTTTACAGACAAGACATATAGTTGAATGATTTCCACACCGAAAACGAACTTGCTAACCCTTTATATAGATGTATTCAGTATTACTAAAACGGAAAAGTCGACAGCAATGACATATCATTTGTACAGAATTTGTTTTTTGAGGAATAACGATTTAAAGTGAAATTATTAATTTTTTGCGGCAGTTTTTATATGAAATATATAGTAAAAGACTTTTATTTTATAGATTTTAAATCGACCTTACTGAAGAAATATAAAACCTTACTGAAGAAATATAAAACCTAAATTTAATTTTTTTTCCCGATATTTAAATATAGATTTCAATATACCATCCACGGAAAAGTTCATTAAAATCCGTAATTTAGCGGATTTAGGTACCTGCTACCTTAAAGATTTCTACATCATTCAAAGTTTATTAAGCAGTATCACCACAGAAGAGTATGCTTATTTATAGTTGTTATGTTGGCCAAATTGTGGGGACGCTTAAAGAAATCCGATAAGCTTCAACCTAAGAATGATTAAAAATGATGTCAACATCAACCTACAAGATTCAAATAATTTTTACAATTTCTCTAAGGTATTATAAAAGTTGGATATCGGACCAATAGCTTTGAAAAGTAGGTCCATTGCCATGCTTTATTAATACTGATTCGCAGAATATGTTTTTGTTTATTATATATTTAAAGCAACAGAGGGCCAATTAAAGGGTGGTATAGAAAAAATTAAGTAGGTTTAAAATAACACACCGTACTTGGTAATATCATCAAATCAAAATCAAATTCTCTTGAAAAGCTGTATGTACATGAGTGTAATCATATCAGGCAAAATATTACATTGTTTAAATGTCCATGATACAACAATACATTTGCTAGACAAAATGTTATTCAATATGAATATAACGATTGTCTGAAAATCTTTTGTTTAAGGCTAATAAATAATTTAATAAGCAGGTTAACTATAGATGTGCCAAAAAAAAAAAAATTACCAACTAGTTCAAAATCATATAATTACTGAAAGAAAATATTACAATGTCCCTCAATGCTAACCTCATCGATATTGTTTACATTCCACATATTATTAACGAATATTTGATCAACATTATTCGTACTTCGGTATGTGACAAGCTTTCAATGGGTCTGCTATTGCGATTTAAAAGTTTCAAAGACTGTTATAACGTCTCCCTCCCGTGCTTAGCTCTCGGCAATGAAATCGTAAATTATCAACTGACATTATCACCCTGAACGCCAGGAAAAAGTACATTTTTGTGAATTTTTAAGAATTCGGAAAATGTTGCCACTAAAATATAAGAAATAACAATAACGATCTACCAACCATGTTCATTTCTCAGTAATATTAGAATCAGCACCCTTCTACGGAATTCGAGATGACGATAATCTTCGAAGATCTTTTTGTCTGAAACTAATTCCTATAAAAACAGCAAACTTCTAGAGAACCTCCTATGATATGGTACAGATGAATCATTTCATGTACAAACGTGTTGAACCTATCTTAACTTTCTTGGACGTTTTAGTTACCACACGGATAAAAGACGTTATTTGATCGGGGTTTATAAATGGTCAATTATATCTTTTTGAAAGTAATTGCCATAATAAGTAAAACATTAACAAAGAGAAGGGGATAACGGGGATACATTCTTGACACAAAACCAGTATATAGTTGTTCATTTTATAGCCACATTGAAGCCCTTAAAGCTGAGAAAATTTCACAATTCTCTTAAAGTTCAAAACAACCCGACGCTGCATAATACGCATTAAGAAATGTTAACCTTTGAAATTAAAGTGGATTGATAGGTCTGTGTATCATAAACCCATTCGGTACAGTATGACTCGGTTCCGTTCACTTTAAGTGAACATTCGGTGACATTGTATGTAATGGCATTACTAAACTCGACTGACGGTGGATTCGAATAAATGTTATCCTCAGTTCCGGGAATTTTACACCTTAAACGAAAAAGTACATTTCTAAATTAGATTAAAACATCACAACGTCAATATAGTCATTCAAATTAAATATTACAAACTGGCACGACTGACATTTGACATAAGAATCGGCTGCTTTCAGCGTCATTTAAGGGGACAAATATACCTAAAGAGCAAATCAAAAAAACGTAATCGATTGGACAGACAAACCCAGGAAGACTAATGAACAACCCCAAGCACAACAAATAAACACAGAAAACCAAAAAACAATGAACAACACGAACTCCTATAAAAACCAGGACTGAATCCAGGTGCTCCGGAAGGGTAAACAGTTCCTGCTCCGTATACGACACCCGTCGTGAAGTTCAACAAAGTCTATCCGGTGGAAGTCACGAAACGGTGGAGGCACATGAAATGTAAAACAGTGGGAACAGGTCCAACATTATCTTAGATACTGGAACCAGTAACGGTCAATGAATTCGTGATGGCGACCGTAAAATTTCCGAAGTGATGACATCAACTTATCCCTGATAAAACCCTGGTTAAGATGCTTTTATGACGACAGTAATCCTCTTTTTCGAAAGTCAGGGTAAAAATTGCTCATATAAATTGACACATGAACAATTTTAATTTGCTGCTTAAACGAACTTCTTTAAAATAATTGAAAATGAAAACTTACATAGCCAAACTACCCCATAAAAGAGAGCAAAATACAAAAAAATAGCAGACAGTCATAAGAGGTTGAATGGTTTTATCTTTCTCCCTTAACTATATGTTCACAGTACTATGACTCGTTTGGACTTTCATCTCAATGTAAGATTTATGAAAATAACCTTCAATATTGTCATAGTGGCAGATACAAGCCTAATATATATATATATATATATTTTATATATATATATATATATATATATATATATATATATATACACACAAGTCTAAAGATTTGCACAACGGTACTTATATAAGATGGTAATATACGAAGATGATGTTATGAAATCGTGTTGACAAATATTTCGGCTTAACAAATAGCCTTAGTCAGTGTCGATAGTTTTTACAATACTAATTGTATGTGTAAAAATACCTCAATAATCAAGGGAAGTTTTCGTCTATTGATTTTATTCGCAGATCTTGAACTTCATAATTTACAACAAAACTCGATACTCAAATATACGTGACTCTGTATAAGTATATATATCCCAAAATGAGTGTAAAATAAAACTGTTAGTATTTCTTATTGATGCCGTCTGGATGATGTACATTTAGTTCCTTTATCCAAAAGCTTTCCCGAGCCTGTCGCTGGGCATCACTCCAGTGAATGTTCTGTTCAATCACTAGGATTTCCATACGGTTAAAGTCATCAAATTTGTGACCCAATTGTCTGAAATGCTGAGAAACTGGGAGAAGTGGCTTCTTAGAGATATCACTCCTAAGGCCATTGAGGCGTTTGTGGAAAGGCTGCTTTGACTCACCAACATATTGGAGGCCACAAACCGAACATTCTAGAATGTAAATAACATTCATACTTTTGCAGGTAACATTGCAAAATATCCTATAGCTCTTTTCGGTTGCCTTACTGTGAAAAGTTGATGAGGGATGCATCTGTAGGCAGCATTTGCAGCTTTTTTCATCACACGAGTGACATTCTCCAGAATTACTTCTATTATCAGACACTTCAGCCCGCACCAGCAGGTTCCGCAGACTATTGGGTTGCCTAAAAGCTATCATGGGAGGCTCAGGAAAAATCTTGGATAGTTTGGAATTCTTTTTAACTGTTTTCCAATGCTCACGAATGACACCGAAGCTGTTTTTGAGAGATGGATGGTAAGTAAGAACAAATGGAGTCCTTTTATTTTTCTTTTTATCTTTGTATTCTAACAATTTACTCCTTGGAATAGTTTCCGCTTTCTGAAAACTTTTTTGGATAATTCTGTGTTTGTAGCTCCTTCTTTTCAAGCGGGTTTCGAGTTGACTTAGTAGTTTTTTTAGTTGTTTCTGTGTTGGAACAAATTCGATTGACTCTGAGTGCCTGACTGTACGGGATGCTCTTAGTACAATGAGCAGGATGGCAACTTTTAGGGGACAGATATTGGTGAGTGTCAGTAGGGTTAGAATATAGATCTGTGGGTATGATGCCATCTGTGAGTCAGCTGGAAGTATCGAGGAAGGTGATTTTGGATTTAGATTTCTCATGAGTAAATTTAATACTAGGATGTATGTTGTTGGCATGAGTGATGAAAGTATCTAAATCCTCGTCACTTTTATTCCATTTCGTATCCACATCATCTATAAATATGGATAAACTTTTCACAGTAAGGCAACCGAAAAGAGCTATAGGATATTTTGCAATGTTACCTGCAAAAGTATGAATGTTATTTACATTCTAGAATGTTCGGTTTGTGGCCTCCAATATGTTGGTGAGTCAAAGCAGCCTTTTCACAAACGCCTCAATGGCCTTAGGAGTGATATCTCTAAGAAGCCACTTCTCCCAGTTTCTCAGCATTTCAGACAATTGGGTCACAAACTTGATGACTTTAATCGTATGAAAATCCTAGTGATTGAACACAACATTCACTGGAGTGATGCCCAGCGACAGGCTCGGGAAAGCTTTTGGATAAAGGAACTAAATGTACATCATCCAGACGGCATCAATAAGAAATACTGACAGTTTTATTTTACACTCATTTTGGGATATATATACTTATACAGAGTCACGTATATTTGAGTATCGAGTTTTGTTGTAAATTATGAAGTTCAAGATCTGAGAATAAAATCAATAGACCAAAACTTACCTGGATTACTGAGCTATTTTTACACATAATTAGTATTGTAAAAACTATCGACACTGACGAAGGCTATTTGTTAAGCCGAAATATTTGTCAACACGATTTTATAACATCATCTTCGTATATTACCATCTTATATTAGTGCCGTTGTGCAAATCTTTAGACTTGTATAATTCTTGCCTTATCTGCGCAGTATCGTCTATTCCAGACGATCCGGTACATATTAAATTTGCTGGTTGGTCTTTTTTATAGACTTATATATATATATATATATATTTGAACTTAGTATGTAAATATATTAATTAGGGGTCGTGAATCTAATCTGTGTTGTTTTTAGAGACGCGATTACAAGTATTATGGATTTTTTTTTTTTTTTTTTTTTTTTTTTGGGGGGGGGGGGGGGTTAGGTACATTGTATTCGTAAAAATGTGTAACCCAGAAAGATTGTTTATGTATCTGTACCAAGCAAGTTATTGTCTCTGGTCTCCTTATTTTTTGCCTTTTTTTTCATTTTGCATCTTTGGTTACTTCTACTGAATTTATAAAACCTTTGTTTCACGGCCATTTTAGGTACCAGGACCATAAAAATGATAATAAATAAAGTCAACAAAATATCAAAGGGATATTCGAAGGAGGAACATGATAATATAAACGCAAGTGTGTTGAGAAACAGCTCATACGACAATAGAAAACGAGGTAAATAAATGGAAATGGTGAGCTGTCAAAAGGGACATAAAACAACTTAAATGTACAAAATAAACAAACCGAACAAACCAAATACATAATATTAAAAAAACAAACCAAAGTAAAAAGTAAAAATTGTCCAACGTTTCGACCAATATAGCCTTGATCACGAGTATGAAAAAATATACAGGTGTTGACTCTTGGAAACACAGAGCAAGTCAAATAAAATTTGCAAGTTAATATATGGCCAAGTTCCAACTGTTTTAAATGTGAAAAATCCATATTTATGTGAGAAGATTGCAGTTAAAGGCGTACAATAAATAAATGTTTCATTTTCATTCGGATATCTTCTTGGTTACAAAGCTTTATGACTCACCTATGCGCATGGTCACCCAAAAAGAAAGCTAACATCATCGTTGTTATTCCATCGAAACATACCGGAATTGCGACTAAAATCAGTAATATTTTCTGGTATTTGCCAAAACCTCCCAATTTATCTATAGCATCTTCGTACTTCATCTTTCTTAAAAACCCTGCAAGAATGTCAAATAATTGCTAATTTTTATATATTAAGTACAAATATAATAGTTAATAATTAATTTTCTTCATAGAAGATGTTTCAGGTGTCAATACATAACCGTTCGCCTTATACAACATATGACTTAAAAATATATACAAACATAACATAATAACGATATAAGTTAACAAATAATTTTGATATAAAATATAGAAAGAATTTGTTTTTATTGAATTCAAATATTAGAAAAGAAATTAAAAGAAAGAATATCAAGAATTTAAAAGATAGAATATAATGTTGCTTAATATTACATACAGGTATTAACGTCCCTGTGTAAATTTTTTATAGTATTCCTTGTACGTGTAATTTATATCCATTTTCTAACATGTTTCAAAAGAAAAGAAAGTCTTCGGCTAAAAGTACATTTCAGTTCAATTATCTATTTTTCTAATATCGTAAGGGCCCAGACTAAGTAAGATTAAAATGTCTAAGAAATGGAGGATAGGGATTTACTTCTAAGTTGGCCAGTGTGATTATAATGTGTCATGAATGTCGAAGTTTGATTGGTAAATGCTACTAGGCCATGGGCTGGAATAGCCCACCGTGCACCCCAACACTATGAGACCAACTTTTTGGTGTCCAATACATAGTTTTAAGAAAAAACATGTTAAAATTCAAAATTTCGGAACATTCTTTAAAATAAATATATGAATTCTCAGTATATAGGACCCTAAAAGGTAAAAAATGTGTCCCAACCCAACAAAAATACGGTTAAAATACGAAGATTTTACTTTTAACATTAAATTTTTCACCGCATTTGACTGAAATATTACCAATCTAATAAAATTTATTCATTTTGATTAATAAATTTAGTAAATCATCTCCGCAGTTCATGTCATAAACCGGTATAAAGAGGGGAAATTAACAGGTGGCGGAATTCTGTTTTCATGATTTTAATCTGATATTACGGCAACTTTGAACTTTCCCCTCTGAGACACTTTTGCCTTGTGCTGTGACCTTAATTCGATAAAAAATATTTCATTTGTAGCCCTACACTACAAAAATATGTTTATATCCTCCTACACCCGTCCCTCTGGAACCAGGCGAGACTGGAGGATATGAGGTAAATTAAGCTCAGTTTTGATCAGACGTTGTGAAAACTTTCCACTCTAAAATAACTTTGTGCTGTTAAATTAAATCGTAAATTTTATTCTTTTCTTAATCGTCTTACAGCTATGAACTACATGTTTATGCCCTGCCATCTCTCCCGCCCAGATGGAACTAGAGGCAAATAGAAAGTAAATTTTATAATCTCATTTTTTACCAACAGCTTCTTCATGGCTTATGAAAGTAGGCCTTATTTAAAATACTAATTTCAAATATTCCTGGCAACTGCTATCCTGTTGATAAAACAATACAAGAGACATTAATGAAACATTCAAAATCCCATTGAGGTGCACGTGGCAGGTGTGCAGGTCTAACGGGTCTACTCAGTACCTACGATCCCTATCAAAGATTGGTCCAGGCTGCTCACGAACGTGCTCAATTTGTTGAAAACTCATTAGAAATCGCTAATATGCTGACAGACAAGACAAGTGAAGGCACCCATCAAGATCTTCGTCCGTCAGAAATAAAACGTGGTGAGGAAAATGTTAGGGAAATTGTCAAGGGCTTCATCAACCCTTTTGATATGGATGATAATGAGAAGCTGTTGTGTTTGTCGTCTGGAGCTTTTGCAGATGTGAATATTCCAACTGATGTGCTTAATGCAGAGAAAAAAGGTAACACTGCAAAAATTATATTTTAAAAAACATGCTTCAGACAAAACACAAAGTTTTTTCGACCCGATCAAACGTCTCAATTTGAAAACCCTCTCCGAACTGACTAAAACAAATCTGTAAAGTCCTCAAAGAATAAAGTTCAACAGTACAGACAGCAAAGTAATATTGCTTTCCAATTGTTGATTAGATCCCAGTGTGAAGATCTTAAAATAGATCTCAAAGAACTAATGTCTTATCCACTTACCCAAATGCCGTACAGAATTGCTAAACCCGACGGTTTTCTAGAGAAAACTGATCAATCTAAGGGATTTCTTTATCTTGTCCAAAATGTATAAAATCTTCCCTGCCCTCCTGATGATAAAACCCTCGTTACTGTGGATGGAAATGCGGTCTTTTATTACATAAAGGAACTGTCTCCCACCTTTAGAGATATTTGCTGTAGAGTTTGTCAATTTGTTGTCAAAAAATTAGATGTTGTATTCAACACGGATATGTATATTGAAAATACAGATAAATCAATGGAGAGGAAGTCTAGAGGGACAACAAAAGACTTAATGCTTAAAGGTGAGAAAACCAAAAAGCCACCAAATTGGAAACAATTCCTCAGCAATGATGACAAAAGAAACAGTTTATACAAATTTTACGTCTGAAATGGGAAGTGACGGTTTTAGAGAAAGACTTCAAGGGAAAACATTAATTCCAGTTTCACGCATATATGTTGACATGTTAAGATGGCGAAAATGTTATCAGTCAGGAGATAGTATATTTTCGGTCAACACAAGAACAAACTGACACACAGCTGGTTCTTTACTGTTTCTATGGTAAGCAGCAAGGCTATAGTTATCTTCATTCTTCTCCATTATGCTTTTTGAATGATACCACGGTTTTATTTGATACTGGAGTAGGAAACAATAGATTGATTAATACAACCAAAAGTGAACGGATTTTCCCATCCTCGTTTTTATTCTAAAATCGTAAATACATATAAATGCGAGTCTCGCTAGTAACCCACAACTAGAGACTCTCAACAGCCTGTATCGCTCACCTGGATTTAACTATTCCCCTTTAGCAGGACTAAAAATTTAAGTGTTGCAGTCAATTTGGCTAGTTTTTCAATAGGGTAAGTTTGGCTGTGGCAGCCATTTTGGTTGACAGTCCAGGTCAATGGACACATTTCTAAAAGAGAACCATCTGAGGACCATTACTGCTATCTCTTGTTCCAACTGGCTAAGTGGTTTCAGACAAGAAAATATTTAAATGAATTTTCCCATAGGGTCCTATGTTAAACCAAGTTCTGAAAGAGGACCATCTAAAGACCAATTCTGCCAGTTTTAGTTCCAATTGGCTCAGTAGTTTCAGACGAGAAGAGTTTTGAGTGCATTTCCAATAGGGTCCTATGTTAAACTAAGTTCGGCTGTGGCGGCCATCTTGGTTCACAGTCCACGAAATCGAACACATTTCTTTGTAGATCTTATCATGATTAATTTTTAAGTTTACAGTTTCTCTCTATCTTTTGTATTTTTCATGAAAAAAACAAAATTCACAAAAAAAACGATTGAAAATCGTTGTTTAAGAGCAATAACTCCTACAGGAATTGAAAGACAATATCGCTCATGCTACTTTGTTTGTAGATCTATCATGCTTAACAATTTTATAGTTTACAGTTTCTCTCTATTAAGGTTTTCAAAAAAACAAAATTTACAAAAATAGACTAAAATTGTAAATGAAGGGCAATAACTCCTATAGAAATTGATTGATGATAATGGTTATGTTACATCATTTGTAGATCTTATCATGCTTGACAATTTCATAGTTTACAGTTTCTCTCTATATATTATAGTTTTAAAGAATTTTGAATAAACCACGGACATTACAATCACAAACTTTAAACTAGACATCCTATATATGCATCAAACCAAGTTTGGCTTTCAATTGGCTCATTGGTTTCAGAGAAGATCGTTTTGTGAACTGTTGATAGACAGTCCCTATGTTCTATTTTTAGACCAAGCGGCCATTTTGAATCAACAACGGGTACAAAAATCACAAACTTTAATTAAGACACTCTAAAGATGAATCAGTACAAGTTTGGTTTGAATCCGCTCGGTGGTTTCAGAGGAGATTTTTTTATGAAATGTTGACGGACGGACGACGGAGGGACGACTTACCCATGACGGACGCCAAGTGATGACAAAAGTTCACATGGCCTTTGGCCAGGTGAGCTAAAAACCAATAGTTACTTAAGATCTTTTTACAGTAAGGGCTACAAAACTAAAATGAAGTGCAATTCTGTAAAAATTGCTCTTTCTCCCAAATGACTTAAAGATTTGAAATCCATACTGGCATCTCACGAATACTGCCATTGAATTCTATGACTAGATAGCATTAGACCCGTTTTGGGAGTGTTGTTTCAGACTTTTCGTTTAATAGAGCGACAGTATCCGACCTGCAGCTTTGATAGCTATAGCCTTAATTAGGTTTACAGTTAAAACTAGCACATTCTGACCCTGCTATCTAAATTGTGTACCGTCCACTCTGATTTTACAGTTCAAGCAGGTGGTCACCTGGTTGGTAATCATACTGTATTGGCTTTTATAGTGTGTTTTATACACCAGTGTGTCAGGATAAAGGGGAGGTTTGTGTACCCATAAAACCGGTTCAACCCCAACACTGTTTAGTGTTTGCACCATGTAAGACTATCCTGATTCTACTGTGTATATGTTTGTGTTTTGTGCTTTTTTGTCCGGAATTCTGTCAGTTGGGTTGCTTTGATTGATTGGTTTGTCATTGTTGACCTTTCCTGTTATCCATTTTGTTGTTTATTGCTGAGGAATACCATTTTGTTGTATTGTTGTTTATTGCTGAGGAATATGGACAAGAATATTACACTGATCTGCTTGGTCTTTACGCTTTCAGCTATGTCCTTGAAGAAAGCGCTGCATATATATTCCCGTGGTTTTAAAAACGCGATCAATGGTTTTACGCTGATAAATTCGAGGCTCAGTCTGACACTCCTTTATATAATTATATATAAACAAACAAATACTTAATTGATTGAATTCAGACAAACATTTTAAAAGCTAATACTTATTATCTTTAAAAAAAAGACATGTTCAAGTCAGCCGGCGTTACAGCGACCTTCAATACAAAATTAATATCTACTTATACATCGAACACATATACCTTCATTCATTTTGTAATATTCATAAATGTATATAAATTTTTTAAAGGATGCTCGTATATTTTAAATATTAAATTCTCTTAAGATTGGTAACTCTTCATTGCCTTGAAAACAGAGCATGACAAATTATAAGGTTAAACCACGGTGAAAATCTATAATAATAGTTAATATGACGCACTTATAAATATCCTGCTTTGTTCAGCTAGAATATCTTTAGCATCATAGTCCGATGATGTACTACCTTATGCATTGATGTATTATGAGATGGGAATAAGGCTTGAAAGTCTTGTGTTTTTCGGTTGTAGAAACTCAAATTCATATGAATCCGAAATAAGGGCACGTGTTATATATGTGCTTTCGGAATTAAAATGTGTTATATTTTATTTGATTTTTTTAGAATGTAAATGCTTGTATTGCATTTTTAAATTACAAGGTCCGCTAAGGTTTTTTGGTCAGTCGATTTGCGACCATCAAATTCAGACCTGAGGCCGCCAAGTTTTAAAAAATTACATGTATATATCTTTATTGGAAAGATTTGAATAAATTAATTCATATTCTTGTATCAAAGTACCTAGTTTCATAGTGTAGTCTTTATAAATGTATATGTGTTCTCTTAGTTTTTCAGATGAATAAATATGATCTAAACCAGATGACAAAAAAAAGAAAAAGAAAATGATTGTTATCAGAAGAAAAAGTCGTTACCTTCAATGGTTTATTTCTCCTTCAAGGCATACATTCAAGATGCTATATGAACTAGAAAATGTAAAACTGACCCATTTATCCTAAGGAGAAGTAGTTAAATGGATATAACGTATCAATAGGTATGCACTTCATACAGTTACAAATTATTATCTAAAATTTAGTATTTCTTAGAAATAGTTAGAAATACGTAATTTTAACCTGACGATACAACCTGTACAATATAAAACCTTGTGTTGTACATAACATATGTGTGATACAACTTGTACTTTTGTCGGAACTACTTACGTGACGTAACAGTATAAGGACTGCGGGAAAATACATTTGACGTCGTCGCAAATATAACGGAGATCCCAAATATGACGTTCAAGGCAAGTGAAACATTAAATTTAATCATGAAAAAATCAATTTAGTGGAAAACACATTTTGCAATAACAATTTATATATATCTATTCATAATGAGGGTTTATTACGATAGTGACGGTAATTGAATGAACACTGTGTGAATGAATCATCGGCGCAACGTGACGTAACAATAGGATTGACGTAAATAACTAATTGAATTGTCAAAATCTTTTTGTTCAAATGATAAATCAGTGAAATGTCACTGTATTACAGTTTTAAATGACTGTCAAATTTTAGATAAACCAATTACATACATTTATGTGTTGTTACAACTATTTGTATCCCGTCTCTACAGTCGTATACAAACGAATCACTACGTGATACAATTGTATACAACTTTCTTGTCGTGTTACAAGTAGTTGTACCAATACATAATGTATGTAATGTATATTTATATTAAGAAAGAGGAATAAAAAAATCTGATAATTCACTTGTGAAGAAAAAGTCATATTTCACTATAACGTTAGGAAGTGAGGTAACGATTTCCGTCGCTAACGTATCATATCATTAAACAAATGTCGACGCATACTCACATAAACATAATACATACATTTTTTCATTAAATTTTCTTATTTTTCTGTGCAATAAACAATGTGACTTATTTTGAAATTCAAATTAAAAAAAATCTGAAAATCGTATCAAAACATATCAGAAGTAGTAGGGAGTGATCAGTTTTATGCACCCTAAAAACATAGGGCCCAAGATGGCGGCCATTTGGGAATCCCCCTAAGACTAAATATAGATGATATAATCCGATTAATCCCCCTAAGACTAAATATAGATGATATTATCTGATTAAGTGTTAGAATGTACCTTACTTTCGCTTACACCAACTTCCGCTTCCGGTCCAAAGCGAAGTGTGCTGTTTTATGCAACCCTAAATACATTGGACCCTTGGGCCCAAGATGGCGGCCGGATTAAGTTGTTGTCGGAATGAATTAAGTTGTCGGAAGGAATTAAGTTGTCGGAAAGGATTAAGTTGTTGGAAAGGATTAAGTTGTCATTTCGACAAAGCCAAACTTATGGAAGATTAACTTGTAAAAACACCTGGAATCAATAACGGAAAAATATACTCTTTAGGGATTAGGTTGTTAAAAATGGATTACTTTCAACACAAAGGAAAGCAAGGAATGTCGAAACAAGCGGAGTTATCATCATTAACGCCATTTTGTAAAGAAAATCCAAGCAACCCATATGCGTTATTCTACCTCAACCCGGCCTTCGCTTGGTCCTGGTTGTAGTGAAGTTGAGCAATTGGTTCCGGGTTGCTTGGATTTTCTTTGGATATCCGAAATAATAAAAACAAAAATGAGAACAAAATGACGTTAATGATGATAACTTCGCTTGTTTCGACATTCCTTTCTTTCCTTTGTGTTGAAAGTAATCCCTTTTTAACAACTTAATCCTTAAAGAGTATATTTTTCCGTTATTGATTCCAGGTGTTTTTACAAGTTAATCTTCCATTAGTTTGGCTTTGTCGAAATGACAACTTAATGCTTTCCAACAACTTAATCCTTCCCGACAACCTAATTCGTTCCGATAACAACTTAATCCGGTCGCCATCTTGGGCCTAAGGCCTTATGTATTTAGGGGTGCATAAAACAGCACACTGGGCTATGGACCGGAAGCGGAACTTTGTGTAAGCGGAAGTAAGGTACATTCTAACATAGATCATACGTCCTTAATCAGATTATATCATTTATATTTGGTCTTAGGAGGGATTCCCAAATGGCCGCCATCTTAGACCCTATGGCCCTAAGTTTTAGGGTGCATAAAACTGATCACTCTCTACTACTATCAGATGTATATTTATATGTTCATGAAAGAACAAGAAATTGCAAAACATTATTTTGTAAAATGTGGTTTGGTCTTTCATGCAATAATTTTTCATTCAATAATAAACATCAAAATGGATAACAGAAAAGGTCAACAATGACAATGATTTCTTTGTTTAATATAAGAAGATGAGAAAGTTTACGAAAATGTGAGGTGCAAAGACAGGTTAAACAATCAGAACCATCATAACAAGGAAAGTTTGGTTCATGCAAAAATTCAAATCTTAAAAAACGTTTGTACTTTTATACGTTACATTGATACATGTGTGCGTATTATTGTGTCTGTTGTTAATATATATACTGTAATATGACTGTATTACATTTTCTCCCATTCTTGACGTGTTTAATCGGTGGGATAAAAATACATAATATTTTTAACCACTTCCCGGTGATTAAATTTCTACGAGGGAATTACCACCGTTTTTTCTAAAGTTCCGAAATGACGTCTATGTAAGTAAACTACATAGCAACGACATTTTCTTGAGGTTTTTGTAGAAAATCATAGGAGAAACAGATTCTCCTTCAATTTACTCGTGAGTTGTGGAATTTCTCCACCCCCAATAGTTAAAAAGCTCGCGTGTTGAAAATCGGAAATTTTACTATCGTGGGTGGAGAAATTCCATAACTCACTCGTACCTGAAGGAGAATCTATATGTATCCACGAAGGTTATCACAATAAAGATATAATTAGCTACCGTCCCTAATACCAATAACCAAACAGGAATATTTTATATTTCAGATGATTTTTTATGGCACATGTCTGTTGAAAAAAAGGGCAAGGGATTATTCAGAATTAAAAAGTTTTATTAGAATTTATTAGACATTTTATTGTTTAAATAAATTAAAAATTTCAGAACATTTCGAGAAAATAAAAAAATAAAACTTTTCAAAAGTTAAAGATTATTTTTCCGCCACGTTTTGGAAAACGTGCCCTCTCATTTTTCTTAATAATATCGAATATTATAAATGACATTGAGCCTCTTTTGATCTCAACTAATCTGCGACTACTACCAGAATTGACCTGGCTGAAATAAAACACGACAGGTGACATATAAGAAGCAGGATTTCAATGCTGGTTTTAAAGAAATACAAATTGTGCATAGTTTCTTACTTTCTGATCTGTATTGTATTTGTTCATTCGTATTACTGGGTTTGTCTGTTGATTATTTACTCAGCTAAATTATTTTGATTATTATTTACACTCAATAACGTTTTAATTCGCCAACACTAAAACGCAGAATTATTTGGCAATTTTCGATAGTCAGGATTAAGGTTTTATGGTTGTATACTTTCATCAGGTGAATGATGTAATTTAATTTTATTGTAAAACAAACAGACTGAGTAATTTTCGGAATCATCTTTACAAGTAATTTTATATTCAACAGAGATACACGAGGTATTTTAGGATTTTAATACATTTTTTTTATATAATTTACACAATTTTAAAGAAATTGTCACTAATTAACACATGCCGGTGTTACAATAGATACAAAATTAATTTACCTTCTCTTGTGTAATGAACACTCAAAGTGAAAATCTTATGTCCTTCTACAGTTATATACTGAATTAGACATTTATATATAGGTAAACTGCTCTTTTGACACGAACAGCATGATGTTCCTTGTGCAGACACGTGCGTGTCTAAAAATATTATTTGTGATATTTTTTACCAATAAATTATTTTGAAAGCATGAAGAAGCATTCGTTTAATTCATTAGAAGGAATTGTAATTCAAATTTATTGATGATTGTTTTATATCATTTGGTTTTTTGATGGTTGTGCTTATTAATTCATCATTATATCTTTAACCGATTTTCCAACAGTTTGATCTCGAGCACTGCTAATGAGTTGTCAGTCAACGAAATGGCCATACAGTGCATCATGTTATATCAGTATTTTGTGATACAGTTTATTACTACCGCTTGGTTGATTTTACTGCTGGTGGGCTGTAGGTCCCCGAGGGCATTATCATCCCATTAGCCAGCATTTTTGTCATGCCATGATTCATTACTTTAATACCTTTAAATTCTCCGTTCAAAATTTGACAAAAATTTCTAGAAATTTCTAAGGCTCTTCCATTTGATGCAGAGTTAACCCTTAGCTGAGTTTGGATTCCTGTAGTTTTTATATTATTTGGTTTTTTTATGGTTGTGCTTATTAATTCATCATTATATCATTAACCTGTTTTCCAACATTATGATCTCGAGCACTGCTGATGAGTTGTCAGTCAACGAAATGGCCATACAGTGTATCAATTTAATTCGGGATTTTATGATACAGTTCATTTCAAATCTTGTATATGATTTTCATTTAAAATGACAATTATACTTTATTGTTTATTTATGAAAAGTTGCATTTAACAGTTGATCTTAAAGATTTACATTGTGTAACAATACAATATATAGAAATCATTTTCTTATTTGACCTATAATTATCCTTGGATTTTTGGTATTTCCTTTTGTACCAGAAATGGGCCAACCTCCTATGTTTGTTTCATTCATGATTTTATTAAGTTTTTAGAATTTTGTCGAAGATCTACTTTTTTTCTCATGGTAATAGTTCTTATTCATGGTGTAGTTTTGTTAAAAATCCCTGTCCATTAGTGCATATTTGGATAAGATGGAAGAGGGGATATGATGGGTTGATTTTTTACACAAAATCCCTACACATATATGTGACAAAAGTTTACACAAAGTGAAAGCACTTCAATTACTGTTCTGAATCTTAAATGTTACAGTGAGACCACAAAAATGGAGAAACACCTTACATCCACTTCCTCTAGAAATGTTTGAACGAGTTTCTTTCAAATGATGGACACATCTGTGCCGTAAACTGATAAATTATATACGTAAAAAATTGCAATCAATCGGACAAAAATTCTCAACTTACTGGAACATCAAACAATGTGTGCCAAAAACAAAACACTACCAAACACCCAAAATGGTAGATACCTTGCAGTAAAGGACGTATGAAAATTACATGCAATGAAATAGCAACATATTATGAAAGAAAAATCGGCGCACTTTTGGTATATCTTTTCCGCACTTTTTTGTTTTTGCGCATTTGATTGATTAAAACCGCCCGTTAGCTAAAGGTAACCCAACATATAATATAAAATGTATCTCATAATACATGTAAGTTTTTCGCCAATCTGCTCAAGCTGGATATATTTATACATATACAAGAATATATATATTCACATAAACATGGATTGAAATGAAACAATATGTACTTTTACAGAATTTTTTGCCCTAAAAAATCTGATATAAACATTTTGAATAACTTACTTATTACGGTTTAACTACACACACCCTGTTCATGTCTATGTTAAATTAATTTGATAGGCAAAATACGCGTTACCTGATTTGACATTGGCGGATATCCACTTTTTTGGTGGGGTCCATATTGTTCATATGTTTTTAGCTTTTAAGTGTAGTGTTTGTATTGTTTTGGTCTTGTCTTCAATGTCCTTCGGAGTTTGTCAGTTCTTTTTGATTTTCCCCTTCTTCGAATATCCCTTTGGTATTTCTTGACTTTACTTATCGGTCTGGACATGGGATGGCCGCTATAGTTTTGTATGCTGTGGTGTCAATTTCCCGATAGAATGGGTTGCGATAAGGTTTATAATTAGTAATCGGTCAACTATAATTTTCATGAAATAAGTGACAACAGTTACTGTATAGCTTAGGCTTATAAATTATGCAAATTACTTCCGGCCACTTGACTGACCGATTGAAAATGGTTGTCTAAGTCTAAAAGAACCGCTAATGATTAATAAATTCCCTAGAAAACTATCGATAATCATTATGTGGTTAATTATCATTCCAATACATGTATTTACATCATAATAATCGATATTAATGCAAAATAAAACCTCCAGATTCTCACTTGAAAATTAATAAAAATTTATGAACATAATTCAGATTTATATTGTTACACTGAAAATTGTATTAGTCTATGATGTTGCATCATCGAAACGCAGTGAGTAATTTCTTGGTTACATTTACATATTCGTTGTTTAAGCGTAGTGAGTCTGTTGTCGGTCATACTGTATTTCCTTGTCTTTGAGTTTCTCTTTCAACATGCTGCATATCTGATCATCTTTAAGTCGTTGGCGGCTTGTTCGTGTTTCTGTAGTTTAATCAGGTTAAAATGTTTGGATTCGGGTGAAGCAGAAGTTTCTTTAATTAACTATGCCAGCTCTCTAAGCTGTTCGTTGTTATTTGTCCTTTTGCTTTATATGTCTATTTCCTTCTACCTAGTACGATGTGATAGTGGAGTTCTGGTATCTTTTTCCTCTAATGTTTCCAGAGCATGGAACCATATATCTTCCATGGAATCTGCGGGTAGAATGGGAAGAGCTGACGACTAGCCTTTTTATGTTATGTCTTCTTTGTAGGGCACTTGAAGTATTAATACATGTGTCAAGATTTATTACTGTTCTCGTTAATACATGTAATGAGCTTTGCTTACTCATTTTATTAATAAGCAGCACTAGCAATTTATTTACACTTTCAAAAATATTTGCTATAGTATAGATAGTTTGACGGCTTTTCGTGGTAAAATTAGTTGTTTACATAAAACATAAAAATGTAATCGCTAAAAATATGTGACATCTTATAAAAATATTATTATACAGATAACATTACAATTGGTGCCTGTTATACAATATAGATAGATATTATGATATTATTAGATGGTTGTTTCTGCATTGGCCTTGTTATTGGTCTGAGGCTTGTTGTATTGGTCTGCGGCTGTATTGGAGCTGTCCGAAGACCAATAACAAGGCCAGAAACAACCATGTAATGGTATCTTTATCAATTAACTAGTTTTCACAATGCATATTCTTGATAAATTTATTTCCAGTATTAATATTTCTAGTTAGCATCAACTTTTTTGGTAATTATATTGTATTTGGTTTAATAGTGTGTTTTAAACTTTACACACCAGATGGTCAGAATAGATAAGAGGGGAGGTTTGAGTAAAACCAGCTTAACCACAATACTACTCAGGGGCTGCACATTTAACAAGTTAAACAATTCTGTTGTTTCTATGTTTGTGTTTTGTGCTCTTTTATGTTATTTTTGTCTGAATGTCTGTCAACTGGATGGCGTTAATTAAGATATATCATTGTTGGACTTTGCTGTTATCCTTTTCATTTGCCACGGGGCTTACCTTGTGTCGATCTTATAGAACCGTAGCCGTTTATAACTACATAAGAATCCGTTTAAACAAAGGTACATTGCTGGGTCAGCTAATTGCTCTGCAAAACCTCTTTCAAAGATTTTAACATCCATATTGACATGTGTTAAAGAGGGCCTTCAGAATTACTGTGAAACATCATATTCCACCAGTGGCGTCAATCAGATGTGGATTCTTAAAAACTCCAAAAATTTACTTCAATATCTAAAATCAAAATCTTTGGCTACATGCAACAGCATAAAAACTTTCGACTTCTCTACACTCTACACTACCATACCACATTCTCAATTAAAAGATCGCTTAAAGCAACTAGTTCATCAATGTTTTTTCAAGAAAAATGGGACACGCAGGTATAAATTCCTTGTTCTAGGTAGAGAAAAGTCTTATTTCGTGAAGAACCACTCTGATTCTGACAAAAAGTATTCTGAAGATGAAATTACAAACATGTTAGATTTTCTCATAGACAACATATTCGTTGAATTTGGCGGTCTAATTTTTCAACAAACAATCGGCATTCCAATGGGAACCAACTGTGCTCCTCTCCTCGCCGATCTGTTTCTGTACTCATATGAAGCGGACTTCATTCAAGGGTTACTACATGAAA
Organism: Mytilisepta virgata; assembly: GCA_028015205.1. Classification (NCBI taxonomy): domain Eukaryota; kingdom Metazoa; phylum Mollusca; class Bivalvia; order Mytilida; family Mytilidae; genus Mytilisepta; species Mytilisepta virgata. The sequence continues at coordinate 42,626,065 of CM051516.1, forward strand.
ACAAAAAGAAACTAGCCCAATCCTTTAATTTCACTTTTCGTTATATAGATGATGTGTTGTCGTTAAATAACGACAAATTCCAAGACTTTCTACATCTTATCTACCCCAGTGAGCTTGAAATTAAGGATACTACAGATACACCAAAGTCCGCTTCATATTTGGATTTATTTCTTGAAATAGACTTTGAAGGACGTTTGAAGACAAAACTTTATGACAAACGTGATGACTTCAACTTTCCTATTGTTAATTTTCCCTTCTTGAGTAGCAATATACCAGCATCGCCTGCATATGGCGTCTACGTTTCTCAGCTTATCCGATTTTCAAGGGCATGCGTGAGTTACCCTGACTTTCGACAAAGAGGATTACTGCTGTCACAAAAGCTTCTTAACCAGGGTTTTATCAGGGATAAGTTGATGTCATCACTTAAGAAATTTTACGGTCGTCATCATGAATTGATTGACCATTACAGTGTTCCAATATCTAAGATGATGTTGGACCTGTTCCCACTGTCGTAACCTTTCATGTGACCCCTACGATTTGTGACTTCCACCGGATTGACCTTGTTGAACTTCACGACGGGTGCCGTATACGGAGCAGGAACTGCTTACCCTTCCGGAGCACCTGGGTTCACTCCTGGTTTTTATAGGAGTTCGTGTTGTTCATTGTTTTTAGTTTTCTGTGTTTATTTGTTGTGCTTGTGGTTGTTCGTTTGTCTTCCCGGGTTTGTCTGTCCAATGGATTACGTTTTTTTGATTGCTCCTTAGGTATATTTGTCCTTTTTATTGGGATCAATGAGAAGCTAATTGAGCTTCACTTGTATAACCGTAAATTTAAAAAGTTGACCCCGAATTTGTCTTGAAAACTTAAATACCTGTGACGGATCACGGGAGCTCAACCCATAGAGTTGCCTAGCGTGTCCCCAGGTGGCGGATAGGGGAGACCCTCTCGTTGGGGGGTTGTCAGGTCATAATACGGGAAGCCTGACCGAGGACCATAGTGGGTATAGTGTTTGGAGAATCCCACCCCTATTTGAATTGTTTGATAAATTGAACTGGTTCTCGTCCTGAAGAAGCATGAAATATTTGCCACTGGACGTTAAGCAACAATCAATCAATCAGTAAATACTATTAATGTTTAACAAGGAATTTTTGATAAATTTTGACAAAAACAAGATAATAATTAACTTGTGTGTAATTAATTAACGACAACATACAATAAATATGTTTGGGTTACATTTGAAGATGAACAAGATTGAAGGTTGGTAATATCTGGGTTTCGTAAATAGTAAAGTCAAGAAATACCAAAGGGATATTCGAAGGAGAGAAAAATCGTAACAACTGACAAACTCCGGAGAACAACGAAGACAAGACCAAAACAATACATGCACTACAATTAAAAACTAAAAACATATGAACAACATGGACCCCACCAAAAAACCGAGGGTAGACTCAGGTGCTCCGGAAGAGTAAGCAGTCTCTGCTTCCTGCAGGACACCCGCCATGCTGTCCATGTAAAATCCGATATGAGGAAGGGATAATATCAATGGAACAGGTCCATTTTCATTTGGGAAACGGTTTTTTCATACCTGTCAACCAAGTCATGATGACGCCCATAAAACTTTAATAAGGATGACTTCAGCTTAGGATCAACGTACCCCTGTCTGAGCAACTTTTCTGTCAGAAGCCGGGCTCTGTCCAGGAAGTCAGTGTATATGTCACAAGCTCTGGAATAACGTATGAATTGTGAAATATATACTCCATACGCCGGCGCTTCTGGAATATTGCCGCTAAAAAATGGTAAGTTGACGATTGGGAAGTCAAAGTCATCCCGTTTGTCGTATAATTTTGTATTCAACCTTCCTCTGGTGTCAATTTCGAGGTGAAGGTCAAGATAAGATGCAGACTTGGCAGTGTCTGTTGTATCCTTAATTTGGAGCTCATTAATAATGTGGAACAGCCAAAACACACAATAGGTGGCCCAAGATTAAATTAGCATCTAAAAAATATGCCATAAAAAACTGTCAATGAACGATTACTGGAAAGGCGTCCTGCGATGGGACTGGCACAATGTACTAGCTAATTGTTTTTGATAATGAAAATGTAGAAGTTGAAGTGATCTTAGATACTTTGAGGGATTGACAAACGCAATATCAGTTTCTTCAATATTTCATTCGAATGTCGGGTTGTCGATATCATTTCTAATTTGTTCTTAATTACCGTTAATAGGGTGATTCTTTGATAAAAAGTTCAAAGTTAGCTGAAAACAACAGATAACATAATGCAAACCAACATGACAGTAGATGCGTATAAATTTCAACAATTGGTATGTAAATATAAATTAAACAAATTACAACATAACCTTTTTACAGATATATGTAGTTGATATATTTGAAATGTTTTATTTACAAAAACGTTGTTAGCCAACTGTATATTTCATTACAACATTGCTTCATCTTCAGTGTCAGTCCTCGGTAAGGAATATTTTCCTGTTTCACTGCAATGAAAGGAACTTCAACAATACATATTTGCATTTGTGTATATAGCATGTATTAAAATGTCAACTATATCGAAAAAAAAGTTATAAAAAAATAGAAGATTTCTTTTTGTCATTGTCCGCGGCGTTTTCCCCTTAAACAAAGAGTCATCTTACTAGCAAATTCAATGCAGTTAATATAATGTGAAATCACCACAAGATTCTTTGAAATATGGTAATGCTAGGCATTACTGTATTTCACTATTAAATCCAAGTTAAACTAGACGATCATCTGAGCCTGTATCGCTCAAATGGCTTAGATTTGCCCATTTGAAAACGTAAGCTCTGTTGTACTCTCGAGACTGTTAAAGAACCCAAATGTCAAGTTGATTTTGACATTTGACCTTTTACCTTCAACATTATTAGGCTTCTCTCTATGGTTAATTTTTACAAAAAGTTTTATGTTTTCCACTGTTTCCCCTTATCTTAGACAATCGATCACAATAAAAAAAAACTTTAGAATAAAATAGAATTCACTTGTAAATCTTCTATACAATGGAACACATTACAGAACTGTGAAATGCAACGGTTTCAATGGGAACTTCGAGCAGTAGCAGCCACTGGGTGTACTGCAGGATCTGAACTACAAGAGGATTGTTTGTAAAGGGTATTGCCATCATCAATTAATTTCATAACATTTCATAGTGTAATTTCAGAGGAGAAAATTAATGAAAACTGGTCAATCAAAATCAAAGATGGCCTCTGGTGGCAATGTTGTTCATCCAAAATCCAACCAGAATCAAAGGTGGAGTACTTTCACATGTTCTTCCATATTTCATTCCTTCCAACTCTAGTTACAATCTGCTCATAATTTCGTGAGTAAATGGCGAAAAGGTCATTTTTAATATGGTTTCAATGGAAACTTTGAGCAGCCGGAGTAAAACTTGATAGTTTGTGGAGGGTATTGAGGTCATCAATCTTGCAATGTTTCAAATCATTTTATAATGCAGATTCAGAGGAAAAGATTTTTGAAAAATGGCCAATCAAAATCAAATATGACCTCTTGGAGACATGTTGTTCATGTAACCAGACTCAAAGGTGAATCACTTGCACATGTCCTCCATATATCATTCCTGTCAACTTGGGTTACAATTTGCCCATTAGTTCCTGAGCAAATGATAAAAAAAGTCGTTTCCCATATTGTTTCCAGGAAATTTTGTGCAGCCGCAGAAGTCAAGTGAGCTGCTGAATCTCAACCAAAAAATGTGTTTCTAGAGGGTATTGTTGTAATCAATCCTGCAAAGTTAATATTTCATAGCGTAGTTTCAGAGGAGAAGATTTTTGAAAATTTGACGATCAAAAAAAACGATTATAAAAAAACGATGTCTGGTGACCATGTTGTTCATCCACCCCGAACCATAGGCGGATCGCTTGTAGAGGTCCATCCATAAATCTGTCCTACCTAGTTTCGTTACAATCGGCCAAGTAGTTTCATGAGAGAAATCAAAAAAGGAAAAGTTTACGGAGGCAAAGTCATGACATAAGGTCACATGGGTTATAGGCTAGGTGAGCTAAAAAGGGGAAAGATTTAAAAGTTCATCTACTCAAAGGTTTTTGTCTCACACGTAGTATTTACTTGTTACGAATAGTTCTTTTCCGTAAACCTGTTCAATCTTAATTAATTCAACGAGTTATTTTTTAACCAGTAGTGGAATATAAATTAACTTAAATACCCTTTAATATTAAGCGCATCATCTAAAGTTTCGGGTAGCTTTATTCGTCTGGTTTCTGGTAGAAAAAGTGCTAATAGTCCAGCTGCTGTTCCAACTGATCCAAAAATGATAAGAGGTAGAGCTTCACCAAAATTTGTATCAATCAACACTCCCTGTAAATCAAAAATGATTTAGACATTGTTCTTTATGCAGGAACATTCATGTGAAATTTTTTTAAAACAATATAAATGAAAATTTTTAACCTGTTAACAATCATAGCAGAAAGTGGCCATATGATTGCAACGAAAATTCTAAGGACGTTTTTTTTTCGGAGCTTTTATATGGAACGCCATGACTGCCTTATGTTAATAATCAGCATTATATGCAGTGGTCACAGCATTATATGCAGTGCTCACAACATTATATGCAGTGCTCACAGCATTATATGCAGTGCTCAGAACATTATATGCAGTGCTCACAGCATTATATGCAGTGTTCACAACATTATATGCAGTGTTCACAACATTATATGCAGCGGTCACAACTTTATATGCAGTGTTCAAAACATTATATGCAGTGTTCACAACATTATATGCAGTGTTCACAACATTATATGAAGTGTTCACAACATTATATGCAGTGCTCACAACATTATACGTTTTTTGTCGATGAAGGTGATGATCAGTGATTGTGATGATGATGATTGATGTTAGTGATGGTGGTAGTTCAGATTCGGTAAACATCGGAAATTTTATCGGACATTGCCGAATCCGGTCAAAAATATCAGACAAAAATTGATAATGCACCACCAAAATTTCAAATGGAACAGTTACTGAAGTCCTGTATTTTAGGCAATTTATCCGAAACGTTTATAAGAGAAAAAAATTACACCGGATATTATCTGCAAATTGCACAGACATGATTTTTATAATTTAGGGGTAGTTCATTCAGATGAAATGATGAAACTAAGATTTGCGTGCATTAGTTATGGTACTGTTCGTCCAGAGAAATACACAAGGAATAAAGTGAGCAAAAAAAAAACAAACAATCAATAATAATGATATATGTAATCATAGATTACATCAAACATCAAATATCAGGAGAATTTTAAAAATGAATAATTTTACCACAGTACAATAGCGGTAAAACATAAATTAATAAGCATGTGTACCAGCAGAGGAAAATAAACAATCAATCCGAAAACAAATCCCTTAGAATATCACAGACATCAAATAGACTAGTCGCCCCCTTTAATTATCATCTCTTCGTCAATCGGAGTTGTAGCATTTCCTCCGTCCGTTCGTTCATCCGTCCATCCGTCACGGTCAAGTTTTGCGTCAAGGTCTATATATATATATACTGCGAATTGAATTAAAGATGAAAGATGTTCTGTTACTGTTCCTGTGCACATCTTGGGTAGTAACAATGGTCCAATAAAAGTGGGTCATCTCGACCTACATTTTATGCAGAATTACCTCAGTCCGTTAAGCTTTGCATAAGATACGGAATCTATAAGCAAGTACAGCAGTACATGTCATATATATAGAGGAATGCTACTTTGAGGGGAATGATGGGATATTTTCTTTCTTTTTGATCGTTGAATTTTGTTTTCCATGACTTTTTTCCATGGATTTGTTGTCTGTGATTCGTTAGGTTTTTTTTTCATGGATTTGTTATCCGTGATTAGTGATTAGTGCATTTTTCGTGACTCGATTTTAATACAATTTGGTATGAGTAGACTGTTGACAAGTCTTATATTTAATAGATATAAAGAGATAGTAGGGTTACTTGAGCCAGGAGGCAGCACTATAGTCAGTTTATTTGATACACGTTCTCAGTGATGAAGTTGTTAATTTTTCTTGTTTCGGGAACAGTGACTTTTCCCCTATTGATTCTATATGTTGTGTGTGCCCTGCATGTAAACTGTGACCCGCAAATTGAACAGTAACAAAAGACCTTGAAACAAAGTAGGTCATTGGGACCGACTTTTTTACGCATTAACTATTCTGGTTAATTTTTTGTTTAAGATCCAGCTTAAAACATGAAAAGTCACTGAGGATACTATGTTGTGACGGCCCACTTCAATGGCAAGACATACACTTAGATTGTTTTGTAATGTGTAATGTCACCTCGAAAAGTTCCGAATAAATTTGAAGATTTCCCATTTCAAAAAATACACTTTGGTATTTCTGTTGTATTGGAAGATAAGATATATATTTTTATTACCAATTAAGGGCCCAAATAGAATTTGCATACACAATTACGATGCAATTAGACTGTAAAACAAACCCTTGGTGTATAGTAATTTTTATATGAGAAATTAATACATCCAACTCATATAAATTGACTTGAATAAATTTTGGAGGATAGACGTCCTCCTTCTGTAACTACCGCAGGTACCGTGTTCACATGGAGTGCAGGAAGTCTTGGGTTCGAACCCTGCTGGGTCAAACTGAAGACCTAAAAATGGTATTTCTTGCTTCTCCCCTAAGCATGCATTAGGCATTAAGACTGAATGTCCGTTCAGAGTCAGTTTAATGTGTCTGGGTAAGGTGACATGTCTGACTGCGGTCTAGTACAAAACAGGGTTAATATTCATTTAACATTAAGGGCATACGATACAGTTTTGATCCCATATTGAAAATTTGCTCACAATTTGCATATAGGATATTTTTTGCCTGATTAAATCAAATATGTAATAAAAAATATACCTTCATGTGCTACTTTTTTGAGTAAAATGAGGTCCAAATTTTATGTATTTACTCATAATTTGGATTTGTGGATGTATTTTTCTTTTCGACAGAAATACATAACTTTTTTGTTTTAAAAGATAAACACAAGCTGTTTGTTGTTAAATTATTTGTAAATTCTGTTTTATATAAATGTCATTTAAATGTGTGCAATTTCTTTTCAAATAACTCATATTTATCAAATGTTCACGAAAGTAGTAAAAAAACCGTCATTTCTTGCTGCATATTTATCAAATTTTAAAAAAAATGCGCTATTTACGTTTTTATGAAATTGGCACACATAATCTTCTTCCGTAATCAAACCAAATGGCCTTAAAACAGAGGGGTCAATGAACTCGTTTTGAAGTTAGATAAGTTCAGTGGAAAACTGAATCTTTTCCCGATAGTTTGACGTCGCGAAAATAACAATTTACGTTAGCAACGTAATTACCTCCCCTGTAACTGTATCGTATGCCCTTAAGCTGTTAAGTTCTTGTCCTCAATATGCATATTAATTTGCCGCTGGACATTAGGCCTCCATTAATTATCATCGGCTTCCGAAATTATCAGTCTGAAAAGTCTATGGAATTGAATGAATTTTAAGATGACAAATGGTCTTGTGCACCTCATATTTTAATAATTTCTGACTGAGGAGGAGGAAAGGGGGGGGGGATCACTAACATCAATCATCATCATCACCATCACTGATCATCACCTTCATCGACAAAAAACGTATAATGTTGTGAGCACTGCATATAATGTTGTGAACACTTCATATAATGTTGTGAACACTGCATATAATGTTTTGAACACTGCATATAAAGTTGTGACCGCTGCATATAATGTTGTGAACACTGCATATAATGTGGTGAACACTGCATATAATGCTGTGAGCACTGCATATAATGTTCTGAGCACTGCATATAATGCTGTGACCACTGCATATAATGCTGATTATTAACATAAGGCAGTCATGGCGTTCCATACTTTTATGTAAAGTATGTTGTTGAAGTAGCAAATGTAATGAATTATATAATTATTATTATTTTCATTGTTTGTCTGTCTTTCTTTATAGACTGAAACAAGATTGAATTGAGGGTCGAGATGCCATAAAAATCTGTACCCCGTCATATTTTAGATATTTCTAAGACCCTCTGCCTACATAGTTTTTCATTTAACACTATTTTCTTCTGAATTTACAGTGACACTTTTTGACAACATTGTTTCCGCGGGTTATTTAGCTAGTATTATGGTTTCAGCTGTTGCTCTTTTTTTTGTACGCCCTGGGAACCAATAAATGCTTTCAATTTAAGGAACACACACCCGCTATTCTTTCACATTCGATTAAAATAGCATTTTCAAAAGTACTTTCTTGTAGATTTCACTACAAATATTTTAAATTATGGAAAATATTCAATGACAAATGATATGTACAGATATCTATTACATTGTGTGCTTTCGAAATTTCGTAGGCGGTTGTCATTTATGCAAAGAGTTGCCTTTGACCATAGTTTACTACCCTGGGCTACCGTCGTTATCTTTAAACAACAAAATTGTTAACAGGAAAGGTCAGCGATGACAAACCAATCAATAAATGTCACTCAACAGACAGAACCCCGGACAAAAAATAACATAAAAGAGCACAAAACACAACAGAGAGTCAGGATAGTATGAATAGATACAGACCCTGAACAGTGGTCGGGTTAAACCGGTTTTGTTCACCTTCGGTTATCTTCGGTCGATTGTTTCCTTGCCAGTGTCTGCCAATTCTACCATGGTATTAAAATTGCCGACAGTGTATTACGAAAGTGTGAGTTCAATGAAATTTTTATTTTATTCTCATATGCTTATCACTCAATTGCCGCGACTTTTCTACGCAACTGCTACTATGCTGATTAATAACGATTTTAAAATATTAAATCAGTTATTGTGAATTAATATAACGACAATTCAATTTGTCATATCTTTACATGTCCACTGTTGCCAAGGGCCACCTTATTTTGCAGAATTACTTTTTAAGATAAGTATTTAACGACAAATCTGTCGGTAGCCAATAGGAACCAATGATATCATTTCGAAACCTTCTGTTACCTGCAATGTTTGTCCATGATAATATTCCGAACACACACATGCATACTAAGCGCGTAATGCATTGGTGTGTATATGCACATGTTTCTATATACAATCTTAAGGTACTTTTGACATAAAACAATATTGTTATTTGAAAGTTTCCTTTACACATTAAAAACTATATATTACCAGTTTTCCTATGTATGAAGAAGATATACCACCAATTCTAGCACCAGTATTACAAATGCCAAAAACTGTAGCCCGTATAATAGTGGGAAATATTTCTGACGTTACAATAAATACCAGGAAGAATGCAGCAGTTACACCTAATTTACCAATCATTCCTAAACCAATTGTCATCCAATGTAATGCTGAAATATACATCAAAATATTCTTACAAACAAATACAAAAGCTGTGAAAAAGACAAACAAACAAATAAATAATCAAAAAGCTAAGAAGAAAAACCAAACTTCTCATAAAAACGGATTAACCCACCCATATCTCACAATGAGTATACAGTCGGTCTATTGTAACTCATTGTCTGTATATATTCTGCCATTCTTGGCAGTAAACAATGATATTACATTACAACACGTGATAGATGCTTTAACACTTCAGTAGTATGGTAATCTATTTTTTTCTCATATGCTTATTAATTATTTTCTTTAAAAGTTTGGATTTTAGTTCTGAACAAAATAGCGGCCTTAAGTTATCCTCCACTTTATGAATTCATTTATTGGTTATTTCCTGAATTAACCGTAAAATCCCTAATTAGCGATAAAAAACAAAATTAACTTACATTTTCCAGCAAATAAAGATGTAAATATGGTACAAAGACAAGCCACACCTCCAACAATCATAGTAGTACAGTAAAATCTCTGGAAAATTTATCAGTAAAGAGACACAGGATAATGGCGACTGTCTCTGCAGTCGTGGATGCAGCATAGTTTGTGTAAACGTTTCCGCCAAGATCTCCGACATTCATGGAAATACCGTAATATATCAAACTGATAGAAAACCTGGAAATTTACAGAATCTCAGAATAATAACTAAAATACATGAATATGACGAATAGACAATATCTGAAGGTTCCAGTCATCTGTTTTTGTTGAAAAGTTTATTTTTAATTTTTATTCATTGGTTTATTTTTATTTTGCCACAGCTTTTTGCTAGCTTTGTATGGCATGTAGTAAATTTCACAGATAAAAGTTTAAGTGTTCAACAAATCACCATAAAGCCATCGAAATGACGTATGTTTGTTTAATAACAAGCACTAAACAGCCCTAGATAAAGACCATGTGAAGAAATTCTTCCGAAACAACAAAATATCTGAAAAAAAAGATATTGTTAAAAATACATAAACAAAACAGAAAAAAAACAATAAAAAATGTCTCGAATTGGTACAGACACAACAAAATAAGGCATTATTATTAAAGCGATTGCCCAGTCTTCCCTCTGCACCCGTGAAAATAGCAAGACAAATAATCTAAAGGGAAATTCTGTCAAATCACTTTTTAAAAATGCAACCTTTCGCACTTGAACGGAACACAGATTTTAATGTGCTATGTGATGAATATTTGTTTACCAGTTGAAAATTAAGATGAGGAATCGTATCATCAATGTCCTAGACTTCACCATGGCTTTGAGACCTTCCAATAGAGACATTGTATTTTCATGCTTTACCACTATATCGTCTACTTTGAAATCAACACACATTTTGTTGTATTTAGCAGCCTTTAGAAATATAGCCATAGCTTCTTTACCCCTTCCTTTCACTATAAGCCATCTTGGGGATTCTGTTACAAAGCTGTATTAAAATATCATATCAATTTTTTTTTAACTTTGCATACTTGCATACTTAAAATAGGATCTAAAATAAAACTACATTTCAAAGAAGAATCCTAAAAATATAATTACATTTTAAAAAAGCATCCTAAAAAGTGTTCTCATATATCCATGTGTCAAATCATAGGAGAAAGAAACCCATGAACGTGAAGCTGAGATTAAAACTCCGTTTAGATTTACAAAACAATTAAAATTAAACAAAATTACCACAGAACTAAACAAGGAAAATGTAAACTTTCCGCAAAAAAAAAAGAAAAAAGAAAACGGTAGTGATATCAGATTTTGCGGGAAGGTAAGGTTACACGCCACACTTGCCGAGTCATAAATTTCCCGCGGTATAGTCACTATCCTCGTATGGAAATCGGTATGCTTAACGTCCGGTGGTTTTAATTATTACATATACGTGAGGACGAGATTTTTTTTGTATTAGCTGAATCGAATTTTTAGCGTTTAAGCTCAGTAGACACAGTCCGTAAAAATACATTTCACACCACCCGACCACACTATTCTGTCTCCGACAGACCAATCTTTGCACGTGTTTCCGCGTACTGTATAAATACTAGTCTCAATGTCTTTAGTTTAATCTGACCGAATTTCGAACCCATGAGCACGTTGCCATGAGACAGGAAGGGCTGTTCCAACGGAAAAGATCTATGTTAAATTCAATTAAATCATTCATGTCGGTGACTTTAAAACATTTTGATTAACTTATCATTGATCATATACGTTTATTTTCAAACACAAAGTATTAGAAGTTTTTTATGCTGCTACATTATGTAATTCGCAAAAGTGGCATTAGACATTTCACATTTCTCGAGTTCTTTTATCACAAATTCTTTACATCTCAAAGCGATATTTTGGTCCGAAGATACCGTGCCTTCCACACTATGTACTCCAGATATCTCTAACTCTCTGTTTTCTAAACTATTTATCAATTATGGACTTTTAATGAGGTCAAAACATTATATATAGACCTGGTAGAATGATATCGACCGATGACTTTAGCCCGCGGTCGATATCAGTCTACCAGGTCTAAATATAATGTATCTACTGAATTAAAAGTCTTTAACTGTTCTATTACATATGCACTGTCTGTTTTCAATCAAGAAACCTTCCTCAGTACTTTCAAACCAAAATATTAAAAATTTGCATTTTGATAGTTCTCAACTTTCCGAAAACAGGTAGACAATGAAACATAAAGTTAAACAGATTTAATAAAAGAAAATTGAAAACATCAACATTTTTAGTAATATTGAGTCAATATTCTTTACAGAGACAATATGTTTTTACAAGAGGTCAATATTCTTTCAAAATAGTAACACAAAGTCAGTATTTTTGTAAAGCCAAAAAATACATGAAATATCCTGGTGATCACATGACCAAACTAACCAAACAAGAAAAACAAAACATATGCAATATTTTGGTGTTATATTAACCTCCATGATAATAAGATCATTGTCTTTATATTTCTTGACATAAACATTAATTTTCATGTTAGAATTTATCCTGTGCTTGAAGCCCTTGTTTTGGTCACTTTCTATTTTCAAAATATCAAGATATACTTCACATCTTATACAACAGGAGCAAAATGTGAAGATGACATATCTTTGCCATTTTTTGTGGATTTGAGGTGTGACCTATGAGTAGCTACAATAAATATACTCACAATAGTATAAAGAAACTAACAGTTATTGGAGCAGATATTGCTAGTATTAATGTTTCCCAATCACGTATAAAGTAGGCAAAAACCAACAGTAGATACTCTCCAAGGCAGTAAGAAAAGTAAATAATGAACGAAACTAAAACTCTGTGCGATGGACCAACAAGTTCTGTCACTAAAAAAATAATAGTGATTAAAAATTTTATTAAGCACTCTTTAGGGCATTTTTTCTTTGAAGAAGCTACTAATGTCTCTTTCATTCACTTAAAAACAGGATCATTAAACAAAACAATAAAGAATACAAGACAATTCTGGTAAAATATTTCTTTGATTACATTGCATTAAAAGATTTAAAATCAGCAAAATTTTATAATTAATCAAAACGACAATGGTACATTGATATCTATCTTTTAGTTATACATGTATCTATATTTGTTTGTTATATTCTATTCTCGTGAGTTTGTCTTGCCATAGGATGTACATTTGACCGACTTTTCCCACTGTTTTGTCGCCTCGGTATTCTTTTCATCCACCATATCTTTTAATACCCATTAGTATATTACATATTTTCTTTCATAGACAGTAACTAGAAACATTACTAAGATTTAAATGATATGTTTAAGACGTAAAAACAAATGATATTTGGACTATAATAATATTCATGTTTGCTTAACATCTTAATAAACATTTACCTATAATAAAAGGCACAAAATACGAGTAGTTGCTTCCTGCAGCATTTAAAAATTCACAAACCGCTACCAAGAAAATATTTGGCATCCATGGTCGTATAACATTGGGTATAACAAGGAGACTTATTGCTATAAATAACGATGGCTTTCTTCCCCATCTAAAAACACATTAGGTTATCTTAAGATGCATCTTCTCGAATTTTCATTTTGTTACATCTGGCAAACGCAGATCTATTCTTAACTCAAAAAGCTGCTTAAATAGTTTTGTGTTAACCTAGAGACTTCGCTGAGAGTTTCCGTGAGTAACTACAGCATAATCTGCTATAACATCTGGAAACCTAGGTCCATTTCTTCTAAAGGTAGTACATGTTTATATTGTGTGTTAGTATTGTCCATAAGTGTGTGTGTATGTGCTTTGTATTTGTTTATCTATTATTGTCTTTTAGTTTCACCTATTTTGGACCTCGCTCTAGATATTTTTTTATATTTACCAAGGTTATATTTTTGTGGTGTTTAACTGTTTCGCTTTTTCTTTGCATGTTGAGCTTACTTTACCCTCTATCTTATAAGCTCAGTATTCTTTCTTTTGACAATATTATGTATTCTAAAATCGTCAATTAAAAAAACATAAAGGATAAAAGGGTCAACGAAGAGGCTTTAAACTTGAATGAATTCTTACATGTAAAATATTATACATACGTGTCACACATACAGCCGCATGTCGCAGCACTGAAAAAACTCCCCAAGAAATGAGATAATAAAATATGACTGCGTATGAACTTGTCTGTACAAACTATGTCAAACTGAAAGTGGATAAAGATATCATACAACATATAACTACATGTAAGCAACAATTACATGTACATGTATAACAAGAGACATGAAATAATGGATATTTTTTTTATGTACGCATTAAAGTAATACCTTTTGACATTTGGTTTATATAACATAAACATTTTGCTAAGTAAATTGTTCATCATTTAATTACTTTTTAATAAATTTTTTTACTAAATAAATGGCTATTTCACTACTTTCGCGTTTGAGAAATATCATGTACATACTTTGGATACGAGTGTGGATGTATACACAGACTGATCATAAACCCAGTCTTTACAGGCAGAATCAGTGTCATTAATTGTTATGTAGCACTGACTGACACTTATATTTGTTGTCGCATTTGTCACATGGGAATCTGTTTTTAAGTAAATACCATCTTCTCCAGGAATACGGCATCTGAAAAGCTAAAGGCGTTCATATATTTCAAATTTGACATCATTTGCCTTAAATTTGGAATATTTATCTTTACTAGTTTTGTTCAAGAAGTATAAAATCATGTCTTCATTTACAATATATACTACTTAACAAAGGTAACGATATACGAGTTAGGAACCAAATATTTTGTTAATTCCCTAAAAAACTTAAGTATGAGGGCAACTGTGGTTTGCTACCTCATTTCTTGATTTAATGCGACTCATTTTGAAATTTGGATAACGTTTGAAATGGTGGAAAATGGAAATTTTCAAAAGAGGGTTAAATTAAATTTGCGGAAAATCAAGAAGAAAATCGACATACATTTTGTAAAATGAAAATCCAGTGGCTGAAATCAGAAGAAAAAATTCAAATCTTTTGTCACACAGACATTATCATGCACATTACGGGGTAAAACTACTGATTTTTTAATTTTGGGTTGAAAAATGTGATTTTTGGAATCTCAAAAATTGGAATTTTTTTATTTCAAACGTTTTGCACAAATTCCTTGTTGCTTTTGATGAGAAAACAATCTACTATGAAAATCAGACTTGTGGGTCTATTTTTGGCTTGTTCCTCTTCTTCCCACTTTTTGAAATTTCAATTGCCCACATATCCTGTGTAAACTTAAAGAGGTTGAATGATGTTTTAGTAACGTGATATTGGGGGGGGGGGGGGTAGACGGCGACTAAACATCTGGTGTTATTGAGCCCTTAGTTGCCTCTTTTTCTCTGTATTAGGGTTTTCTTTTCTGGAAAAAATAAATTTGAGGTATTTTATTTTATGAATTTGTTTATTGAAGGACAAGAGAAGGAGGGGGTAATTGCTTTATTAAAATTGTAATTTACTAAGTTTTGAATCAAATATTTTATTATTTGGATTAAAATCCAGTGTCCTCTTTTGAGAATTTTAAGTTTGATCGGTGTCAACCATTCTGTTCAAACTAGGGAGTAGGTGTTGATACCCGAAGCAATCATTTTCCTTACAGAATAGATACCGATCCTGTGGTTCTGACATATCCGCACAAAAAGCCCAAAGAACGATTTGGAAAATAAGATATAAGATATAAAATATTTAACCATATAATTAACGTAATTTACATAGGAGTTACCCTATGAGTAATGAATTCAGTTTATTCAAGGGTCTGTCTATCTCATAACAATTTGAATTATAGCCCTTTGTTCAGTGTAGATATCCGAGCGTCGGTTACCCTCACTGTCCAGAGGGCTAGGTGTTAGATCCAAATCGTGAGCAAAAATTTTGGATTTGAGATATCGATATTAGTCCTTAGCAACCACCTTAGCAACGGCGGTCCATTTCATTGCTCTATGATGCACTTCGTTTCTCTTCTCTTGCTCTATTCTATGCCGCTCTTCGCTGCTTGTCGCTGTTCATCGCTACTGATGACCTTACTCGCGTGATCATTTCAGTTTTTTGGGGCTACTTGTCACTGTTGTCGCTACTGCTGCTGCTTGTTGCTGTTCGTCATCGCTGTTCTTCTCTTGCTCATCGCTGTTTTTTCTTGCTCTTTGTTGTTCATCGCTGTTTTTTCTCTTGCTCTTTGGTGCTCATCACTGTTTTTCTCCTGCTCTTTGCTGCTCATCACTGTTTTTCTCTTGCTCTTTTCTGCTCATCGCTGTTTTTCTCTTGCTCTTTGCTGCTCATCGCTGTTTTCTCTTGATAAACTTGATCTCATATTCTGATACCGACAGAGATACACAGCGCCATTTGTCGTCATAATTGTATACGCGGTGTGTCCGCGACCAAGCTAGATTTGTAATTTGTAATATTACTTAGTTTCAAATATTAAAACAGAAGTAAGAAGTTGAAAGTTTGAAATAAGAAAATAAAAGTTTGTAAACATAGAATTAAGAAGTTATAAAAATATAATTTTAAAAATGCAACATTATGAATTAAAGAGGTTGTAATTTACTGGTAAGCATAATGCAAATTGCAAAACGGGCATTAGAATTAACAAGTTTAAGAATACAGAATTGAGAATAACGAAATTAGAATATAGAATATGGGATTTGGAATATAAAATTTAGAACATAGAACTTATAATTTAAAACTTAGAACTTAGAATGGTGGCGGTGATCCCCTTCCATATGTAGAGAGTCTACATTGTCCTTTTAAAAAATTATTATTACTTTTATTTTAATTCCACGTGTTTGCCATTTCACCGTCTCACGAATTCTCCTGGCGTTGGATTTCGGTTTGTTCGTTGATCTTTTGGGATATTTAGAATAATTCAAACAATACTGAATCATTCAGATTAGTGTTATATAATCGGTGTGTTCCAATTTCGCCTTAGCTTAGGTAAAAAAGTAGTAGGGCAAGGTGGGAATTTTGAATAATTCCTTTGTAAAAACAAAATTGTAAACTGATAAGATGTTGTTTTAATTATGTAAGGTACGGTACACTTGATTTATCATGTGTACAAAATGTAATACAATTAAAACAGTTTGTACGACGTTTTTAAATTTTATGGGTGATTTTTGTATTTTTCTGAATTGACTCTACTTAACATTGTAATTTATAAATTCTATTTGAAAATGTATTACCTCAATGATTTCTAACTACGGCTATCAGATATTATAAATAAACCAACGTCTTGGTGTTTTTTAGCTACTTTTAAAAAATGTACCTATTATTGACCATTTTAACTCCTTTAAACTAACGTAAATAACGCAAATGCATATATATGACGTCATTTTTACTCTGATGGCGAAATAAAACATGTCCAACGTTTGTAGAGAGTCTAAATTGTCCTTTTAAAAATTATTTTTACTTTTATTTCAATTCCACGTGTTTTCTATTATACTGTCTCACGAATTCTCCTGGAGTTGGATTTCGGTTTGTTCGGTGATCTTTTGGTATTTGGGATATTTAGAATAATTCAAACCATACAGAATCATTCAGATTAGCGTTATATAATCGGTGTGTTCCAATTTCGCCTTAGCTGTAAAATACAGGTAAAAAAGTATTAAGGCGAAGTGGGAATTTTTAATAATTCCTTTGTAAAAACAAAATTGTAAACTGTAAAGATACTGTTTTAATAATTAAGAAAAAACAATTAGAAATATCAATTTAAATTTATTTACATAATATTTTGTATATAAACGACAGTGCATCATAAGCCTCTAAAGGTTGGTTGGTATTAATATACATGTTTATTGAAATACAAATTTGCAATTGTAATATACTGCATTTAATGTACATGTAAGTTGTACTTTAAAATAAAAATATCTGTCTATCTTGATTTACTCACTCTTAAAAACGCACGACCTGATACACCGAGAATAAACATTATTTATTGTGTTTTTTTTTCATTTTGCGTAATAATAATTTCTAAGGGAATAAACGGCGAAATAAAGCCAAAACAAGGCTTAAACAGCTCAAATTATTTCCAGGCGTCAGTAATGCTTACGGATCTTTGTCCAAAAAACATTTTGGTATCGAGATGAAAAAAAAAACCACAAATTCCCTATATATGGCGAAATAATTAATTAATGGTTTATATTGGAAAATATAACATTTAAATTGTATACTTGTTTATGGATTGATATATGTCGCAATTCTAATTGATGCAAAGCAATCTGTTGAATTGTTGTATATCATGTTTTTTTTTCAGTTTAAGGTTTCAATCTTTTTTTATAGTATCAAAGTCTTTGTTTCCAGATGCCTCTATCATCAGTTTGAAAATTTGACTTCCATAACATAAATTACAGAAAATTTCTTTTTAGCTCACCTGGCCTAAAAGGCCATGTGAGCTATTCTCATCACTTTGCGTCCGTCGTCGTCGTCGTCGTCGTCGTATGTCGTCGTAAACTTTTCACATTTTTATCAACTCCTCTGAAACCACTGAACCAATTTAAACCAAACTTAAGTGGAATGGTCCTTGGATGGTCCCCTTTAAAAATTGTGTTCGGTTTTCCCGGGCGCCATCCAATATGGCTGCCATGGTCGAACATAGTTTAACCTTGGACCCTATGGGAATTTTAACATTTTCGTTATCTTCTCTGAGACCAATAGGCCAATTTGAACC
The DNA here is from genome assembly GCA_028015205.1 of Mytilisepta virgata. Classification (NCBI taxonomy): domain Eukaryota; kingdom Metazoa; phylum Mollusca; class Bivalvia; order Mytilida; family Mytilidae; genus Mytilisepta; species Mytilisepta virgata. Next base: position 42,644,539 of record CM051516.1, read on the forward strand.
AAACTTTGGTGGAATGGTCCTTGGGTGGCCCCTTTTAAAATTTGTGTTCGGTTTCCGCGAAAGCCATCCAACATGGCCGCCATGGCTGGACTTAGTTTAACATTGAGCCTATGGGAATTTTACTTTTTTGTCAACTCCTCTGAAACCACTGAACCAATTTAAACCAAACTTAAGTGGAATTGTCCTTGGATGGTCCCCTTTAAAAATTGTGTTCGGTTTTCCCGGGCGCCATCCAATATGGCTGCCATGGTCGAACATAGTTTAACCTTGGACCCTATGGGAATTTTAACATTTTCGTTATCTTCTCTGAGACCAATAGGCCAATTTGAACCAAACTTTGGTGGAATGGTCCTTGGGTGGCCCCTTTTAAAATTTGTGTTCGGTTTCCCCGAAAGCCATCCAACATGGCCGCCATGGCTGCACTTAGTTTAACATTGAGCCTATGGGAATTTTACTTTTTTGTCAACTCCTCTGAAGCCACTGAACCAATTTAAACCAAACAAGTGGAATGGTCCTTGGATGGTCCCCTTTAAAACGTTTGTTCGGTTTTCCGGGGCGCTGTCCAATATGCCTGCCATGGTTGGACATAGTTTAACCTTGGACCCTATGGGAATTTTAACATTTTCGTTATCTTCTCTGAGACCATTAGGCCAATTTGAACCAAACTTTGGTGCAATGGTCCTTGGGTGGCCCCTTTTAAAATATGTGTTCGGTTTCCCCGAATGCCATCCAACATGGCCGCCATGGCTGGACCTAGTTTAACATTGAGCCTATGGGGATTTTACTTTTTCGTCAACTCCCCTGAGCTAATTTGAACCAAACTTTGGTGGAAAGGTCCTTGGGTGGCCCCTTTCCAAACTTATGTCTGGCATCCTCGACTTCCAACTGACATGGCTGCTGTTACTGAAAATAGAAAAAGGGGGGATGAATTTCTAAAATCTTCTTCTATGAAACTACAAGGCCAGTTGCAACCAAACTTGGCAGTAGTAGTCCTTAGGAGGTTCTCTTTTAGACGGATGTCTGATGACCAGGACTGTTAACCAAGATGGCAGCCACAGCTGAACTTAGTTAAACATATGGCCCTATGGGAAAATTCATTGAAAAATCTTTTTATCTGAAACCACTTTACCAATTGAAACCAGACTTTGCAGCAATGGTCCTTATATGGTCCTCTTTCAGAATTGTGTCCCATGACCTGGACTGTCAACCGAGATGGCTGCCACAACCGAACTTAGTTTAATATAAGGCCCCATGGGAAAATTCATTGAAAAATCTTCTTATCTGAAACCACTTGACCAATTGGAACCAGACTTTGCAGCAATGGTCCTTAGATGGTTCTCTTTTAGAAATGTGTCCATTCACCTAGACTGTCAACCATGAGGCTGCCACAGCCGAACTTAATTGAACATAGAACCCTATAGAAAAACCAGCCAAATCTTTAGTCCTGCTCAAGATGAAAAGTTCAATGCAGGTGAGCGATACAGGCTCTTTAGAGCCTCTAGTTTTTCAGCTGTTTTCACATGAAATTAACAATAACCTACCTTTCTATTAAAATTTTTAATCAACATGTTTGGAGAAATATAACAGATAAATATATGAGAATTTTCGATACATTCAAATAATAATCATAAAAATCTGTACAATTGCGAATTTATGTATCTCCTTATTTGTTTTAAAAGTAAAAAATTTAAAAAGGTAGGTAAAATAGATCAGCGATTGTCTTCTTAAATATTTTTTTTTAAATGATAAAAATAATGTAGCGTTAACTCACCGATATTTTTGGTTTCCAAGAATGAAGTTCAACATAAACGTCGTCAAAGCATCAAATATAACTGGAACTGCTAGGAGAAACACCAGAATTTTCTGATATTTTCCAAAACATCCGATTTGCTTAATGATTTCATTATATTCCATTTTGGTTTGCCCTGTTGGGATTGTTACTGACTTCAAAATTTTATACGTAAATGCATTTTTAAATAACCACATATAATAAATGCGTACCAAACAAGTTATTTAAAAATATCATTCGATATAGTTGGTTTATTTGAAATACTGTCATTGTTATAACTTGTTTAACATAGCTTACATTTGAATGAGACCGAAATTTTAATCTGCATATAATAATTAAGTTGTAAGCCAGAGATATCGCTTACTGGACATTTGAGCCACCAAAAGATAAAATTACTCAAATTAAAAACAATTTACAATGTATAATGAAAATTTACATATTATGATACCGCTAAAAATATATTAATCAGTGACATACAATATAAAAATGTCACTTAGACATTAGAGCCAACAAAAGATAAAAAGACCCAAACAATGTATCACGAAAATTTACCGTGATAACATGATACAGTTAAACTTTCAAATTTTAAATTTACTCGTCTTTTAAAGGAACAAAAACCGATATGTTGGTACATTAATACGGAGCCACATGGAATCCAAACGGATTTCACTTTTTATTAGGGAGTAACCATTTGATTTTTATGGGGTGCTAGGTTTAAATGTTTGATCCTCCTATTATTTCGTCGAAATTTCGATCCTGGATTTCTTTTTCGGCCAACCAAAAAATTTACTGATTTTTTTCACAACTAAAGTCGTCCTGTCTTTTTATTTTTCCAAAATCCTAGACCTAAAATTTTATTTTAAATTTTATCCCAGCCCCCCCCCCCCCCTCCCTCCCCCTTCCATAAAAATCAAATGGTTGCTCCCTTAACATGTGGGGATCGTAAGAAATCCAAAACCAATAGTGCAGTCCCAATTTATAATTCAAAAACAAAAATAAACAAATTCTAATAAAAATAAAATAAATAAATAAAATCAGCAAGCTTGAAACATAAATTCAGTTGACAAGATCATCAAACTGTTACATCATAATAATTGTATCAGTCACAATACTTTATAATTGTTAAACTGATCTAATAGGTCATATTTTGAAGACATGAAGTTAGTCCACTATGAAGGGGCTCTCAGACTGCATTTCCAAAACAAGAATTAATATTATCATATATTGATCATAGTCAAATAGTTCTAGTTTGTATATTGAAAAAAATAACAAATGATGTTACATCCCGCTTTTTCGAAAGATCATTTGTCTAAATGGTTATAAGAATATTATTTATTTATTTATCTATCTATCTATTTATTTTTGTAAGATTTTAACTATCTACATAAAAATATATAACAAATTTCTTTAATTATCTTTGGTTGCCATATTCTACAAAACATGACTTGCCTTCGTATAGCTTAAAAACTCCGCATTGGTCATTTTACGTTATGTCTATGTAAATTTCCCGCCAAAATTTTTATTTCATATTTCATTGAAGCTCAATAGTAGCTACATTTACGGAAAATATTTTGCAAATCTAAATATGATCGATTTGGTATCGTCCAACCTTAAACTAGATACACTAAGGATGATTCAGGGCGGGTTTGGTTAAATAGCCCTTTTTCAGAAACTCATTTCCGGTATCACGAAAAAATTATAATTTCAAGCATGTTATTTCCCTTGCTGGGACGCAGTACTAGTTCGCTGCAGTGCAGAGCAACCAGTAGGAAGTAAGAAGAAATTATTTATTACTTTGATATACAAATATTTCCAGCTTTATAATCAAGTTTAATTACAAGGATGTTGGTAGCAACAAGATCGTAAGTAGTTCCCAAATTTATATAAACCAAACATTACGTGCAAATTAAAAAGTTTTAAAAACAGTTATTCCTTTACTCTTCATTGCAGCGAATCAGTACTACGTCCCGGAATATCCATGCAAGGGAAATAACTTGCTTCAAATTATAATTTTAGAGTCAGAATAGTGATACCGGAAATGAGTTTCTGAAACGGACTATTGGCTCAACGGTGTTAGAGGAGAAGATCTCTGACAATTATGGTGTTTAACACAAATACCATATGAGGTACACGAATGCAATGGACAATACAAATGGCTGAAAAGAATTGCGTGGTTTACATGGTCTTGATCAAAACACGATGAAAGACATCAGCTACAATGCAATGCATTACTTGCGAAGCTACAACGTGGGTCCAGTTTTCAAAATTTGATCCGTTCAACAATTTTACTCTCCAATAAAATTTAAAATAAATAATTTAATTCTTATAATTACACTTGAAAATGCACTACATTTTTCAAGAATTCAGATTATTTTGAAGGGATTTATCATTTAAAATTCCAAACTTAAGTGTTGTCATGGCATTGTAGCTGGTGCAATTGTAATAAAACCTCAAAGAGTGAATATGATGTTTGAGACAGTGTAATTGTTCATATGTAAGTTTGCTCCTTTTTCTGAAATACATTGCAAATTGATTTCATAATTCAAAATATTTGAATGAATTTTACAATATTGCAATAACGCTAACAAACATTCATTTGTGAAATTATTTATTTCATGGTATGATATATAGAAAAATGATATATGTTTTTTGAAGGAATTCTCCCTTCATATAGAAATATAATTTAAAATTTCAAATATGAATAAACATGTTTTATCAATGTTAATCACGATTGAGCAGAATAATCAGATAAACTTTGTGATTACAAAGATCACAATGTTTAGGTAAATAGAAACCTCAATATGTTGGAACTGGGATATCTCTTCTATAAGTGTAAGTAGCTTTATTAACTTATGCATTATTTTTTGACATCCAACTTTTCACAGTTGGTGACTTCTTAAGTCGTCTTTTCTGTTTACTTTTCTTTGTGGCCTCTTCTTTTCCACCTAAAGGAGCGGTGTAAGAAATACCAGAAGTCTTCGATTTGTTACCGATGTTTGTTGATGGCGTCTTCTTGCTTGCCACTGAAAGTATAGTATGTGTACTTGTGGTACAAATTGACGGTAACTTTTTTATCTGTGTAATTCCTTGTTCTTTGGTAACGACAAGTTCTCCATCATCAGTAGAAACAACCTCTGTAGGCAAATTGAGGTCTAGAATTCCTTTATGGTGTTCATTTATCTTTATTTTCTGTTTTCGTTCATTGATCTTCAATCTCCTTTCACCATATATTTCTTCTTTTACTGCATCAACAAGTTTTCTGCGAATAAAAAATCATTGTAGTATTCAACAAAGGGAAGATTCTACTTTCTCGAGAAATCGTGGTGTGATGTTTATTGTGAATACAGTTTTAAGACAAGAACTGTAAACGTCCAGGGACAAGCTGTACAACACCAACTGAAATTTGCCTAAAACTCTTCAAGAAAATACTTACTGAACACTTTATTTTTACAATTTGGTTTGAATGCACATCACTGGATATACCTTCAATGGCTACGCTCGTTACCAAAACGTCGAGGCACCAACAAATACAAAATGGATAACAGAAAAAGAAAACAATGGCATACCATCAATAAATGTAGTCCAATTGACAGAAACCCAGACAAAAAATAACAAAACACAAACATAGAAACAACAGGGAGTCAGGATAGTCTGACATGGTACAGATACTGAATAGTGTTGTTATTAAAACAGTCTTATGGGTACCACCCAACCCCTTTGTCTATCCTGATCCTCTAGCGTATAAAAACGCGCAATAAAATCCAATACCACAAGTATACAAGCCAAGAAAAGTATTCCAAGTATGCAGCTAAAATCCATGTTTAAAAATTTGACGAGAGGGATAAAATCTTACTTTTTTGTGCAGTAAAAATTCAAAAACTTTGCTTAACAATTTTAGATATTATACAAATACATAAACATGTACTATAGCTTTCGCTGAAAGTCGAAAATTATATCGATCTGAGAGATACATATCGACCGAGGACGCTGGCCTCGGTCGATATGATTCTCTGGATCGATATAACCTATGTCCACTTTCAATAAAGGCTACATTTGTTATATTATTAATTGGCACATTTAACAATTTTTAGAAACTCTGCAATATGCCAAGTAAATCCCCAAAAACGTCCAGTCAATCCGCAAAAAGACAGGGGATCATCATGTTCTGCTCAACCTGTCCTATATGAGTTCTCACAAATCAGTATTCCGTTTCGTTGATCATCGTTCTTCTGGACAACAACAGTAACTTTTTTATGTGCAAAAAGTACAATCAGCAATGATTTTATACGCTCTTGGTCAGCTATGCAAAGCAGAAATCATACGTCATGTACATCATATATTTACCTTGCATAAAAACAACAGTCATTGAAAAGAAATCCACAAACTTAGTGACTGATAAAATGAATGTCTCAAACACACATGTAAAACAGAAGGACAAAACATAAACATCGCCAATACAATTAGACAGTCAAACCCTGGAGGAAAATAAGTTCAAATCCAGGTGTGGTTTCAAGTAAAACTTCTGTTAGTCGGAAAAGATTTTTGTCTGTCAATTATTGGGATTACTTGGGATACTTAAAGCGAGCTTTGCGAGGCAAAGTGAACTCTAACGTAACTCAAGTATTTGTGCTAAGCTGTATAATGATGGCTTGAATTTCGTATGTCAGCAGGGCAAAACCTACAGTACGGCGATCTCTGGGTTACTCAATAATGTAAGTGAAATAATCACCATTATAGAACTAAAGTATCATATACATGCAAAAAAGTAAAAAGGGTGTAAGTAAGACAAGATATGCATTTGTACCATTTTCCTACAATGTCCTGACTTAGGACAGGCCTATTGCTCATGCGGCTGGATAAAACAAGTTTTGCCTTTCAAGAACCCTCCTCATTTATTCAGGATAATGAAGAAAATAAAAATACATACGAATACCATTCAAAATTATTTCACATAGATTCAATTCACAACTCTGATAACTTAAAAACATATACACATAGGCAATATACCCCACCGTAAATGCTCGCAGTTAACTAAAAGCAAGCCCAGTTTACCTAAAAAGAAATATTAGGCACTGCATCCGCACCCAGCTGAAACATTGATACAGCGGCATTATGCACTAAATCATCGTTAATTTATTATAGACCAAATACAGCGGGTTTTTTCTAGTTCTTTCGAAATTTATAAAACATTGTGAGAAATAATTACTTGTAATTGATGGTTCCATTCATAGCAAGTGCATCAGCTACTGCATCCATTTCAAACTTGAATAGCTCGACACCACATTTCTGAAAAAGAAATAGTTTAATAAGACAGTTGTTCTGTTTTTAAACGGATGTACACAAATGTACTTAGTATGGAGAAAAGTTGGTACCTAAATTGATACATATATATATATATACTAACCCAACACTGTTAAAATCGGATTTTAATACTGTCAAATTTCTGTCCGCCTATGGCGTGACTCGAACTCACACCGTGAGTATATATATGGGTCATTAGCAGCGGCACAAATTTTTACATTACTTAAATTGAAATTGACAAAAAAAAATGCATTCTACTCAGTCTATGATGCAAAATCATTAATATGTCATATATATAATTTGATTCAGTAGAGACATAATATGTTTATTTTGAACATTCTGAAAAGTTTCTCACCAAACCAAATGGTGCTTGAACAAAAAGAATGAAAAACCAAAACGGATGTCGTATATAGTCCTGAAACTGATTATATTAATTTGTAATGATGTGAATTAAATGCACAAAGAATAAGAACATTTGTTTTAGCGGAAACTGCCTAATATCTGAACTGTACACTCAAAGATTTCATCATAGTTTAAAAGACTTTTTTTCTTGTTTTTAACGCCCCAAGCAACAAAAGTATTAAATTTATATCCAGTTAGAAATGATATGGTATTACCACTGACATTTAAAATAACTCAAATTTTGAATTTTTTCCTTTTCATTAAAAGTTTAAAATGTAGAAAGGTATATTAAAATCTAATTAAGCAGCGTGGGTACATGCCCACACTTTGAAATGTGAACAACAAACTCTCTTTGTACTTTTCAAATTCCTTTTCATGGTCGTTGTCTGACGGACATTTCCCGATATCTCCTTTAATATACATTTGTACCCTACCTTGAGTCGTTTAGTAAATTCGTCTTTAGTTATATCAAATTGTACACTTTTGTCGAAACCTCGAATTAGTTCTACAGGACGTATTCCTAATCGTTTCATATAAGCCAGTAATCTCTGCATAGCTGTTGCCTGTAAGACTTCAGAAAAAACAAAGGTTTTTATTTGCAATTCTACAACTTACACCCTCTTTCAAGTTGACATATTGTCTTATTTTTTTGTTGCTCTTTAGATCCTTTTGGGCTCATTTGAACGGAAGATGAAAGTCCAGCTGAGCTGTTGTGATTGCTTGGCCCCCCTTGTCCTTAAACTTTAACAATTTAAGTATTGCAGTAGCGGAATTTTTACCATTATGGCAAACATTACTTAAAAATAGAAAAAAAAATAAGTTCAAAGTCTTCTTTGATGGATGATTAGATGAATTATTCTTGAACGCTAGCTCACTAGGTATCAGTCTGCATGAAGACATATCACTCCACCGGGACATGTTAAACTGATTCCGAGCCTACCATTCCTTTACTCTTACTCATAGATGCCGCGTGATTGGCGGAGAAGAAGCAATACTAATTTTAATTCTTCGGTTTGACCCGCCCGGGGCAAAGTCTTCTTTGAAACTACTTGGCCAACTGGGAGGCCCCCTTTCAAAAGTTTGATGGAGGTCCGCTTTTTTTCAGTGTAATATCTACTGTTACCAAAAAATACAATAAATTGAAAATCTTCTTCCCTGAAACTCCTGTGGCAATATTTGGACCGTACTTTGGTCGAATGACCATTTGGGATTCCTCATTCGACCGAGTTGGGTGCGGTTGGTCCGTATATAATTCCAATAAGCAGTCATTACTAAAAAATAAAACTAGCATGAATTCGAAAATATTTTAAATTTTACCTGGAGACAATTGTGAACGAACCTCGGGGAAATAGTCAATAGGTGGCTTTAAAAAGTATGTCCGTGACCAATATGTTACTAAAAATAGAAGTAAAGTCAAGAAATACCAAAGGGATATTCGAAGGAGAGAAAAATCGTTACATATGACAAACTCTGGAGAACAACGAAGACAAGACCAAAACAATACATGCACTACAATTAAAAACTAAAAACGTATGAACAACATGGACCCCACCAAAAAACCTGGGGTAGACTCGGGTGCTCCAGAAGAGTAAGTAGTCTCTGCTTCCTGAAAAGTCAGCAAAAATAGATATTTAGAAATGGTCTCTGAAAAAACTGTAAAAACGTGACCAAACTTCGTGAACCAATAGGACAAGTTTAAAAAAAAAAGAAAAATAAATAAAAATATTATGAAGTCTCCTATGAAACAAAAGGGCTAATTGGTACCACTCTTTGTGAGATGGTCCTTTGCTTGTCCCTTTCAAATATTTGGCTTGAGGTTTGTACCTTGTATTAGTATGTTGGCATTTATTTTTGAAAAGACAGAAAAAATCCGAGAATAGATATTTTACTAAGTTTTTTTATAGAACCAATGGGCAAAATCGATTTGGGTGGTTCCTTTTGAAAATTATGCAATAAACCTGATCCTTGACCTATATGACAGTCGTTGCTAAAAAATATATTAAATCGACAGATTAATATTATATGGTTATTCCATGAATATTGGTGAATAATGTTCCGAACAGACTCTATATTGGTGAATATTGTTCCGAACAGACTCTATATTGGTGAATATTGTTTCGAACAGACTCTATATTGCACGAACTTGCCAGTACAATATGATGCACTGCGATGGACAATATTCACCGATATTCATGCAATATCAATTTTATTATATGGTAATAAATATTTTCTATTTTCACATTTCTATGAAGAAAATTAAACAATCATTCTAAAATAAACTATTTATTGAACTAGTGCAAATATGAACTTCGCTTGGTCCTGGTTGTAGTGAAGTTGAGCAATTGGTTCCGGGTTGCTTGGATTTTCTTTGGATATCCGAAATAATAAAAACAAATATGAGAACAAAATGACGTTATTGATGATAACTCCGCTCGTTTCGACATTCCTTTCTTTCCTTTGTGTTGAAAGTAATCCCTTTTTAACAACTTAATCGTTAAAGAGTATATTTTTCCATTATTGATTCCAGGTGTTTTTACAAGTTAATCTTCCATTAGCATGATTAGTTTGGCTTTGTCGAAATGACAACTTAATGCTTTCCAACAACTTAATCCTTCCCGACAACCTCTTTCCGACATCTTAATTCGTTCCGATAACAACTTAATCCGGTCGCCATCTTGGGCCTAAGGTCTTATGTATTTAGGGGTGCATAAAACAGCACACTCGGCTATGGACCGGAAGCGGAACTTTGTGTAAGCGGAAGTAATGTACATTCTAACATAGATCATACGTTCTTAATCAGATTATATCATTTATATTTAGTCTTAGAGGGGATTCCCAAATGGCCGCCATCTTAGACCCTAGGGCCCTAAGTTTTAGGGTGCATAAAACTGATCACTCTCTACTACTATCAGATGTACATTTATATGTTCATGAAAGAACAAGAAATTGCAAAACATTATTTTGTAAAATGTGGTTTGGTCTTTCATGCAATAATTTTTCATTCAATAATAAACATCAAAATGGATAACAGAAAAGGTCAACAATGACAATGATTTCTTTGTTTAATATAAGAAGATGAGAAGTTTACAAAAATGTGAGGTGCAAAAACAGGTTAACCAATCAGAACCATCATAACAAGGAAAGTTTGGTTCATGCAAAAATTCAAATCTTAAAAAACTTTTGTACTTTTATACGTTACATTGATACATGTGTGCGTATTCTTGTGTCTATTGTTAATATATATACTGTAATGTGACTCTGTATTACATTTTCTACCATTTTTGACTTGTTTAATCGGTGGGATAAAAATACATAATATTTTTAACCACCTCCCGGTGATTAAATTTCTACGAGGGAATTACCGCCGTTTTTTTCTAAAGTTCCGAAATGACGTCTATGTAAGCAAACTACATAACAACGACATTCTCTTGAGGTTTTTGTCGAAAATCATAGGAGAAACAGATTTTTCTTCAATTTACTCGTGAGTTATGGAATTTCTCCACCCTCAATAGTTAAAAAGCTCGCGTGTTGAAAATCGGAAATTTTACTATCTCGGGTGGAGAAATTCCATAACTCACTCGTACCTGAAGAAGAATCTATATGTATCCAGGAAGGTTATCAGAATAAAGATATAATTAACTACCTTCCCTAATACCAATAACCACACAGGAATATTTTGTACTTCAGATGAATTTTTATGGCACATGTGTGTTGAAAAAAAAGGGCAAGGGTTTATTCAGAATTAAAAAGTTTTACTAGAATTTATTAGACATTTTATTGTTTAAATAAATTAAAAATTTCAGAACATTTCGAGAAAATAAAAAAATAAAACTTTTCAAAAGTTAAAGATTATTTTCCGCCACGTTTTGGAAAACGTGCTCTTTCATTTTTCTTAATAATATCGAATATTATAAATGACATTGAGCCTCTTTTGATCTCAACTAATCTGCAACTACTACCAGAATTGACCTTGCTGAAATAAAACACGACAGGTGACATATAAGAAGCAGGATTTCAATGCTGGTTTTAAAGAAATACATATTGTGCATAGTTTCTTACTTTCTGATCTGTATTGTATTTGTTCATTCGTATTACTGGGTTTGTCTGTTGATTATTTATTCAGCTAAATTATTTTGATTATTATTTACACTCAATAACGTTTTAATTCGCCAACACTAAAACGCAGAATTATTTGGCAAATTTCGATAGTCAGGATTAAGGTTTTATGGTTGTATACTTTCATCAGGTGAATGATGTAATTTAATTTTATTGTAAAACAAACAGACTGAGTAATTTTCGGAATCATCTTTTCAAGTAATTTTATATTCAACAGAGATACACGAGGTATTTTAGGATTTTAATACATTTTTTTATATAATTTACACAATTTTAAAGAAATTGTCACTAATAAACACATGCCGGTGTTACAATAGATACAAATTTAATTTACCTTCTCTTGTGTAATGAACACTCAAAGTGATAACCTTATGTCCTTCCACAGTTAAATACTGAATTAGACATTTAGTATTTGTATTGCACATGGTAGATCTCCTTAGCTGAAATTTGGCTTCCCATTTCGGTATTTTTGGTTGAGTACTTCTACTTTTCATTTGCGCATTTTGGTATATTTTTTCCGCACTTTTTTGTTTTCATTTGCACACTAGCTTTAGAATGTCTTTTGAGCATTTGATTGATTAAAACCGCCCGTTAGCTAAAGGTAACCCAACATATAATATAAAATGTATCTCATAATACATGTAAGTTTTTTGCCAATCTGCTCAAGCAGGATATATTCATGCATATACAAGAATATATATATTCACATAAACCTGGACTGAAATAAAACAATATGTAATTTTACAGAATTGTATGACCTAAAAAATCTGATATAAACATTCTGAATAACTCACTTAAATAAAAAAAAGTTATTACGGTTTAACTACACACACCCTGTTCACGCCTATGTTAAATTAATTTTGATAGGCAAAATACGCGTTACCTGATTTGACATGGGTGGGTGTCCTGCAGGAAGCAGAGACTGCTTACTCTTCCGGAGCACCTGGGTCTACCCCCGGTTTTTTGGTGGGGTCCATATTGTTCATATGTTTTTAGTTTTTAAGTGTAGTGTTTGTATTGTTTTGGTCTTGACTTCGTTGTTCTTCGGAGTTTGTCAGTTCTTTTTGACTTTCCCCTTTTTCGAATATCCCTTTGGTATTTCTTGACTTTACTTATCGGTCTGGTAATGTGTGGGCGGCTATAGTTTTGTATGCTGTGGTGTCAATTTCCCGATAGGATGGGTTGCGATAAGGTCTATAATTAGTTATCGGTATACTATAACTTTCCACGAAATAGGTGGCAACAGTTTGTGTATAGCTTAGGCATATAAATTATGCAAAAAGAAAAATGCACATTACTTCCGGTCATTTGACTGACCAATCGAAGTTGGTTGTCTAAGTCTAAAAGAACCGATAATGATTAATAAATTCACTACAAAACTATCGATAATCATTATGTGGTTAATTATCATTCCATTATTTTCATTATAATATACGATATTAATGCAAAATTCTCACTTGAAAATTAATAAGAAATTATGAACATAAATCAGATTTATATTGTTACACTGAAAATTGTATTAGTCTATGATGTTGCATCATCGAAACGCAGTGAGTAATTTCTTGGTTACATTTACATATTCGTTGTTTAAGCGTAGTGAGTCTGTTGTCGGTCATACTGTATTTCCTTGTCTTTGAGTTTCTCTTTCAACTTGCTGCATACCTGATAATCTTTAAGTCGTTGGCAGCTTGTTCGAGTTTCTGTAGTTTAATCAGGTTGAAATGTTTGGATTCGGGTGAGGCAGAAGTTTCTTTAATTAACTATGCCAGCTCTCTAAGTCGTTCGTTGCTCTTTGTCCTTTTGTTTTATGTGTCGATTTCCTTCTACCTAGTACGATGTGATAGTGGAGTTCTGGTATCTGTTTCCTCTAAGGTTTCCAGAGCATGGAACCATACATCTTCTATGGAATCTGCGGGTAGAAGGGGAAGACCTGCGTACTAGCCTTTTTATGTTATGGTCTTCTTTGTAGGGCACTTGAAGTATTAATACTTGTGTCAAGATTTATTACTGTTCTCGTTAATACATGTAATGAGCTTTGCTTACTCATTTTATTAATAAGCAGCACTAGCAATTTATTTACACTTTCAAAAATATTTGCTATAGTATAGATAGTTTGACGGCTTTTCGTGGTAAAATTAGTTGTTTACATAAAACATAAAAATGTAATCGCTAAAAATATGTGACATCATATAAAAATATTATTATACAGATAACATTACAATGGTTGCCTGTTATACAATATAGGTAGATATCATGATATTATTAGAAGGTTGTTTCTGCATTGGCCTTGTTATTGGTCCGACGCTTGCTGTATTGGTCTGCGGCTGTATTGGAACTGGCCGAAGACCGATAACAAGGCCAGAAACAACCATGTAATGGTATCTTAATCAATTAACTAGTTCTATCAATGCATATTCTTGATGAATTTATTGCCAGTATTAATATTTCTAGTTAGCATCAACTTTTTTGGTAATTATACTGTATTTGGTTTAATAGTGTGTTTTAAACTTTACACACTAGATGGTCAGAATAGATAAGAGGGAAGGTTTGAGTAAAACCAGCTTAACCACAAAACTACTCAGTGGCTGCACATTTAACAAGTTAAACAATTCTGTTGTTTCTGTGTTTGTGTTTTGTGCTCTGTTATGTTATTTTTGTCTGAATGTCTGTCAATTGGATGGCGTTAATTAAAATATGTCATTGTTGGACTTCGCTGTTATCCTTTTTATTTGCCGCAGGCTTCGCTGGTGTCGATCTTATAGAACCGTAGCCGTTTATAATCATCCCCATTAGATGCGTTAGCGGTTGACTACTGTACCAAAGATTCCGGGTTCGATTCCAGGTTGGCGTGGTAGGTAATTTTAGGGTACATATGCACTACTGTTTTACTGGAACCAATGAGAAGCTAATTGAGCTTCACTTGTATAACCGTAAATTTAAAAACTTGACCGAATTTGTCTTGAAAACTTAAATACCTGTGACGGATCACGGGAGCTCAACCCATAGAGCTGCCTAGCGTGTCCCCAGGTGGCGGATAGGGGAGACCCTCTCGTTGGGGGGGTTGTCAGGTCATAATACGGGAAGCCTGACCGAGAACCACAGTGGGTAACGTGTTTGGAGAATCCCATCCCTATTTGAATTGTTTGATAGATTGAACTGGTTCTCGTCCTGAAGAAGCATGAAATATTTGCCACTGGACGTTCAGCAACAATCAATCAATCAGTAAATACTATTAATGTTTAGCAAGGGATTTTTGATAAATTTTGACAAAAACAAGATAATAATTAACTTGTGTGTAATTAATTAACAACAACATACAATAAATATGTTTGGGTTACATTTGAAGATGAACAAGATTGAAGGTTGGTAATATCTGGGTTTCGTCAATAGGCCTTTAATAATGTGGAACAGCCAAGACACACAATAGGTGGCCCACGATTAAATGAGCATTTAAAAAATATGCAATAAAAAATTGTCAATGAACGATTACTGGAAAAAAGGTCCTGCGATGGGACTGGCACAATGTACTAGCTGCTTAACTAATGGTTTTTGATAATGAAAATGTAGAAGTTGAAATGATCTTAGATAATTTGAGGGATTGACAAACGCAATATCAGTTTCTTAAATATTTCATTCGAATGTGGGGTTGTCGATATCATTTCTAATTTGTTCTTAATTACCGATAATAGGGTTGAATAATAGTTGAAAACATGATGCAAAACAACATGACAGTAGATGCGTATAAATTTCAACAGTTGGTATGTAAATATAAATTAAACAAATTACAACATAACCTTTTTACAGATATATGTAGTTGATATATTTGAAATGTTTTATTTACAAAAGCGTTGTTAGCAAACTGTATATTTCATTACAACATTGCTTCATCTTCAGTGTCAGCCCTCGGTAAGGAATACTTTCTTGTTTCACTGCAATGAAAGGAACTTCAACAATACATATTTGCATTTGTGTATACAGCATGTACTAAAAATGTCAACTATATCGAAGAAAAAGTTATTAAAAAATAGAATATTTCTTTTTGCCATTGTCCGCGGCGTTTTTCCCTGAAACAAAGAGTCATCTTACTAGCAAATTCAATGCAGTTAATATAATTTGAAATCACCACAAGATTCTTTGAAATATGGTAATGCTAGGCATGAATGTATTTCACTATTAAATACAAGTTATACTAGAGGATCATCTGAGCTTGTATCGCTCATGTGGCTTAGATTTGCCCATTTGAAAACGTAAGCTCTGTGATTTTGACATTTGACCTTTGACCTCCAACATTATTACGCTTCTCTCTATGGTCAATTTTTACACAAAGTTTTATGTTTTCCACCCCTTCTCCTTACCTTAGACAATCGATCACAATAACAACACTTTAGAATAAAACAGAATTCACTTGTAAATCTTCTATACAATGCACCGGTTTCAATGGCAACTTCGAGCAGCAGCAGCCGCTGGGTGTACTGCAGGATCTGAACTACAATAGGATTGTTTGTAGTGGGTATTGCCATCATCGATTAATTTCATAACATTTCATAGTGTAGTTTCAGAGGAGAAAACTAATAAAAACTGGACAATCAGAATCAAACATGGCCTCTTGTTGCAATGTTGTTCATGCAAAATCCAACCAAAATCAAAGGTAGAGTACTTGCATATGTCCTTCCATATTTCATTCCTTCCAACTTTGGTTACAATCTGCTCATAATTTCCTGAGTAAATGGTGAAAAAGTCATTTTTAATATGCTTTCAATGGAAACTTTGAGCATCCGGAGCAAAACTGGAGTGTATTGCGGTCATCAATCTTGCAATGTTTCAAATCATTTTATAATGCAGTTTTAGAGGAGAAGATTTTTGAAAAATGGCCAATCACAATCAAATATGGCCTCTTGGAGACATGTTGTTCATGTAACCAGACTCAAAGGTGAATCACTTGCACATGTCCTCCATATGTCATTCCTGTCAACTTGGGTTACATTCTGCCCTTTGTTCCTGAGCAAATGATAAAAAAATCGTTTCCCATATTGTTTCCAGGAAACTTTGTGCAGCCGCAGAAGTCGAGTGAGCTGCTCGATATCAACCAAAAAATTTGTTTGTAGAGGGTGTTGTTGTAATCAATCCTGCAAAGTTTGAAAATATTTCATAGCGTAGTTTCAGAGGAGAAGATTTTTGAAAATTGGAAAATAAAAAAAACGATTTCTGGTGACCATGTTGTTCATCCACCCCGAACCACAGGCGGATCGCTTGTAGAGATTCATCCATAAATCTGTCCTACCTAGTTTCGTTACAATCGGCCAAGTAGTTTCATGAGAGAAAGCAAAAAAGGAAAAGTTTATGGAGGCAAAGTGATGACATAAGGTCACATGGGTTAAAGGCTAGGAAAGCTAAAAAGGGGAAAGATTTAGTTGTTCACCAACTCAAAGGTTTTTGTCTTACACGTAGTATTTACTTGTTACGAATAGTTCTTTTCCGTAAACCTGTTCAATCTTAATTAATTCAACGAGTTATTTTTTAACAGTAGTGGAATATAAATTAAGTTAATTACTCTTTAATATTAATAGCATCGTCTAAAGTTTCTGGTAGCTTTATTCGTCTGGTTTCTGGTAGAAAAAGTGCTAATAGTCCAGCTACTGTTCCAACTGATCCAAAAATGATAAGAGGTAGAGCTTCACCAAAATTTGTATCAATCAACACTCCCTGTAAATCAAAAAGCATTTAGAAATTATTCTTTATAAAGGAACATTCAATGTGAGGTTTTTGTTTTAAAAAAACAATATAAATGAAAATTTTTAACCAGTTAACTATCATAGCAGAAAGTGGCCATATAATTGCAACGGAAATTCGCAGGACGTTTTTTTTTTTTTTTTCGGATGCTTTTATGTAAAGTATGTTGTTGAAGTAGCAAATGTAATGAATTCATTGTTTGTCTGTCTTTCTTTATACACTGAAACAAGATTGAATTGAGGGTCGAGTTGCCATAAAAATCTGTACCCCGTCATATTTTAGATATTTCTAAGACCCTCTGTCTACATAGTTTTTCATTTAGCACTATTTTATTCTGAATTTATAGTGACACTTTTTTGACAACATTGTTTCCGCGGGTTATTTAGCTAGTATTATGGTTTCAGCTGTTGCTCATTTTCTGTATCTCCTGGGAACCAATAAATGCTTTCAATTTAAGGAACACACACCCGCTATTCTTCCACATTAGATTAAAATAGCATTTTCAAAAGTATCTTGTAGATTTCACTACAAATATTTTAAATTATGGAAAGTATTCAATGACAAATTATATGTACAGATATCTATTACATTGTATGCTTTCGAAATTTCGTAAGCGGTTGTCATTTATGCAAAGAGTTGCCTCTGACCATAGTTTACTACCCTGGGCTACCATCGTTATCTTTAAACAACAAAATGGTTAACAGGAAAAGTCAGCGATGACAAACCGATCAATAAATATCACTCAACAGACAGAACCCCGGACAAAAAACAACATAAATGAAACCCAGCAATCGGAGATTGCACATCCCCCCGCTCCCAGCAAAGTCGGAATGCACAAAGTCTGAACCCCTCATAATTTCAAATTGCATAAATAGAGAAAAAGTTTGACACTGATCTTTGGATATCAAGAAACAACACAGAAATATGAAATTGGACTTCTACTGCTCGGACAAAGTCGAATGCAAAAGTTTTAAGATGGATAAAATTGAAATGGCCTACATCAAATGAATGTAAGTCTTAACTTGTCATGTCCATTAAATATATATATTGTTTAGGGGTGGGGATCTAAAATGTTTGTGAGAAAACTTGCTTCCAGCTAAGCCTAAATACATAAATTAAACTGGTCTTGTCATGCCCACTAAAAATATATATGGTTTAGGGGTGGGGATCTTAACTGTTTTTGAGATATCTTGTAATTTTCCAAATGAGGGGGTGGGGCTGACCCCCGGGGGTGACCATGTAACTCGTCTTTAAATGTGGAATAAAAATATATATGGTTAAGGGGTGGGGATATGAACTGATCTTACCATATTTTGATTTTACATATTAGGGTGTAGCCCCACCCCCCGGGCAAAAATCAAAATTCCGAAACCTTTGGCACAGACAACTCTTCAAGTGTTACTAGTGTACCTAATTTCATGTTTCTATCTTCTACGGTGTAGGAGGAGTTCTTGGACAATCGTTTTTAGACATTTTTTAACTCCTTAGGGCATTGCCCCTAGGGGCGGGACCAAAATTTTGATACCCTCTTTCAACTTGGGAAAGGCAATATAAGTAGTGACATAAGTTCCAATATCCTAGCTTTAACACTTTTGGAGATATCTCCATTTATTGGATACCGCGAAATTCGTTTTTCGCTCATAATTTGGCCCCAAGGGGTCGAATTCCAATTTTAAGGGGTCTATTCCCTAGTGGGTCATATACTCTTCCATGATGCCAAATTTCAAGTTTCTATCTTTTACCGTTTCAGAGATATGCCTTGCCACTACAGACGTACGTACGTACGTACGTACGGACTGTATTACATGATCCCCCCGCTTTCGCTAAGCGGGGGGATAAAGAGCACAAAACACAACAGAGAGTCAGAATAGTCTGACTAGATACAGACACTGAACAGTGGTTTGGTTAAACTGGTTTTGTTCACCTTCGGTTATCTCCGGTCGATTGTTTTCTTGCCAGTGACAGCCAATTCTACCATGGTAGTAGAATTGCCGACAGTGTATTACGAAAGTGTCAGTTCAATGAAATTTTCTATTCTGGTCTTTTTTTTGGTTGCTTATCACTCAATTGCCGCGACGTTTCTACGCAACTGCTACTATGCTGATTAATAACGATTTGAAATTTTAAATCAGTTATCGTGAATTAATATAACGACAATTCAATTTGTCATATCTTAACATGTCCACTATTGCCAAGGGCCACCTTATTTTGCGGAATTACTTTTTAAGATAAGTATTTAACGATAAATCTGTCGGTAGCCGATAGGAACCAATGATATCATTTCGAAACCTTCGGTTACCTGCAATGTTTGTCCATGATAATATTCCGAACACACACATGCATACTAAGCGCGTAATGCATTGGTGTGTATATGCACATGTTTCTATATACAATCTTAAGGTACTTTGACATAAAACAATATTGTTATTTGAAAGTTTCCTTTACACATATTACCAGTTTTCCTATGTATGAAGAAGATATACCACCAATTCTAGCACCAGTATTACAAATGCCAAAAACTGTAGCCCGTATAATAGTGGGAAATATTTCTGACGTTACAATAAATACCAGGAAGAATGCAGCAGTAACACCTAATTTACCAATCATTCCTAAACCAATTGTCATCCAATGTAATGCTGAAATATACATCAAAATATTCTTACAAACAAATACAAAAGCTGTGAAAAAGACAAACAAACAAATAAATAATCAAAAAGCAAAGAAGAAAAACCAAACTGTTCTCATACAAAAACGGATTAACCCACCCATATCTCACAATGAGTATACAGTCGGTCTATTGTAACTCATTGTCTGTATATATTCTGCAATTATTGTCAGTAAACAATGATATTACATTACAACACGTGATAGATGCTTTAACACTTCAGTAGTATGGTAATCTATTTTTTTCTCATATGCCTATTAATAATTTTCTTTAAAAGTTTGGATTTTAGTTCTGAACAAAATAGCGGCCTTTAGTTATCCTCCACTTTATGAATTCATTTATTGGTTATTTCCTGAATTAACCGTAAAATCCCTAATTAGCGGTAAAAAACAAAATTAACTTACATTTTCCAGCAAATAAAGATGTAAATATGGTACAAAGACAAGCCACGCCTCCAACAATCATGGTAGTACAGTAAAATCTCTTTCTGGAAAATTTATCAGTAAAGAGACAAAGGATAATGGCGACTGTCTCTGCAGTCGTGGATGCAGCATAGTTTGTGTAAACGTTTCCGCCAAGATCTCCGACATTCATGGAAATACCGTAATATATCAAACTGATAGAAAACCTGGAAATTTACAGAATATCCGAATAATAACTAAAATACAGGAATATGACGAACAGACAATATCTTAAGGTTCCAATCATCTGTTTTTGTTGAAAAGTTTATTTTTAATTTTTATTCATTAGTTTATTTTTATTTTGCCACAGCTTTTTGATAGCATTGTATGGCATGTAGTAAATTTTCACAGATAAAAGTGTAAGTGTTCAACAAATCACCATAAAGCCATCGAAATAACGTATGTTTGTTTAATAACAAGCACTAAACAGCCCTAGAAAAAGACGATGTGAAGAAATTCTTCCGAAACAACAAAATATCTGAAAAAAAAGATATTGTTAAAAATACATAACAAAAAAGAAAAAAAAACAATAAAAAATGTCTCGATTTGGTACAGACACAACAAAATAAGGCATTATTATTAAATCGATTGCCCAGCCTTCCCTCTTTGCACCCGTGAAAATAGGAAGACAAATAAACTAAAGAGATATTCTGTCAAATCACTTTTTAAAAATGCAACCTTTAGCACTTGAACTGAACACAGATTTTAATATGCTATGTGATAAATATTTGTTTACCAGTTGAAAATTAAGATTAGGAATCGTATCATCAATGTCCTAGACTTCACCATGGCTTTGAGACCTTCCAATAGAGACATTGTATTTTCATGCTTTACCACTATATCGTCTACTTTGAAATCAACACACATTTTGTTGTATTTAGCTGCCTTTAGAAATATAGCCATAGCTTCTTTACCCCTTCCTTTCACTATAAGCCATCTTGGGGATTCTGTTACAAAGCTGAATTAAAATATCATATCAATTTTTATTAACTTTGCATACATGCATATTTAAAATAGGATCTAAAATAAAACTACATTTCAAAGAAGAATCCTAAAAATATAATTACATTTTATAATAGCATCCTAAAAAGTGTTCTCATATATCCAAGTGCCAAAACATAGGAGAAAGAAACCCATGAACGTGAAGCTGAGATTAAAACTCCGTTTAGATTTACAAAACAATTAAAATTAAACAAAAATACCACAGAACTAAACAAGGAAAATGTAAACTTTCCGCAAAAACGGTAGTGATATCAGATTTTGCGGGAAGGTAAGGTTACTGTACTCTACAAGCACACGCCGCACTTGCCTAGTCATACATGTCCAGCGGTATAGTCACTATCCCCGTATGGAAATCGGTATGCTTAACGTCCGGTGGTTTTAATTATTACATAAACGTGAGGACTAGATTTTTTTTGTACTAAGCCGACAAGCTGAATCGCATTTTTAGCGTTTAAGCTCAGTAGACACAGTCCACAAAAATACATTTCACATCACCCAACCACACTATTCTATCTCCGACAGACTAATCTTTGCACGTGTTTCCGCGTACTGTATAAAATGTCTTTAGTTTAATCTGACCGAATATCGAACCCACGAGCACGTTGCAATGAGACAGGAAGGGCTGTTCCAACGAAAAAGATATATGTTAAATTCAGAAATACAATTAAACCATTCATGTCGGTGAATTTAAAATATTTTGATTAACTTATCATTGATCATATACGTTTATTTTCAAACACAAAGTATTAGAAGTTTTTTATGCTGCTACATTATGTAATTCGCTAAAGTGACACTAGACATTTCACATTTCTCGAGTTCTTTTATCACAAATTCTTTACATCTCAAAGTGATATTTTGGTCCGAAGATACCGTACCTTGCACACTATGTACTCCAGATATCTCTAACTCTCTGTTATCCAAAACTATTTATCAATTATGGACTTTTAATGAGGTCAAAACATTATATATAGACCTGTAGAATGATATCGACCGATGACTTTAGCCTGCGGTCGATATCAGTCTACCAGGTCTAAATATAATGTATCGACTGAATTAAAAGTCCTTAACTGTTCTATTACATATGGACTGTCTGTTTTCAATTAAGAAACCTTCCTCAGTACTTTCAAACCAAAATATGAAAAATTTGTATTTTGATAGTTCTCAACTTTCCATAAAACAGGTAGACAATGAAACATAAAACAGATTTAATAAAAGAAAATTGAAAAAATCAACATTTTGACAATATTGAGAAAAGTTCATTTCAACAGATATCCGGATCTATTTTTAGTAATATTGAGTCAATATTCTTTTACGGAGTCAATATGTTTTTACAAGAGGTCAATATTCTTTCAAAATAGTAACACAAAGTCATTATTTTTGTAAAGCCAAATATCCTGGTGATCACATGACCAAACTAACCAAACAAGAAAAACACCTCATATGCAATATTTTGGTGTTACATTAACCCCCATGATAATAAGATCATTGTCTTTATATTTCTTTACATAAACATTAATTTTCATGTTAGAATTTATCCTGTGCTTGAAGCCCTTGTTTTGGGCACTTTCTATTTTCAAAATATCAAGATATACTTCACATCTTAGAGAACAACTAGGAGCAAAATGTGAAGATGACATATCTTTGCCATTTTTGTGGATTTGAGGTGTGACCTACATGACCTATGAGTAGATACAGTAAATATACTCACAAGAGTATAAAGAAACTAACAGTTATTGGTGCAGACATTGCTAGTATTAATGTTTCCCAATCACGTATAAAGTAGGCAAAAACCAACAGTAGATATTCTCCAAGGCAAAAAGAAAAGTAAATAATGAATGAAACTAAAACTCTGTGCGATGGACCAACAAGTTCTGTCACTGAAAAAAAAATAGTGATTAAAAATTTTATTAAGCACTCTTTAGGGCATTTTTCCTTTGACGAAGCTACTAATGTCTCTTTCATTCACTTAAAAAACAGAATCATCAAACAAAGCAATAAAGAATACAAGACAATTTGGGTAAAATATTTCTTTGATTAGAGTAAAAACTTTAGAATCAGCAAAATTTTATAATTAATCAAAACGACAATGGTACATTGATATCTATCTTTTAGTTATACATGTATCTATATTTGTTTGTTATGTTCTATTCTCGTGAGTTTGTCTTGCCGTTGGATGTAGATTTGACCGACTTTTCCCACTGTTTTGTCGCCTCCGTATTCTTTTCATCCACCGTATCTTTTAATACCCATTAGCATATTAAATATTTTCTTTTATAGACAGTAACTAGAAAAATTATTAAGATTTAAATGATAAGTCTAAAACGTAAGAACAAATGATATTAGGACTAATTAAAATATAATATTCATGTTTGCTTAATATCTTAATAAATATTTACCTATAATAAAAGGCACAAAATACGAGTAGTTGCTTCCTGCAGCATTTAAAAATTCACAAACCGCTACCAAGAAAATATTTGGCATCCATGGTCGTATAACATTGGGTATAACAAGGAGACTTATTGCTATAAATAACGATGGCTTTCTTCCCCATCTAAAAAACACATTAGGTTATCTTAAGGATGCATCATCTCGAATTTTCATTTTGTAACATCTGGCAAACGCAGATCTATTCTTAACTCAAAAAGCTGCTTAAATAGTTTTGTGTTAACCTAGAGACTTCGCTGAGAGTTTCCGTGAGTAACTACAGCATAATCTGCTATAACATCTGGAAACCTAGGTCCATTTCTTCTAAAGGTAGTACATGTGTATATTGTGTGTTAGTATTGTCCATAAGTGTGTGTGTATGTGCTTTGCATTTGTTTATCTCTTATTGTCTTTTAGTTTCACCTATTTTGGACCTCGCTCTAGATATTTTTTTACATTTACTAAGGTTATATTTTTGTGGTGTTTAACTGTTGTCTTTGCATGTTGAGCTTACTTTACCCTATCTTATAAGCTCAGTATTCTTTCTTTTGAAAATATTATCTATTCCAAAATCGTCAATTTAAAAAAATGTAAAGGATAAAAGGGTCAACGAAGAGGCTTTAAACTTGAATGAATTCTTACATGTAAAATATTATACATACGTGTCACACATAAAGCCGCATGTAGCAGCACTGAAAAAACTCCCCAAGAAATGAGATAATAAAATATGACTGCGCATGAACTTGTCTGTACAAACTATGTCAAACTGAAAGTGGATAATGATATCATACAACATATAACTACATGTAAGCAACAGTCCTGCACGAGGGTTACATGTACATGTATAACAAAAGTTACATGAAATAATAGATATTGTTTCATGTACGCATTAAAGTAATACCTTTTGACATTTGGTTTACATAACATAAACATTTTGCTGAGTAAATTGTTCATCATCTAATGACGCCAATACTTCTTTTTAGCTTTTTAGTAATACCATTCCAGACTAGAAATATATTTTTAATCCAAATTAGAATCACTGTATTTTCAAACCATACTTTTCGTGTATTTTTCTAAATAAATATCAATACATTTTAATAACTTTTTTCTAAATATATGGCTATTTCACTACTTTCGCGTTTGAGAAATATCATGAACTTACTTTGGATACGAGTGTGGATGTATACACAGACTGATCATAAACCCAGTCTTTACAGGCAGAATCAGTGCCATTAATTGTTATGTAGCACTGACTGACACTTATATTTGTTGTCGCATTTGTCACATGGAAATCTGTTTTTAAGTAAATACCATCTTCTCCAGGAATACGGCATCTGAAAAGCTAAAGGCTTTCGTATATTCCAAATTTGATATCATTTGCCTTAAATTTGGAATATTTATCCTTACTAGTTTTATTCAAGGAGTATAAAATCATGACTTCATTTACAATATATACTACTCAACAAAAGTAACGATACACGAGTTCGAAACCGAATTATTTTGTTAATTCCTTAAAAAAACTTAAGTAGTTTGCTACCTCATTTCTTGATTTGATGCGACTCATTTTGAAATTTGGATAAAATTTGAGTTTGTGGAAAATGGAAATTTTCAAAAGAGGGTTAAATTAAATTTGCGGAAAATCAAGAAGAAAATCGACACACATTTTGTAAAATGAAAATCCAGTGGCTGAAATCAGAAGAAAAAATTCAAATCTTTTGTCACACAGACATTATGATGCACATAACAGGGTAAAACTACTGATTTTTTAATTTTGGGTTGAAAAATGTGATTTTTGGAATCTCAAAAATTGGATTTTTTTATTCCAAATATTTTGCACAAATTCCTTGTTTTTGATGAGAAAACAATCTACTATGAAAATCAGACTTGTGGGTCTATTTTTGGCTTGTTCCTCTTCTGCCAATTTTTTTTAGGATGAATGATGTTTTAGTAACGTAATTTTTTTTTTTTTTTTGGGGGGGGGGGGGTGTTAGACGGCGACTAAACATCTGGTGTTATTGCTCCCTTAGTTGCCTCTTTTTTCCTGTACGAGGGTTTTCTTTTCTGGAAAAAATAAATTTGAGGTATTTTATTTTATGAATTTGTTTATTGAAGGACAAGAGAAGAAGGGGGTAATTGCCTTATTAAAAATTGTAATTTACTAAGTTTTGATTCAAAGATTTTATTATTTTGATTAAAATCCAGTGACCTCTTTTGAGAATTTAAAGTTTGATCGGTGTCAACCATTCTGTTCAAACTAGGGAGTAAGTTTTGATAGCCGAAGCAATCATTTACCTTACAGAATAGATACCGATCCTGTGGTTCTGACATATCCGCGCAAAAAGCCCAAACAACGATTTGGAAAATAAGATATAAAATATTTAACCATATAATTAACGAAAGAATTGTAATTTACACAGGAGTTATCCTATGAGTAATGAATTTAAGGGTCTATCTCATAACAATTTGGATTATAGCCCTTTGTTCAGTGTAGATATCCGAGCGTCGGTTACCCTCACTGTCCAGAGGGCTAGGTGTTAGATCCAAATCGTGAGCAAAAGTTTTGGATTTGAGATATCGAGAATCCACAACATCTTAATACAGAACGATCTCCTAAAAACTTTGTTTGTCGAACTAGTCTGTGGGGTTGTACATATAGTATTACATTCTTCATGACAACGAGCCCCTTTATATCCCAAGGAAATATTATCACGGTATGTGGTCTCACCAAAAGATGTTAGGATTGGGTTAACCACACACCGCGCAGATTTCCCCATTTTAGTAAATTTTTGTCGATGGTGACCATAATCTTAAGGAAGTCGCTATGTATGAGTCATCACATAGTGGAGTGACACCGAATTTTATAAATAGTAATGGTATTGAATAAACTATATTAATATTACTTTCCGATTAGATAACACCTAGAATATTTAACTTGGTGTAGTTAATTAGTAAATGAGTTTAAGTCTATTACTAAAGATAAAAGGGCATACTGGAGTATGCATTTATAATTTCATTAATAAATCGAGGTCGTCACCAAATATAGCTTTAAATTTCCAATTGCATAGTAAGTTATTTGACGTTAAAATCTATGATAAACAATGACAAATACTAATACAATATAAAATATTTTTGTGAGGGTGGAGCTAGTTAGTTCCTCCTAATATAGTTATGCCCTCTATATATTTAAATAAAATATAAAATAGTCAAGTGCCCCGAGTCAGATAAATATTTTAAGTTAAGAATTTAAAGATTGGATCAAAATTAGTAGTATATGGGCACATGCAAAGTCGCATTTGAGGAGGTGCCGGAAGTAACGTCACCGGAAGCGGAAATTAGTCGCAGGAAGTGACGTGACTGGAACAGGAAGTCACGTGACCGAAACCGAAAGTATTTGGAAGTGGTTTTCGCGCATGGGCAACCGGAAGAAATGTCTTCTCCTTCCATTTGTTTATGAAAGTGACGTAAGTCACGTACCAGGACCCGGATATGTCGTCTGCGCATTCGTGACCGGAATCGGAAGTATTTTGTGCGCATTCGCAACCAGAAGTGATGGATTTATGTACCATTTTCCCATGATTTGTTTACGGAAGTGACGTCAGTCACGTGCTGGGGCCCGGATGTGCCATGTTTGACCAGAATTCAGATTCGTTTATCTCCCCTTTTTCCCGTGCTTCTCGGTCGTCTCTGGGTCTTTCGTCGGACTGTATAGGGTAAGGGTTCCACATCGAGTCTCTAGGGACTGATACTCTCACTGTTATGTCGAAGTCCGAGAGTACTCGACGTACAGAGAGGTGATTGGATTATCTCCCCTTTTCCCCACGGATGATGTTTTCTGTGAGGCCCAAAGGTAGGATTGGATTATGCCCCCTTACCTCCAAGTGATGCTGTCACCATTAGATCAATGGAGGGGTGTCCTTAGCAACCACCTTAGCAAAGGCGGTCCATTTCATTGCTCTATGATGCACTTCGTTTCTCTTCTCTTGCTCCATGCCGCTCTTCGCTGCTCGTCGCTGTTCATCGCTACTGTTGACCTTACTCGCGTGATCATTTCAGTTTTTTGGGGCTACTTGTCACTGTTTTCGCTGCTGCTGCTGTTGTTGCTGTTCGTCATCGCTGCTCTTCTCTTCTCAAGAGAGCACCCTAATGAAACGAAAATTTCAGAGTCTTTCCGGACGGGAACGAACGTTTACGGATTTCAGTCCTAACCCTAACGAAAATATCTGCTTAACCGTGTATTGAACGACTACGACCCAGACGATCGAGAAGCACGGGAAATAGGGGAGATAATCCAACCTGAATTCTGGTCAAACATGGTACAACCGGGTCCCAGCACGTGACTAACGTCACTTCCGTAAACGAATCATGAGAAAATAATGCGAAAATCCATCACTTCCGGCTGCACATGCGTGCAAACTACTTCCGGTTTCGGTCATGCATGCGTAGACAACATATCCGGGTCCTGGTACGTGACTAACGTCAGTTCCGTAAACAAAAGGCGGTAAAACACACTACTTCCAGGTTGCGCATGCGCGCAAATCACTTTCGGATACTTCCGGTTCCGGTCACGTGACTTCCGTTCCAGTAACGTTATTTCATGTGACGTCATTTCCGCTTTCGGTGACGTCACTTCCTGCACCTCCTCAAATGCGACTTTGCCTGTGCGCATATACTACTAAAGTTGTATCCGTTGAGCAGATTTTGTAAATTAAAGTTTTCTACACCTAGATATTTCAGTTCATTAGCCATGGTATTTCTTTCCTTATTAAATTTAGTACAACTTAATATATAATGTTCTACCGTCTCCTCAGTATTACAGGTTGGGCTTGTAAAGCTGATAAAGAATCAACGAAAATTACTGTACGTAAGGATTTAAAGTCTTGGAGCCAATAAAAACATAAGGAAATAGCTGTGAGTTCGCACATGAATATATATAGATAACCAGATAACCTTAAACCTTTCTCAACTTTTAGTTCAGGGATTACAAATCTACAACTACTATTTTTATTAATTGGATCTTTTAATCCATCTGTGAAAATCTGTCAATAATGTATATATCTATTATCAATTAAAATGTTAGCTTTGCTTTTAATTGGATGTGGCGAATCTTTTTTACTAATTATATCATGAAGTTCGTCATAGACAACTGGTTTTTCAATTTGTCACGGGAGAAAGGGACATTCACTGTAATTAAAGACATTTTCAGTCGAGAATTTGTTTATATCTAAAACTTCTTTAGCTGTAACTGTAAAAAGTTTATTTTTAACGTTCTTGTTGTAAAAATCAAAGATATGGGTATCTTAAATAGATTGTTTAGTGGCATGTGTTTCCTGGAAACTATTAAAGTTAAGAAACGACTTAATAATGAGACATTGACGACGGATTTCGTATGGGGGTGGGGTCACCCATTTCAACTTGAAGGGTAGCTAGAGATACTCCTTTCATTATATTTGTACAAATGCGCAGTGCCTGATATTGTATTGAATTCAGGCGCTTTTTAATTGAAAAAGAAGCCGAATTGTATACCTCGCATTCATAGTCAATTTTTGATCGAATTAACGCAAAATATATAGTACGTAGTGTATAACTGGTTGCTCCCCCATTTTGTACTTGACCGTAATCTCATACAATTTAAAACTTTGACACATTTAACGTGAATATGCTAAATATGTTTATCCCATGTCAGTCTATTATCAAAAATAATTCCCCCAAAATGGATTTAACTATATCCAAAGTATGGCTACCCAATTTTAAAATTAATTTATCTTTTTATATCTTCTGGAAAATACTACTATCATTGTTTTAGTAGGTGAGATCAAAAAGCCCCAAGTTTTGCACCATTTGCTTAAACTATCCAAATCCTGTTGAAGTTTCTTTTGTAAAAATGTCATACTTAAGCCTGATTCCAAATCGCACTATCATCTGCAAACTGTGAAATATTACTATGTTTAATACAATGAGGCAGGTCATTCATCATGATATTGAAGAGTGTGATGCTAATTGATGCAGCTCTCTTGGGTGTACCATTATCAACTAAAAATATATCTGAATATGTGTTGTTCACTCTAACCTGTAAACTTCTATTAGATAATAAATTATTGACATAAGCTAGTAGATTTCCTTTTATATCGATATTTTTCGATTTCAATAACAGTCCATTTTTCCAGAGCATGTCAAACGCCTTTTGGAAATCTAGAACTACTCCTATGTTAATTTCTTTCCTAGCAAATGATTTTTGGATATCATTTTCCAACCGTATACATTGTTCTATAGTACTTCTATTTTTCCTAAAACCACTTTGGTAGTTTGAATATAAATTATTTTTTCCAGAAACCATCTTAATCTGTTATTAACCATTTTTTCTACAATTTTATTTAGCTCTGTACGAAAGGGGATCACAAGGATCTTTTCCACTCTTTAGGCAAGGTACTATACTGCTACGTTTCCAATCACTAGGTAAACTTTGTAATAACCATATTTTGTTGATAAATAATAAGAAAATACTCAAAGTTTTGTCTGAAAAGTTGCGAAACATGTTATAACATAGTTTATCTTTACCAGGGGCAGTATCTTTAGTATCTATAATTTGCGTCTTTTAATTCCTGCAATTTAAATTTTTCGTTAGAACGATCAGAATTATTTTTATAATATTCTTCAACAAAATCTTTAATTTCTTTCTCTACTTTTTCCTTATGCTTATAAAATCAGGTTCAAAATTTTCATCACTACTAGCTTTAGTGAAATTTTCTGCTAAAATATTTGATTTTTGGCCGGGTTGCACAGAGTGCAAATCCGGGTTATAGTATGGTGAATGTCGGGCGGGCGGCGGGCGGCGGACGGCGGGCGGCGGCGGGCGGGGAAAATGGGTATCTATTTTGCGAAATCAACTCCTCCTACAGTTTTTTCACCCACATCCTTGAAACTTCATAGAATGTTTCTATATATATTGAAGATGTGCATCTCACTTTATGGAATTATTTCAGGAATTATTTCCCATTTTTCCAAACTTTGGAGCATAGTCGTTTTTTATTGACATCTTCAATAAAGGGTACCTATTTTGCGAAATCAACTCCTCCTACAGTTTGTCACCCGCATCCTTGAAACTTCGCAGAATGTTTTAATACATATTGAAGATGTGCACCTCACTTTATGGAATTATTTCAGGAATTATTTCCCATTTTTCCAAACTTCGGAACTTAGTTGTTTTTTATTGACATCTTCAATAGAGGGTACCTATTTTGCGAAATCAACTCCTCCTACAGTTTGTCACCCGCATCCTTGAAACTTCGCAGAATGTTTTAATACATATTGAAGATGTGCACCTCACTTTATGGAATTATTTCAGGAATTATTTCCCATTTTTCCAAACACATGTTTATCAACATGTAATCAAATCAAATATTGCTTACTTCACCTATTTCTAATTAAATTGATGACTGCCTCTGTGCTCGTGCACCAACATACAATGTGTCTGATTTTGTCTATATAAATATTCATGACTGCCAATGTGCAATATGATCTTGTAATCACCTTTGTCACCACTACAGTAAATACCCAGTCAAGCAACCCGGCCATGTGTGTCTTTGACCCATTTTTCAATATCTTGTTTAAAGATTTTACCCTCTGAACATAAGGGAGGGATGTTTCTACACTGGACTACCTTACATAACATTTTTATCAGATAATACAATAAGTTTGTCAGAGTATTGTTGCGGGATAGTTTGGAGCAATAATCTGCCCAATATTCTCTCGGGTTTTCCTTAGAACATTTCTACATATTTTTCCTTTATCTTTATAGATATTAAAGACCTCCACCCCCACCCCTGCCACAATGGCGGGCCTTATTACGAGCTTTGTTCCTAAGCTTAACTACCGTTTAGAACATTCATTATTCCACCATGGGACACAGGGTTTATTTTTCTTGCTGGAGTGTTTAATTGGAATACATTTTTAGCAATATTTATAACTTCAGTAACAAGTCGAGAGTTGGTTTCCTCGATTCCTCGGTGTTATCTGTAACTAAATCTTCATTTATTTTTACATGACAGGCATTTTTGAAATCTTTCCATTTTGCCTTTTTAAGATTCCATTGAAGTGAATAATTTTCACTGACATTATCTAAAATATAATCATTTTGTATAAGCACTTGGTAGTGATCGCTACCACATGTTGTGCTCTGATCAACTTTCCATTTTAATTTATGAATAATATTTGTACTACAAAAGGAAGAAGTGATCTAGGCGTGTACCTGTACCATCGTTTAAAATGAACACATTATTTTCAATAATAGTATTATATAAATAGTAATTTTATTTCTTAAAAACTAACTTAAAAGGACAGGTAAATTTTACCTAAAAGACCATGTGAGCCATTCTCATCACTTTTCGTCCGTCGTCGTCGTAAACTTTTCACATTTTTATCAACTCTGAAACCACTGAACCAATTTAAACCAAACTTAAGTGGAATGGTCCTTGCATGGTCCCCTTTAAAATTTTGTGTTCGGTTTTCCGGGGCGGCATCCAATATGACTGCCATGGTCTGACATAGTTTAACCTTGAACCCTATGGGAATTCTAACATTTTCGTTATCTTCTCTGAGACCATTAGGCCCACATAGGTCAACATTTTTGAAACATAACACATCCTCTTGAGGTGAAATATCCTCATACCATAGATCTAAGGTCTAGGTCTTAAGACAAGAAAGTTATAGGCCGGACACGATTGGCAGCCGCCAAAAAATGACCTAATTATTGACCTTAAGGTCAACAGTCAAGGTCAATATTCTTGATACGCGACACATCATCTTGAGACACCCTACCTACGGACCAAAAATCCAAGGCCTAGGTCTTTAGACAAAAAAGTTACAGGTTGGACACGAAAATGATCTAATATGACCTATTTATTCACCCTAAGGTCAAGGGTCAAGGTTATAGGTCAACATTTTTGAAACACGACACATCGTCTTGAGGTGACATATCCACATACTATAGATCTAAGGTCTAGGTCTTAAGACAAGAAAGTTATAGGCCGGACACGATTGGCAGCCGCCCGACCGCCCGACCGCCCGACCGCCCGCATATATAGTTTATAAGATATCTGATATATATATAGAATAACGGATGTTTTTTAAAGTCCAGACAGAAAATATCACGAGTATAACAGCGAGTCCGAATTTAAAGATATTTCTATTCCGACATCCCGAAATGTGAATTCCTAGATTCCGAAAGGATCAATCCCCAAATCCAGAAGGGATTCTTTTCCCTGGTTTATCATTTATGTATCATGGCATGGTGGGAACATAACTATTCAATGTCCAATCCGTTTCAGCATATTCTGATACCAACAGAGATACTTAGCGCCATCTGTCGTCATAATTGTATACGCGGTGTGTCCGCCACCAAGCTAGATATCGCTTAGTTTTAAATATTAAAACAGAAGTTAGAAGTTGAAAGTTTTAAATAATAAAATAAAAGTTGGAATTCGGAAAGACCAAAATCAAAATTAACTAATTTGGAAACATAGAATTAGGAAGTTATAAAATTATAATTTTAAAAATGCAACATTCTGAATTATAGATGTTGTAATTTACCCATAAGCATAATGTAAATTACAAAACGGCATTAGAATTAACAAGTTTGAGAATACAGAATTAAGAATAACGAAATTAGAATATCGAATATGGGATTTGGAATATAAAATTTAGAACTTAGAACTTATAATTTAAAACTTAGAACTTAGAATGGTGGCGGTGATCCCCTTCCATATGTAGAGAGTCTACATTGTCCTTTTAAAAATTATTATTTTCACTGTCTCACGAATTCTCCTGGAGTTGAATTTCGGTTTCCTCGGTGATCTTTCGGTATTTTGGATATTTAGAATAATTCAAACCATACTGAATCATTCAGATTAGCGTTATATAATCGGTGTGTTCCAATTTCGCCTTAGCTGTGAAATACAGGTAAAAAAGTACTAAGGCGAAGTGGGAATTTTTAATAATTTCTTTGTAAAAACAAAATTTTAAACTGATAAGATGTTGTTTCAAGGTACGGTACACTTGATTTATCATGTGTACAAAATAGTATACAATTTAAACATTTTATATGACGTTTTTAAATTTTATGGGTGATTTTTGTATTTTGCTGAATTGACTCTACTGAATATTGTAATTTATTCATTTCTATTTGAAAATTTATCACCCCACAGATTTCTAACTACGGCTATCAGATCAGATGTTATAAATAAACGAACGTCTTGTTTTTTTTTTTTTTTTTTTTTTTTTTAGCTACTTTTAAAAAATGTACCTATTACTGACCATTTCAACTACTTTGAACTAACGTAAATAACGCAAATGTATATATTTGACGTCATTTTTACTCTGGGGCCAGGTTTTCGAAAGTATCTTAGTATTAGGACATGTCCTAGGATGGTCTTAGGATATATCTTAATCCTAAGTCTAGTTTTCGAAAGCTTCGTAACTTAGGATAAGTCCTAAAATCTCTCATAAAATTAGGACAACAAAATACATGTCCTAGGATAATCTTAGGATAATCCTAAAATTTAGGACCTCAAAATGTAAACAAACATGGCTGCTGTTTATCTGCAAATACGAAGGAGAAGAGCAAATATATATAGGAAGATTGGTCAGCACGAATTTATCGTTAAGCGTGCTTGTTAAATGAATCGTACCTTTCATACAAATTATATAACTGTATCAACAGTTAATTTCTTTAAATGTTTAGATGTTTTAATAATAATAATAATAATAATAATAATAATAACAATAATAATAATAATAATAACAGCAATAATAATATTGACAATAATACATTGTGATAAAATATTAATATAATAATATTTTCTTACATTTTATGTGTGTCTAAATAGGCCGCAGATGAAAGAATAATAAAAAAAATCATATTGCAATATAATTGTTTTATATTGCATAACAGATGGGCTTTTTTCAATATTGTTCTGTTAATTAATTTTTGCTTCAAAACTAAGGACAGTCCTAAGATCATTTCTCCTAGGATCATCTTAAGATAGCTTCGGTTTACAGTCTTTGACTTATCCTAGGACTGTCCTAAAATTTGTCATAAGATATATCTTAGGACAAATTTTAGGATACTTTCGAAAACCTGGCCCCTGGTGGCGAAATAAATCATGTCCAACGTTTGTAGAGTCTAAATTGTCCTTTTAAAAAATTATTATTACTTTTATTTTAATTCCACGTGTTTGCCATTTCACCGTCTCACGAATTCTCCTGGAGTTGGATTTTCGGTGATCTTTCTGTATTTGGGATATTTAGAATAATTCAAATCATACTGAATCATTCAGATTAGCATTATATAATCGGTGTGTTCCAATTTCGGCTTATCTGTGAAATACAGGTAAAAAAGTACTAAGGCGAAGTGGGAATGTTTAATAATTCCTTTGTAAAAACAAAATTGTAAACTGATAAGATGTTGTTTTAATAATTAAGAAAAAAACAATTAGAAATATCAATTTAAATTTATTTACATAATATTTTGTATATAAACGACAGTGCCTCATAAGCCTCTAAAGGTTGGTTGGTATTAATATACATGTTTATTGAACTAACAATGTATGTTTGCAATTGTAATATACTTCATTTAATGGACATGCAAGTTGTACTTTAAAATAAAAATATCTATCTATTGTGATTTACTCACTCTTAAAAACGTACGACCTGATACACCGAGAATAAACATTATTTATTGTGTTTTTTTTCATTTTGCGTAATGTATATTTCTAAGTTAATAAACGGCGAAATAAACCCAAAAGCAAAACCTGCTCAAATTATTTCCAGACGTCATTAACGCTTACGGATCTTTGTCCAAAAAACACTTTGGTATATATGGCGAAATAATTAATTAATGGTTTATTATAACTGGAAAATATTAGATTTAAATCAATTGTATAATTGTTTATGGATTGATATATGTCGCAATTCTAATTGATGCAAAGCAATCTGTTGAATTGTTGTATATCATGTTTTTTCAGTTTAAGGTTTCAATCTTTTTTATAGTATCAAAGTCTTTGTTTCCAGATGCCTCTGTCATCAGTTTGAAAACTTGACTTCCATAACATATATTACAGAAAATTTCTTTTTTTCCAGCTGTTTTCACATGAAATTTACAATAACCTACCTTTCTTTTAATATTTTTAATCAACATGTTTAAAGAAATATAACAAATAAATATATGAGAATTTTCGATATATTCAAATATTAAAAATTCATAAAAATCTGTAAAATGGCGAATTTATGTATCTCCTTCTTTAATTGTTTTAAAAAGTGAAAAATTTAAGAAGGTAGGTAAAATATATCAGCGATTACATGCTACACAGTGTCTTCTTAAATATTTTTTTTAAATGATAAAAATAATATAGTCTTAAACTCACCGATATTTTTGGTTTCCAAGAATGAAGTTCAACATCAACGTCGTCAAAGCATCAAATACAACTGGAACTGCTAGGAGAAACACCAGAATTTTCTGATATTTTCCAAAACATCCAATTTGCTTAATGATTTCATTATATTCCATTTCGGTTTGCTCTGTTGGGATTGTAACTCACTTCAAAATTTTATATGTAAATGCATTTTTAAATAACCACATATAATAAATGCGTACCAAACAAGTTATTTAAAATAACATTCGATACAGTCGGTTTATTTGAAATACTGTCATTGTTATAACTTGTTTGCACAGCATACATTTGAATGAGACCGAAATTTTAATCTGCATATAATAATTAAGCGTCACAGCCAGAAATGTCGCTTACTGCACATTTGAGCCAACAAAAAATAAAATCACTCAAATTAAAAACAATTTACAATGTATAAGGAAAATTTACATATTATGATACCCCTAAAAATATATTAATCATTGACATACAATACAATACCAAAATGTCGCTTAGACATTAGAGCCAACAAAAGATAAAAAGACTCAAATTAAAAACAAATTACAACGTATCACGAAAATGTACCGTGATAACATAATACAGCTAAAACTTCAAATTTTAAATTTACTCGTCTTTTAAAGGAACAAAAACCGATATGTTGGTACATTAATACGCCACATGGAATCCAAACGGAGTTCCCTTTTTATTAGGGAGCAACCATTTGATTTTTATGGGGTGCTAGGTTTAAATGTTTGATCCTCCTGTTAATTCCGTCGAAATTTTGATCCTGGATTTCTTTTTCGGCCACCAAAAAAATTTCTGATTTTTTCACACCTAAAGTGGTCCTGTCTTTTTATTTCGCCAAATCCTTGTCGTAAAATTTTATTTTAAATTTTATCCTACCCCCCCCCCCCCCCCCCCCCTTTTTCCAAAAAAATCAAAAGGTTGCTCCCTTAACATGTGGAGATCGTAAGAAATCTAAAACCAATATTACAGTCCCAATTTATAACTCAAAAACAAAAATAAACAAAAGATAATAAAAATATAATAAATAAATAAAATCAGCAAGCTTGAAACCTAAATTCAGTTGACAAGATCATCAATAATTGTATCAGTCAGAATACTTTATAATTGTTAAACTGATCTAGTAGGTCATATTTTGAAGGCATGAAATAAGTCCACTATGAGGGGGCTCTCAGACTGCATTTCCAAAACAAGCATTAATATTGTCATATATTGATCATAATCAAATAGTTCTAGTTTGTATCTTGAAAAAAATAACAAATGATGTTACATCCCGCTTTTTCGAAAGATCATTTGTCTAAATGGTTATAAGAATATTATTTATTTATTTATTTATTTATCTATCTTTTTATTTTTGTGAGATTTTAAACTATGTACATGAAAATATATAACAAATTTCTTTAATTATCTTTGGTTGCCATATCCTTACAAAATCTAACTTGCCTTCGTATAGCTTAAAAACTCCGCATTGGTCATTTTATGTTATGTCTATGTAAATTTCCCGCCAAAATTGTAACTTTTAAGGCCAAAATTTTTATTTCATATTTCAATGAAGCTCAATAGTAGCTACATTTATGGAAAATATTTTGCAAATCTAAATATGCTCGATTTGGTATCTTCCCACCTTAAACTAGATACACTAAGGATGATTCAGGGTGAGTTTGGTAATAGCCCTTTTCAGAAACTCATTTCCGGTATCACAAAAAAATTATAATTTGAAGCAAGTTATTTCCCTTGCTCGGAGGCAGTAGTGGTTCGCTGCAGTGCAGAGCAACTCGGAGGAAGAAAATAGAAATTATTTATTACTTTGATATACAAATATTTCCAGCTTTATAATCAAGTTTGATTACAAGGATGTTGGCAGCAAAAAGATCGTAAGTAGTTCCCAAATTTATATAAACCAAACTTTGCGTGCAAATTAAAAAGTTTTAAAAACAGTTATCCCTTTACTCTTCATTGCAGCGAATCAGTACATCCGTGCAAGGGAAATAACTTGCTTCAAATTATAATTTTAGAGTCAGAATCGTGATACCGGAAATGAGTTTCTGAAACGGGCTATTGGCTCAACGGTGTTAGAGGAGAAGATCTCTGACAATTATGGTGTTTAACACAAATACCATATGAGGTACAAGAATGCAATGGAC
Source organism: Mytilisepta virgata (assembly GCA_028015205.1). Lineage (NCBI taxonomy): Eukaryota > Metazoa > Mollusca > Bivalvia > Mytilida > Mytilidae > Mytilisepta > Mytilisepta virgata. The sequence goes on from CM051516.1 coordinate 42,683,016, forward strand.
AATACAAATGGCAGAAAAGAATTGCGTGGTTTACATGGTCACTCCATCAAAACCCGATGAAAGACACCAGCTAAAATGCAATGCAACACTTGCGAAGCTACAACGTGGGTCCAGTTTTCAAAATTTGATCCCGTAACAATTTTACTCTCCAATTAAATTTTAAAATGAATAATTTAATTCTTATAATTACACTTGAAAGTGCACTACATTTTTCAGGAATTCATATTATTTTGAAGAGATTTATCATTTAAAATTCCAAACTTCTTAAGTGTTGTCATGGCATTGTAGCTGGTGCAATTGTAATAAAACCTCAAAGAGTGAATAATTAAGTTTGAGACAGTGTAATTGTCAATATGTACGTTTGCTCCTTTTTCTGAAATACACTGAAAATTGAATTCATAATTCAAAAGATATGAATGGATTTTACAATATTGCAATAATGCTAACAAACATTCATTTGTGAAATTATTTATTTCATGGTATGATATATAGAAAAATGATATATGTTTCTTGAAGGAATTCCCCCTTCATATAAAAATATAATTTAAAATTTTAAATAAGAATAAAAATGTTTTATCAATGCTAATCACGATTGAGCAGAATAATCAGATAAACTTTGTGATTACAAAGATCACAATGTTTAGGTAAATAGAAACCTCCATATGTTGGAACTGGGATATCTCTTCTATAAGTGTAAGTAGCTTTATTAACTTATGCATTATTTTTTGACATCCAACTTTTCACAGTTGGTGACTTCTTAAGTCGCCTTTTCTTTTTACGTTTCTTTGTGACTTCTTCTTTTCCACCTAAAGGAGCGGTGTAAGAAATACCAGAAGTCTTCGATTTGTTACCGATGTTTGTTGATGGCGTCTTCTTGCTTGCCAGTGAAAGTATAGTATGTGTACTTGTGGTACCAATGGACGGTAACTTTTTTATCTGTGTAATTCCTTGTTCTTTGGTAACGACAAGTTCTTCATCATCAGTAGAAACAACCTCTGTAGGCAAATTGAGGTCTAGAATTCTTTTATGGTGTTCATTTATCTTTATTTTCTGTTTTCGTTCTTTGATCTTCAATCTCCTTTCACCGTATATTTCTTCTTTTACTGCATCAACAAGTTTCCTGCGAATAAAAAATCATTTAAGTATTCAAAAAAGGGAAGATTCTACTTTCTCAAGAAATCGTGGTGTGATATTTATTGTGAATACAGTTTTAAGGAAAGAACTGTAAACTTCCAGGGACAAGCTGTACAACACAAACTGAAATTTGCCTAAAATTATTCAAGAATATACTTACTGAACATTTTATTTTTACAATTGGTTTGAATGAGTGGCATCGCTCGTTACCAAAACGTCGAGGCACCAATAAATACAAAATGGATAACAGAAAAAGAAAACAATGGCATACCATCAATAAATGCAGTGCAATCGACAGAAACCCAGACAAAAAAAATAACAAAACACAGACATAGAAACAGCAGGGGGTCAGGATAGTCTGACATGGTACAGATACTGAATAGTGTTGTTATTAAAACAGTCTTATGGGTACCACGCCACCCCCTTTATCTATCCTGATCCTCTAGCGTATAAAAACGCGCAATAAAATCCAATACCACAAGTATAGAAGCCAAGAGAAACATTCCAATTATGCAGCTAAAATCCATGTTTAAACATTTGCTTAAAAATTTTAGATATTATACAAATACATAAAAATGTAGTATAGCTTTCGCTGAAAGTCGAAAGTTATATCGATCTGAGAGATACATATCTACCGAGGACGCTGGCCTCGGTCGATATGATTCTCTGGATCGATATAATCTGTGTCCACTTTCAATAAAGGCTACATTTGTTATATTATTAATTGGGACATGTAACTATTTTTAGAAACCGTGCAATATGCCCAGTCAATCCCCAAAAATGTCCAGTCAATCCGCAAAAAGACAGGGGATCATTATGTGCTGCTCAACCTGTCCTATTTGAGTTCTCACAAATCAATATTCCGTTTCGTTGATCGTCGTTCTTCTGGACAACAACAACTTTTTATGTGCAAAAAGTACAAACAGCAATGATTTTATACGCTGTTGGTCAGCTATGCAAAACAGAAATCATACGTCATTTACATAATATATTTATCTTGCACAAAAACAAGAGTTGTTGAAAAGAAATCCACAAACTTAGTGACTGATACAATGATTGTCTCGAACACACATGTAAAACAGAAGGACAAAACATAAACATCGCCAATACAATTTGACAGTCAAACCCTGGAGGGAAATTTATGAAAGTTCGAGTAACTGTTAATCTAGGTGTACTTTCAAGTAAAATTTCTGTTAGACAGAAAAGATTTTTGTCTGTCAATTATTGGGATTACTTGGGAAACTAAAAGCGAGCTTTGCGAGGCAAAGTGAACTCTAACGTAACTCAAGTATTTGTGCTAAGCTGTATAATGATGGCTTGAATTTCGTATGTCAGAAAGGCAAAACTTACAGTATGTCAGCAGGGCAAAACCTTCATTACGGCGATCTCTGTGTTGCTCAATAATGTAAGTGAAATAATCACCATAATAGAACTAAAGTATCATATACATGCAAAAAAGTAAAAAGGGTGTAGTAAGACGAGATAATCAGGCCAATTAAGAAAATAAATAAACATACGAATACCATTAAATATCATTTCACATAGATCCAATCCACAACTCTGATAACTTAAAAACATATACACATAGGCAATATACCCCACCGTAAATGCTCGCAGTTAACTAAAAGCAAGCTCAGGATGCAATATAGGATGACCAAAACCATAAAGTTTACCCAAAAATAAATATTAGCCACTGCGTCTGCAGCCAGCTGAAACATTGATACAGCGGCATTATGCACTAATTCATCGTTAATTAATTATAGACCAAATAGTACTTCCGAAATTTATAAAACATTGTGAGAAATAATTACTTGTAATCAATGGTTCCATTCATAGCAAGTGCATCAGCTAATGCATCCATTTCAAACTTGAATAGCTCGACACCACATTTCTGAAAAAGAAATATTTTAATGAGACAGTTGTTCTGTTTTTAAACGGATGTACACGAATGTACTCAGTATGGAGAAAAGTTGGTAGCTAAATTGATACATATATATATTTGGGTCATTAGCAGCAGCACAAATTTTTACATTACTTAAATTGAAATTGACAAAAAAATGCATTCTACTCAGTCTATGATGCAAAATCATAAATATGTCATATATATAATTTGATTCAGTAGAGACATAATATGTTTATTTTGAACATTCTCACCAAATGGTGCTTGAACAAAAGTAATGAAAAACCAAAACGGATGTCGTATATAGTCCTGATACTGATTATATTAATTTGTAATGATGTGAATTAAATGCACAAAGAATAAGAAAATTTGTTTTGGCGGAAAATGTTAAGAAACTGCCTAATATCCTAACAGTACACTCACAGATTTTATTCATAGTTTGAGAGACTTTTTTGTTTATAACGCCCCAAGCAACAAAGGTATTAAATTTATATACGGTTAGAGATGATATGGTATTCCCACTATGTAAAACTAGACATTTAAAATAACTCACATTTTGAATTTTTATACTTTTCATTAAAAGTTTTAAATGTAGAAAGGTACATTAAAATCTAGTTACGTAGCGTGGGCACACTTTGAAATGTGAACAACAAACTCTCTTTGTACTTTTCAAATTCTTTTTCATGGTCGTTGTCTGACGGACAGTTCCCGATATCTCCTTTAATATACATTTGTACCCTACCTTGAGTCGTTTAGTAAATTCGTCTTTAGTTATATCAAATTGTACACTTTTGTCGAAACCTCGAAGTAGTTCTACAGGACGTATTCCTAATCGTTTCATATAAGCCAGTAATCTCTGCATAGCAGTCGCCTGTAAGACTTCAGAAAAAACAAAGGTTTTTATTTGCAATTTTACAACTTACACGCTCTTTCAAGTTGACATATTGTCTTATTTTTTTGTTGCTCTTTAGATCCTTTTGTGCTCATCTGAACTAAAGATGAATGACCAGGTGAGCTGTTGTGATCGCTTGGCCTCCCTTGTCCTTAATTTTTTACAATTTAAGTATTGCAGTAGCGGAATTTTTACCATTATGGCAAAGATTACTTAAAAATAGAAAAAAACGAATAAGTTCAAAGTCTTCTTTCATGGATGGTTAGATGAATTATTCTTGAACGCTAGCTCACGAGGTAACAGTCTGCATGAAGACATATCCGAGCCTACCATTACTTTGCTCTTACTCCTAGATGCCACGTACTTGGCGGAGAAGAAGCGATACTACTTTTAATTATTTGGTTTGACCCGGCCTGGGCAAAGTCTTCTTTGAAACTACTTGGCCAACTGGGAGGTCCCCTTTGTATACCATAATAGGTGGCTTTAAAAAGTAAGAACCAATATGACTGACGTTACTAAAAATAGAAAAGTCAGCAAAAATAGATATTTAGAAATGTTCTCTGAAAAAACTGTAAAAACGTGACCAAACTTCGTGAACCAATAGGACAACCTTAATAAAAAGTAGAAAAATAAATTAAAAAAAAACAATATATTATGAAGTCTCCTATGAAACCAAAGGGCTAATTGGTACCACCCTTTGTTGTATGGTCCTTTGCTTGTTCCTTTCAAATATTTGGCTTGAGGTTTGTACCTTGTATTAGTATGTTGGCATCTATTTTTGAAAAGACAGAAAAAATCCGAGAATAGATATTTTACTAAGTTTTTTTTACAGAACCAATGGGCAAAATGGACTTGGGTGGTTCCTTTTGAAAATTATATAATAAACCTGACCCTTGACCTATGTGACAGTCGTTACTAAAAAATATATTAAATCGACAGATTAATATTATATGGTTATTACATGAATATTGGTGAATATTGTTCCGAACAGACTAGTGAATATTGTTCCGAACAGACTAGTGAATATTGTTCCGAACAGACTCTATATTGCACGAGCTTACCAGTACAATATGATGTACTGCTATGGACACCATTCTGAAATAAACTAGTATCGAACTAGTGCGAATATGAACGATACAACTCTTATTTGCACGATTTCAGAATATGAAGTCACTTCGAAACCTGGGGAATATCTCAGTGGTTCTTGAAAATAAAATCTTCAAATTTGTTCTCATTTACATTATACTTATTAGTAGCTCAAATCGGCTCCTTAAAGTTTTATTAAAAGTAGTTTACAGTTAAAAAGCTTTATGTCAATTTACATTGACCGTTCAAATTCAGAAAGTAGTTGGACATTTGACGAGTATTTATATGTTTTTCTCATTTTGTAGTTATTGAAATTTGAAATGAATTCCTGTGTATCAAAATAAATTTTTAATCTTATGGTGTCATTTAAACTTACCGAATCGTTGCCCAAGAACATCTGGCGTGTGAACAACATCACCATGTGTGAAAATAAAAGACCTTTGTCTATTTATTACAACTGCTAGGAGTGCTGTCTCACTAAGTACTGGAACACCCTGTGTAAATTTGAAATAAATTCAGTTATTATCAATATTATTTTTCAACCTGAAATACATTTCAATAAAATGTCTGAGACACTCAACGGGTGTAGGCCTGTTGGATGAGTTTTTAAGTCAACAAAATTTCGCACTTTTTAATATTGGAGTATGAACAGGGACATGAAACTTCGTCACAAATTCTTTTGATGTCAGTCCATTGATTTCATCACTCTAAGAGCCAAATGATATCTTCCGACAAAACTCACGAATTTCCATAAGCAAAAAATTTCACAAAAACCAATTCTAGAAACAATCTTTTCTCTTTGTAGGCTTTACTGTGACTTTACAAAGAACAACAACAATAAAAGCCCTGTCCCTTTGATGGTTGTGTATATCTAGTGATTTCATCTAAAAGAATTAATCCGCCATATCCAACCTTTCTCTTTTATATGCAACTTACTTATTACTTACACAAATGTCTAAAAGCTTTAAGGCACTGGTCTTTGTCTCTGCAGCTTCAACAAGATCCATTGCTCCTGTTGTAGTAAGTGGATTATCTCCAATCTAAAAATTCAAAACTACATAAAAATTAACGTTCTCTTGTAGGAAAAAAGAACAAAAGCCATTTTGTTATGTTTCATGAACTAAAACACAATTCCTTTTGTCTAATAAAAGATACTAAAACGTTTCTTATACTCTTCGAAAACTTTTGTAACATAAAAAAATAAACAATTTAAGAACAAATGTTTTACCGGAATACTAACATGATTTATATTATGAAATAAAATCTAACCTTAAGTCCTTGTAATGTACGATTTTTCTGTAATGCTCTACCAAGTATCTCCGCTGCTTTCCAGTTAATCCTGTTATTAGATATGTCAATATGCTGCAGGGTTGTATTCCATTTCAAAGCTTCACACAGTGCCAATGTTCCTTCATAACCTAATCCATTCCAGGATAAATTAATTAACCTTAGGCAAGTATTTACCTGAAACACATATTGATTATTTGCACCTTCAAATACAATATATAGGTAATTTATGCAGGCAACAATTTTGCAACAACTAGAAAATCAAAAATGTTGCGAAGTCGTCTTATGGTCATTTCCATTAACAGCCACATAGACGAAAAAAAAAAACATCTGAAAATAAGTTGCTCGGAACACATTGAAAATGAAATATTTTACATATCACGTAAGCAACAATCAATAGAAATTGTCAAAATGCTGGTTTAAACCCATTCTATACCTGTCCCAACATAAGCTGGCTTTTCATGCTACGTATTACCTTCCATAATAAGTTAGAGGTTGTTAAAGCAATATTAAAATGGGATCAGAATTAAGCTTTTTGTTAAAGAAATGTACAACCCTCGTATAAAACAAATATATGTTTACCTTGATTCCTTTAAATATCGCAACTGCCCCTTTGCCCCTAATACTATTCCAACTAAGGTTCAGTTTTTCCAATTTTTTGTTCTCGACTGAAATATAAAAAAGATATATTCGATTAATAGACTATACTTATACAGTCAATTCTCGTTATGTCGAATCCATTGGGACCTGAAAAAGTAGTTAGACTTAAGCGTAAATTCGAGATATCAGGAGTAAATCTGTAGATTTACTGCTGTTGAGGGTACAAACAGATAATTTGAGTTACCCAGAATTTCGACTTAAATATTCGAGATAAATAGAGTCAACTGTATATGAATTGGGATGAGTGGATATTTTTCATTTAAAACAACATGTTACTGTTATATTAAACTTTGTTCAGCAGTGAAAATTATAACTATTATTCTTCCTGGTGACAAACTGAGCCAAGATATACACATTTCTAGACAACTTTCGAGAAACTTCGCTGTGCAGAAAATTCTCAAATTGTAATTATTTTCCTATCATTATCTCAGAGAACTAAATTTTCACAATAGTATTGATTTTAAAATGTAACTCATTACTATTTCACATGTATTTCTATATCTTATAACTCTTGTCAAAATGTTAAAACCCGATAATTAGTAACTAAAATTGTTAAATTTTATGTGATTAATTTTAGGCTCCAAATGTCCCAATCTAATATTTATGCTTTACTTTACAAACGATAAATATCTGAATTTTACTGTACCAATGGCAGATCCGAGAACACTTCCACTTCTGCTGCAGAAATCGTTCTTACTAAGGTCAAGGCTAGTTAAGGTGATATTTTTCTGAAAATAAACATCGCAATCAATTTAAATAGATTATGATCATATTGTGAAAAGTAAACATTCTGTGTCCATTAATATTATGTTTCTAAAGCTAACTAGAGTTGTTATAAGCAAGAAATTGTAAAGTTTTAGAAATTGCATTAGGCTTATTAGGGCAGCCAGTATTGTTGCAGGAAGCCAGAGTACCCGGAGAGAACAACCGGCCTAATGGCAATCCTAGTCAATTAAGATTGGAGTCGAACGCACCCTCGAGGTGTATTCTAACTCACAACCTTAGTGCTGACCACCAGTTACCATGAACTACCTAGACAATTTAACCACCACGGCTCCTGGACTTGCACTATATAGCAAAAAACATTATCGACTTTTCAAATCTCAAACCCTTTTGTCTCAAAGTAATTTGTAACAAGATAATACCTTACACTATATTTACTTTTGATATCTCGAAATACTTTTGGCATTTCCTCTAACTTTGGGTTGATGAGAATTAATTTTATAATGGAAACTCGGCCAGACAACATACATTCAATAAAAACTAGCACCAGTTAAGTTACTCTGCATTACACTTTTCAGGTATAACATGTAGAGTTTAACAGAAAAGCTTTGAAAATCATCTTGTTGAAAATTTATGTCATCAAAATCAGGTCAAACTTTTAATTTTATTCTTAAAGTATGGCATAAAAACTGTGTCAATATTCACTTACAGCTATACCTCTTGATAAACTTAAAGCTGATTCGTATTCAAATTTGTTTTCTGAAATCAAATGAAATCAAAAATATTTTGTTTCTATTAATATAATGCGATGTATGTACAATGTTAGTATGGGATCTGTGCCCGTATTCATAAACCTTCTTAACTTAAGTGTTTCCTTAGTAAAATGTTAAATTAAGTAGCTTTATGAACACGGGCCCTGAATCTCATCAAGACCGATAAGCATTTGTTTTCATCAGCCACTGTTCAGATGATTTGTTAATTGTTTTTTGGTATGCGTTTTCCGTAAATTTACAAGAAGAAAAGTCTGGTGTCGTACATGTATATGAAATGTAAGATATCAAACATAAAACCTCTATTCTCAGTTTAAAGTAGAAAGTCCAACTCGTGAATACTTCTGTAGAATGTATGTGGTGATAATTTTGACAAAAATTGAACATAACTCTAAGAATTCGTGTGACATAATTGCAAATCTTTTGAAAATAAACTCATTGTAGTAAAGGATAGACATCACAGGTCCAATACCGTGTATTTCATAATAAGAAAAAGAACGTTTTATCCCCTTTCTGACTAAGTTTTGATTTCAATTGTTCATAGATCTCTTCCGTGTTTTGGATTGTTGTTTTGGTTCTAAACATTTTAGGCTTTCAGCACAACTGATGAGGCTTAAATCGACGAAATGTGCACATGTGTTGCATCAAAATTGTGTCACAGAATTTATCCATTATTCACAGATAAATAATCATAAAAAAATACACATACATTATATACTTTGCAGATAGTATACATTAACACTATTAGTTTTAAATAGAATTGGTAAATCACCTGACAAATTTAGTTGCTGCAGAAATTTGGTCTGCATTATGGCAATGGATAAATATTTAGCTGCAGTAGGACCCAAACTATTGTTGGCAAGATTCTGAAAAAAAATTGACCATATTTATGATTTTAGTAACATGCAGGTTAAACATAAAGGAGACTATCCAAACACTTTATGTAATTCGTTCCTTTACAAACTTGGAATTGCATTTTCTTGGCTTTGCTTACATGTTTAGTATTAAAAGATATAAAAAAAATATTATCAATGATACATATAATAGAGCATAACATACATAAGAAACTAAATCACGTATTCTTGGAACCTAGTTCACATACCAATCTGCAAACTGAAACATTTTCTAGTAACATTTCAGAGACATATCTACTCCCCTCGTCTTGAAGGTCCACTCCATCAAGGTTCAATGTTTCAACTTTCATATTTTCCTGAAAATGAAAATCATTTTTGATATGAAAAAAACATAACTGTTCTACCTCAGTTTGAGGTGAAAACTCCAATGGAAAATTTGTATATCTATCATTTTTTTAGCAATATATAAGGCTTCTGGAAGAAGAACAGTAATAAAGTATTTGTTTCTTCGTTCGAACGTTTGTCAAGTAAAACTCTGTCAGTTTCATGTTAAGAATTTTCAACCCTTTCTACGGTTAATATAGGGGCCTCGGTGGGCGAGTGGTCTAGGTAGTTCGTCATGACTACTAATGATCACTATCCTGTCAACACTGAGGTTGTGAGTTCGAATCTCACCTGTGGCGAGGTGTGTTCGACTCTGATCTAAACTGACAAGGATTGCCAATTTTCCTACCGAAGGTCGGTGGTTCTCTCCAGGTACTCCGGCTTCCTCCACCAATAAAAACTGGCCGCCGCGAAATAGCCAAGTGTGCTGAAAACCCCAACTAAACAAACGGTTAATATATTCGACTACAATAGGATACTGATATCTGCAATGACATAACATGTTATACTTTCTTAATTTACAATTATGAAACACAAAACTACGAAAGCCCAGAAGGGTCATACTAGTATTAGAATCTAAATTCCAAATTCGATATTCAATATCTGAAGTTCGAAAGTTCGAATATCTTAATTTCGACAAAAGACCTCAAATATTGTGTGCAGCAACAAAGTAAGAGTTATAATTCGAGATACCTATGAATTTTTGAAATATCATGATTAAATACATGTATAGTGTAATCTTGAAACCAACGAATAACTTTGAGATAGGAAGCAATTTCAAACAAATCCGTTCTCCTAGATCAATCATTGGAGATCCTAGTAAAGGGAAATAGAAAATATTCTGGCGGGAAAAAAATCAAAATTCCAGACCCGTATGCCTCTCTAAAAAAAAACTCAAACAGCTGTTCGGTTATATCGTTAACAATTGTTACTTTCGAACTGGAAGTGTAACACATGAAAGTCTGTTGATATTTGATTGTTATTTTTAGAAAAAAATTCTTATTTTCTGGGTGGATGGTATCTTATACTTACAGTTAATGCAAGACATAAAGGTCTGATGGCCATTGGTCCGAGTGATCGTGATGATAACGACATCATTGGTTTGTCCAGTGACTCAGTGATTTTCTTTTGAGGAGGATAGTTACCAAGCTGTGAACATGCTGTCTTATATGTTTGGATTGACGCCTCTGTATTACTCATTCTTTCTAAAATAGTGTTAAACAACAAAATGGATAACAGGAAAGGTCAACAAGGACATAACAGTCAATGATAGAAAGAACCCGGTCAGAAAATAACATAAAAAAGCACAAAACACAAACATAAACACAACTGAGAGTCAGGGTAGTCTGACTTGATACAAACATTGACCAGTGGTGGGATTTAACCGAATTAATGAGTACCCAAATCTCTACCTTTATCTATCCTGAAACGATGGGGTATAAAACCTATTACAGAGGCCAATACAGTATGATTACCAACAAGGTGACCGCTGGCTAGAACTGAAAAATTTGGTTGGATGGTACATAATTCAGTTAGCAAGATCAGAATGTGCTCGTTTTAACTGTAAAACTAGTTAACACTCTCGTAGCTGTAGGTCGGATAGTGTCGCTCTTTTAAACGAAAAAATCAGGAATAAAATTCCAATAAAGGGTTTAATGCTATCACGTCATAGAATTCAACAGAAATCGGGAATTTACCTAATATACTTTAATATGAAAAAGCAAAGTTTAAACGTAACATGAGAGTTACATCCCAATGATATATTAGTGAAACCAAATATTACTGCTGATATTAGATAATGTATTGATATCGATTAAATAAATGTTAAAGCTTTGAGGGATTTTTAGTTGTATATCTAAAATTATTACGGAAACAACTGAAATAAAGCATATAAATTCCCAAACAAATCCTTAAAACAAATAAATTCCAAAACAAACCCCTAAAACAAATAAATTCCCAAACAAACCCCTAAAACAAATAAATTCCAAAACAAACCCCTAAAACAAATAAATTCCAAAACAAACCCCTAAAACAAATAAATTCCCAAACAAATCCCTAAAACAAATCAATTCCCAAACAAATCCCTAAAACAAATAAATTCCCAAACAAATCCCTAAAACAAATAAATTCCAAAACAAACCCCTAAAACAAATAAATTCCCAAACAAATCCCTAAAACAAATAAATTCCCAAACAAATCCCTAAAACAAATAAATTCTAAAACAAATCCCTAAAACAAATAAATTCCCAAACAAACCCCTAAAACAAATAAATTCCCAAACCAATCCCTAAAACAAATAAATCCCTAAAACAAATAAATTCCCAAACAAATCCCTAAAACAAATAAATTTTAAAACAAACCCCTAAAACAAATAAATTCCAAAACAAACCCCTCAAACAAATAAATTCCCAAACAAATCCCTAAAACAAATAAATTTCCAAACAAATCCCTAAAACAAATAAATTCTAAAACAAATCCCTAAAACAAATAAATTCCCAAACAAATCCCTAAAACAAATAAATTCCCAAACAAACCCCTAAAACTAATAAATTCCCAAACAAATCCCTAAAACAAATAAATTCCCAAACAAACCCCTAAAACTAATAAATTCCCAAACAAATACCTAAAACAAATAAATTCTAAAACAAACCCCTAAAACAAATAAATTCCAAAACAAACCCCTCAAACAAATAAATTCCCAAACCAATCCCTAAAACAAATAAATTCCCAAACAAATCCCTAAAACAAATAAATTCCCAAACAAATCCCTAAAACAAATAAATTCCCAAACAAATCCCTAAAACAAATAAATTCTAAAACAAACCCCTAAAACAAATAAATTCCAAAACAAACCCCTCAAACAAATAAATGCCCAAACCAATCCCTAAAACAAATAAATTCCCAAACAAATCCCTAAAACAAATAAATTCTAAAACAAACCCCTAAAACAAATAAATTCCAAAACAAACCCCTCAAACAAATAAATTCCCAAACAAACCCCTGAAACGTTCGCTAAATATTATCTGAAATAGTTGTCACATCAACCTTATACAGTACATTTTTACGCATATATTTACAATTGGTTCAAGGTGGAGTAATAACACATTAATAAACAGACTGCAAATAAAAATATCAAACCTCATAGGAAAGCTGTAATTATGTAAAGAAGCTATGATATGGACCGAACATGTGATTGTCCCCATGATTTACCTTCTTTTTATTGAAATATTACTCGAATATATTTTCTTATTTTGTAAAAACTTAAAATTTATAAAGATTATAACCTGTTTGCACTTTATTAAAGGGTAATAACTCGAAACAAAAACTGTCCGGTAAATCAATAGCGAATCATGTCGACAAAAAAAAGCAAAACACCGAAAAATTAATATAATATGTAAATCAAGGAGCAAACCTACCGTGTTCCGAAATTGTCTAAATGTTTAAGGCCTTTCAGTGACTGTAATGCGAAGAACAGTTCCTTTGCTTAAAGTTTTGTTTGATATACTCCAAAATTTTACCAGTGAACGTTTTGAATATATTAAAATGCTAATTATTTTTTATTTATATATTAATTGAAATATTCTATTCTTTATCATTAAAATGATAAAAGAACGCAGAATACCAGTTCCTTCCCGTGCTGTTCATCACATACCAGTTGCATCTATAATACTAAATTTACGAATTAGCCGAATTTTGTTTGAAATTACGGAAGAAGAATAAAACAAATTAAAAACATTCTCCTTCGAGTGGGATGTTTCCGCTTCATGTATTCAGGATTGTTTTTTCTACCATTATGCAATTTCTCCTAACTATAAACATTATGAACTTTGAAGATTATGAAGAAGTAAGGCAAAGTTCAGAGGAATTCCTAACTTAATTGGTTTTTGGATTGCTCGGATGTTTACTTTGCACAAAATGATAAAACCAACCATTATCCATTTTTACATTATTTGTCGTGTGACCTGTCTAAATATATCTCTACCATACAATTCCCTGTAAGCCCTAGATAAAAATATTTTTAACAAATGGTCATCTTTATCATTAATGACGAAATTTATCTCGGACATCTTTATAAACGTGGACAGCACACGCAGCCACACACTAAAAATGCTTTTATCGTCTATTGGATTTATTCGCTTGCCCTGCCCATGATGACAATGAACAATTGGAACAATTATTTTCCAAAAATATGCTCTACTTAACTCACGGCATCTTTTGAAAAATTCATCCGTCACTAAGGAAATGTTTATTCATATTCTTTTTCATATTTATTCTGAATGAAAAAGGTAATGCATTATGAAATGTGTATTTAATGAAAGCTTTTCATCAAGTTCCAGTTCAGAATTAATTTTAACATAAACATATTGACAATTTATGTGGTTGTATTTTCGTCATAGATTTTGACTATGATGGAACCTTAAGGTCCAGTTTGGTAATTCTACGTGGCATACAGTCTACTTCATCTGTGGATACATCTTCGGTAGTAACGAACAACCGTATGACAATTAGGTCACGTTGACCTACATTTAAGGCTTCATTGACTTTGGTTAAAGTTTGCATTAACACCCATTTCTGGAATACTACAGCATATATAGACATGAAACTATCAGTTGATACCACCTACTTGACAGGAAAGTTTATGGGAAGCCTGCCACAACATCCACATTGAGTTCCTGTTCCACGAATGCCATGGCCGCAAAAACTTTTTAAAGTCAATATGGCCACCACAAAAAAAATACTTATTTTCCCGCGCTCGCGCGGGTTCAATGTCTAGTTTTCTATATATCAATCAACATAATTATATTAAATACTAAAACAAAAAGTGATTTTTTCCGTTTGCCTGTACGGGGATTGTAAATCCATGTTTGAGTTAATTTTATGCGTGTGCTTATAGAGAGTGGCTTATGGCCAATATGTGCTCAATATATAACCTGTCATAAATGTCTTATTCTACTAGTTACTATTAACAATATTTAAAATTTTCCAGCAAACTCCAAGTGGACAAACATTCAAGCACCCGACTTTGAGTATTGATAAGGAAGTAATGCCATTTTGCGCTGCATCTATTTCACTTCTAGGCCATTTACAAAAAAAAATAAATAAAAATTTTAAAAAATCGCATAATGGCCTTAAAAATCTCTTGGGTAAATAGCCTCGTATGTAGTCAAATTTGCCAAATTCATGTCTCTCGAGAAGGACACTCAGAAACAGTTGATCTTTTTTTTTGCTGTAAGTGAGTTTATATATCTTGTTTCATATGACAGTAGAATAGTTTTGTTCTGTGTGTCTTTCTTGGCAATATTCTAAAAAAAAGATACGTCTACAACATCCTTGGCATTTGAGCCAAATCGCCTCCATACATGATTTTTGCAGGTAGAAAACAAACTTATTTAATGATAAAGCACAACATTTCTGTTCATATATAAAAATGCATTGCATACAAAAATTTACCATAGAAAGTAGGTAAACATTTAATATTTAAAAAAATAACGGTTATATGTGAAACAAATACAAAGGAATGTGGCCCTACTCCTACTCCTAAAACAATCCTTCTAAACTCGTTCTAAAGATTAGTTTTTAGACTCGGGATCAACTCAGCTAATGACTTATTAGCTGTCTCAATAAGGCATAAACAGCAATTCTAATATGACGTACCGCTTTCACTATAGAAACACAACCGTGTTCTATATGGAACAATTATTATTGACACATGCGTACAATGCGTTGTTAACGTGAAGCGTGAAGCACACATTCATCACTAAACTGTTGTATTTTGTTGATAAAATAAAGTTTCAAAGTCATATTCTTCCATCTCACTGGATCTATCTTATATATATCGCTTTGCAAACATTATACTAAGCTCGAAATTACAACAACGATAACTGTTACGCGAAATGGTATGACCGTCGAAGTGCAAGTAAAGTCAAGAAATACCAAAGGGATATTCGAAGGAGAGAAAAATCGTTACAACTGACAAACTCCGGAGAACAACGAAGACAAGACCAAAACAATACATGCACTACAATTAAAAACTAAAAACGTATGAACCCCACCAAAAAACCGGGGGTAGACTCAGGTGCTCCGGAAGAGTAAGCAGTCTCTGCTTCCTGCAGGACACCCGCCATGCTGCTCATGTCAAATCCGGTATGAGGAAGGGATAATATCAATGGAACAGGTCCATTTTCATTTGGGAAACGGTTTTTTCATACCTGTCAACCAAGTCATGATGACGCCCATAAAACTTTAATAAGGATGACTTCAGCTTAGGAGTAACGTACCCCTGTCTGAGCAACTTTTCTGTCGGGAGCCGGGCTCTGTCCAGGAAGTCAATGTATATGTCACAAGCTCTGGAATAACGTATGAGTTGTGAAATGTATACTGCAAGGTCACAATCCAAGGTAAAACGTCATACATTCAAATGACGCCAGATCGACAGTCAAAAACGGAAAATCGTACGTTGTACAGGATCTGGAACGCTGGTATTTGCTTTAAAATCTCACAAAAATGTAAGTCTGATTTTATTTTGTTTGTTTGAAGACATTTTAACGTTTTTCTGTAAAAGTTTTTGCCTTGTTAAAATCGACATGGCTGTCCGTATATGACGCCTAATATGGTTCGCTTCGATTACAGAAATGATGCATATTGTCCTATTAGAATCGAAATAATTCATTGGTGCCATACTCTATGGTTATTTAAACAAGGTTAGGCCTTGTATTTGTTAACATTTTACACCTCACTAACGCTCGGTGTAAAATATAAACAAATATAACGTCTAACCATGTTAAAATAACCATAGAGCATGGCACCAATGAATTATTTCTTAACTCGTTAGAGAAATGTCTTTTTTATGGATAACCACTTTTGATACAAAATTGTTTAATATAGCAAGTTTCATTTCTAAATCTATTACTTAAAATTATAGGTTCTGGATAAAGTATAATAAAAAATCAAACAAAAGTTACCAAAAATCTTAAATGAAACACCCTGTCTAGATTCTAAATAAACCATTGACATGAGAAAACCTCTGATAAAACCAGGTGCTGGATTACAACAGGCACACGGTGCTTTAGTTCCTTAGTGAAGACTACTTATGCACAACGACTCCTCAGTGAACATATAAAAATGTTTTCCTATGCCATCTTGTGTCATTTACGATTTCCACATATCCTAATCTGTAAAAAGCTTTCTAAGATTTCAAGCCTCACTCTAAATTGTGGATCAGAGGTTGTGTAAAGACATACAAATAATCAAACATTTGTCACAATAAATTACCTTTCCTTGGTGATGGTATATCAAGGTCTGTGTCAAAGTCTGAAGAAATTTCTTCTGGATACACAATTTTCTTTTCAGTTTCATCGTCCATATCATCTAAACTGTCATTATTGTCAGTTGTTTCATTAAAAATTTCATCTTCAATTTTAAATGTAATTCTTGGTACTCTATCCATGACTGAATATTTTATGAATGTTTCCTAACTTTATACCTCTTTATACTTTCATTGTAAAAAAGACAGATTGCGCAAAAAAGTCCTTAGAAACAATGTTTAGCTGAACTTTAAGTTCGTTAATAAGTAAGATAATATATTTTGTTAACAGAAAACATTAGTCAAATATTAGTCAATAATAATTAATAATTAAGAGGAATGTCTAATAAGTTTGCGAAGCATAGTGAGGAACCTTATCATGTGCAACTATATGATGATTTATTAATGAAACCGATAATATGTCACTTTGTAACTTAGTTTATCTATAATAACTTTACTTCAGGGGATAATAGCTGTCAACCAGGAATCATAGTCTGTGACCTTAGATCGATACTACAAGGTAATTAGAAAATAAAGTTATTCCACACTCAAACGGATTAAAAAATGTAGGAGTCAAAAATTTATCAAATTTTATTCACTTTTATTTTCCTAAATTCGTACAGTTTCAACTTTAATTCATTGGGATTTTCTTTAAATTTTTCCTGGGAATTTTATTATCCCTTTTTTAGCTTTACCTTCCACGTAAACAGTTGTATATATGCACGTGTTTTAATTACGACACAAGTCGATGTCTTAGAAAAAACTCTTAATTTTAGGCATGTGTTGAAATTGCAAAGGTCGTCCTGAATTAATATGAAATATTGCGCTTTAAGGGGTAACTTAACACTTTGACTAAAATACTTTTGGCTCGTTTAATCGTCAAAAAAATTTTACGAAATATTTACTTTGACCTGTTGACAAAAATATAAAAATTTCAAGAAATTTGAATCACATAATTTATGGGAATAATTTCATTGGATATATAGCAGTTTGACCAACACTTATTTTGATCATTGAGAAGCTTGATTTCTCTTTACTAATAGAACGACACTTATTTTGATCATTGAGAAGCTTGATTTCTCTTTACTAATAGAACGTTCAGCTGGTTTTTAAAGAGTTATCTCACTTATGTGTTCTGTACCCTCTTAGACAAACAATAAGAAAATATAACAAAACAGAAAAAATAAACATACAAACTAACATATGACAAAGAGTGTTATTAAATTGGCCAAAACTTGCTATGATATTTTAAATAGGCGCAGTGTCAATAATTCAGTCAAAGTATTTTAATTTTAATACTTCCTTAATTTTAAATTTTCATATTGATAATATAAATTAAATCGTTTCTTAGGTACCTATAATTATGTTTAATATTTCTACATAAAATTCTCTCAGAACTCATAGTGGTTCTAGAGGTTGTTGACTTTTATTTATTATGAAAACTGTCCTTATGTGCATATCTTTAAAAATTTAAATTGTGTTATTAAATGTTATGTAAAAAGTCAGACTATAATAAAGTATTTGAATGTGAACTTGATAGACAAAATAAACAGAAGGAAATTAACAAAAACCCCAAAAATGGTATTATTTTTTTTACAAGATTATTAGCATAAAAAAAAACAAGTTAGTGATACATGTATGTCGCCACACTCGGCGCTATAAGATAATTGATCACTGAAGTTGTCTGAAAGCATTGGTCATGCAGAATTGTGACATGGCGTTTAGATTATGGGAATGAAAATTGAACTTGATAAATGTAAGTATTTTGGCTTTGCCGCAATATTACAAAACGATTGGTCATTAAGGTAATTAAAAAAAGAGAACAATATGAATATTATCCAAATAACTTCGTCCGGTATCTCAGTACTTCATTATTATTCATGTTCAACTTCTGTTCTTCCGTTATCTGTTCACACCAGCAGCTGCAATCTCTACAGTCAAAGAACACCATGCTCATACAAGCTCCAAAGAGACGATTTGATAGAGCGTTCACAAAGTTCTGTGATTTTCTAAGTGTTTTAAGACTATTTTTTTCACTGTATTTTTGGTCCCCTTTTTAACATTAATTGTTTTTTTTTTTTTTCGTTGTATTTTTAAATATTTCAATCTTATGCAAGATTTTTTAAAAACACTATATTATTTTCTTTTGCTTCTTTTAATTAAGTCTCCCAAACGAAGTGGGAGACTTATAGATTTTGATTTGCGATTTTTATCGAACATTTTTTTCTTCCTCTCCGATTTTGTTCGGTCGGATTCTCAATAACCACCAGAGATATTGAACTGAACTGAACTTTATTCTCATAAACCATATTACATAGTTACAGAGAAAATAAATACATATAATATAGATAGATACAAATAGTGCATATATGTGTGAGCATTGATGACTGAAATACATGAATTATTATTTTAACCAGGAGGATAGACTTTCACATTAATGAATTTAATAAATCTACATAGTTTTTCTAAAACAATGACATTTTCGGAACAGAATAAATTTTGAAACTTTAATGTATTACAATTTACATTGCAATATTGTGGTAAATACTTCTTTCTCTCTGTGTTAAAAAAGGTACATGTCATAATATAATGATATTCATCAGCTACGTCAAGAGAGCCGCAAAGATGGCAGTGCCTTTCATTTCTCGGGGTATTCTGCCATCTTCCGGTTTCTATTGGTAGTCTGTGGTTTCCTGATCTAAATTTACATAATGTAAGTGCAAAACTGTAGTTCAACAATGAAAAATAAGGTTCGAATTTTAAGTCAGTTTTGAAAATGCGATAACAAATGGCCTTTGAGGAGTTGTATAATTCAGCGGACCATTCTTGTAAGAATTGGTCTTTTAATCTTAATTCAATACTACCAACTAGCCATTTCTCCATTTCAACATCTTGGTTTTGCCAAATATTTGACATTCCCGAATGATCAAAAATGTTCTTCAGAAATGTCATCCATTTATTGTCAAACCCATAATTGTTAAAATTGATAAATAATAGTTTATATAGTATAGATGAAATCTTTTCATCTTTTTCATGAATTAGACGACACCAATATTTAACCATCTTTAATTTAATAGTTATGGATAAGGGGTAGCGACCCAGTTCTCCGTATACAATGAAGTTTGGTGTTGACTTTTTCAAGCGTAAGATATGTTTACAAAATCGTAAATGAACACGTTCTAAAAGGTCGAGATTTTCGAAACCCCAAACTTCAGATCCGTAGGTGAGTATTGGAACTACAATTTTGTCAAACATTTCTAATTGACACTTAATTGATAAATTATTTATTCTGCACTTCTTTATTACACCATACATAGCTTTTGTAGCTTGTTTTTGCAAATATTGTCTGGTGGTGAAAAAAGAACCACTTCTTGCAAAATATACACCTAGATATTTATAGTTTTTAACAATTTCTACCTCTTCATTTTCAATATAAAATTTGAGATTGTTTGGCAATCTCCCCTTTGAAAAAATGAGAATTTTAGTCTTGTTTGTGTTTATTCTGAGCTTCCATTCTCTACAATATTCAGAAAATCGATCTAATAAAATTTGCAGATCCTCTTTACTCTCTGCCAATAAGACTGTGTCATCAGCATATAAAAGAATGAAAAATTTGAAAAAAATAACCAATTCAATTTCTATATCTCTATTAATTGATTGTAATCCTGAAATATTTGAATTTTCTAGATATAAATGCAAATCGTTTAGAAACAGAGCGAAAAGCAAAGGAGAAAGGTTTTCTCCTTGTCTCACTCCTATCTCACAAACAAATAAATCTGAAATCTGATTATTATGTATAACTCTTGATTTTGCATCATCATACATATTTTGTATAACTCGTAAAAATTTTCCATTTATATTATTTGCTAAAAGTTTAAATAGTAAAGAATTTCTGTGGACGAAGTCAAATGCCTTCTCAAAATCTATAAAGGCGCAGTGTAATTTTTTATTCTTAACTGACAATAGTTCAAAAAGAGTATATAATGCAAAAATATGATCTGTTGTCGAATAACCCTTTCGAAAGCCAGCCTGATTTTCATTAAGAATATCAAAATTTTCCAAGTAATTACCAAGTCTGTCATTGAGAATGGATGTAAAAATTTTTCCAAGACATGACAAAAGAGTTATTGGTCTATAATTTTTAGCCTCTAATTTGTCTCCCTTGTTTTTGTAAATAGGTATAATATTACCGATGAGCCAAGCTTCCGGCAAAATACCTGTATCGAAAATCAAGTTAAATAAATCAACATAAATAGTTATCATGCTATCAAGAGAAGAAACAATATATTCATTTATGATTTCATCCTCTCCGGGAGATTTATCATTCTTAGCCTTCTTTACAGCTTTATATATGTCTTCTCTAGAGATAGGGATATTTAAAAACTCGTTTGTCATATCCGAATCGACCTCATTCTCAATTTGAAATTCATCTTCATAATTATTTTTATTTAAATTTTTGTAAAAATCATATAGATTTTCTATAGGGATATTACTCTGATCCCTTTGTTTACCTCTATTAAACAATTTCCAAAATTCTTTTGGATTTTTCTTTATCTTGACATTCATTTCATTACTCATTTCTTCATTAAATTTTCTAATACATTCATTCATTGTCTTCTTATAATGTAATTCACTTTGTCTAAGTCTTTGCTTAAAAAGATTAGACCCATAATGTTTAAATAATCTCTTGGATTTTCTATAATCCTGTTTTGCCTTTTTACAATCTTTGCTATACCATAGTTTATTTGTAGAGTTTGGTTTCTTATTTTCTGTAAAATTATTTCTAACATATGTACCGAATGTTGCCTTGGCAGATTCGGTTAGGACATCACATATATCTGATACAATAGAGTTAATCTTTTCCTTATCAAAATTTTGTAATTCATTCATGCAGTTTGTAATCTCTAGTTGAACTAAATCGATTTTTTCATTCGCAATATTTGATTTAAAATCGTTGATTTTTTCAGGATTCCACTTCTTTATTTTTGCCTTATCATTTAAGATAGGATGAGTGGTGTTTGAATAATTAAAAGTCAATTTTTTACTGATTTCTAGTGAAATAGGACAATGTACATCTGAAAACAGTTTACTGAAATCTAGTATATCAAAATTTTCAATATAATATAAGAATTGTGTACTGCTAATGAAATAATCGATAACACTACAATTTTTACATGTAGGCTTACCGCTATGATTCTTCTCTAATCGACCATTTAAAACATACAAGTTATTGTTTTTACATAAATCTAATAACATTCTCCCATAAGTATTCACAACATTATCTGAACTATTTCGTAATCTTGGAATACCAAGATCATCAAGTATATTTACATCAGAGATCTCATATTGATCAATAAGATTATCTATATATTTGTCTGAATCCAGATCACCATCATAATAATCAGGTAAATTTCCGATTCGGCTATTAAAATCGCCAGTCAAAATAACATAATTTGTTTTATTACAAAATGACTGCAATTCAACCTCGATTTCGTCGTACGCATCTTCTGATGCATATACTGTGTTAGCGGGTGGAATATAAACAATCCCAAAAATAGCATTTTCTGGAGTATTTAAAACTTTTTTGTCAACTGAAAACCATAAAACAAATTGACAATCTGTATCAATACAGGTAATGTATTTATTCAAATATTTCCTAAAGCCTAAAGCAATTCCACCCGATCTATGATTTGTTAATTTCTTTCTATTTTTGAAATGAAATATAAAATCGTCACATTCAATTGTATCAAGGTCATCTAATTTTGTTTCCATTAAACAAACAATATCATATTCTAACAATAAAGATTTAAATTCAGGGTATAAAATTTTAGTTTTGATACCACATACATTTAATGACAATAATCTAATACAATCTTTATTTACAAACAAAGAATTTGTGAGTTCATGTTCACTGTGAAAGTCGCCTGTCAAGTCCGTCTGATCTGTAACGGTACTTCTTCCTCCAAGGTGTTCCTATACACGTCTATGTGTGCGGGGGTCCCAACGGGGTTTATCAAAATCTCTGGATTGAGCGGTGTTTTTCGGTCGCGCACCTTGTCGCTCGTACCGGCGTTGTTGCTGTTCTTCTCCATTGGTTTCCATATCATCTTCCGGAGGTGGAATAAACTCTCGTCCGCCTATAAAAAGACGATCTCGTTTAAAGTGAGCCTTTTTATTCTGTTTTCTAGCTTCTTGGAAGTATGGCCAGAGAACTTTTCTTCTATCGTTTACTTCTTTTGGGAATTGTTCACTAATTCCGTATTTCGAGCCTTTCAATTCACTCGCCGATTTCCTGACCCTTTCTCGTTCTTTAAAATTGGCAAATCGGCACACGATAGGTCTTATCGATATCAAATTTCCGTCATCATTTCTCTCCGTGTACTCTTTTCCAAAGCGGTGTGCCCTATGATATAACGGCTGGTGTTCGAGTTTTAATTGATTTTTGAAGAACTTGTTTAGTATTTGTTCGGTTTCATCAGATTCTTCTTCTTTTGATTTCATCGGAATTCCCGTAAATATGAGATTCTCCCTCATTGATCTCGTTTGTAAGTCTAGGTGACGTTCATTAAGATCTTCCAAGTCACCTTGTAGCCTTAATAGAGCTTTATTTGTATCGTTCGTTTCTATGCGCACGTCAGTGAGTTGAGTGTTCATGTCATCGACTTGCTTTTTATTTGTTTCAAACTGACTGTTTATAAAGTTCATGCCCTTTTCCATGTCATCTACCCTTTTGCTAATCGTGTCTACACTTTTGACCACATTCTGCATTGTTTTGTCAAGTTTGTTCAGTTTTTCTGTTACAACATCTAGTCGAGATAATTTTTCACAAATAATGTCTATCTTTTGTACCAGCGTATCAATTTTACTTGTATCTGTTACACCCTGGTTCATTGTTGAATTCATAATTGGTTGTGGGCAGGGATTAAGTGGAGTACCGGGCACTAGACCATAGCCGGAGTTTGACGGAGAAATTTGCACAAAGTTTGGGTTCTGGATCTGTTGCTGAGGTTGAATAGGGCACTGTTGGAAATGTCTATTTTGTTGTAAAACTGGGGAGTCATAGACTGGTATATTTTGCATCGACATATTTAAAGCACTGGTGATTTCGTGTTTATTTACTATCGGGACACTATTGTTATTGTTTTTGTTTACATTTGAATCATGAGTATTGTTCAACTTTCTCTTATAAGGTACCTCACCGCTACTGTTTTGTTTACTTTTCTTCCTTTTTCTGGTGGATTTTCCCTTCTTCTTGGGACTCATATATAATGTCTATATAGGAACACTATATTCACTTCAAGTTTTGAATATTAGTCTATATATGCACATCAAATTCCATCATAATTTGAAATTTTCACAGGAGCTAGAAAAAATCCGACATGCTGCTCACACATGCGCACTGTAAAAATATGGATCTGAGATTTTCCATTTGCTCCTGGTCGGGGATCACGACTGTCCAGTTGTGTTTTTTTTTTTTTTTTTTTTTTGGTAGGTTTTTTTGTGTTAAAAAGTAATTAATAGTTGTCTTTCTTTATAGATAGATTTAATTTTATTGAGTGAATATGCAACTCAGATATTTTATTATTATTTATGTGGTGTTTTATCTTTAATTATTTTATTTTCTGTCCTTACATCAGATTGTAGATTTTATATAATATTGATACAAGGAAGGCATCAATGTATCAGACATAATTCATTTGCTTGGTCATAAATTAAAAACAATTCTTGTTGTGTTGCAATGATTTTTTATAAATATGATTCATACTTGATGTTGGGAGGACTTATCACGGCAGTTAAGAAGTCTTTTTTATTATTTTTATTTAATGAAACCGAATGCATTTTATGACACCATACAATAAAATCAGTTCTCGTAAACGCTTCAGAAATATTGGGATATATCTCTGTCAATGCAGCATTTCGACAAACAAAAGTTGATGAAGTTTGTCACTGTGATGACTGTAAAACTCGAGTCACAAAAAATACCCATATCACGATTTTCAAGTAACCTCTCAATTAAGTATGCATAAACTTTTTAGGAATAATTTCCCCATTTCAGTTTCTGAAAAACAAAGAATTTATTGAATACAATGTAAGGCATTCGAGATATCAGTTACTTCGTTTGGGAGACTTCGTAACAGTTCACTGTTACAGTTAGTACTCGTTTTAATATTGTTTTAATGTAAAAACTTTTTTTAATAAGATTATGCGCTGTGAAAAATGTTCATTCAAAATCATATGGTAATGAATATTTTTTAACCCATAAATATGAAATATGAGGTTTAAATGTCTGTTAAACAGATGTTTGAAAAATATAATTACCGTGCTATCTAATTACACTAATAATCACCCTATTATCTAATTAATAGATATTAATTATTCTATTTAATTACATTAATTTGACAGATACTGGATAGTGTCCATATGATCCCAGCTATCACGTAATTCGATAATTTATTAGACGGATTTTTATCAAATATTTGAATTGTTTCTTTTTATGTTTTTACATGTGTATGTGTATATATTGTTACTTTAGAACATACAGAGTAGCATTGAAACGCCGGAAGTCTCAATACTATAAGATCATGATATCAAAGAGCTGGTTCAATTGTTCATGCTCAGAAAGGCACCCAACTTCTGAGGATTTAAAATTCAAAGGACACACAATTAGACCTTTCACTAAGCAATTAGCTTATGATACTGTAAAATTAAACTTGAAATATATTAGTCCCCTTAAAAAGGCGACCAAATAAAATTAAATTGTTCATAGACCACCAGCCTGGGGTGGTAAAAAATACTTAAGTTCATCGTAGTAGGATGCGAAATGGAAAACGCATTGATAAATTATCATAGTCATGAGGAAAATCATAAATGATAGATATGACCGTCAGTGAACAGGGTAACACAACTATTTCACTTTAGATAATACATTATTTTTTTTATGTTCGAGATTAAATAAAATGAACTCTCTTAACTGAAGGTATTTTAACAGAAACTCATGCTCATGCAACCGGTACTAAATTAATATCAAATCAAAAGCTCTCTAAATGGAATAAACCTTTAAACTCAGAACTGACCACGGATGTTTGGTCCAAACATACGTTAAACCTGAATACCAACCTGAACGAGTACCATTTTTTTTTTTGCCAAGTTCCGGTCAGCCACCTCCGAGAACAAAAAGTGACTGGAGAAAAAAGAATCAGAAACGGAGTAAAAACAATATGGTCACCCGAAACTTCGTGTGTGGGGGGGGGGGGGGGGGGGTGTAATAAAAGACTAAATGCAACTCTTGAGTCGACAACAACATATTCAACTCAAAATATTCGTTGCCAATTCTAATCGTGAAATGCATGGTATCGATCTATGCTGACTATGTTTAACTGAAACATTGATTGACATCTACGAGTGGTCGTGGACCTGTCATAATGTCTAAGACAATTACTTAATATGACTCTTTTACAAAAAAAATATTTTGAGATGAGATCGCACCCATTGCACCTCCACATGACTTTGATGTTGGAACTGTCTACCATGTTTTCATGTTATGTATAAGCATGAACTGGCCTGAACTTCTGTCCATAAAGATATATTAGCGTCCTTTTCGCTGTTCCAATTTTCTTTCTTTTCCAAACACTGTAAACACGAAAATGTGAATACATTTCGTTCCGGCTTTTAATCTTTTTGGGGAAAAAAGGACATTAAAAAAGTCGCATCTTGCAACCACATAGAATATCGGCAAAACACTACCCAAACAAAAAGACCGTGACAAAAATCCATTTGACTAAAATCCAAATAAAACTCTTGAATACCCAAAGGATGCAACTTAAAGAATTAAATCATTTATTTTTTGCCGGGTTGCAGGAAAATAACTCTCAAGTGCAACAAACGCCTCCTACATCTTTTAATCATGATCATTAAATTGAAATAATACCTTTCAGAGATGACTCGGACCACTAACAGCTACATATTTAATATGGAATCGAGAGACCAATGCAATTATTCAACAGTTGTGATTTTTTTTTCTGAAAGTACCAAAACAGATATTATTTGATATCCAAAAATAAATAACACGTATCTATTTGTTTTTGAACTATGAATGTTCTGGTTATGCTAACGCGACTTCTGTATGATTCATAAGAAAAGTTTTCAGCATATATACAATGCCTTCAGCATATATACAACCAGTATACGGCTCACAGATTATGGTAGGACTCGTAGGGACACCGCCATTTTGAATCAACTGTTGTTGTACACCTTGCACGTTTGAAATCCAAAGGTCTATGCTATCTTGATTTCATTTATTCTTAATGTAAAGCAGTGGCAGTGATCTAGTCTGTAGGTACCATGTCAAACCAGCCGGATGTCAGTAAATGTTGCTAACATAGGAAAGTAGACTAAATAACTATATTTTTAATACTTCATCCGAAATAAGTGTAAAAATAAATCAAACGGTTGAACAGCTTTCTTGTATATGGCATATCATTGACTTAAACACATACCATCTATAACTAATGCATGTTATAACATGTGTATTGAAATAAGTATAAAATTATAATTATAAATCATATTAAATTACACTATTAAAATGTCACGAATTGGTCTAGACCATAAAACATACTTTTAGTCAATTAAAAGATGAAATTCCGGTCACACATTGCCTTCATGCATAACTGTGAGGTTTACTGTGTATATTGGAAACAAAGTGTCGTTGAAAATTTCTCTGATGAAAACATGGCTGGCCTAGATCTTGTTACTTTACAATGAAATAGAAAAAGGGGAATAATTCAATCTTTGATGGACAAAAGTTTAAGTGCTGGAATGATTAAGATAATTTATATAGTGAAAAAATATAATATATTTTATCATAATAGAAAGTAATTAGTTTCAAATAAACTTATAAAAATCAAAATCACAGAAAATTAATATTTGACAAAGTTTCTACAAAAAGTTAAAGGATAAAAAGAATTTTAAATTATTGCAAATCAGTAAAGGTGCCTTTGAAATGGGATTGACAATTCATTCGTATTTGTGCATGATTTTTTTTTTTTTTTTAGATTTAAATAATGAACACTATTTTTTAAATTATACAAACACACCATTATTTTGAATACTTGATAATGTCATGTATACATAATTAGTTTTTAGTATTTTCTATAAACGTAGTGTCTCAAGGCTAATTTCATCAGCTGCAGAACTACATGTATTATAATAACAGATACAGATAAATACTTCATTTATGGATATTTTTTCACACAAAATCTACATAAGCATATAACCAAACTTATTTTGTTCTTCATCTTAAGTTGTAGTGAGGTCTAATACAAGGAGAAAAATCTCACTGCAACATGCATTTCTTAAATATCACCGGCAAATATGTAGGTATGTAGCAAAGGCTGTCATTTTTACTTCAAACACCTCCACTGCAGTTACACAATACAAATTGTTGATTAAAACTACTTATTAATGGCACTTAATACACATTCACACACACACAAACACAGTTATATAGACGAATATCCAGAACATTCAAATAGGTTGATATTGTAATTTTTAGGCCTTTGAACCTCCTTTAATCGTATTCAAATACAATTGAAAACACGATTGTCTGGAAAAACGTTAGGCTTTTAGTTTCAAGATAGCATGATGTTGGTGGTTCCTTTTCATCCAGCAGTATCTACCTTTGCAGCTGGATTTTGTTTTTTAACATGAAAGAATAAAGAAATTATGTCTCCTAACACAATCGACCCGAAAACAGTAACTAGGACGGCAATGCCGACATATCCGATACTTTTAGATGAGGCTCTGTCATCATGAGCACTTGTCTTCGTTCTTTTGTATGCTGTAAAAGTGAATAACAGCATTTTCATATACAATGAAATTACTCATTTCAAATACTGCCTATTTCAGTAAACTTTAAAAGAATAAGCAATTTAGCTTACAATTAAATAATTTACCTTAATATTAATTTAATATTGGATGTTACGCGTCATTTAATTGGTCTCATTTTTTCACCTATCAGGTTATTGACTAAATTTTCTTTTCTACTATGACGTCATTAAAGGGAATCCCGACGTTTTGACGTCAAAACAACCGCTGGAATTAAATAACAAGGATTGATAGTAATTTTGTCTTCAGTCTATTCAAAATAACCTCAATGCACATGGTACACACTTTCAAATAAACCGCTACGCGGGTTATTTAGTGTGCACCACGCGATTGAGGTTATTTCTTTATAGACTGAAAAAAATAAAGTCAATACTTAATATAACAACTCTATGGGATACACAATTAATACTTACATATGTTGTTACATACTACTAGTATCTAGTACATGTATATACGAATATAAAAGAATGAGCATGCTTGACTGTTAAAACGTATGTGAATAGTTTATTGCACGCTGGTGTTCCTTTTTCTTACTTTTTTTCAATCGTGACAGATGGGGATCCAGGGTCAAAGGGTTCCAAGGGGATGAGGGTTTGATAACACAAAACAGTTGTTTCGTGCTATAATTGGAAATCTTAAACGATTTTGTTTGATATCTTTTGAGCGGGATGGCTTTCCAGAATCACATGTCCATTGATCAGCTACTGTGAGATAACCGTTTTGGTTTTCGTATTGTTCGTTCTAATAAAGACTCTTGTTTTTGTGTGTATACCTTATGTTTTTGCTTAGATCAGGAATAATGTGAGGTATTTCGTTTCTGGTTTGTCCGTGTTGAGCCTTTCCATGATCCTACTATCACTGTATGTTTTTTTTTCAATCTCTGTTGTGCTTTGTATTTAATTGATGTAAATTTGATGTATTATTTGTTTTACATAGTAGTATTTTGTGCTCAATAAATTGTTAATTTCGTTACCGATTTCACTGATTTAAGAGGAAAAAGTTCAGACCAATATTTATCTAAGAAACATTGCCTTTTCTAAGAGAAGAAAGGAAAAATAAAGTAAAGAATTATAAGATCACTTGTGTCTCCTGCATTCAGTATTGAGTTCAAGAAATACACCTTTTATTCCTGTGCATATTATAGAGTTAAAAAGTGCGGCCAATGAGTTGTTTGTCATCTGTTCAGATGTCTTATATATAATTTAATATATAAATATATAATAAATAAAACGTTTGTAATATTATTATGTGTAAAATATTATTGCTCAGACTCACATGATGTTGATTTCTTTTCCACGGTTAGAGCTAATTCAAGTTGTTGCAGTTTAGTGGCGAGTTCTTCATCCGTCATATTTGTTCCAACTCTGTTGCAATCACACCAGCATGATTCTGACATAAAAAACACTATTTTTTTTCACATAAAAAACGCATAGTTGTCATTTCTGTTAGATCCATCAATAGAAGGAAACATAACAAATACCCATAGCAGAGGGTTCAGATGGGTAAATGGTAAGTTAATCAGATTCGCTGTCAGTTGATGAATCATGTTCAATACTGACTAAGTGAAATATGGTTTATTCGAGAAAGAAGCTATAATTTAGCCATTACCGAATCAAAGGGGAAGCAAATATAAATGTAAAAATAGCATTGGCTAGAGAAGATCAGAAGAGTCATAGATGACATCCACTGAAATGCAAAAACAGTACAACAACTTCATATTCACAAATAAGACCCTCATAACATGTAATGATAAACAAGCACAGCCACAGAATGGGCAACACTGATCTTCTGTCTATCCAGTATAATTTGAAGCACTTTTAGTATATTTGGAAAGTCAACAATTCATTAGTATTTAAGGAACCAAGAGGTAATTGTTTTTATTTGTATTCTAAAATACATTTTTGCGATTTTCCCTAAAATTAGTAACCATGTGTTTTGAATACTTGAAGTATGTATGTTGCGAAACAGCTCACACGACAATAGAATACGAGGAAAATGAAAGACGTTGACTCTTAGAAATCCAAAGCAAACCCTTGTTCTCACGATAGTCTTGCTCTGGGTTTTTAAGAGGCAACATCTTTCGTGATCAAGTCCATATTGGGCAATAGAACTTTAAATTTTGTTGTTGTTTTATGATTTTGTATTTGGTTTAGTTCGACTTGTGTATTTTGTATATTTAAGTTGTTCTATGCCCCTTTAAACAGTTCAACTTTTCCATTTGTTTTGAATGATAACGGTGCTGTTTGTTCCAACCAAGATTGAACATTTGATGTTTTTGTTTGTTATTATTTACCTTATATTTGGCTAAGAATGGGAAGAATATTAGATTGTTCGTTTTTGTCTTCTTGGCGATGGCCTCTACTTTGATCCTGCTATCACTAAATGTTTGCATTTCAATCTTTTGATCTTTGTTTGGTTCAAACTAAAGGTTAACTGTCATTTACTGTAATTTTCATACTTTCGATACTAGCCCGAAACTGATACTTTAAATTTAATGTTACAAAAATGTAAAATATGCAAAAACTAAACAGCATCTCCCTCGTGCAAAGCTCTGTCATTAGATGGTTTTTGCATAGCCCCTTTTGGTCATTTTCGCATTTTTGAATTTGCTCTTCAACCTTTTGGATTATTGTTTTGGTTTTCAATATGTTAGGCTTTGAGCACAACTGATGAGTCATAAAGCGACGAAATGTGCGCAATTTGTGCGTCAAAATTGCTAACCAAGAATTTGTTTTTAACCAATTAGTCGATATCGCTTCTTGTGGACTCCAAGCCCCCAAGGGTATCATCTGCAACTCAGTTGCTAGTATTTCGATACTAGCACGAAAATTTTGCAATACTAAGGAGTAGTATCTTCAGTGTTTCGTTTTTGTTTTGTTTTTTTTTTGTTTTTTTTTGGGGGGGGGGAGGGTCAAAATTTTAGGCCTTGAGCAAGCTGATGGTGCGTCGTAAAACGATGAAACGTGTACATCTTGCGCAACAAAATTGGTAAAAACAATTTCATATAAAACAACGCGTTTGCTGTGTATGTGTTGATAGAAGTTGTTGGAATCATCTATCTGTTTGCTGCCTATATATTTTAACCATTTTCACACACCTGTAGATGTATAAACATACTGTGTAGAAGTGATAATTTGGTTGACTGTACTCTGAGACGCCTGGGACAATTGTGTCGTAGGATTTCCTGGTGTCGTTATTTGATGTTCTGTCGTTGTTGATACAGTCGTAGTTGTAAATACTTCCTGTGTTGTCAGAGTATGGGCAGAGCGTGGATCAATTGGTGGTATTGTAACGTTACCTGAAGTTTTTGAAAACAATGATAGCAATATTAATTCGTTCATGGTTAAACTCTTTGGCATATAACATGTATTTCGACACCTTTTCGTCGATTAATTATCAACATCGCACTTTTCGACTACATGTACATTGATTTAGATTTTTCATTTTGAAATATATAGTTCCAAAAAATGATATGTGTCAAAACATTTCTTAGGGGTAGGCTAAACTTTTTGTACTCAAAAGTATATTATATATTTGAAGCAGGAATATATAAATCGAAGACGTTTGTGCTATTGATTTTTCTTTGGTTTTAAATACCCAATTTACTACTGATTTAGCTGTATAAAGATGACAATACTGACTCTTAGTAAATCATATTTCAAAATTATATTTCCTGTGCAAATTTTAAAAATATAGTGATGTATACTGTTATATACAATGATACATGTATTCATACGATATCGTAAGCCTTTAGGGACGAGATCAAAAGTTCAATGTAGGATAAAAAAACTTAATTCATAAAAGTTTTTTCACTGACCCCCACCCTTAACTTAATTTGGGAAAAATTGATTGACCAATATGGGCATATCCGAAAATCGATGTCGGATAACAAAACTTGCAGCGATTTTTACCCCCCCCCCCCCCCCCCCCCCCCCACCCCCAAACTATTTGAATTAAGTTTTTTATCCTACATTGAACTTTTAATCTCGTCCCTTAATCAGATGAATATAAAAGAAATGGAAAGCTATTTTCGTCATAAAA
Organism: Mytilisepta virgata; assembly: GCA_028015205.1. Classification (NCBI taxonomy): domain Eukaryota; kingdom Metazoa; phylum Mollusca; class Bivalvia; order Mytilida; family Mytilidae; genus Mytilisepta; species Mytilisepta virgata. The sequence continues at coordinate 42,715,933 of CM051516.1, forward strand.
ACTAATTTTCCTGGGTTTTATCGGGCATAAATTATTACAAAACTAAGTACAGAAATTCTATGGGAGTTGTTTTACTGTCTTGGAATAAAAATGACACTGGAATCGTTTTCCTTATCGTAAAACATGCTTCTTATTAATGTACTACCGGACTGGTAGACTTGGTGTCTGTATACTTAGTATGAAATGCTTACCGATCTAGAACACCTAGGTTAACTCCTGGTTTTCGGTTTGTATTTCATTTACAATGTATTCATGGGCTCTGCTTTTACAAATCTATCTGCCAATCCCTCCTCCCTAGCCCCACTTTCAAAGTGCATCTACTGTATTTATTAATTTAATATTCTTGACGTTTTTTTAAATTCTAGATTTTAACCCGTCCTTTTTGGAATTTTTACTTACTTATATCCGTATAACACAGAGATTTGAGGGTAACAGTTGCGATACAGTAATATTCTTCCCAAGTAAAGTCACTACTAAAAATGACTCCACAGTTTTTGGTAGCATAGGGATAAGCTCCTCTGAAATTTAAGTAGATTACTGGACTTCCGTCTAGCCAGTAGAATTCTCCGTCAGATAGTTTGTCATCAAAGCCAATCCACAGGCGTTGAACATCTCTACAATAAACATAATAATACAAAATGAAGGCACGTATTGATTATGCAATCTTTGTTCGGAAACAATTGGCGACGAATTCCATTGTATAATGGACTGTAATGTAATAAACGAAGATAGCAAGTCACATATTGATAAAAAAAATTACCTTAGACCAAAAATTTTAAAATTTGGACAGCTTCTCACTAGTTCTAAAAAATCTTTATAACGAAAATTAATTTCATTTATAAGAATTATAAATACCAAGGTCAGTTCTCCAGGTTAGTCAGATAAAACACATCACTTCTTTTGTGTTTTTACCCCAATGTTTATGTATTATGATTAGTTTGCCTCTAACATCACCTCATGTATTATATTGCAGTATCACAGTGTGGTAGCGGAAATTAACATGTTTTCGGTCAGTTGTTAAGATGCGATTTTGTATAGCAGCAAATCGGTCACTTGCAAGGAAGATCACTCATACTTAATAATAGATTTTTGAATTTTAAACAGATTTTATGGATATTTTAGGTATGTTTGCCTCCTTTGACATTTTGCCGTTTACATGCCTATAAAATTACATGAACATTTTTTCACAAATATGATTAATATCACTTTTATCAAACTTTGATCACGATGCTTTTTAAATTTGCTGTTTGAAATTTAGACTTTAAAACCGAATACGTAAAAAATGGAAACAAATGTGACGGTATTCTTTAGGTTATCTAGAATTCAATTCATTTTTAGCTCACCTGACCTGAAAAGTCAAGTGAGCTTTTCTCATCACTTGGCGTCCGTCGTCCGTTGTCGTCGTCCGTCGTCCGTCGTCGTCGTCCGTCGTCGTCGTCGTCGTCTGTTAACTTTTACAAAAATCTTCTCCTCTGAAACTACTGGGCCAAATTGAACCAAACTTGGCCACAATCATCATTGGAGTATCTAGTTTAAAAAATATGTCCGATGACCCAGCATGCCAACCAACATGGCCGACATGGCTAAAAATAGAACATAGGGGTAAACTGCAGTTTATGTCTTATATCTCAAAAACTAAAGCAATTAGAGCAAAAGTGACAGGCATAAAAATGTTCATTAGGTCAAGATCTACCTGACATTAAATTTTCTGACAAATCGGTGAACCCTTTGTTGGGTTATTGCCTCTGAATTGTTAATTTTAAGGAAATTTTGCAGTTTTAGGTTATTATCTTGAATATTATTATAGATAAAGATCTACAAATAAGTCAACATGATCAAAATTATTGATTGACCCCTTATAGGAGTTTTTGCCCTTTAAAGAAGGCATCCAGCGTAAACTTTCCTTTAAAGATCTTTTCCTCTCAAACCACTGGGCCAATTGAGACCAAACTTTGATGGAATGGTCCTTGGGTGGCCCCCCTTCCAAAATTATGTCTTGCATCCCCGGCTTCCAACCGACATGGCTGCCGTTACTAAAAATAGAAAAAAGGGGGGATTTCAAAAATCTTCTTATATGAAACTACAAGGCCAGTTGGAACCAAAGTTGGCAGTAATGGTTCTTAGGAGATTCTCTTACAGAAATATGTCCAATGACCCCGACTGTTAACCAAGATGGCCGCCACAGCCGAACTTAGTTTAACATAGGGCCCTATGGGAAAATTCATTGAAAAATCTTCTTGTCTGAAACCACTTGACATATTGGAGCGGGACTTGGTAGCACTGGTCCTTTTTCAGAAATGTGTCTGATTTCGTGGACTGTGAACCTAGATGGCCGACACAGCAGAACTTAGTTTAACATAGGACCCTATGGGAAATTCACTCAAAAATCTTCTCGTCTGAAACCACTAAGCCAGTTAGAATTATACTTGGTAGCAATGGTCCTTAGATGGTCCTCTTTCAGAATTGTGTGTGATGACCTAGACTGTCAACAAAGATGGCCGCCACATCACTTAGTTTAACATAGGGCCCTATGGAAAAATTCATTGAAAAATCTTCTTGTCTGAAACCACTTGACATATTGGAGCCAGACTTGGCATCATTGGTCCTTAGGGAACCTCTTTCAGAAATATGTCCGATCACCTGGATTGTCAACTAAGATGGCTGCCACACTGACCTTTGTTAAATATTTGACCCTATAGGAAAATTCATTTAAAAATCTTCTTGTCTGAAACCGCTTAGCCAGTTGGGACAAGACTTAGCAGAAGTGGTCTTTAGATGGTTCTCTTTTAGAAATATATCCTTTGACCTTGACTGTCAACCAAGATGACTGCTACAGCTGAAATTAGTTTAACATAGAATCCTTAAATTTTTAGGTCTGCTCAAGGTGAAAAGTTAAATCCATGTGAGCGATACAGGCTCTTCAGAGCCTCTAGTTATACACTAAAACCAAATTTTATCGAATTATTTTGGCTATAAAATGAAGTAAATTACTTGCAAACAAACAACACATCATTTCCCTGACTGTATAGGTACTTATATGTGTACTGTACGGGCGCTTGCAATTTAGTCACTTGTTGCAATATAATGTACTTGGACTATAATATGGGGATATTTCATGAATATTAGGAAACACTGTCCGTAGTAGAATGTTATATTGCACGAGCTTGCGGGTGTTAATAGTGCCTTCATTGTATACCAAAACAAATAAGACCTTCCAACCAACCAAGAAAACTACCGATGAGCACTCAGTGCTGATTATTGGTTGTGTTGAACAAGGAATATTACATTGCTATACAACAACAATTCATATACCGATAGAGTATTATGCGAATGATGGCATAAAATGGTCATTTAGGTGACATAGAATAATTATTTAAGGAATGTTTCCAATTTTTGAACAGGTTATACGATATAACCTGGTTTGAGTCAATTTACGCATAATAAACCAGCCGTTTGTGAATGCCATAAACTGACCCAAACCAGGTTATTGAAGTATAACCTGTTCAAAAATTGGAAACATTCCTTATATTAATTTAATTTCCAAACAGAAACACAATGATTCCTTGATTCAAGCATCAATAAAGACATTGGACTATTTTAATTTACAAGTGGCGGATTAATTAAAGACCAAACTAGGTTATACAGTATAACCAATGTTGGTCTATGCTGTTCATCCAATCAAATTAAATTAATAGACACTAATGTTTTTTGATACTGGCTTTATCACGTTGAATATCGGTCGAGACGATGGCGAGACATGTATTCAAATTGATGAAGTCTATTAAAGCACAAAAGCGTCTATTATTTTTTTATCGGCGAAGCATCCGCTTTTGACGTCATAATGTATTGCATGATTTTTTTGAGTGGCATGACATGAATACTGAAAAATGCCTGACTATGACATCAAAAGCAAAAAGTATGAATTGCGGATAAACTAAATCTCTCGACCTGTAGACATCAAAAGAATGTTACTAAAATTACTGATATCTTTATTTGAAAAATTATGCCTATGTGGGCCAAGAAAATACAAACACTGAACAAAGAAACAAACACAAAGTCAATGGTACAAAGTATTTATAAATGTAAAACTTAAATTACTGGATTAGAATCCGATTAACACTCTTGCAAAGTAATCTAAGAGGTTTTCTAGAAATAATAGACTGGGAGGTGAGAAGGAGCCATCTTCAGCAAATTTTTAAGACCCGGGTCTTTCATTTTAATTATCATAAGCGTAATCAGAATGGTAGATTTATAACTAAATTCATGTAGTAACACAAATTAACACACTTATATTTGTTATTCATACTTTATAAATGTACTCTGTGCTGCCTACTATAGCATTAAAATTCAACTTGTAAAACTGTGTTTTATTACTCAGAGATCATATTATTACACTCACAATTACACGATGTGTGTTGCGAGCAACCTGAAACCTTGAGTGTGTGTGCCATCTTATGCATTAAAATTTTCACACACGATATCAAGCAACTATACAGTGCTATTGCAAGAAATTATACAGCAAAACTTTTTGTCTTGGCAAGCACCTATACAAACCAAGTTTATATTGTTTCACATCCATTTCAATACAGGGAATTAACGAGGCAACACGGGAAATTCGTATTTAACCTGAAGATTAACTGATTATTTTAGTATTCAAAATAAATATTATTGATTGGAAAAGAAAAAGAAATCACGTTTACAAATCATTTGAAGAAGCCGTGTTGTACCAACAATAGAAGATTTCGAAGCATTTTTTACTTGAGATGTCTGTTATAATGAATAAATGTAGGTTTTAACAAGCATGAATGAAGAACATCTTATTGTTTTAAATTCTTATCGATTTATTTCATTGAAAAATATTTTTGTAAACATGGAAAATTGTCAAAAGCTTACCTTCTCCAAAGCGTGTATCCTTATTTAGCGCTTGACAGAATCGCAACTCAAATATTGAAAAAAAATACTGTACACTTCCGCTCCCACACTATGATTATATTATCTCTGTAACTTTGTATTTACAATGTTTATGAGAAATAAAGATATATATAACAAATATTCTATGATAGCAATTGTGGTGCACAAAATGTGCACAATGTGAAGATTTACGACTCATAATTTGTGCTCAAAGCCTGTAAACATTAATCAAAAACACCAAAGAGTATATCAAACTACCAAAAAGACCATAATGGTAAAGACAAAACATTTTAATAATAGAGGTATACACGATCGAGATACTCCCTAGTTTTCATAAAATTTTAATGTTTTATTGGTCTAAAAACAAAATTAAAGTATCAGTTTTTGTAGATTTCGGTAGCCTCACCGAACGCAATTACGAACGAATATTTCTATTTCATCGTACATACTAGGACTAATAACATCTGAGAAATATAAGTGTGCTAATATTGTATGTGCAGTTCTTGGAAATAAAAATATGCGCAAAAGTGCAATCTAGCAGACGATGATTGTATGTTTATATCCACTGCCAGCAGAATATAAAAGTTTTCATTCAATTGTTAAATTATTTTTAAGATACGTAAAAATATATCTCCTGAATTGAACTTTTTATCCTATTTTGTAAATTTTAAAATAATATATCAAAGAAACATTACTTTTCCCTCAAACTGACAACTTGAAAAGTAAACAAAGTATGCTTTTATAAAATCCAGAGAGATCCAATGTCATTTCGTAATTTTCTAATACTGAATAAAGGAAAGATGGATATTTGCAAAATATATAAAAATGAACATTTATCAAAATCTTAATATACAGTCCGCATAAAGTGAAGCACCACCATTTTTTATTCCAAAAATATTTTTAGTAACTAAAAAAATTAAAGAATACTCAAACTGAGAATAAATTCATTAAGTGTTTCTGTTAATATATTTACCCTAAACAAAACATTATTATAAGACGGATACTTAAATTTCACATTCAAAGAAATAGTGCAAAATAAACAAATATAAACGAAATTTAAGTTACACTTAGATTTTAATTTTTAACAAGATTTTAACACAAATCATCACTGGAGTTCTTTAGAGACAACATTTAGCACATTCTGCAAAGATTTCATCAATATTGGAGGCAATAGGAAGTGCAACTATCACACTTCCGGTATTTTTCTCTAAAAAGACGCCTCCCACTATGTACAAGCCTTCTTAGCTTTGGTTTTACGGAAATCGGTTCAAATTATCAACAAGTACCACTTAAAAGAAATGTGACAATTGTTGTCAACGATTTAGAAAAAGGCATCCAGATATCAGACAAAGAAAGCCTGACAGGGCTTCGAACCCGAGGATGGGGTGACAAAGGAAGATGTTGAAAATTACTTTGATCTGTTAGAAACTATAATGATAAGACTTAATTTACAGGACAAACCTGAGTGCATATATAATTGTGATGAGTCAGGAGTATGCGGACAGGAAATGAGCAGAGGCAAAGTATCGGTTGGAGGCGATCAATATTCATATCAGAAAAACGTAAATATAAGTGGGGGTCATTTATTATTGAAATTAGCCATATATGCCGCACTTCCAAATGACTGGATATTGGAAACGTTTGATAAAGGATACATGAACACTGACTTGTTTGTTAAATGGTTGCGTAACCCATTCACCCCCCAATTTAGCAGGCAAAGACCCGTCCTTTAGATTATGGATAATCTGCCATCTCACTTGAGACCTGACATTAAAGATGTTGCAAAAGAAAATCAGATTGAAGTCTCTGTCTGTCGCCAACTTCTGCTCATATGTTGCAACCTTTAGATGTGGCGGTTTCCATAAATTTAAAGGTGAATACACCAAAGTTATAAATCAATTGGGATATTCTATAGCAAGTATCCCAGAGAGAAAATGTCACATGTTATAAAGTTCGCTTGTTGTACCACGTGGCACCGACAGTACATGACTGCCGTTAGACGTGCTGGCATTTGGTCTGTTGACATATATTTAGTTCTTGATAACGGAAAACAGAATAGAAGCAAAACAGAAATTGAAAACCCCAGCACATTAGTTGATCTAGGAATTGTACCAGAAGGTTTGACAGATACTTTTATTCCTCCTCCAGAAAATTCAAAATACAACAAATCGCCCCTAAAGTCAAGGTGCAAGATTAATTACCGACAATTCACAAACCCCATCAAGTACTTGCAATTCAACATCAGCAAGTTCAAGTACAGGAAAAAAGTGATGTGAAGAAAAAGTCAAATGCAACAAAGGGGCATCAAAGAAACAGAAAAAAATATGATCAAAATGATGAAGTTGAAGTTTATTTAGATGATTGCGTTTGTGAGAAATGTATGACTCTCGACTTGAATGGGTAGTATGCAATCTTTGCACAAGGTGGTACCGCTTATCTCATTCTATACAAACTGAAGATGACTTCAGTATTGTCACTCCAACTGAGTGGAAATGTATTCATTGCTTGGAGGAATGACCTTAAAATGTCTTAAAACAATTTAAATTTGATTACCATTGTGTATTGACCTTTTAGACCTTTCATTATTGTTATGCATTGAAGGTGCTCCATGATTGGTTACCTTTAAGTATAAAATTAAAATATTCCCTATCATACTTTTAATTTTAATTGCCACTTTTCGTCTGTTTGTTTACATTTAGATTTTATCTATATTAACACGTTTCCCAGTTCTGTTCAATATATAGCGTCATCTTATTTTTAACATATTCAAGAATAGCTGAAAGGTTTTCAAAAGTTTAAAATTTTGTTCGTTATTTCGTCAGGTACGCTAATTTTGTGCTATGTTATTTACATGACTGCACTTGTGTGGCCTTGTTATAGTTAATTTAAGGACTTTATCATGCATGGAGTTCAAAACTGTCTGCAAAAGAGGATATACTCTCTTTTTTCCGAAATGTTCCAGGTTCTGATTTACATGTATGTAATACCTTATTCTACTAATTTCTCCAAATTGAATTATAAAATATCTACTTGCATCGGGCATCGTCTTAAATTCCGTTTTGATTCCGTGGAATTCAGTTGTCAATATAAAAATGCGACTTTTGGACCATTTATAGACAAGTATAAAAGTGTTAACTATTCATGTAAAATAATTTGTAAATTTTCATTATTGAATTTTATTAACATTGTAATTGATATTTTCTTTTTTATATCTGATCACATGAACAAGAATTCTACGGTCTTATTTTCTTTGCCCTGGTTCTATAATAGAAGTCAAAGACAAAGACTTATGTCTTCAATTCTTCTCTATAGTCCAATATAAGATTACAATGTAGCACGTTTAACTTGGAATCACATAATATCTTTTAATTTTAGTATTTGCTGATATCTATTAAATTTTACCATTTTTAATATTAAATTTGAATACATACGTGACGTATTGGTGCATTGTTGTTAACAGGAAATCATTGACTGCAGCATTCTCTATTTTTGCAAGGTCACTTTCCACATTACCATCAAACTGGCATTCTAAAGTTGCCAAATCATATGAAATAAGATTTGAAACCACCCAAAAACATAAGGATAATGGAGGATAAAACACTGTTGTGTTGCTGTTACTAGGACATACGGAGCCTGAAATTGAGGGAAAAAAACAACAATTGGTATGACATAGATTTTGCTAAACTATTAAATTTGTCTTAAATTTACATTTCATAACCTACTTAACGACTTAAGAGCGGTATTTATATTAGCAAAGAAACGAACTCGGGTACTTAACTGTTTGCTTCAAACGCGCAATGTCAGGATAAACCTTTATCGGGTACTTCGTATCCAACACTTTTCAGCCAAAAGACATCAAAATAGAATCGATAAATTTAATAATTACATAAATTACATAATGTAAATCCTTCAGTTTGTAACTCTGCCAAAAAATATTGTTCACATGTATATCTTAGTGAATTGAAACGTACGGTTCAGAAACGCCTTGCCAGTCTCAATGTCACGTAAATTTTAATGCATCCTATTTAATATTATTGATGACATATATAGTTTAAATCTTCAATAAAAGAAGAGTAAAGCAAGGGAACACTTGAACGCCCTTCTCTTTTCCATTATTTTATCAATGATTTACACCAGATATTTGATCAAACCCATTGTACCCTTAATTCTAGAAAAGTCTGGCCTATCTACTTTAAGTTAATTGATAAAATAGGTAACCTGTCGAGAATCCAACACTGTCTTCGGAACTCATTAAATACACTTGAAACATTATTTTGATTGACAATTTAAAGTAAATTTATATGAAAAAGACTAAGGTTGTGGTGTTCAAATTTTACAATGACTGTGATGGTAGGCTCATTATAAGAAATAGATGTCGAAAATAAAAGAAAAGGCTACATATCATGCTTAGCTGGACAATTGAAAAAGCAAATTCAGAATAACAAAATTTATACCGTGACTACAAAAGGACATTCTGAAAACTTTTTTATTTCTTCACAATATCCAGATGACCAACACGCACTAAAGATGTATGACCACGAATTTAAATTTTTTAAAACTGTTTTAATAAAATGTTCCGTTCCACATTGGGTCAGTCGGCAAACAATGACGATGAATATTGTGACGAATGGTACGTTTATTTGTATGGGAAGCTTCACTATCTGGAAATTCATTTTTAATAATAAAATAACAATCCAAAGATACTAATATTATAGTATATTTATACTATGCTGTATACGACGCATTTCAAGGAGTTAACTCTCTTCAGCAGCATTAAAACCGAAACATTTGGAAGACAAAAAACCAAACTTATTTTAAACAAGAAGTACTCATAACCAAAAATACCGAAATAGGAAGCCAAATTTCAGCTAGGGAGATCTACCATGTGCAATACAAGGAATGAACCCTTAGTAATTCTATTATTTTTTAATTTTGCTAAACATTGTAAATTCATGAATATAAATAAAACATTACCAATATCAATATAACATAGCGGTTGATATTCCTGGTCACATATCTCATTGTAGAACAAGTAGTTTCCGGTAAAATTTGCTTTTAGACAGTGTTTGTTAGAAACAGTTAAATCTGGTTGACTGGTTTCCCATTTAGTTGATATATTCTGTATTGGGTTATTATTACGGTCATAAAAATTACCGGTACTGTAGAAGTCAATGCCATCTATCCATGTAAAAACTTCCGAATGCATGAACTTTGACCTGGAAGTTAAAAAAAATGTATATTAACGCTTGCGTATACAGTAGCATAGCCAGTGCATTCATTTTCGAGTAAAATAATTAGAAAGTCAGTTATAAAGGAATCTTTCGCGCATTATAAAGAAGTTGTTGACACTGTATACCAGGAAGCAAAACTGTCATTTGAATAATTAAGGTAAATCATGACTTTTGACATTTATCATGAAATAAAAGATTATCCAGTGAGGTAATCGATGAATTTCAACTTTTAATTGATTAATGAATTTTCCCCCGAGGTCTATTGGGGAAAAATGCGTTACTGAACATTGATTGAGACATAGAATTTTGTGTTTTTTTACGTCAAACTTGTTCGGAAAATATACGAAAAGAAAAGTTGTTAATAGAGGTGAAAGGATATATTTGACACCACAGTGACTGCAAACTAGGTAGACAATTACCTGAGTGTGGTACTGTTCTTTATATAATCATGAATTGCGTTATCAACTATCAGAAGATAGCCGCCATGTGATCTGCACTCAGCATCCGCTAAGAAAAATGATGATTTCATAGTTCCAACCCAGATGCAATACTTTCTCGATGTTTCAAATTCAGATCCAGTTGGACATGGTCTAGACCAAACAAAAGCTGAAAATATAACACAAAATTTTGTGTGTGTGTGTGTGTGTATATATATATATATGATTCCTTGATACTTTGAAATAATAAGTAAGAAAAAATATCATAGATAGCACCTGACACAAACCACCACATATACATGACAAAGGTTTAAGCTAAGAAACAGTGGTATTATTGCTGTTCTATATTTTCAATGAGGACTTGTCTGCAAATTTAAGTCAGCACCGGTTTAAGCGGAATTCTTGCTAAATTCACGCCTCATTTGTGTAATTGTATTTCGAAGATAATATCAACAAGTTACCCACGATTCAAGGCAAATAAATATACAATATATGCACTTTGAAAATATAAGGTTTGTTTGTATGAGCCTTGAAAACAGGTAGAAGTGTGCTTTTTGTAGCGAACATTTCTCACCTGTTTCGTGGAGAGTATAAATAAAAATATTTTCTCACAGCGTACAAATAGGTAGTAGCACATTACCTGTGTTAAAAAAACTGATTAATAAAGGTAATTACTTGTACATGTATAACGGGACCTGTATAAATGCACTTTGATGTGAGCTATATCATGGGGTAATTTAAATCACTTACTATCGTGTGTGTATATATATATATATATATTAGTTATTCAATCCCTGGTCATTGGATATGAAAAAAAGTAACTTCGAGCCGAAGCGAGAAGTTATCTTTTTCGTATCCAATCACCACGGATTTAATAAATTATTTAGCCTTTACTTTCTTTGTCGAGTTCTTGATGGATAATTATGACCAATTACACTTGAATGTTAATAATGATAAGCCTTCCCCCAGGAAGTTTTCTTGGTTTTTCCCAACATGGCAAAACAATAACATTGAGTTTCTGTTCACTACATGTACATGTACATCATTAAATTAGAAATGCATCTATTAAAAAGCTCTATGCATTGAATAGCTCAATAACCCGTTTTGTTAAAACACAAAAATAAATCAATGGACAGAGATTTGCATGAATTTCTGCCTGAATATTTGTCTAAAATCTTGACAGTCAATCCATATTCCTTTCTCGTCAAAATATGTTCGCTCATATTCTGTTACTAAAATAAAATTGTTACATATATTCATTTAAGCAACAGCTATCTTACACAAGCTCCTTAGAAATGTCGAAGACCCAAGAAAATGTTTGTAAAGACAAAAAATGAGATTATAGATCATATTGTCACATGATTGTTGAGAATATTTGTGTAGGTAGAGATAAACGTCTAAGGAGTTGACATTTAAATAACGGAAATATTTTTCTGAGAATACCAAGCAACAGATATAAGTATATCAAAACTATTTCAATCCACCATTTTGGTTGAAAGCATTTTCCACTTAACAAATATTCCTCTACCAATAAAACTGCCTCGTGAATTGCACCCAATAGTTTTCTATTGGATTTTCTTTCCGCCTCACACACCCAATAGTTTTTTATTGGATTTTCTTTCCGCCTCACTTAGTAATTTATTATTACAGAAATGGGAAAGTAGTAGGGCCACTTTCCCCTGTATTTGTTTCACTCATAACCATTGATTTTTTCATCTTAAATATTAATTAATCTACTTTTCTATCGCATTATGTTAACAAACAGAAAAATTATGCTTAATCATCAAATTTTTTCCCCTCGTGTATATAGGCGATTTGGGTCAACGTATATCACTTTTTGAAATATTGCCAAGAAGAACATTCTAAATTAAAACCATTCTACTGCCACATGAAAGGAGATACATAATTCACTTCCAGCAGAAAATTATTTTTAGTTCTGAGTGTCCTTCACATTGTAAAAAGTGCGAGTCTTCCAAGGAAGACATGTGTCGCCTGCGGACGTCAATTTTTACAAAAGATATTAAAAGTTTCTAAAAATGAAATATATATGCACACCTTTGCATTAAGGTTAATACACAGAGAAAGTTTTATCAAATTGCTTTGAGCGGTTATGGAGTAGTTGAGGATAGAAGTTTTGACCCCCCTTTTTTTTCAAAAATGTCAATTTTTACAAACAAAAAAAATGTAAAATTTTCTAAAAATGAAATATATATGCACACCTGTGCATTAAGGTTAATGCACAGAGAAAGTTTCATCAAATTCTTTTGAGCGGTTTACGAGTAGTTGAGGATAGAAGAAAAGAGTGACGACGCAAGACGACGCAACTAGACGACAGATAGTGATCCCTATGTGTCGACCATGCGTTCCTGTTATCGTTACAGGATAAAAACAATTTGTTTACTTGAGAGCACTAGCTTACAGTTACTTGTACTAGCAGTAAAGCAAGTGAAAAATGCTTGATTAATCTTCATTTTTCAATCTCGTGTGTATTTGATCATTTGTTATTGATACCTTATATAGTACATGTATGTATTAATATCATTCCTTAATTCAGAGCCTCTCGGTCAAAATTTGAGCATACAAATATGACTGTGTATTTGAATGAACTGTTTGAATTAATTTATGTTTAATTGACCTTGCTCCTCATCGATTATTACCTATTAAGAACGCCTATCCTTGACGTACGTAACCGAGTAAATTAAAGATTCATTAAAAACTAATTTTACGACCTAGTAGGATTCTGAAAACTATATTAGATGTCCTGTGGTTTTAATTTAACCAACACGTTTTTATAATTACCCATAAATGTTCAGCAATTGTTCAAACATTAGAAAGCTATGAAAGACTGTTATATAGAACATTAAAAATTAGTATCAGTCCAAAGAGTTCGTGGAATTGAATACTTTATTTTCAAATATGAATTAACTTAATTAATTAATATTTCATATTAAATGTAATATAGTTTTAATTAGTATTTCAGGTTTGTTTTCAATTATCGAAATGGTTACATAGTACACGATATTACCTAGTTTGAGGTTAACCTTGCGGCGGTTTTATGATCATGAGTACACTAACCAAACTATATTATAATTTACATAGGAGGTACGTAAAGGGTTTTCATAAAACTTGGCATGCAACTGGATAATATGAAACTGCATTTTAATATACGAAAAAATAATACATGTCAGATATAAATTTCCTTATATATTTGGTTTATCAAGATTTGCCAAAAGTTATGTAAACAAATAGAATTCACGAAGATATACCTTCAAAAAGTTGAATTACGCTTTTTAGAGTGAAAACAGCTGTCAAAAGCCAATTGAGAAGCGTTGCGTCTTGCTATTTAATACATTTTCATACATGACCTACACAATACTTAAATAATTCCACAAGAAAAACTATTCCGATGACATATTATATATTTAGTATCAATAAAACATGGCTATGTTAATCTGTAAACAATCCAGGAAGATACACTTGAAATGAACTAGTTAACTGCAGTTTCACGGAGGATTGTATATATTGACCTTTTGATTTTACAGTAAAGCAAAGATTCTATGTCTGTAAATTCCTGGTAGACTATCATCCAGAAGGTCAAAAGGTATACAGATTGTTGCTTCACTGCAAATTATTTAAGAAACCTAGTAGTATCTCCGTCGGGCTTAGCTCTGCCCTTGGATATGGTTTGGCTTTACCTAGTTTAGTCATTCTGGATCTGCCTTACAAAACTAGTACACCACGTATTTGGGATTTCCACATCTGTTGATTTCAGCATTTCAAGCGAGGCATATTTCGTTGAACTGTGTATATATTGTGCGCAGAAATTGGTATGTGTATAATCTGTACAAGTACTCGGAGTTTATAGTTCTACCATTGTGCTGGGGTTAATTCTTTCTTTTTTAATGATCCCCGAACTAATGTAATATTTGGATTTGAATTTTTAAAGAATTTTTTTATCAAACAAGAAATGATTCCTGATTTATGGTAAATTACAATATCAATTAATGTAAAATCCTGACAATAGATTTTTGAACTTATTAACTATTCCTATCGAATGATTTTCTATTCTGCAATGTAATTTGAAATATAATCAAGGTTGTTCCCTTTTATCTGATTTTTCAACAGGTTTCCGATAAAGAATTTTTAAAAGATCATCGCATACGAAATCTAATGCCTTAATTGTTCTTTCTTTTATATACTCTGCCCTGCCTGAGAGTATAAAACATACGCTTGCAATTAGCTTTTTTAATTATTTTTTTTAAATATTACCATATATACCATTAAAGAACAATGATTAAAGAAAGAAATCCTGCACTGAGAATGGATTCGATGACATTTGGAGATACATTGTAATAAATTTGTGGTATGATATCACAAATTACAATTTTATTTTAAAATTTTTAGGATTAACCGGAGTACTACAAAGCCAGAACAACGGAATGGAAAATATAGCTCGGCAGTAGGACTAGGACCATTTCCCGCCTGATTTTTGTTCACCTCTTGGGTTATTCTTTCGTTTTTTTCAAAACATCGTTTAATTCTTTTCAAAATATATAAGACCATAGGTATGTGTCCTCTTGCCGAGATCTGCCAGTAATAATTACCAAATACGTTAATAAAAATACACTACAGATCTGACTATGGGAGACTGATTTAACACAAATGATCTTTAGGACGGTTGTTCAACAAGATGGACACTCGGAATGGGCGGGGGGAGGGGAGGCTTTCGGTGAGTAAATATATCCCTCTTATAGTCTTTCGGTTGACAATAAAATGTTTTTGGTTTAAGGATGTATTCTTCTGGTGTTTCAGTCTCGTTGAAATCTCGTTTGGGAATTATTTCCAAAACATGTGATAAAAGAGGAAAATATTGATGAATTTTAAAAATATTATACTCCAACTAAACTCTTTGAAAAAATTATGTACATACAATAAGTAGTTTTTTGAGTAATAAAATCTTCAAATTTTATAACCAATCTGGTCAGTGTCATCAGCCAAAATGTTGAAAAAATGGGTGAGGGGTACCAAATATATGTACATCCCATATCATTTTTTTTTCTTGTTAAAATTCTTCAATATGTATTTTTTCAATCATTTACGACAAAGAAGTTAAAATTATATGCCCTTTGTTATAAAAAAAAAATGAGAAAAACTCCAAATTTACTAAATTGACTGCATGGCCATTTTGTCACGAAAACTTTCTTATAAGCCAGCGAAGCTCGCTCTTTAAGGTAGAGATGTCAATCGAATTATTCCTACTACTATGCCGGCTAAAAAGTTTCAACAACATGGCGGCATCCATGCGAAATCTCGTTCCGCCATTGCTTCCGACGTGATTACGTGAATAGAGATTATCTTGATCAAAATAAGTTATTTATGGACTTACCTCAATTTTTAAAACATTCAGTGTCATGAAAATGTAAATCAATACGAAATAATCCACCTGGAACCAAATTTGACAAGAAAAAAAGATGCAGATGCAAGTGTCACGTTTTCCAGCCACGGTAACCGGACAAATCGGCCCCTGGACCACTCGGCCCAGGACCGTGTGATCGGACAATTAGGGCCTTGTCATCGGACAACTCGGACCGTGTGAAGTAACAACATAATGATGAACTTAATACTTTAAAGTGAGATTGTTACGCCATTACGATTATTTCACTTAATACCGACAAAGCAAACGTAAAAACCTTGCGCTTCGCTTGCCGGCTTTCCAGGTCACAACACTTAGTTTTTTAAGTTAAATTTATTCAGATTGGTTCACTTCAACTTTAGGAAAAGTATGAAAAAAGGTCTAATTGTGGAACTGTGATTTTTTATCATGATAATAGCCCAAAAATGGGTAAAATTTGATGAAAAATGGGAAAAATCATCAAAATGGGGTACTTTCAAATGACCGTAGCAAAAAAAGAAGTGCACCACCATATGATTTTTTCTTCGTAAATTACTTTCTTGCAGTCATATAAACCCAAAAATCAGGTTAAGAAAAAAGTTTACTTCTAGAAATTTTTGGCTCCTCAGAGGTGTACATCCTTAAGTGTCCGTCATGGCGAAATCCGAAAAAAAATGATACAAAATGCTTGCAAATTTACCAAAACCCGCCTCTATTCAAGACCTGTGCGCATAGAAAACATAATTTTTAATGATTAATTATCATATTTCCAAATACATAAAATACCATAATTTACAATAGAAATGAATAATTATTTAAAATTGCTTAAATTACAGGTATGAATGAAAAGGTTTTTTCACTATACAGAGAAAATGGACCTACAACTTTTACTAAAAATGAGGATTCCGACTGAAAAATATTCAAAGACAATTGACGATATAGTTATAGTTATAATTTTATCTGTCAGGAAGAGTAAACCAAAATAAAAGACACATGCATTGTAAAAGGTGAAAATAAAATTGGCAGTACACTTTTCAATAGATTGTTTTACACAGAATATGTATAAAACAACTCGTAAAATTCATGTGCAACCTACAACTATATAACGGCACTGAAACTTGATATATTGGATATGCTATTTAATTGAAAGAAAACAAAAGGTGGTCATAAATGAATATTTCTCCTCTTTTCGTATAGTTTAGCAGGTGTCCCCAAGGGTTGTACTAGGTCCGCCTTTTTTTATTATTTATATAAATGATATTGCTGAGAATCTCATCTCACTAACACGCCTATTTGCAGATGGTACATCATTCAGCTGTTCGGGCTGTGATGGATCACAGATACAGTCCGTGATAAATCATGACCTAATTGCACTGAATGAATGGTCAAAGCATTGGTTTGTGTCCTTTAATCCTCATAAAACTGAAATAATGTTATTTTCTAATATTGAAGTACCGGAAATTAATTTTATTTTTGATGGAAATGATATATCTATTACCAAACAGCACAAACATCTCGGTGTTACTATTGCTGACGATCCAAAATGGAATGCACATATTGAGAATATTCTATCAAGTGTATCAAATCATTTAGATGTTTTACGTTAACTTAAATATAGGTAGAGCAGATTAAATTTAGAAAAAATTGTATCTTGTGTATATTCGACCCATATTTGAATATGCATGCGAAGTATCGGATAACTGTGGAATTGAAAATACAAACCGCTTAGAACAAATACAGTTACAGGCGGCCAGAATAGTCATTGGACTACTCATTTTCACCAATATAAATAAGATCTATGAAGAAATAGGTTGGAAATCTCTTCAGGAACACCGAAGAGACGAAAATTACAATTATTTAATAATATTTACAATGATAAAGTACCCCAGTACCTCCGTAACCTGATACTACATAGTGTACAAAGTACAACTAATATCCCCTGAGGAACGGAGAAGACATAATTATCCCCTTCTACAGACTTTCACTTATATCCCTTCAACTATTAGACTATGGAATAATCTAGATATATCACTACGTAGGTATGATTCTCTGTCAAAGTTTAAGGGTGAAATAAAAAAGTCAAAATCTGAAGATAGACATGTTCCTGGATATTTTTCATTTGGACCTCGTAAACTTAATATCTTGTTGACCCAGTTTAGATGCTCATCCACTTTCCTAAATTATGATCTCCGTAAATTATATATTGTATGCGATCCATCATGTCGATGTGGTGCACAGAGGGAGGATTCTTTTCATTTCTTTTTTCAATGTCCACTATATAATGATTTACGTAACTCTTTATTTGACGGTTTAGTCTGGCTACCCGATTGCCTGAACTTGGATGTAAAACTATTAACATCTGGAGACAGCTTACTCACCAACGAACAAAATGAAGATATATTTAAAAAAAACTTTTGAGTATATTAAAAAATAAAAAAGATTCCTCGTAATATAATCGGAATACCCCTAATGGAATCCACACACACACACACACACACACACACACACACACACATACTCATACGCTAACTCTCTATCTCGTACATCTTTACCTTGATTATTAATCTTTAATATTTCTCATTTGTTTCTTTTATTTGAATTCCTTTGTTTGTCTTATATGTATTTAGGCTTAATATTTATGACAATTATATGCATGCTTTAAAATTGTATTGAGATAAATTGTATAACAGGGAGAAGACGATCTAAGTTTGTCCAACTTGTGTCTGATCCCTTTTATTGTATTTAAGTAAATACAATATGTTTAAATTAAAATTGGATCTGCGGCTTAGGTCAAATATGATATATATTATTGTAGCCATTATCGATACATGGCCTACATTACAGAATAAAACAAAATGGCCCTCGGAATAATTGCGTCAAAATAATTCAAGAAAAGTCACCAAAAATCCGAACTAAGTTTAAAAAAGAACCAAATGGGTATATAGTTTTCCTTTTTGAACTGAGTGAACTGGATCCGAAAATAAAAGCAATGGTCCTTGGGTTGTCCTTTTCAAAAGAATATCGGGAGGCCCTCCCACAGCCAACAAAGAAGCCACCACAGCCCAATTTAGTTTAAAACTGGACCCTATGGTAAAATCACTAAAAGTCTTCTTATATGAAAACACGGAGTCAACTGAAAACAATTAAGCGATACAGAATCCTTTGTGAGTGTTTTAGTTTTTTGTGCTTTACTGTTCCATTTCAATTTCTTTTAATTTTTTTTGCAATAAACAAACTAAGCCAAAAGACGCATCCCTAATGTTTACTCAATGTTAAATATACTTCTGTACCGTTTCTAAACGTTTTGATAAATTGATTTATTTGCTATACAAATTGTCAGTAAATTGTTTTAAAAGACTGTATGTATAGGTGCAATGTTTCAAACTGAAAAGTGAGTTTTTGGTCAGCAGAAATTTAATTCCGGTCCTTTTGTGCAATAAAAATTTGTATCCCATTTTCCATTTTGGCATTGTCCATGGATAGTAAGTACTCGTTAGAATCACCCAGTCAGTAGATACGATTTTAGATACAAGTGCTAAGATGTTCAGCTGATAAATTGAAAAGTTTTATTCATGAAGGCTTACAATGGTTCTATAAAAGCTCTCTATACGTATCAGATTTGATAACTGAATTTAATTTGCCAATAATTGCTATAGTTAAAAGAAATAATTTTGTATTTCGTATTAAATTCGTCACTTTGAATTTGAAATCTATCATCTGGAAAGATGTCACCGGAGCCATAAATTTTATAAATTGACCAAACAAAAACAAAGAACAAAAAAAAAACCAACTAAACTGTTGAAAGCATTTTTTCAACAACTTTTTGTCCATCTGTAAAATATATCGGTAATAAATAATTCCTTTGATATTTTTTTCTTAAAATTATAAATTGCTCATTAAAGAGAAGTCCAATTAACTTACCAAGAAGATAACAAAAAACGAATATGTAAATCAGATCCATTCTGCTATTCCAATCAGTAAAAATGAGGATTTTTATTATGATCCTTAGTTACTTGATACTAATAATCACCAGTGTCGATTATTCAATGTTTGCTGTCGTTCAGAAATCTTTACCGTATTTTTTATTAATAAAATCTCACTTCTTCACGGTAGAAATTGGCAATTTACTAATTGAACGTAGAAAACATTTCTAAAGAATATTTATTAAAAACGACGCGTGGAGCATTTGATATCAGAAAAAACAGCAACGTCTACTAAATACTCGTTACAAAAAGTCTGTATATAACTGTTTCTATGGCATTTAAGATAAACTGAGTGAAACCCCAAATTAGATGGTAAAGGAAATTTAGAGAAAAGAATGCCGAAGAAACATATTAGGAAGACGCATTTGTAAATCGTACCAACAGACATTGAACAAAATAAAAGCTATTTCCTTCCAAAGGACCTGGTGTCACTCCTGGATTTTCAGGAAGTCGAGTACTTTTGTTTTTGTGAATTCTATTTGGATTATTATGTGTTATTTTATTTCTTTGTAGTAAATGAAAGATAAATCGAAATGTTTCAAATTTGATAAAATATTACTCTTTGTAATAAAAGGTCTGAGTCCATCTAAATGCATTTCAGAATGTCTTCTGATGACACTTTTACACGTGAATACGGTGAAGGACCCAAGCTATGTCTTGGGGGATAGCTAAATTTAAAAATTGCTGAACAAGTCAGTGAAAGACCCAGCCTTAAAACTGGGGATGGGGGGGGGGGTAACTGGCTCAGCAGCAATAATAAAAGACCTAAAACGTAAATTAGATGCTAAGTCATATGAGACTAACTATAATCTAAGTATGGCCTTAGAGAAAGTGTGGAAAGACAAAAAAAAAAGTAAATTACCTCTGATTTTGCCATTCCTATGTCTACATTATCATCTTGGCTGAAAAACAGTGAAGAAATTAAGAAAAGTATTTCTGGAGAAATGCGCCCAAAAAGAAAAAGGAACCGAATTTCTAAATTTCATGAGGTTGAAGATGCACTTTTAAAAATCGTTAAAAAATGTTCCTGCTCCAAATGATTGAATATGGGAGAATTTTTTTTCTTTACATTAAGTATCGCAGAAAAGGAATTTTACTGTTCCCCTCTGGTGGTGGGGGGGGGGGGGGGTGGTGATACATTGTAAGAAAGATTTGAAACGTCGTTGTATTGCTTTAAAGAAAGTTTGTGGCGAATCTAATAATGTTCAAGAAAATTAGGATATGATGAATGAATGAAAAAATAGTTTGTCACATCTTTTAAATGACTATTCACCGGATAAAATTTATAATGCAGATGAGACTGGTTTATTTTTTCGCTTTTGTCTGATAAAACTTTAGAGTTGAAAAATACCAAATGTAGTGGTTGGAAACAAAGTAAAGATAGATTAGGATGTGCTAACATAACGGAGAATGATAAACTAACCCTCCTTGTAGTAGGCTAAGTCCTTGCCTACCGATTATGTAGCGAACAAAAAAACTTGGATGACGTCAGAAATATTTACAAATTAGGTTCACAAAGTTGTCCAAAAATGACAAAAATAAAAAGACAAAATAGTTGACAACTCATGACGATGACGAAGATGGTCCAGATGAAGAGATTCCCTGAAAGTTCTGAAAGATAGGATTAACGTCACACGTTACTCAGGTGTTGAAGTCGACTTTTTAAGATGAAGTGTACGAAATTAACCACTTCGTAGATTTTTTTTTTATATTTTATGTAGAGAGGGCTATGGAAGGTACAACAGACAATGTAAAAAAATAATAGGGTCACCGACTTACTTTTTTAGATATCAGTCGTCGAAATAACCCTCCTATAGCATCAAAATTACATTGTGTATATAGGGAAATTCATTGAAAATCGTCATGTAAAATTTTACTTTTTATTAATTTTCTCAGTAACTGGTCCGTAACTTTTAATAATAAAAAAAAACTAGCAAAATATTTAGAAATGAATTCCGAATGGATTGATGCAAAGAAAGTCCTTGACTACCAAGCTCGTTTTCAAGCTGTGATATATTGAAATTTGGAAAAATTTGAAAAATCGTCGATTTTATAGCAATGTCATGCTCTATATACGGCGGCGTCGCTCACGGCGGATTTATTTTGACGACATTTCCATTTTGTTTTATAATCTTCCTATGTATATATATTCAAGATATTCAATATGTTTATTCATAAAGATTATTTAACTACTCTACATGAATGCAGACACTGTTTAACACCTTAAAATCTTGAAGGAGAGTTTTACTGAATCAACAGTCAGATTGCAGGATCGCGTTTTGATGTCTATTTCCTAAAATGAAATGGACAAGAAAACAGATCTAACATTATTTTTTAATCTGTATGTATGTTTCACATTCCCTCCCGAAACTCTTGTGTAATCCTGTGGCCGTAATTATATTGAGAAACTTTTCCAATGCCTTTTCTAGTTTGTACAAACTGTTGATTCAGTAAAACTCTCAAACTTTCTTGAGTAAACTGCCAAATAAAAGCAATGTTTTTATTCATAATAGTGAATGTTTGCAAAAACTTGATTTTTTGTTTAATAATTCTTGAGTTTTGTTTCTAAATGTAGCTATCTATAATTAGATCTGTTTTTCTTTGTGGCAAACGTGATAGAAAACACCTTTTTGTATGTTTATGCTGAGCGACGTCTTTTAATTCATAATTCAATGTAATTAAAATTATTAATTGGTATGGTTCAATATGTAATTATATGCTGAACGACGTCTTTAAATTCAAAATAATATGTAATTAAGAAAATGGGTTGTTATGGTTCAGTTTTATGATTATCAGTGGTAATTAAACTATTGATATTATGGTTATTTGGACCACGCCTCTTATTTGCTCTTTCCAATAAAATATTGAATTGAAAATAGTATGTTATGATGAAAAATATGATCAAACGAATCAACAAAACTGTCCAGCAAATGTGGCAAAGAATCTGTAAATTTCGAGAATAATTCTTCATGTACTTGAAACAAACTCTAATGATTGGGCGTTTTTTGCTCTGTTTTATATGATTGTATGTGTATGTGTTGATATGTAAGTCTTAATTCGCACCTAACTTAATGTTGTGTTGATATCAAATATCATCATCCCTACAGTATTTCCTTCCCGTCGATGCTGCTTTCCCGTAGATTCACAGTATACAGGATGTATAAGAAACTCCTACATCCATATCTTTTCTCGCCTCAACTCATGCGAAGAATCAATAGGGGATGAACAGTTTTACAGGCCTTCATTTGTCCTGCGAGATGAAACTCGACAATTCTCCGTCCCACTTTCCAGTCTTGTAGATCTGTCTCATTGTTTTCCGAATCATGTCTTAACTCAGACGCAACTATCTCGTTGGGAGATCTTTTTCCATTAAATTCATTTAGGCCTGTTTCTTTTGCCTTTAAATCTGCCTAATCGATCTCTCGAACTTGCGTCGTCATTTTTTATCCGATTCATAGTGTAACTCGCGTTACCAACGGCGCATGTTCTGATTACCGATAACCGTTAGAGGCGCTGAATTACGTATACTTCTGCTTAACTTCAACCGAGTATCGTTAACGAAATAATCTATTCTAAATCAGCACAATACGACGACAGCGGTACATGTATAGAAGATGAACCTACTCCTAGACCAAAAAAGAATTCAGTTTTTGCTGCACTAAATACGATAAGTGACCATCTTGGAGAACTCGAACAGAGACGTTGCCTTCATGAATGCAGTAGCTACTTTCATAATGTAAGAACACTTGTTAAGTTTGTGTGTGAAGGAAAGTGACATTTCTTCATTCTTTCAGAGTGCAGTGGCTTCATCCAGACAAGATAAAATTTTGTGTCTGAATAGATATTTAATAATAAAATCTGTTCACTGTTTTATTTGAATTATTTTATTTTGTGTAATATTATACAATCATGATTGTTTCTTTTCAATAATTATTGCTATATCAGGACGTGAATAATTTCTCATCTTTAATGAAATACAATCTACACTGAATAAAATATAAAGAACAAATATACAAATAAACACAAGATACAATGTGGCTCTCTCTTACTATCAGCACACGTAGTTGCATATCACTTGGAGAATTTCCAAACGGCAAAGATGTCAAATGGATTTTTTATGTTATGGCAACAATATGTCTTTGATTTAAAAAAAAAACCTGGTGTAATTTTTGTGAAAACTGTCCACAAAATCCACTAAAATTCAACAAGTTAATTTCCTGTTGCGAATTTTCCATTTCTAAATGGGGCGTGTCCATTTCGTCATCGCTTGGAGTTTATACAGTTTTCTAAAAGCTTTTAAATAGATTAACATAAGCAACACGTTTTTATAGGGTGGTACACATACGTTGTCATTATCAAAAGTCCTTCAACAATAAATATATTTTCAGATATACACATTTACACAATTTTTAGAATTTTTTTGGAAATTTTTTAAAAGTTAGTACAATTCCATGGAGCTAACCTAGCCTCACTCGGATGTTTGCAATGTTAATTGTGCCCGTTTAATTTTATAGCTTATAGAATTTTAATGATATCTTGCTATCCTAAGTTTGGTAGACTGAATGTCCTCGAGGGTATCATCCACCTTGGTAGTCATTAATTCAGCCCTGGCATGATGTTTATGTTAAATGTTCAGTTGATAAAGTTTTGAAATTCTATCAAAAGTAGGGGTTCAACTCCCTTTAGCAAAGTTGGAGTTATCTGGATTTCTGAATAAACTGTTTAGTCGCATTTGGTTCTATTGCTGATAAGTTTTGTTGATTATTTCCATTAGCTTTCCATAGTTTTGGTTACGAGCGTACCTGCTGTAGGAATTTCGTATATTGTATGTGTCTGAATTTCCTTTCTCAGTATATTTGTTCTAATGGTCGATTAGTCGAATTGCTCCACAAATATTCCCTTCTGACCTAGTGGCTCTTATGAATAACCCTTCTCGGAAAGGCCATGATTAAAATGTTAACGTTAAAAGTTTAAATGTTTGAATCTTGTTTTCCCGGATGGAACTTTGATTCTATAAGATCAATAAAACATTACTGTTAACTATTTAATGTCGTTTTAATTTCCCACTGCCTGTTGATATAAAAGTTTATTGTCTCGAATTAGATCATTGTTTTTCTAGACTTTGTATGTTACGAAATCAAGTTATGAGTACCGTAGCTTAACTCTAGTCTACACTAAAGTCGTCTTTTTCTCTCATAAATGGTATTTTGAGTCAGTTGTCAATAAATAACAAACAATCAAAGTACTGTACTTTTCATCTTGTCTGTCGTTTTAATGTGAAGTCTTTTGCTTTAGTACCGAACTAACTTTTTCAATCAATTACTTTTTGGGGCTGCTTTTGTATTATTTGTCTGTCTTGTATAACCACTTACCGAAGATTACCAGGGAACTGTTGAGTACTCGAAAACAATGTTTAACCCTACAACATTCTTAATATGCCTGTCACAAACCAGACCTGCATTTCAACTTATTGTTTTATATTTGTTTTAATTTGGTATCTGTGGTTACTTTCATTCAGTTTTTGACACATATGTTTTCGTGGCCATTTATTACAGGCATTGTGGTGAAGACTTTTGTTCCTTGAAAAAATCTACATGAAGACCCTTAGATGTGATTTATCTTTTCCCGTGGTTTATCCTGTGAGACCCTGTTTTATTAACGCTTATCCAATATTTTACATTTTTTACGGATTTCGTTGAATTACAATACGCGTCAATTCGAATATGTAATAAGAAAAATTATTGGAAATAAACATAAAACTGACAGGATGAACACTGATTCACCACAATATTCTTGTAGTTTGTAAAAGCTCAAAGCTGCAATTTATAAGACTTTCGACAAATTCAATTTTTAGCTGCTAAAATCAAATCTTATCTGTTTTAATTTTTCTTTTCCTAACAAAATAGCACGCCAGTATTGATTTTTTGCAGCAAAACTAATTACTAGGACGCAAGAACAATTGTCTGTGACAAAAGGTAAATTTTATCCGGGGCATTAAAATTGAATCCCTTTAGAATTTTATAGTTTTAATCCATTTGGAATTTTCATGATTTTACTACAGATTAAACCTATCAGCTTTATCAGAAAATAATGCATAAGTTTTTTTCTGCACAGTGATATGACATCAGTATTTTCTTTCTAAATGAAATAATACCCCAAACAATTCATAATCCTTATCACATATTTACATTATCTTAATTTTATGTATCAAAATATGTCAACTTTCACAGAAAAGAGTTAAGGTGGTACCCAACACTACAGGGAGATAACTCTTAAAAATCACCAGAGCGTTTTAATCAAATTTAATAAGTAAAGAGAAATTAAGCTTCTCTATGATCAAAATTGATGTTTGCCAAACTGCTATATATTCAATGAAATTATTCCCGTGAAGTGTGAAATTCTATTTACTAAAAAAATCAACATTTATGTCAACATGTCAAAGTAAATATTTCCTAAAAGTTTTATAAAAATTAAAACGAGCCAAATTTATTTTAGTCAAGGTGTTGGGTACCACCTTAAATATAATGATATTTCTGATGAAATTACACAATTTGTCAAAATTTCAACATGTGTCGCATAAATTCGTGAAAATGCCGACGCACAAACTATTGAACTTATTTTCATTTACATGCAATTCAAAATTTATCAAAAAAGAGATCTATTGTTGTAATGTTAACCTTTTATATGTGTCTGTTTTGTACCATCTTATTTCTGATGAAAGCAGAGGTCTGAATACATTTAAATTATAGTCGTATTAGAAACAGAAAAGGGATCGCTTGAAGAGTTCAACAAAGGTTCAATAACTGGATAGCAACAGGATGGTACCCGTATAATCGAAAGAAACTACTTAGCGCCTTGTTGTGCAGTTCTTCTATTAAAATAACTGTTTTATTACGCCGAAACACTTTACCGGTCAATAATTTCCAGTACTAATCACGGGTCAGTATTTATATACTGGTGATTAGTTTTGGAAACTAATCACTGGTAAAAAAAATATACTAAAATTAATGTCTTAATTTTTATGTAGAAAAAACATACTGAGGTATAATAATCTAAATTGTTTCCTCTGTTCAAAATATGCGCATATTTAGTATCAACGTTTCATTCTATTGCAACGATTTATTTCATATCCAATACTGTCTTATTACATTAAAAGAAAGTCGACTATGATTTTACATGAAGATAAAGTCAAACAAAATCTAACGGTAGTTATACGTTTGATAAAATGAACAATTTCCCGTCAATTTTTATTGTTGTCTAAGGTCTCTAATATCGATTTTGAACTTTCATTAATATTAATAAGATATAACATACTATAAATTAAAGCAGGGATATGATAAATATTCAAAATATACAAAATTTGAACGAAATCCGATCAGCAGTCTCAGGGGAGTTGCGTCCACAAATAACTGTGACGGACGGACGGAAGCAGACCATTACTAAGTCCCTCCGTCGCGTTAGGGCGAGGGACAAAAAAAGCAAGAAACTCTGATTGACAGCAAACCGCATTCCCCGTCATCATTGTTAGGAGCCACCCGTCCGCCGTACATCCTGATTTTTCTCGCTAAAATAGCGCTGCTTAAAACACACAAGTTAGATGAAAAATAAATAAAAAAAGTCAAATTAAAACAATCAATAACATTTCAACATCGCGTATATGTGTTTAGCTCTATCTTTGGGTTAAACCATCGTGTAAAGGTAACTGAAGCTATAATACAATGGATTCGGCAGAGTGATCTAGAACGCCGAATGCCGTAAAGGCGATGGTGTCAGGGAAGCCTTAAAAGCGTGAATTCATGAAAGTCCTGCTGACGTTAGGACAAAACAATTTTTACCTGAATGAATAATAGTCTATTTCTGACACCCTTGGTTTTTAATTTAGATATATAAATGTTTTTATAGAAAACAATATTCATTGTTTTGATATTTTTATATACCGCAAGTTTTTAATTTCCAGGTGAACCTCTAGCTGATATAAGTAAATGATTCCATGCAATCCTGGACTGTTCTAAAAAGAAATAATAACACGTTGACGGTAACAAAAATAAATTTA
The DNA here is from genome assembly GCA_028015205.1 of Mytilisepta virgata. Lineage (NCBI taxonomy): Eukaryota > Metazoa > Mollusca > Bivalvia > Mytilida > Mytilidae > Mytilisepta > Mytilisepta virgata. The sequence goes on from CM051516.1 coordinate 42,743,940, forward strand.
AAGTCATTTATCACAAAAAAAAAATATAAGGGGATTAAAATTCTATCGGATCTTATTAATATGAATGAACATGATGAAATTGAAGCTGATTAATTATTCGAAATCGATATTGTTAAAGAGATAAGAAAACTACAAATTGAAGTAGTGATGTACTAGTTAAAACAGATTTAAAGTCTTTAATGTTAAACAATTAATCATAATCCGATTCATGTCATTATATATATATAGAATCAATTTCAGGATCATTACTTTGTCACATAAAGTCAGTGGGAAAAAATCTGATACTGCTGCAAGATCAAATATATAAATGATTTTAACAATATTCTATGAAACTTTTGAAATTTTAATTTTAAGCTTCCAAAGGAAGGATTAAAATCAACCAAACTTTGATCTCAGTTCTTACGCAATGCATGCAGAGATGAAAGTTAAAAATTGATGATTGTTTGTATCCACAATGGTATAATTGGTAATAGAATATTGAAGCAAAGGTCTATAAAATTAAAATCCAAAGAAAATTCAAATTCGTTTGAAAAGCAAGACAGAAAATAATAATTCTAATGCAACATAACATATAACGTCCTTTTTGATTGGATAACGTCAAGCGTAAAATCTACGGTTTACCGTCGGAACCATTGACGACAACGTTGCGCAAACGCATTTGACGTTTCCTGTTTACTTTTTATTCTATTTTTTAACGTTTAACGGAGGTTGCATTAGAATGGGGATAACTGTATTGTATTTTATCAGTTGCCGACTCTTAGGTGTGCGTAATTCTTTGGATCCAGATATTTCCAAACGTAACGGTATCTGTGCCTTAAGACACAGTATTAGAAATATTTTTCAACCAAACCAGATTGGTATAAATGACCAATTAGTTTGAATGAATAATATTTTTTTTTAAGTTTTCAATTATTTATCATTTATTTAAATTTAAATATTTATTTATTTGAAAAAATCTAAATCATCATGATGTTACCAGAATAGAGAATGAAAACGGGGAATGTGTCAAAGAGACAACACCCCGACCAAAGAGCAGAAAACAGCCCAATGGGTCTTCAACGCAGCGAGAAAATCCACACAAAGTGCATACAATCTATTCTACATTAATTATTTTGTTTGATCACACAATAATACCAAAACTAATTAATTTTTCTGAAATGTGGTTATATTTTAAAACTATTTAGAGATTCATAAATGGAGCATTGTCCCTTGATAATATATATTCTAATTTCATGTAAACAATTACACATTAACTTTTGCAAATCTATTTTGAAAGTTCATACAAAATCTGCTAATTATGGTGTTCTATCATAGTTAGATCGATTTCCAATTTATTATGACATAGTTAAAAGCATATTTAACTATTGGCATCATTTGGATAAGTTGTACTTTTCCTCTTTTTTAAATATAGTGTCAAAAATATCATTACGTTATCATTTTGTTGCATACTGAAAGTTTAAAACACTCTCTTGGTAAACTCCGAACTTTCATCACTTTTAAATCGCATTTTGGGAGGGAAAAATATTTATTAGTTTTAAACAACTTTGAACAGTCGAGAAGTTTGACTCAATTACGAATCTCGTCACTTCATTTAAGAATTGACATTAGAATGGATAACAGAAAAGTTCATCAACGACACACCAATCTGGTAGGTACCAGGATATTCTCCCACAAGGAAGAATAGGTATGGGATGTACATCTTGAAAGATGGAAGATGAATGCCACTTAGTATTTCGTTATTCGAAATTTAATGAAGATCGTTATCCGATTCTTCACGATATACTTTAAAGCTGTCCTAATTTCTCAAATGTTTAAGACTGTTTGTAAAAATTATATGTAAAGAAACGTTGTCCTTTGTGAGTCTTCGATAAAAGATTGAAAAAGTTGAAAAGGGGACATTTACTATGACCCCTTTATCTTACTTGTTGTTTTGGCACCTGCGAAGGATCACAGAAGTTAAACTAATTGGTTTCCCTTTTATGCAATCCCATCCTAATTCTCAGTTATCTTGATATAGTGTTTAACTAGTTTTAGTTGCTGATGATGCATGAAATATCTGCCACATTACATTAGAAAACAAAACGCGTTCAATCTTAACTGCTGTCCTTTCAAAAAGTATCTTAATTACGCGAGTCGTCAGAACCAGAATAAGCCCAACAATACATCAAGTTAATCATGGATTGGGGTTCACTGGAAAAGTGTGGAGAGTTTAATCCGGACCATCCATTTGCCTAGTCTATCTTGAAATTCACAGCAGGGTTCAAAGTCTAAGGAAATGTACCAAATATTCTTATCCGGCACGTCGTATTATGACCTGGCTATTCAAACTGTAGAGTCTCTTCTATCTACCTGAGAGGGACACGACAGGAATCTCTAAGTGTTGAACCACTTGTATTTTGAAATATACTGAAATATTACATCGGTTAGATTATCGTGCTCCTATTAATCTGCTTCTTATATTACATTTTAATGATTATAGAATTTATGGTGCATTTGATGCACCAATTAGAAGTCAAGAATTACCTAAAGTGACGAATCAGTTTCGCCCCCAATTATTAAAAGTAAGAGATGTTGCTTTAACCCCTAGTTGACCCTAAGCGACGGTCTTGGTTTTGTTGCAAAATGTAAGTTTTTGACTAATTCTTGAAGACATAGTAGTGATTTTTAAGACAAATTAAATCAATAAAAACCTTTCCACTTGATTTTTATATTATACTCTATAGTTTGAGATTCCTCGGACTTCCAACGAACTGTTTTATAATAGGCTTGGGCTCGTGGACATTAAAGTGCACTAAAATGTAAAACTGAAATTTTGACAAAAACGGCATATTGCAGCGTTAAGACTAATCAATTTACTTGTTCTACCAAGAAAACCTTCTCTACTTCATTTCTACAATAATTTTAAATAGTAAAAAGGAAGATGATTCATAACTTCTATAGTCGTGTCGTTTACTTTCGTTTTGCTTGGTCAAAAAGGACAATCTCAGAATGACGAAAATATTATTTAGACAAAATTATTCAAATGATTAATAAATAACGTTTAATAACAAAACATGGAACTCCAAGGGAAATGTCATAATCAAAATCCCAAAAACTGGCAAGGTCTGGAGACACACAAACACCCAGAACTACTTCAAAGCAACATACTCCTGACTTGGTCCAGACATTTTCAAATGAAACTGGTGGGTTAAACCAGGTTTTACGGCATGTCAAACCAAAAGAAACGAAACATACATGAAAGAAAAGTATTTGAAATTTGGAAACTATTGACAAATTTTGTTTGCAAAATTTTTCAGTTTTATATATGGAGTGCGCTCTGACGTCCTACTACCTCTGAAGAAAGGCTACTTGACGTCAGGGGATCCTCAGACTGGTTGTTACATGGATTAGTTTCTCATGTACATTTACCGCGACATTTATCTTTTCAACCTGTTGCTCTGGAAAGGTATATTATACCAAACACATGCGTCTTCCATGTTCAAGGGTTATAATCAAGGTAATTTGTCTATATTCTTTTCCTTTTTGGCCAGAAACTCTTTTTTTACCATCGTTTCAAAATTTTCTTTTATGATTCTATATTTTTAAAGAATAAAAAAAATACTCACCTGAAAATAAAGAAATTAGTAACAAAGTCCATATTTCATCCATTTTCCTGAATTACTGATGTTAGATATGTTACAAATTGTCTGGTATTGATTGTATGATCCGTGTGTGGATCTATTACCTCCAATTATATAGACTGCAGGTCGTGATCTGGAAAGAAAACCGGAATGTCACAGCATTTCAATATAATTTTCAAAATAATACCATAATTATAATTCATTATATAGCTGTAGAAATCGTACTGTGATATTAGCGGATTGTGAATGACGAAAATGCTCAAGCAAACTGATTCCTTAGAATTTTACATTCTTTATCGCTCCACAAAAAAATGAATTACAATGATTATTATTATTTGAAACAGTACTACAACTTTCGTTCAAAGTCATGACAACCTACGGCAAATACACTAAAATAACACAAATTGAGCTTTTCCTCAAATGCTACACTCAAAGCAATCTGATTTGTCATTGGTGTTCAAGTGGAAGACAAGTGGAGGAAATCCCCAAATCTGATATGTTTTATGAAACCCAATCATGATTACTTTTCAAAAGTCATTCCAAGATTTTGTTTCAGATAGGTGAGTAGTTTTGACATGTCACATTCCATTACTTTAGCTTGTACATTGTCTTTTTAATATTCTCCTTTCGTTGGATATTATACATTTATTTCCCTTGCGTAAGTGAAATATGAAGATTTGTTCACCCGAGTAAAGTCATGTTTCCCGAGTGCTTGCCCGAGGGTGAACAAATCTTCATATTTCACTAATGCAAGTGAAATTAATGATTTATTCCACTATCCCTAGTGTAGTTTCTAAAAGGAAAAAAATTATACTTCAACAACAACAAATTTTATGAAAAATAAACAATAATGAAATAACATGAATAACACATGAACAAATTTCACATTTTTCTGTTACTTCGGCTGTTGATTTGTTACATTAGTGTTAAAAAAATCACGATGTCCCCGAGAGGGTGACACGATGATTTGTTACATGTCATATGGGCTGCTCTAGACCAATCAAGTGACCTCATTACTAGATTTAAATTTATATAGTGGATTATATTTTTTTATCATTTATTTATAGTACTAAATATGGTTTTTTGTATATATGATATTGATTGAAGCACGTTGTCCATATCAACTATCCATGATGATATCCATATCATCAAGGCTAGATCCCCTATCACAACCCTACGAAATCCCATGATCAAAGAATGACGTCATCAGACACAACAGACAAGATGGCAGACGAAGACTCGTCTGTATTCATTTTAAGAAACCTAAGAATTAATTTTATATGGCCATATATGGTAGAATATTTTGTCTTAGAGGTGAAAACATGAAAATCTGCTTTATCTCATATACTCGAGTATGTTATACTGGATACAAAACAACGTCAGATATGAAAGTCTTTTCATGTATATTCATCTAAAGTTTAAATATATGATTAAATGATTATGATATGGCTTTTTTCAATCACACATCATATCAACCTGAGACACCCATATCAGCTCGAGAGCTTTATATTCTATATTTATCATTATTATTTTAGTCAAATATTTGTAGTATTTGTTTTGTTTATTTCTATTCTAAATCTTTGAATTTTGCTCTTTAGAACTTTACACTGTCCGTATTCTTTTGTTCATATTTAAAGGAATTTTTCAACATTTATCAACTGAAAATTTCGTATCTTAAATTCCTATCATTGCCGAAGAAATTCCATTTGAGTTAGTGACAAGTATATTATTCGTACGTGCAGTCGTTTATTCTAAATAACTCTCTACAACGTTAATTTCTAGGAATTTTGATTTTGACAATTGGTAAGAAAAAGGGACCAGCGTGGTCAATTCTTTCATGAGCCAAATTAACTTTGACTCCTACAGTCTTTAGTGCATGTTAACAAAGTGTAAATTTTAATTGATCTCCAAACAAGGGATAAAAGTGCGCTAGTAGTTGTTCTGTTTTAGTTATGTTCCTTACTACCACTTTAGAAGTTAATTAAGATAAGTTGTACAGAATTATTCATATTCTGTTAACTGTCGCTATTAAAATTAATATTAAGGATGCTCGCTGGTCATGTTTTGGTCTTTTTGTCAGATTTTCGGAATCCTCGGGTTTTATCCATTTCTTAAACATGAAATTTTTTGCTTATGAACCCCCACTTTTTCTTTTATAATTCACTCATATATACCTTTAAATGGTATTTGACAAACTCTTATGAAATCCTTTTTATTTTTTCATGCATCTTTGAGAGACCGAAGTTGTCAATGCAAAGACAATGAAAAATCCAGAGAAAACACATTTCCTGCAAATTTTCAAGGCCTTATAGCTCTAAAATGAGCCCATAAACCTATATTTTTTCTTGCTTATTTGTTTACTATTCATATGTTCTCTCAAACTAAAACACCTATTTCAAATCCTATTTATTTCCTATTAGACCCACGATCATCCTTAAGATTAGTTGTACAGAATTATTCATATTCTTTTAACTTTCGCTATTAAAATTAATATTAAATCAATATACATCTGCTTTCTTTAGCATTATCCACTATTGTAAGAGGACTTAATGACCAATTAAAATTAATAACCGATTTTGCAATGTTATTATTATATTTGATATTGATTTGAGCTTGTTCTCCAGCATTTAACAGCAATGTTTTTTAAACTTGTCTTCCTATATATTTTCTAATTTATTTATTTTTATTTATTTATTTGTTGTTGTTCTTGAGACGTAAATAAACATATATTACTTATTTTTGGTTTTTTATTTATTTATTTTTTTTTTTTTTCGTTGTTGTTGAGACTTTAAATTTTCTTTTTTTCAAATTCTGTTGTGAAAGTAAATATGTAAATATTTTTTGTTTGATAAACATATTTATTTCTCATTTTAACAGCATCAACATTGATGATCTTTTTTCGGTTCTATCATGAATCGATGATTGACTGTATTCAAAAGTAAGGCAAGAATTTTTCCTATAAAATTGTTACATCAGCCAGGGCAATTATAAAATTTAAAATACTATGATTAACAGGAAAAGTCATTCTTTTATTCTTAATGTAAGTACATGAAAAGTCAATCATAACCTAGAACGTGGAACTCTAAAAACTGTTTTAATAAACTGCTTGAAAAGCATGGCAGGTAAATCAGTTGTATACAACGGTAAGTGAACTCCGAAACATAAATTTGAATTGAACGTATTGTGATAGCGTTATGTTGTTTACGACAGAAGTAGGAAAACTTACTTACTGTTAAACTTTTTCTACATAATTGCCGTGATAATATCAAATAGGAGTGACCAAGAGGGTTTTTATATTGAAAAAGAATTTAACGGAAACAGGGACACAGAAGAAATAACAAAAAAACTCCACTGCATTCAAATCAGGTGGAAGAAAGTAGCTTCAAAACAATATAGGCGGCTTAAAAACATAATTCTAGGATCGTGGTAGTGCAAGATCCATCCGACATCAAATTAATGTCAATACGGCGAAAAAACGTTTGACAGTCAAATACATAGGTTTAATGTTTTGACAGTCACATACATTTGTACATAGGTTTAATCTTTTGTCAATCACATACATAGGTTTAATCTTGTAATTTCCTATTATTAAACAATCTTCATAGGCATTAGCTTCTGAGTGTGTCTTTATAGATAACTCTCTATTCAATTAAAAAACCTCAAGAGAAAAGTGATTGGCACATGCCGCTAACGTGTCGTCAGTAAACTTAGTTTGCAACCGTCAAATCCACAACCGATGCATGTTAAATATTAAAAAACAATACAGTTATCTTCTAAATACGCAAAATAAAAGGTACGATAACCAAATTTTTTATATCTAGGCAAGCAAATACCTGGAGTAATTATCGTAATGAGTGTCAATATCACAGCTTGTATCTTGTGCACGAATTTGATTCCATGTTCGAAAACTTTAATGATCACTAATAAACTCTGTCACAGGGTTACAGATTCACACAAGTTTTTGAAATTCAGTAATTTTTACCAACATCTTTCAACTAAGTATGAGATTCTAGACAGTCATTTGTAATTTCTGCAACCTTCCCATTGCAACGATGTTAAAAAATATCAACATTTTGTGTTAAATCTATATAGATTATACCCCCACTCTACGGAGAGGGTGTTATACTGGATTCAACTTGTCCGTCCGTCTGTCCGTTCAAACTGATTTTTTTTTGTCACACTTATCCTGGCTTCTGTACAATGGAATGTTTTGATATATGGCCTGTAGCTTTATGACCATGAGTTGTATCGTCCCTCCTATTTTCAGGTCTGTCAAGGAACCACTTCCTGTTTGCCGATACATACAAATTTTACAATACCTTATGTTTACATGAAATTTTTCGTCAAACTTTTCTAGTCTGTTTTCCCAATTTTCAAAATTAAAAAAGAGTGTCGTATACTTTGTACGATAACACGTGCAACCTCATGTTTGGTCCTACCATAAATCAAATCACATAAAAAACTATAAACAGAAAAGTAATTCTATAAGGGCTACAACACGGAAGTATTTCTGTTCAAATGTTTAAAATGTTTGTTTCTCGTATTGGTTCAAATTTATACTGGCCTCTCGCAAATACTGCCGATTACAGTTCAGCTTTCAGACGATATACCAATACTAAGACTCTAAAAGCTCTAAAAAGGGGAAGTGATATTTCTGATATTCAGGTTAATTATAGCTGTGATCGTCTATGTTGACTTTACCTGGGATTGTCTGTGTTGACCTTACCTGGGATCGTGTGTTGACCTTACCTGGTATCGTTATTGTTGATTTTACCTGGGCTCGTCTGTGTTGACCTTACCTGAAATCGTAATTGGATCGTAATTGTTGAACTTTTTATCAGCGTAAATTTCCTAAAAATGAAATAAAAATCTTTACTTTAAAATGGATGACTCATAAATACTCTGTGGTGCTATCAACAGCTTGTGGTGGCACGAGTTTGAAGTGTATCTTTTAATTTTATTTTGAAAATATTCTTTGTTTTTTCTTATTCTTTTAGCGTTTTTCTCGAAGACAAAATTATTTTTCCATACAAAATATGATGTCTACACTGATAAATTTTATTCGAATACAAATTATTATAATAAAAAAATACAATCAAGGATGGGACATCGAAATAAAACAAAACCGGTTTCAGAAAACTTCTTCATGAATAATGATACTTCAAAAGTATATATTTCTGACCTGAATAAAGTATATTGCATAATATGATGAATTACCCCAGACTAAATGAGGCTCCTTTATCGGATCATGCACTGAACAACTATATCCATAAAGGTGAAATTAAAAATGTCATCTGTATGTATTTATGTAATTAACTATGTCATCTTTTCATACTGAGACATAGTTAATTACATAAAATTTATCGTCTAAATATTTCTCCTAGAGTACGATTTGTGAAATATTAAAACGTGAAAATCAAAATATTTTGAAAACATGAAAAGATACAGAAAAATATCTAGTCACGAAGTTGTTTAGAATTTTGATACTAAGCAGGAAATTCAGTAAACTAAATGTTGTTGGGTTTATGATCCATACATGTACCAAAACCTTACATTTCTTTGAAGTTTTACATTAACTTTTATCAACGTTACCTTATTTAAAAGTTCAGATACATTGGTCAAACGAGTGATCTTTGGGCCCTTGGGCAAAAGGCCATGTGAGCTTTTGTCATCACTTAGCGTCCGTCGTCCGTCCGTTAACTTTTCACATTTTAATCTTCTCCTCTGAAATCACTGGAATTAAATTTGGCAGAAAGCATCTATTTAAGGTCCTTTATAAAGATTGTTCATTTCGTCCGGATCGGACAACAAACATGGCCGCCATGGACAATTGTTGTTTCTGATTGTCTGAGTTTTCAAAAATCTTCTCCTCTGAAATTGCTAGGCCAAATGGAACAAAACTTGACAGGAAGCATATATGGGAGGTCCTTTATAAAATTTCCTAATTTAGTCCCGATCGGACTACAAATATGGCCGCCATGAGCAGTTTTGGTATCTGATTGGTTGATATAAAAAAAATCTTCTCCTCTGAAATCGCTTGGTCAAATGGAACGAAACTTGACAGAAAGCATTTATGGGAGGTTCTTTACAAAATTTCCTCATTTCGTCCTGATTGGGCAAAAAACATGGCCGCCATAGGCAATTCTTGTTTCTCATTGGTTGCTTGGACAAATGGAACGAAACTTGACAGGAAGCATCGATGGGAGGTTGTTTACAAAATTTATTTATTTCATTCCGATCGGAGTACAAATATGGTCACTATTGACAGTTCTTGTTTCTGATTGGCTTATATAAAAGAATCTTCTCCTCTGAAATCGCTTGTCCAAATGGAACGAAACCTCACAGGAAGCATATATGGGAGGTCCTTTATAAAGTTTCCTCATTTTGTCCTGATCGGAATACAAATATGGCCGCAATGAGCAGGTCTTGTTTCTGATTGGCTGATATAAAAAAAAATCTTCTCCTCTGAAGTCGCTTGGCCAAATGGAACGAAACTTGACAGACAGCATCTAATTGGGAGGTTCTATACAAAGCTTCCTCATTTCGTCCTGATCAGGCAACAAACATGGCCGTCTTGGGCAGTTCTTGTCTTTCATCGGTTGATAATTTTCTTCTTTGAAACCGCTTGGCCAAAGGGAACGAGACTTGACAAAGCATCTGTTGGAGGTTTTTTTACCAAGTTTCCTCATTTTGTCCAGATCAGGCGACAAACATTGCCGTCATGGGCAATTCTTGTTTCTGATTGGTTGATTTAAAAAAAAAATTCTCTTAAACTGATTGGCCAAATAGAGCCAAACTTGACAGAAAGTGTCTATGACATATAACAAAAATCTACAGAACCGCAGAATTGCTTGAAACCAAGCATGGTCTGAATGTTCCTCTTAAGGTGCTCACCAAGTGTTGTTACTCTGGTGCTGCCGATCCCTAATTCAAAATGGCCTTCAGCAGAGGACTTAGGTTAACATAAGATCCTATGAGAAATACATGCAAAATTCTTCTGGAGAACGACAAAATTTTAGAATATGCTGACCTGTAAGTAGAAGGACCTTGATAAAGAAAAATTTTGTTCCCACAAGGGTTACCACACTTCATAATGATAGGGAGAACTGACTTCTCTCTTTGAGGTACATCAATAAAGATGGCTTTCATGCCAGGTGGGCGATACAGGCTCAGCCCTGTTAGCCTCTAGTTTTTTGTTTCCAACTAGCTGGTGCCGTGGTCACAATGCCAAAGCCAGTTCTAGAATAGATTCTTCAACACAAATATAATTATGGACATTACTTACAAAATAAGAGTTTTCTGTACCTGAAAATAAAAATCTGCATCAGCATGTACTGTTCTTCTGGATAAAAAGCGTTATAATTGATATATAGTTCGATTGAGAATAGTATCATATGAAGTTTCTTGAATATTATTTAAATATTAATATGAAGAATAGGTAAACTAAATATAAAAGTAATTGTAGCTTTATAATTCTGAATTGAAAACCACGGATATGAATCGAGAAGATAAATTTCAACCAACAAAAATTGGCGAGAGCTTTATGCATCTGTAAACAAGATAATTGCATTATTTTCATTTTACAAAAAGTAAAATATTTCATGTCAAATTTTATATATTTAGTATTTGCTTGCGATGTCTTAAGCGATGCACTTGTTAACATTTTCGTACGTTACGATTCAGTTCTAGTGACAGTAAGTGACAATTTATTCGGTTTTTCTTGGTTCAGATCAGGGAGACAATAGCATCGAATCAATGTCTTCGTATTATAATAATTATAAATTATATGTAATCAAGTCCTTTAATGGAAGATATAGTTTTAACCAAACATGTTGTAACAGCATAGGTAAGACGGAAAAATGCATGGCGACAATATACTCTTGTCAAAGGTTGATTTTTAAAATCCGTGTTACGAACAATTTGTTATAAATAAACAATAATTCCATAAACAACAAAGTGGATAACAGGAAAGGTCAACAATGACATACCAATCAATGTAACCAACTCACTGACAGAACTCCTCACAAAAATACGATAAAAGAGCACAAAACACAAACATAAACACAGCAGAGTCCGGATAGTCTGAACACTGGTTGGGTTAAACCGGTTTTATTGGCACCTCCCCCCCCCCCCCCCCTCCCTTATCTATCCTGACACTCTGGTGTATAAAACGTACTTGCATTGTAATATTTAAAAAAATAAATAGATAAAGAAAAAACTGCAGCTGTATATGATAGAGAAATTAATTATTTTTCAAATTCAACAAATTTGTTACAACATTACAGTCGTATGCAAACTAAAGGTCCCCAGTAGACATGTCTTAAAAGCTCACGGCACTTGAGTGCACGTGCACGTCGCGTAAACGTTGTCATTTATCAGTCATACAAGTGAAGGTCAAGTGCCTTTTCATTTCTGCCTATACATTAACACACGAAACCAAAAACGCCTGTTTTAGCTACGCCCAAGTGCACTAAAGTAGAGAGCATTTAATCTACTGAAATACAAACATTTTGTTTGTTATGGTCAATAAATAAAGATACACTAAGAAGATGGTTTAGTCCGTAACAAATATCTTTAATATACTGATATATATGTTTTTGATATTATTGACTAAATTTTAAATACCTATCATTTTCATTGTTAAATGAAGTTAAAGCTAGGTTCACACTGCCGATCAGACCAACTCGATGATCCAGATTGCCAAAATTTTCAGGACCAAGCGCAACCAAATTCTTGATCGGGCCTAGTTACTACTTCTACCCGACCTGTTCGATTTTCCCGACCAATGCACGGTCTCTACACGACGTTTTAGCTGGACCAAATCAACTTTTTCTCGATCTCAACACGATCTCGATTAGGCCAGATCGACTTGATCGTATTGGGGTCGTATGGATAGTCAGAAATTGGTCGGGTTTGGACAACTAGGTCCACACTACCGATCAGATCAACTCGATCAAGACAGATTAAGCGATCGGGAGACTGGTCTGACTCGCTCGACAAGAATGTTCGGGGTGGTTTACCTTGCTCGGCAGACCAGTCTCCCAATCGCTTAATCTGTCTTGATCGAGTTGATCAGATCGACAGTTTGAACCTAGCTTAAGCAAAAATGACTCCTGTTGTCTATTTCCGAAATTAAATCCCATCTGTCATTGTCTAGTATCTGTTTACAAGATTTACGGGCCATTTTCGTATAAACCTTTACATGAACTTACGACAACTTTGAATATAAAGCAGAATACTAAAACAGTGATTAAATTTCTGTTTGTATTTGCTTCTAGTATTACAAAGGATTGTGTGTAATGTACTTTGCCCCAATTGCCTTTTGCTCTTATTCTATGTAATTTTAGATAGTAGTTTTCAATGCCACTTATATTAAATCAACAGTCCTATATTGGATATTTTACAAATTTTACATCAATACATTGTATCTGATATGCTTCAAAAATAAAATTTATACTTTGTTAAAAATAGTTTTGGACTGTTCAAAAGATGTACTTAAACGCTCTGCTGTGCATGGGAATATATACTTAGTTAGATTTCACGTCCTTCTGGAATTGACACCTCAACAGACTTGACACTTCACCAGAGATCACTGGCAATGTGACGGGTGCCGTTAACGGAACAGGACATGCTTACCCCTCCGGAGCACCTGATGTCACTCCCGGTTATTAATGTGAGTTCACATTGCTAGTGCTAGTTTCTATGTTGTCTTGTTCTAGTTTTGTTTAGTTTATTATACATTTTAAGCTCATCACTTTTTTCTCATAGCTTTTGTCATCACTTTGCGTCCATCTAGCGTCAACATTTCAAATTTTCATCTTCTCTGAAACCAACAGTCCAATTTGAACCAATCTTGGCAGGAATGTTAATTGGGTGGTTCAGAAACTACTGAGCCAATTGAATTGATTTGTTGCATGAATGATCCTTGGAGGAACCTCTACAAAACCTATGTGTTTTTATGCAGATCGGAAATTCAAGATGGCGGCCACACCCGGACTAATTTTAACATTGCAATTGGACCCTATGGAGAAATTTGTATAAAGATATTCTTGCCAGAAACTACCAAGCCAATTGAAATGTTTTATGTATGAACAAGCATTGGATGAACCTGTATTTTTTGCGATCGGAAATTCAAGATGGCCGCCACAACCTGAGTTTATACAAAGGTCTTCTTTTCAGAAAATACTATGCCAACTGAAATGTTTTTGTTGCATGAAGATCCTTGGATAAATGTCTGCTACAAAAGTTTTGTTTCTGTGCCGATCGGTATCCAAACTGGCTGCTACAGCTGGACTTTGCAACCTGGAAGAATTCTTTACATATCTTATCTAGAAGTGCTGGACACTGTAGATTCCATACAGATTTTATGTGGAAGCGCTTTTTCAGTGTGGTCACCTAAAATCCAGGTGAGCGATTCGGGCTCCATGGAGCCTCTGGTTTATTCTTTAAGTTATACTTGTATCCTTGTGGTGTTTGTTTGTTGTGGTCCATTCTCCTGGCTTTGTCTTTTCCTTGGACTTCGAATTTGTAGATTTTTCCATCTGTTTTGTCGTTTCAATATTCTTTTGCCGATATTTATAAATAATTCATTAATGTTGCAATCAAATCTGCGTAATCAAACAACCTTTTCAGTTCATACTATAAATCCATGTTTCTGTTGAACCTTTTTTTGTGTTTAATAAAGTAACCAAGCTTAATTATCATATCGCAAATTCATTGAGAAAATGTTTCTAGAAAAATTGAGTTGTTGTGCAAGACTTTTTATATTATTTATATTTTAAGAAAAATGCATTAAAATAGATCTAGGGTCTTTATAAACTAGGACACAACACAATGAATGTAGAACAATTAAATGGTGTTGCTAGGAATAAAATGTTTCATTTGGATGAAGTTACAAGAGTTAATTTAGCACTTAGGAAACTGGTGTTACAGTTAACATCATCAATAACATGCAATTATGTAACTTTTATAATATACATGCGTGAGCAATCTCTTTGATAATTCAATTTTGTCCAACATCTAAATTAATGAAGCAATCTATAGATAGCAAACCGCATTATTAGTGTTAACTTAGGCCTATCGGTAAGATTTAAAATGCAACTTAAGTATATTTTAGCAAGACAGTTAGTTTTGTTATTTCTTTTAAGAATAAATTCCATAAAAGACCGTAACAATAAGGATTTTTTTTTTTAAATATTGAGGAAAATTTTAAATCTGAAATTTTTACCCAGTTGACCCTACTTGGATTTTGGATATCCTTATTTTGTTCACAATTTATTTCCAGAATTTTGGAATTCAGTAATATACCCCTGTTGAATGTAAATCTAGTAATATAGGAAGTTAAGAATCTAAATTTTTAACATTATCTCTCTAATCAATTCTTCGACAATGATACGAAATGTATATTCCTGTGTTGATAAAGTATGGATTTGTATTACCATATTAGGGTTTCAATTTCTAATGCAAAGTTGAACATACATTAATATTAGCTACTTTGTTAAGCCTGTTTGGTTTTATTGCAACCAATGTTTTAGCGTTCGTGATGAAGCTAAATGCACTGTTGTAAACAATTTTAGTATTCTGTTGCGTTGCCTTTTGTTGGGGTATTCGGCAAACCTCTACTGAGGGGCTTAGCCCAAAAACTCTCAATACTTTATTCGTTTTACATGTTTATTACTGCAAGCACAACTACAGACTACTACAATATTGCAAGCATCATGTGATATTTCTTACATGTGGTAAATAGATTATAAAAAGTAGAGATGACCAAAGAGACTTATCGTGGGAACCATTCAGAATCGGAAGTGTTTATAAAATAAATAAAGTACCGCTATAAATGTCAGCATCAATTATATGTTCTACAGCAATTTATATATGAAATATTGAACAGTATTTTACTTTGTAACAATTCATAGAACAAGACAAAACAACACTATCAACAATGATGTGAACTTCCTTTAAAAAAAGGATTAAAATTGTTCACTGTGTGTGAAAACAGCACCTGTAAAAATGCAAGTTGAGTTCCAGTGTTATACAAGGTATCTAGTCTTTTATGATATCGATAAGTCGTTGCAAACCTCGTTAAAAGTAATTTTAAAATGTTTAAAATTGAAACTCTGTGCATTGGGTATTTCTGAGATATTTTGGAATATGTATATGTATCTGTATTGAATTTTGTGAAGTTGTGTAAGGTGTGGAAGTAAACTTTCTCGCTACTTCAGTATGGAGAGAGGCACACGTCAGTGTGTCAGTCAAACCCCTTGTATACATCAATGAACTTTTTGACCTTGTTTCAGCATCCGGTATACGTAGTGTAATAGTTGATCTCTGGGTTGGATGTCCTCTGCAGGCCAATGACATTGCCCTGTTATCATGCAGCGAAGGGACGATGCAACAAATGATTGACATTTGTGCGAACCATAGTGTCAAGTACAAGTTTGAATTCTCGCGAGCCAAAAGACTAATTATGGTACTTTCACAACGACAGTTTGATGCCTATGATATAAACCTTTCTGTAAAGGGTGGATTAATTCCAATATGGAATTCTGTGAAACATGTCGGAATATATTGTAAAAAGAACAAAAATATAAGGCAAAATTTTATTAATTTTATCGCTATTATATGAAAACGAAAACGACATCAAAGTTCCTTTATAAAACAATCATCAGACCTGAGGACAGGGGACTAAAATTGTATATACGCAATCTACTTTATTGTATTTACACTAACGTTTTTCTTTCTTGTAGTATTTCATTATTATGTTTTGTCACAAAGCGTATTTCATGATTTGTATGACAATAAAAGTTTATTATTATTATTTTTATTATTGTTGGACAATAACTTTAACTCTACAGACAGGACAGTTGATGCTTTAAGCAAAATCCGTTCACTGTGTATGGCGATTATTGAACAAGGCGTTCCCCCTAGTTTTCTTAATCCCACATGCAGTTGGATAATTCAACATTTGTGCTATTTGAAAGCTTTGTACGGTTGTGAACTATGGAATAATTAACAGATCTAGCTACGAAATTATATATTTCAAAATCCTGGTACCTTCACGGTAAGCATGATTGCATGTTCGTATTAGGAAGTCTTTAATGTATCAGATAATACACTTTCAAAGGGATTAAAATGATCAATAAGAAAGAAAGGAATAAAAACACATTTTCATGATTATACATCCTAAAACTCTACTTGATTAAGCTTGTTTGAGGACACAATAAATTGTAGAGGTCTTCTCCGTTCAAAATAAATCTGTTGAAAAATACTGCGACCAAAGAAACATACGTCGTGTACATTAAATAACTAATGGCATTTTAAGGATATTTCATTAAATGCAATTTCAAAATGCAAAATCCGTACTTGTTTAATTGATATAAACATACTAAGATTAGTTTCATGATGGAAGCTAGGATATTTGTGCCAAGCATTTCATGTTCAAATCTGAATATGTATTTTTAAAGATAAGAAAAGATCCTGGTATTACAAAAAATTCCTTCATTTGGCAAAGTCAAAAATATAAACATTTGGCAAAGTCAAAAATATAAACATTTGTCAAAGGATCTCTCAGTTGTTTTCGATTATTAACAAGTAAAATAACTTAAATATCGAATAGAATAGAATAGAATATTTTTATTGTTCCAATCATGGGCCCTCAAGGGGCAAGATATAACAACCTATACAACATTGATTCATTAGCATAAATTACAATGAAAATAGAATAAAAGCTATGCTATGCTGGACAGGACCAGAGCTATCAACCTTGTCTGATATTTAGACAATCAATTATATATTTCCCCAGAAATTTGAGTACTGATATATCTTCATTTGTAAAAAGCCATATAAACTTTGCCTCATTTGGAAGATCTTTAAATTTCGTACAAAGCTACCTATATTATTCAACATGATTTCTCTGTTGTTATTATATAATGGGCAATTAATTATAAAATGAAATTCATCTTCTGTTTGATTTGAAGAACATTTTTCACATATTCTTTGGGAACGTTCTATATAGGGTTTCTTGTATTGATCTCTTTCTATTTTCAGTTCATGGGCACTTATTCTTATTTGACATAAAGCCCTTCTCAATTGAACATTGTTAATAGATAAATATGTTTCTCGAGAAAAACATTTTTTGATTTTAAAGTAGGTATTAAGTCTTTTTTCTGACGTATGTCATTAGCGGAGCAGGACATGCTTACCCTTCCAGAGCACCTGATATTATTCCAGGTTTTTAGTGAGAGTTGCTAGTGCTTTAGGTTTTGTGCTGTCTTGTTCTAATTCTGTTTAGTTTATTATATGTTTTTTTTTTTAATTCTTTTTGTTATATATGTATCCTTGTGGCAACAAGTTTGTGTTGTTCAATGCATTTTCATGAGGTTTGTCTTGCCTTTGGATTTCGACCTTACAGAATTTTCCCACTGTTTAGTCGCTTTGGTATTCTTTTGACGATATTTGTTTCTAATAAATAAATAAAAACTCCCTTAAGAGGGACTTTCTAACACAAATAAGCAATTTGAAGGATAAAGAGACCACAATGTATTGAAATGTGTTATAAATCACTCCTGGCATTATTTTTCATTTAAGGTTCTGTGTTTACCATATTAAGAAATATACTTTTATAGTTTGGGTACAGATGATCATCAATATAAAAATAGTTTCGGTATATTACCACATATGACACCATTTATCTTACCAGGTACCACTTATCATTGTTCATCAAATTTTTATGAGTGCAGCGTTCATGCTTACACCTCGGAAAAGCTAATAAATAATAACAAGAGGCTCTCAAGAGCCTGAATCGCTCACCAGGTAAACAATGCACTATAAACTAAATCTCATCATCACCATTCACTAAGGATACCATGTTTACTTTAAAAACCAAATATTGTTGAAATCCGAGCAAGTGTAAAAACATGGCGGGAAAATGGCAGCCATTTTAAAAATGGCCGTCCAAAACAAACTTTCATCATCACCATTCAACTCGGGATACCATGTTTACCTTGAAAGTAGCTTTCATCTTCATTTTCTTTCTATAATTCAGAAAAAAATAGCAAAAAACAGCATTTTGACCCCTATGTTCTATTTTTAGTAAGAGCGGACATGTTTTTCGACCAATCAAAAATCCAAGCATTAACTTTTTGCAGGATACCCTAAGGAACAATCTTACCAATTTTCATTTGATTTTCAATAGTAGTTTCAGAGAAGACTACTATTGTATATTGAGGTAACATTGAATTTATATTTTAATAAATAGCCATTTAAAAACAAATTTACACGCAATCAAAAGCCTTTTTTCATTTTCTACAGTTTGCCATCTATAAGGCATCAACAGTTATTTTGACATTTAAGGGACAAAACTTTAACTCCTAAAGGGCTCATTTAAACATTTTGCAAACTAAGGGAAATGCTGTGAAAATGGTCAATTTTGATGTTCTAAGGGGAATAACTCCTAAAAGGAATGATCATACAACTTAATAAGTACAAATTTCAAAAAAAAATCAAGAAAAAGGGCAATAACTCCTACATGGGTGGTTACATCTTCTTCAAAATTTCAAAGCAGGTAGATCTTGAGGTGTTGAACACTTTAGCTTCCCATCAGAATTTTGATATCTGTCACCATTTTTGAGTTATTTGCAAAAAACTGCAATTTACCCCTATGTTCTATTTTTAGCCATGGCAGCTATGTTTTTTTACAAATCAAAAATCCCAACGATAGTTTAGTAGCACTCATGCCAAGGAACAACTAAACTAAGTTTGGTTGCAATTAAACTTATGGTGTAAGAGGAGTTAACGATTTTATTACAATGAATAAAGACTGCAAAAATGGTCAATTTTGACGATCTAAGGGGAATAACTCCTAAAAGGAACGAACCTACAACTTCGATCCTGTTACAAATTTTGTAGATCTTTGTGTGCCTAACAATATGAAATTTAAATTTTTCAAATTTCCTTTATAGTATCCAAGATATTGAGCTTAATAAGTGCAAAATTTGGAAAAAATGCAGAAAAAGGGCAATAACTCCTACATGGGTCGTTGGATCTTCTTCAAAAATTTCAGGGCAGGTAGATCTTGAGGTGCTGAACACTTTTACCCTATGTCAGAATTTTGATATCTGTTATGGTTTTTGAGTTATTTGCAAAAAACTGCAATTTACCCCTATGTTCTATTTTTAGCCATGGCGGCCATGTTTTTTTACGAATCAAAAATCCAAACGATAGTTTTGTAGCACATATACCAATAAACAACTGTACGAAGTTTGGTTGCAATTGGTCTTATGGTGTCAGAGGAGTTAACGTTTGAAAAAGTTTACGGACGGACGACGGACGCCAAGTGATGGCAATAGCTCACATGACCCTTTGGGTCTGGTGAGCTAAAAAGGCCAAAAATGTCAAATAGCTCCTAAAAGGAACGAACCTACAACTTCAATCCTGTTACAAATTTTGTAGATCTTTGTGTGCCTAACAATATGAAATTTAAATTTTTCAAATTTCCTTTATAGTATCCAAGATATTGAGCTTAATAAGTGCAAAATTTGGAAAAAATGCAGAAAAAGGGCAATAACTCCTACATGGGTCGTTGGATCTTCTTCAAAATTTCAGGGCAGGTAGATCTTGAGGTGCTGATCACTTTTACCCTATGCCAGAATTTTGATATCTGTGACCGTTTCTGACTTATTTGCAAAAAACTGCGATTTACCCCTATGATCTATTTTTAGCCATGACGGCCATGTTTTTATACGAATCAAAAATCCAAACAATAGATTTGTAGCACCCATACCAATTAATAACTGTACCAAGTTTGGTTGCAGTTGGACTTATGGTGTTGGAGGAGTTAACGTTTGAAAAAGTTAACGGACGACGGACGGACGGACGACGGACGACGGACGGACGGACGGACGACGGACGACGGACGGACGACGGACGCCAAGTGATAGCAATAGCTCACATGACCCTTCGGGTCAGGTGAGCTAAAAAATGGATAAAAGGAAAGAACAAGAAGTCAATTAACCGTCCATCAAATTGACAGATATTTTAAAGAAGATTAAACACCTACATTGAATGAACAAAGAGAGGATAGTCTGCCTTGGTACGGACACTTAGTAATGTGGTGTTAAATGTCACTTCCGTTATTTTTATTTCGTATTGCTAGTGCTCTCGTCTCGTTTAGTATTCTTAATTCAATGTGTCCTTTTCAAAAATGTGGACCTAAGTCCAATTTATGCTATAAGATTTTCAATCGTTTGCGTAAACATTAAGCTATGAATATTTATTTGACCTGAGAAATCGGTAGGCATGAAATTCACCTTGAAATAAAAACAGAACGACACAATTAAGTTGACCTTAGAATTAAGACAAGACTCACAGATGTAACTACACTTGTTCTTTATATGGCTATTCAGTTGGAAAATAACAATGAAAACCGCAAACATGTCCAAATTGATATTTGATGTATGATTTCTTCGGCATAGTAAGTTCAGATAGTGCTGATTGGTAAAATGATATTCATGTAGAAAACAAAACAGAGTGGACAAAGTTGTTCTTCGAGTAATTTACAATTCTAGTAGATTTTTGTCCGAGTTTTCTCTTAAAAGTGGTAGTTTTTTTGGGGTCAAAGGTCACGGTTAAGCGAAAAATGATGGGTTATGCAAAATGTTTTTTAAAGGCATAGAAACAGTAAGTAGTTACGCTCGTTTCACTTATAAGAAAACAAAATACTAACATTAGCTTTATTAATGGTTTAACAACGTGATCATCAATAAAATGTTGTTTGGATTGGAACTTACAGATATTCATTGTCTTTAGATACAGCAAAAATTTATTATTGTCCTTAACCATCGAAATATTTGTTCTCCATCATTCTCACTCTTCGCTATTTGTTAAATAACCAACTGTAGTGTTTTATTGTTCTATTTTTAGTTGAAGTACTAGAGCCCTTTGTGTTTTAGATTTTAAGCCATTATATCTTTCATCTTTTCAATGTCACCGATGTTTTGGTCATTTATAATATCGAGACCATCAGAATTACTTATTATTTAGTGATGAAGAGATCGTAATAGTCAAGCGATTTTTATTAAATCTACAGTTAGTAGTACAAAATAAAAACATATGTGACTAATATTCAGAAACTAAATCATGCAATACTGTTATGCAGAGGGCTTTTATTGCTGTTTTTTTTTCAGGAATGCACGTTATATAATTAAAATTACTCGTTGCAATGGGTTTACTTGATTTGTCATGACTAAGATAGATTTTGTTTAGATACTTTTGGTTTACTTATTTGTGTTATATAGCTTTCCATCTACGTCTTTAAAAGAAAGCCTTTGAGGGACAAAGGTACACATTTCGTCGATTTCAGACTGATCAGGTGTGCTCAAGGCCTAAAATGTTGAAAACCAAAACAATCCAAAAGGTTAAAGAGCAAATTCAAAATACCAAAATGATCAAAAGGGGTAAAGCCAAACCATCTAAGGTCAGAGTTGAAAACCAAAACAATAATCCAAGACATTGAAGAGAAAATTTATTAACAGTATTATAATTGCATAAATTTGTTCAAATTGATAAAACGTCAAGGATATGTATATATTTATTACCCTTTCATTCAAAGATAATTTTGCCGCAAAAATTAAAATGCGAAATTCCTTTCCGCCAAATTATGTTTCGTCGGCAGTGCTTAAGATCGAAAACATATAAAACCTAAAAAATAACCGAAAATATTTCTCAAATTAAAATGTTAAAACGATCTTCATAGATACCTGTTAAAAACTATCTTAGGACGAGGGAGAATGAAAACACTACAGAAAAAAAACGAAAGTTATTTATTATTATAAAATATTACTACCAATTATCTAATAAGAAGTAGTGATATTGTCTTTAGTTTACTCCTTGGATGTGCTCCTAGTAAGCGTTAAGCATTATAAATTGTAAAAGATCCCAATATACCACAACATATATCATGTTAAAATCAGCAGCAAATCATTTCAAATTGTACATGAAGAGTTTTCAGATTTAACTCGACATCTGACTTGTAGAAAAAATAATACAAGTATAATAGGGACAGTGTCCATGTGTAAGGTATATTTTGAGATTCACACCAGTTTTTACAAATATGTATATAGAGATTTGTTTCAGTAAATTGCCTAATGATAAAATTTACACATCGAATTGGTATAAACTTTCAACATCACTGCATATTTATTTATGTTTAATATCTATATATTTTGTTATTTATCCAGCACTCTAAATATCTTTTACTGAATACAGCATGATCTGTAACAGTTCACCTTCTTTTCTTCTTTGTCCTCACTTTCTTTTATGTGCTTCATGTCGCTTGAATCTGCACTATTCTCTTCAAGCACAATCTTCGGCGGATTTGTATTAATACGCGGTGACACGACGTTCTGCATGGGAGAAATCATTGCGACTTTGATGCATGTGTCATCAGAGCTATCCAGACTGTACGTAGATCCACTTGATATGTCACTCAATTCCACAGGCCGTGACCACTGACATCCTGCTGGTAAAGAATCTGAAATATTTAATTATAAGTAAAGTCAAGAAATACCAAAGGGATATTCGAAGGAGGGAAAAATCGAACAACTGACAAACTCCGGAGAACAACGAAGACAAGACCAAAACAATATATGCATTACAATTAAAAATTAAAAACATATGAACAACATGGACCCCACCAAAAACCGGGGGTAGACTCAGATGTTCCGGAAGAGTAAGCAGTCTCTGCTTCCTGCATGACACCCGCCATGCTGCCCATGTCAATCCGGTATGAGGAAGGGATAACATCAATGGAACAGGTCCATTTTCATTTGGGAAACTGTTTTTTCATACCTGTCAACCAAGTCATGATGACGTCCATAAAACTTTAATAAATGGTTTATCATAAAAGTTGTAACATAGCATTAATAAATAGACACCTTCACTGTCAAGTGGAATTGCGTAAAAGGCCTGTTGTCTGTAAGTGTACATTGGTGTGATTTGTTTTAGATTAAATTTAAAAATCTTATTCTGATAACTTTTCTCTAACACCCCCTCCTTTTCCGAAAGGGAGAAAGGGGAAGGGTAACTTCCTTTTAGGACGGTATAAACACACCTGTAAATGGCTAGTATATATTATCTTAGATGCGGTAAAACTCAATCCTGTAGATCCTTAACTGTTTTTAATGTTTACTCACTTAAAATTTCCTCTGCTATGAATTTCTGGTTCGTACTTATAAATGCATCACATAAAGCTTTCAAGCCGTTCTCTTTGGTTGTAAGTACGTTCACAAGCCGTAACAGTTTATCATCGTCCATTGTCGGCTCTGACACAAACATTTCTGTAATTTCAGTGAGCACGTGTTTGGACAACAGAAAAGGTACTAAGTTTGTTACTTTATAACAGTGTTTCATGATGAAAGGTAACTTTTCATGAAGAACATTTACTTCAGTCGTCGACATTGGTTTTCCTGAAAATCGTCGTCAGTAATAAATAAACCAAACATTATTAAGTAAGCATTAATTGTCAATTATTTTACCCGTTTTTTTAATACTTTTTAAAATATACAATATACAACAAACTTTAGAACTCCAGAGGGCCCGTCGAAATCTGTTCAAGTTACTGAAGGACTGAAAATTGTCATCGTATACGAGTTAGTATGAAATGTTCTTTAAATTAAATATCAAACAGTTTTACAAACAGTTTTGAAATGTAAACGTGTACCTGTTGGACTAATCTAGAATATCTGTAAGTATTCGGTAACACGCATGTCCATTTAATAAATGATTTCGAGTTTTTCATGGTAAAATACGCAAATTTATCATTGTCGTGACAAAAGAGTTGTTTGACTTTTCGAGAAATCGCTGTTTGTAAAACCGGGCCTTTTACCATGAAAAAAAAAGGGAACATGGATGGGACTTTCAAAACGATTATAACCATCAGTGTTCTATAAAAAAAAGTTGCTAATTAGATTTCTCAAAAGAATGGTGGTTTCAAATTATACCGAGAATCTGACAAAAGGAACAATGATAAGTATGATGCTTATTATTATCATTATTATAAATATCAGCATACTTCTATTTCAATAAAAATGTTTTAATTTAGATTTGAAAGTCTTTTTAGCTAATGGAATTTTTTTCCTTAACAACATAACTTGTAAATTGTAAAGGAAAAAATGACATGCCTAGGTGAAAGATGATATAATTGATTTTAGAATAGTAAAAATATCCCATTTACCTATCAACTGTTAAAGTTCTCTCTTTACCTAAATTTAAATTTCATCGAATCTTTCTGATTCCAGGTTTTGGTTAACCTGTCTGAAGTCAAGGACTAACCCTGATTTTTGTCATCTCTTCCAACTGATGAAACCACTATGTAAACCGGGTTTTGTCTGTCTAATGGATTGCGTTTTTTTTGGATTGCTCCTTAGGTATATTTGTCCTCCTTTATACAAGTCGAAAACAATTTTTTGATCGAAATACTGCACACGTTGCAACCTGTACAGGGCAATTTTGAACATTTCATCATTTTTATACAATATATATATTTATTGTATATTCAGTTTAGTTTAAACATATTTTATTTGCAAAATAAGATGCACAAAGGATGAGACACAAGTTACACAAACTTATGAAGTCTTCTCCTATGTATATTCAGTGTCGATATAGGTAATAAGAACTAGCCATATCATCCCACTGGGAAACCCATATTGTTCCTATAAAGAATAACTTGATCTCAATGTAAAACTCGCGTCAAAATACACAATATATGATAAAGAGAATATGATATCATACCCTATATCAAACCCTCGATCCGTATCACCCTCGACCATGCTCTCGGGGTGACATTGGTGTCTTTGGGTTGATATGGGATATAATATGCAAATACCCATATGATATTCTATATATATAATTATAATAATTGGTCACATTTAGCATGATATCTAAATATATAAATAATAGTAAAATTTTTTGGCTGGCTAGAAAAGTGGAAAAGGGGGAATAATCCTTGTTATTAGTATACACGGTTAATATTTTTTTCTACCTTCAATGTCAACTCCAATTTCTTCCAGTGCACTCAGAAGTTTCACAAAAGAACCACTGTCGTTTGATTTTGGATGCCATAATTTGATGGTCTGCCAGAACATTTCAACATGTCCATGTTTCCTGTATTCTTCCACTGTATCCACTTGTGACGCTGATAAACCCATCAAATGGGCAAATCTTCGAATATTTGGGCCTAGAAATTAAATTTAAATCTTCTAAAATTGATTATTCTTGGAAAATTCAGATGATTTTTTTACATCTCCCGACAGGTTTTAAAAAGGCATTAGGTAAAGTTACAGAATTAACACTTTCGTAGACCGGTCAATTTGCGTTTTTTACTTTTGAATAAATTTTAAGTCAGCAACTATAAATCTTCTAAAATGGTTTATTCTCGGAACATTCAGAAAAGAAAATATATTTTCGATATCCTAAATCTCCTTATAGGTTGAAAAAAGGGATATGATTATGTTACAAAATAAGCACCTTCGTTTCAATTTTGTAGCTTGGTCAATTAAATTTAACGATTAAATATCGGCAAAATAATACCGAAGCGACAAAACAGTGGGAATTCGAAATCCAAGGAAAAGACAGGAGAATGGAACACGACAAAAAAAAAGAAACGTCACTAGGTACATGTATAACTAAAAAGAATAAAAAAACTATAATAAACTTAAAGACTGAAGACAGCACAGAAACTAAAGCAATGGTAATGTGAACTCCCATAAAAAACCGACTGTGACATCAGGTAACATTTTAAGGTGGTACCCAACACTTTCACTAAAATTAATTTGGCTCCTTTAATTTTCATAAAATTTTGACAAAGTATTTACTTTGACCCATTGACAAAAATTTTAAAATTTCAAAACATTTGAACCAACCAATTCATCAGAAAAATTACACTGATTGTATAGCAGTTTGACAAACACTAATATTGATCATTGAAAAGCTTAATATTCCCTTAACAACACAACGTTATTAGAACGTTTAGCTGATTTTACAGAGTTATCTCCCTGTAGTGTTAGGTACAACCTTAAAACATTTTTTTTGTACAAATGTATATATTGTTCTGCATTATTAAGGGTGCTGTTATGTCTGCTCTCCTTTTTTTTTTATTTTTGTCATTGGTTTTTCAACATTTTTTTCTGATGCCATTTATCCCACTTTTATGAAAATTAAGTACGAAAGGAGGTAAAAAATAAAGTTACATAAATGAGATCAAATATAATTAAGAACAAAGGGCCTTTATTTAGAGCTTGAGTTGTGTAATTTTTCCATGGACTTTTCTGTTTGTATTACATTGAATGCGTATATCAAATGTGCATAAAACAGAAATTCGTCTTCAATAAAAAAAAATATATAATTGAAACTTTGAAACTTTATTATTTAATTAAACGCCTATTTCTACACATACAATGCATATTCAATGGCGTTGTACAATACAAAATAGAATGATAAAAATATACAATGGATCTCTATATACAATATACATGATATAATACGAGCTAGTATTTGAAAATTCAAAATAATGAAAAATAATCCTCAAAATACAATGACTTTAAATGATTTTTGAAAATATCTGCTGATTTAGAATTTCTCACGCTAACTGGTAGCTCATTCCATAGTTTTGGACCAATTGTACAAAAACTTCTTTCTGAAAATGATTTCCTTTTGTTAATTGCTTCACCAATATCTTAAAAGAAAAAAATTACCTATCATTTTCTCATACTTTTGACAGAAACATTTCAGTTCAGATGAAATTCTTTGATCCTGATTTTCTGCTGTTAGCATCTGGTTTTCCCCATTGAGACAATTGTCTAAAGACGGTAGTTGCCGAAGTATTTGGCTGATCAAATCACGAATGGTACGTATTTGCGCCGTGCTTACTCCTTGGTTGGCTTCTTCTAGTGTCTATATAAAACAGAGATTACAGAATGCTGACATACTTTTTTTTACAAATTTTTCTACCTCATGTTAATGGATTATTAACATGTATTATTTTATTTTTTATTTAAGACATTGCTTCACAGGAGGAAGATCGAGATCACGATTAGCCCTATTGTTTTCTAGGTGTAATTAATTAGTCAGTTCGCAACGCGACAGCGCCGATCAAGGATCTCAGTGATCTGGTTGCAAAACCTTTTAGAAGTCTATTTATTTTTTAGTTTGCATTGTTCCGTTAATTTATTATCGGTCCAACATATATATATATATATGGGAAAGTTAACTTCGAGTATGTGAAAATAACAAATTATTGATATTTATATCTAGATTTAAAAACGATTAAATATATACAGATTCCTTTTAAATCTTTAATATTATATAGTAAATCAACCTACTGTTGAAATTCCTTCATTTGTCATTTCACCACAAGACTGACATTTGTTTTGCTTCAGCATAAGATTTTCTCGTTTTAAAGAGCGGATGACTTCAGTTTGCTGTCTTTTTTCTCTCTCTAATTGAAATCTTGTTCTTTGCTCTCGCTTAAATTCTATCATTACCGACTCAACTTCAAGTAATTCTAAGCGTCTTGCTATTTTCCGATCATTGTAGATTTTTTGCAATTTTGAATTAAGTCTTTTTATTTCATCTGCCTGAGTTTTTGAGTAATCCAAATAAGCCGACTGCTCGAAGTTCCACACATAAATCTGGGCTTTGTCTTTTTTGTTTCTAGCCTGATTTTCATCATCTTAAAACAAAAAAAAGTAAAATAATTAAAGTAGTTAGACATTTTATATTAGCTATTCGATATTTATAATACAATGAGGAACCTGAGTGAGTTATCTTTTCCTAACCAATGTAGGTAAGGGAGATAATAAATTTGTCTCCCTTTTAGCCTCAGGACAAAAGGGAGAGCATTTAATTATCTCCCTTACCTACATTGGTTAGGAAAAGATAACTCACTCAGGTTCCTCAGTGAGTTATCTTTTCCTAACCAATGTAGGTAAGGGAGATAATAAATTTGTCTCCCTTTTAGCCTCAGGACAAAAGGGAGAGCATTTAATTATCTCCCTTACCTACATTGGTTAGGAAAAGATAACTCACTCAGGTTCCTCATTCTCACATTTCAGGTATTCAGAAATAAAGAACAAATTGGATAACAGAAAGGTCTACAATGACATAAGAATAAAAGTCACTCAACAGACTGAACCCAGGACAAAAAAAAAATAACATAGGAGAGCACAAAAGTAATGTATGTCATGCTTAATTTGGAAAATCGACGTAGAATAACAAAACCTGCATTCATTATGACATCCTCTGAACCAAAAATATGTGAGTTAAGTTTTTTATCTTAGATTGATCTAATCCTAATGCATTCGGCGATTTAAAGCTAGTGAACCATATGCATTTTATTCTGGAACTACACAAATGACTTTTTAATAAAAAAAAAATATTTTTTTACATTTTAATGTTGATAAATTATAATGTGGATTCGTCTATTTCCATAAGTTATTTATTTATATATTTTTTTTAATTTTAACTACGAAAATCTGTCCCTAACGAAAAATTATGAATGCACAGTGATATCAGTTCAGCAAGCTTTTCACTCACTGCTGAGTGTCAAGTTGAACTTTTTTTCAATAAAAATAAACTGCCACATTTATTTTAAATAAAATATACTGTTTATTTATCGGTGGGTTGTTTTATTTTATTTTTTTAACAAGTTACATTCAGATTAGAGATACACAGTCTATTGTTATTAAAGAATATTTAAAATTCAAATTTTTAAATGGACATGATAGATGGAACCTGTTTTTGTAAGCCTAAAACCTTATAGGCGCCACAAATATGAAGACATGTACATCACAGCTGTGTATTTATGCAAAATGATCTAATTGCATGACTATTGTTAAATTTAATTTAAGGCATAGAAATAGTATGTGTAGATCATGTATATGTCGAATCATAATTTAATATAATATCAAAGCTGCATAAGCATAAGGACCGATTCAAACTGGAAAAGATTTTATTTTTAAAATACGAAAATTTCCCAATCAATAACGTCAAATAGAAAACAATTTACCCGTAACATCACGCGCTTCGCGACTAGATGTTATTTTTTACTAAACTAACATTGCGTATCAAGTGGAAGTGCAGAACAATAAAGATTCGATCGCCATTTTAACCAAATGATAAAAAAGCCACCCTTAATTCTATGTGCTTGCTTATTAGGTATTTGTATGAGAACAGCTTCCCATGTACGAAAGTGAAAATAACTCCTACAGGAACGCGATAAAGCTTTGATAAACTTTTTCGTACTGAAATGAACTGAAAACGTTCTGTAAAAGACAATTACTATAGAAGTACAAATGTATTAACACGATATTACAAATTATTCAAAAATAAATCTATTGCTGATATAAGTCTGTGTTTAAGGGCTTTTTTATTCGTTGTTTCACGAAACAATTTATTATCACTGACATTTTTTTATAGCATTACCATTTTGAGGAAAATTAAGGAAATGTGTGTCGTGTTGTACATTTTTTTATTTAGAACTAGTTACTGAAAATTTCCGGCGGAACACATTGGCTGTTGTTTACATGAGTTCGTACTGTTATAATTGTTTAAATCTACAATAAAACGACTGGAAAGTCATTTTCAGTGATAATCTACACGAGTTGAAAGATAACCACCGGGATACAATCAAGGATGAGCTCAAGGATTACCGGAGAAAATAAAATTGGGCATTCCTATTGCAGCGTGATACCGAGGCTTTCCGTAATTTAGTCAATCGGAATTGTGAAAAATATATATCTGACCGATATCAGCTAGTTTTACCAGTATTTTCTTATTATAGGATATATAACTACGAAAATTGGTCCCCAACGAAAAATCACACTAAATTTAATCAGCTTAGCTTCAACTAACAGTTTTCTTACCGTTCTGAGAGGAAAAATGGTTGTCTATAACTTTTTTAAGCTTCTGCAAAACAAATGGAAACTTCTTTCTTCCTTTAATTCTCTGACAATTGTGGACAAGATGTGGTAGTTTGTGTTTTTTAGTTTTGTCTATTATAACCAGCTTCCTGTCTAAACATGATGCTAATGCAGCGTCATACATACAATCTGTTTTCTCTATATACTTGTCGGATAGAAGAATTACCACCAACAGTGAACTCAAAATCGCATTCTGTTTACCCTCTAACTCTAGCTGACCAGGGGTAAAATCTCTGTCCTCGTAGATCACTTTAACATTTGGACAATTGGTCTCAACATAATCTACGATCTGCTTCGAATTTCTGCCTTCATCGGGACATCCACTGTCAGACAGATATATCTTCCACTGATTATCCTCAATAATGCTAGCCGTCATTCTGTATTACTGAATGTCAAAGGCCAATCTGTGTTTAAAATTTTAAAAAAAATTTATGTTGGGTTTGAACAAAAAAGGGGTTCATGGGGTTTTCAACTATGAGTGCGAGAAAATTGAAAAAAAAAACGGAAAAGAGGGTAAAATATAAAGAAATTGAACAATGAAGTCAACAAAGTATAAAGAGTGAAGTCCTTTTCATCAAATAGGTATTTCTGTTACAGAAGACATATTACAAGTAACGTGAATAACTCTTGGCGGTATATTGGCGCCACTGGTCTTGAGGAGCACGGAGTGATCACTCCAGGTTGAAGAAGTAACTTAGACGCGAGTTCAAAGTGAAGACTGGAAAATGTTCAACGAGTTTTTAAAATTTTACCCGAGTGGAGCGCAGCGAAGCGAGTGGAAAGACGCTGAATTCTTAAAACGAGCTGAAGATTTTCCAGTTCTTCACTTTTGAACGAGTGTAAGTTCCTATTTCTTCCGTCAATACTCGATTCTA
Source organism: Mytilisepta virgata (assembly GCA_028015205.1). Taxonomy (NCBI): domain Eukaryota; kingdom Metazoa; phylum Mollusca; class Bivalvia; order Mytilida; family Mytilidae; genus Mytilisepta; species Mytilisepta virgata. Next base: position 42,775,407 of record CM051516.1, read on the forward strand.
ATATGACGAGCCTCTTTCGCTATAGAAACACATCCGTGTTCTATATAGAACAATTATTATTGACACAAACGTACAATGCGTTGTTGACGTGAAGCGTGAAACACACATCAAACCTGAGAGCAACATGTTGTTGAAACAATTTGCTTTATGAATCTCAGAATAAAAAATTCTGTCTTGCCAAACTCGATCTGGATATGCGGCAAATCCGCCAAGCTTCGTTTCTTTCCATTGTGAACTGTACACAAATTAACACACATGTGAAAATGGCAAAGTCCATGTTTGTATGAGAAACTCAAAAAGTCAACCAAATCAGAAACCCCATTTATGTTATTTACAACTACACATACACAATAGACAAATATACATGGCATGCAGCAATTATATTAGTCCATGTTTCATTCCAATGAAAAATTTAAATTTTGTGTTCACAAACTTTCCAATATAAAGTCAATGTTTTGCTTTGAAAGATCCCAAAAATAAAAGATTTTGTATTCACCATATGAAGCATTTACAAGCCACCGCCCCCCCCCCCCCCCCAATGCAAAAATGGTCCAAAAAACATTTAATTCTTGCAGCAATTCTTTATTCAAATGATGTAAACTGAATGAGCTTTTGCGTTTGCATTCACAAACTTTACCACATATGGTAATGACAATTAAAGTTTGTCCGAGAGATTTCAGTCCAATCTGCACAAAATTTTGTGACAGACAGACTTACAGACAAACATGTACTGTTCTTTGCTTACATAAATTTTAAGTGAAGTAAGTAAATTTAGTATGTTGAAGAACTGCACAAGACTCAATTATTTCTAATGTTATTTTGCACCAGTCATTTTTGAATAATAAAAGGCTGTACCTTATAACATTCTCTTATTAGCATCCAAGATGTGTCTCCGAAGCAAGCGACTCGTTATCAATCGCATCATCAACGAGAGAGCACCATAATACAAATATAAAAAAAAAGAATTTAGGCACAAACGAATTTTTAGTTATTTCCAGTGTACAGTTCTTCCTTCTTTATACGGTAGATAAATAATAGGAATTCACGTTATACTATTTATAGTAACAGGTAAGTTAGTGTATAAGTCAAGTCAAAAACACTTTTAAATAGCTATTTTCAACTAACTTGCACCTTATGTTGTTACTAACTTACCTGTTACTATAAATAGTATAACGTGAATTCCTATTATTTATGTATGTTTTATTTCTGAAAACGTTAAAATAATTTCAAAAACATATCAGTAGTAAACTCAAATTTCAACCATCCAAAAACAAAATCTACACATGACGCCTGCAAATATTCAAAGTAGTTAATGCAACTCAAATGCATTGAACTGTTACATGCATATGCAGGAAACTCAAATGTACCTAAAACAAATTTAACATTATAAGATATTAATTTTTGATGCAATATACTAACATTTAGATAAACATTTTGACTGGAATAATTTTGTGAAAAGTACTACAGGTTTACACCCCAAAATGATAACAAAATCTTAATGTATAGTCAATAATTACTTTAGAACAGAGCAATACATGAGGAAGTGAAGACGATGCTCTTTATTTTCTAAGTTGTTTACAGTTTTATCGGTTGATAGGATAAAGTGCTCTAGGTAATATGCTGCATGGACCAGTGGGCTTTACTATAACGTCCGGGATGAAAAATTGTTTCCCGTTTGGTAATTCAAACTAGCTGTAATGGTAATAAAGAAAAAAAAAGTTGCGTACTGTACGTCAGAAACTATTTCTGTATTATTTCAAACATCATTCTTCTAAATAGAAATTGCACACAATTTATAATTTAACCACGGAAACAAAAATTAATAAATTATTTTTGGAAATTTACATATTTATGTCCGCATTTTATGCACGCAGCTTTCTCCCTTTCGGAACTGATAACAACTTTACACAGAGAAGTATAAAACGGTCTAATGAGTACTGGGTGATTTGAATCAGATGTGGGTTCTTAAATATTCAAGACAGAATATCTTTCTTCTAGTATCTTTACCTCTAACATAAGTATTACTTTAACATGATGAAATGTACCTATAAACCCGTTCTCAATTAAACAAGGTACAAATGGATATGATTTTCTTGTATTAGATAGGGAAAAGACACATTTTCTCTAAAACAAATATATCAAAAATTTCATTGAGGTCGATATTTTTAACCTGCTAGAAATGTTTACCTATAACATATTAGTTATGTTTTTCATTAGATACTTTATTGGTCACTCAGACAGTCATAAACAACAACAAAATGCAAATATAACAAAACAATTATGAACAATGGTGGACAATGACAGCTGAAATGAAAACAATAATTATACCAAATATTTACCATAATTAAATCAATTATACCTATTGTATATGGTGAAGACATTGCTCGAACATATTGTGGTTTCACATTTAAAATTAAAAATAAATGTTTTTGGATTCAAATTTTGTATTACATTACATATGATATTAAAAGTTTACATACTATCGGATCTATACAATGGGAACAAACTAGAAGTAGCTTCTTCATTTCGTACGGCCTGGTGATAAGCTTTTGCAATATCCAATACAGAGTGGGGAAAACGAAATAGCCCAGTCCTTTAATTCAATAATATACTATCTCTTCACAATCCTCATTACATGAAATAAACAATCCACATAAAAATTATACCATAATATGAAAATTGTTTAAGTACCGTATCACAGTAAAAAGACATTTTGTTATATAAACTTAGATTTTTAATTTCCTGCTATTATCTATTGTTATCCATTTTATTTCTATCCTCAGCTTCTGCATTTTATATTTTTTATCTCCCAAGGGTCAGCGGCAGATTTCCAATATTTCATTGCATTGTCCTTTGATCGGAGGTACTTTAGCCTGTAGTGAATCGACTTTTTAATTATGGCGAATGATACTTTTTCTAGCCTTACTGTGTATAGCAATATGGCCATATTCGCTTTAACAAATAAATTCACTTCGGATTGCATAATGGCTGCTCCCATTAAACAAAGACTTTTATAAATGACCCATGCTTAGTTATTATATTTAAGAAGAATGTTGCTGAATGTAGGAATACTGGTGTAAGGAAGATTGGTAACAGTTATATTTCGACCGACATATGATTGGCAAGTAATGCTGAATTTGTATTTTTTGAATGGCATGCTTATTTTCAATATAGTAACTTTAAACCGTTTTCGGTATAGTTAAATTGCTTTTGCACATGTTTCTGTGTCATTGTAAATCTCTGTTCAATCCGGTTGCATGTAGTTTATACTTCTGTAATATAAATAAAGGAGTAGACTAGCTGCTTCTCATTTCCGAGTTAGCTCGGGGTTGCTGCTTTTTCAGTGTTTTTTTTTTTTTGGGGGGGGGGGGGGTGGTAGTTTTTAGTTTTGGGGGGATAGCTTTTAGTCATTAGTTAGTTTGTGTTTTAACATTGTTTACTGGATTTTAATGAACATCCCTATACTATGACGTCTTATAACAATTGGCCAAAGCTTTACATGCCCGCATTTTCAGAGAAATGCACCTGTCTTTCTGTCCACTCTTCCGCCCGTCCGTCTCTCGGTCACTCACTGTATGTAGATCTGCAATAAGGTTTTACAATTTTCATTTCTGAGAGCTCACAGCGGTCAAAATCAGAAAATTGTGAATTTAAGCTTGTGCAATAGAACTTTTTTTGTATCTGTTGATGTCTTTTTTTTTTCTTTTTAATATTTAATAATAGGTGTGTCAATGGTAGCATCTCTGTTTGTGTAAATTTTGTTCAGGCTGGACATGCGGCTTCCGTTAACCATAGCCTGATACAAGATTTACAAGTCTCGGATCAGGCCCTTGAATAAACCTGATCTATAACCTCATCACAAGCCCTGTTGATGACCCAACGACTAACAAGAGATGATGGACTGTATCCTGATCACACTCATGATGAATAACCTTGTCACAAGCCGACACTTTGATGTAGATATCACAAGCCATGGTAAGGCTCTAGCTCTCTGATGTAGAGTAACTTTATCACAAGCCGTAATAATATTCCAACGACACTTTGATGTAGAATAACCTGATAAGGCTCCAACATCATTATGATGTAAATAGACCATAAAGATGCTTTGTATGTAAACGCATACTTTTCATGCTGATCACAGAACATTGCTTGAACAAAAGACAATCAATTCAATTCATGAAAATTGTGAATTTAATCTTGTGCGATAACAATTTTTTTGTATCTTGTGATGTCTTTTTTCTTAATAATAGCGAGCGTAGCAAGCGCTATAGGAGCATATGCATTTTCTACTATGGGTCATTTAGAAACGTCTTTGTTTAATGGAGCTTCCAGAAGTAATGGAAATAACTTGCTTCAAATTATAATTTTAGAGTCAGAATCGTGATATCGGAAATGAGTTTCTGGAAAGGGCTATTGCTGTGCTCGCATCATTGGCCACCGCAACAGCATATTATTTAATACCGAGCGCTATAGGAGCATATGTATTTTCTACATATGGGTCATTTAGAAAAGTCTTTGTTTAATGGAGCAGCCATGTTGTGCTACATACTAAGGCTAGAAAAAGTTTCGTTCGCCGAAAGTAAGTAAAGTAATGGAAATAACTTGCTTCAAATTAGAATTTTAGAGTAAAATCGTGATACCGGAAATGCGTTCCTGGAAAGGGCTAATTAATATTGTTGTGCTCGCATCATTGGCCATGTTTGTACATACGTATTCATGTGTTTTCTTGTCTTAATTCCTTTTAGAATGGGGTTTCCATTTACTACATGTAGTGCAGTTGGTGCTACATTTCTACTCGAATAGACTTTTTTCTTTGTTGAATTACATTCTGCTACTTGACTTAGAGTTGAACATGCACATGCAATATGTAAAGATTTACTAGTATATGCTGACATCATCTTGTGTGTCAAAATTAATATCAAGAATTTTATTTTAACCACTGAGACGATGTCGCTGCTGGTAGACTTAAGTTCCCGAGGGTATACCCAGCTCAGTTGCTAGAATTTCGATACTAGCCCGAAATTTATACATAAAATTCACTGTTTCAAAATTGCAAAATTGATCAAAACTAAGGAGTATCTTCTTCGTGCATAGCTCTGTCCTTGAAATCGTATTCTTTGTTCCCGATTAGATTTTTCCATTGCTGTCTCAGCTTCTAGAAATTCTAAGTGCCTTGCTATTTTCCATTCATCAGAGATTTTCTGCAATTTTACATTTAATCCTCTTATTTCATTTGCCTGAGTTTTGAGAGATCCAAATTAACTGTATCCTTAAAGTTCCACCCATAAATCTGGGCTTTGTGATTTTTATTGCGAGAATGATTTTCACTTTCTGCAAACAAAAAATTAAAATAAAATAAATGATTATCAATCATAAAATATAAAAAAAACAAATACTCATTCTTCAGGTATTACTGAAAAGTAGAAGGGCATTGAAAAATCCGTAATTAGGGGTATATCTGTTTTTGTGACAATTTTTGCGGAATAGCTTCTACTATACCAATGCTGTGCAGTCCAATAAAAGATGTATTGGCATACTCAATATATGTTAAATATAATTTTGGAACTACTAAAATTAGTCCCCGACGAAAAAGTATGATTTCACAGTATAGGTAAGGAACAATCCAAAAAACGCAATCTATTAGACAGACAAAACTGCTCCATATACGGCACCGTCGTGAAGTTAAACAAAGTAAATCCGGTGGTAGTCACAAATTGGAGATTCATGAAATGTTGCGACAGTGGGAACAGGTCCAACATCATCTTAGGGCACACTGTAACGGTCAATCAATTCGTGATGACGAACGTAAAATTTCCTAAGTGTTGACACCAAATTATCCCTGATTAAGAAGCTTTTGTGACAGTAGTAATTCTCTTTGTCGAAAGTCATGGTAACTCACGCATGCATTGTTTTGCACAACTACACAGCATTTTTCATTTTTATTTCATTCAATATAAACTGTTGGAGATTTTGTGTTCCCCCATATCTGCTATGGAAAATACGCAAAAATTGGATAAAAACACCTTTATTTCTTGCACAACTGCACATGGTGTGCTACAATGTTGTCAGTTTCATTTACATTTAAATGTAAACTATGATTTTTTGCCTCAAAGATTTTAGTAATGACAAAGTCTGTGTTTTACTACGGCAAATCCCAAAAATCCTAACAGAAAAAAAATATATATATCTTGCACACCAAAGCCCAACATTCCAAGTGATTTCAGTGCAATATGTACAAAATTTTGTGATGGACAGACAAATCGACAGACAAACACGTACTGTTATGTACGGATTTTACATAAATTGTAAGTACGATATGTAAATCTAATATATATTGTGGAAATTCACAAGACTCGCGTGTCTATTATTTTTTGTATTAAACAATTTAAATACACCGCTGAAGAATTCGCTTTTTCCGGACACTATCTTTAGTTTGCTTCAGCCGTTTTCTACCATAATCTTACTATGTTGTGCACTATATCAGTCTAAGAAACAATTTATTTTGGTGTCAATCTGTGCCATAGATTTTGGTGTAAAACGTCATTTGCTATTAAAAATCATAGATTTTGAGAAATGACTTTTTCTCTGATACTAGAATTTCAGTCTCCTTGAAAATTCTGAAAAAAAGGAAAAGGAATCATGATTATGTAGTTATTTGAATAAAATATTGTTTACGCTAAAAAGGGAAGCAAAAAACGACAAACGTGATGACTCATCTTTTTAGACTATCAACTTTACTTTCATCAGTGACAACATTCTAGGACCACCTAGGTATGGTGTTTTCATTTCCAAATACACCATTTCATGACTTGTGTCCATTATTATGTTATAGTATATTTCTATCTATTCTTTTAGCTGTTGTTTTATGTTGTGTTTTTTCGGTTACTCTGGTTTTTTTTCTTCTTTTGTGGTTGGGATGGAAGGGGTGGGTGGGTGGTTTTTTGCGCTACGTAGCTCGTCGCTTATTTGCTTTCCTTTTTTTAGTTGTTTTCTGTTGGTTGTTTGTTTGTTTGTTTTTGTCCTTACTTATCTCGATTTTTGTCTTGGTCTTTATGATTGTTGGTTTGACCTTGGTAACCAAAGTATTGACCTAATTTAAAGTTACTTCCGTCTGTGCTTATCTTTGCTAAATAATTTTTTATCTTCTCTGAATTTAAATTCTGATTTCTGAATTCTTAAAAATTTAAATCCAGCTGCTTCATCAATGTTAATGCATTGTTCTGAAATGAGATGGTAATACTTGCATATATATATGAAGTTTTGTTTAAATGTTAACGAAAGGCTCCGTTTTGACTCCTTTCTTGTTGGCATTCAAGAAAAATCGCATTATCTACGAGAGAGCACCATAATACAAATATGAAAAACCAACATTAAGACTTTAGGTAGATACTTATTTTTTTAGTTGTTTACATTATACTGTTCTTCCTTCTTACTATGGAAAATAAATAATTGAAATCCAACTATTTTAACTGTACTTAAGGTATAAGTCACTGGAATTTTTTTATTTCGACATTCTTCAGCTGGCGTTAAATGGCCTATTAAGAAATGGTTAGGGCCGTGGGACGTCAGAGCATATTCATTAAAATAAGGAACTATTGCTTACAACCTTTATCAAAGTTTTTCGAATTTCAAATTCAATTCTCTGAACAAATTATTTCCTGTTTTTTTATGTTCATTTTCTGTTATGACAACAAAGGACACTATAGTTGTGGTTTTTATACCAGAAACTATTACTATATTATTTCAAACATTGGTTTTCTACTTAGTAATTGCATCCAATCTATAATTTAATCAAGGAAACAAACATCACAAAATGTACCTTCGAATGTCACTGGGTGTCACATTTGAGAGTAATTATTGCTTTACTTGGAGCAGTAAATGATGATTTTAAGAGTTCCATGTGTATTGGGATAAAGCCTACGAGTGATATGATTCAGATGAGAGGCTCCCAGGAGCCCGCATCGCACACCTAATTTTTCCATTTGTTCATTGCTAAAGGACCTTGAGATTAACAACCATGCCATCTTTGGTTTCAATCCATTTAGTAATTTTCAAGACGACGTTTGTATGTAATTCCCATAGGGTTCTATGTTAGTTAAACTAAGCCTTCCGCTGACCGCTATCATGGAAGACAGATAGGCACCAAAGTAACAACTCCTGGTCAGAACGTCATAAGGAACATTCATGATATTTTTTTTTCAATCCATTCAGCGGTTCTCTTGAAGGCGATTTTTGTATGTATTTCCCATAGGGTTCTCTATTAAACTAAGTCTCTCGCTGGCAGCCATGTTGAATGGCGGATCGGCACCAACGTAAAAACGCTTGGTCAGCACCTTGTAAGGAACAATTGTGCCATGTTTCGTTTCAATCCATTCAGCAGTTCTCTAGATGAAGCTCAAAACGTGAAATATGATCGGAAGGACGGACGATTGGCGCAAAGTGATGGTAATAGCTCACATGACACTTCGGGTTAGGTGAGTTAAAAAGTAATAGGAATACATGTAACTTTCCTCTGGTAGCTCTATCTGCTACAAGAGTATTACTTTTTGATACCTCTACCCTGTACACTATGCATGATAAACTAAAATCTAGCAATCCTGAATTAAACAAGGCATAAATATGTATGCTTATCCGGTATTAGGTAGGAAAAGGGCATATTTGTTCAAAAATAAGTTGATTATAACAAGAATTACGTTGAGGTTGAACTTATTAATATGCATGGTATTGGATATCACATGGGGACAAATTCAGCGTCGCGTTGGGTATACATGTTTTTGTTTTCATATGATGATAAGTTTTTGCTACTACGAAACTAGCCCAGTCCTGAAATTTCAGTTTCCACTGCATGGATAATATACTATTTCTTAATAATCTCTTTCAGGATTACCTACATCTTGTCTTTACATGAAAAATAGAACTTACAAAATACATTTATATGGCTACTTTTCTCTAAGGATGCCGTTCGAATTCATTCATTATTCAAATTTATCTATAAATATCTTATATTAGAACAACCAATAGAAAACCAATTCAATTCACTAAGGAAACTATTTTCTGTTTCGTTTCTAGATTTGCACTTGTACATAGATAATGGGCGATTGAAATCAAAACGTGATTTTAATTTTTCGTTTGTGAACGTCTCCTCTTTTAGCTGTAACATACCAAGGTCTCCAGTCTATGGGATGTACATTTCATAGTTGACTCGTTACTGTCGTGCCTGCGATATATACGGAGGCTTTCTCGGCAGGGCGATATTGCTGTCACATAAACTTCTAAGACAGGGGTATGTTCAGTTTCTGTTAATTTCATCACTCCAAAAGTTTTACATCCTTCATCACATTTGATAAGAAGTGTTTATTTCACGTATAAGATTAAATGTCACGTCCTTCTGGAATCGACCCCTACCTGACTTAACACTTTACTGGCAATATCTCCGTTCACGGAGTAGAACATGTTTACCCTTCTGGAACACCTGATGTAATTCCCAGTTTCTAGTGCAATTTCACATTGCTAGTACTTTAGTTTCTGTGCTGTCTTGTTTTTTTTGTTTTTTTTTTTTTGTTTTTTTGTTTAGTTTATCATATGGTTTTTTTTTCATTCGTTTAGTTATACATGTATCCTTGTAGCGTTTGTTTGTTGTGTTCCATTCTATCTGACTTTGTCTTGTCCTTTGATTTCGAATTTACGGACTTTTCCCACTGTTTTATCGCTTCAGTATTCTTTGCGATATTTTATACGTTTTATTTTTTTGTATATTATACATGAGTGTGTAAATCTGTGAACGAGTGTAAAATTTTATTAATTATATTATTCTTTGAATACAAATGTATTGCATTATGCCCTAAAGGAAATAAAACTAATCTAAACATAATTTTTTTTCAAATTCTTGCAGAGTATTTTGCATGCTAGTCTATGGTATTGTATTGTACATCTAAATATCTTTTTGAATTATTGTTTGCATTTATGCCCGTTATGGTCTCATGATTTGGCAAACAAAGTACATGGCGTTTGCATAGATGGCAAATGGTCATTGGACAAACGTGATGACTACGGTCTTGTATCATAATTTGATTTTTTACTGGTGTAGTTTGGCCTAGTTCCCAGTTTATTTTGTCTGAGGACAGACCATTCTGGTTGGCTAATAATATGTACAAAGTAAGAGGACGGGTCTAATCTAATGTTTGCATGATAAAACATTTAATATCAGGGCAAACATCTGCTGACCCGAATTTTGAATTCAAAGCTGAATATAAACACTAGTTAGGGTGTACTAAACAGAAAATTAAGAATTATAAAAATATAGGTAATCAATTTATAGTAATAAAAAAACACGTTCTCTAACACAAAGCAGGAAACTATCAAACTAACCAAAATATTAAATAAACTTCCGACCACTTATTTTTGGAATTTCCGTAGGATTTCTATTGGAAACTACCCCGGTGGGTACTTTTCTAAAGGGGAACTGACATGGCATATGTACATTTTAAAACAAATATCTCTATAACAAAAACTAGACCCAAATTGATGGCAAAAGATCACAGCCAATTAGGTCAGGTGAGCTAACAAACAACAACAACAAAACAAAAACAAACAAAAAAAAAAGAAAGTACATGTATAAATAAATATTTTTAATTTTGTATTTTTAGGTTTTTGTCATTTTCATGTTTTCTATGTTTGTCTTTGCGTCCGTCGTCTGTCGTCCGTTCGTCGTCCGTCGGTCCGTCTGTCCACAATTACAAAAAAAAAACAAAATCAGCGTTCCAATGTACCCCCAATATGGCAATAACAGCACTGAAATTCTAGCTTGACCGAGATAACACTAAATCACAACTATGATACAAATTTAAATAAAATCCATTAAGTTTTGTAGGCGTGAGAACGCTTACAAGAAAAATTGACAAAATTTCTAGAGCCGGTTCAAAGTTGCAATAGATCAACAAAAATAATGGTACAGCACTGAAATTCGAACTTGATCGAGATAATACTAAATCACAACTATGATACAAATTTCAATTAAATCCATTAAGGTTTTTAGGCGCGAGAGCGCTTACAATATAAAATTGACGAAATTTTCAGTCCAAGGGCAATAACTCCAACAAAAATAATGGTACGGCACTGGAATTCGAACTTGACCGAGATAATACTAAATTACTACTATGATTTAAATTTAAATTAAATCCATTAAGGTTTACAGGCGTGGGAGCGCTTAAAAGAAAAATTGAAATTTTCAGAGTTCAAGGGCAATAAGTCCAAAAAAAAATAATGGTACTACACTGAAATTCTAACTTGACCAAGATAATACTAAATCACAACTATGATATAAATTTTATTAAAAATCATTGGTGGAATGGTCCTTGGGTAGCCACCTTCCAAAATTGTGTCCGACTTCCAACCGACATGGTTGCTGTGACTAAAAATTGAAAAAGTGGTGGATGAATTTCCAAACTCTTCTCCTATGTAACTACACGGCCCATTGGAACCAGACTTGGCAGCAATGATCCTTAGATAGTCTTCTTTCCGAATTATGTCCGATGACCCAGAAAGTCGACCAAGATGTCCGCCACAGCCAAACTTAGTTTAACATAGGACCCTATGGAAAATTTCATTAAAAATATTCTTGTCTGAAACCACTAAGCCTATTGGAACCAAACCTGGCGGAAATGGTCCTAAGGTGGTATTCTTTCAAAGGTGTGTTCAATGATCCGGAATGTCGATTAAGATGGCCGTCACAGCCAAACTTAGTTATACATAGGATCCTATGGGAAAATTCATTAAAAAATCTTCTTGTCTGAAATCATTGAGCCAATTGGAACCAAACTTGGCAGAAATGGTCCTTTGGTGGTCCTCTTTCAGAATTTTTTCAGATGACCCGGACTGTCAACAAGGATGGCCGCCAAAGCTTAACTTAGTTTAACATATGACCCTATATATGGGAATGATGATTGGCAATTTGAATCCAGGTGAGCGATACAGGCTCCTGGGAGCCTCTAGTTTGTCATTCCCATATTTCTTTGAAATCTGCAGTTTTATAGTTCAGTTCCAGTATCAGTTTCACTGGTGATAACCTCAGGGACTTTTAAATCTATCAACGAAGGCATCAATGCACCGAGATTAGCAGATAACATTTTATGGTACCATTTTCAATTCGCTGTATTTATACATTTCGACAATTAATGATCTCATTACCAGTGTTCAAGGTCAGAAATGTCCCCCAATATAAGAAAATAGTAAACCGGTAGAATGTGGAATTATTCAGGACGTAACCAGTCCCAAAGTGAAGCAGCCTCTTTCGTGGTTTTCTTGCAATTGAAAATAATGTTTTTAGTACTTAATTTAAACATATTTTGTTGTCAACAGTATAATATGACAATAGATTAGACACGAGTTTTAAACTTACGAGGTCTTCTTCGTTTTTAGTGTTTAATTAATTTCTTTGATATCAATTTTGCACATTTCGTCGATTTACAACTAATCAGTTGAGGCCTAAAATGTTGAAAACCGGAACAATAATCCAAAATTTTGAAATGCAAATTCTGCTTTAATGACACAAAAAGGTTAGCCAAAACCATAGACAGAGCTATGCGCAACGAATATACTCCATATATAGTTTTTACAAAATTAAACATTCTTGTAACAGTAAATGTTAAGCATCAATTTCGGGGTAATACTAGCAGAAGAGTTGTTGGTACCCTCGGGGACTTGGGGCCCACCTTCAGCTGTAAACAAAATGCAGTAAAATTCCTTGATACCAATTTTTGATGCATAAGATGTGTACAAAATGTAAAACGACATTATTAATAGGAACTTTCACTTGTCATATAGTTTTGATATTTTTTCGAATTGTGTTTACTAGTTTTATGGAAATTCTCCACTCTTGTTCAACAGTGAAATAAAATACCTAGAAAAAGGACAAAATTATATTATTTATACAGTATACCATCGAATATATACATAGGAATGTAGAAACAATAAAACGAATATACATTCTATGGTGCAACGTTTGATGCAGAAGATAGATAGTTTGTTGACATACGGACTCGTTGGCTATGCTCTAAATCAGAAATTTTAGACAGATAAACAAACATTTCCTAGGACAGATTCAAATAACAAAATGACCAAAAAGGTAAAGGCAATCACCTTCAAAAGAAATATCTATACGGGCGAGTTACTCTTTATTTTCCCTCAATTATACAGTATATTTTTAACTGGGTGAATACATGAAGTTATGAATGTCGTTTACAGAAGAGAGATTAATGGCTCAAATATAAAGAATAGAGAATACTAATGTTCTACAATATAAAGAATATTTAAAAAATGTATAAAGAATTTAAGAAAAAATTCTTTTTTTCGAAATACAGAAATACAGAGAATAACAACTACATTGTATTTCAGTTATTTGCAGAGCCTATTTGTCAGAGAAAAGTTTGCAGTTAAGCGGTCTTTGTAATTTAGAGAAATTGTATACACATATTCATCTTTGCTCATCTTATTACTCAGGTGTACCGTATGTGGTCACGTAACTCCGAGTAACCAGACCCAAAACATACCAAACTGTCTTAATTTAAGGGGTGTAACTATATAATCGATATTCTGTCCGGGTGCCAGTTCTGATTAAGTTAAACTTTTAAAAATGCAGATAATAGGATTTCCCAACTTTCCTTTGCCCTTCCCGCTTTCCCCCTACCTACCTACCTAAGGCATCACGTCAATAATTTTTAAAATGTTAAAATTGTTAGTTTAAACTTATTTGTTTATAGTGGAATTGGAAACAATTTATACCAACTTATGCTAATCCCTCTCCACTAGGTGGGTGCGAGAGCACCCTTGTAGCGGCATTTTAGACTACTCTTTTTCGATATCTGTAGGGGAGTCTTAAACGTGTTTAGTGTGTTGCCCTCCCTTAACACACAGCATCCATTTTTTGTCACCATCCAACGCACTAGCATCTTTTGCCGAGACCAACCTCATACGATGTTGATAGGTCGTCGTTTGATGCCCGAACGGGAATTGAACCAGCAACCTTTGACTTCGAAGTTCGATGCGCTAACCACTACACCATGGCGCTCTTAAAATTAGTTACATATATTTTATATAGGTGCTATTTTGTGTACTGGTTATTTACATTTCATCTTTTCCACTTGAATTCGTATTCCCGTGAAATATTCTAGGAAGAGAACCGAGCCGAAACGTTTCCCTGCTGTCCTGTTTAATGTTTTAATTGGTTTCTAGACGTAAAGAACATTAGGGGGAAGTCTCTATAATAGTCCGATATGATAACATTCCCAACACGGCTTGATTTCAGGCATGGAAATTGCTCAAAACTCCTCCCGGGTGAAAGTTTCTGATTTCATCAGAATTCGTTAAGCCACGATCAAACAAATGGAATTATGTGAAATAACTCGCTGTACATACTGAAATCGTTCTCGCAAAATGACTACCTTTTTCCTACCAATTTTTTATCTTAAAAATAATTGAAGGCTGAAGCTGTAAAGTAAGCTATACACTGATTAATATACTAGTATACCTTTTGGATAGTTTGATATTACTGATTTATACTGAATGAACAGTAAATAAACTTATTTTCTAAAATCTTTATATAAATGTTTATTATTTTTTAGATAACATTTTGAGTCCAAGAACACTTTTAACATTCAGTTATATATTTATGAAATCAGAGGAAGAAATTATTATAGAGGAAATAGTTAATTAAAAACTGTTTCATTTTCCCCTATATTTCAATATTTTCTCTTTTTATTATTAGTATATCAGTGACGATTTTAATTTCCAACTGTGAACTTTCCCTTTCTTAGGACAAGGTTATGTTTCAAATCTTGATTGACGGATGTGATCTAAGGTATCCAGGCCATATTAATTCATCACCGTAAATGATATTTCTTTTAGGCAAAAAATGACTTTAGCCAAATATTTAAAGCAGGGACTATGTAGCTATATTTGTTCCAAATTGAAACAAACTTCGTTATTTGTACGCGCGTCCAGGAAAATCGCGTTTCCGATAATTAACGATTATGTGTTAATGTGTTGTAAGGAACATCTGGGATATATAGAAGAATAACATGGTCATTTATGGTGTTTCTATCTCCCAAAAAAAGAGAATAGATAACACGTTTTAAATAAACTCATTCATCAGACTAGACACACTACCAGATTTTCCTCATTTTCCATGTGACGGGTGTCGTTCACGGAAAAGGACATGCTTACCCTTACGCAGCAACTGATGTCACTCCCGGTTATGTGTCGGAGTTCATATATATATATATATATATATATATATATATATATATATATATATATGTGTGTGTGTGTGTGTGTGTGTGTGTGTGTGTGTGTGTGTGTGTGTGTGTGTGTTTCCACGGAACAGGAATCAAATAAACCATGTCAAAAGTGCAATATATGTTAGTGTATGTAAAATTCATCTAAGTGTGACCATAATGAATGTATACAGATTTATACCAATCCCAGGATTATGTTAGATTACACATAACACTTTGTAAGATCTGAAATTTGGTAAAATCTACAAAAATTTGAAGCAAATATTTGCCTAACCTTCAGAGAGAAGAAAGATCTAGATCCACATTAAATTGGCTTTTCTGGGCTATTTAGCGTAATATTATTGTGTGCTATTGACAAAATCCATGAGAACCAATGGATCTGCAGAGAGATAATTCTTGTCTTTTTTTCTGTTTTCTTTTCACGCTTTTTCAAAAAGAAGTTATTTGATTCTATATCATATGGGAGATAACTCTTGACACCCTTGATAGGCGCGTATTAAATTTACGCAGTATGTTCCAATTTTATTTTGATCAATCAAGCTAAACATTTTTCTGCTTTGAATTGAAAGAGAAATGTATTGATTAAACTAAATATGCACTAGAGTACCAAGCTTTAAAAGATTTCTCTAAACGTAAGAAAGCGACGTTTGATTTGTGTATAAATTTGATGTCTGAATTATTTAGTTAGAAAATTACAAATGATGTGAAAAATACTGTAACTAATACTTAAATAAAAAGGGATAAAGTTGGATTGTGTAATTAATATTAAGCCATTCAATAACGGACAATGAAAAATATTATTCAAATGCGTCAGTATTAATACTTTGGTGTATGAAAAGTATATGTAAAAAGATTTACGTAAACCTATCAATTACTAGGTCTTACAAAATTAAATATTGATTACCACAGACCAAGCTAGTAGCGGCAAATTATACAAATGTTTTACAATATGATATAATTCGAACTGTCAATTTATAAAAAATTTTTTCATTTTTTCAATATTGTTTAGGTAACAAAATGTTCCTTTGAATTGGAGATATAACTCAGAACCTGATAGAATGTCAAAGTATTTTCTACGCAATACTGTTGACAACACTGACACCGTCTTAAATATCTTGGTATATTTCTATACCTTCTAGCTTTGATATTTAAAAAAAACTTATTTATCTGTTTTTTTTAATACTATCATTCAAACCTCTTATATTATAATTATGAGACCTGGTATAAATTTCATCATGTGTCAAGGACTGCAACATAGAATTTTAGATGTTTCATTCAATCGTGTCCCAGTCACTTTTTTTATTCACCAAAATAACCGTGTTTACCAACTTATAGTCAATCCACCAAAAAGAGGATTTTCTGTTTAATCACGTAAGGTAAAATCCGCCGGCTTGGTTAACTTTTGGCATTTGATTTAATGGAATTGACACTGTGGGAATTTAGCTCATAGATTAATCTCTAACTTGACTGGATGCAAGACCTGTGTAAGTTATGCACAACCCAAAGATACTGAAAAAATGAGAAGAATAAATTAACCCCAACATATCAAATATGTTTTAAAAAACGATCCTTCTTTAACAACTTAAATAACTAACACACTCCCCTTATGAGGGACAACATATCCACCCGAGTTTATAATTGTGTTCAATACTAACATTTTCACACTGAGCAGCAAAGGTTTTCAACAAATTATAAACTTTTAACGCCCTATAAATAATTACTTTACTCCTTGAATCATGTGAATTGTAAATTCAAACTAGACCTCAAACCCCCTTTCAATTGGTAGTACGAGTGTGCCGCGGTAAAGATGTCGGACTTTCACGCTCTTACTGTCAACAGGGTGATCTTCGTTATTTCTGTACAATTGTCTAGAATATTAAAGGAAATATTTTCTCAGGTGCATTATTTTGAGCTTAAAATACAAAGATAACTAGAATTACAAACTAAATCAATTTTTACCGCCAGCACTGCAGCAGAATTTCATCAGTTTCCTTCCAAGACAAGTTTTAAACAGTTGACGAATTCGTTAACTTACAAATAATTATGCATCATGAATTGATATCTGAGTTTACCAGTTACCAAATCTGGTAACGTTAACGAATTCGGAGTTTTCCAGAACTGCCCCCCCCCCCCCCCCCCCCCCCCCCCCCCCCCCCCCCCCCCCCCCCCCCCACTTTCCGTGGTAAAAGAAATCCCCAATTTCAACTTAACAATCATTATATAAAGATAATCCGTTATAAAACTGAGAGTATGAAAGAGTATATTCAACCATAAACCTTTCCATATCAAGCGGTTTCGAGAAGGTCAATTAAAATGTGTCAATAAGCGGATTACCACGCTTATAGAAAACAAAAGACCGCGGGAAAATATATCAGTTAAGCAATAGCGTCCTTATCTCCAAGGTGACTGTTTTAAAAATGCCTGCGCTACTTCCTGTGTAATAAAATAATCAATCAAAGATTAAAATTAATCTAACAAAAGACCTGAATGCACCAAATAATGTTTATGACATAATACGATTTGATTTATTCATTGTATTTGTTATATATACACATAATTAAACGTTAAGGTTTGAACTATATCGTTGCCAAGTGCCTGAGATTAATCCGCCACCGGAAACTTCACTTTACTTCTGTCGACTGTTTTAGGTGGATCGTATATATAAACTATACACATTTGGGGGTGCAAGGAAAAGGTAGACATGGCAGATGTTGAGCAGGATGGAGCTGGTGAAAAGGAGGCAAATAAGCCTCCGAGTCCTAAACCGGATCAAGAGGAGATTTCCCCACCTTTGGTTTCAGTTTCAAAAAGTAAGTTAATCGACATTTCTTCACTTTCCCAGTGCCAGTGGGTTTCGGAAAGTTATGCTTCAAATAATCAGAGGCATTTTGTAGAATTACATGATATATTTTACATTATATTTTGGTTTGGTGTCTTAGCATAATTTCATTGAACCAAATTTACATGTTCTCACATAAATTTCTGCAGGAAAGATGAGAAACAGCAACAAAAAGACTGCTCCTTTGCTTAATCTTTTTTTCACATAAATATATGAGGGTCGTCCAGGTGGATATGAACACAGATGTGCTGGAAATAAAAATATCATTTACAGTAAATGAAAAATATAAATTTGACCCGCACATTACATTTTTATTCATTTGCACAAAATGTGGCAAATGACAACCTTCAAACTAAAAATGCTGTAAGAATAAAATGTAGAACTGGACGGTAAATGTGTTTTCAGTTTTTCCTAATAAAATTTGTATCATGAATATTTTCTTCTTCAGACCTTCATTACTTTACTAAATTCCAAGAAATTATCATCATATATGGTAAATATGCAAAGAATACAACAAATTCTGGCAATTTACAAAATTTTAAGACATTGTCTCCCACCAAAACAATCTGGATTTGTTCTTAATACCTAAAAGGGTTTTGGTTAAAGCATGGAAACCAAATTGTCATCTACTACTCAGTGTATATTAGTTTTGCAAATGAATCCATTAAACCTGTATGTAATCATTTTTCAGCTGATGAAAAGAAAACAGAAGAAAAGAAACAAGATGAAAAGAAACAACCTGAGAAAAAAACACCAGCAAAAACACAACCACCCTCTTCTAAGGTATATACTTCGAAATAAAATTGGTTTTACATGTTTTTTTTTTTTGTAAAAATAATTATTTTGTTCTAATTGAAAAAAAACTGCAAGTACATGATTAAATTAAAGAAGTTGATAAACATAATTTTAGGTGTGAGGCTGTGGCCAAATGTTTAAAAAAAAAATTTAGTTTTCTTTTCATAATAAATTATGCTGCTGATCCTAATATAAGGTTACTAAGTAACTTGTTTACCTGGGTACTGTCAATGTTTTTTGTAAAGGAGCAAATTTGTGTAATTATGAACCTGATTATTCTGTTTAAAAGAAAGTATTTGGCAGAGTATGATGGGTAGTTCCAAACAGTTATGAAGGAATATCAACATTGCTATCACTATAATTTTTGTTATAAAAGAAGTCGAGTCAAGTATAATTGTATGTGTAAAAGCACCAATGAAATAACATAGGATTGGAAATGTGAAAGAAATGATTCCCTGTTGGTTTGTTGTGTGGTAATTAATACGGAACACCAGCCCCTTCTACAAGATGCACTGTAAAACACATTTTACATATGGAATAAGTTAATATATTTAGTCAAGAATATCAGTTTATCATATATTTCTGTTGTCTGTGTAATGAGATTCAAAATTCAGTTACAGATGGACAAAAGTTCATGGAGATCACTAGTAAAGTTGAAGGTAGTTCACACAAAATGAAATGTGCATGTCATATCTCCTATCTGTTTTTTTCTTTTATTTATTTGATTGCTCGTCATACTAGTAAGGCATACATTTAAGTAATATAAATAAGTAAATTTTGATTGGCTATTTTTGTTCCATTAAATTTGAACAATTAAGGTTTATTTTGATGACTAGATACTAATAAATGAGTGATTCTCAAAGGACTTACAACTAAAATGTTGCTTTTCACTTGTTCACTGAACTGAGTTTTAACATAATTTTTCAAAGCTTGGTTGGAAAGAGATTCTGAAAAATACCAAACAAACTTTCTATTTTCTGATTGGCATTTATATATATACATGTATATATATTGATGTGCATGTATTACTTCTACCAATCACTGGCTACAGAATTTTTCCACAAACAGATCTACAGGAGCTACCATGAGAGAAATGCGTAATAATAAATATTAAAAACATATGAGGTCAACATATAAGGATAAATATAGTCTGTTGTTTTTTTCTGGAATTTTATTTTATTACAAAACCATATTTTTATAAACTATATTTATAAAAATTGCATGCACATGGTACTGAATTGTCATTTTCCTTTTTGCATGACTCGTTATTGTAAGAGTATTTAATTCTGACCTGGTATGTGCATGACAGTTGGTAGATCATTGTACAAAATTATATTTGCTATTTGTTATTCTAGATACTCATTTACTTTAGATTGATAATGGCCTTGTTTGTTGATTTAATAATAGACAAATATTGAAAAATGCAGTGGTTAAATGTTTGTTTGAGACATGTACTTGCTTTGAAAATAAAAAAAAACATGTATACGATGTATGAGGAGTTCTAAATTTTGATGAGTACCTTTGAAATAAACAGCATGATTGTGTTCACTGCATGTTTAGGCCATAAGTGTTATTTTCTTTGTTTTGCGTCCACGTGCAGGTAGGTTTTTTGCCTCATATGGTCAAAAACATACACAGACAAAATTTTCAATTGGTAAAAAAATCGGAAATTTGTCTCTTCTAGTTTTTTAAGTGGCCCCAGACCATCTGAAATTTGTCTCTCTAGTTTTTTAAGTGGCCCCAGACCATCTCATATTACTTTCCATTTGAATCTCTATTCTTTCTAGGGTCTCAGATTAACTTTTCAGTTTTACTCTTAGGAAATCTCTATGAGGAGTAAATGCCTTGTGTTTTTTTTTCCTGGTTGGCTGGTAGGTTTTAACAGATTCACTTGATGCAAAACAAAGAAAAGAACAGACACTTTTCAATCTTATCATTTACAGTACAAACTGATTTTTTTCTTGTTTTTGTTTTGAGTAAAAGTAAATTTGGTTTATCTGTTGTTGTTTATAGCCAGTGAATTTCTGTTTTTCTATGATAAACATTTTCACTTTGATATGCTGTAATATTTTATTCAGAATGCATACAATTTTTGCTGGGACAAATTAAGTATTAGCATTTTATAAAAGATTAACAATTTTTCAGGGTCCTGCAAAGAAAAATGTTATTATTGTTGGAGAAGACATGAGAAAAATTCAAATGCAGGCCAAACAGAAGAGAGAAGAAAGGAGAATGATGGTGAGTTTACAGTAAAGCCTTAGTCCCTACATGTAGAACTAAGAAATAATTTTAGTATATTTCTGTGACATAAGGAAATTCCCTTGATGTTAGGAGTTATGAGTTCAATTGACTTTGGTTGTACAATTAGGAGTTACACAAGTTCAGGTGACTTTGGTTGTACAATCAGGAGCTACATGAGTTCAAGTGACTGTGGTTGTACAATTAGGAGTTACTTGTGTTCAAGTGACTTTGGTTTTACAATTACGAGTTACAAGAGTTCAATTGACTTTGATTGTACAGTATGTCTGAAGTTGATCGCAATACACGCTTCCATATAATTGTTAGAACACTTTATTAAATTTTCAATGGGTACACAAAAATGGAATATCTTTATTATTCTGTCTGATAATGAAAACAATGATAAGCTGAAGTTTGAGAAGGAAAATACTATTTGTTGGGTATATGTTCTTACATTGTAGAAATACATTGCATGTAAGTCTTCATAATAACTGATATGGAAAGGCAAACCTCGTGTCAAATGGAAAACCAGAGAAAAAATGCCATAAAATTTGTCCTTAAAGTGAAATGACAGAAAATTCTTATCCAACCTACATGTGTCCACTCTTTTGAGTTTACAAATGTAAAAACATGTATACTTCTCATTGATAACTGCTGGGTTATGCTTGTTGAAAAGTAATATAGGGTTTTTGCACAAATATTGGAAAATATTGCCCTGAGTAGAATTTAATATTGCACGAGTCTGCTGGTGCGATATGATATTCTACGAGGGACAGTATTTACCAATTTCGCTCGATAACCATTTCGTTGTATGTCAACACCGCTCAGATTTCAGGAATAACCCGAAAAACCATCGAAGACTACAGGGAATATTACATTGCTATACAATAAAATTAAATTTTTTTTTTTTATTTTATCATGTATATATGATTAAAAAAACAGGCTTTAATTTGTAAATTAATATTTTTATGTTTGCTTAATCAATATGTTAATTGTTTACTTCAATCAGTGAACAGTACAGAAGCATGTAGTAATCATGTTGTAAAATATTAAAACTGATTCGATTGACGGTTTAGTTGTACTTGTATACACCTACATATACAGCTCATGATATAACAATAAACATTTTCTCAAGTTGACCTCCACTTTTATTTAAGTAAGCAATTGATTGCAAAGTAAATTAAGTGAAATTAATGTGTATAGATCTACAACAAATAACGTTATAATTACTTGTATGCTTGATTAGATTTCAATGTAAATAATATGAATATCCAAAAGCAAATCTGTGAAATTTTAAATTATTTAGACGTGCTTTGAGGGGATTTAAAAGAAAAGCAATAAAATATATTGGTAGTTTTAAAAGTCTTTCACTGTGGAGTATTTCAAATATATTTCAAACGTTGTTATTGATAAAAGTTACGATGGAAAGGTGTTCAGACTGTTTTATCGAGTTTCTAGATAGCCTTATCAAGGTTTCTCCTTTTAAATTAGTTAAAAATTGACTTCCATTGAGTACAATGAGTTATTTTACATATTTATATTACTAGAGCCATGTTATGTCTCACCTGTTATTTGGTACATACATTGTACATTTAATACATCTAGTTCACATTTAAGGGTTAGAACCCATGTTTTGTTGTAGAATTATAAAATTTCGCACGTAGAATTCCACTTCTTTGTTAATTTTTCAAATTTCATTCGTAACTTCAAGAGAAATCTTACCTTTTTAAGGTTCAGGATTCATCACTGACATGCAAATTTTTATATATAGTTAAGGTATATTTTTATACTGTTATCAATTATTAGCATATTTGCCACTGAAAAAAGAAGGAAATTTATAAGATATAAGTAATGCATATGATATATATGCACATGCAAAAAATTTATATGAAAATGTGCCCATGTGGGGAAAATCAGTGAATTTCAATTGCTAGTCAAAACAACAAGAAGCTTAGAGCCACAATTTTAAAATCTCACTAAAATATATCAGATGGGTATTTTAACTTTAACATGTATTTGAAATTTAATCACCTTCGAAATAAATGTCATTTATTAAGGTAACTTAATTCATTATACACATGTCAGGCTTATTGTTTGTCTTTATAATTGTGATATACAACAGTTTTATAATATTACAGATATACCCTCATTGATGGAACGATTATATTATATAAATCCTTTTGTGTATGATTTTAGAGTGTGACTTGATCTTTAATCATATATAATGTAGTCTTGGCTACAAAATAACAATTTCCTAGGTAGATTTAAATATAAACAGATAAGTCTCAGGACTATAATGTACTACAATGTATATAAAAAATAATAATGGATTAATCGTGTGCATAATATAATCCTGTCCTTTATCTTTACCCCACAACAAAAGAATTTAACACAGTATTAAGATTTTGGATATTGATTAAAGTTTTAACATAAATTGATAATCTTGTTACAAATATCTGACTGGTTATGGGTGACTAATTAGTACAATTAATAAATTAATCACCTTGAACTTTTAACATTCGAAAATATAGATCTAGACAATTAAATAGTTTTATAATGCCTTTTTAAAATGAAAATTGTTACAAAATACATTTCCATAATAAGGTGTTGTTTGAAATAATTTATGTCCTATCTGATATGGAAACAGTGATTTTTTGATTGAAGCTATAACTGACCAGGATTTGATTTATGTTTGTATTAAAAGTACTCTCATCCATTTCTTATACACAATTAAAATCTTA
Organism: Mytilisepta virgata; assembly: GCA_028015205.1. Taxonomy (NCBI): domain Eukaryota; kingdom Metazoa; phylum Mollusca; class Bivalvia; order Mytilida; family Mytilidae; genus Mytilisepta; species Mytilisepta virgata. Next base: position 42,799,310 of record CM051516.1, read on the forward strand.
GAATATGGGTTCTTATTTAGAAAGTGTGTTCAATATCATTCTGTTGGAATTCAAATCCGGTACAAAAATCAATTTACTTTGAAAGTGGAAGCCATTTTATTTTTTGTCTCAAATTGATAGTCCATTTATAATTTGACTACAATTAAAAAAAATTAGTTGTCTTCAAAAATTTAATTCTTTTGACATGAAGTACAGTAATTGAGATAAGACTTTTGGATTCTTGTCTGTTTCTTTAGTATTTGTGTCAATAAGATCGATCTTTGGTACTTATTTATACCATTGTTCTTTAACAGGATTTAATGAACAAGTTAGTCATCTTTGTAGGAGATGTATGTCTGACGTGATATATTAATACCTTTACATGTTTAAATGGTCTGGTTTGAACTAGTTCTACAGGTTACGTTAAAATATTAATGATATATCATTTAATGGAGTGGCCATAAAACTCAGCTATAGAATTTGTCATTTTAAACCCCATAACAGGTTCATTCTTTTAAAAAGAGCATGATCAAGATTCTTCAAAAAGAAAATTAGCTTCTTGAAAACCACTTGTCATTTTTTATGATATCTGTGATATGACATGTTCTTAACTTGTTGTTTTCAGTTTCTTTAGTTTTTGTCGTTAAGTTATAAAAATGTACTTTAATACTTTTGACTCTCATATACAAATAAAGATATTGTTTTTGAAGAAAATGGAATGTTGTTTATTAGTTATGCTAAAATTAGATTTGAAGTTGTTTGTTTGGTGTAGACCAATATTTCAAGGCATATGTAGGCTAGGCATTTGCGTAATGGGTATACATGTATTTTATTTAGAATCACTTTAAAAGATATTTTCATACTTTACATGTAAGTGTTGAGATATCTTAAATGGAAATCCAAACAGTACTAAAATTTGCTAGGAAAATAAGAACATTGAAAATGAATGTTTTAATAGCATGCCTTTGACAAAATGATATGCAAACAATATTTCAGTCAAAATAAAAATTTCCATTTTCCTTCAAGTGGTTGGGGTTCTGGTTCTCTGATGGATACATGGGTTGCTTCCACTGGTAATAAATGGCTGCCACGATAGTCAAATAATAATACATGTAGTAGTAATAATAATAATAAATTCTTTATTTAAAGAGGGTAAACACTGTTAGTTACAATAACTAATCTTCCCTGAGGCCTTCATTTACAATACGAAAAAAAAAAATAATAAAAACGTGGCAAAAAACTCAAATAAACCAGACCATATACAACATTTATATGTTTTCCAAAACAAAACTGAATACATTACCTGTATTATAAAAATAAAATATTTGTTTATTTTACAGTGTGATGCAAGACACCAACATTTATTTAGACAAGTAAGTACATACATATATATTGTTTAACTGCAACAAGCATATTTAAAGTTTTTTGTACATTAATACTGGCCAGAAATAATCATTAAGTATAGCCAAATATGTTTTCTGTTATAATTCCATATCAGATCTTATATTTAAAAGAAAACAAACCAATGATGTATGGTTACAGTAAATTTTTTAATTTGGATTCATGTGTATGTAATATTTTTTGTATCATTTCAGATTAGTGATGCTTTAGGAATAGAACCAACTGCAGTAGAAGATTTTGTATTAGGAGATGATAGAGTAAGAAAGCATATTTTTCCACACAGATTCCCTATATTTCCAATGATTTACTTGTTACTTTCTTTGTCAGTTAGTTTGGAATACAGATAACGCTGGTCAGATTATAAGTGATCCAGTCGTATTTATGAACTGGATTGTTGGATTAATGATAACTATATTTACACAAATTATTTGAGACACCTTGTTGAATCATAAGAATGTATTCATCAATAGTACTGTTATTCTGTCTGGAGTGATATTTAAAGAGTCCAGTAAATATTTGTTTGTCAATATTTGTTTAACCATTTCTTAGTTTAGAATAACCTGTGAACAACCGATTATGGAGATGGTTACAAACTTTTAGATTAATACCCATATTTGATCATTCCCCTGATTTGATTGAATGTTTAGACAGATCAGTAATGGTATATGTTTGTCCTATATATTTGCCATATTGATATATCAATTTTCAAAATCATATATTTTCAAATATATTTTGTGCATCCATGTTTAGAATGTATGCACAATCTACAATATGGGCAGAATAATTTCTCCTACATCCAGTAGACCGCCTTGGTGGTCTCGTGCTCGCCCCGAGTGCGGAAGGTCGCGGGTTCGGTCCCCAGCCGGGTCAAACCAAAGACATTAAAATTGGTATTTGCTGCTTCTCCACCAAGCCTGCGGCATCTAAGACTAAGAGCAAAGACTGGTCGGCTCGGAGTCAGTATAATGTGTCCGAGTGAGGTGATATGTCTTCCTGCGGACAATTACCTCTTGAGCTAGCACAATAAAAATCAGATTTAGTGTGTCGGTCTTGTACAAATCAGGGATCATATTCATTATCATATCAACATGTTCTCGTCCTGATATGCACCTGGTTGCCGCTGGACGTTAAACAAAATTCATCCATCATCCTACATCCAATAATCGCCAGGGTAAACTTGGAATTGGCTACAATTCTTCTTTTAAAATATTGGTATTATTTACTTAGAGCTTACAGGTGTTCTTATTTGTTGTGACAAGGTGTTTTCAGCATGGATTTTACATGAAAAAGATTTCCGATTTTCTGTCGGAGCTAGTAATAATTTCCAGTTTTCTGTCGGAGCTCCAACTTCCTTGATCAATTAAAATTCTCCACTATTACATGCTCAGTTACACTCAAATAAATAGTACATTTCAAAAATAAATTAGACAGCCTTTGGTCCATACTAACAGTTTTATTTACATTTTTCAGTTTGACATGATAGATAAATTTTTTGATACAGATGGATCCAGAAAACTTATATTTTTCTATCAGACAGTAAGTATATTGATCTGGTTAGTGTGAGCAGCATCATAATTTTGAATCAAAAGTTTTGAGGCCATTTCAAATCATTTTTCATGTATGCAATTTTGTAGAGTTATATAGCCACTATTTCATTTGCACCTTGGACCCAGAAAATTTCTTTAACATTATTCAGGTCCTGGATTTTTAGGGGATTCCCCCCTTCCAAAAAACCCATTAGTGTCTAATTAAATCTGATTTAATTCCACACATTTGACTCCAATTCAAGTTTGAAACCTGGATTTTTATGCTCCGCCACATATATGGCTTGGTCATATAGAATTACCCTTGTACGTACATCCCGATTCGGTTAAGTTTTGTGTTTTGTGCTCCATTTCTCAGAAACCTATTGTAATATATCAGTGATATTTCACCACTACAGTCGTCTTGTATAGTACACTGCAGTTCAGCAACATTTGGGTCACTATGGTCTACATTTCATGCTTAAGTGATTTTGTTTAAGTTTTGCGTTTAGGTTCATTTCTCAGAAACCTAAAGTAATATATCAATGATATTGAACCACTACAGTCCTCTTGTATAGTACAACACAGATCAGCAAAACTTGGGTCACTATGACCTACATTTCATGCTTCAGTGACTTTGGTTAGGTTTTATGTTTAGGTTCATTTCTCAGAAACATATAGTAATACTTCACTGATATTTCACCATTACAGTCCTCTTGTATAGTACAACGCAGTTCAGCAACACCTATATTGTTTTTAGGGTGGGGCATCCATGTTTTATAGACACATTTTCTAGTTTTTCAAGCTCCTCCCTGTCCCCCCCCCCCCCCCCCACACACACATACACACACAACAACAACAAATTCCAATATGAAGAAATTGAGGTAGCTAAGGTGAAAAGTACTAGAAAGTTCTAGACATAATTGATGTTTTCTTTTTGGGGTTTTAAATAAAACTAAAATGAATTGTAGGGTTTCTTGTGTGTTGTACCTATGATTATTTAAATAATACCCCAAACAAAATATTTGGTCCATTACAAATTATTTTTTATGTCAAAGTTTACTTAGCATTCTTAACAATGATAGTAATTTTCTGTATTGGAGCAAGATGAAATTTGACCACAATGATTTAAATCCACATGTACTTTCTTTGTTAATTAATAATATCATAAAAGTTAAAAGTTAAAATGTTAAAAGTAAATTTAAATATAATTGTACACTAAAATTGAGATATTCAGAAAATGATTGAATTTTTTACAGGTTAAAGACTTCAGAGATCCGACAGGGACCCAAAATAAGAAGTTATTTATTACACCAGGAGATGTTGAGGTAATACATATTTTCAGGTTTTGTCTTGTATTTGAAGCTAGAAATCAATTAATTTGTGTTATATCTTAGAAATGTTTATTTGGTATCCTGCAAAAAATAAGAATTTATAGTTAAGGATCTAGTTGCATTAGAAATTCCTTTTCCAAGAATATTTTGTGGTGTGTGGTACACATTTATGATGTTCTCCCCTCCCCCAACCAACAAATAAAGCTATAATATAGCTTTTCCAAGACAGAAAACTGTGTGTATATAAATTATATAATGTTGTTGATTTAATAAATTTTATAATTCTGATATGTTTATTTTTTTTTTGTCTGTGGTTACAATGATTACAAATTTATATCAGCAATTTAAACTATCGAACAATGTTGAATTTCACTATTTACTCAAAGAAATACTTAATTTGTAGTCAAAGCACCATTCATATTAAGTACAATCAATGCAGATTCATTCAGAATGAATTGATTTGAATGGTTTATAATAAAGGATGAAAGATTCTGTGAATAGATCATAGTATAATATCTTTAGAAATCCTTTGTTTTCTATTATTTGCCATTTAAGCAGTTTTTGTCTACTTAATGCCATCGTGTCAGAGAACGGTCTTTTCTAACATGACAATTATTGGTTTGTTAATTGATTTTCTTGAATTATAGGCATTAATTTGTTAGAGTCTTGCAACTTTTAATCAAAAGTGTCATTCATAAAATACCTGAAAAAAAATAGACCGTTTCCAATCTAAAAGGTGTATTAAGTTTTCTTCCATTGATTAATGAGTGTTCCTATAGAGATCCTGATTATCGATAATAAAGTGCACATAAAGATCCTTATTATTAAAGAGTTTATTACTTAGTTAAATGTTTAATTCCCAATATTTTGTTTCTTTCCTCTGATAAAGGACTTTTTTATGTAAATATTGAATGTTAAAAGGAAACATTTGATTTGTTTCCAAAGCAAACAACTATAGCTAGTCTTAATTAATTCTGGTGTTAAGATAAGGAACCTCTGATTCAGCAACTGAAAATCTGTCATCCTAAATATATTTTTGGAGTATGTTAGAAAATTTTCCTTTAGTGCATTTTAATATAAAAGAAATTTTGTCTGACAGATGTTCTTGACTGAGTTCTTAAATTTAAAACCTGCTTCTATCAGGGCGTTTTCCACCTTTTTTTTAATGGACATGGATCATCAGTTTTTGTGTGAAAGGTCAATTGTCTGGTCCAGGTACTCTGGCTTTGCCTGAAAAAAACTGGCTGCCACCATTTAGCAAATTGTGCTGAAAGTTTTGTAAAATGCAAATAAATCAAAATTAGAAAATTGGAAAATTTTTATCTACTTTTTTATCAATGGAATTCAACTTTGATAGTTTAATACTTGAGTTTCACATTTTGTCATCAACTGCACGATCATGAAATAATGCAAATGTTAAAATTTGTTTTTCTTGTTTCAAAATATTTTTATAACCTAAATGTTAAAATAAAGAATAATATTACAATAACTATGCATTAACTTTCTGTATATAAAACAAAGAAACTCAAAATCAATAAAGAAAACAAACGTGATTGTTGAATCGTGCACATTTAGCCATCAGTAATTGGATGCTTGAACAAGTTTTTCCAGACATTATTTATACCCCACTTGGTGTTTAGTTAAAGTAAGGGAAATATTAACTAATCTAATCAGTGTAAACATGCAAATAGGCCAATAATTATAGAGTTAAATCAATATTGAATTGTGTGGTAAATTGATTACGGCTGAGATTTCTAAGTACATGTTCAATATTTTATGGTCTAAGGTAATTAATTAAGGTGTTTTCAATAGAAAAATAAAGACTTGAATTATGTAAGATCTAATTTTTACTTGTTAATTGTAGTTGTGAAAAATTGTAGACATGTTTGAAAGTATATAAACTTACGTAATTATTTAAAAAGAACAAGTAAATTTTCTCACAAAAAGATAAATGGTCGGCTAAAATAATGGTTCATAATTTTAATGTTTCAAGTAATTTTGGAAATTAAGGTTCAATTTCAAAAATTGCTGAATTTATCCAATACAAGCACTGTCAACCCTGTCTTCTGTGACATGCAAGGATACATTAAAAGAATTATGTGGTCGCTTAATACAGATATAATTCATATGAAATGTATTCCAAAAGAAAATGAAAAAGAAATGTCAATTTGGACAACTTATTGGGTAAAAGAGAAGGTCATTATGGCCTGTTTATTATATAAGGATCTCTTAATGAAAAAAATTTTAACTTTTATTTTCTTTGTGGATTTTGATTATCAGTGTATATTTAGACAGCTAAAACAGTTATTTAAATCTAATTATAAAATTTAGGCTGTAAAATATTTAAATAAGAAAGACAAACTTCAAAATATGATTGAATGTAGAAGAAAATTGGTAACATGAATCAGCTGTTAAAATAATTAGTTTTGTAATCAAAATATATCGAAGACAAATGGGGATGTAATAGTAGTTTCAGTTTTAATCAATGTCTGTTCAATTTTTTTCTGATTTATAAAAAAGACAACTCTGCCCTGTCTCTTTATGATTATGTAATCATTTTACTGGATGTAGTAATCATGTTTTACATTCTTCTTACTTTCAGGGTTTACATGGAATATGTTGTTACTTCCTTAGAACAACACCAAAGGCAATCACTGTACAGAATATTGCCAATGAAGTCAACTTTGGAGTACTTAATTGTTCAAATGGCAAAGTACTCAAAGGATTCGAAGGATTTCTGTCTAAAATTGTTCTACCATCCCTTAAGTCATTGGAGGTAGGTAAATCTGGATTGAAATTTTAAAATTGAAACTATTGTTGAAAGGTGTTATTATTTAAAGAAGAAAAATCTTTAATATAGTTATGACTAGGTACCCCTTAATTAAGATGCTCTAGCAGTAATGAAATATTTAGTAAAGTTCACAGATGTTATAATACTTTTTTATGAAATTAAAATTTTCAAATATTATTTGACCCTAATAGTTTGAAATAGATCTAGTAGCTAACAAGAAATACTCAGTTCTGAGTGTAGTGAATTTTATGAAATAATCTGATGTATTTGACAAGATGACAAATCATTAAAAAGTCCTATAAGTGTACATAATACCATACTGTTATAAATGTTATCTTTATGGTCATGTTATTTGTTGTAGCAATGGGGAAATGTTTCTGTTGAGAATGATAAAAACCCACAGATTGATGAATTCCTTGAACACCTGGAATTGTTTATCACCAACCTGATGTCAGCTGTTGATAATATGGAAGGGCAGGTAACTCTAGCAGAAAACGGAATTGGTCCACAGATAGATGGGTTATCTTCTCCAACAGACTACCAAGCTGCTGGTAGGTTTCTATAATATTTTAGTCATAAGTCTTTTGGAAACAAAGTTAAGCTGAATTTAATTGAAAATTAAAAGTAAAAGTTATTTTATTATACAATCCATGTTTATATTTGACAACATTCTGTTACTTTTCCATTAATGTTAAGTTTATAATGTATATAAAATTTAAATATTAGGAGTGTAATGAATTTTCATCTTGTATAATCGGCATTTTGGATTTTCCATCATACCAATCTAACTGCATGTATAGCATTTTTATATTCCTGATGTTGGAATAATAGGTACAATTTCATAAATTTGAATAAAACATTAGAATATTTGACTTATTTTATTTGCAGCATCAAATACAGATTTCTTAGAAAAATTAGAAACCCTTCTGCAGACATGGTCGAAACAGATTGAACAAGTTTTAGCTGAGAGTGAACAAATGAGACGTGAAGCAGATGATATTGGACCGACTGCTGAATTAGCTTATTGGAAAAGTAGAATGGCAAAGTTTAACAAGTATGTATTAAAAATTTAAGTGTCTGGTGATCTATAAGTTGTCTTTTAAAAAAAGTATGGATGTAACATGTAACACAAACAAAACACATTCTGATTAATTATTAAGTGACAGAGCAAAGGGGAGATAAGTTATCTGTGTATTGCTTCCAGTTGAAAAGGAAAAACTGATTATAAATGCTAGCATTGATACATACAATGTTTTTGAATCATTATGTGTATGATGAATACTTTTCCAGACATAAATTTTATGTATTTTTTATTTCAGTTTATTAGAGCAAATGAAGAGCCCAAGAGTAAGAGCAGTGGTCAGTGTGCTGAATGTTTCCAAATCTAAATCTCTTAAAAGATGGAAAGAGCTGGTATGTCATTTTTTTAATATTATTTTATAATTATGAATATTATTAAAGAAAGTAATGAAAATTTAAGATTGTCTTAAATTTGAATCTTTTTCGAGATAGATTTTATCAAAAATTACATAAAACACCAAATAGCATTTTTATTAGTAAATGAAATATTTAAATATATCGTAAATAAAATTGATGTAACATATTTTAAAGAAGGTTTGTTATTTGCACAGAGTTAAATGTGATATTAATAAATGATTTTAGGATGGTCAGATCACAGATGCAGCCAATGAGGCAAAAGACAATGTGAAATACTTGTACACACTGGATAAGTTCTTTGGACCACTTGTGAAGTGTACTCCTGTAAGTTTTTTGTAATTGACAGTAAAAAACTAAGAACAATGAACAGTGTATATTTATTCCTTATTGTTATAAATACTGAAAAATTCCTATTGAGTTTATATGGAATCAGAATAGTTTTAGCATCTTCCATTACTAGACCAAATAGAAATTGACTTGAAGGCATAACACATATTTTAGATTTGAAAAATGCAGATGTATGGAGGCAAAATGTATGTGAGAAGAAGAAACAAACTTGATATTAAAGTTTTTTTTATCTCTTTAATTATGTAAATGATTATTATTTGACAGGCTTCCATGGTAGAACATATTCCAAGTCTTATGAATGCCATCAGAATGATCTACAGTATATCTCAGTATTATAACACATCAGAAAGAATGACCTCTCTCTTTGTCAAGGTCACTAACCAGATGATTACAACATGTAAAAAATATGTGTTGCATGATGTCAGTAAAATCTGGGAAATCCCAAGGTATGTTCACATTACTTTTTCTAAAAAAAATCTGGGAAATTCCAAAGTAAGCTCACATGAATTTTGAAGAAAAAAATCCTATGTTATACATGCAGGGGCATAGTGAAAGATCAATTTAAGAAGAGATCTTTAATGTTGTAAATTTATTTAAAAGAAACATTTGTTTTATAAAAATGATGTGATTAAGATTTGTGTGTTTGGTAACTAGATTAACAGCAGGAGATAAATATCTTTATCCTTGCATACTACCTTGTATCTTTTTAAATCAAACTAATGTTTTTACTTAGGTGAAAAATAGCAGATTTGCCTAATTGTCAGTCAACAGATATTTGCGATAAAAATTGCGTGTTTTCATTTCAGAAATTACTGTAATTGTTAAAATTTTACACTTGATTGTCCACATTTATTCCTGAATATTTACTGAATTATTTTACTTGTTACAGACCCGTATTACTCCAGAGATTGAACGAATGTACACAGCTGAATGAAGAATATCAGAAACAGTTCCAGAAGACTAAAGAAAGGCTCAGACAAAATCCTAATGAAAGACAATTTGAATTCAGGTAATGTGTGTTATTTATGTAAATGATAATAATTTTTTTCCGATAGCACTGATATTTGATTTGAACTTAAGATTTTTGTAAGAAAAATGAGAAAAACATCATTGCATATATTTATGGCAAGAATATATTTCTTAGATTATTTGAACTTAAAACATGCATTTTTTATTTCTAGTGAGAACTACATCTTTGGAAAGTTTGATACATTTTGCCGTCGCCTGGAGAGAATTGCTGACATGGTGAATACTATGGAAATGTTTTCTGGTCTGGGTGATATTAAGATTGAAGGAATTGATGTTATTGCCAACAAGTATAAAACTATTGTTGATGCTACCAAGAAAAAGAATTACAATTTACTAGATCACAGAAAGGGAGATGTAAGTTGTAATTAGTGATCAATTATGCAGGGATGATTTTTATTCCATTTTTTTATGGCAGAATTCCAAATTTTGCAATCTTTTTTTTTATGATGGTTTTTTTATTACACATAGCAATATAGCTTCTGGTACAACAATTCCATTTTTTTTTTCTTGAAGGGAAACTCATCTCTGATTATGTTTGTTATCTTGATGTGGTGTAAAAATTGGACACAAAAATTCTTTATATATTTGATGAAAAATATTGATAAGAGAAACTGATTTTTTTAAAACTTTTGTTGCTGAAATTTATATGTAAATGAAAGTAAATGCAGGTAATATTTATACTAAAAGTTGTCTTCTTTCATCCCATTGAAAAATTTCAAGTAAAATATATGATATCCAAATAACATTTTTTAATGAAGCCATAAATTAATATCTCCAAAGAAAAAGATATGTTATAACACAAGTACATGTTACAAATATTTTGTTCTTTACAGTTTGACTCGGACTATTTAGAATTCAGATCCCAAATAGAAGGCCTAAGACAGATGATACAAAACTTCATGGATACATGGTTCTCAAGGTCACTGACTGTAAGTTATCTAATTTAAAAGCAACAAAACTGTAAAATAGTACAATTATTTGTAAAATCAAGTTAGATCTTATCGTTCCAAACCTACCATTATCAAGCCTTGATGCACAAATTAATTGATATTTAATCATGAAGTCGCTTACTGTGACAAGATAAGATGAAGACTTGAGAATTCTATAACAGATATTATTTTCTATTTACATTTGTGTAATGTAGAATAAGCACATTTTTCAATCAGTTTAAATTTCTTGTATTAAAGACTGAGAAAGCTGTAGAGCTGCTGTCCAAATTTGAGAGTATTGGTGGAGCTAATCTTGATATGAATGAGAAATATATGAGGGTGCTGATGAACTATGGAAAAGATTTAGAATCCATCAGAAAAGTATACCAGAAATGTAAACAGGAACCCCCTATACCCAGAAATCTTCCACCAGTAGCAGGACGTATAGCCTGGTCTAGACAACTGTATCGAAAAATAGAACATCCAATGAGAGTCTTCAAAACAAAGCCAGAACTTTTGAAGGTTAGTTAAAAAGTTATATTGATTTTGTAGGCTGTATTTTAGTTTTTATGCAACTTTTCCTTAAACATGTTTTCACATTTCTTGCAGATATGATACTATTCCTGTTGAATGTTTCAATGTATTTAAAATTTTCCTGCATTGAGAATTTATCATATTCACAAAGTGAAAACTAAAATACATTAGAAATTGTTTAGTAGAAAAGCTAAATGTTTTTTTTTCATGCAAATACTTGCTACATATTATACATGTGAACTTTAAATTATGTGCCTTGTGAAAAAAAGTGACAGTATTTATATTATTTTCCAGCATCCTGAAGCTAAAAAGATTGTACGTAATTACAACAAGATGGCTAGCGTACTTTTGGAATATGAGGTAATGTATCTTAAGTTTGGATAGTACAGTCAAACCTTTATCAAAATCTTGTTCACACCCAAGGGACGAGAAAAATATGCCGTTTATGAACAGGTGCCCTCTATACAGTGATTAATTTTATTTGCTTTGTACATAACAGGGACATTTTATAGACAGTGATTTGTTATACAGAGACGCACTTTATAGCAGTTTTGACTGTACATCAAAAGAAAATTGTTTATTGCACATAGCATTGTAGTAAATTCATACTTTAATTAAATTTCAGTTTGACTTCATATGATTTCTACTTGTATTAAGGAAGTGATTTATTATATTGAAGCAAAAAATTCATATGAAAATTTTTTTTAGATGCTGTACCACAGAGGATGGTGTCGTGCTGTAGAGGCTGCCAAGGGTGGACTGGCTGCTTCATTGTTAGTCAAAAATCCAGATTCAGGAGACTTATTTGTCAACTTTGACTCTCAGATCATGGAATTAATACAGGAATCAAAATGTCTGGCTGCATTAAATCTGGAAATTCCTGTAACTGCCAAGAACCTTATGGTGAAAGAAGAGGAAATCAAAGCCAATCATACATCGTAAGTATTTTGATAACAAGGAATTGCTTGTTATGAAGAAAATTGTTAATTGAATGTCTATCAAAAAATGCAGCAACTGTAAAGGTCACATGGCTCCTTTCATTTAACGGTGGCTTCTTGTTGACAGACATGACCCCACAGTGTAATTTCTTTCCTATGTATAATACTGTAAGTACTCTAATTTAGATGCCTCAATTTTTTGTCACTATTAAAAATTCAAAATTGTCAAATTTATGATCATTGTTACTAGCTGGTGACTGTTGGTAATTTTACCTTCTTCCATAAGTTAATTACGTTCAGTCCTTTCCAAGTGTTTATTTTGTCTTTTCTAACCATTTTAACCATATATCTTAACAAAAATTATTGAATCAAGAACAATTTTTAAGTAAATTTTATTGATATTTTTCTAACTGGAAGTTTACTTTCGAAGAGAAATCCAGAACATGTTTGGAATGAACTTGCATATTCACGTTTCTTAGAAGAATAAATTTGAAATATTTAAATGAAATGAACAATTTTTTTAAAACAAATCCTCTTATAAGATATTTGAAGTTTGCTAATGTTTTTGTCTTCAACATTAAAACAACTATTTTAAGAAACTAAAAATATAAATTCATGAAAGCAAAATGATATAACAATACCACAAGTATGGTCTATTATTTCTTTTTCCTATTCTTAATGTGCATTGACCAGGTTGAGTTTTAACAGTTCAAGTTATGTAAAATTGATAGAATTGCACTTTGTTGATAACACTGCAGAAACAGTTGGAGATAGTGACAGTGTTTGTAAAACTTGAGTTCAAGCAAGAAATCTTAAGATAAAACTGCCATTAACTAAATGTATAGTATTGGAAAAAGTCTGTAGATAGTGTTAATTAATTTTATCTATTATATGTTTGTAGCTTGGTTGAGATGTTGTCAGAGTACCAGAGAATTGTCTCTGAGATACCACAGGTCTTGTTACCTCTGATGAAACCATTTAAAGATAAAGTTGGAGATGCTCTTCAGCCAGGAGTTATGTCCCTTTCATGGTCATCTTTGAACATTGAAGGATGTATGTTATCAGTATTCAAACTTTTATCTGATAATTTAATATTTTTTATTTTCAGTCAGTTCTCCGTTATTCAATTATTTTAATTGTGTGATTTTCATGAAATGTGTTTTAATATCAATTAATCTAACTGCAATAAAAAAAATTCAAATGAAAATCAGTGCTATCTTTTTTCATGAGAAATTTTATTTAATTTTCATCTATTTGTGTACAATAGCATGCTTTTATTTCATACTTTTCAGATATAGAGAATGTTTACAAACAAATGGTTGACCTTGAGAAATTGTCCAAGACTGTGAACGACATTTTAGATTGTCGTATAGAAGCAGTATTACACGATATGTCTATAACAGCATTATGTGATCTTCCCGAGGATGAGGCTATAACTGCCGATACTTTCCTAGAACTGACCACGAATGTAGTCACTCAAGCGTCACAACAGTTGGCTGGGTAATATATTCTTAATTTTTATTACATTTAGTGATGTGAAATGGAGTGATTTATGGGTAATATGAAATTTGATTATTAACAAATGAACAGAGAAGTTGTATTTTACTCTAGGAAGTGACATAACAAAAGTAGTCGGTAGCATTACATACAGATTCTACAACGATGACTAGTTGATTATGAAATTTATCAACTCGAGTTATTAAATTGTCATTTTTAAACTGCAAGGCCTGTTTTATTGGCAGCAAATTTCACGAGCATTTATTAACCAATATCAGCAAGGGCACTGGTACGGCATGTGATATGTATTTTTGTATGTATTGTTCACTTTATAATATATTTCAACTGGAGACTTGATACAGGGTTATATGATACAGGTTAGCTAAGGGTCTGTATTAGACATTCAAATCTTAGTCAGAACTACTGTATATATCATGATATAAAATACTGACACATAGTCACATATAAAACATGATATCTTATCACCTCATTATCTTAATGTAATATGCAAAATTCAGATATGCATTATCAAAATTGTTTTCTTTCTATAGACAAAGCAAACTGGTAGAAATAGCTGTTTATGATATGGTTGATACACTGAAGAACAACCTGACAGAAAGTCAACAAACTAACCTGTCACCAGAAGTAGGGTATGCCTGTACTCAACCAGACACAAAAAACAAGAAACAGAGATGTCAAGAATGTCAGCCCTGTAGTTACTATGCATTACTCAATTACTTTACACAGAGGAATTCTGAAGCTCTAGTTAAATGTTAGTATTAAGGACCATAGTGTAAAATCCCTTAAAAATATGTTTTAGTTTTAACGGGGCTGTATCTGGATTCATGAAATAAGAAATATATATTTTGCTTTTTACAAGTATAGTATATTTTGGTTTAAATTATGGTTAGTGTATTTTTTTAATGTTATAGAATAGAGAAAAACAATGTTGTTTTCAAAACATCAAATGCAGTAATTTCATTGGCTAACCACAACTTCCAGTAAAAAGTTTATAACTTTATAAATTCTTTGATGATGTCGAGCATATGAATATGTATGCATGCAATATAGTGCGTGAGGAAAATGTTAATTTCAAATGGAAAAAGTCACATTTCTGCATTACCTTGGAATTATAAGTAAGAAAGGTTATTTTTATGGAATTTATCAATGTGTAAACTCGGGCTTATCACTCACAAACTTTGCATAAAGTCCTTTGGACTTTAGTTTGTGAGTGAATCGCCCAAGTTAACAAATTGATAAATTCCTTCAAAATAACCTTTATTACATTAATAAACAATCGGCTTTACTTTGTCTTTGGAAATACAAAAAATGTAGACGAAGTCTTTGTATAATATATAAATATTTAGAATACATCTAGCAGTATAATGTTGTTATATCTTTTGAATAGTAGTTCAATTTCATTGAGAAAACAGTTTCTAAATTATTGGGATGGACAATTAATTGACCAGAGAACTTTATATCTAGGTACCAGATTATCTTTGGATGCCATCAAAAGAAGATTACAGGTGTCTAACAAGTACAGTAAGGATGCCACAAAAGATGATGCCAAACCACCTCTGTTTTACGCTGACATCACGTTAGCCATCCCTAATGTTGTGATGAAACCTAGCTTGGATGATTTACAATCATCCCTCAATAAGGCAGTTCAGATAATACTGAAGGCATCACAAGACATCCCACAATGGAGTCACATGGTTCTACATCAGAAACAACAACAAAAGGTATTTGGATGTTTTATATCATTTCCATCTTTTTCTTTGTTTTGTGTGTGCTGTTGTCATTTGTAGGTAACCTTGCTAAGTTTTAATTTTGCATTTTTTTCTATGTAGCCGTAGGGCTGCAATTACTTAAATTTTGTTCTTATTACCATATAGCTATTTGATATCGCTATTTTTCATATTATAAATAATAATTTGCTTTTATCAGCTTTGTGAGTTTCATTTTGTTATTTTTCACTATATTTAATCAAAATGTTATTTCTCACTTATTAAATACATACTTTATACACATTATGTCACACCATGAAAATTTTGGGAGATTTTGGATTATCATGTAACATGCAGAATTTGTCTTTCAAAATATTGTCCAAATTTTAGGATACCAGATGGGTGAAGTCATATGACTGAGGTATTAACAGTATTAAATCTTTAGAATAGTCACACTAATTGTGAGCATGACAAGTTTTATAATTAAATTGACTAGATATAGGTTTACAAGAGCAGTAATACAAACCACAGTCATTTGTGTGTTAGTTTATATCAAACAGATAGTTGCTTACATTTTAAGCATTGCTTAGGATAATATTTGAAGAAGACTGTATATAGTGTAGAGTATCTCACTACAATAAACTATAAACTTAAGTAGCTAGACAAAAAGCTTAAGATGTGTTTTTTGTTTATATTTCCTTCATAGCAAGCAAAAGAAGCAAAGGTATCATTTGATATCAAAGTGTTGTATATTTATGCAGTGCTTTAACCCTTTTGGGTGGCCTGTTACTTAATATGGAATGTATTTAATCCATACAAATTCAGAATAGATTAATGTTGAAAAAGATAGTTGAAAATGTAACTCAATCCAACAGAAAAAAAAATTTCGGAAGAAAATTTATATTTAGAAAGAGTTAAATGTATTAAGTATTAATTATGTTATTCAGCTTTAATTTTGGATTTCAATAAAGGAATCTTGTAAAACGAAATATAAAATGAAATGTTTTGCTTGGCATCACATGCCTATTGTTGCAATGGGGTCTTCAACTCTAACAGCTAATGCACATGGGTCATGGCTGAAGGGAACAGTATCTAACAGTCTAAAACTATCCTTTTGCATGATGGGAAATTTGTTTGATTATATATACATGTATTGTTGCTGAAAGCTATCAGATTTGTGTGTCAAATATTGGAATGTTGGTTTCCCATCTGATTTTATGTTTAAATAATGGCATAATGCCACCAATTTTGAACAAATTTTAAATGATGAAAAGAATTTAATTTCGTCGGGTGGAATTCTGGAATTAAAAGAAAATGTAATTGAAGATATATTGGATCTTTTAAAATGGCATGACACATTTCAGTGTAAGAAGATTGTTGTAAGTTGTTAGAAATGTTAACTTGTGCTCTTTTTGTTCAATACAGGTCAACCTAATGTATATGAAATATGGTAAATAGATAAAACACATAGGAAATAGTACAGTACCATCTATATGTCATTTGGTACTATTGTATCAGCATGTAGTAGTATAGATTAATTTCCAAATTTTGTTTTATCGTGGGAGTTATTTTCGAAGGTCTTGATAATAATTTGGTATATCATTAATTTTTCATGTACATTTCTGCTGACAATTGTTTTATTTTTTATGAAATTCAGGGTTCTCAAATTGTGCAGGTAACTGGCTGTTTTGTTAACAAAATTTTGAAAGTAATCAATTACTATTTAACTTTTAAGTTCATAATAGTTCATCTGAGCCAGCTACTTGAAAAGTTATTAAGAACCTTGGAAATTATTAAGGCATTTGTATTATTGTAATCATATTGTCAAAATCTTGTTCATTTAGTCTGCCATCAGTTGTATAAACATTATTTTAAAGTGATTGGGGTAGGGCTATAAATGTTTGATTCTAATAATATTTGAATAGTTAAAATATACAAAACATTTTACTACATTTTGTCATGCATGAGTTTAGTATAGAGACTATAATAATTTTATATTAATTCATTTACAAACCTAAGTTATTGTAAAATTATATTCTGGTAATATTTTATTTGTTTTTGACTATTTTAGGAGATGGAATTGGCTGCTAGTGAAGCTGGTGAAGAAGGAGCTAAGATCATGCAGACATCAGCTACCAAACCACTCCATAAGATCATTAGTGATCATAAAGATGTAGTCAAGATAGTTATACAGCTCAACTCTATTATCAGTACATTTAAAATTGATGTGAATGAAGTCTTGGAAAACTTTGATAAATATACTTATCTTTGGGATAAGGTATGGATGAAATAGATACTGATGATAAACATATTTAGTATGATTAATTAAAAGAAAATATCAAGGGTATCCATAATGCGAAAATATTCATATCAGGAATATCTCAGAGGATATTGTATTACCAAATGTGGACTGATAAATGTAATGAAATAAAACATATACATGTCAGTTATAACAAAATGGTCTAATATTTCGTCTGATATATTACCTGGTATATCCACTTTTAGCATGTGCATATAGAGGCTTTTACTCAAATTTGGTAAGCTTTAACGACAAAAAGTATCTTTTTTCACACGAAATTGTTTACCTTTACAAAGAAATCATGTGATACAACCACAATAGTTGTGTACAACAACAATTGTGACAATGTTGTACACTACAATACACATTTACGTAGGCCGCGTCATCTTGATTTTTTAATGATGTGACGGTCACTGGTAAGTCTGTTAGACATGTGTTGTAGTATTTTTTCTTGTGTAAATGATTATCTTACAAAAATATGCTATTAAAGGGACAGATTGCACCATATTGAAAGTAAGAGATATGGAACAGCCAAACCAATATCGGATACATATAAGAAAACTTAAATCACCAAAATTAACGTATTTGTCATATTAGAATAGAAATAATTCATAGGGGTTATAGATATAGAGTTGAGGTCATTTACTCATGGGCTGGTCCTTTATATTCTTATTTTATACCCCGCTATTGCTCAGTATAAAATAATCGAAAAGAAAGGCCCAGCCCATGTGTAAATGACTTTAATTCTAAAACCCCATAAATTATTTCTTTAAGTTTATTTCAACTGAAAGTACCTTTTGTACACTTTAAACTTGTGAAACTTGAAACTTGTTCAGAGCAGCTACCTGTAGTACTAAACATTTAAATATGACTGTCTCCTGACTATTAGTCACACTTAAGTCAATAAAATACTAACATTTTGGAGTGACAGATTGAGTTTTTCTTCATAGGAAATAGACCAGACTGTGAAGGAATTTATGGAAGCCAAACCAATCCTAACAGAAATAGAGGCACAGATTAAGTTTTACCAGGTAAATGATGTAGTTTGTTCTGTCATGCTGCCTGTAATAATTTATCATCTGTTGTACACAAATGTTTTATAGCTATAAAACTTTTACATTTTAATCAGCTGACTTCAGCTTTTGAAATTATTCATACTGACAAGTTTAGAAGTAAAAGTGGATTATTCTTATAAAGTTGAACCAGTTTATTTACTGCACGCATATCACAGTCAGAGAAATAATATAAAATTTTTTTTAACAGAAACTTGAACAGGAAATAGAAGAAATACAACACAGCTATCGTGTAGGATCAGTCATGTGTGTCACTGATGCTCTCAAACTAGCCTTTATTACTGAAGCAAGAAACTGGAAAATGGCTTACTCAAAGGCTCTAAATGAAAAATGTGCTGCTGAGATGGATGATATACTAGAATTTCTTGAAAATCTAACAAAGAGACTGTCTCGTCCTGTAAAGGATTTGGATGATGTGAGATCTCACATGGCTTCTTTGAATGAGATCCGAGAAGCTGAGATAAGAATTGATATGACAATCACACCTATCGAAGAGACATATGCAATGCTTAACAAATATAACATATTCTTCAATGATGGTAATGCTGAGAGAGTCGACACCTTGTCATATGGATGGAAAAAACTTACAACACAAGTAAGTCTGACAAATATCACTCTTAATATATGTTGTACTTTTAGTGAAAGCAGAGTTTATGGAGTATTTGTTTCGGTCATTTGATGTTATATTTCTGAGTTGTTGTGCATAGTTTTCATATTTAATATTGACTCGTATATTCAGTGAAGCACAAGCTTTATATTGTAGGATTTACTGTGACTTAAATGACATTAGTTAAAGAAGTGGTGTAGTGATTTGATGTCGGGATTTTATAAACCATAACTGTTAATTCTATCATATTAATTATCAGATAAATTATTGGTTTCATCATTTGAATTATTATCAGATTTATACAGATTTTAATTTCATCACTAGCCTGTCAATACTGAGGTTGTGAGTTCGAATATCACATGTGGTGACTCCGACCTTAATTGACAAGGATTGCTGCCAATTTCCTACCGAATGTCGGTGGTTCTCTCCGGATACTTTGGCTTCCTCCACCAATAAAAACTGTCTGATGAAAAATAGCCGTGCTGAAAACAGCGTAAAACTACAACTAAACAAACAAACAAACACATTTTAATTTGAAAAAAAAACAACAACTTTATAGCATAAGTTCTTACTAAATAAAACATCATACATGTATGTATTTTTCAGTCACAACAAGTACAGAATCACCTGTTACAGATTCAGCCTAAATTTAAATCTGATCTTCTGGAAGGTGTAGAACTATTCAAGAAAGATTCTGATGAATATATCTCTGATTACGATGAAAAGTATGAAATAGTTTTTTTTTAATGACTTTCACCTAATTGTTAGATTATATTGTTGTAATGATATCAGACCTATAGTTATGACATATTATAGAATTCCCACTTTCAGATTTTATGCTAATGAGATATGAGATGATTTTCTTTTAGTGTCATTAGACAATGCTTTTATTGTATACTATGGTTTATTTATATTCATTGATCAGGAAAAGTTTGTTGTTTTAAAGATGGCAAGTTTTTTTTAATCAAATTTTTTTTAACAATAACATATAAAGAAAAATAAAATAGAATTAATGGTACCACTGCAGTCATGGAAATTGGTGTCCAACTAAGTATTTGTCCACCACATATTTTAATTTTTTGTGGAAAACCTTGCTTTGTAAGTAAAGTAATAGAATGTCAGCTTTCTGAGTGATCATTGTGTAAGAAAAAAATAGTCTGAAAATTAACCAGCATATAATATTTCCAAATCATTGCTGCCTTTACAGTGTTTTAATCAAAATAAATAAATTGGTAAAATTTTTTAAAAAAAAATATGAATGTTTCATATTTATAGGGGGCCTATGGTTGCTGGTATTGCTCCAAGAGAAGCATCCGACAGACTGAACATTTACCAAGCCAGATTTGACGAACTATGGCGTAAATATGTGACATTCTCTGGAGGTGAAGAGTTGTTTGGACTACCTGTCACACAGTATCCAGAGTTACAGCGTATCCGTAAGGAGTTGAATCTTGCCCAGAAACTCTATCAATTATACAATGTTGTATTGGAGACCGTCAATGCATATTATGATATTGCTTGGGTTGAAATTGACATTGAAAAAATCAACAATGAATTACTGGACTTCCAAAACAAGTAAGTTTAGTTTTTTTGTATGCATACAATTTTGGTATGATATCATGTTTCTCTTACTGTGTCTTAGGCCATTTATTTTTAATTAGTTGGTTTACGGATCCGCCGACCCGATTTTGCCGATTTGAAGAAAAAAAATAAAATTGAAAATTTTGGTTTTTTATTACCGCCGACCCTCTGAAATCAGCCATCCCAAAAATAAAAATAAATTAAAATCCTTTTTGCATCAAAATTTCATAAAAGATTATATTCCAATTCGTCTAAAAATAGATTATCCATCAATAAAATACTTGTAAACATGATCCAAAAAAAAAATCTATTTATAGACGTTAGTTAATGCCAATTTCCGAAACACGTTTTATGAAACGAATTTCTTAATAGAATCCATGCCACTTTTAAGTTCGTTTTGTATGAATATCTTGATTCCGTAAGATATCGAATCCACTCATTTAATGTTGTACAACTTGTAGTTGACGAGTCGGTCCCTTAAAAAGGGAACAGTCTACTGAACAACACCTTTCAAGATAGATGTTCTGATATTTGGGTTTCAAAAGAGGGAATTAACTGATCATTTGCAACCTTTGTACATTTGGCAATATAACCAAGATTGTTCAAAAGTACATGATTTTTCCTCTTTTTTTTTCTTTTTTTTCTCGACCGACCGACCATATTTTTAAAAAAAAAAATCCGTAAACCAATTAAATAAAAATAAAAGGCCTTATATACGTGTGATTATTTTGGCATGATATAACAGAAAAGTCATGTTCTGAATTCAGATGCCGCAAACTTCCCAAAGCTTTGAAAGAATGGCAAGCCTTTGAGGATTTGAAGAAGACCATTGATGACTTCAATGAGACTTGTCCACTGTTAGAAATGATGGCTAACAAGGCCATGATGGCTCGTCATTGGGAGAGAATTTCCCAGATTACTGGCCATACCTTTGATGTCGAAGCTGACAACTTCCTCCTCAGAAACCTGATGGAGGCACCACTCTTACAGTACAAAGAGGATATTGAGGTATATTTTATACATCATTATTAAATTTTCAGAAAATTAATTAAATTCTACTGCAGACAAAGTTTGGAAGTTAAATAGGAATCTGTCCTGTTGGAGACAAAAAGAATTATGTATCTATTTTATTGGTGTTTGCAGAAATTTTAGCTCTTGGCTATATTTAATACTGGAAGAATCCAGAGGTAACCATTACTTTTTTGCTGGAAAACTTTCAGTTCCTGACAATGAATGCTGGAGCCAAAAACACCAATGGGTTTCAAACTCATAACCTAAATGCTGATATCTGATACATAGCAGCTATGCATATTGAATTAATTTACTGTAAACACGCATAATTACTGTATATTCATTAGAATAATTCATATTTTTTTATGTAATAGGATGTGTGTATCTCAGCTGTTAAAGAGAAGGATATTGAGGCAAAACTTAAACAAGTTGTCAATGATTGGAGTGCACAGGACTTCCAATTCTCATCATTCAAAACTAGAGGAGAACTTCTGCTTAAAGGTACTTATCTGTAAAATTTCAAATGTGACCTTGAATAGTAAGTAATTTCCTTTGATTGAACTAGAAAATATAAGTTTTTAATTTGAAGTCCTGAAAAAAGAATGTTAAAAATAACCATGTACTATTTTAGTAGACAGAAAGAGTTTTATTTTTTGAGGTTTGGAATAGATAAGACAAACATCATATTAATTTTCATATTAAAATGAATTTTCAATTCATATAATATTTTACAGGTGACACAACAGGTGAGACAGTGGCCCTTATGGAAGACAGTTTAATGGTTCTTGGTTCACTTTTGAGTAACCGTTATAATGCTCCATTTAAACCTAAGATTCAGGAATGGGTCCAGAAATTAACAGGCACCACAGAAATTATTGAAAATTGGCTTATTGTACAGAACTTGTGGATATATCTAGAAGCTGTGTTTGTGGGTGGTGATATTGCCAAACAGTTGCCACAAGTAAGTAATTTCTTTGAAGATACATATAGTATAGAAATATAAATAAGCTATTTTTATCTGCTGCTGCTGTATCAATGTTAGAATTTGAAATGACAGAATAACAGATTTAGTCAGATGGATGTGGTATCTAATGCATTTTCAGATTTTGTGATTTTTTTTATATTAGATTCAAACTATACAAGTATTTGTACTAACATTATTTCAAGGTGATACATTGTTAAACATGTAAATATATGCAAGTTTAAAGACACTTGCCATGAAGTGATAAGTATTGATATCATCACTATATCAGGTGTGTTCAATTCCGATCTAAATTTACAAGGATAGCTAATTTTCCTACTGAAGGTCGGTGGTTCTCTCCAGGTACTCCGGCTTTCTCCTCCAATGAAAACTGGCTGCCGGGAAATAGCCAAATGTGCTGAAAACAGCATAAAACCCCAACTAAACAAACAAACATCACTATATCATAGCAGTTTTATATAACCAAATTTTTCCTTCAATAATGTTGATGAAGACTTTTTGTTCATCTGTGTTTTACAATGATTAATAAATTTTTTTCAGGAAGCCAAAAGATTCAGTAACATTGACAAATCCTGGATGAAGATTATGCAGAAAGCACATGAGAATTCTAATGTAGTACAGTGTTGTGTTGGTGATGATACCCTCAGTCAGCTCCTACCCCATCTACTGGAACAGTTAGAAATCTGTCAGAAATCATTGACTGGTTACTTAGAGAAAAAACGTCTTATCTTCCCTAGATTCTTCTTCGTCTCAGATCCAGCTTTACTGGAAATCCTTGGTCAGGCCAGTGACTCACATACAATTCAGGTAAATGATGTGCACTGAAAGCACTGTGTCTTTACTTAGACTATTGTCACATGCCTTCAGGTATTTTTTGTTGAGATCCTTACTTACATATTACTGAGAGCAAATTGATTTTGTTCGCTTTTTTTTTCAATAACTACACATGAATGTATTTTTGATTTTCCATATTTATGTGTGGGTATGTACATCTTCATGTTCAAATGCATTGATTGATTTGGAAATTACTGCCATTTTGTTTACATCATAGCCATATACTGGAATATAATGAGGTGTAGTCTTTTAATATAGTTTTTTTTATATTTTTCAGGCCCACTTGCTAAGTGTATTTGACAACACCAAGACAGTTAACTTTGATGAAAAAGCTTATGACAAAATTTTGGCTTTGAATTCCCAGGAGGGAGAAAATGTGTCATTGGAAGAACCAGTCATGGCACAGGTAGATAATTATGTTGAAAAGATGTGTTTACTTTCATGCTCCAATTTAGTTTAAACTTATTTATTTATAGTGGATTGGGAAACAAGTTATACCAACTTATACTAATCCCTCTCCACTTGGCGGAGTGCAAGAGTGCCCCCTGTAGCGGCATTTTAGCCTACTATTTTTCGACATCTACAGAGCAGTCTTTAGCGTGCTAAGGGTGTTGCTCTTCATTAATACGGGACAGCCATTTTTCATCCCCATCCGACGGACAAACATCCTTTACCGAGACCATCCTTGCAAATGTTGTCGATAAGGCGTCACAAATTTGATCCCTGAAATTTTCATCCCAAACATGAATCGAAACAGGGACCTTTGGCTTCGTAGTCCGATGAGATAACCACTAAACTATGGTGCCCTCGTATCCTCCAATTTATGTTTTGAAGGTATAGTTGTTGTATAGCAGGTTGTTTTCTTACTTTAGCATTTTATTAAAAAAAAAGACTCCCAAATTTATTGACAAAAAAAGTTTATTTTGTTAGAATAATATTTATGGTAGATATTAATTTGTTACTGATCATTACAGGGTAATGTTGAGGTTTGGCTTGGAGAATTATTGAAGACCTCTAGGAAATCCATACATAGTATTATAAGATCAGCTGCCATTTCTATCTCAGATCCAGGATTCAAACTGATTGAATTTGAAAACATGTTCCCAGCACAGGTGAGTGGTATCTTTTTGGTGAAAATGTTTGACTTTTTGTCAAAAATATAACTTTAGGTCACTGACTGAGATGACCAAATCTAA
This sequence comes from Mytilisepta virgata, assembly GCA_028015205.1. Lineage (NCBI taxonomy): Eukaryota > Metazoa > Mollusca > Bivalvia > Mytilida > Mytilidae > Mytilisepta > Mytilisepta virgata. Next base: position 42,824,360 of record CM051516.1, read on the forward strand.
AATGATATTTTAAATATAAAAAAGGTTTTAATATATGAAAATGATTTTATTGCCTCACAGATGAAGCCTAATGCTAAAAATTATCAGGGAGAAATATCAAAAAATAGTTCTACAACATGGGTGTAATACTTATTATCTTAGTAAGTAATACTTGAATATATGACTTAAATGATACATCAGCCATTTTTTATACTATATTAAAAATCAAATGATGTATTCTGTTTATAGATTGGATTACTAGGTATTCAGATGTTATGGACTAGAGATTCCGAGGATGCTCTCAACAATGCTAGGACTGACAAGAAGATCATGCAGAACACAAACCAGAAATTCTTAGACATTCTAAATGAACTTATTAATATGACTACACAAGAACTGACTAAGTTGGAGAGAACTAAATTTGAGACACTCATTACAATTCATGTCCATCAGAAGGATATTTTTGATGATCTGGTATGTATAAGGCTCTATTAACAGTTTAAGTGGTCATGTTAACATTTTATTGAATTTATCACATGCAGGATAATTTTAATTTACAGATTTTTAATTTATTTTTGAAATTCATGTTTTTTTTCATGTCTTTACTTTTTAGACATAATTGGAAAATGTATAAAATGAAGAAACACAATTTATTATCAGTTCAAACAAACATGTAGCAGCTGTTACTACAAATAAGCAAGTAGTCTTGCTGCAGTCAACGATAGAGATCATCTTAGCATTGACATGTATTCGTGCATGGTTGGAAGACCTGACAGTTACTCCAAGATGAAGAACAGCATTTCATATTCTATTTCTGTTAGTTTCTCATTTATTTATTATCTGTATTTTATGTTATTCATTAATTTTGATGTACATTTTCAGGTAAGGAATCACATCAGATCACCAAATGACTTTGAATGGTTGAAGCAGTCTAGATTTTACTTTAAAGAAGACACAGATCAATGCATTATATCTATCACTGATAATGACTTTGAATACCAGAATGAATTCTTAGGATGTACAGAACGTCTTGTCATTACACCATTGACAGACAGGTACTTTTTTTTTGGTTCTAGTTACCTGAGTAAACACAAAAATTATGACTGGAATTCTGAATTAACTTAAAGATTGTATATTTACAAAGTTTATAACTGCGCTGATAGTAGATGTGAAAAAAAGGTTGGAAACAAACTGAAAGTGGATTACAATTAAAGCAATTTTTTGTTTTGTAGATGTTACATCACACTAGCTCAGGCTCTGGGAATGTCCCTTGGTGGTGCCCCGGCTGGACCTGCCGGTACTGGCAAAACAGAAACTGTCAAAGATATGGGTCGTTGTCTTGGAAAATATGTTGTTGTATTTAACTGTTCTGATCAGATGGACTTCAGAGGTCTGGGACGTATCTACAAAGGTATAAACTGAGTCAGAAACAAGTTTGTTTTTTATTTTGGTTCATTGCATTGGTTTTTTTCTTTTTTAGATTATTACATTAAAAAGCTGGTATGTTGAGAATTCAGAATATCATAGATATTAAACAAATGTATTGTTCAAATGAGAAGGGATTTACTGCAAATAAATACACAAAAAGTTGTAAGAAAAATATTAGTGATATCAGCATTTACATGACATCCCATTTCCATCATTTCTGTGTATTTTAGGATTGGCTCAGTCTGGCTCTTGGGGATGTTTTGATGAGTTCAATCGTATTGAACTTCCTGTGTTGTCAGTAGCTGCCCAGCAGATTGCCATTGTATTACAGTGTAAGAAGGAGAAGAAAAATCAGTTTATTTTCACTGATGGTGATGTTGTAGACTTTGACAGGGAATCTGGTATTTTCTTGACCATGGTAAGATTTCAAAATCATGTAATGCTTAAAATTACCTTGTTTACTAAAGAAAACGTTAATTAATATTTAACTTTGTCCAAACTTTGTCACTTATTAAAAAAGTTTTTAATATTCAAAAAGTTGTTGGATGAATAATTTCTGTTGTAGAAAATAAAGGTACACCAGTAGCACTTATCCTGAGCCTCTAGTTTTAGTTCTGTGTTTTCAAGAAAAAAATGAATAATCAAATTAATTGTGTGTTATTTTACAGAACCCAGGTTATGCTGGAAGACAGGAGTTGCCTGAGAACTTGAAAATCAATTTCCGTACTGTAGCCATGATGGTTCCTGACAGAGCTATTATTATTCGTGTCAAACTGGCTAGTTGTGGTTTCCAACAGAACGTTGTCTTATCCAAGAAATTTTACACTTTATACAAACTTTGTGAAGAACAGTTGACAAAACAGGTCCATTATGATTTTGGTTTGAGAAACATTTTGTCTGTGTTGCGTACCCTAGGAACATTCAAGAGAGCTAACCCAGATGACCCAGAAACCACTGTTGTAATGAGAGTTCTGAGAGACATGAACTTGTCCAAATTGGTAGATGAAGATGAACCATTGTTTATGTCCCTCATTGATGATTTGTTCCCTGGAATTACACTAGACAAAGCTGGATACCCAGATATTGAAGCTGCTATTTCTAAAAATGTAAGGAGAGTCTCAATTATATGACTGAACAAAGTTTTTAAGGATAGAATAAATGCTTCTACATTTTCATTATGCCTTATCAGTAAGACAGAAATTTGAAACGATCAAGTTTCTTTATTTCAGTAATCCTTGATAATGTATCTACAGTAATGTAATTTTACCTGAATTTATTGCATAGCCGAAGGTGAAAGTGTAAAATGCTTGTTACAACACATGTCTTGTGTTTTTTTCAGTATGCAAAAACATCATGAAATAAAGATATTTAGTCAGAATTTAGAAGATATTTTATTTTTTCTTCACTAGATTACAGATAGTGGACTGATCCAGCATGATCCATGGGTTTTGAAATTGATTCAGTTGTATGAAACGCAGAGAGTAAGACATGGAATGATGACCCTAGGTCCATCTGGTGCTGGAAAAACCAAATGTATCCACACTTTGATGAAGGCCATGACTGATTGTGGGGAACCCCACAGGGAGCTTAGAATGAATCCCAAAGCTATCACAGCACCCCAGATGTTTGGTCGACTTGATGTTGCCACCAATGATTGGACTGATGGTATCTTCTCTACTCTTTGGAGGAGAACTCATAAAACTAAAAAGGTAAAGTAGTCCTTATTGGTATGAAAATGTATGGATATGGGACAAGGCTCATTGAGCCAACATACTTTAGGATTGAAAATGGGAATAGATTGATTATGTATACGTCTTGTGTGGTTTTCAGTAAGGAGCAACAGTCCAAACAAGAAAGCAAGGACTAAATAGAATAGGAAACCATGTGTCACAATTTAAACAAAATAACATTCTCATGAGTTATATTTATGAAAAGAAACAAATATGGATAAAGTTCTGAAGATAGAAGTAAATTAATGATGTTTTTGAAGGAATGGTTTAATGATGGTATGAATTTGAGATAGAGAATATTACATCAAACTCATTAAATTAATGTCCTTTAATTAAGAAATGTTTATTGACCATTCCAGGGTGAACACATATGGCTGTTGTTAGATGGACCAGTAGATGCTATCTGGATTGAGAATTTGAACTCTGTACTAGATGACAATAAAACTTTAACACTAGCCAATGGTGACAGAATTCCTATGGCACCAAACTGTAAAATTATCTTTGAAGTACACAACATTGACAATGCTTCACCTGCCACTGTATCCAGAAATGGTATGGTTTTCATGTCTAGCTCTATCTTAGACTGGAACCCAATTATCAAAGGTAAGAAATACAGGTCTTATGTGGAGAAATATTGTCAAACTTAAACTTTTCACTGAAATCCACATCTTAGAAAGATGAAAAGTTTTTAAATTTTGATTTTCAGACATTAAAAAAATATGAAAGTGATCAAGTTGATCGACTTTATCAGTTAAGCTTTATGTGTCAAAATAACCAACCATATTAGAACAGATATATTGAAATAATGATAAATTAGGCTCTAAATAGACAATATTCTCTTTTAATAAAATAACATTTTGTCAAAGGTTTAAAGATTGATTTATTTTTTCCAGGATGGCTTTTAACAAGACCAGCCAATCAACAAGATGTTATTTTCCAGTGTTATGAGGATTCTTTCTTCTTGCTGTACAGCTATGTTATCCAGAAACTTGTTCCCAAGATGCAGGTTAATATTTATATTTTTTACCAAGAAATTCTACAAAACAAAAAACAATTCATTCCATTGATATTACACGTATTTGTTCATATCTTATACTGTAGTTTAATTGAGTTATTTATAGAAACCACATATTTAACATTTTTGCATATACCAACAATTGGCATTGGCATATTGTAGACATGACCTAGGTGGCCAAGTGACAAAGTAACATTATTTTATCTGCTGATAATCACTGGCTTGTTAACACCAGCTTTACGAGATATCCTGACAAAGGTCAGCTGTTCTCTCGGATACTCTAGTATTCAGTATTTGCCACCCTGTCATAGCTAGTTGGTATAATCCAATAAAAGAAAGATGGGTTCAAGACTTGTGTTAAATTATCCAGACTATATGTACATTGCATTATCTGTTGACTGTTATTCATATTGTAGCTATTGGAGTGTATGTATGTACGACAGTCCATAGACATAATGGAAGGTTTGATACCAGCTGGAGATGAAGGAAAGGATATCAAGCCAGTACACCTACAGAAATTATTTGTATTTGCCATGATGTTTTCTCTTGGTGCTCTTCTTGAGCTGGAGGACAGGAAGAAGGTAAAAATAAAGGAATGGGAAAGAATTTTTTTTTTATAGAAGTGTTAAGGGTGCTGTTCAAAAGATATTTACTGAAATTTTACATTCTGTTGGAAACGTAAATGCATTACTCACATTTCAGCATTGTCCTTATGTCATACGAGAAAAAGAATTGAATAGGAATTGCATAACAAATATGGTGAAAATAATTAATAGAACAAACAATTAATAAAAAATGTGAAATTAATCGTTTACATATAAATGCTATCCTCACACACAATGTTTTATTTTTTTTTAAAGCTTGAAGAATGGTTAGTGCAAAACACAAAACTTCCATTGCCAAAATGTGAAGGGGATGACACAATCTATGAATACATGGTTAATGAAAAAGGAGAGTGGGAACACTGGAGTGGAAGGGTAAGTTTATATCAGTATCGGCTATATGTGTTTTTAACAAGGTTTTCTAATGGAAAAATCTAGTGATTGGTTTTCCAATGTACAGCTGTGAACTTTTCACTGAAAAGATTCTTGTGTTAATGGCAAGGGAAGGGGAGGGCAGAAATAAATTAAATGTAGCCATAATTAGTTCAATCTCTAGACAAGAACTGAAAAATATATGAATTAATAGAAGGTTTTTTTCTTTATTTTTATTAACTGCGTCACCAACGGCGAAAGCAGATCTAGAAACCGTCCGACCGTCATGCTTAGGGGTACATACTTTGTGTAATCTGAAACTCGGACTGTATTGAACCAATATTTTTCAAACTTTGCATAGTGTTTATATACAAATTGAAGATGTGCAACTCTTATTTGGGGCAAATATGACAAATTTTTACTATGAAATTTTGCATGTTCAACTTAGCCATTGTTCAGCAATACATGCTATGAATGGTGCATGCTTTGTGTAATCTGAAATTCAGACTGTATTGAACCAATATTTTTCAAACTTTGCATACTGTTTATATACATATTGAAGATGTGCACCTCCTATTTGGGGCAAATTTGACAAATTTTTACTATGAATTTTTGCATGTTAACCTTAACCTGACAAACATATGATGGTGACGCAGGTCCAGACATGTAATTGGTCTTGTTTTTAATGATTTTTAATTTTGAGGATGTATTCTTAACCCATTGTATTTTAAAAACATTTACATTGATGGTATTTATCTCACATTTTAACAGGTACCTGAGTACATTTATCCAGCAGATAGTATACCAGAGTACACTAGCATCTTGATTCCAAACGTAGACAATGTCAGAACAGATTATTTGTTGAATATAATCTCCAAACAAGCCAAGGCTGTGTTACTGATAGGAGAACAGGGTACAGCTAAAACTGTAATGGTACAGGGATTCTGTGGTAAAATGGATCCAGAAGATCACATGTTTAAGAGCTTTAACTTCTCTAGTGCTACAACAGCCACAATGGTTCAGGTATTGTTTTGATTATATTGAACTGATGACAGTTTACCAGAATAGGATTTTTATGATATATGTATTCCTTAACAAAACATAGATGTTTTTTCCTTATTTTTGGTTTGTGACCACTACTGTACTTTTGGTTTTGAGTTATATTGTAAATTTACTGTATGAAAACATTGGCTGTATTGCCTGTTCTTAATTCATATGTGATTAAATTTACAGTAATATGTATTTATTGATCATTAAAAAAAAATCCTTGTCTATATTCAAAAAGTGAATGTGAAAAACATTGAATTAAGTTTTTAATAGATGTGTTGTCTAATTGTATGATTCATTAAAGCTTTTTCAAACTAATTCAAAGTTTTAATGTTAAAGAGAACCATGGAAGGCTATGTTGACAAAAGAATGGGTACAACATACGGTCCACCAGCAGGCAAAAAGATGTCAGTCTTTATAGATGATATAAACATGCCTATCATCAATAATTGGGGAGATCAGGTAAGGTTATCACCTGTAGACAAAATTTCTCTTCTTTTTGATGATATAACGAGACATATTGGATTTAAAGATAAGTAAGGAGAGGGTCTTGAAAAGGGCTTTGAATGAGGATTAAAGACAGAGGTGACTACATAACACATACATATAACATTGTGCTTCCCTGAAAATGTTATATTTGTTAAACATTAATCAATTTAACCTATGTTGTAAATAAAAAAAATCATTTAGAAAATTTGACTAGATTTTCAGTCTGTTATTTCTTCCTTTATCAAGGTTACAAATGAAATCACAAGACAGCTGATGGAAGCCAGAGGATTTTATAACTTAGAAAAACCAGGAGAATTTACTAACATTGTGGACATTCAGTTCTTGGCAGCTATGATTCACCCAGGAGGAGGAAGAAATGACATTCCACAGCGTCTCAAACGACACTTTAACATTTTCAATTGTACGTTGCCATCCAATGCTTCCATTGATAAGATTTTCAAAACTATTGGAAAAGGATTTTTCATTAAGGTATGTTAAACAGTCAATAGGTAGTTGAACATATTTATATAAATTTTGAAGTCTTGTAAAATTAATTCTTTTTATACAGTGTCATTATTTACCAGAACAGTATGAGATTGTTGTGGACCAGATTTGTGGCAAATAAGTTTACAGACAAACAAATACATGTACAACAGAGCATTGATGCAATGAACCGAAATATACAATAAATAAGGACTTTAATTTAAACTTTGATTAGGGATTATCATCTTTATAAATCAATCTTCAACAGCTAAAGTAAGATGAATAAATATTTTATGCGTGGTGAGGTAAGATTAGTTGTGTTGCCTATATCTATAAATATTTTATGCGTGGTTAGGTAAGTTTAGCTGTGTTGCCTATATATATAGTTAATTCAGTAGCCATAATAAATCTCTGCCTAATGTGAAATTCCGTTTTGACATCACATCAATTAATTCACCATCTCAAAATCTAATGTCACATACCAATAAAAAGTCTGGGATGCCGGACATATGGACAGAGTGACTTCTAAAAATCTAAAAGTTTTAATGTACGTATGTGTAGTTAAATTACCCACAATTCATAAGTTTATGAAAAGGTGTATTTATTTTCTACTTATCAGCAAAGAGGATTCACTGAGGATTGCTGTGAGTTAGTAGACAGTTTGATCACAGCCACTAGGAAGCTGTGGCAGAAAGTTAAGGTGAAGATGTTACCCACACCAGCTAAATTTCATTATGTCTTCAATTTGAGAGATTTGAGCAGAATCTGGCAGGTGAGTTAACCTAATGTAAGAAAGTAACATTGATTGTGAAAAGACACCAACCCAGATGCTTGGAACTGTTCAATATTTAATGATTGAAAAAGGGGTCAAAAGGCAATTTAGTTTAAGATTTATGAGAGGTGATAAACAATAATGAATTAAAAGTTGCACACAGGAGTAAACTATAAAGTGTCCTTTAATAGCCCTGTACATTTCTTGGAACAGAAACAAATGATTGTTAAAGTTTATGCACACCTACATTGTGATGGCTCTCCACTCTAATATATGGTAACAAATTTGATAAGTTGATAATTATATTGGTGTTGTAGATAATGGCAAAGTGATTATTGACAAGGATAATTAACAGCTATACTGTATAATATTTCTGTTTTACAACAGTTTTCTTTTTCAGTAAAAATGGCCACGAAAGGAGATAACAAACTGTTATAGGATGGTACTTGGCAAAGTTTTGGCAATCATTTTTGTGGACAAGTCATAAAATAGAAATCAAATTTAGAAAGTCTGATAAGATTAGGTCAGTTTTGCAGAATAACTACGAATAAATTTTTCAAGAAGACCATGTCAGACTTCTGGAAAATTTTTCAATGAATAAATTTAGATTTATATATGATATATTATTGTTTTTCAGGGAATCTTGAATATTACAAATGAAATCTTGACCTCAACTGGGGTAATGATGTCATTATGGAAACATGAATGTTACAGAGTTATTGCAGATAGATTTGTAGATATTCCAGACAAAGACTGGTTTGAGAAAACATTAAAACAGGTATGTCCACAATATCACATTAGGTCCAAGGTCACAAATATAATCCATTATAAATTTACTATCTTTATTGCATAATTTTTTTTTGCCCTTAATATCTGAATTACAGAAGGTTTTTTTCAACTTGAAATAGAATTGGTAAATTTAATGTCTTAAAAAGTCTGAATAAGCTACCACAAGTACAAAATGTAAGATGGTTAGGTACAAAAGTGTCAATAATGACATACATGTACAATGATTTTTTGTCCCTAATAACACTTAACTTTTATAGGTTGCTGAGGAGGATTGTGGTAGTGCTGTCGTTAATGAGATGGACGCTGAACCGTACTTTGTTGATTTCATGAGGGAGGCTCCAGAACCTACAGGTAGGATGTTTACAATTTAATAGGCAATAATATTTGTTTTATGCATTATAACTGTGAACATAAATCAGATATGCCAGTGAAATGTTTTGGGAGGAAAAAATTTCATTATAGAAAGAAAATGGTTTTTCTTTGTTCTTGGTTTTTATTATGTCTCTGACCCTTTTCAGACGTGGAGACAGATTTTTTGTCTGCCAAGAAAAATTTATTGACATCTTACACTTTTCGTCATTTTGAATCTATATTTCATAGGATTGCATACTTATGAATGGTTACTAATTAGCCTTCGCCAAATCTTGTTTTAATTTCTTTTTAAAATCCTCTATATACTTAATACATTAAAGAAAAAATTGATTATTTGATGCTTTCATAAGCTGGTAAGTAATGTCCACTCTTGACATTCAAGGATTCAGAGTTGTTCTCTCTTTAAAGTCTCCGTTTCTTTGATATAAGCTTTTGTAAGACTTTCAATAGTAATTTGACAAATTTCTCTCTGCATTATTCAGTGAAATCTCTACTATTTAATCTTTGCTTTTCATGTTGTTTGTCAATAGCCCTTTTCCGGTATCCTTTCATATTTTATGAATCTGACTTTTAATGATAATTATAAGGGAGTTGTTTACCTTTGCAGTTATGACTGCTGATTTGTTGTTCTTTATTACTGTAATTAACACTTCAAAAATAATTTAAATATATTTTTTTTTAAATATATATATATATCAAAAAGTAAACAGAAATCAGTAGGGATGAAAAAAATGTTATTTACCCATGAACTGTGGTCATCCATATGAAGGGATACAACTGCCTTGAAATTAGAGTGGACTTTATGAAACTCGAAAAAGGTATCCAAAAAGGACTATGCAATGTACGAATATATATAGAGTGTATATCAAACTCTTATATGCCTATATTATATAATCTTGCATATATTTAGCTTATTGTAAATATAATCTGCTATGTACAAGAACAAATATATAAACAATAAAACATTTGTAATTATGCTTGTCTTTTCTGAAGAAAAAGAAAAGTCTATAGGTGGGTAGTTCACATTTAGTCCTTTCACAATTCCACAGTGGATATTTATCTATGGATAACAAAATCTTATTTCACAAAATACATGTATCCACAAAGTCAATGTCAGTTTTTTTTTTTTTTTTTTTTTTTTTTTTTTAAATGATAAACAAAAATGATTGATTTATTGTTTCACTTTTTCTATGTTTGTGAGAAATTTGATGTTCTCTTCTATACAAAAACTTGTGAAAAGGATATGCACCCAAAATTCCTTCCAAGTTTACAAAATTGCAAATTTAGAGATGGCCGGTGTTGAATCTACTCAAGCCCTACACAGTACAAAATTCACATCTGTCAATGTCGTCATGTGTCTTTAATGTTGTTTTTTTAAATTTTTTTAATGAAAATATTTTTTTCAAAAGTTTTAATTTTTCAAAATGAATTTTTATTTTAAAGCACTGTGTTTGATCTTTCGACATAGAATTGAAATTCTCAGATGTAATTGATAATAGAAACTATATTATTACAATATATTTTGAGGTCTAGGATATGAATATCTTAATCTGTTTAGTTGAAAATGATTATATTTAATTGTGATCTCAAGAGAAATACTAATACATTTCAAAGATCACAGGAAAATGTCTATATTCTTCCCGCAATAATCTACATGTATAGGTTATTGCAACACAGGTTTAAATATAGAATTCCAGAAGGAGAATTTTGTAATTAAAGGGTGGTAATGAATTGTTAATCTAACTGTGTCTATGTCTTATCTATATAACAGGTGATGAACCTGAGGATGCTGATTTAGAGGCCCCAAAGATTTATGAACCTGTACCATCACTGGATGCCCTCGCCGAAAGGTTACAGTCTTACATGGAACAGTATAATGAAACAATCAGGGGAGCTAAAATGGATATGGTCTTCTTTAAGGTACTCTTCTTTTTTGTTACACAGTTGTGTTAAATCAGATTGGAAAAAAAAATGGTAGTGGAGTTATTTAGAAACAATAATGTACAAATAGAGATATTTTTAACTATTGTCAAGTTAATGCATGCGAGAAAGATTCCCAGGCAATACAAGAATATGATACCATATTTAGTATGTACTATGTTTATAGAAACAACAGAATCTTGAAAATTGCAATATGATACTGAGTGGCAACAAATTTTATTTAATGAATATAAAGTTTTTTTTTGTTAAACAATTTAGCTCATATTTCTGAGCTGTCAAAATTTGTGTATATATAAACATTTATTAATAGGTTGTATTAAACATTGTTATAGTATTACACTTCATGATTTAAATATAATTTCTATATTTATTCACCTATAGGACGCTATGACAAACTTAGTAAAGATTTCCAGAGTAATCAGGACCCCCAGAGGCCATGCATTACTTGTAGGTGTGGGTGGATCGGGCAAACAGAGTTTAACCAGATTATCATCATTTATAGCTGGATACAAGAATTTCCAGATTACTCTGTCAAGGTCAGCATTTAGGAGATATGCAGTATAAAAAATATCACAAGTTAATTTTTTCAAATAACCATATGAGTTGTAGGAGAATCTAAAGGTTCTACAGTAAGATACCTGTAGTCATTGGGAAATTTCAGTTTGGATAACCATGCTGTTCCATCTTTTAAACCATGAAATTCCTTGTCAGATGATTTGATCTCATAGATTTTAGGGAAAAAAAACATTGAAAAAAGATTTTTTTGTGGGGTAATAACATAGGCAAATGCAGTAACAGAAATTTAATCACTTCTTAACCTACATATTAAAAGCAATTTTACCATTATTAAGATTGTTAAATGCATTCTTGAGAAAACTGTTGACATAGCCACGTTACATGCAGTTAGAAATATAAAACTTCTTTTAGATATGAAAAATGTAAAAATATGGGAATGCATCAATGAGAGAACATAGGACCGAAAATAGAATAAGAATGATTAAATCCAAGGGTCTTCAACCAGAGAAAAAACCTCCACTCTTAAGAATGGTACTAAATGGCCAAGAAAACAAAAAGTGTCAGAAATTCAAGAAAAAACCAAAATAAACATACATATTCAACATATTTCTTTTTTCTGTATTTTTATCTTCATAAAGTGTAAAGTAAGTGAATATTGATGTTTTCCTTTTGATTGTCACATGATCTTATATTGTTGACTGGTGTTTCAATATTTACTGGTCACATGATCTGATATTGTAAATTTTTTTCTAATTTTATTGGTCACATAATGTTATATTGTTAACTGATGTTTTGTCCAATCTTTTTTTTCTCTCATCAAAGCAAGTAAGTTGATAAATGGGATAAAATGCGATATTTATCTCACAAATTCATATTACTGCCAATTCAAAATATAATTTAGCTTATTTATTATATATTTCATTGCTGCATGTTTGTATATTTACTCAGTTCTGTTTATTAGCTGTCAATATGTGATTTTGTCCATATACAGCACTTGTGTTTTGCTGTCATGTGTTGTAAGTTATATATTGGGTATTTTTGACAAAATTTTTGTTCAATAATTGCCAATATCCATTTTGAGGCATCGTCAAAAATACATTTAAATCTTCATTGTGGATGAAAATTAACTGGAAAATAACCTGCTTTTTTGTGTTCTGGATGATAAGAGAGCAGATGAACATTTCACAGGAGATATTTTCTGAATAAAAAACTTCTATCTTGTTTATTGTGAAATTTTCATCAGGACTTTTTTGTTGTTCTCTTTAATGTTCTGAAATGTGTTGCATTGTAAAGTCATCTTTTATTGTGCGCTATTAGGTGTTGTTGATGTTTGTGTAATGACATTGGAAATTTACATATTCAGGAAAGATTTATGGTCAATACTAGATAGAAGAGATGGAAATTATTTTCATCTATATTTATTTTTTGTCAACTATTTTATATTTGACAGTGTTTTTATGAATTTTCCCTTTACTAATTAGTAAAGGGACTTCCCTTTAGCTGTTAAAAAACAATGAAATTAATGAATTTGATAGAGTCATTGATAAAAAAAAATTATATTAGCTGATTTTAACTATTATATACCGTATATTATATTTTAAGTGTAAAATGTGCTTTCTGTCTTAATTTGACATTTTGATAATTCTAGATCATACAATGTGAGTAACCTGCTTGAAGACCTGAAATTCCTGTATCGTACTGCTGGACAACAAGGCAATGGTATCACATTTATCTTCACAGACCAGGAAATCAAAGATGAAGGATTCTTAGAATACATGAACAATATTTTATCCTCTGGTGAAGTATGTTATATTTGTATACAAGTTGATTTTATTTTGTAATACTTTTAATGAATAATAAAAAAAATATGACAAATTATTATCTGCACAAAATGAGTGACATTATAAACATTGCATATGGAACATATATATAAATTTAGAATTTTTGTAAATTAACAACTTTACAATTTCACTATTATTACGTACCCCAAATTACTTACTGAAAATGTCAGAATGTATGAATATGTTTAATCCTTCTTTACAGGTTTCTGGTTTGTTTGCCAGAGATGAAATGGATGAAATCTTACAAGAATTGATAGCTCCTATGAAGAAGGACTTCCCACGTAAACCACCGACCAATGAGAACTTGTACGAGTACTACCTGAACCGATGTAGACAAAATCTTCATGTTTGTCTCTGTTTCTCACCAGTAAGTTAAAGGAATTTAAAAGAAAAATCACGTTGAATTATCTTTGCAAATTGCCATACTGTACAGTTGAACCTGCCTTTATTATGCAAAAAGATGAGCTCACTTATTTCCCTTTTAGAGTAGAGTTTATAGGAATTGAACTGATCAAGTGACCACCTGTCTTATGTGACCCTTTTTCAATATTCCTTTGGAAGATAAAATAAGATGTGAATTTTCTTTAAGCTTATTCAGAAGAAAATGTTTTGTGTTTTATACCTTAATCGTTCTGAGCCCTTCTAACAAATTACCAATTCCATATATATTCCTTGAATTATAAATATGTCTCGTTTAAAAGGCCTTTAATGTATACATATATCTTTAAAGCAAAATTTTTTTATTTCAGGTTGGTGAAAAATTCCGAAGCAGGTCACTGAAATTCCCTGGACTGATTTCTGGTTGTACTATGAACTGGTTTCAAAGATGGCCAAAAGATGCTTTGATTGCAGTATCCAATCATTTCTTAGCAGCATTTGACATAACCTGTACACCAGCAGTCAAACAATCAGTTGTTGCCACTATGGGTGTCTTCCAGGTAACTTTATAATTTTTTGTGAATTCAGAATGATATAATTTTGTGATAATGCTAATAGCATTACTATAAATAAAAGTTTTGTAATTATAATATAAAAAAATATATAAAATTCATTGCTGCTCCATTGTATTTGTTTAATAAGATAAAAACAATGTGGAGTTGTACACAAACAACTAATTTATGCAATGCTAAAATACTTAAAGCAAGCAAACAGTGCTTTTATTACTGTTAACCATCTTGAAAGTTACAATGATATCTTGATCAGTGAGCCAACAGCTCAGACACTTCAGCAAGAAATATATCAAGATGGCTACTAGCATTGGTGCAAAAGATAGTAAAATTACAGAGAAAGGGTTTATTGATAAATTGATAAAGTAGTATTATATGAACAATAATAATTACTTTTATTATTATTTCAATTATAAATAAAGGACGTAAGTTTTAGGCATGTTAAAATGACACAAAAATCACTTCAGAGTAATATAGTTATCACTTAAATCTTTAATCACATAATTTTCATGATTAAAAGATTGAACTGTTGTTCATCAAAACACAATTTTTGTAAAGAATTACACATAATTGTTTCTGTGTTGTAAATTCAAGTGTTTTTGTACTAGTAACAAAAAAGGTGTTACATTGCCTTGCTGTTTATCTTTATTGAAAAAAACCAATGTGTTGTTTCTATGTTGCTAATTTTTTACCCATTCTTTTCACAAATATTATCAGTATATTCTTCATACTCTATCATGAAACCTTTTATCTTTATGTCTTAATTAATTATAGAATCTTCTGGGTTTTTTTAAAAAAAATTCATATTCTAGTACAATTTTTTTTTTGATGAATGTGATATTTATAATTTTTTCTAATTTGAGTTATAACTATGAATACATACAGAGCCTAATTAGTGGTTATAATATTACAGGATATGGTAGCAGAGTACTGTATCGATTACTTCCAGAGATACAGAAGGCAGACCTATGTCACACCTAAATCTTATTTATCATTTATTGCTGGATATAAAACAATTTACACAGAAAAGAAAGGAGAAATTGGAATCTTAGCTCAGAGAATGAATACGGGTATATTATGTCACTTGTCCTTCTGTCTTGTCCTGCTTTTTATCATCTCCTGACCACAGTTCATAAACCAAACCAATAATCAAAAACAATGAAGAGCAAATTAAAAAAATCCCAAAATGAGGAAAAGGGTAAATCCAAAACTGTCCAAGGACATAGCTATGCACTAGGGAGATCAGGCATGATTTTCTTCTTCCACTATAAAGCAGAATTCTGTTTCTGGAAGTACGGATTTGTCCTTTGTGGTCCTGTATATATAGTAAAATGGCTGCCGCTCTGTTTCCCCTGTTGTCAAAATCACGTCTTTGAGATACTCTTCAGTAGTAAGTTAGAAGTAGTCATTTAGCGAAGGTAGAATTTAGTTTTTTCGCTTTAACAATTGTCTTTCATTTTCTTGAAAAACAGAACAAAGAAATTTAAATAAGTTGAGATAAACTGTATTTGATTTTTTTAAACCACAGGTCCCAAAAATAATTTGTATATATAGAAGAAAAAAAACATTTTAATATGCACATTTTGTTTGAACACATAAAAAGAAAATATTTTGATAAATTAAAATTGAAGTATTTTGATCTTCACCTCAAAAAGGTCGGTAAAGAGAACACATCTCCAGTACAAAAGTTTTTAGAAAGTTAAAGGTTGAAGTAGGGTTATCCTTATTTGATTCATTATTTAGGTTTAAAGAAATTGGTTGAAGCAACCGAGTCGGTTAACCAACTGTCCAAGGAATTGGCAGTTAAAGAGAAGGAACTGGCTGTGGCTTCTAAGAAAGCTGATGCTGTATTGAAAGAGGTGACAGAAAAAGCACAGGCAGCAGAAAAAGTGAAAGCCCAAGTACAGGTAGTGAAGGACAAGGCCCAGGCGATTGTAGATGCTATATCTATAGATAAGGCTAAAGCTGAAGAGAAATTAGAAGCTGCCAGACCTGCACTGGAGAGAGCTGAACAAGCTTTACTGACAATCAAACCAGCTCACATTTCTACAGGTAAAACACTCAGAATCAGATATCATTGTCTGTAAACAGGCATTTTGAACATTTTGTCTATTTCAGTACTTGCTTGAAAAAAAGATATAAGGCCAATAAAAGTTTAAGATTTTCAAGATTTTTGTCTAACAGCAGAAAAAAATATTTTTCATTTGAGGAAAAGCTACAAAATAGTACAAAATTAAACAAAAAGCTGCCTGTCTACCTCAGTTACAGAAAATTGCATGAGAATTGTTTAGCTCACCTGTTTCAAAATTATATATGATGACCTGCATTGCCATCAGGCACCCACCTAAAAGATGGCCAACAGTCAAACATATTAGTTTAACATAGGACGATATGGGAAAATATTCCAGACTGCCAACCAAATTGGAAATAGTTGAACGAGTTATTCTGCTTGTTTCCAGGTGAGCGATATTGGCTCCTGGTAGCCTTTAGTTTTTTATCATTACAACTGATCTCTTTTATGAAAATAATTACAGTAGAGCTAATTTGGAAATGTATTTTCATTTCAGTAAGAAAATTGGCCAAGCCACCACACTTAATTATGAGAATCATGGATTGTGTGTTGATTCTTTTCCAACGTAGAATGGATCCTGTGGTTCAAGATCCAGAAAGACCCTGTACCAAACCATCTTGGGGTGAATCACTGAAGTTGATGGGAGGTAGTGGATTCCTTAATGGTCTGTTAACTTTCCCTAAGGTAGGTAACTCATACACCAAATACAGATTTCTTCTTGAAAAGACTTCGGCCAAGGCCATACTTAGCTTTATAGAACTGAGGTAATGATTTCCAGGCATTTCCAGTGTAACTTGCATGATTCAAACTTTTGAGACAACTATGTCACAATTGATAGTGGCATGTGAGCATTGGAGCAGGCAAAATAGTTATGACTAAAGAGAGTTACAGTTTGTATAAAACTGCAAATATTTGCAAACGTATTATGGTATGAGCCTGTAGTCATTGCCCGTAGACAGTTAGGTTTCCGATCATTTACTTTTGTTCTATTGAACCTTATAATATTTTACCACAATGGTCCACCACAAGAAATACAGGTTGCGATTAATTTGGGGAAATTTGGCCACTCCCATTTTTTTTCTGGAGGTCATTGAAGATTTCTTGATGATTTTAGTGTAACTTTTTGAATTTTTATCAATTTTAATAATGTTTGGTTTTTAATATGTTCCTTGATTAAAATGGAAAAACTGGTTTTTTGTTATCTCTTGACGTTTTAGAGATATATGTGACTTTTGTTGTTACAGGTATTAAAGGGGCCAAAATCAGCAATACACCTAAACTTTTTATGTTTCATCCGATTTCAGTTGGCATTTTCTTTTAATTCACCTTGATAAGTGCTTTAATTAATCTGCCAACAAATTTTTTCTAACTTCTATTATTTCAGAGATACAAGGGGACAAAGTTAGCTATTTTGGAGGGAATATTAAATTTATTTTTCTTCCTATTTCAATAGAGATTTTTCTTTTAATTTATCTTGATGAGTGCTTTCGGTAGTTTACCTGCCAACGTATCATGCTGTGCTTAGCAAAGCCCTTTATTATTGATCTAAGGCCATGCAAAAATGATGCTTAGGTTCTCAGGCCATTTTTTTAAAAAATGGATGAGGGAGGGAGGCTTTTTTCTTTTTCTTTTTTTTTTTTTTTTTTTTTTTTTTTTTTGGAAAATGACTATTATTTGGGCTAACATTTTTTGGAAAACATCATATGTGTGATTTATATCATTCCTGG
Source organism: Mytilisepta virgata (assembly GCA_028015205.1). Classification (NCBI taxonomy): domain Eukaryota; kingdom Metazoa; phylum Mollusca; class Bivalvia; order Mytilida; family Mytilidae; genus Mytilisepta; species Mytilisepta virgata. The sequence goes on from CM051516.1 coordinate 42,842,481, forward strand.
GTTTAATCACAGATTTCAAAGGAAAACAACTGCTGTTTGCCATAGCACACAATGCAATTTATAAGTTGTTTTTAATTATGAAATGTGAAATTACAATTTTTTTCCAGATTGCATGACTATAACCCAAGTCATAAAAGAATTACAAAGGTTTTACATAAAATTATATGTACAAAAAAGTTTGAGAAACACATTTTATACTCCCGTCAAAATTTTGACGGTACGTATTATGGTATACAAATGTCCGGCGTCCGTTTGTCCGTCGTAAACATGTCGCACCGTAACAGGAAACTCGGAAAACATTGTTTGGGGAAAACCTTAGTTTTTATATAAAAAATGCATATTTTGAGAATTAACTCTATGTTGTATGATAACTTAAGATCGGCTTCACAAATTTTCATAAATTTTATACACAGTGTTGGACATGATCAAAGAAAGGTCCCTTTTAAATTTAAGGAAAATTGGGAAACACTTTTTGGGGGAAAACTTTGTTTTTATTTTGAAAAAGGCAAATTTTGAGAATTTAGCTTCATGCTTTTTGATAGATAAAATGAATGTATGAAATCACAACTAGATTTTGAAGTGTTTTTGATTCCCATGAGTTCAATCACACAAGCCGGCGGGGACCTTTCTGACATTATCAGTATTCTAGTTATTTACTGATTCATTTAGAATTTTGTTAAATACAAAGTTCAATGTTATTTCAGGATACTATAAATGAAGAAACTGTCGAACTTTTAATGCCGTACTTGTCAATGGAGGATTACAATATGGAAAGCGCACAGAGAGTATGTGGTGACGTTGCAGGATTAGCTGCGTGGACAGAAGCTATGGCCTCCTTCTATTCTATAAATAAAGAAGTGTTGCCATTAAAGGCCAATCTTGCTGTACAGGAAGCTAAGCTTGGTGCTGCCATGAGTGATCTGAACAAAGCCCAGGCACAATTAGATGAAAAAGAGAAGGAACTAGCAGCTGTAATGGCTATGTATGATGCTGCAATGAAAGAAAAACAGGTATAAGATTTACTTAAGTGGAAATAATGTTTGGAGGTGAAAGCAGTTGCTAAGTTTTGTCAGTTGTTTTTTCTAAAATTGTAGCCAGAAGACGTAAAAAGACACATCTAAAATAAATATTCAAGGTTACAAGCCTCTAAAAATAAGTTCCACATAGCAATCATAGATAATTTTAAGAAACACTCATATAACCAATCATTTGAAATCATGGAAACCATATATTTGTTTGTTTCTTTTAAGGAATTGATGGATGATGCTGAAGCTTGCAGAAGAAAGATGGAGAATGCTACAGCATTGATTGAGGGTCTTTCAGGAGAAAGGGTCCGATGGACTGAAGCAAGTAAAGGTTTTGAGGCACAGATTCACAGACTTGTAGGTGATGTTTTATTGTGCACTGGTTTCCTGTCCTATACTGGACCTTTCAATCAGGAGTTCCGTAACCTTGTACTGAGAGGATGGAAGAAAGAAATGATTTCAAACAAGATTCCGTTCAGTGATGTAAGTTATTGTTACTGAAAAAAAAAACAGTCCTGTTGTGTTATGCTTGAGGGTATTTTTGGCTGTTGGTTCATGTTGTCCTGTTGTAATTGCATGAAACTATAGAATTTGTTTTAATAATGAATAATAACTTCATTTTTTAACTAGAAAAAGAACTTTAGTGTTAAAAGATAATGGTCAAGATAAAAACTTTGGATGGGCAGGAAGGAATAAGGAAATTAATTTATTGTAACATAATTGTGAAATTGGAGGGAAATATTTCTAACTATTTTGTATTATTGTAGGATATAAATGTAGTGAACATGTTAGTAGATAATACAACAGTCAGTGAATGGAACTTAGAGGGTCTACCAAATGATGAACTATCTATTCAAAATGGTCTGATTGTCACGAAAGCAGCTCGCTTTCCCTTACTGATTGATCCTCAGGGACAGGGTAAATTCTGGATAAAGAGTAGAGAGAAAGATAACGAACTACAGGTGACATCACTAAACCATAAATACTTCAGGGCCCACCTTGAGGATTCATTGTCACTCGGCCGACCATTGCTTATAGAAGATGTAGGAGAGGACTTAGATCCAGCTTTGGACAATGTATTGGAGAAAAATTTCATCAAATCAGGCTCTACATTTAAGGTAAATGTTACAAAATGTATAAATAATCCTTATTTCATAAAAACTAAATGTTTAATTATTTAATTTGAAATGAAAAAACTAATTTGATTGGTCAAGCAAGTTAGACTAAACTGTATAATATAATTTGAGAACTGTGACATCGCTAACGTATTACTCCACAGTCTGCAGTTTAAATATTCCTGAGCTAAATAAGTTATTCAATTGATTCTACCTGCAATTTTGATCCAAAAATGTTTGAAAATTAAACTATAAGGATCGTTTTAAATTATGGAACAGTTTATACATGTATGACCTACGTTGGTCAGTTTATGCTTAAGCACTAATGCCTCAAAGTTATTTGATATAACCTACTTTGGTAAGTTTATGCTTAAGAATTAACCACCTCGGAGTATATATCATATAACATGTTCCAGGAATAATAGTCTCATGGAATTCCATATATTACTAGAGATAAATAAGGAAATTTGAACAATTTTTAGAATGTTTGTGCATGGAGAGAAAAGAACTTATGGTTTCTTTGTTTGTGTTTTTATCTGTATGATGAATGCTTTCATTTCTTTCAGGTCAAAGTTGGTGATAAAGAGGTAGATGTAATGAAAGGATTCCGTCTGTACATAACAACTAAACTTGCCAATCCAACTTACACCCCAGAAATCTCTGCCAGAACATCTATTGTAGATTTTACTGTCACTATGAAGGGTCTAGAGGATCAGTTACTGGGAATTGTCATTCTCACAGAGAAACAGGTATGTTCTTTGTTTAATCTGTTGAGATGTTTGTATGTAAAGAAAAACTTATGGTCAGAATATCCAAATTTCACTGAATTGTATGTAGCGTGCTCGCCCCGAGTGCGGAAGGTCGCGGGTTCGATCCCCAGCCGGGTCAAACCAAAGACAATAAAATTGGTATTTGATGCTTCTCCGCCAAGCACGCAGCATCTAGGAGTAAGAGGAAAGACTGGTCGGCTCGGAGTCGGTATAATGTGTCTGAGTGTGGTGATATGTCTTCCTGTGGACAGTTACCTTGTGAGCTAGCACATTAAAAATCCGACTTAGCGTGTCAGTCTAGTACAAAGCAGGGATCATATTCATTATCATATCAACATGTTCTCGTCCTGATATGCACCTGGTTGCCACAGGACGTTAAACAATAATTCATCCATCCATCCTGAATTGTATGTAGATAGAAACTTATCTTTAACTCCTTCTGTATACATGTGCAATTTAACATAAAATAAATAATTTTTTAAAACATGAAAATTAATACCAATAAAAATAAATGGAAGTTGAAGTAATGATGAGTGCATTATTAATCTGGATGTACTAATTTGGGGATTCTCTTTCGTAGTTGTAAAGATTTAATGGTTGAAAAAATACTTCAACTAATGTGTGGTATTAACATAAATTGACGTGACAATTAATATAGAATGAAAAACCATTATAAAAGTTTACAAATTTTGGTATAAGTTTCCATTTAAATATGCTTTACACTCTCTTAATATACTACATGTATATATTCAGGAACTTGAACAAGAGAGGACAACTCTGCTAGAGGAAGTGACTGGTAATAAGAGGAAGATGAAGGAACTAGAAGATAACCTCTTGTATAGATTGACATCTACAGAAGGGTCACTGGTAGAGGATGAATCACTGATAGAGGTACTAAGAGTTACCAAGACAACAGCAGAGGAAGTCAGTGAAAAACTGAAAATTGCTGCAGAAACTGAGATTAAAATTAACACTGCAAGAGAAGAGTTCCGTCCAGGTATGTGATAAATAAAATTTTATGGATTTTTTTAATAATGACCCATCAAGGCCATTTCACATGTCTTTACACAGGCAATCAGTAGTAGTGTGTGAGTGATGATTTTTTGGAAAGATTGCAAATCGTTCCTATGGCATCGGCCTCCAAAACCAAGTGTGGCCGCTTTGATACCATCGGACATTAGTACATAAAATGTAGTTTCAATGATGACAGCATTTTTTAAAATTATGATTACTTTATTCTTGTTGATAGTATCTGAACTAATATTTTTAACTTACATAAAACTTTATCGTTTACCGAAATTACAAGGAATTAAAATGAAGTCAACTCAGATGGCGGTTGTTTTGGGATAATGTCCATTTCTCATATATGCAATACATAGACCAACTGTATTTGGTCTGTAGATAGTCCTTGGTGGATACATGTTTGGCTGAGACCTTCACCTGAATTTCACACTTCAGTCACATTCGAACACCTCCACTAAGATTTCAAATATTGACACTAAAACTTGACGCTGCCAAAAGCTAAGCCTTATTACACATTGAACTCTTACTGAAAATGATATCCTGGTTTCCATACCAAGGAATGTTCATCAATTTTGAAAAAACCCTCAATATTTCAGGAAAAAAAGGTATACATTCACTGTTATTGATCTCGCATAACTAAGAACAAATCTGTGATAAAATTCAATTTGAAATTATACACAACTACAGTTGCAATCTTTCCAGCATTTTGATTCTACATAGGGTAACATTTGCTGATAAATAAAATTAAATATATTTTTTAGGTTTTTTATGTAAATATAATCAAAATAAGGGAAATTTTAGATTAGCATATACCTGAAAATACTTAAATTAATCTGCTTAGATACTACTTGGGCACACTATGCACAAACTACATGAACATCTTCAAAAGTCCATGGAAATCCATGATGAAAAAACACACAGACCAAGTGCTTACAGAAAATTTTAAACATTAGCATGTGGACACAGAAAATTGTAAACATTAGCATGTGGACATGAGTTCTTATAATACATAAATATTAAAGCTATTTGTACGAGTGATTTTTCTGTAGTTGCAGTTAAATGTGTATGTATACTTCTGTTTCAGTTGCTTCCAGAGGCAGTATACTGTACTTTGTGATTGTGGAAATGAGCATGGTAAATATAATGTACCAGACATCACTGAAACAGTTCTTGGAAATATTTGACCATTCAATGGCAAGGTCACAGAAATCACCAATCACAACAAAGAGAATAAATAACATTATTGAATACTTGACATTTGCTGTATTTAGTTATTCAGTCAGAGGATTTTATGAAACGGAAAAATTTTTGTTTACCACACTGTTGACATGTAAAATTGAAATGGCTGCTGGAAGGATTCGTCCAGAAGAATTCCAAGGATTTATCAAGGGTTAGTTCTAATATCTTTATGAATGTTCTTTTCCATTTTTTCTGCATTTGAATTATATGAGTTTATAGTTTAATCTTGTTTAAGTTCTGATTACTGGATATTTCTGCTAAAGTGATCAGAGAGATAATAGTCTTCAAGTTTACCAAAGTGTTCTTGGTCAGCAGGCTTGTTTTTTGTTGACAGTGTAATTTTGTAGGATTGAATAGTCTTGCATTCCTCTGACATTCTGAAGGTTTTTGATTTTTTTAAACATTTTGATTGCAGGTGGTGCAGCTTTAGATTTGAACGCCGTAGAACCCAAACCTAAGAAATGGATTACTGACATGACCTGGCTAAATTTAGTAGAACTAAGTAAACTTCCTCAGTTTACACAGATATTAGCACAAGTTGCCAGAAATGACAAGGTATCATATATTTATGATCATTTCAAAAATTAGGGATATGTTTTATTTCAAGTAAGAATTGCTGTGTGTTAAAGTTATGATGTTGACTATTGTAAGATTTTATGAAGAATTTTAGTAATTTCTAAAATGCCTAATTCCTTTTGTTTTATATCAGTTACACCTAATATGTAGATTGTTTTATTTTTAATTTTAATATCTAAAAATTATGCCAATTCAAGAAATCAGTTCAGGAAGTTTATGAAAAAACATACCATCATATTTTCAGAAACCGACATAAAAAAGTCTGAAAATTGAAACTTTACAAAAAATGTTTGAATCTAAGGATGGACTAGGATGAAAATATGCAGATTTATTACATGTTTATTCTCCCTGACATCTCTATATTCGCTGACATCCTCAATTCCTCTGGTACATAATCCAGTAACTAGAAATCGGTAATGATAAGCAGATAAAACGGATATGGAGAGATGTCACAGATAAAGCTAAAAATAACAGGTAAATAAAAAAAAACATCCAGATCCCGCAACATAGCATGCAACACTAACAACATATTAGGTGTATTTTTACCAAACACAGTCTCTATTCAAAAACACATTGAAAATCAAAAATCTTATATAAAATGACATAAAATTTGTCCTGGTTGTGTCGGAAATGGTTAGAATTATCTGTCACAATGAAGCTCGGTTTAATAAAACAATTGTGGCCCTCTTAGTATGTGTACATCCAGAATTGTCAACTTGTGAGGCCTGTTTCCCTTGGGCATAAGCCCTCGGGAAGACAACCCTCACAAGTTGACAATTCTGTATGTACACCTAAGGGGGTCACAATTGTATATTGTATGTTTGCATTATAAGTTAACATTTTTTTTTATTAAACAGGCATGGAAGGCATGGTTTGATGAAGATGCCCCAGAAGACTGTCCTCTCCCTGATGGATACAGTACAACACTAGATACATGGAGAAAGCTGTTACTGATTAGAAGTTGGTGTCCAGACCGTACTATACCAATGGCAAAAAAATATGTGGCTGAGGCTATGGGACTTAGGGTGTGTAGTAATAATTCTGCTTTTATCTTTAAAGTTGTTTTTGGCTCAACATTTATGTCCTATTCTGTGATGCTCTTAAAAAATTATGCTGAATTAATGTAATCAAAAGATACTTAATGAAAAACTGTATTTGGGTTTTCAAATTAACTGTTATTACGGTTCCAAGGCATTATCAGTTATTTACCATTTTCATTAACCTAATTTGTGTTTAATTGTAGTTTGCAGAGGGAGTTATCCTCAATATGGATGAAATGTGGGAGGAGTCATCCATTCGTGTACCATTGACTTGTTTCCTGTCCATGGGATCAGATCCTACAGAAAACATTATGTTACTGGCAAAAAAGAAGAACTTCCAATGTGGTGCCATATCTATGGGACAGGGACAAGATGTACATGCTAGAAGGTTACTAAGTGTATCTATGCAGGAAGGAAGATGGGTACTCTTACAGAACTGTCACTTGGGTCTAGATTTTATGGATGAATTGTTAGATCTGGTAAATTTTGCATTATTCTTTTCACTTTGAACAAATTGATTTTAATCATTTAACTGAAACATTTATCATTTATTCTCAGTTCATACATGTTTTGGATTCAGTTTGGAATCTATTAATATGACTTCAAAGGGTCCAAGATTTTCCTCATATCTCCGTTCTTCTTTATACAGCTAGTATGTTTTCTTTTTTGTTTTAAAAAAATAATTTTCAAAATACTTTCATTATACAGGACTAGCATATTTATAGGTAATAAGAGGAATCGCGCTAAGTCAATTTATCATTTTATTCAAATAGGAAGGTAAATACACTGTATTTGGGTTTTCGAATTAACTGTTATTCTAAATACACTGTAACTTTGTGAATAACTCGTAAACCTTGATGGTCTAAAACTTCTATTTTCCCTATACATTTTGTTTCTTTAAAACTTTGATATTTAAACTACCATGGGTTCAGTGTTTTTGTTGGTACTATAGCTATACTGTACAGTGACTGGGGTGTTTTTTTTTTAGCAGACACCAATGTACAGTGTACATATTTTTTTTTACAGGTTCTGACAGCAGAGAATGTGAATGAAGGTTTCCGTCTCTGGATTACTACTGAACCACATCCAAAGTTCCCAATCAACTTCTTACAGACATCCATTAAGTTTACTAATGAACCTCCACAGGGTGTCAAAGCTGGTCTGAAGAGAACTTACAACTTAATTTCACAGGTAAAATTTGACTGGGAATCAACATAATATAGATGTAAAATGTGCAGCTAAATTTTTTTTCAAAGATAAAACAAGTATATTTAAATAATAGTTATGTAAAAGCATCTTAATAAGGACAAAAATCTTGATGTTTTTATTATGCAAAATTCATGAATTTTTGTAGTTTAAAGATAAAGCCTGTCTTAGTATAATCTAGGGGCCTCGGTGGCTGATTGGTCTAGGTAGTTTTAATGACTACTAATGATCACAAGCCTGTCAACACTGAGGTTGTGAGTTCGAATCTCACCTGTGGCGGGTTATGTTCGACTCTGATCTTAATTGATAAGGATTGCCAATTTTCCTCCCGAAGGTCGGTGGTTCTGTCCAGGTACTCTGGCTTCCTCCACCAATAAAAACTGGCCGCCACGAAAAAGCCAAATGTGCTGAAAACAGTGTAAAACCTTAACATAACAAAATAGTATAATCTTATTTGATGCTAAGTTTATGACAAAGTTTTAATGTTTGTTGTTTATGAAATTCATGAAGTTTTCTTTTTAAATAGATTGTAGAGCAAGGTTTCATCATAAATTTGATTTCTATTTTTAGGAACAACTTGACTATTCAAACTTCCCACAGTGGAAACCAATGTTGTATGGAGTTGCCTTCCTTCACACTACTGTGCAGGAAAGACGTAAATTTGGACCTATTGGTTGGAATATTCCATATGAATTCAATCAAGGTGATTTGAATGCAACTGTACAGTTTGTACAGAATCATTTGGATGATATGGATCCTAAGAAGGTGGGTAAAAATTAAAAAAAAAGGTTAAATTATTCATACAATGACTTATCATAGGAAAAGTCAACAATGACACACTAATCAGCAGGCAGCTTTCAGAAAAATGATGTCACTTCAAAGACTAAAAGCAGAGAAAATAGAAACAAAGTTTCAGTCACTTAAAAAATATGATGAAATTTCTAGTTTAAAAGAAAATGTACCGATTGGATGTTTGTAATGTTTAGCTTGTTATCTCTGGGTGCTGCTCATGATCTTAAGCATTAAGCAAAAAGAGCAGAGTAGCATTTTGCTAAGACCCCAATTAAAACTGTCATTAAAACAGCATATTTTATCTTCAGTTAAAAATGTATATATTTTTATTTGATTCACATTCTGAATATGCTTCATTGTTTGGATTGGTAATCAGTGGTGATGAAAGCTACCCAATCAAAGTGATTACTGTAGTTTTACAATAATACATACATACATGTATCTTGAGAGAGGCCACACAGAATTGTCATGATTTTACACAATCCATATGCCCAAAAAATGCTTTGTGAGGGAACTAGTATCTTTAAAGACCGTTCTTTTGTCAGTTTAAAGGGTGGTAGTTTAGATGCTTTTCCATCCTATGATATTTCGATAAAAAATATTTTATTTTGATTCCAAAAGACAACAAGAGAGTTTTCAGTTTACTTTAGACCCAGGGTAAGTCTGGTGTCTCAGTGTTCACAAGGGCATCTTTACATGAATGTAATTATGTAAAATAAAGAAATAATTTGCATGTTAATAATATAGGAAGTACCTTAAATTGTCACAGTATGTATGTGAAGGTGAATTTTCACCTTAAAAAATTGGATTATAGAATTAGTAGCATGGGATGTTCACACTCAGTTATAATATTTATTGACTTGATAATTGTAAATTACACTTTTATTCACAAAGTTACATGTAATACACAAGCATTCACTTTTGTCTTGTTCATTTGATTTATTGAAAAGTTAAATTTCTTTAATTGTATAAATCAATGCTTTTAAGATCATATTCTTGGCAAATTATGTTCATTTTCAGAAATACGGATTTTTTTTAGTTGATCCCAATATTTTATATTTACCCAAAGTGTAAAAATATATATTTTATTGTTCAAGTTTAATTTAAATGTGCTATTTTTATCAAGGTCAGTTAATATGAATATTCATTGACAGGGTGTGACCTGGAACACAGTAAGATATATGATTGGTGAAGTACAATATGGAGGTCGTGTTACAGATGACTATGACAAACGTTTACTGAAGACATACTGTAAGGTCTGGTTTGGAGAGAATATGTTTGCAGATTCCTTCCAATTCTATACAGGTAATATATGTTATATTATAACTGTTCAATGTAAAACAAATGGATTTGATAGATTATTATAGAAGTAGAAAATTTTGATAAACCACAACCTTTCTTCTCTAAATTGCTGTTTTCATTGGGAGATGACCCGTGGAAGATCGTTGCATGTGCATCAATCTCCCACTGTTGTGGCGTCCAATCAGTTCTTTTGTCATACCTATTGATAAATCAGGCGTAACATTACCATAATTACTCTATTTATTGGACACTAAAATACACATATTTTTTTTAGGAAAATTGGAAATTCGTCGAAAAAATAGAGTTTTCGTATTTTAGTCCACATTGTTGTCATTGTTTGACTCCATATTATTGTCCTGGTCAATGTACTTTAAGAATAGGCAATCAAAATAATGGTTCATACTTGCGGTATTGTTATTTGATTTTGCTTTCATGATTTATCTTTTTGTACCTTCAAATTAATAGTTAATTTAATGTTGAAGACGAAAACAGTAGCAAACTTCAAACGACCTGCCATGTTGTTGACTAATATGTGAGCATCTCACAAATGATTTTTACGATCTGGATTTGGAGCATCTCACACATGATTTTTACAACACATGTTACGTTTGTAGTCTCATCATCTTTTTAGAACATATTATAACTATTACATTTAAATGTCTGGTAAACAATGATAAGAGGATTTGTTTTGTAAAAACATTATTCATTTCATTTGAAAATTTTAAAATTTATTTCTCTGAGAAACGCGAATGGGCAATTCCGTTCCGAACTCGTTTCAAATTTATTTTCAAAAATAAACTTCCAGGTAGGAAAAATTCAATAAATTTTACTTAAAAATCGATCTTGTTTCAATCAAATTTATTAATATAGATAGTTTAAATGGTTTAGGAAGCCGAAAGTAACACTCGATAAGGACTGAAAGTAATTAACTTACCTAAGAAGTTTAAATTACTGACTGCCACCACCTGAGAACAACGATCGTAACTGTGGCAATTTTGAAATCGTCGAATAAATAGAGTTGTCAAAAAATTCAAATTTCCTTGAATTTTCAAAAGTGTCCAATAATTAGGGTTATTATGGTATTTAACTTCGTTGGCACAAGAAACCTAAAAATTGAGTATTTATGGAAGAAATAGGTACTTGTACACGTTCAAAATTGAAGAACTGAAAAATCTTTAACTCGTTTTTAAAATTATGCATCTTTCCCCTCTTTCAGCTGAGCTCTGCTTGGGAAAGATGTGAATTTTTAAAAGTCAAAGATTTTTAAGTCTTTACTTTAAAATCGTGGAACATCCTATTATTCTTTCCTAATACCAAGAGTACTGAAAAACCATTTCCAATTTATTGAAATGTTACTATAAAAACTAATAAAGTAACAATCATCTGTTAAAACAGGATACAAGATTCCAAGATGTAAGACAATAGAAGAATACAGGAACAACATTGAACAGTTACCATTAGAGGACACACCTGAATGTTTTGGACTGCACTCAAATGCTGATATAACGTAGGTTTATTGATATACCCAAATTCATAGGTGCTTTAAACTGCATTTAAATATGCTAATATTACACAAAGCTGATGACCAATAACTAGCCACGACGTAAAGAGGACAAATATACCTAGGGAGAAAACCAAAAAATGCAATCCATTAGACAGAAACCTTGGGAAAACAAATGAACAACTACAAGCACAACAAATAAACACTGAAAACACAGTGTTGAAAGGAGGAAAAAAACCCAATTTTCCAAACAAAACCACAAAAATAGTAATACACCTGACTTAATAACATAACTGCTGTATAACACTATATGTAAACTATTGAAGTAAATATCCTCAGCTTTTATTTTTCTGTAATATTTTCCATTACAGATATCAGACAAATACTTCCAACAATATGTTGGCCACTATAGTTAACATCCAGCCCAAAGATTCTGGTGGTGGTGGTGGCGAGACCAGAGAAATGATTGTCTACAGACTGGCTGAAGATATGTTACAGAAGTTACCAGAGGACTATGTCCCATATGAGGTATGACTCATGTTAAAGAATCACTTTTTTATACACACTGTGTTAAGCTGAAATATAGCTTACTGCAGTTTATTTAAAGATTCTAATTGCAAAAGTCTTAATGTAAATTACTTTTTCTCACAACAAGTACATAAAATGACATAATATTTTACTAATGTCCACTTATACAATTTTTACAATCCACACAAACAATTTTGTTATTATTTTGTGGTTGCCTGTATAGTATCTTCATTTTTTGTTGTATAGTCTTGAAATTTGAATGGTTTCCACTATGAATAGAGAACATTTTACGGAGGTGGAATCGTAAAAACATATAATTTTTGTTGGATCCTCTTTCAATTGAAATTGAGGTTTCCATTTATCAAATATATCAGAAGAGTTCAGTCAGGAATTTAATATAGAGAACATGTTCTTGTGGGGTCACCATAGGCTTTGAAGGACCATACTTAAGGTATGTGAGCTGCTTAATAAAGGATCTTTCATTCCAGATAAATTAGAAACAGCATTAGATTTGAGACAAATTTATCTATTTTATTGTAGGTCAAGGACAGATTGAGAAAGATGGGTATACTGCAGCCAATGAACATCTTCCTTCGCCAGGAGATTGACAGAATGCAGAAAGTCATTACATTAGTACGAATAACATTGAAGGATCTTAAATTAGCTATTGATGGTACTATCATCATGAGTGAAGATCTCCGTGATGCCCTGGACAATATGTTTGATGCAAGAGTTCCGTCTAAATGGAAGAAGATATCTTGGGAGTCAGCCACTCTAGGTTTCTGGTTTACAGATTTACTGGAGAGAAATCAACAGTTCCATACATGGTTATTTGATGGAAGACCTCATTGTTTCTGGATGACAGGATTCTTTAACCCTCAGGTAAATTCTATTAATCAATTAGCCTTTAGATGCAGTAAGTTTTTGCAAGTTTCAAAAATAATTAAAATACAAACAGCATTAAATATTATTGCAGATATAAAAATTACTTAAAGAAATACTTGAATGATTAAATGATATCATAAGTGTCAAATAAATAAAAAAGTGAAATTCATTTAGGATTTAATAGACTCTTAAACCTAATCCAGCCCAGAATCATCTGTACAGGTTAATCTAAGCATTGCATTATAGAGGTAAAAATTTTATTATAGACCATTAGATTTGTAATAGATTCATTTGAAAAGAAGGTTGATTTTCTTTATAGGGTTTCCTCACAGCCATGAGGCAGGAAATTACCAGAGCGCACAAAGGTTGGGCTTTGGATAATGTCATCTTAGATAATGATATTACCAGATTGATGAAGGAAGATTTACATGGACCTCCTAATGAAGGTAAGTTACTGAAGAAGGAATAAGTGCTTAATAGAATTTTGTTGTTCTGAATAAGTGCAAGTCTTTTCCTATGTTAAATCTGTGGGATATTGTCTCATTGACCACTTACCCCATATCCTAACATTTTCATTTTTTGCTTTTTTGAAATTATTTTCAATATTTTGAATAGTTCTTTTGGTTTTCAATATTTTAGGCCTTGAGCACTACTGTGTGGAAATGTGCACCTTTTGTGCATCAAAATTGATATTACAGAAAGCATAAGTTTGTTCAGTTTGAATTCCACTATTTGTGTAGATTGTTTATATATATCTATGTGTATATTACAGGTGTATATGTGTATGGTTTATACCTGGATGGTGCAGGATGGGATAAAAGGAACTGTAAATTGATTGAGCCCACACCAAAGGTCTTGTATACTAGTATTCCAGTAGCACATGTCTTTGCTACAAACCAGGAAAGGAGTGGTAAAATAGCTAACATGTATGAATGTCCGGTGTATAAGAAACCTAGACGTACAGACTTGACCTACATTTTCCCGCTGTTCTTGAAAACAACTAAACCGCCAGATCATTGGACACTTCGTGGAGTTGCTCTACTCTGCGATACAAAATAACTGATTGATGACTCTAAGAGTGGAATATTGTTTCTTTAACACGTTTGTTTTCTACATTGTTTTTTTTTTAAAATCCTTTGACATTTATATTTTGATTGTAAACAAAGTATCTGCTTAAGTTATACACAATATATATATACACTTGCTTAAGTTATTCAGTTATTTTTGTTGTTTTATATATCTCTTGTGGTGTATGTTTTCAGCATCCATTACATTAAAGGGTTTCAGTTTGAAATCTTACCAGATAAAAAATAGAAAACATTTCATCACAGTTAAAGTCTAATTTGATATTTTTAAGTGCAGTATAAAAAATTTATTATTGATGAGTTACAGGATTGATATAAAATTATTATAAAAATGATAGATTATATTTTATATTTTTTTACTTCATACAATGACATTCCGCCCAGTATTTTATTTATACAATAACAAAATGTGGTGCAGATTTGTTTTAAGATGAAAATCCGTCCATGCATTGTTTATATTTCTACAAACAGTATTCAATGTGTGTTCTATTGTTATTTATTTATATTGTGTGATATAATTATTATATTTTGGAAGTAATATATTTACTACATTATTTTTTATTGTTTCACTTTATATAAATTGTTGTTCTAACATTGTTTGGAGTACAGAGTATTTCTTTGTTTGAAAAAAGCATTAATAAATTGTTCTGCCAAGTATTTGAGTTATTTTATTCTTCTCATTTACACACATTCAAACATGTATATAAAGGCACCGGAGGGATAAGAAAAGTACCTTTTCTACTGAGATGTATTTAATTAGCTTTATCAATGAATGGGACATTTTCAAATTGTCCTCTATAGGCAGTGATTTGTTAGAAAGGAGACTTAAAGGCAAATTTGACTATATTATATGAAAAAGAATCTATATAGAGTAAAATGTCAAGAGGACAACATCTCGTCTAACAAATACAGATTTCTATCTTTGTCAACCGCTTCGGTGGTTTCATGGTAGCGTGCTCGCCTCGAGTGTGGAAGGTCATGCGTTCAATCCCTGGCCGGATCAAACCATTCATTAAAACAGGTATTTGCTGCTTCATGGCCAATAAAAGCAGGTGGCATAAAGGAGTAATAGCAAATTACTGGTTGGCTCAGATTCGGTTTAATTTGTCCGAGTGGGGTGATATGTCTTCATGCAGGAATTTACCTCATGACCTAGCACGTTAAAAATTCAGCTCAGCTAGTCGGTATAGTACAAAGCAGGGATCATATCAACATGTTACCGTCCCGATATGCACCTAATTGTTACCACTGGACTTTAAACAATAATTCATCCATCCATCTATCTTTGTCTCTTCTTGGTTTGTTTTAATCCCTTAAAGAAATTTAGAAATTTTTGTAGAAAATAAATTTAAACAAAAATGAAATCTTTGAGAGCTAAGAGTAGTGTCAGACCAATCAATAAATATGAGAACAACACACAAACAAAAACATGATAATACACAAAGGATTATTTTCCTCATGCAGAGCTCTCCAGATGGTTTTTGCTTTAACATTTTGGTGGCAATCAGCGCTTTGGTTCATTATTTTGGCTTTTATAATTTTCTGCCTTTACCATAATTTATAATTTTAAAAAATAAGCACATCTTGTGCATCAAAATTGGTATCAAAGAACATTTATTCCCATAATGCACATTCTATTTAACTGAATTTAAAATATGTTTTGTCAAAATGCTTGAAACTGGTATCATTTCCAGTGAACATCATAAATCTGTAGGGCGATTCAGGTAAATAAGTTCCCTAATAAGTGTGACTTTTGTGACACATCTTGTCAAAAATTATATTTGCTTTGCCCTGTAATTTTGTTCAATTGCCTGAAACTGCCAAACTATTTTAGGTTAACTATTTGAAAGAAGTTGTCTTTGGTCTGCTATTTCATTGCATTCAAAAGATAAGGTAATATCAAAAGCCTGAAATAGTAACGATGACGTGTATAATGAAAAAATTTACAAATATTGCCCAAAAACTTTAGTTTTGAAAATTGTTACTATAAAACATAACAAATTGTCAGTTTATCGAGGTCTCAAAAAATATACATGTATAAAAAGCTCATTTCAAACTCAGACAGTTCTGTTTAATGGTTTATAAGACACACCCTGCATAAAGTTCTGCAAACCACGTATAAATCTGGCTCCGCTGTAAGAAATATCGATGTTTACAATTAGAAAATGATGTGAAATCCGTGGATCCAATATGTTTACTTGGATTTCATATCATGTTCTAATGGTAAACATGGATATTTCTTACCGCGGTTTGCAGAACTGTATGCAGGGTATGTAAGATGTCAGAAAGCATGAATCTTTTTTTTTAATGTACACTTGTATTGGTTTTATGTCGATATTCAATAAGAAGAAAAATAAGTCCTTTTATGGATTAGAAGTAGTTCTAACTGGAAGGAATATTATGGAAAGTTATTTTCAGTAGAAGAATTACTACAGAATTTGTGCCTGATCCAACAAAGTTTCTGGAGGAAACAAATATATATGTTAACAGTCTGTTATCTTAATTAATCAAGATATCCAGGGGAGACAATAAATGCCCTCCCTTTTGCTCTTAGAATCAAAACAAACAATTAGAATTTACTACCCTTGGTAATATTGACAAGGAGAGAAAACTGCATGTTACTTGAATCTCTTGCATTATTGCAAAAATGAGTTGATCTAGAACTTTTAAAAATGATGAAAATACAATCTGAATTTTCTATGTTTTTAACTAAAAAAAAAGAAAGACATTAGACATACTGTTTTTTATGAATTAATAAAATATCAGGTCTAGGTGTATTTTACCTCTTATTATAGGAATAATTATATGTAATATCTCATTCTTTAAGGGTACGAATCCCTTTTTTGTATCAGATATTCTTAAATTATTGGTAAATATTTGAAATTTCACCCAAAACCCAATTTCATAAAAAAAAAAAAAATTTCTAAATCTCACCCCTTATTATTTGGGAAAATGTAATCTATGAACATTTTGAATTTATTACAAATATTTTCACTTGAAGTTTTAAAGTTGTTCCTCTTTGCAAAGTAAAAACAATGGCATATCGTAACTATCTTTTTGAATATCAAGATTGCTATGGGATTTGTCTCCCTTATACTTCAACATTACAGAGAAATTCAGAAATTTTTACAAAGTCAAACCCACTTAATGGTGTATTATACATTGGTATGTATTAGATCGTCAGTGGAAAATATTAAATAATAGTGTACCAGTTAATAGTACATTTTGTTTAATCAGTTTCCTATAACTGAAGTTTGATATCTGGGTACTTTGGAATTATTCATCAATAATTAAAACCTTGCCACCACAATGTAGCCAATTGTGCCTCAATAAAATAAACAGACATTTTTGAGTTCTGCCCCTTCATAAAGTACTAAATTAAACTTCAAATAATGTGTAGGCAAGTTGAGTGACAAGTAGGAAAACATGAAGATCACTTTTTCATGTTTAATAAAATTTGTATTTGAAATAAAAAGAAAAAGGAAAGAATTCAAAATAAGGAGCTAGGGGCACTCTTAATATTGGGAAAAAATGACAGTCTAAAATATATGCTGCAAAAAAGGCATAATAATTAATTTAAAAGAAGATTTTTAAATTATGTTGAAAAATGCACAAAAAATAAACAATTAAAAAAAATGGAAATCCATGGCATATGGATTTCCAGAATTCAAAACCACTTCCTTGTCGCCTTACAAATCAAATTGCTGGTCCCTAAACACACAGAAAAATATATACATAAATATGTTGTATTAATTAAGTTTGAGTGAATAGATGTGTATAAACATAGAATGCTTCAAAATGTCAAATCAATGATTAATGGTCAAATCTTTTGACTTCAGATTAAAATATATTCTAAAAATTGTAAATCAGCCAAATTGAAGAATATATAAATTTTCAAAATTTGGATACAAGTTTAAATATTCTAGCTCTATGCAAAATTACAGAAGAATCTTTATCATAGCAGATTTAGGTGAGGTAACATGGTACATTCGTGAATATTCTTTAGTAAATCGTTTTGGTTATTGGTTATATTTTGTAACATTCTTCTCTCCCTTTGTATAACTGGATTATTAGGTACCAGAAAATCTAGATTAGAAATCACAGGAAAATCAGCTGAAAATAGGTATAAAAAAAACTTCCACTGCATTTGATGAAATGTGGAATAATTTATATCACACGAGAATTCATAAAGCCCACAATTAAAGTTCCTCCTATATCCTTTAGTTATGTATCTAGACATCAGAAATCAGAAATTTTATTAGTATAAAATCCAAAACAGCAGGATTGTTACTAAAACAATACAGAATCATACAATATATTTTTGATTATGAAATATTTTTAATAGCTCAATATTTGCTGCATGCCTTCTACCAAGGAAAGTGATCATACTTATAATATAACTCTCCAAACTTCGGAGCACCACCATGTATACAACACTAAAGTGTCTGACTGAAGAGGTGTGTTATGGTATAAAATACATTAAATCTAAACATGATATATAATCAACTATGAGTTATTCACACTACCAATATTTACCATTTCCAATCTTGTATTGTACATGAGACTGATACCATTTATAATAATTTTACTTATGTCATATTCATCACAAGTAAATTAATATATATTCAAATTTACCTTGATCAATCATATCATTGAAAGAAGGAACAATTGCTACTATTTCATCGTATAGTTTTTTCCGGAAATCAGATAATTTAGAGCAGCTTATGATAAAGTGATACTCATCTTCAGTACCTGAACTGCATATTGGACAAATTCTATTTTCTAATTTAGTTTTGTTAAATCTGCCAGTTTCTATTGCTAATTTGCTACATGTATTGCTTATTCTAAGCTTAGTAAAGTTATGAACAATATTTTTGTCAAAATTATAGAGTAAATATTTTTCCATTTGGAACTTTTCCAAAAATTTACAAAATTCTCATTTAATTTTAATACTATTGATTTTAATAGTTTTGTTTTAGAAAATGTTCCATGATTTTCCCATGTATGAGAGAAATTTAATTTATTCAATAAATTTTTTATTTTCGAACAGAAACCATCTGAAATGCATGAATTAGCTTGGTATGCATCATATAGTAACCTGTTATCAGAGTTTAGAATATGTAACCAAAATCCAATTACAGATTTAAGTGCTTGAATCCCAATAGGATACATTCCCAATTCATATAAAACAGCTAAATTTACAGCTGCTTTATTTACTCCCAATAAATATTTAGCAAACTTTATTTGTATTTTGACAGGTTCCATTGATAAATATTTAGATTCTAAACTTTTATCATTCTTTACAATGTTTACACACCACATTTCACTGCAATATAACAGAATAGGTGAAATACATGATTCAAATAATCGTATATGAGCAGATACATTCATTTTATCTGAAAATAACTTATCTCTATGAGTATGAACAATGTTGAAAAAAATACACCTGTACACTTTCGCCCAGTTAGGGGCAGTATCATATAGAGAGTTAAGATTTAAAAGATTCAAAGTACATGCTGTATTATACTGGTATCTCACTATATAGTGCTACATAATGACATCAAAATGGCACCAAATTTAAACTGAAAAAGAACATGAATAGCGCAGTGGGAAGTGGGTATATACTGGTCTGGGGTAACACAAAAGACTGAAAGACACTTCATTATCTGAAAAACACTTGGAATGACCGAAAGACACCTAATTTTAATTATAGCACGTATTGGTGACTTTAAACATTTTTGGTGACATTTTAATAAATTTATTTAATAAATTAACAATAACAAATTCATTGAAGCAGGTAAGTTTGAAAAAAGTTTCATTGAATTCAGTGGATGCAACATGGCGACTAAGGAAAGCCAAATGGAAACCCTAAAAGAGGGATTGCATACGTTCTTGTAATATAAAATATGCTGTTTTGTTTGACCATGAACTCACTCCAAGGGCACATCAAAACACATCATAATTCATGTTGTGTTACTTTCTTATCGTCTTAATGTTATTCACATCTTTTTATAATAAAAAAAGATATTTTAAGATGTAATCTTTCGAGTTTGTTTTTGTTATATTGTATATGCCTCTTATGACCATGAAAATATTTACCCAAAACTATCCATTTAAATTTTTCTGTCTGTTCGAAATAACCTCAATGCACATGGTGCACACTTTCAAGTGAACCGCTACATCGGTTTATTTAGTGTGCACCATGTGATTGAGGTTATTTCTTCATAAACTGAAAACAAAATTACTGTAAATCCTTATAATTTGATTCTAAAGATTGTTTTGACGTCTAAAAAGTGGGGATTCCTTTTAGCAGAAAGGAAAATTTAGTGTGTGATATGATAGACAAAAAAATTTGACCAATCAAATGACGCCTTACATCCAATATTTAATTATTGTATTATATCTCTCATGTAGGTATTATTATTAGCAGAGATATATATAATAGGTCTAAAATGTTACTTCTCATCTATAACACTTTCACTAATAGAGTCCCCACAGGAAGTAACCCTTGCACGATGGCTTCCCTGACAAGATGGCAGACTAGAATGGCTACATCTTGGTTAATGCTTTATAGCATTAATTTTTGGTCATTTATTCTTTATTTGAATAAAAATGTTAATAAAATATGTTCTCTTCACGATCTTTTTAGTTTTTTGAATGAAAATGCAGAGATTCAGGAGCAAACGGGTTTCCCTGGCTCGATATGTTGAAATTCTTCAAATACCGTGAAAATCGCTCTAAATTTGCAATTTTGTCATTAAAAATTATAAAAATTATTTCAAGAAATAAACTTCCAATCATCGATGTCCATTCCAATCAATTTTGAACAAATTCAGCATGTTTGATATGAAGTAGATACATGTGTAATGTGTACTCTCCTCGCATCCAATCTTGCCAAAATATTTCTAAAATTCATTTACCTAACTTTAAAATCCCATAAAATCCTAAATTTTGTTTTTTTTTCATTCGTTTTTTAGCTCGCCTGGCCAAAGGCCATGTGAGCTATCTACTAAAAATAGAACATAGGGGTCAAACAACAGTTTTTCGCAAATATCTCAAAAATCATTAGGTTACGGCAAATTCTGGCAGGTTGAAAGTGTTCAGCATGATGAAAGCTACCTGTGTGCTGATTTTCGTGAAAATCTGTCGACTGATGTTAGAGTTATTGCCCTTTTTTTGACATTTTTGGCTTTTTTTATGTTATTATTTCAAAAATCTTCTTCTCTGAAACTGCTATTCAAAATGAAATGAAACTTGGTAAGATTGTTCCTTGGGGTACCCTCCATAGAACTGATGTGGGGATTTTGGATTCATCGAAAAACATGGCCGCTGTTACTAAAAATAGAACATAGGGGTCAAACAACAGTTTTTCGCAAATATCTCAAAAATCGTTAGGTTACGGCAAATTCTGGCAGGTTGAAAGTGTTCAGCATGATGAGAGCTACCTGTATGCTAATTTTCGTGAAAATCTGTCAACTGATGTTAGATTTACACATGTATTGCCCTTTTTTGACATTTTTGGCTTTTTTTTATGTTATTATTTCAAAAATCTTCTTCTCTGAAACTACTATTCAAAATCAAATGAAACTTGGTAAGATTATTCCTTAGGGTATCCTGAAAAAAGTTAATGCTTGGATTTTTGATTGGTCGAAAAAACATCTCCGCCCTTATTAAAAATAGAACATAGGGGTCAAAATGCTGTTTTTTGCTATTTTTTCTGAATTATAGAAAGAAAATGAGTATGAAAGCTACTTTCAAGG
The DNA here is from genome assembly GCA_028015205.1 of Mytilisepta virgata. NCBI lineage: Eukaryota > Metazoa > Mollusca > Bivalvia > Mytilida > Mytilidae > Mytilisepta > Mytilisepta virgata. The sequence goes on from CM051516.1 coordinate 42,864,328, forward strand.
TAAACATGGTATCCCGAGTTGAATGGTGATGATGAAAGTTTGTTTTGGACAGCCATTTTTAAAATGGCTGCCATTTTCCCGCCATTTTTTACACTTGCTCAGATTTCAACAATATTTGGTTTTTTTAAAGTAAACATGGTATCCTTAGTGAATGGTGATGATGAGATTTTTTGTATGGAGCATCTATGGAAGGTCCTTTATGAAATTTGCATAAATCTTCCCGGTCCGTGAAACAAAATGGCCGTCATGAGCATTTACATGTTCTGATTGGTCGAAATTTAAAAGTTCTTCTCCTCTGAAACCGTAAAGCCAAATGAACTGAATTTTGGTATGGATGATCTATGGAAGGTCCTTTACAAAGTTTGCATTACTCATCATGGTCCGTGAAACAAAATGGCTGCCATGAGCATTTACATGTTCTGACTGGTTGAAATGTAAAACTTCTCCTTACAAACCGTTAAGCCAAATGAACTGATTTTTGATATAGAACATCTATGGAAGGTCCTTTACAAAATTTGCATAAATCAGCCTGGTCCGTGAAACAAAATGGCTGCCATGAGCATTTACATGTTCTGATTGGTCAAAATTTAAAGGTTCTTCTCCTTTGAAACCGTAAAGCCAAATGAACTGATTCTTGGTATGGAGCATCTATGGAAGGTCCTTTAGGAAGTTTGCATAAATCTTCCTGGTCTGTGAAACAAAATGGCCGTCATGAGCATTTACATCTTCTGATTGGTCGAAATTTAAAGGTTTTTCTCCTTTGAAACCGTAAAGCCAAATGAACAGATTTTTGGTATGGAGCATCTATGGAAGGTCCTTTACAAACTTTGCATAAATCTTTCTAGTCCTAGAAACAAAATTGCCACCAGAAACCTTTATATGTTCTGATCGGTCAAAATTTAAAACTTCTCCTCTGAAACCGTTTGGCCAGTGAACTTGTACTTGATATGAAGCATTTATAGAAGATCATTTACAAAGTTTCCAGAAATCAGTCTAGTCTGTCAAATCAAAAGTTTGTGACTGCCAGGTGAGCGATACAGGCTCAGCCCACTGAGCCTCTTGTTTTTTGTAAAATGTCCGCCATTATTAACCAGGTTTTTCTCTGGAAAAATCCGGTTATTGAATTGGTGAAGTGGGGCGGAACTTTCTTGTCTTAAGACCTAGACCTTAGATCTGTGGTATGTATATATGTCACCTCAAGGCAATGTGTCATGTTTCAAAAAGGTTGACCTATGACCTTGACCCTTGACCTTAGGGTGAATAAATAGGTCATTTTAGATCATCTTCATGTCTGGCCTGTAACTTTTTTGTCTAAAGACCTAGACCTTGGATTTTTGGTGTGTAGGTAGGTTATCTCAAGATGATGTGTCACGTATCAAGAATATTGACCTATGCCGTTGACCTCAAGGTCAATAAATAGGTCATTTTTGTAACTTTTTTGTCTAAAGACCTAGATCTTGGATCTATGGTGTGTAGGTAGGTTACCTCGAGATGATGTTTCACAATCCAAGGATATTGACCTTGACCCTTGACCTCAAGGTCAATAAATTGGTCATTTTTGTAACTTTTTTGCCTTAAGACCTAGGCCTTGGATATTTGTTGTGTACGTAGGCTTCCTCAAGATGATGTGTCACATCTTTTTTTTACTTTCAAAATAAATATATTCTAATATTTAGGCACTTTGTTCATATAGATGTTCCTATAAGCATTTTGTTGAAGAAAAGTTACTCAGTAAAAATGAAATATAAGGAAAACCCCAGTTTGCTGTCACTCAGACAGCTCTCTTGTTTTACCTTTATCTGGGTTTCAAATATAAGAACAATAACTCTTGATGTTCGCTCCAAGAGCATAAAATATAAAACCTATGTTGAGTCGGAAATCCCGGTAAACCGGGACTCCTCGGCGAAAGGGTTAAAGAAGGTCAACACACTGAAATATTTCTTGCCATATATGTTTATTAAACATATGTCAATACACTGATTAACATTTTGCTGGCTATCTTTCCTGTTTCGCTCTTTCATTGAGTGCTTGTTTCCTTTGTCTGGGTATTGTCGCAATTTTTCGTGCTTTCGCTGGTACAGTAAACCTGCCGTCCGACGATGTTATAGTGTCTGCTATACTCCTTTTTTTTGAGTCTGTTAAGAAATTATTGAACATGAATAGTTTTTTTGATTCAGATTTCTGGTACCAGATCATTTTCCGAATTAAGTAAACTGTATATTTTGGATGAATTCGGCGCACTACATCATATATTTTCTGTACAAGTTCGTGTGTTGCCTTTGGTTTCCAGTTAACAGCACCTTTTAGGACATTATTCATGGATTCAGAATTATGGTTTGTCCATAACTTTCCAGGGTCTTTCTCTGATCTTCGTGGTTGAACAACAAATGTATTGATGAGATCTTTAAGAGAATCAACAGAAACTTCAAGTCTGGAAGCTATATGTCAAAGAATGAACAGTAGGTCTTGTATGTTGTATCTTGATGTAGGAATACTAGCCACAAAAACAGTGGATGGCCTCTTGTGTCCTTTTTTAGAAGTTGGTGATTTTTGTAACGATTGTTGTCACAAAGTAGTGTCCTAAATTAAATGTACAGTCAATAAGTAGCTTTCCCTTCTTAGATGGAATGAAATTTTTGATATCGATAAATTGCTCAGCAGTGTAACAAATGATGGACGGCATGGAATCTTTTGAATGAAGAATTTCCTTGACAAACGGATGAGTATTTATCCTCGAAATGACTTGTAAAATCTCATTGGCAATGTTGTGTTTCTGAATGGTATCGATCTGCTTCCTCTGCTCCTTGCTATACTTTAAGTTTCTGATTTGCTTAGTGTCTCTCGAAACCAAAATTGACGGCTCATCATTTACAAGGTCTGCATAGATTTTCTTTGGTTTCTTACTTCCTATCTCGTTTGAAATTTGTCTCATTGCTTCAGTGTTGGTCCTTGGGAACTGTCCATGTGTTGTAGGTGGATACTGTCCAATGTACTCGTATATGGCGTTACTTTGCAGAGTTGGATCTGTTTCTGACTTGAACCAGGGTACTCCCTTCTTGTAGGATAGGTCATGTTTAAGCCTTGTATAATATCGATGGAGTGTCACGATATCCGATTTGTTTGGTGAGGGTCACACGGCACATGCATATATTTTCCATTTAGTTTTTGTTTTGAATGATATATACTACATGTATTAAATTATCTTCGTGAACCACATTAGTACTTTTCCTATTTAAACAAGAGAAAATATAGACATTATATACTGGCAATATAATTGCTCTACAAGACTGAAAAAATGAATATGCTAAAAAGTAAAAAAACAACTATTAATATAAACAGAAAATAAAAATATATTTAAACTTACAACTGCAGCAAAATGAAACAGGGTGGCTATATAACTGTAACTTGTGCCAACTAGTTCTTTCATGCATGACAGGCATGAAAATGGCAGTGGTCCTTGCAATGTCTTGTTGTCTTGCTCTTTAAGATTTGTGTGTTCCCTGAACGGCTACTGGACAAAACAACACCTCATTAGGTAGGGGGATTCAGAGGCCTTTCAAGGGGTATGCATTGATTATTTTACCTGTATTTACCTGTAATTTACCGATTAATAAATAAGAGTACACATTCATAATTAATATTGAAAACAGACCATAATCCTAAAAATTTATTGTAACAGAATAGATGAATTACATATAAAAAACATAATATTGTTATATTAAATACTAAAATTTTGAAATATGCAATGCAACTGCTGTTTATAAGAAAATGTTACATTGCTCTTTCATAAAACTTAATGGTCCAATATCATATATTACATTAAGCTAATTATGAATGATTGAAGTCTTGAACTGAGCAAGCTGCTTATAAATTGCTCATTAACTAAGCTAATAAGATTGTACAACATGTCAGCTTGTTGAACAGAGCAAGCTAAGAAGTTGTATTTAAGGTGGTTAAAATAAAAATTCCTCATTCAAATTCAAACAATGGCAAATGGGCACAGCTGAATGTTAAGTTCATCACTAACAGGAAAGGAGGCCAGAACCAGTAGTCTTAGACGTGTTGCTAATTGTTGTAACTGTCTGCTTTAGAATTGTTCCACACATTTCATAATATGATACTGTATAAAATAAAATGGATAACTTAATTTTTTTTTCAAAATGTTCAACACAAATATATTTGAAAGGGGAAAACAACAAACTATAAATAAAAAGTATTTATTTTTTAATCTATTTTTATCCTTAGAAATTAAAATTAAGATATTTCTTAATTTCCTGTGTTATTTTCACCTATTAAATGTAGATGTATACAGGTGATCTTAATTGGGTTTATTCCCACTTATCCAACTTTTTAAAAAATTAATAGTATAGGTAAAAAAAATAAAGTTGGATAAGTGGGAATGGTGTAAAATGTTACAACAACAATCACTAATTAGAGCTTGGGTCATGTGTTGGGTCAAAATGATCACAGAAATAAAGTCCTCTTTAAGATGTATATCTTTATCCTATTTTTCTTTTTTATATTTGTAAAGTTGAATATTTTTGATCATGTTGTTTGTTCTTCTTTGATTGATGGATTCTAAAGTGATGACACAGGCTTTTGCAATAAGACTTAAAGTTTTTGTTACGATATTTTATTCAAATCTAATAATATCAGACATTATTCTATTAACAGACATAGGAATGCAAAACAATAATTATTTCATAGTTCAATGAAAAGCACTAAATATGTCAATAGCACCGTGAAATATGTTTACATTTAAAAAATGTTATAGCATACAATTTACATGTATAAAACAAAGCACTATATCACATGAAAGTCATTAGTTCACTGAAGTTTAAGTAGGTATGAGACAGCGTCTGTATATTGGTAGATGTCGATTTCTCCCTGAGTGAAGCGTTGTTTCTGTTGCTGAAGTCTGGAGTCGAGTAGTCTGTATTTGAGTTTCCTTGTCTTTCTAGTACCACCAGCTGCGTACTGGATAAGTCTGATCTCATTTGCTGCTTGGGTGTTCTGAAGCTTCTCTATGATGATATATAGGTTCGGGTGAGCTTTGTGAAGTTGGTTATTAAGTTTGTGGTGCCATCCTTCTAAATGGTTTGTAGTTCTTGGTCCAACAGTTGAGTAGTGGTTCCATCTTGATGTTTCCATCTCTATCCATTGGCTAGTAATGTAGTCGTTGAATTGTGTTATTTTTGCATCATCTGTCTCGAAGTCTTCAATTGCGTGGAACCATACATCATCGACTTGGTTAATGGGTACAAGTGGTAAAGCTGAAGCTCGTCTGATGTGAAGATTGAGTGAGTCGTCGTTGGTATACTGGTGTGCCAAACCTAGTTTCTGTACCTTCCTCCATATGCGTTTGCAGTAGTGGAATAGACAGCCTTTAATTGATGCTAGTGGGAAGGCTGCTTCTGCTGCGTTACGTGCTGAAGACTCAAAGTCTAGGAATATAGTGGTCGGATTGAGTGGTGTGTTGTTGGTTGCTGCTGCAGTCTTAACTATCTCGAAGAGGCGTTGGTAGGTGATTTGGTATTTGTCAGGTAGAAAGGCGAATATAAGCGGGTACATCTCGTTGTCTATAAGTGCATGTAGTGTGTATAGCTGGGTGAAAAGTACAGGACTGGCGTAAAAAGTTCCATCACCGAATATTGTGTCAGCAGTACTAAGATGGCGGAGGTTGTCTGCAGTGCCAAATACAAGAATCTTGTTGTGGTCACCATCATCAGCTAGTAGGAATGGTGCTCCTGTAGTAGTCTCTCTCCACTCTCCCTGTAGATTAATGGCGTCACGTGTGGTTGGTAGTGGTGGTAGTTCACTGTTGCGTTCTCGGTACAAAGAAGATTTCGTACTGACGAAAGTTGGTATCTTTTCAACCACCCGTTGTGTGTCGTCGTTCCATTCTCGGTTTCTAAATTTGATGATCTCGTTGTCATACAATGCTGGTAGTGGTTCTAGAGTTTTAGATGCCTTTTCTCTGAGTGTGGCAAGAAATTTCTTGCACGGGTTGGTGGGTGGTTGTGATCTCTTGGAAATCTGGTCACCATGTTATCTCTGGTGTTGGCTGTGCCTGGGCAGTCTTTCTCAGCACACTGCCAGTAGGCGAGTTCTGCGTCTCTACCCTGTTTTCTCGTCTTGATGACATATCTGTAGCGATGTACTGCTAAATAGTGGCCTCTAGCGTGTCGAATGTAGTCTACTCTGACTTGTGCATTTGCCATGATCAAACTTGAATAATGATTTTCGTCAGAATGTCAGTGCTTATAAAGCAGGGATTGGCTTGGGATGCTGAGTGAGCAGTTATCAAATTAAAGGTATAAAAAAGTGAAAAAAGATTGGCTTCTTCTTGAACATTATTCAAAGCCAATTAACAGCCATTAATTGCATATTTATATAAATTCATTTAATTGGGATTAATAGTAAACGCTACCAAAATATTAATAATTTTATATTTAATTATGCTTTGTCAATTATGAATTTCAAAATTTAATTTCTTACAATTTGATATTTTTATTTTTGCTTTCTTAATTTACACTACAATATATATATGTATTTTATATTTTTAACAATAATCATTATTATTTTAAATTTTATAAGTATCCATACTTTCACCTTTGAAATATTTAATTTTATATAATTTTATCCCAAGAACAAATTGTCTTTACCAGTTCATCTACATCACCGTGTCATGTACTAAACAAACATAGCCCTAGGTAATTTATGAAAAAGTTGGATAAATGGGAATAGGCATTTTTCAAAAGTTGGATAAATGGGAAGACACCCTTAATTGCATGACCCTTTAGATGGCCTCTTAATCCCTAAACTTGATAAGATGTTTTTTTTAGTCCAGAAGACATTCGGGGAATAAACCTCAAGATTCTGACAATTGTAGTGGAACCGTTGTTTACAGGCATTGCATTCAATGGCATCGTCCACACAATTCCCTCTGCAATCTCCACATGGCCAGAAGGCACATTTTTTGGAGTACTGAATTTTGCGTTTCGCATAGTGGGTTGGTAATTTTCTGATATTCTAAGTCGATAGCACATACAAAATTATGAATTTATAAAGTATCTAGATATGCTGAGAACCAATTAAAAAGAGACTGGTGATGTACACCTGTTTTCATATGTCAAATTACACATATACTGTATGATGGATCATAAAGTTGATGTTACACTGGGTGGTAGAATAGAATTTTTTTATTAATTGATAAATTAACATGTTGTTGTAATTTGACTTATTTCATTATCACTAATTTACAATGATGCATGCTGATACATATACTAAAACATGTAAAACATATATCACAATCTAGATATCCCATGAGGAGTACATGTAAGTTATGTAATAAATTTATTAACAGGAAGGAAATAACTTTAATGATATAATTTATTGGTAATTAAATGTGCCATATATAAACTACAATAATTATGTTACTCTTTGTAAATATAATTTTACTGTACTTTAATTTTCTTAACTATAATATTTTTTTTATTCAATAATCCAAAAATTGAGAGCTAATATTTATATTTAAATACGTTTTAGAGAAATCCTCAAAATACAAATTGGGGTAAAAGATCTAATGAAATATTTTTTATATTTACATTTAATTACAATTATTTTTAGCTCACCTGGCCCTAAAGGCCATTTGAGCTTTTGCCATCACTTCTCTTCTGAAATGGCTGGGCAGATTGGATCGAGGCTTCATAGGAATGATATATGACATGTCCTCCACAAACGATCCTCATTTTATATTGATCCGATGAAAAACATGGCCACTGTTGCTAAAAATAGAACATAGGAGTAAATTGCTGTTTTTTGCTAATAACTCAATAACCGTTACAGATATCGAAAATCTGATGGGGTAAAATTGATCAGCATGACAAGATCTACCTACCTTGGAATTTTGAAGGAAATCCCAAAACCCATTTAGGAGTCATTGCCCTTTTTTCATCAAATTTTCAAAATTTAACATTTTTTGTCATTTATCTCCAAAACTGTTTGAGATAGAAGTGAAATGTAAATTTAAAAAATGTTTGCCATGTTGAGATCTACATACCCTGAAATTTTAAAGGAAATCCCAAAACCCATTTAGGAGTTATTGCCCTTTTTTTTCAAAATTTTAACATTTTTGCACTGTCATCCGTTGCCCGACAAAAGGACCAAAAATAATACCAACATGGAATTCATAAAAAACTCAGAAACCACTGAACCAAAGTTGCAATAGTCTTTAGGTGATCCCTTGAAGAATACTGTTCAGCATGTCAGCTCTCCAACCAGGACTACCACCATCAGGGAACATTTTAACATTAAACCTTATGAAAAATAAATCTTCAACAAATTTTCCCTGAACAATTGTCCAATGAAAACCAGACTCCAGGTGAGCGATACAGGCTCTGGTGAGCCTCTTGTTTGTTTTTCTTTTGCTTTTTTGACAGACTCTTTAAATCACTTCCAAGTCATTACAAAATAAAGTATTAAATTGCCACATACCTCTTTATTTCAAGACAGGGAGAAGTGAACTCACCTGAGGACTTGCCCAAAGCAACAAATACACTATATGCTAAGCTACAATTCTGTGATACTAAAATATAAATATTTTTTTTTTGCAAAATTAAAATGAAAGAGCTTAAAAGAATTTAATATATATACAATATACATTTAAAACAACAAAAAGTGTCATTGAATTTTTCTGTTTTAGCTGTTTTAAAATTGGTTCTAAAGACCGTTATTTTGTGACAAATTTACCCATGTTTATTTCCCTGCTGATGGAAAATTTTAAATTTATTTGTTAAAATAAATTTTTTGTCCCTCAATCTTTGCTATATCTGCAACATAATCTTTTATAAGATACTTTTCACAGTTTTTGTCGAGCCTGTGACTTAAGTCACAGAAAGCTCGACATAGGGATAGTGATCCGGCAGTGGTGGTGTTAACTAACTTCTTAAAAGCTTTATATTTTAGAAGATGGAAGACCTGGATGTTCATTGTCCTTGACCTCATTTTCATAGTTCAGTGACTACTTGAAAAAACAGTTAAGATTTTTTGTAATGTTAATTTCTATCTTATTATGAGTAATAGGATAGCTATATTTGGTATGTGCATACCTTACAAGGTCCTCATCCCCGTCAGACAGTTTTCAATTGACCTCAACCCCATTTCAAGGATCAGTGAACAAGGTTAAGTTTTGGTGGTCAAGTCCATATCTCAAATACTATAAGCAATAGGTCTACTATATTTGGTGTATGGAAGGATTGTAAGGTGTACATGCCCAACTGGCAGGTGTCATCTGACCTTGACCTCATTTTCTCATTATTTACAGCTTAAAATTTATAATGTATGTCTGATAGCATTTACTTTCATTAGAAATACACGACAGGCGAGACATTTTTCTGTGACCACTCTTGTTTTTATAGTAAACTATATGGGGCAGTTAATTAATAAGTAAATAATCAACAAAAAACAAAAAATTTAAAATGTGTATTTGGGTAGTGTATTTTCACGATCGTATGGGGTATCAAATAGCCCCATGTAGTGTCAAAAAATAGTTTTTAGGTAAATTTACTGATTTCTATTGTAGTAAAACTGTTTATTTATGACAAAATACTTTATTATTGATAAAACTATGCATTTATAGTATTTGTTGGGGTGTGTTTGGGTGAAAAGATGTGGTGTGAATTTTTGGCATAAGTATTCTACATAACAATTTAATAAAATCTAGATTTATGTTTTGTGTTGGATTGTATATTATGGTTAAAAAGTTTTGATAAATTTGTTTGTTGGAATTTAGAGGACAAAACCTTTTTTAAAGCTGAACTGTCATTTTTGTCTATATTTTTCTGTTTCCCTTACTTTCCCCAAACTCAGCTTGATGGACAGATTTCATACTTTTAAATATTTTCTGACTTGTTAAAGAAGTCTTATTAAGTAGATTTGTATATTGTGATGGATATGATGCTCTTACTTTTTAGTATTAATAGTGATGTTCATAATATATAGTATTTTTTTCAGGACTTCTCTTTATAGATGAACAGAATTTTTAGACTTTTCAACATAACGATACTAAAATTTTAGGTAAAATATAGAACTGAATGCTTTTGGCTATACTGGAAGATCAGCCACAAAAAGCCTGGCCTATAGGTATATTTATCAGAAAAATCTGAAATGAAACATTTTTTGCAGATGGGGTCCATCGTGACAAAAATATCAGACATAAATTCTTGACGCCTTGAGAGTGCTTTCATTTTTTTGTTAGATCCTTTATAAATTTGAATGACAGTTTCCACTCATCAATAGCTTGGATGAGTTTGAAATGTGAGGAACAAAATTTTTGGAGTGTAACTACGGTGAAAATATCTATTAATTCTTCTTGTTCTTATTGTTTAATCCATTTCAAATTTCATTGATCGTTTACAAGGGATGAGTTTGATTATAAAAAAAAATCTGGAATGGGGAATAATTTTTTTGGAAGGTAGACTTGCAAGGATATATCAAAAATTATTTCTTGCTGTTTGGTGTAACGATACACTTAATTCAGAGTCAAACCATACGTATTGTGGTATTTGGTCAGATAAACGATATAATTATTGTGATACTTACTGAGAAAAAGGTTAAACTTCAATGTTTTGTGAAGGCTCCATGCAAACATGAAAATGTATGTATGTAGATACACATTAGTCTATATTTTGGGGAGAGTAGAATGTTCTAGCACAATTGTTCCATTACAACTGCGTAATTATCTTACCTGAAAAATAATTCAGTAATTTTGATTGCATACGTTGTGATATAAACCTCCACATATGACTGTATCATTTGTATCGTAAGTAGCCCCCATGTAACATGTGACGAACCACGATGGAAACTACCGTGGTTTGGTACTCCACGGTGATTTGTTATGTCTGTACTGTCTGATAGTATTTACATTCAGTTTTTGACAGATCCTCTTGAAATAAGAATGCAGGTTTCTGGTTATCAGCACATCAGAAAAATTCTGAGAGCCAGTTTTTCAAGAGGAGGACTTACTAAATATCAGATTTTTATATTTAGGACAAAAAATTAAGGGAGAAAAAAGTAGACAGAAAATCTGTATGACAATAAGTAACTGTAGGCTGTAACAATTTATGTGGGGTTCGGATATGTGAGCAAGTTCTTTTATTCATAATATAATAATAGAATTAATAGGTTGTTCCTAGAAATATTAATTACATAACTGCTTTTCCAGTTAGTTTTTGTCCTTATATTCCTGACAATGTCACAATAGAAATGTTATAAATTAGAAACTCACTGATTTAATTGACATTCAGAAATTTATCATCACACCCCAGGGAAAGCTTGAATTGATTAACAATAATTTTATCAGATTACATCTTTAGAACAGTGTCATGTATTTAGAAGGCTTGAAACTTTAATTTCTTGAAAGTAATTGGCATAAGATATAATCCTTAACTTTATGGCTCCCCAGATAATTACCAGTGAATTTTTGTATTTCTCTTTTGAGTTTAAAATTGTAAATTTTCTGGAAAATCATGTATCTATGTAAGTATGGAGATGCATCTCCCCAGTTGGGAGTTTGACTCAATGCCATCCAAAGTTTGTCACTTTGATCTTCAATTCATGCTTCATTGACTTTCAATTTTGGTTAATTTTTATATGGGAGTTTATGTTTCAAGTATGGAAATGCATCTAGGGACCACATCCCTTCCAAAGTAGGTCACTTTGATCTTCATTTCATGCTTCATTGAATTTGTTTAAGTTTTTTATCAAAGTTTACATTTCAAGTATGGAAATGCATTTGGGGACCATATCCCATACAAAGTAGGTCACTTTGATCTTCATTTCATGCTGTATGATGACTTTGATTAAGTTTATTTTTACCTGGATGTACTTTTCAGGTATGGAGATGCACCTGTAGTCCAAATCTCATTCAAGGTATATACGTAGATCACTTCATATTACATTTCATGCTTTGTTGATTTTGGCTTTATATTGTACATCCAAGTTCTCTGTACTACTCAGACCTACAGTCCTATAACTTAGTATGGAGATGCATCTGGATATCCCACCCAGAGTAGATCATTTTGACACATTTCATCCTTGACAGATATTCTTCAGTTGTAAGATTTATGGGAAAGAGAAGAAATAGTAGGTCATAGATTGCCCTATACTTTATTTGTTACTGAAATATTATTCCATTGATTCTGCATGTGATTTTATGATATATCTGTATAATATATTTTTTTGTTTTAATTACAGGATAAGATTTGAGAGGTAATGGCAATATATTGTATTGAGACCTAATGTGTTGAAGTTGTTGAATCAAAGACAGTCTTTACCATGAACTTTTAGGTACTTTTAATTAGCGTTTGTAGAAACATTTGATTTAACCAATATTTAACATATACTACATGTAAGTAATGCTATGATGGTTATAATGACCAGAAGTGAACATCATTGAAGTGCTATTCAAATGAACCAGGGCTGATGTTGCTATATCAGACCGGATAAGTCACATGGTTAAGTCGATATGGCCATATAAGACTGGGTGCATTCAGACATATGTACTAAGGCAGTATATGATAAACAGATTCACACATGACCTAATCCATATTGGACCGGGTATCATCCCTTGATGATATCGGACAATCTTACATATGGGAGTCTCAGGATGATACCCAGTTTGATGTGGATTAGGCAATGTATTAACCTTTAAATATGGTCAAATATGACTTATTTTCAGAAATAATTTATTTCGCTTTTAAACATGTATAGCAGTGACCCTTTGCATAGAAATGGAGAAAATTTTGGAGTATTTACAAATTTTAAAAATGAGAACATGATGAAAATGAATCTTGGTGGCTTTAGAGATGTCTCATGAATATAGATACAGACATTACGTGACAGACACCTAGGAGAGATTCTGCTCAAATGAGTGGGTCATCATTAATTGTATTTAAAGGTGCAAGAGTGTTCTTTATCTTGAAGGTCTCACTGTGATCTTAAGATGCAGAACAGGAATAAAAGTTCTTTCATATTCTTGATCTTTGTTGCACAAATGTATGTTCTTTGTATCAATGAAACTTCATCAGATGATGTGCCTTGTGTAGTACTGAGCAGTCATATAATAATTGGCTAATTATGACCTACATTTTATGCTTTAGCAACTCTGGTTAAGTTTTGCATTTAGGTTCAATTTTGAGAAACCTATATTGTTTTTAGGGCAAAGCATCCATGTCTTATAGATTTATTGTGATACCCTTCCACAAAGGAGTAATTGTCAGCAATTTTTTTTTATTCTGATTCAATATTGCTGTAAAAAAGATGAGACAAAAACATTTAAATGGAATTAAAGAAAGTGATTGAAATAAAATAATGGTTTTTATTTTGTAATAGATTGTAGTTTTTTCAGTAACTTTACATTTTTAACAATTTAAGTTTTTCATTCCATATATTTATTCTGTATTGTAGTTATAAGGTTTAGAATAAATTTAAAAAATTTTTTTAAAAAATGTTGTATTACTCCTTCAAAGTGGCGAAAATCTATCACCCAGTACATGAAACGAGGTAAATAGACAATAGTTAGGGTTGTTCAATTCTCTGTAAAATATTATGTTCCCATAAACCAAAAAATTTCATTGTCATAAATGAAAAAAAATCCCAGGTTCTACTGTGTAAATAATGTGACATATTATACAGTGATGAGGTTTATCCATGATTTAAAATCCAGTTCTAAATTGTCTTTTTACTTTTGTTTTGAGTTGTTCCCTTTGATAGGATGGAAAATGGCCAAATTTGAGGCTTCATCTAAAGATGTTTTGTATAACCAAACAAATCAAATTCCCAAAATTTTTGCACACTGTTAAACACATTTCAGAACCTTTTTTGAAAATCTGAATGTGTTGATGTTATTTCAAAGACAATAAAAGTGTAAATTAATGAAGCTAATTATTGTCTTTGTTTGCATAGGTTTGGCAGCTGTTAATTATTAAAACATCCAAAAATTGTTTTAATTCATACTTGTATGTTATTCAGTGATGTTGTTGGAAACATATCATGCACAAGATTATGCACACTAATAATATAAGAAGCTTTGAAATCAATTCATGCATATTCTTATGCAAGAGAATCATATTACAAAATGATTTTAGAATTTTAATTAACTGAAACAAAACTTCTTATAGATTACTCTTTTTGTAAGTCCTATAATCATTTTTGAAAAGTCCAGGAGGTAGTGAATAATAAAATGATAACATTCTTTCTAATAAACAGTCATTTTTTTATAAATATTAGGTCAAACATAAAAATATTTGTCTTTACTATCACACCAGATTTTAAAAATAAGGTAAAATGAACATGGTAAAAGGCTAATATTGGCAAAAAGCTTCTAAATTTTAGGATCACTTTTTCAACTAGAAACACAAATATTTTTTTCTATTTGGCCTTACTGTTTTGTCACTTGTGAAAAGATACTTCATAAATTAAACAAAAGGTCATTTAGAATTGAAGAGTTTGTCTCCTTTAGCAAAGACACTGAAGTCTTTTTCAGTCTTGCTCATGAGGCCTAATATTCAATGCTATAGATCAAGAGATATGGTATCCAGTCTGATGTAAAGCTTAACTGATGTCAATGAAGCTTGAAGACTTTATGGAAATTAATCATTTTATATGCCAATCAAATATTCCAGAAATTTCCCAGATTACACCTTTTGGCATCTAGACTTATAAATTGTGTATTTATTCCCCAGGATACCACTAAATGTCACTAACTATTTCTTTAACAATTCTTGAAATACTCAAAGAAGAGTAATATTTTTTTTAAAAAGAATGCAAAGAATTCAGGTATTTGCCATTGTGATGCAGACATAATATAAAAATTAATTCTTAACTCCAAATTCCTACATGCATATGATAGAATTCCAAGCACTTTTATTGCTGTTCTTCATCTTAGAGTTACAGGGAGACCCTCATTACTGAGAAAATTCACGTTCAAGACAACTTGTAACTCTTGTTTTAGCTATTCACATTGTTATAAACTTTTCATGTTCTTAGGAATTCTTTAGAGCTTATTGGAAATATGTTGAGTTAGTCCTGTAGTCCTTTTTCACAACATAGTGTATTAGAAAGCATAATGGTCTTCAGATAGTCCTCTTTCAGATTTGTGTCCGATGACACTGGTTGACAACCAGGATGGCTACCAGAGCCGAAATTAGTTTAACATAGGATACTTTGAGAAAATTTAATTTGCAAAACTTCATGTCTTAAACCACTTGTTCATTTCAAACCACTAGAATTTATCCTGTTCAAGGTGGCCAAGTTAAGTCCTGGTGAGCAATACAGACTCTTGAGAGCCTCAAGTTTTAATAGTGAGGCATATTTATATAGAAATTTGATTGTGTGAATTTTGTATAAGGGAGCAACCATTTGATTTTTATGGAAGGGGGGCATGGAAGGAATTTTAGAAAAAAAGGCAGGATGCAAAATTTGTTGAAAAATAAGGCAGGACCAAAAATCCTCAGAAAAAAAGGCAGGATGAAAAATGTAGTGAAAAAAAGGCAGGAACAGAACAGATAGTTAAAAAAAGGCAGTCTCGAAATTTTGCTGAAAAAATAAAGGTAGGACTTAAGATTACTTCTATGCCCCCCCCCCTCCCCATTAAAAAATCAAATGGTTGCTCCCTAACAGAAAAAATACAGAAATTTATTTTTTTTTATTTTCAGATCTTTGTCATATGTGCTTTTCTCATGAATTTTTTTGCTTTGCCATATGTCATCATTTAAAATTTTCACATTGTCATGTATTTGTCTGAAGGTAATCCACAGATAGTTTGTCTGAAACAATCAGCATTTCTCAATCTAATTTTTCATCCTGATTACAAAATAAAAGAAAGCAATAAGATGGACCTCAGTGACCTGTTGACACCAAGGTTGTGAGTTTGAATCCATATTATGGTGTGACTTGTTCAACTCCCATTTTAACTGAGTTTAAGAATTGCTGTAGGTCAATGGTTCTCTCTGTATTCACTAGCTTTCTCTACCAATAAAAACTAGTGGACAGGATACAGACTGTTTCGCTGAAAGTGGAATAAAACACTGATAAACCAAACCTATGAAAATATTAGCATTATGAAATCATAATGCTAATATTTCAGAAGAGTGTCAGTAATTTTTTGCTAATTTGTTTTGAAATCATTAGATATCTTTGATTCTGTTTTGGTACTTTTTTTTTAGCATTTAATTGAAATTCCTTTTTCTTGTCAGAGAGAAATCTGATATTATGAGAAAATTAGATTTATTGACTTGAGACTTGATTAAATTTTTAAATTAAATTGATAAGTAGAAATTTCATAGGTTTTAGTGTAGTATTACCTGAAATCCAATAAATTGGAGAATTGATTAAATTTGTAAGGATTTAATTACATGAATATCTAGGTTGTTACAGATAGATGATGCTCTGTAAGGAGGTTCAGGTTATTACAGAAAACATAATTATTCATTCAGATGTATAAAACCTCAAAATTTGATACATGAAAAAACCAGTTTGATTAAAAGATCAGTTTCTAAAATGTTACTATGGAAACTGATCTTTTACAATTTCAGAGTACTACTTATTTTTATTCTACTCATGGCTAGAGAACAACCATTTTATTTTTGTGGAAAGGCAAGGAAACATTTTAAAAAACACCAGAGTACTTTTTTACTAAAGGTCGTAAGAGTTACGATTGATTCTAAATCCTAAATCTGTTGAATATATACAAGTTATGACTTACGTAACTCTTACAACCTTTAGTGAAACAGTACCCGGGGTCCCATATCCCAGGCTCAAAACTGTAGTGTTTTAAAAATAGTAGACAATTTGTAAAAAAAAAAATATTCATTGCTCAGGAATGAAACAGAAATATTTCCAGAATACATTGATAAAAAAACTTCATTACCCCCATAAAAATTAATTGGTTACTTTCATATATGGGACAAAAAAGTTATAACATAGTTAAAGCTTGATATGATATTGAATTTATTTTAAAAAGGTGAACTGAAGCCGAACTTGATTTATGATTTTAAAAGATTTATTTACACCTATGTTTAAAGTATAGAATTATTAAGATTTATATTTACTGATTTTGTTGGACGGTAGTGGATATCGTAAATTAGAATGTACTAAATGTTTGTCATTTTTATTGGAATTACTAATATAATAATCCAGATTGGGATTTTTACATAATTGTATTATGTATATAAATGCCATATTTGCATTCTCGGGAGAGAGTTATATTTGTGTTGACATTTTGCGAAAAGTTCCTATAACATGATAATGCAATAATTTTATCAACTGAAGTTTTCTTTGGTGAAATAAATAATCAGTTATTTGACTAAAGGTGTTAATGAAAAAAATTGACCTGATTTTAAGGATAACAGTATTTGTTTTGAATGTATATAGGAAGTGCAAAATCAATTATTTATTTCACCAATTGTTGAAGCTGTGTAAATAATATATATATGACACGTACAAATGTGTGTTAATTAATTCTCATGATATGAACTTTATCAAAACAGAACCCAAAAAAAAATCTGATTATTTCTATTAAGTATTGGATAAATGTTATTTCAGAATTCTTTTGTTAAATAATTGATAGAATCTTAGCTATTTGAGAATGTGAAATAGTTAATTGTTGGATATTATCACTGTCAGGATAGAAATTCAATATTACACTATGGTAGCTAAAGCTTTATTCAATAGCTGAGGGATATTTCTAGTAGGCTGTATATGTGATCTATTTATATATCCGTACAACTGCACAGATCCTGCACATGGCTGTTAATTGTATTTGATCAGGCTCGGATTTTTAATCTCATCAACATTTCTATCATGTAATCATATCAAGATATGACAGTGGAAACCAATTAACATAGATCACAATTATAAATATTTTATTGGATTTTTTCAGATGTAAACATGGTCAGACTTAACTTCTGTGCTAATCATTATGCCATGCTTTTATGGAGGTTTTGTGTAAAATCTGAAATCTGTGGAACTACACAAAAAATTCAAAATGACAGTTATAGTAGGGAGAATATTGATTTTTAACTGCGGATAATTTGTAAACAAGGCAATTAATTGTACCTTTATCGGACAAAACATCCAGATTATATACTAATTATTTTACTCAACATAATATAAAATGAGTGATCGAAATAAAACCACATTTTTCTGTTCATTTGATGCACATGCATATGCATGAATAATGACATTTATAAGCGAATAAAATTCTTGTGAAATTGACGAGTGTTGTAAAAGTGTTGTAGCAACATTCCATATTATAAATAGTGACGAATGACTGAAACTATTTTGTGACTTTTGAGATGAAGAAAACCTGTAAATCTCTATTTTAACGTATTAGGACAGTACCATGGGATGTACAAGGTATGTTATAAGTACAAAACATAGTCAAATTTTCATTTTGTCAATCTTAGTCAAATTTTCATTTTGTCAGTCTGTTTTGAAACACCAGCGTAACTCCTATTAAATGTTAAACTTGTATGAAATATTCATGTTAAAAATCTGTGACTTTTAATTCCAGTTATATTTCAATAATTCAGTGGAATAAAAATTCTCTGATTACCAATTCTGATGCGTGTTTCAACAATTTATGTGTTTTATCCAGGACCAAAAGTAACGAAAATCTGAAAACATAAGCCAAAACATTCTAGAGCAGTTTGAAATGCCAAAATTATTGAAATATGTTAGACACTAAATCTTAGGACAGGGCTCTTCACATGCTTCATGAGGGAATTAAATATTAGCTATTTTTCATATACATGTGGGCCCAGTTGTTCAAAATTGAATAATTTTTTACGGTTTCCAGTATTTTAATTGCAAAATAATTTTCTATACATATTTTTGCATAAATAAAATAAACCTTAATATAATTCATCTGAATATTTTCAGTCCTCAGGTATATGCTTAGACATAAAATTTTAAAATGTAGTTAACTCCCTGGTGTTTTTACTTAAAGCTTTTCACATAAATAATGACCAGGATGCTTGGTTCTCATGTAAATAATGCCCAGGATGCTTAGTTTTCATGTAAATAATGCCCAGGATGCTTAGCTTTCACGTAAATAATGCCCAGGATGCTTAGTTCTCACGTAAATAATGCCCAGGATGCTTAGCTTTCATGTAAATAATGCCCAGGATGCTTAGTTCTCATGTAAATAATGCCCAGGATGCTTAGTTTTCATGTAAATAATGCCCAGGATGCTTAGTTTTCATGTAAATAATGCCCAGGATGCTTAGTTCTCATGTAAATAATGCCCAGGATGCTTAGCTTTCACGTAAATAATGCCCAGGATGCTTAGTTTTCATGTAAATAATGCCCAGGATGCTTAGCTTTCACGTAAATAATGCCCAGGATGCTTAGTTTTCATGTAAATAATGCCAAGGATGCTTAGTTCTCACGTAAATAATGCCAAGGATGCTTAGTTTTCATGTAAATAATGCCCAGGATGCTTACCTTTCACGTAAATAATGCCAAGGATGCTTAGTTCTCACGTAAATAATGCCCAGGATGCTTAGTTTTTATGTAAATAATGCCAAGGATGCTTAGTTCTCATGTAAATAATGCCCATAATGCTTAGTTCTCATGTAAATAATGCCCAGGATGCTTAGTTTATACGTAAATAATGCCCAGGATGCTTAGCTTTCACGTAAATAATGCCAAGGATGCTTAGATTTCACGTAAATAATGCCCAGGATGCTTAGCTTTCACGTAAATAATGCCAAGGATGCTTAGCTTTCACGTAAATAATGCCCAGGATGCTTAGCTTTCACGTAAATAATGCCCAGGATGCTTAGTTTTCATGTAAATAATGCCAAGGATGCTTAGTTCTCACGTAAATAATGCCCAGGATGCTTAGTTCTCACGTAAATAATGCCCAGGATGCTTAGTTTTCATGTAAATAATGCCCAGGATGCTTAGTTTTCATGTAAATAATGCCCAGGATGCTTAGTTTTCATGTAAATAATGCCCAGGATGCTTAGCTTTCACGTAAATAATGCCCAGGATGCTTAGTTCTCACGTAAATAATGCCCAGGATGCTTAGTTCTCATGTAAATAATGCCCAGGATGCTTAGTTTTCATGTAAATAATGCCCAGGATGCTTAGTTCTCACGTAAATAATGCCAAGGATGCTTAGTTCTCACGTAAATAATGCCAAGGATGCTTAGTTTTCATGTAAATAATGCCCAGGATGCTTAGTTTTCATGTAAATAATGCCAAGGATGCTTAGTTCTCATGTAAATAATGCCCAGGATGCTTAGTTTTCATGTAAATAATGCCCAGGATGCTTAGTTTTCATGTAAATAATGCCCAGGATGCTTAGTTTTCTCACGTAAATAATGCCCAGGATGCTTAGTTCTCACAATGCTTCCATTATCCCTAAAGCATTATTACGGTACATGTATTGGTAGATATTTCAATTAAGGTTTGTTATTTGTTTCAATTCTTAGCAATTTTACATCATTCTTATTTTTTAAAAATGAAATTGTATGCAATATCGTTCTTTGAATTACAAAGGGATATTGCTCATAAAGTTTTCAATGATTAAACATTTGCGTTTGGTTATGACAATTGAATTATTATTGGATTTTAAATACGAATTTTACAAAAATAAGAAGGATAATAATTTGAGTTTGCATAAATAATAAACTTCTAGTTCAATCCCAGGACTTATTTAAGGGAGTTGCGAAAATAATATCTGTATTTTGACAAATTACGCATGATATGCAATGAACTATTTGATTTTTTGGGCAACTCAAATATATCGTACTGTATAACCTGGTTGGGGTATTGTGATGTCAACAAAATATTATTCCAAAGTCTCAACTTCAAATACCTAGGACTAAATTAAGTTATTTAACATAGAAAATTATATCTTTGTGGGAGAAGTGTTTAAGAATCCAAAATGAAACCTTGAGGATTATTTTAAAATTTTAACAAGGTTATAACATGGTTTTGTAACCCATTAAGAGAAAATTAGATTTATCTCCCTTATTTTTTTTTAGATTGAAAACTACAGTTTTCAGAATAGAAACATTATATCTTGTATATTTTTTGTCAAAAACACAAATAAATGTAATAAAATAATGAAACAATAAGAAACAGATACTGATGGTTCATTTAATTTTGTGGGTTAAAAATTTGAGAGTGCAAAATTTTGTTGTTTTCAGTTTTGTGATTTTTTTTTCATGTTGAAGACCTTAATGTGATTTTAAAGATGACCAACAGCAAATAATGTTTTGTTTCTTGGTAAAACTTTTATCATGTATATGTGGGGAAATCTTTGTCAAGAATTAATTACCATATTTCTTCATCTTACAATCTACTGTAAGATCCTGAACATAAGCTAAACCTTCCACCATAAATTTAAGGTGGTACCTAACACTACAGGGAGATAACTCTGTAAAATCAGCTAAACGTTTTAATAATGTTGTGTTGTTAAAGGAATATTAAGCTTTTCAATGATCAGTATTAGTGTTTGTCAAACCGCTATACAATCAGTGTAATTTTTCTGATGAATTGGTTGGTTCAAATGTTTTGAAATTTTAAAATTTTTGTCAATGGGTCAAAGTAAATACTTTGTCAAAATTTTATGAAAATTAAACGAGCCAAATTAATTTTAGTGAAAGTGTTGGGTACCACCTTAAATTGAGCTTTGCAGTCAAAATAATACATGTACTGGTACATCAGTCTTCAAATTTTCATCTAATTTTTTGTAATGAATTTGCATAAAATATAACCAATACTAGGGGCAGATCCTGGGGAGTATTGAAATACAATATTTTTTAACTTATTATATTTTCTAATATTGACCATTTTATGACTGTGTAATAAGGCAGACACACATAAATTATATGCAATCAAGGGAAAAACAAGAATTTTTAAATGAAAAAATATTTAATTGGAGACCAAGAAACTTAGAAACTGAAAGTGGGGACCAGTTTCCAAGTCTGACTTGATCTGCCACTGAATATTTATTTATTTAAAGATTTTCTAAGTTTTTCAAATTTTTAAAGATTTTCTTTGTTTTTCCCATGATTTCATATATGTTTTTTTTTCACATCTGATCTTTCTAGTAATGATGCTTTAAAAAACATTTTCTTGTTATAAAACTACTTTATTAAAGGTCACCTTGAACAAAATTCAGTATATTACATTAACTTGTTAAATTGATTACTTTAACCTTTACTTCCTGCAGTAGGCCTGGCATGATGTGTAGGATCATAATATAAAAAGTACGGGAAATAAATTAAAACCAATAGCTTAGGCACCAATCAATTTCTTTTTAGGGCATATTGGGACGTCTTTATCTGGTATAAAAAAAACTTTGTGTGCAAGCAATCAGGATCTTCCTTTATCATTGTTGGAGCTGCCCAAATGCCTGTCTGTCTGCAGTACCTTTGGAAACTAATATCTATGCAGACTTTTTTCTTTGGAGCTAAGCAAAAAATTCTTTTTAACCAAAGAATCAGAATTAAAAAAAAAATAGCAGGCCTGTCCATGAAATGTGTAGTAGAAGATAGCTCTCATATGTAGAGTATCAAGATGTTAATACCTTTATTTCTGTGTTTCTGGTCAATAAAACTCACTGTATATAGGTTATGAATTTTCATTTTGTTTTCTTTTATATCTATAATAGCGGCAAAATGCTGTCAGAGATTGCTAATAGTGAAGAAATAAATGAACAACACCAACTTTCACTCATGTTTAGACCTTTGAATTAATAGTCTGTCAATGTTGGGGTTGTGAGTTCGAATCTCACCTGTGACGGGGTGTGTTCGACTCCGATCTCAATTGACAAGGATTGCCAATTTTCCTACCGAAGGTCGGTGGTTCTAGCCGGGTACTCGGGCTTCCTCCACTAATAAAAACTGTCTGCTGCGAAATAGCCAGATGTGCTGAAAACGACGTTAAACCCCAACTAAACAAACAAAACAAACCTTTGAATTAAAAATTTTGATATGAGCAACAATCTTGCCCAATAAGATATTTCACTTAAATATGTCTTTATATTAAAAAATCTTTTCTGGCAAAGCTGTTGCTCAAAGTTGTTTTGACAAAAAACTACTGTTAAAACACTCAAATTTCCTTAAATCTTTGATTTAGCAGACATTCATGACATCACTGTTGCATCATGGGAAGGAATTTTGTATAATGATTGATAGATTTTGAAAGTTCGATCATTATACGATAAAAATGATACAAATTCGTATCTGAAATCTTAATTTTTTTATTTTTCATCTTAGACGGGACTAAATAATGGCTGAAATTATAAAATCTCCTTTCATAAAGATTGAAAAGTAAGCTGCTACTGATAAAAAATGATGTAAAAGTAAATCTGAATCAACATTCTCAAACAATAATTAGGTCTGTCTTGAACTTACAGTTACTGGTAGGTGAGAGTTTATCTCTTTATCAAAGGCATAACTTTCTGATGAAGAACAGCAATAAAAGCAGTGTTCCTTTGCTTGCTAGGGTAAACGTTTGTCACATGTATATATAAGGGAATTTTGTGTCGAGAACACATCCTTTCTTAATTATCATGGTATCAATTTTAAATAACTATTGTGGTGTAGGAAAGATTTTATTTTATTAAAACTTTAAAACGTAAGATAATAACAGCTCAGTTACGATTTTCATTAGTTTCGGTGTGTTTGTTACAGTAACTGTGTGGTTATCTGTTTGATGTAGGATCAAGGTAAAGGTCGAGAAACTCCAATATAATAGATATCTGTTATCTACTACTAAAAAAACTGGAGCTTCAAAAGAATTTGTAACTGTTGTTTTGTAATTTTTTCATATCAATATGAATACGTGCTGTATCAACATGTACGATATTGCTTGTGATTACAACAACTTTTATATCTAAATAGCCATTATTATTCGCTTTGTTTGAAACACACAGATGTAAAAAGACTTGTTTGACGTAGCATAAAGACGATAAATCCAATTTTGGTAGAAATCGGCAATATGTTCAGAGATTGGAATTTAATGACTAATTCTTTGGAAACTGACCTTCATTTTGTCATTAGTAGGTTTCAGCATGACTGCTTTGAGCCATGTAAAGCTTTTTTATAGGAAAATAATTGTTTTGTTTTGGACAAAAATGTTTTTCATTATATGTCCCTTGTTTTTGTATGATATAAATTTCCTCATTTCTTTAGAGTTTTGTTGGTAAATGGTTTATAATGAGAAAATTATAGTATGTTATTTTAAGAAAAAGGTATTATTTTAAAGTGTATTCTAAACTTTTCTGATGACCATTAATGATCACTAGCCTGTCAACACTATGGTTGTGAATTCGAATCTCACCTGTGGCGGGGTGTGTTTGACTCCAATCTTAATTGACAAGGATTGCCAATATTCCTACTGAAGGTTTTTAGTTCTCGCTGGGAGTCTTCGGCTTCCTCCACCGATAAAAACTGCGATGAAATAGCCAAATGTGCTGAAAATGGCATAAAACTCCAACTAAACAAACAAATTAAACTTTTCTGAAATATAGCTGCTTCTTTGTGGAATATTTTAGATACATGAATTTTATAAAAGCGTGTATCAGTAGTTGTTTATATCCTATATTCCTTCAAAGTGTCTTCAAGCTTCTTTCTTACAATTTGAATGTGTATTATAGTACTACAATTCGTTTTCGATGGAATTCATTGATCTGTAAATGAGATCAACTCACTCCGAAAAGGACTTCATTTAAAATTTGTGATTGAGTTGGTAGATTTTATATACCCGGTACCAATTAATTCCATAAAAACAACTATTATTTATAATTCCAATTTTGTGTAATTTACAAAATAAGTTTAAATTTTAGCCTGTATAAAGACAGCACCATTTCTCCAGTTCATTGATTCATACAATAACATTGTTCATTCAAAAATGAATACCACTGGAAGTCATGGCATTGACCAATGAAAATTGGCTTTACAATCAGTTCTGAAATTATGTATAAGATGTAATGATTGATGGGATTGGGAGATCTTTTTTTATAGACTTGTATCAAAGTTTATATCTGGATTTTCCAAAGAAACCAATCGGCCAGTTGGGACTAAACTTTGGTAGAATTGTCCTTGGGTTCCCCTTCTGGCATCCCTGACTCCAAACTAACATCACATTTTTTAAATTATTCAATTTGCAAACTTGTTATAATTTATTTTGGAAACGTTATTCTTCTACAAAGGGTCTTAACCCTTATTATTTGCAAAGAATAGGAAAGGGTTTTTATCCTTATAATTGAAACATATTTGGATATTGGGGGCAAAATAAACTTATTTGATTGGTTGTGTGTTTTGGCACGAAACTGGCTTTTCCTATGTTCTGAGTTGAGGTAGATTTTGATGGGACACTGTATAAGATGGACATGTTGGAATTTGAGCCCCGATACCATTATATGTCAGATGATTCTCTCAAGTAAACAAAAGTGTAAGTGTGTCAATGTAGGTGTATGTAAACAAAATTCAAAGTATGTTTACTGAATGCTTAGTGTATGCTGATTTCAAGTAAGTTCAAATATCAGTACACAATCATTGAAACAACCTTTGCATAAATTACATTTGAAAATAGATTCCTTTCCAAGCATACCAATTAATTTTGATATGAAAAATGGGGTTGGTTCAGAACCTTAAGACCACCTGTGCATTTGTTAAAGTCTATGAAACATAGACAGAAATAATGAAATAATGAAAGTATGTAACACAACAAACATATCAAGGTCTAAGTTCGGAGATAATTTTCTAGTTCAATACATACACTGGAATCAGAGCTCAAAATGTTTTATATTGTGTTCGGTCCTAAGCTTTAAGAGACATAAAATTTACTTCCATAAAAGGCTTAATCTGTTGAAAGTTTTATCTATTACATTAGAATCTGTGTAAAAGAATTTTATAACTCTGATTTTAAGATAAGTAGTTTTATTATGTGGAAGAACAGTAGACCAATTCTTATCTACTACAGTGAATAATTAAACCGGATAACATAGAACTGTCAGAAAATCTCAAGGAAAACAAATTAACGACACCTACACCCATTTTAAGACACAATCCTTTTTTCCAACAAAGATTGGATATTTTTTTAGATGTTGGAAAACGTTGCAGTTTATAAAGTTTCTCTATCTTTTTTTTTATGGTTGATTAATTTGGTTCAATTTGCCAGACCTCTGGCTGTCATCACTAACATTGAAGCCTGATTTTCAATTGACAGCTTGAAGGTAACATTTCAGTATCCACGAAGAAGACTACGTTGAGTAATAAAACCTTTGTATTTATGAACTTTGAGATCTGGATGAACATAGAACACTATTTCTCATCATATTGTCTGAATAATATTCTGTCTGCAGAATAGAAAGACTGTTTGTGATGGACATTTCCAATTGAATATTTGTTTATCTGTTTCTCCTCCTTACAGAAATATAAATTATGTGTTACAATCAGAAGGTCAAACTTGCGTGTTTGCTGAGTACAAAATATCGATAGATGACTTAATGAGAGATTAGAAGACATTTCGTTGTTTATATTGTAGAGAGTACCAAATGATTCAAGTCTCGTAAGTGGGAGTTCAAATACATTAAGAAATTTTTTGTAAGTTGATTGGAATCCTATAAGATTGTTGTGTTGTCAGTTTATCAATAAAAATCTTTCTTGTTTCTTTAACGGTTGTTTTGATAGTTACAAGAGGTTCGACATCACGGGTTATTATGTAGTGACAGTACAGAATTGTATATTGTTTGATGAAATAATCCTTTCGGTCAATAGATCAGAGTAACCGACGAATGTGTAGTGTCTGTAAGGCAAAGATATAACTAGATTACTGTCAAAAGGAAACTTATTGTCACAAAGGATTATGGGTATATTTGTCATTTTCTGAACACTGGAGCTAATGAAAAAGTGTCCTGAAAATAGAATAATACAACAATTTTTTACTTAAACATTGACATTTTCAAGTCAGCAATCCATGATTGGATTTAATGATAATTCTGTCATGAAAAGATGTCTAAGTTTATGAATTCTAAAGTACCATGGCAAATTGCAGTTCACTATTAGGCTTTAACTATTTTTCCAGATATATGGTTATAGAAAAGGATAGAAAGAACCCTAACATTCCTTTAAGTTGCTTTTAATAGCAGTTTACTATTTTAAATCTTTTAAGTCTCATTTCCTAACAGAAAGTTTCTTTGAGCTTTTCAGATAGATTCACCCTGGTTGTCTGTACTTACATATGTATGTACATCTTTCTCGCTTGGTTAAATTTTTGCATTTAGGTCCATTTCTCAAAAACCATTGAGATGTATCAGTGACATTATATCACTACATTCCTCTTATAACACTGAATACAGTTTAGCAACAATTTGGTCACTTTGACCTACATTTATTGCATGATTGACTGATGAAGCTTTGCATATCCTACAAATGTGCTAAATCAATGATATTTCACCACTATAATCCTCTAAAATTATAGAATGCATTTCTCCAACAGTTGGGTCATTTGACCTACATTTGAAGCATGAGTTACTCAGTTAGGTTTTTGCATTTATGTCCATTTCTTAGATACAACAGTGATATTAAACATATTTATTCACCCTATATATGCAACAAAAATTAGCAACATTTGAGTCCCCATGATCTACATTTTATGCTTGAGTGCCCTTTGTTGAAATTTTGCATGGCAAAGAGTCTGTTGTAATACTTTGATGATATTTCAAGCTACAGTCATCTCAACTGAGCAATATTTGAGTCATCACAACCTAAATTTTATGCTTGAGTGACTTTGATTAAATTTTTGCATTTAAGTGTGTTATTAAAGACTTTATGAAAATGTATTATGTATTATAATGATATTTCACAACTATATTTATCTTTTATAGTACAACACAACTCAGTTACATTTTAGTCACTATGATTATATTTTATGGTTACATGACTTTGAATAAAAATTTTTTATTTCAGTCTATTATAGTCAGAGACACAATTATATTTTACAACTACAATCATCTTTGCCAACATTGATCAATTATATACAAATCCACATGACCTACATTTCATGCTTGAGTGACTCCATTAAATTTTAGAATTTTAGTCCTTATGTCAGAAACTGAAATTAATACTGTGGATATTATTTTTCAAGGAATAGAATTTAATTTATCTGGAAATTTGAGACTTTCATATATTTAAGATAAATCTCAAACTAATTTCCTGTCATAAATAATATTATAGATGGCAATTCTATGTTTAGGAAGATGGGGCGTCCATGTCTTACAGACACAATTTCTAGTTTTAATTAAAAAAAGGCAGACAAAACATAAGTAACTATCAAGAAAATATTTTATTTTTAGAAAACAGTATCACTTTTTGATGGAGAATGTGTGGTTTTACTAAAATTATGTACTTTAACGTATGTCTCAGATAAAAATTAGGTCCGTTCTAAAGTCTCTTGATGCCATATCTTATATCAGCATGAATAAAAATAGCACAGAAAACAGTAAATCTGCTCTTAAGCAAACTTTTTTTATTTTTTGGAGCTAGCATTTACCTTTCGTTTGGTCCCTTAATATTTAATATGTTAGAATTTCTAAAGGAATTAAGACGGGGCTAGAACCTTGTAATCCGCCTCCCCCATCCCAAATACGAAATTTGATACAATTTCAACCTCTTATTGTACTCATTATATTTATACCTGCTGTTTATTAAAGCTTCAGACTTTTAGTTCATCTTGAATGAGGCTATATCAATAATATACTTGAGTAAAGTAACTCTTATGACACCAAAATGATTGTCATATTTGTAAACCTTCATGCAGAAAATTTTTTTTGTCTGTTGAATGTTGATAAAAATTTATTTTAAAAGTCTGTTTATTTCTTTTTCAGCTCATCGAGTGTGAACGAAAACAAACTGACACCTTCACACAGTAGCAATAGTTCAGTAGACATCAAAATGGCGGGCCAAAATCTTCTTCCTTCATTTCCTGCTGCTAACTCACCACAAAGACTTCAACCGACAGGCAGGGCAAAGGTGGCACTAAAACCTGGACGTTCCCTGATGGACTGGATCCGTCTCGGAAGGAGTAGCCAGGATTTGAACGGATTAAATGGACGTACCATGGATGTTACACCAGAAGAATTGGCAAAACATAACAAACAAGATGATGGGTGGATAGCAATAAGAGGTAAAGTTTCTGGTAGTTATCTAAATAGATTCTTGTTCAGTTGTGAATTTCGATAAAGTTTGATGAAACCAATAGATATTTTTTTTAATCATAATTTTTTATTTTCATGTGACATCCATGTGGGTCTCAAGCAAATATATTAATAGAGAATCATCTCCTTAAAAATCTAGAATTTGATGTATAGTAAATGTTAGTTCCTTCCAGTTAACAGAGACTGGAAGGCCACAATAAACATCTTCCTTTTGTCCCAATTCAGATAACCAGTTCAGTAATATGATTGATGGAAGTGGAAAGGCTTGGTTTTATAGAGAACATGAAAATTTGTTTGTTATTAGTTCCTAAGAAACCTGACTTAAAAAGAAAGGCCAAGGTCAGGCCTGTGAAAAAAAATTGTATAAAAAATCAATTTCCATATAATTAGATCATAATTTGCACAAAATTAATCTTATTTTGGAAGGAAAAGACCAATTTCAAGTTTAGAAAATTTTTTCGTAAATTTTAGTTCAAAACAAAATAAGAATACAGATTCATGTCTTCGGGCTTTTTTTAACAGTTATACTTCTAATCAAATTTATATTTTTAAACTGAATATAAACATTCCATTACAGTCGTTCTTAAGTAAAATATGGTTGTTTGAAGCATTTTTCACCCGAAAGTAATCTAACAAGCATGAAAGTCTTCGAAAAAATCTACCAAATTTAGTATTCAAATATTTTAATTTACAACGTAAATAAAAAATAAAATTGTAGCAAACTATTCATAGTGTGAAAGAAATTAAAAGTTATATTTATAAAATTAAGAATTGACCATTTTTGGCCTCTGGTTTGGACCATAAGCCAATTGCACTTCTGCACACTGTATACATGTAAAGTTTAAATCCCAAATCCAAAAATGTTGAAGTACTTCAAGTCACCAGGAAAATGTGACATATTTTAATTGACAACGATATCCCTGACCTGTCATTAAAAAGTGGGTAATATTAATGTATCGATCTTGATCAAAACAACAAACAGATAAAAAAACAGACTGCTTTTGACCCAACCCAGCTGCTATTTATGCATCTAGTAATGGATTGGACATTTAAAAATTAACAGAACTACAGCAGTTACACGCAAAGTAGTATTTATAACTAAATAACAGTAAAAGTCATTAATATTCTCCAGAATTATGTAACTTGGCAGAAATTACTTTCTTTAATGATCAGGAGAATCTCCTATTTTCTCATTGAAGCATCAAACCTCTCACTAAATTACATAACTGGCAGAAAACATGTTTTAAAACTTTTGTTGTTTTCTTTCAAATTGTTTAACTTGTCAAAATAGAATTAATTTTATATCAAAAGTTTGGTTTTGTCAATCCAATTAGATCATATTCCCAACAGAAAATAAAGGATATGGAGTACGCATCAGTAAGACATGAGTAAAGTAAGTACATCCAAAATATTGAATTTAAGAAAATTGAACAAAGAACTATGGGGGGGGGGGGGGGGGGGTCTGTCGGAACAACAGCTATACCCGTACCCCACATTTATTTGTAAACAAACATTCTTAACATTTTCAGTTTCCATTGCATTACTGTTTGCATCTGTAACAAATAACCTTTGCAGAGATATATCACAACCCAATTTCATTGTAATCTAACTTTTTGGCCCTTTAAATCCTCAAAATGCAAAATAAAAGCATGCTTAGCATTACAGTTTGCATCTGTAACAAATAACCTTTTCACAAATATATCACAACCCACTTTTACTATAATTTAACTACCGGTATTTGGAAATTTTTAGGGACATATAGCCCCTTAAATTGAAATTTACAAATTTCTTCCCTTTCTTTTCTTTAGATAAAATTTTAGTAATTATGGTCTTTTTCTGTTTTGGTCCTTTTTGTTCCCTCCTACCAGTCTTTAAAACAATTTGGAATTCCAAAACCTTATTGTGCATATACAGTTGGTAAGCAACAATATGGCAACAATAAAAATGATTTAAATTCAAAAATGAAATAGGAGTTCATTTCACAAGGCTCTTTTGGCCCTTTTTGGTCCCTCCCAGGCTTTCTTTTAAAAATTTGGAATTCCAAAACTTTATTGCACTTCTACAGTTAGTAAGCAACAATATGGCACAAAAAAAAATTGGTAAAAATTCAAAAGTGAAGGAGGAGTTTGCATCACAAGAAAGTGTGATGGACGGACGGACCACAATGATAATATAACCGAACTTTCTCGAGTCTCGCTCTGGCTTTTAAAGAGTCAACACCTTTTTATTTTTATTTTTTACATGCTTGTAATCAAGACCATATTGGTCGAAACGTTTAGTATTTTTTTTAACTTTTTAGTTTGTTGTTGTTTTTTATGATTTTATATTTGGTTTTGTTCAACTTGTGTATTTCATACATTATAGCCGTTTTACGCCCCATTTGACCGCTCACCATTTCCATTTATTTTTCTTGTTATCTATTGTCGCATGAGATGTTTTGCAACATACGGTACTTAGTTCTATATTTTAGTTTGAAAGTCAATATTAAGGAGAAAATTGCGATGGTATACATTAAATAGCAAAAGTAATCATTGATGCAAGATCTACAAAAAATATAACAGGTGAGCAATTCGGGCTCTTGGGAGCCTCTTGTTTCATTTTTCGTTCATCGTGTATGACATTATTTTGGCATCATAAGTAAAGTTAAAAACTGAACAATTCGAATTAAACAATTAAAATTTTTCCTGAGTATTTTAATGACATGGAAAGAATTTTTTAGTCGTGCATTTTTTGTGCAAAATAAATAATAATTCAGTTCAATTATTGAAATTAAATGTTTTGGTAATAATAAAAATTTCATAATTTTGCCAAATTAGACACACCTAGAAAAACCCCTACTCTATAAGATCTTCTGTAATTGTTACATGTATATATTTTTATTCCACTTTTGAATTAAAAATAGGAATTAATACAATTTTAGTCTTGTGTATCGGTCGATATGAGTTTTAATAGACCTAAAAAAATAATATTGACCTTTGCCTTCGGCGGCAGTCAATATAATTTTGTTTAGGTCTATTAAAACTCATATCTACCTCTATAAAAGACTATTTAATTGTATAGAATCAAATGATAGTAGATTTTGAAAATTTTCACCTACACAACCAAGCAAAAATCCAGGCTTATGGATGCTGCAAATCAAATTTTAGAATCAGTGTTCACTTCCCTGCCTCCTGTCTAAAAATCAAATAAACACAATAATCCATATATAAATAAGAGAAGTCAGAGCCTTTAAAGTCACAAATTGACAAAAAATGTACCATAAAAATGTTTTTAAAATTTTAAATTCTTATTCCAAAATTAATTCATATATAAAGAACAGCAATAAAGTTCTATTTATTCTGTTGTGTTCTAGTGTTGCATAGATTTGTCTCATCTAGATAGACCTTTTGTGGTTCCTAAAAAGTCAAAAGGAGCAGAAATCCTGCATCTGGCTTGTGAGAATTATTGGTATATTTTATTGATAAATATATATAATAGAATTTGACATGAAATCATGTTGGGCAGGAAATCAAAAACAGGAATATGGATACTGAGAAGTATTGATACATGTAATTATAAATAATTATATATCTAATAGAATATGACATGAAACATTGTAAAGCAGGATGTAAAAAAAGGCAGAAAAATGTAGATACAAATTATTAGTTCCCACTTTTCTGTGTTAATATCTCTACTCACAATCAATATAACTTTATTGACTACATGGTAAAACTTTCCAAAAGGCCTTCATCTATAATTAAGGAACAAAGAAAGCATCCTTACTTTGTCACTTTTCATTAATTCTATTGCCATTTTACAAACTATCGCAATCTATTTTCTTTTATAAATTGTAAGTATTGTGTGAAAGTTATAGCAACCTATGAACAAACTGTAAGTTCAATGTTTTAATTCTGTAGGATTTATAAATCAAATTTGTCAGATTCCATTATTTTTCCATTACTTAATGATGATAGATTACTGAATTATTTCTGGTAAAGTGCCATTTATGCTAAAAAAAATCCTTATTTTCTAGAAAATCAGGACAAAAATACAGTAAAATATTGATTATCTATAAACCTCAAGAACTAGAATACTAGTCAAATTTTACAGTTATAATAGTACCATGGTATAATGCTCTGGTCTGATAACATATTTCTATGAGATTATCTTCTTCGCATGGCTTTTTTTACATTTTTGTTTATAACCTGTATATTTTTATCCCCACACTTTGAATGAAGTTCTGTGATATTTGTAATCAGTCCGTCTGTCGGTCCTTCTGTCTGTTCGTTAGATAATCTTGTCTCCAGAACTCCTCGTTCAGTTTTAATATCATGCATTTAATTTCTATACAGTATTGTCACAAACTGTATGTAGATGCACAATAAGGTTTTAGAATTTTGATTTTCAAAAATAGGGGTCGAATTTCGAAAATTGGAAATTTAAACTTGTGACCTAAACTCCTCATTCCTTAGGATTAAGGGTAAAGTTAGGGTTAGGGGTAAGGTTAGGGTTATGGTTAGAGTTAGGGTAATGATAGGGTTTTGGGTAAGGTTAGGGTTAGGCTTAAGGTTGGGTTTAGGGTTAGGAATAAGGTTAGGGTTAGGGGTAAGGTTAGGGTAAGGGAGAACTGTGACATATGAATCAAATTCAAGAATTGGAGAAGTATCTCAGATTTAAAAAAAAATCTCGCGATATATTATCCTTATGTCAATTTATCAAGATGGCTCTTAATACTAATAAAGAAATATAGAAAAGAAAAATTGCTAGTCTCCTTTGAAGCATATGATAAATGCCCAGCAGAGCTTTAATAAAAACAGCAAGAAAACATTGTTTTTGAAACATCGTTGCTGGAGATACTTGAAATTAAGGACTATACAGGCATCTCATAGAATTGCAAGGCAAACAAAAACATCTGTAATCATCTAATATTTATAAGTTCTCTTATCATTAAAATATGATTGTACATATATACAGATTTTTTTAATATAGTTTCATGAATTTTATGAAATGTTTACATTTCATATTATGAAACCACATATTATCTGATTCTGATTGTGTAAATAAATTATTAAGAAACAGTTAGACATTTAGTGATTTGTTAAATTACTGATAGACTGAAAAATTGAATTGAATGAACATATTGTTAAAATTATCAATATTTCATGTTGACATATTTAATAATGAGTCTGTTACCAATATGATCTATACCAATTATATTGTACTTTATGTAAGGTTATCTGTACTTTACTGTTTTTGATAAATACATTCTTCCTTTGGTTTGATTTGCTAGTTTGAGGACAGGGAATTTTTGACTGTGTTCCCAAAATCAAGCATTCAATTAAAACTAGTATATCCCTGTACTGCTCTTGTGTTTTTGAAATCAATACAATCCAAACTAGTGCTGTTGCTATAGTGATTCAAAATATATATGGTTGTTAAGTAGAAATCACAAATAAAGTAGTCTTCTGGGAAATTTACTAAAATTGGAATCACAAATTTTGAAATTCATCTGATCTAGATTAGTCTTAAAACTAATATGATCCAAAAAATCTATAGTTGCTAAGTAAAATTCCCAAAATAATAGTCTTAGATACTTTCAGGAAATTTACTGAAATTGGAAACACATATTTTTGAAATCCAAACAATTCAAACTACCGGTAGTGCTGTTGGTATAGTGATTCCAAATGTATATGGTTGCTAAGTAAACTAGTCTGAGTCTTTCAGGAAATTTACCAAAATTGGAATCACATATTTTTGAGATCCAAATTATCCTGATAAGTCTTAAAGCTAACAGGAAAAAAAAATTTATAGTTCCTAAGTAAAATTCCATAAAATAATAGTCTTAGACACTTTGAGGAAAGTTACCAAAATTGGAATCGCATATTTTTGACATCTAGATGATCTTAATATGTGTTACTGCTGATGTGATCCAGAAAATACATGGTTTTTTGTCAAAATTAAAAAAAAAAGGTCTTTGAGACTTCCAGGAATTTACCAAAGTTTGAAGTGCAAAAACAATTCTGAAACCTTTAGCACAATCTACCATTGTGGTACAGTTAGTGATCCAACTTTTAGTTCCGTATTTCAGATAACATTAGAGGAGTTGCTTGACAAAGGAATACTGTATCCTAAGGCCACCATGTAGCTCGGCTCCCAGGGGCACTATTCAAATTCCGAAATCTTTGGCACAGTCTACATTGACTGGGCAATTACTAAGCCAACTTTCAGTTCCGTATTCCAAATAACCTGAGAGGAGTTGTGTAACAAAGCAATTATGTACCCTTAGGCTCCCTTTGAAGCCCGGCCCCCAGGGACGCTATTCAAAATGCACAGTCCCCACACACAGTGCAATCAATGACCCAAGTTTCATCTTTTTACAACCAGTGGTTACTAAGATTATCCTGGACATTACTAACATACGTACGTACGTTAGCTGAACAGCAAAACATAATACTCGCACTTCGCTGAAGTGCGGGGATAATAAACATGCATTGTGAACACCTTACTGAAATCAGATTTCTCTTCCTAACTACCATAAATCAAAATTTTGCCGTCCCATTTTTTAGGACAGGGACAGAAGTTAAAATAAACAGACTAAAAGTTAATTATTGAAATTTTTGCACTGGTGATGTAAATTTTAATTTGTAATAGATCTATTTTAGTCATGTTCATTTAAACTTTTTAGGCAGATCATATAAATAGCCGTAAATCGTGTAGTTTTTCACCTTCTGAGTGCAGTCTCATGGAAGTTTGCAAGTTTAATCCAGTGAGTTAAAAAGACTTCAGTATTGATATTTGCTGCTTCTTCACACAGCACTGAAGAGTATGTGTAAAGACTGGTCAGCATGGAATCAATATAATGTGTTTGGTTATATGTTTTCAGCAGGCTGTAACGTCGTGTTAGTCTAGTTCAAAGCAAAAAATATCACATCAACAAGTGTATGTAATAATTCCCACTGGATGTTAAACAACATACAATCAATCAATGATGTATGTATTCGGTCTCAAGCATATATCCACTATGTGCATTCTAAGAGGATTATGTAGGGGGATTTGGACACCAGTGAACAAAAGAGGATTGTATAGGTGGATTTGGACACAAGTGAACAAAAGAGGATTGTGTAGGTGGATTTGGACACAAGTGAACAAAAGAGGATTGTGTAGGTGGATTTGAACACCAGTGAACAAAAGAGGATTGTGTAGGGGGATTTGGACACAAGTGAACAAAAGAGGATTGTGTAGTGTGATTTGGACACCAGTGAACAAAAGAGGATTGTGTAGGGGGATTTGGACACCAGTGAACAAAAGAGGATTGTGTAGGTGGATTTGGACACAAGTGAACAAAAGAGGATTGTGTAGGTGGATTTGGACACAAGTGAACAAAAGAGGATTGTGTAGGTGGATTTGGACACAAGTGAACAAAAGAGGATTGTGTAGTGTGATTTGGACACAAGTGAACAAAAGAGGATTGTCTAGGGGGATTTGGACACCAGTGAACAAAAGAGGATTGTGTAGGTGGATTTGGACACAAGTGAACAAAAGAGGATTGTGTAGTGTGATTTGGACACCAGTGAACAAAAGAGGATTGTGTAGGGGGATTTGGACATCAGTGAACAAAAAAATAAAAATGTCATTCATGATGAACAAAATATAAGAATTTGGCCTGCATGTTGCATTTTTCTCAGTTTGCCTGAAACATGATGGCCATTTAAATTAAAAATTACCAAAAAATATTGCACAAAAATAATCTTGTTCCAACCTCTTCTTACCTACTTTATAAAAACAAATATTCAAATAAAACAGTATTACAAACAATGTAAGGTATACATGTATATATATAGTAGACAATTTAGTAAAGTTTAAGTGTTGACAAATTATTTGATTCGTGTCTGTTTGATACAGATATAGATTGGACGTGTAGAAAGCTGATATAAAAAAGGTTTATGACGGTTATTAAAGGCATCATACAACAAATTACTCTGTATAAAATGATTACATATTGCATTTCTATAAAAGAAATTATAGTCAGATGAATTTCATATGAGCTATCATATTTCCAGCGATCCCTCGGATACGTAACTCATTAATAGTCAAAATCATAAATCTAGGATCTCATTTTATTTTATCTTATATGGCTTCAACAGTATGTCTCGAATCTTCGTTTTATTGCAATTCCCTGTGATCAATCATAGAAAATTTGATTAAATTGGAACCGATGACATTTGTGTAAAGAGGATAGTATTATAAAGAAATATAATATGCCAAAATGAAAATCATCATTATATGTAAATGAATAGAATTATATTGTACCCTATTGAAGACGCCTTGTTGATTTTGTTGGTTTATTAATTTCAAGTGATAAAGTACATTTGCTATGTATATATAAGAATTGTATTTTATATTGAATATAAAGAGAGATTCTTTACAGGCCATAAGATTATCTAACACAACAATTTTTGTGGATTTGGTGGACAGATAAATCCCTAAATTCAAGAACTCAACAAATTATGAATTGTTCTTACAATATTTTGATTAAGCTCTGAATTGTCGTATATGTATACACGTTGAAATTAATCATTGATTACAGTTTTATTTATTGCGAAACATGCGACAGGGTTGTAATCGCAATAATTTAAACTCGCATTTTGGAATTTTTTATATGAATGATGCGGGATTTTTCTCAATATCGCAAACAATAAAATTGCATTTTGGTCTAAAATCGCAATAATAAACGCACACAATAATTTCTGAATTTACAGTATGTATAAGTTGAAATTAATCATTAATTACCCTTCAAATGAAATCTGTCTGACTTAAAATTGTTTATTTACCCTCAGTTTTCTGTCATATAACTGCAGTTGTCTACAATTTTCTGCCAATCAAGTAACTACTCAGCTTTTAATAATTTAGGTCTAGGGTTGCTTAGGAATTCCATCTTATGCACTGATAAAGTATGATAAAAATCAAGATATCTGGTTTATTACATGGTATAGATGGAAAAAAAATGATGTGGAGAAGATTCTACAGGTCTGAAATTATTGCAAAGGCACTGCTTGATGGTGTGGGTTTATATAAGTATTTCTAATATCATTAGGGCCTGTAAGTGATTAATGTCAGAAATCAAGCTGTATAAAATAATACCTTTTAGAAGGTTTGGAATCCTGTGGTAATGAATGATCCAGGATTAAGTCTAAAATATTTCTCGATTACATGGAGAACAATATGTATTGTCCTACTGTTTAAGTTATCTCACATGTGTCGAATTGAGACAGTGATGTCATGCTGTCACTATTGTGTGAGCATGATTTCATACCCCTTGACAGAACAGTGCACCATTTTCGGAGCCATGAGTAAAAATATTTAGAAGTTTAAATCTTTCATTGAAAGTTATATTATAACCAGTAGCAAAATAAAACACACAAAAATCTCTATACGGAAAATCAACTCGCCCATAAGTACATTCCGTTTATTATGATGTTATAAAAAGGGAAGTAACTCGCTAAAATAA
This sequence comes from Mytilisepta virgata, assembly GCA_028015205.1. NCBI lineage: Eukaryota > Metazoa > Mollusca > Bivalvia > Mytilida > Mytilidae > Mytilisepta > Mytilisepta virgata. The sequence goes on from CM051516.1 coordinate 42,903,057, forward strand.
AAATAAAAAGTGCAGCTTGGTGACTATTTTGCTTATATTTGAAAGCCAGCCATGGTAAGAAAAAGAAAGCCCAAGATAGAGAAATCTCAGAACCCACAGCTAAGATTTAAACTGTCTCTGACTCGGCAAGCCTCAGGTGGCAGAGACTTCTCAATCTTGCACTTTCACAGGTGTAAGATTCTATATTTTACATTTTACTTATAAGTACATTTAAACTTAATTTGATATCTTTTTTTTTTTTTTTGGAAAAAATGTACACATACATGTATGAACACCTTTCCCTTACCTCATCTTTTACCTTCAACTTGCCAAAAAAAAAAAAGAAAGATAAGATTTAAGTTTAACAATATACTTAATAGTTTGTGTGTCTCTTGAGTAAATCACATCATTCTATCACCATATATGGTAATAATTAGCATCTCCACCACATAAATCAGAGTTTTTTGTGACGTATTGTATATCACTGAGAGTCCAAGGATTTTCTTTGTCCATCAATTACTTTATATTCTTGAAAGATTGAAATTGTATTGGAGACCAGCAGGTCAGGATCATTAGAAGGCCAACATGTCTAGGTTGTATTGATGAATCTAAAATATCATTGGTACCGGAGTTAAGAAAGCTTTCTTGTATAGCAATATTATCATTGCAGTTAAAGTGGTAGGAAGAACTGGATGTTTTTGGTAAAAATGAATGAGCCTTAAAACTTAGGACATAAGCAGAAAACTTCTGAACAACAACAATAAATGTAAAGCACAGTTTCCTGACTTTTAGTATTAGGTTTTAGCTTTCTCATTAACCACATTTTATATTAAAAAATTTTGCAAAAATTTGATGATAACTGGATAGAAGTAACTTACACTCCATATAAGAATCTTTCGTTATTATTCATGCATGTTTTTACAAGATAAAGACAGTGTTATAACATGCAATCACATAAGACATCTCAAAATGTCTTATGGCCAGGACTTGGTTATCGCATAACTTTTGCAGTACACATTATGTACCATCACCATGTAATATTTTTCGGCATATGATATGGGCATGGCTAATTTTTCTCATGTGATTTGCCATAATTGACATAAGTATTTTCAGAACAATTGACTATATCAGCATTTATGGTTTACATTGAAATTGGTTTTAAAATATTACTTATAAATACTTATTATGGTGAATTTTTAATAATGACTGTTCAGTTTTCTTTTGTGGATGAGTGAATTGAAAATTTGGTGTTAAACATTTAATGATGAGTTTAAGCAGATATAGAACAATGTCCTTTAAGTGACATAATGGATATTATGCAACATTTATGTAAGTGTAACCGTGTCTGCCCTGTCTGATTGTGTTCCTTAGGGAATCTTACATTGATTTACAAAGAATATTAGTGTAAAAGGAAATTCATGTTTATTGTATCTACAAGAGAAATCATCTTTTCAGTTACTATTCATGTATTCACAAAGTAGTAAGGTTTATCTACAGACTTAATTTGTTGATATAACCTCACACCTGCTTCTGACTCAAGAGCATTATCAATATCTATGAAAGAATTCCACTTAGTTTGTTGTAAGATCTTCTGGACATGAGGTGAAAGTTTTTGGCCAACATTTAAGAGTTCGAAATCAATTTGAGATGAAGAACAGCAATAAAATCAGTGTTCCTTTGCTTGTCTTTTTGTCATGTATAAAAAAGGATTCTCTCTTACGTTGGAACCTATTAAGAGACCATCAATTTTAAAATCAAGAAGTGGTCATTTAAGTTTTTCTTTTGAAAGAGGTTTGTTTTATATGGAATTAAAAGAGTCGTGAGATCTGCCTCGTAAACAAGTTACACTGCACTGATTAATGTCCTTTTTATGCTTTGATTGTTTACTGGGTAATTTACTGTTACATGTGAAGGTAAAATTAAACTCTATATTTATAAACTATTGAAGATGTCTTCCTGCGGACTGTGATCTTGTGAGGTAGCATGTTAAAAATTTGGCTCAGCTTGTCAGTCTTAAGTACAACGCAGGGTTCATATTCATATCATATCAACATGTTCTCGTCCTGATATTCATTGCATAATTGCCAATGGGCATTAAGCAATATCCATCATCTATATTTTTAGTAAACATAATGTCTCCCATCAATATGATATTCCTGGCCCTCTTTGCACAAAATGTTGTATTATTATGATTAATTGTATGTCTTAGCATGCATATAATGTTAGGCAAAGATGGCATAGTTATGACAAATTGTAGAAGCAGGGGCCTGATCCTATAGAGTTATAAAGAAAGATTCCTTAGGGCAAATTCCTTAGGTCCTTTGGGGTCTACAAACGAGAAATCCAACCAAAACATGAAATAAGACTTTTGAGTTTGACAAATTCAAACTCAGTATAAGTAAAATACAGAAATGGTCTACAAATATATAATTTATTTGTACTTGATACAATGGAGAGGAGAAGACTCCCTTGCCTAATGGTCACTTTTGTTCATGTCTAAATTTGATACATGCTGTATATTGTCTAATGTCTTTCTTCAGTTCTGTTTGATGATATTGTCACTGAAATAACTTATAAGTCCTCTGAAAAAAATTGTATTTTTTTTTGCTAATATATACATAGATGTTATAGACAGTATGGTTTTCTGTTGTGGTTTAGTAACAAGACATTATAAGGCTAATTGCTTTGTCTAATAGTCCTGTCTGATAGGTAATCAATGTCTGTTTATGACACTGATGCAGTGTAAATATCATCAGGACATTACTCCGATATATATATATATACAGTTTTCGAGTTAGTACATGTTGGAAATATTATATGAGGTAATGCCAATTCAAGTTAATTAATAGATTATAATCCATGCCCATCCCTTGAAAATTTGCCGCCCCCCAAATTTTTTATTTTTCCAGAATTTTGTTTGTTAATTTGTCTAATTCCCATAAATTCATTGAAAGAAAGAGTTTTTAATGATATTAAAACAATATTTGACATATACAGTGAGTTATTTATGAGTGGCCAAATTGACCACAAGTCTATCCCTGACCTGCATTCAGCAAGAGTTTCCACCATATTGGCCTTGTCAAGCATGGAAAAATGAAGAATAAAATCATATTTTGTAAAATCTACCGATTGGCCTAACAAGAAATTTACAGTATTCAGAATGGCCTGTTTGGTTGAGGGGTCTTAAGGTTGCTTTTCAAAGCTTCTACTGGCCTATGAACACTGAAGTTTATAAAACTAAGATATTGCTAATACATGTACAGTCAAATGTGCTTTAAAGGGCACTATGAAAAGCCTATTATACACAGGTTTGACTGTATTTCATATGTCTGTCCACTGTTATACTGATGTGATTTAGTCCTCTCATATCAACAGAAATTATCACTAGTCATGGGGAGGTTATTCTACTCTTACATATTAAAGGGTGTATCAATATGGAAATAAAGAATTTTCTGCCCTTTTGTCATGTATAGTGATTGGTAACAGAAACATACTAATTTTAAATTGATGGATGAGTGTACTAAAGAAGGCTCTTTTTTAAGAGAGTTTTTTTTGCTAAAATCTGATTGACAGCTGTATCTACTAAAATCATATTGACAGATAGATGATTATACTAAATTCAGATTGACAGCTATTTGTACTAATGCTTATTGACAGCTATTTGTACAAATGCTTATTGACAGCTAAGTGTACTAATATTTGATTGACAGTTAGTTTATTCATTTATAGTTGATTACGAATCAAGTTATACCCATTTATGCTACCTGACTTAGTTGAGAGTGTGGCCCTCTTACAATGTAGTAGCACTTTAGCCTACTCTTTTTTCAACATCTACACAGGAGTCTTTAATTTGCTATGGGTGTTGGTCTCCCCTCTAACTGGAGATCCTTTTTTGATCCGATATACTAGTATCTGACATCAATTGACAGCAGTGTATACTGTTGACTAAAATGTATTATATTAACTACAGGCCATCTGCCATTATTTGTCCTTTCTCAGTCATTAGAACTATAATGTTATCTGCTATTATTTGTAATATTTTATCCATAATAGAGTACAATGGGTATGAATTATTAATATTCAGTATTGGTTAGATTTGCAAATAACTGATAGAAATAATTCTAAATATATGATTCTTGTTGACATATATTTCTAAAAGCAACTATTTCTAACAAAAATTCTTACATAAGGTCACCCATAGTTACTAATGTTGCATGGGTAGAATCTGTGATTATATCAGTGAGTTTGGTGTTCTTTCACTTTTATTTTTTTCACACACCCTTTCTTCGTCCATTTCGCTGAACTAGTATGCATTATAGTTTAGGGGCCAGCTGAAGCCTACCTCAGGATTTTCTCGCTGAATTGAAGACCCATTGGTAGCATGAGGCTGTTTTCTTCTCTTTGGTCGGGTAATTGTCTCTTTGACACATTCCCCGTTTCCATTCTCTATTCTGCCTATAGGGTTTTGCATCAAGAATTAATCCACCATATCCAATATCATATTTTGATATCAACAGTTGACGTTCTCTCTCATAGTTAATTGTACCATACTTGTAGGTATGTATATGGATAACCATTTTCAGCATCTGACCATGTTTGAGTTATGGCCCCTGATTTATGTCTATATGATTGTAGGTTTGTCATTTCAGTCGTTATTGTCTATCAATTTTCCTGCACAGTAAGACAAATAGTAATATCTATGACAGGACCTGCAATATTAATTGAAGATCCCAAAAAGAAATAAAAGGAAGTAAATGCTGATGAGACAACGTAGAAACCGAAGAAAGTACAGACTTCATCAGAGTATAGTTACTCATATTTCAGTTCCATTATATTTTAATGTTGGATTTCAAGTGATGAATTTGAATCAAAAGAAAATTACAGAAAAGCAGCCACTAATCATCTTTCCAAATTTATTTCAATGTACATAATTTTTTGTTTCAGGAAAAGTTTACAATGTGACACCTTACATGGAGTATCATCCTGGTGGTATTGATGAACTGATGAGAGGAGCAGGGAAAGATGGCACACAACTTTTTGATGAGGTAAAATTATAAACATTAGTAGATATCCATAGGCCAGCAAGCAGATTTAATTTGCTATCAAATTTATCAAAACTTCAAACTAGTCTGTAACTGTCAGAGTCTTTAGTGTTCAGATGATCAAAGTTTTAAATGCTATTAGTTTGGTTTATTTTCATAGTCTCAGTTTTGCTGTTTAACGATAATCTTTTATCTCAAATTACTAAATTTGCTATTTTGAAATTTTCTATCAGTATTGCAATATGAAAGAGGTATCTTGTTGAATAAATGTACTTCAATCTTTTTTCCTCTACAATTTTCCCGAAACTGCAAGCTTATGAAATATAATGAATTTACAATATTCAATATTATCTCACTTCATGCAGAGGAGCCAACAGATTTTGATATAAAGCTTATCTCAGAATATTGAAAGGCAGATAAATAGAATCACTGTGATACATTCCTTTTATCTTTTGTATCTGAAAAATTAATTTAAACAGATAAAAAACATATTCAGTCCTATAAATCTTTTCATTAAAATTTATTGTGCTACTTTATTTTTAAACTACCTCATGGTCTCATGGTAGCTAGCTAGCCTGCTATCCTTGAGTGCAGAAAGTGTGTTCAATCCTTAACAGGGTCAAACTGTAGACTTTAAAATTTGGTATCTGCTGCTTCTTCGCCAAGCATTTTGGAGTGAACACAAAGACTCGTTGGCTAGGAGTCAGAATAGTGGGCTAGCACATTGAAAATCCAGCTCAGTGTGTTGTTTTAGTACAATGCAAGGTTCATATTCCCATCACATCAGCATGTTCGTGTCCTTGAATGCATGTAATAATTGACAATAGACATATAATTCATCCATCCATCAACTCATGTTTATAGTAAATACAGACTACAATGAAAACTCTGACTGAAGAACCACAAATACATATTATATATCTATAAATAAAACACCCATGAAATTTGTCAGTATACTCAAAACAACAACTTTTCACTAATCCACAAAATTAATCGACATTAAAAGTATCTAAGCACTTTTAGTTCCTTTTATCCTCAGATTTCTATAAAAATTAGGTGACAGAGTACTATTCTAGATCAAATAAACTATTAATATTGGAATTGAGATTTCTGAGTTTCTTTTGAACCCCACTGTTAATTAAATATTGATGTGAAGACAAGGTAATAAAGTTACAATTGTAACAGACACATCCAAGTCATTAAGTTCTGTTGATACAGTGTCTTTAGATCAAACAAGCTTTCTTGGCTTTTTGTTATTTACATGATTTTAGAAGTATTTGTTTATCATCTAAGCAGACTTCAGTTTCAGAGTAAATTAAGTTTCTTTGTTGATCTAAAGTGAGGTAATTATTTATTTCATCTGTCTCGAACTGTTTGATTACAAATATTCTAGGAAAGTAAATGAAGAAAAATTAGTAAATTATGGGTTTATTGCATTTGGAATTCCATTTTGAAATTGACAGGCAAATAATGACAGTAGATATCTGAATTTATTATTGTGTGTAATTTGTCACATATGTCTAAAACTTCGGGGCAGATGTGACATGATCAAGGTTCGGCAAAGAATTATGTTTAAATCGGTGCTATGGGTCTTGAACTTGTAATAATGTATAATATGTTTCTATGTGTTGAAAACTTCACTGTGATTTTAAGGTGAGGAACTGCAATTGAGATATTAATGTCTTATACTTGGATTTTTAATCTGTGGATTTTGTCTGTAGAATTTGTCAACCCTATTTTCCCATAATGTTCTGATTATAACTTTATGCCTTAACTTCACATTACACAATGAATTTTGTCTGATTGACGCATACTTCAGATTCTAAGTTTGTTTGAGGTATATCATCATAATAGATCTTCACCGTAAATTATATTGCTTTTTGACCAAAAATGAATTTAACCAAAAGTTTAAAGAATGAATTAGGTATATAGATCTTTCTCGAATTGAAAAACACTTCATTGTTTGTATGCGGCATCCATGAAAATTGCCATTAGTTGTATAGAACATACGGGAAATTTGGAAGAATTACACAGTCATTTAAAGATACTAATGAATTTGTGAATATAAGAGCTTCTATAAAAAGGTTTACTTTCATAACAACTAAGTGAAATTATTGTCACTCAGATTTAATAAGAATTACAGTTAGAGAGATTTTTGTTTAAATTTGTTTTGTTATTATCTATGATATTCTGAAACTACAGCACATAAATAGAAAAAAACTCTTAAATGTAATTCAGATAAACATAGCAGTTAAGCATGGTTTACATATAATATTGCATGCTTTAACCTGGAACCCTCCAGACTACAGTCTACTGAGAAAATGAAGCATAGGTAATGGAAGGTGGTTGTTATGTCAATATAAACAAGAGAAACCGGTTAATTACACTTAAAAAATTACTTGCTAGCACTAGTAGTTGTATTGGTTTATAAACTGAATTATCCAATCATTGTGTGCTTGGTAGTTTTTAGCCACTGAAGCTGTAAATTGAATATTTTTTAGGTTCACAAGTGGGTCAATTTTGAGTCGATGTTAGAGAAATGTTTTATTGGAAAATTGAAAGTTATTACTCCAGTTCACAAAAGAGGTGAGAAATAATTTGCTAAGATATGTTGTTTGTGCTGTTAGAAAATAAAACCTTAATTTCCCCCAGCCTCAAGCTCGTATAAAAAATTTGTTCATTTTAGAAATAAAGCTTGCAGATCATTGCAGTGCTATTTACTCAGCACTGTAGACATTTTTGAAGTACAAATTTTTAGTGGCAGTGACGATGGAAAATCTGGTTGGCTATCAGTCATACAGCTTCTTCTTTAAAATGTCAAAGTTTTGTGCAGTGGATTCCAATACTCACTATCTGGATATGACAATTCAAACTAATTTTACAAAATTCTTTAAGATAACCTTATATCAAGCTTAATCAAGTTTTCAGTAAATGAATTAATGTAGAAAAGGTTATAATTTGACATAGCAAAGATTCATCAATTATAACTTGGTGTTTGTAATATATCCCTTGAGTCTTCCACAGCTCTATACCAAGAACAAGTACCCTTGGTATATATATTATAGAAAACTTGAGCAACATACCACATGTATGCTTTTGATAAAAGTAATCAGAAAAACTGATAAAACTCTTGTAGAGCTATATAGTTCACAGTAAATTTGATAGATGTAGTGTTTCAAACTGTTATATCAATCAGTATATATCTAAATATATTTTGAATAATGTTTTTTAAAGTTCTGATTTGATAAACACAGATCAGTATGTATTCTTACTCTATGATACTTCTTGTAACAGTTTCTCATACTGAAAATGTAATGATTTTAGAGTTTTCATTTGTTTCTTAAAGTTTTCACATTTACAGTAACCTGATCCAAATTGGATCTCTTTTTTTGCAGAGTGTTCATCATTGCATTACCTCTTTTGGTTTCAAAAAGAATAAAAACATTCTGCACAGGGTAATGTCTTAATTTCATTTATGTTTATATGTGAAGTTTTAAATGCAACAAAATCCTCACATATGATTTAAGTCATATCAGAACAATTAGACCCAAATATTATTAATTTCTAACAATAAAATAATAGGCTTTGAATATTTGAAATAAGTACATGTACTTTCTTCATTTACAAAAACAACTATTATTATACTTTACTATAGCAACTACTGGTAAAATAACTACGTTGTTTTTAGCATGCAAATCAAATAACTCCAGTTTTTCTCCGCCAGCGGGAAATAACCTGTTATTTTGCTCTCATCGATTCACGCGATAATCAATGAGAGCAAAATAACTCTCTTGCGAGAATCAACGAGAGCGTAATAACTGATATTTTGTCCAGGCGTTTAGTTCAGTATAATAATAACGTTATGTCCTTCAGAGGGTGGTAATATCCATAGTTATTAAATCTCGAAAGGGTTATTTTTCCTTGGGTCAGAGGACCACGGAAAAATAACCCTTCCTCGATTTAATAATTGTGTATATTACCTTTTTCTGAAGGCCATAATTGTATATTATTACAAGCATAGAACTTTGAAATTCAATTTAGTAGCTGAATAGTCTAGGTAGTTAGTACTAGCCTTTTAACACATTGGCTGTGAGTTTCAATCCAAATGGTGAAAATTTGTGTTTGAATCCAATCTTACTTGACAAGGATTGCTAGATTTCCTGCCATAGGTTGATGGTCCTCTCTGGGTACTCCAGTGTCCCGTACCAATATAATCTGGCCACCACGATATAACCAACAAGATTTTCTGCTCTAGGTCTGTGGTCCTCTCTTGGTACTCCAGCTTTCCGTACCAATATAAACTGGCCACCAGATTTGGCATAAAACTCAATAAATCAAAGTGATTATATTCTGATAACTAAGACTTGTTGTAAACCTGTTGAAGTTTTAAGCCTTTTTGTAAATTAAAGTATATTTTCTTGCTCATATACATAAATCATGATGATTTCAATACAACTGCAGTAAAAAGTTTCAGATGAAAGAAAAAATTATCAGTATTACTACATTGGTCTGTGTGACTATTGTCATATCATTCCCTAAAGAGTTTAAATCCTAAAATATGATTTTAGATCAAATGAATTGTTCATTTTATGATGGCTCTATTTATGAATAATATATGCTGGTGGGCAATTTATGTTTTCAGTGCAAAACTTGAAAGGTAAGATAAAACAATTTTTATGCAATAATATAAGCTTTGCTATTATTAGTCATTAGTCAAACTCAAAATGTCAAAATTGTAAGCATGTCTAAGTATTTTGGTTATTAACATGGTCCAAAGGGACATACCTTTTGAGCTTGCTAATAACTAAAAACATGTAATTGCTTTTTGTACTTGTATCCTGTTTTAATGTGCTTTGTTATCGGTCCATTGAGTTTATAGTTACATAATTATGTATCTTCTACGAAACTCCGGATCCATTGCCGAGAAAACTGAAACTGTGTAAAGCATCTATATAAAGAAAGTTCTTTTGTTATATTGGCATATTGAGTTTCAAAGTTGGACTTTGCTTAATTAGTCAAATTTCCAACAAAAAAAAGAAAAATATAAAAAAACAACACAGTTTTTCAACTAAAACATGATTATGGGCATCAATAGATTGCACTATTTGGAATTTCAGAATTTTTCCTTAATGTTCTAGAACTTAAAATTATTGTGGTATATGGAATATTATTGGAATATGGGAATAGGCAAATTAATGAGATTGACAGTCTCATATTCTGAACTGCTTGTTATTGATCCTGCTAAGTTTGATTAAGCTGAATACATTCATTAGTATAAAGATAGCCTGTACAGTTACTTTATAAATATGCTTTGGGGGCCTCAGTGGCCGAGTGGTCTAGGTAGTTCGTCACGACTACTAATGATCACTAGCTGGTCAACACCGAGGTCATGAGTTCGAATCCTATCTTGTGGTGAGGTGTGTTCGACTCCGATCTCAATTGACAAGGATGCCAATTTTCCTACGAAGATTTTTGTTTTTCTACTGGTACTCCGGCTTCCTCCACCTATAAAAACTGGCCACCGTGAAATAGTCAAATGTGCTGAAAAAGGCATATAACCTCAACTAAACAAATAAATATGCTTTGCCAGAGGAATTTGCTTTTTGAATAATTTGCTTTATTGTGTAAAAATTGTAGTGGGGCCACAATATATTAATTCTTCAATTTTCATCGAAATTTGGTGTTTTTTTTTTTTAAATCATGTCATTCATATGTTGAGGGCAGTTATTTGTTTTTGTTGAAATGTTACGTAATTGTCTTTGTTTGTTTTTTGAATGATGAATGGTCAGTTTGATGGTTGATTAAATCTTGAAAAGTGGTTTTCTTTTTGTCACTAACATTGCATCCATAAATAGGTGATACTCCATGGTTTATTGAGCAGATGACAAGCATCATGTTAGCATCATATGTACAAACAATTGCAGCAAATGAAAGAGAATAAAAAACAAAGTCATTGCTGGTTTTCAAGAACAGTTACAAAATAATTTAATCATGTAACTTTTAATTAATGAATTATTTATTGATTAAGTCATGGATAAAATCCTATTAATTCATTATGGACCATTGCTTAGTCATTTAACAACAAACAATCTTCTGAATCATTAAAAAATATCTTTGTATAATTCAGATTTTTTTAGTGTCAAAACAAGTCACAATAATTAATACATTACTTGTTAGCACTTGCTTTGTTCAGTTTTCAAACATTATTATGATAAGCAGTTTGAAATACTCGGAAGTTAAAGGAACATTTGATAGAAGGGATATATGCCGGTAATTAAGTTCAGGTTGGCATAACTCTAATATCCTGCAATATAAAAGAATCAGATTTTTGTCTCGTCTGCAACGAAAAGTCACGAAGGCAAGAGATAGGTACATTCTGGTGGCGGCGGCGTAAACTTTTGTAAAACTTTAATAACTTTGCACATGTAATACCTACAATTAAGATTTATGGTCCACAAGGCAGCTTATCGTATAAGGTTTGCTGCAGTATACTTGTCTTGTGACCCTGACCTCATTTTCATGGTTCACTGATTCATAAACGTGAATTTAAAATCTGCATCCAAGTTTTGTGGTTAAATCCATTTCTTAGCAACTGTAATACCTAGGCCAACCATATTTGGTCTATAGATAGTTCTTAGTGGGTAGATGCCAGTCTAACATCTGGCTTGGGACCTTGACCTCAATTTCATGCTCGACTGACTTTGTAAATTTTTCGTGGTTAAGTCCATTTCTCAGCAACTAGAATACCTAAACCCAACATATTTGGTCAATAGATAGTTCTTGGTGGGTACATGTCAATCTGACACCTGGTTTGGGACCTTGACCTCAATTTCATGCTTGAGTGACTTTGTCACTTTTTCATTGTTAAGTCCATTTCTCAGAAACTAATACCTAGACCCACTGTATTTGGTCTATTGATAGTTCTTGATGACACTTGCCTCTGGACCTTGACCTCAATTTCATGGTTGAGTGACTTTCATCCAAATTTCTTGGTTAAGTCCATTTTTCAACAACTGTAATACCTGGACCTACTGTATTTGGTCTATTGATAGTTCTTGGTGGGTACATGCCAGTCTGACACTTGTCTCTGGACCTTGACCTCAGTTGCATGCTTGAGTGACTTTCATCCAAATTTCTTGATTAAGTCCTTTTTTAAGCAACTGTAATACCTAGACCCAACAGTGTTTGGTCTACAGATAGTTCTTAGTGGGTACATGCAAGTCTGACACCTGTCTATGGACTTTGACCTCATTTTCAAGATAAGGTCCATTTCTCAGCAACTTTAATACCTAGACCCACCATATTTGGGTCAATATATACCGGTAGTTCTTAGTGGATACATATCGGTATGACACCTGCCTTTTGACCTTCACCTCAATTTCTTTTAACACATTTTCCTTTGACTTGCAAAATTTTGGGTATCAGATAATCATTATTCTGTGTTCTGTGTATTGTGGAATCCACAATATTTTGCAAGATTGTTATTAACAAGAATTTGTAAATTCTTACTTGTGTTCTTAACATTGAAAGTATAAAATTTTCATATCTAAATTTCAGATGGACCATCATCACAGAAGAAAACTGTACAATTAAATGGTAAGAAGTAAGAAATACATCATCACAATAAATAAAGCTCACATTTTAATTTTTGCTAGTAATAGTCTATTAAAATATATACTAAAATCATATAAATTTTTGTCAATAACCAGAGATTTGGAATAAGGAATGCTTGTATTAATTCCTGAAAATTCAGTAATACACTATCAGTCAATGTTTTGGGCTCACCTGAAACACTTTCACTTGATTTCCATTTCTGTTATTAATGTCTGTTCAGTTTTATATATGTATATGACAGATATAACAAATGTTCTTGATTATGTCATATGTTGTTGTTGTTATTGAATTTATTCTGGGCTTTTCCAAATTTTATAGTTTTTCCTTTTTGTATTTAGGTCCGTCATTAGCAGCATTGAAGCCTCCATCAGGACCACAGCCTCCAAGGTTTGTAGTTATATCTGACATTTAATTGTATCAATTATTACATTGATTATACTTCTACAACTTTAATTAGATTATGTAATTTAAATTTTTGTAATCTAGTCACAATGTGACTGAAATACAGTTGATATGCTGTCAGTACCATAATAAAAAGACAATTACCCCCATACTAGAATTTAGCAACACAAAATTAAATCATGTCAAACTTTAGTCAGTAAATCAAATAGTTCCAATCAAAAGAGTTTTCTAACTACTTTGTTATCCACATAAACCCACATAAACTGGTTTTCAATAATGTTTGTAAAATATCAATAAAATGGAAACTATGTTTTCTTTACTTTAGTTGTAATTACATAATTATTTCACTTTCCTTTATAGATGCATTGAATTTTTAATAAAAGCAGAATTTCCAGAAAATTTTTGTGTGTTTTATTCAATATTTTGCATAAAATATGACATCACAATTTACAAATGCAAACATCGTTGAACAAGTACAAGTCATCTCTCCAAAATTTCGACATTTAGGATATACAAAGTTTTATGGTACATAATATTAGGCCAAATAAAATAATATATGTGGTTCCCATTACCATATCTACTCTATTTTCTGGCACCAAGATTTTTGTAATTTTTCAAAAAGTACTTTTTTAGTCAGAATGTCTCTTCCCTAAACTCAATGTAAAAAAATATCCCTACCTACTACCAACCTACCCTATTTTTATGCCCCACTGACAAACGTGGATGGGGCATATAGAGTTACCCTTGTCTGTCCGCATTATGTGGTTAAGTTTTGCACTAAGGTTCATTTCTTTGGAACTAAGCATAATGTATCAATGAAACTTCATCAGTGGATGTGCCATGGGTAGTACTGAACGGTCATACAATAATTTTGGTTATTATGACATACATTTTATGCTTGAGCAACTCTGGTTAAGTTTTGCGTTTAGGTTCATTTCTTTGGAACTAAGCATAATGTATCAATGAAACCTTGGGTAGTACTGAGCAGTCATACAATAATTGGGTCATTATGACCTACATTTTACACTTGAGTGACTCTGGTTAAGTTTTGTGTTTATATGGATTTTAGGGTGGGGCATCCGTGTATTACAGACACAATTTCTAGTTTATCTTGATGTAACCGGAACTACACTTTAGTAAAGTTTTTCATCAAGAAATCAGTTCCTGAAGTATTGAATTATTTAACATTTGTACTATATATTTGCAGTGAAAGAATCATATATTGTAGTATGTAATGATGCTTATTTTATAGCATTATATATTGTTTTGTCTTTCCAGATTTGATTGGTTTCAGAGTACAGACACAGTGACATTAGTGATATATACTAAATATAAACATATGAGACGAGACTTTGTAGTAATACACAAGTCTGAATTAACTTTACTTTGTATGTTGTATATAGAGGATTATAACTATTTTGTACATATAGGTAAGATATACATGTTATTGATGACTTTCTTACATATTACATACAAAGGTGCACGTTTGGAGCAGAGTTAGACAACAGTGCATAGTAGTGAATATAGGAAAAGAGGAATTACATGCCTTTCACTATTTAGTTTGTTCCATTTATATAAAGAAGCAATGTCTTTATGTCTTATGTTACAATATAAGCATATGAATATATTCAAAATAAGGTTTATCTCCCCTTTTCTAGCTCACCTGACCCGAAGGATCATATGAGCTATTGCCATCACTTTGCATCTGTCTGTCTGTCTGTGCATCCATCCGTTTGTCCATCCATCTGTCCATTCATTCACATTTCACATTTTGAACTTCTTCTGGAGAACTGTTGAATGGATTGAAACAAAACATGGCACAAATATTCCTTACAAGATGCTGACTAAGTGTTGTTACTTTGGTGCCGATCAATCATCTAAATTGGCCGCTAGTGTTGGACTTAGTTTAACAAAGGACCCTATGGGAAATACATACAAAAATATTTTTCTAGAGAACTGCTGAATGGATTGAAACCAAACATGGCATGAATGTTCCATATGAGGTGCTGACCAAGTGGTGTTACTTTGTTGCCGATCCATCATCAAAGATGGCTGCCAGCGGTGAACTTACTTTAACATAGGACCCTATGGGAAATACATACAAAAATCTTCTTCTAGAGAACTGCTGAAAGGATTGAAACCAATGTTCCTTATGAGGTGCTGACCAAGTGTTGTTACTTTCGTAATGATCCGTCATCCAACGTGGCTGCCAGTAGGGGATTTAGTTTAACATTGGACCATATGGGAAATAAATACAATAATCTTCTTCTAGAGAACTGCTGAATGGATTGAAATCAAACATGGCATGAATGTTCCTTATGAGATGCTGACCAAGTGTTGTCACTTTGTTGTCGAACTGTCATCCAAGATGACCACCAGTAGGGGACTTAGTTAAACATAGGACCTTGTGTGAAATACATACAAACAGCTTCTTTTTGAAAATTACTGAATGGATTGAAACCAAACATGGCATGGATGTTAATCTCAAGGTCATTTGGCAATGAACAAATGGAAATATCAGGTGAATGATACAGGCTTCTGGGCAGGAGGTAGATATGTATTTCTCCCTGATGTTTACCTGACAGTTTTAATTAAAAAACTTTTCAAAATTACACTTTGAAGCAGTTTGTGACCAACACCTGAGACAAAAATTCATTTCTCTGATATATGCTGCTACACAGTATTAAAGTAAATTGATATTTCTTGCTCGTTCTAATACCATAGAAAATATATACCATGAATCTACTGGAAAAACAAAGAAAATATACAGATGAAATTTTGTATGCACATGAAATATGAATAATTGCTTTCGTCAAATATTGGTAGAAAAAGTGGTCAATATAGTTGCATGTTTCAAGTGATAAAACTCTAGTATCGTAAGATTGAACATTTTTCACACTGAAGAATGTCTGAATTTGATCTAGACAGTGAATGTCTGATTTGGACTCTATCAGGATACTCCAAAAATAAAAAGTGAAGTACGAGTTATCAGGACAAATGTCTGTTAGAATATATTGTGTGAAATTTTTAGACTTCTCTCTATAATTATTACTTTTGTACAATTTTGCAGAATTAGAAAATGATGTCAAAGATAATTATGATGGTAAGTTTTATCACATAATTATAATATTTATGCACGTAATATAGTTATTGTGTTCTATTGATACTGAGTGTAATAAATGGATATTTACAGGGGCACCTGCTTCTCAACTTTCAAATCTAAAACAATACTGTGTACCTTATTGGTCGGTTTTTACCAAATTTGCACTGTTAAATGCCCTTGAGTGTAATCAACAGTCCTCTTCTATTACAATAGCAGTCCATTCAGAAACAAAGATGATAAACTGAATCAGTCAGATTCCAATGACAATAAACTTCAACCATTAGGAATTCATCCTTATGCACTTTGCAAGGGTATCAACTGCACCATAAGTGATAATTTTAAAAGCTTAGCAATATAAATTGTAAAATTTCTTTGTTTTATGGCTGTATGATGTCATTAACCATATAAAGTTACACAAGTGCTGATACCTTTTGAGACTAATCAATCTAAAATTATCCAACAGTTTTCAATATAACACCTTCTTTATGTAATTTTATACCATAATGTGTTAGATAATTTAGTTTCCTTTGAAATCAATATCTTGTCTTAAGTATCACAGTATATTCAAGTAATAAAAGGTTCTAAAAGTACGGAAAAATTAGGTTTTCACAGTTTCTGAGATGTTTTAGGAAAATTAAGACACAAGGGAGACAGATTGTATGGATTAAATGAAAATTGAATTTGTTATTGGTTGAAGGATTAAGTATAAATAAGACATAAGAAACAGAATTCTTATGTAAAAGGTGGTTTTCAGAGGTAGTTAACCCCTTGAAGATTGGTGCAGGCGACCTCATTTCCTACTGCTTTTTTTAACCAATCAAATAGCATTGAAGGAATATCCCAAAGCAGTTTTGCATATTCCACATTTTGATTTCTTAGCCTAGGTTTTTGTCTTTTTTAAATCATTTAAAATTGCAGCTTTTTGGGATTTTTACTAAATTTTAAGTCTCTTATATAGATTGACAACTTCACATTAACATATCCAGCAAAAATACTGATATAGATATCAATCCATAGACATGTGCATATGAAATTGATTGTTTCTTTACAGTAGAAATGGGCACTTTTATGTGTTGATATGGAACCTCATTGGATCATGGACTCTTGTTCCACTGCACTTCACTCATTCAAAGACATAAAATTTATGTCACTAGTGGAATATCCACTGATATATCTTTTGAAAGAATTATATTCATATGAAAATAAGAAAATATTTGACATATTATACTCATTAGATGCTATATTCATAAAAAATATCATTTTTGAATGAAAAAGATCAGTCAGAAATCTTCCATTACCAAGTTATCCAAGGGAAATAATAAGATAGCCTGCCTTTAGCCCTGAGGACTCAAGGGAGACGATTTCAGTTATCTCCCTTAGCTTCACTGTGATAGATTTTTAAATTTCCATGAAAGTAACAGTAATTTTAACAAAATTCACTTTGATTTGCTTGAAATATGTATCATCAATAAAACCATTTTGGTATGAATTTTTTATTGCGTTTTATTTTTTTAAATAATCTGACATTGTCATATCAGCTTCCAAATGTAATTTTTCAGTACGAATCCAGAAAGATTCTGGTAAAACAGACATTGTTATAACAAAAGAATCAGAAGGACAATGGTCATCTATAGGTCGATTATTAGATAGACATAATACATTCAAACACATGAAAGATGTTGGTAAATATATTGTTTATTTATTTCTGTGTGAGTTCTGTACTGTTATATTTTTAGGTCATATCAGAAATTGAATGTATTAAATTAAGACTATATTTATGAATGGCCTGCTTTGTATTTTGGTAAGACTTTCCAGTTTAAATTTATGGTTTAACTGTTTAAAATGTGAGTTACTCTAATGATATATGGCTGAGGTAAACTGGTATTTGAAACAATAAAACTACAATCTCTATTACATCCTTATAGTTAACAAACTCATACGCTTAAATAGAACAAGATCAGGTGATGAAAGCTTCCTCAAATCATGTGATAAATTTGTAATCCCTGAACAAAACATGATACCAGAATTTCTAAACTAAACCACACAAAAATAATTATCCAAAATAAGATTTAAATATCCAAAAAGTACATAACCATTTGTTTAAAATTTTTCATTTTTGAATAAAAAGTTACAATGAAATAATGGTATTTTGCTAAGATGAAGTTTTAACAATTCAGAGTTTATTTTATGTAATGGATGTGCAGCATTTATGAAAAGGAAATGAGGTGTGCAAATCCAGTTGATATGTGAAACTATTTATATACAATAAAATTATCTTATTTCTAATGATTTATGAGAAAATTTTATAATTAAGACTTTTAAAGTGAAAAATAAGTCTGATTTGGTCAATATACGCCAAATAATCCTTCGTAGAATATCAGCTGTAAGCGGCCTTGTAGAGACAGTTATTAACTTTGAATACAATTTTTTCAGAAACCACATATCACTCCTGTAGTATAGAATCTGTGTCTGACGTATCCCATGACTGTAAACTATTGTGTATACACCTACCTCAACAACTCTCCATGTCTGTACCACTGGGACATCATGTACACGTACAGCATGACATTTCAGGTAATAGTCATTTCCCATATGGAGCAGTACAAAAAATAAAAATAAAAACAAAGCTGCCTTTGGCATAGAGTGCTTTAAGATTTAAATATCATATTTATAATAGAAAGTGTTGAGAAATATGGTATTTGATGCTTCCTTTAAAAATTTGTTTAAGAGCCGTAAGGTGTTACTATCAGTGGTAAGGGAGATAACTTTGAACTCGGCTAACTTCAAATTTGTAATGGAACAAAGCTTGTCATGAATTTAACAAGATTAACTAAATAACTTAATCCGTAATTACTTACTTGTTAGGTTAATCGGGTGTGAAAATTGCAATCAGTTGTCAACAAATACCTCGGGGCATATACATACATATCTTTAATCCGATTACTATCAATAATGTCTGTTTTATTAGCTTTTTACAAGATGTTTACAGTAATTTATGAGAAAGTCTGTATTGTTTAGGCCTACTTAGGATTAATATTTTACTTGAAGATTTGATTAGAAATAAACCGGAAGTGAATTCAGCGACAATTTACAAGGATCAAAATATTTTTAAAGAAAAATGGCTTTAGCGTTTATATGTTGCAAAAGATAAAATTACAGGAAACACTGTATCCTCGGGGGAGTATAGCTGACTCATGATATGTGAGTATCTAAGTACATACCGTAAATTTCAATTGTTCAATGTTGTCTCGAATAGGTACATCAAAATTCTGTAGTTTCAAAGTTCATTGCATTTTACTGGGACCCACGAAAACCACGAAAATTGGTATACAATGAATAATAATGACTTCACAGTAAGTGTACTGCATATGTTTTTTGTATTAGTTGGTATTGATGTATAATTTTTCCAGGTATGACAATAGCAAGGAGTTATACAGCTGTGTTAAAGTCATTATCACCTGATAATCAGGACGACAGATCAGGATGTGTAGTTTATCTGATGATCAAGATATATAAAGATGGAGCACTGACACCATGGATTAATACTTTATCTCAAGGTATGGTCATATATAATAAATATTGGAAAGTTTTAAATTATGAAACTATACTATAAAAATACCAAAAAAGAGTTATGGTGGATTAATCCGTGCATGTGCATTTGACAAGCAAAGATTTTTATTATTTATACTCTTCATCTTAAAGTTAAATTAACACCTTCGGCGGGTGTCCTGCAGGAAGCAGAAACTGCTTACTTTTCCGGAGCACCTGAGTCTACCAACGGTTTTTTGGTGGGGTCCATGTTGTTCATATTTTTTAAGTATTTTAGCGTATGTATTGTTTTGGTCTTGTCTTCGTTGTTCTCCAGAGTTTGTCATTTGTTTCGATTTTCCCCTCATTCGAATATCCCTTTGGTATTTCTTGACTTTACTTCAACGGGAAAAAAAATCTCATATAACATCGCAAGGTCAAGACAGTCCTGAGCATTGGTTCTTTGCTTAATATTGGTATACTCATTTGAGTTTATCCATTCCAGGTCTAAGTATGTAAGTTCGTTTATTTATAGGAGATATTATAGATATAAGTTATCCTGAGGGAACATTTAGAGAGGAGAGGTTAGCTGAGGTTACAGATTTAGTATTGTATGCTGCTGGTACAGGATTTACACCAATGGTCAGGCTCATATACCATTGTTTACATGTGGACAAGCCAAAAAATAGGTAAAGCATCCATTACAACTTGTCCAGGTTCGATAAGACTCGAATAATGTATAAATGGAAATTATGTTTTTATACGACCGCAAAATTTTTGCGGTCGTATATTGGTATGACGTTGGCGGCGGCGGCGTCGTCGTCGTCGTCGTCGTCGTCCGTCGTCAGCGTCGTCGTCCAAAGACATTTGGTTTTCGCACTATAACTTTAGTATAAGTTAATAGAAATCTATGAAATTTAAACACAAGGTTTATGACCACAAAAGGAAGGTTGGGATTGATTTTGGGAGTTTTGGTCCCAACAGTTTAAGAATCAGGGGCCAAAAAAGGGCCCAATAAGCATTTTTCTTGGTTTTCGCACAATAACTCTAGTATAAGTAAATAGAAATCTATGAAATTTTAACACAAGGTTTATGACCACAAAAGGAAGGTTGGGATTGTTTTTGGGAGTTTTGGTGCCAACAGTTTAGGAATTAGGGGCTAAAAAGGGCCCAAATAAGCATTTTTCTTGGTTTTTGCACAATAACTTTAGTATAAGTAAATAGAAATCTATGAAATTTAAACACAAGGTTTATGACCACAAAAGGAAGGTTGGGATTGATTTTTGGAGTTTTGGTCCCAACAGTTTAGGAATTAGGGGCCAAAAGGGTCCAAAATTAAACTTTGTTTGATTTCATTGAAAATTTAACGATTGGGGTTCTTTGATATGCCGAATCTGACCGTGCATTTAGATTCTTAATTTTTGATCCCGTTTTCAAATTGGTCTACATTAAGGTCCAAAGGGTCCAAAATTAAACTTAGTTTGATTTTAACAAAAATTGAATTCTTGGGGTTCTTTAATATGCTGAATCTAAACATGTACTTAGTTTTTTTATTATGGGCCCAGTTTTCAAGTTGGTCCAAATCGGGGTCCAAAATTAAACTTTGTTTGATTTCATCAAAAATTGAATTATTGGGGTTCTTTGATATGCCGAATCTAACCGTGCATTTAGATTCTTAATTTTTGGTCCCGTTTTCAAATTGATCTACATTAAGGTCCAAAGGGTCCAAAATTAAACTTAGTTTGATTTTAACAAAAATTGAATTCTTTTGGTTCTTTGATATGCTGAATCTAAACATGTACTTAGTTTTTTTATTATGGGCCCAGTTTTCAAGTTGGTCCAAATCGGGGTCCAAAATTAAAGCTAAAAAGGGGGTAAATTTTTTTTTTTTTGGGGGGGGGGGGGGCGGCAATTCTCCACAGCATATTGCACAAGAAGCAAAAAATTGAATATAAATTCAAATCATATGACCAATACTAAGTTCTTTATTTCAGTTATTCTGTGTCAGAAACCTATTATGTGTCAAATATTTGAAGAAATTTTCAATTGCACAGTATTGCGCAATAGCAAGAAATTGATATGTGTGCCCTGTTATCAAAACTTTATTATTAACAAATTCCATTGGAAATTTGCCAATAACTCTAATGAACTTCATTGTAAATTTGTCAATATAAAATGTGCTGATGAAGCTTTTTTGTTTATCTTATCTAAACTGCTTTTAAATTATGTATATTTAAAATTTGCCATCCATGACTCTGATGTCATTTTCTATTTTAATATGTTATGGTGTATTTAAATGGGCTGTTATGGTTGCAAAGTATAAAGAAATGGGGGGGGGGGGGGGGGGTTGAAAACAAAATTTAGGGGAGGGGGTAATTTTTTTCTCATTTCATATTTCATAAATTAAAAAGAAAATTTCAATTTTTTTTTAGCAAAAAAAGGGGGGGGTTACAATAAATTTTATTGTTTTTTGGTTTTTTTTGGGAGGGGGGGTTAATGTGCAACTTCATAGTGTATTGCACAAAAGCTAAAAAAGGGGTAAATTATTATTTTTTTTTTGGAGGGGGGCAATTCTCTACAGCATATTGTATTGCACAAGAAGCAAAAAATTGAATATAAATTCAAATCATATGACCAATTCTAAGTTCTTTGATTTCAGTTATTCTGTGTCAGAAACCTATTATGTGTCAAATATTTGAAGAAATTTTCAATTGCACAGTATTGCGCAATAGCAAGAAATCTTCAATTGCACAGTATTGCGCAATAGCAAGAAATTGATATGTGTGCCCAATTTTAAATTTTAAATTGGTTATTTCTGATTTATATATAAAAACAAATAATACTGATATGGTTTGAATAGGTAAATTAAAAATTTTTAAGTTCTTCGACAACATTCATTCTGTGTCAGAAACCTATGCTGTGTCAAATATTTATTCACAATCCAAATTCAGTATTGTATCAAGCTTGAATGTTGTGTTCATAATTGCCCCAACTATTCAGGGTTCGACATCTGCGGTCGTATCTAGCTGCGCCCAGTGGAGCATTTTATTAAAACTTGCAACATGTTGCAATTTCAATTGCGATAGTCATAATTTTTTAAATTAGACCATAGCCTTATATAAAGCAGCGTATATCATAAAATAAGTTGTGTTAAGAAATATTTAATGCATGAAAGTTGAGTGTTATTAAATAATAAAATTTACTAAACACACAAAATTATTGAATTTAGTTTTGTAAATCACTGTCTGTCAAATGGAAATGTATATATGTTGGAGGGTGTATTAAAACATTTTTTAAAATCAACCAAATTTCAGATCTCTAAAAATATTACAGAATGGTAAAAATTACTAAAGTTGGAAATTGATTTTAAAAAATTCATTTAGACTTTTAGTTTATTTTTTTCCAGTAACATTCTATTATAAAGTTGAAAATGATATATAGTTAGTTAACAGAAGATTAGCATTAATAAAATACATACATTATTTCAGTAGTAAGTTATATCAATACAACAAATTTCAAAGATCACTATTGCCTCATCCAATAATCCTCTAGTTAACGTGAAATCTTGGGAAAAGATAACATCGAAAAACTTTTCATATCTAACTCAATAGAAAGAACAGATTTTTGGTTACAACACTTTCAGCCAGATTTTGACCATATTTAGTCATTTAACCCAAAATCAATGTTCTTAAACTCTCCAAATAGAATTTTATTTGTCATATTTTCAGGAATGTGAAATTAATGTTTTTCAACAAAACAGAAAAAGATATTTTATGGAGGGATCAATTGGATGGATTAGAGAGTCAGTTTGACAAGTTAGTAATTGATTTACTGGGTAAATACTATTTATAAAGGGAGATAATCAGAAATGTCTGTTGCAACATGCTAATACAATGAACAACATACATGTAGAGTAAATTAAGATTTAAGGATTGTGGGAGAGGAGTAATGAGACAATATCCATAGGACTGAACACAGGAACATATATAGTACATTCACAGGTCACGGTCAAGTCTTCAACAAGAAACAAAATACATGTACTACTGGAAATGTCAGAATCACAAATTACAAATAAAATGATCAGGAGAAAATAAGTAGAAAGCTAACTAAAAATACAGGGTCCTTGGGATCAGCATATGTAGAATGTGGCAATAAAAACTACAGATTTCAGAATAATTTATCATATGTGCATTTCTGAAAAATAATTTCTTTTTAGCAAATCTATTCTCTGACATTGCATAAAACACCAATCAATCAATCAATATCAGTTAATATCAAGGTTGATTGATTGATAGCTCTTTTGATTGTAAATCTCAGGTTTATTCTTTTTTAACACTGTTGTGTTTATTTTTAGCTCACCTGACCCAAAGGGTCAAGTGAGCTTTTCTTATCACTTGGCGTCCGTCGTCCGTCGTCCGTCGTCGTCGTCTGTTAACTTTTACAAAAATCTTCTCCTCTGAAACTACTGGGCCAAATTGAACCAAACTTGGCCACAAGCATCATTAGGGTATCTAGTTTAAAAAATGTGTCCGATGACCCCGCCTGTCAACCAACATGGCCGACATGGCTAAAAATAGAACATAGGGGTAAACTGCAGTTTTTGTCTTATATCTCAAAAACTAAAGCAATTAGAGCAAAACTGACATGGGGTAAAAATGTTCATCAGGTCAAGATCTACCTGTCATGAAATTTTCAGACGAATCGGTCAACCCTTTATTGGGTTATTGCCCCTGAATTTTTAATTTTAAGGAAATTTTGCAGTTTTAGGTTATTATCTTGAATATTATTATAGATAAAGACAAATTGTAAACAGCAAAAATGTTCAACAAAGTAAGATCTACAAATAAGTCAACATGACCAAAATCGTTGATTGACCCCTTATAGGAGTTTTTGCCCTTTAAAGACGGCATTCAGCGTAAACTTTGCTTTTAAGATCTTTTCCTCTCAAACCACTGAGCCAATTGAGACCAGACTTTGGTGGAATGGTTCTTGGCTGGCCCCCTTCCAAACTTATGTCTGGCATCCCCGACTTCCATGGCTGCTGTTACTAAAAAGAGAAAAAAAAGGGGGGGGGGGGGGTGAATTTCAAAAACCTTCTTATATGAAACTACAAGGCCAGTTGGAACCAAAGTTGGCAGTAATGGTTTTTAGGAAGTTCTCTTTCAGAAATATGTCCAATGACCCGGACTGTTAACCAAGATGGCCGCCACAGCCGAACTTAGTTTAACATAGGGCCCTATGTGAAAATTCATTGAAAAATATTCTTGCCTTAAACCACTTGACCAATTGGAACCAGACTTGTCAGCAATGGTCCTTAGATGGTCCTCTTAGAGAGGTGTGTCTGATGACCCGGACTGTGAACCAAGATGGCCGCCACAGCTGAACTTAGTTTAACATAGGCCCTATAGGAAAATTCATTGAAAAATTGTGTTGTCTGAAACCACTTGACATATTGGAGCAGGACTTGGCGGCATTGGTCCTTAGGAGGTCCTTTTTCAGAAATGTGTCAAATTTCGTGGACTGTAAACCAAGATGGCCGCCACAGCAGAACTTAGTTTAACATAGGACCCTATGGGAAATTCACTCAAAAATCTTCTCGTCTGAAACCACTAAGTCAATTAGAATTAGACTTGGTAGCAATGGGTCCTTAGATGGTCCTCTTTCAGAATTTTTGTGCGACGACCCAGACTGTCAACCAAGATGGCCGCCACAGCAGAACTTAGTTTAACATAGGGCCCTATGGAAAAATTAATTGAAAAATCTTCTTGTCTGAAACCACTTGACATATTGGAGCCAGACTTGGCAGCATTGGTCCTTAGGAGATCCTCTTTCAGAAATATGTCCGATCACGTGGATTGTCAACCAAGATGGCTGCCACACCGAACTTTGTTAAATATTGGACCCTATAGAAAAATTCAGTTAAAAATCTTCTTGTCTGAAACCGCTTAGCCAGTTGGAACAAGACTTAGCAGAAATGGTCCTTAGATGGTTCTCTTTTAGAAATGTTTCCGTTGACCTGGACTAAACCAAGATGGCTGCCACAGCTGAAATTAGTTTAACACAGAATCCTATAGAAAAACCAGCCAAATTGACTGCAACACTTAAATTTTTAGGTCTGCTCAAGGTGAAAAGTTAAATCCAGGTGAGCGATACAGGCTCTTGAGAGCCTCTAGTTTGCATGTGTTAAATTTCTGTTTTACAATTTTATGCAGTTTTTCAATTGAGTATGTTCTGTCAGAAGCAGACGACAGTTGGAAAGGTAAAAGAGGTCGTGTTAGTAAAGAAATGGTGGAATTGTTTACTCCTCCAGTCAGCTCAACTTTGCTCATCTGTGCCTGTGGACCTACAGCATTCACAGAAACTATTTCTCAGTATGTAAAAATATTGAAATATATTCGAGCTATATTTTGTCAATCATACCAAGAAAAAAAAACCAACAAACTTTTACGTCAAAATTTTCAATACCACGCTTTATGCAGATTGGCTTAAGATCATCTGAAAAACGTGTATTTTCTTTGATACCTGTTTGAGACAGACATTTAGACCAAGACAAAATAAAAGTGAGGGAAAAATCCTTCACTAACATTTGTATCTAATTGAAAATGTCTGATTTATGTTAAGTTTAATGATTACTTTTGGTTTTTGCACAATTTCTTTTCACATCAAATGATAAAACCTTTTGAAACGTTCAGATGAATGTACATGTACCAGGTATTTTATTCACAATTTATTTATTTATATATATTTGTTTTTAGATTTGTTAAAGAATTGGGATACAAAGAAAACAACTTCCATGCTTTTCTGGGATGAGAAGTGCCTGTGCAGAAACATTGGTATTTTTGATGCTTTCTAGAGAAATTACCAAAAAGGGAGACTATTTTATGATACCAATGAATGACATTTATATAAAATTTTCTAACTGTGATGTTAAGTTTGTTTTTTTTTAACTTATTTGTTATTATTTTGTTTTTATAGAATATATAGCAAAGCAGATCATGATCTGATAATTTTTTCCAATTAAATTATGAAGTTTTTAATTGTTTTTGTTTTACATAGTCAAACTTTATAACTCATAAGAGGACTGAAAAGTTACTTCTTGAGAATATGGGATTTTGTCATTGTGATTGTTTGCTCACTGTATCCAAAGGTTATTTTCATATGATGTATGTGTCTGTTAACTTTCTACAAAAAATATAATGAAACTACTGGACTTAATGAATTTATGAAAAAGATTGTTTTCAAAATTGTATCACCCTGAAACCAGACCAAAAGATGTTGAAACATCTACATGCATTTGGATATTTGGGACCAAACTTTGCTAGAATGTTCTTTGAGCTATTTTTTTTTCTAGTGAAATATAGCTTGTCTATCTGACCTTGGACCAAAATGTCATCATTTTTGCAGCAACATGATATAGCAAAAAAATATGCTTTGAAACTGCTTAGTTTCAAGGGACCAGACATTTGTGGAATCAACCATGGATGGTCACTTTTTAAAAGAGTGTTGCAGTCCAAACCTTATCAAAACCATTTTGTCTGCCATTTCTATGAAATATCTAAACTTTTATTACAACTTGGCCTACTGTGATTTGACTTTGGTGTAACAGTTCTTTGTTGGTTCTTTCAATGTTTACTGGTGTATATATGAAATGAGTAATGCAGGGATCCTCTGGTTATACACTACTTCAATGGGGTAAAATGCCTAGTTAATTGTTGCATAGTGGACATTTCATCTGTGTTGTTTTTGTGAATAAATTCTGTGTACTGCAGTCAAGTCATTGCACCTGTGAAAGAGGGCATGTAGGAGATTAGCATTGTGCTGCTGAAACAAAACTAACAAGATGTGCTGTGAGCCATTGTTCACTAGTGATAACACCGCTTTTCAATAAAGTCGAAAAATAAACGAAGTTGTCGAACAGGAAGTTGATGTCACCTTGGTCTGAAAACGTATCCCACAATATGGTGTACCTATAGAAGGCTTGTGACAAAATATCAAAAGGCTGGGATGAGTAGTTGCAGAGAAAAGTGTGACAAAAATATTTGTTACGGACAGACGGACGCACGCACAGAACCAAAAGGGTGAAACAGTATACCCCCCTCTTCTTTGGAGCAGGGGTATAAAAATGACACTTAGCAGTATACATGTACTCACAATTGACTGGAAATTTGAGATGTCATTTAGCAGAATTCCTAAATGCTGATCATGTCACACAAAAAAAATTTGTTTGGTTTGGTTTCCTCAACAAACAGGAAACTTTAGTAGACAGGAAAGTCTGCAAATTTAAGATGGCACTTAGCAGTATACATGTACTCACAATTGACTGCAAGCTTAAGATGTCATTTAGCAGAATACCTAAATGCTGATCATGTCACGCAAAAGACAGACTTTGTTTGGTTTGGCTTCCTCAACAAACAGGCAACTTTAGTTGACAGAAAAACTGCAAATTCAGTTGAAAATCAAATCCACACCTTATAAATGATTTCAAATTTTGGTGGAATGGCCATTTGATTATCATGCAATGTGCAAATAAAAGAGAAAAATTAAAATACTTTGAAAAAAAAGAATAGAAAAATACCCAATCAGAAAGTCGTTCATAATTTTGCTAATAGGCAGGAAATTTAAAAACACTGAATTTAAACTCGTGGTTTATGTTTTGCAGACAAATATGTTTAATGGAAGTGCGTACTGTTTGTGATTTATTGTTTAACACCAGTGTTACACAGAGAAATTTAGTTTTTTTCTTGACATGTCGGGTGTTGATCATTTGAAGGCCATATGGCAACTCCTAAGTATTTTCTATCTTGTTCCTTGTTCAACTGTTGAGATATTGTCTCTGTGATGTATATCCCATATCCTTACATTTTCATCTTTTTAAAAAGTTATACAGGTCTGAGCAACCAAGATTCTGATAGTTATACCAATGGTGTTTTAATTTTTAAAGCCTAGCCAGAGCCACGGAGGTTGACATAGAAACGGTGTTATTAAACTCCGAGCCCATAAATTCAGAACCAGATGGTGTAATTCAAATTAAGACCTAGATGGTGTCATTCAACTCAGAGCAACCAAGGTTCAGACAAGAATACAACAGGTGTAAAGTATTCAAGTCAGAGTAACCAAGCTTTTACTGTACATGGAAAATATCTGTCTGGCATGGCTTATTGACCAAAAAAAATACACTACATATATATATATATTTCAATATTTTAATTTTAAGTCTATTATACATAACAAAACACAACAATTCTGGTAATCTTTGGCTTTCAGCCATAACATTTTGTCAACAAAAGAAAAATAACTTAATTCATCATGTACACACTTTTATTCCTATTTGCACTCCATGAGAAAAAAATACCACCATTAAAAAAAATACTTTTTTAAATTTAACGAATCTGTCATTTAAGAAGTATAAATCTAAAAATCATTTTAAACTGTTGCTCTGTTAATTAACAAAAAAAAATCATGTTTTTGATGTAGTGTTTACATATCTCCTGTTTTACCACTTAAAAAATAAAATAAAAAATATAAAAATTAACTGATCATTACACAGATCATTGTTACAAATGCAGGCAAGATTTGAATCATGCTTTTTGTTTTATTTTATTTTGCTTTCTTTGCAAACATTTAACATAAAATGGAATGAATAATATTACTTCAATTTTCAAGTTGAACCATTTAACTTGGAAAAAAATATGGGTAAATTTTATCTGAAACATTTTCATAATACTTCACAATGCCCTATTTGGATTTCTTGTGTTTTGATTTTAGTTGCAGAATTTACACAAAAACACAAAAAGAAATGTTTAGCCACCAGAGAACCGTAAGAACACTAAAATGTTTTAAACATACATAAATATCACATGTCCTTCTTACTACCAGTTATTTACTACACAATGAGTTCATAAAATTACAGTAGGAATTCATCTTAAATTTGAAGGAAGGTGTGACAATTTTCAAGTTTTATTAATTGGGAGTTTAAAGTCACTTTCAGTGAAATTTTCTATATATCATGGCAGCCAGTTTTATTGGAGGAGCAAATCCCTGAAATAACCACTGACCATCAACAGGAAAACTGGTAATAAATTTTATTCAAACGCACCTCACGATAATTTAGATTAGAACATATACACGCTTACTATTGACAGGGTAGTGAACATTGGTAGATATAATGAAGTATATATCATTAACCAACACTAAAATATGACTTGTCATGAGGTGCAACTCCATTTTGATTGATAAGTATTGCCAATTTTCCTGGAAAAGGTCAGGGTAATTAGGCTTCCTCCACCAATCAAAATAGCTACCAAATTTTAGCAAACTGTGCTTTAATTGGCATAAATCTCTACATACTGTTAAAATACTATTTCATACAATCTGAACAGACTTTCTTCAAAATTATTCAGCATAAAATACAATTTCTAAAAATAAGGACACCCAAAAAGTTTACAATATGAGAAAAATCTGCTTTCATCAATTATTTTTCAGCCATAGTTTCAATTTATACAAAATGATTTATAATGTTTGTATTTTAAAACAAACAAAAATCATTAAAACATATTTTGATAAATGAGGCTATGTCTTGAAGACTAATAGGTTCTTATATAAGTTCATAATGAAGACTGGGAAATCTTCAAATCGTCACAACTCGAAAACAGCCATTTACGAAGAATAAGTACATTATGAATTTTAGTATTAAACAAATACTGGTATATAAAATATCTGTCTTAAAAAAATAAATAAAAATCAGAACATAATGTGTAATAAATTAAAACATCAAAATTTTCTATTCAGTAAATTCACAGAAATGATAAGATACATACACCAAACTTAAAATAGAACTAAACAAAAATTGCACTTTTTCCAATAAAAATTGAGTACTATGACATTCAAACTCTATCTTCAACGGAATCAGAATCACAAACAGGATCTCTTGATGCAGACATTTTTCTTTGGACCCAGTCTAAAGCATGAGATATTCTTCTGACGTGCCGAGAACTCGCTGAACTCCTTTCTTTAATTGTCTGATCAGACATTGTTAAAAGTTGTTCAAGGGAGGCAATTCCTTGTTTTTTCAATGGAGCACTATACATAGGTAATCCTATGGACATGAAGAATCCATCTATAGAAGAAATGTCTAAATCACAGGCTTTTGTACATGTTGTTGCTATGTGTACTGCAGGAATCTGGCAAAAATAAGGAATATACATTAAAACATTATGAAATATAGCTCATTCACATATTACAGTGTATTTACTACACATTTGTTAAAACATAAATTTACAACATATATTTTCCATATCTTCAAAAGATTCATCTATTTTAAAGAAAATCATTATTAAAATAGCTAAATAAAATTTTTAAGATTTATTATTAACTATCTCTGTCATAAAAAACACTAAATTCTTATTATTCTATAATAGCTTACAATTATTTTCACCTGTAAGACCCATATGTGTCGAGCGGAATTTTTTCTCCATGTCAAGTAATCACTCTTGGACCCACTGGGGGCCTTCAGACCCCTCGTCGGAAGTCTGCCACCCACTAACATATAATCCTTGATCTGCTACTGCTTTATAATGTCAATCTTCACTAGATAGTTTAGCTAATGAAAATAACCTCTTTTTTTCTTCATTTTGATCATTCTGATCTCATTACAAGGATTGCCTGTCTACTTCCTGATGTTTTTCTCCAACAAATAGAAAGTGCAATATTTCAAAAAAGTGAAAAGCAAAAGGGCCTTCAACATAAAAAAAACTTACCACAGGTTTTCTAGACATCTGTAACTGGTGTATTCTAATCTGATCTAGCACTATAGCTACATTGGAAATTTCTTGTTTCAGTTCGTCAGAGTATCGCTGTATAAACAATGGAGGTATTCCACATGATCCACACTGTAAAATAAATATTGTGTATTTCTGGAAAAAATTCAGTATTTTTTATTGCTGATCATCAACATGATTAATTAGTATGATTCATGTATATGTTGTAAATAAGGAAAAATAGAATGTGAGGCGTCCAACCAGTCACATTGTTTGCATTAAATTCTTAATTTACAGTACTTTTTTAAGACCACTTTCTTCTGAGTGGAAGAGTTTTGTTAATTTGAAAAAAGATTTTTAAAATAATGCCATTATATGGAGGCTGGTCATTAAATTGTCATATTCAATCTAACAGAATATACCTCATTAACACATTAATATTTAAACAAATTCAAAATGCATTTTGGATTTAATTTGTGACCCTCCCCTCCCCCCCCCATTCAGGGAGAGACTTTGCTTTGTACTGTCAATCTGTCTGTTACAAAAGTTTGTGAATGCAAAATGTCTTTCAAGTTTATTTTGGAATGAAATGAAATTTGACCGGCTTGCTGCCTGTCATGTGCTGTTATGCAAAACACAAAGGGTTTTTTCTGATCAGATTGATTTTTGGGATTTTCCTAACTTAAACATGGACTTTTACTAAACGGGAAAACATGTTTTTGTTCAAAAACAAATTTGAATTTTCCAGTTAAACCCTCTATTTGCTTATGTTTTACACATACCTGGTTTGAGTAAGGCTCCTGAGATAAATCAATACATTCTGAGGCAAGCTTTGATGCTACCATATTTATTAATGACTTTTTAACATTTTTAAATCTTTCTCCTGGACTGGCATTTACCGATCCATTTATCGTTCTAGGCTTTGGTTGATCATAATACGAAACGTTTTGTGGAAGTGTACTGGCATTATTATTTTCTGATAAAATCCTTCGATGACCATCCATTTGTGATGGAGTTGAAGAATCAGTACTGTCTGATAATTTCCAGTTATGTGAGTCAACAGTTGGGGTTTTACGATCTTTGTTAACACTACCAAGAGGGGACATAACTTGTATTTGAGCATCTCGTACAACTGATCCCATTCTTGGCACATTTTTCCTGATGATAAGTTTTGGCGTTTGGCTGTTTGAGAGACTGAATTGAGATTTAGAATTTGAACTACTAGAACTACTCGGAGAAGTCTGAGTTTCTGCATAGGAACATGTAATCATATCAGCACCTTTCTGACTAGAACTGCCTTGGTTACAATCGTCTGCTAAATTCTTTTTAATCAGTTCGAACACTTCCTTGTCCTCCTCTGAATAATTACTTTCAATCTTTTCGCCATTGGAAGACTTGTTTGTCGAAATCTGAAAGTCATTTTCAAGGAATTTATCTGGAAAGACATTTTCCTTATTGGAATGAACAGGGTGGAATTTCAATTGATTTTTATTATGGATGTGTTCCCAGCTTGCATAACATCCAGAATCACGACTAGATGGATAGGAACGTTGTTCACTGGCAGGTGAAAAACAAGGTGGAGTATATGTTAGGTACCTATTGACATCTGGAATATGGTCCACTGAAAATGAAGAAAAAATTTATTGGACACATCTAGGAATATGGTTAACTAAAACTAAAGAGACACATCTAGGAATGTGGTCCACTGAAAATAAAGAAACAATTAATTGGACACATCTACTTTGAAATAGTTTTTATCATTTTATATCAGGTTTCTCTGTGAAATGTATGATTACTAATACAGATACCAATACACTAGACAGTGTTGGCTCAAGGCCTGTATTGAAGGTTGTATGAAAACACCTTTTTGAATTCTGTTTCAGAGTTGTTCTCTCATTGAAATATTCCCCATATCTCTATTCATTTTGATCATATGTAATTATGTGAACTGAAACTTCTCTTAAATATAACAATATATTTTAACATACTAAATGAATATTATTGGCTACCAAACTGTCTTACACTGGTTACCTTTAGGACTGGTCACAAATGTAAGGATGTTTTAATTCATTAAAATAAAGATATTAACAAAAATCATTGTTGAAGATTCCTCCTTCAATAAGAGCGCCTCTTGATTAATGCCTGTTAAAAAACATTACCCAATTCAGGAGAATTTCGAACAATACTGACAGAAACTTCACTCACCAACAATATCAGACATGAAATCTGCTGCAGTTAGAAGCTTGGTTCTCTCTTGTTGTTCTGTAATATGCAAAGCATTCAGATCATCCTCATCTAATTCACCAAAACTTTCTAGGTGATCGAAACCATTCTGAATGAAAACAGCTTCCAAATGCTGCAAAAAAATAGAAGATATTATAAAGTTATCTCTCTTTGTACACAAAAGATTTTAAGCATTTAAAAGTGTACTTGTGTATTAAGCGCCATTTACCAGTATATCTGAAAAATACAATGATACATTGAAAGTGTAAATGATAGCTTTTAATAATTGAAGGAGAGGTTATTTCAGGAAATTCACCTGATCAAATGAAAAAGAAGTACACTATAAATGCAGGATATCTGGTTACATTTTATGGCATTAATTACAAGCTATATACTAATCTAACTTTATTTGCAAACAATACCCATTTGGGTCATAGCAATACAAATGTCACATACAAAAAACATATTTGAACATCAATTTATTATACATGTATAAACAGATAACTAATATAGTCAAGAGTCTCCTTTTCTCAGTTCTAATGACTGTTTTGTAAAAGAAACTACCATATTGATGTTATGAAAGTTATACCTGTAAACCAAGTTTATGTAGAAGTTCTGTAACAGTCTTTGGTTTGAACTTTTTCGTGTTATTTTTCTGTCCAATCACTTTTGACTGTCCACTTCCAGAATGGTGTTCTAGGGGCTCCACATGGGAGGCTTTAAACCATCCAGTTTTTCCATTAATGCTTCCCCAACATAATCCACTTGTTGTTTTATTTATAACAAAAACTATATCACCTTTCTGAAAATAAAAATCAAATATTTCATAAGAAAATAAAAAAATATTGGGTATGCATCAATGTGACATTCCATTCAATGAAACCTTTTTTCTTAAGATTAGTTTAGTAAGAGTTGTCTCCTACTTTCTCACCCCTATGATAGGTTTACCCACTGAATTTGTAGCCAACTTGTACAGAACTTTCAAAACAGGCAGGAATCCTGAACTGAAGTGACTACTTACCTCCAGTTTAAGGAAATCTGTGTCTGTCTTGCCAGGTATGAAGTCTGTATGTACTTTTACAGCCACAGGACTTGTAGCACTGGGTACAGTATGGGAACCATCTTCCATCGAAACTGAACTCTTACCACTCATAGGACTAGCACTATGTAGGCTTCCTATAGAAAGATAAATAAATAACTCATACTTGCTTTCTGTATTATTTCACTACCAGTTTTTAAAAGATACAGCTTACTAGAAAGTCATGTTTTGAAGCCTGAAACTAGACAGACAAGCTCAGTCTGACATCGTAGATTGGGAGAGGAGGGAAGGATTAACCATCAAACCCTGCTAAAATTCCAAA
Source organism: Mytilisepta virgata (assembly GCA_028015205.1). Classification (NCBI taxonomy): domain Eukaryota; kingdom Metazoa; phylum Mollusca; class Bivalvia; order Mytilida; family Mytilidae; genus Mytilisepta; species Mytilisepta virgata. The sequence continues at coordinate 42,938,065 of CM051516.1, forward strand.
GACTTCCATTCCTCTTACTTAAAGTTTTCTTTAGAAAACGATTTTTGTTTAATTTGAATAATCAAAGAAAAAATCCACTCACTAGCTGGAATGTTAAAGACAGTGCAGCAAAATTTATACCAAAAAATTTGTTAATTCCTTTATCAAAGTAGTTTTAGACAACTAATAAATAACGATTCCAAAAGTACATATGAACTTCTGGGCCTGGGGAAAAATTCAATTGTACCAGCCAACACAAAAACTAATACTTCTACATATTGGGTTTCATTAAAGTTTCTTGTCATTCACTGTTTAAATTTGTGAAAACCACAATAAAGACTTCTTAAAATAACAAAATAACAGGTAGGTTGTCTCACATTTGAAATAAAATACTGCAAAAATTTTAACTTTCAGTTATTTATTTCAAAACTGAAATTTACATCTGCCGCTCCTATTATATCAAGCAATACAACATGCAACCGACCAATGTATCATTATAAAATGATCTGTAAAAGATTACCCTTCAAAACAATTATACATTACTAAACTATGATTATACCCCGCAGATCTATAAAATGTCAAAATACTGATAGGACACGATATTCAACAGAAAAATTTTTACCCGTTGGGGTCTGGAATAAGACAATCTTATTACATTACACCGATAGGAAAAACAATTTGTATGATTGTAGATTGTTTGTCTTCTGTTCGATATTAAGATATTATGCAAGAAGAAAATGGTGATTTGACAAAATTTATAGCACTTCTGAGAACATTATTTTACTCTGAGACACCATAAATGGATGTCTATATAGGTATTAAGTCAACAACATAGATGTTTTATGAGGTATGTTATTTAGAACAAATCTTCAGGATTTCACTCTGAAATTCAAGTCTTTTGGTTAATAAGATTGTATGTTACACAATGTGGCAGAATATATCATGTTTCTGTCTGCCTTTTTATCTTGGATATCCTATGAAAAGATTTCAACATTGAAAACTTCATTCTATTCATGAGCAGAAGCTTCGATGGACTTTTTTTTTACTCCCAATGTTTTAGAAATACATCCTCAAAGAAACAAATTATATATGTAATTGTGATATTTAAATTTTACTTTTTTTGACATGAATCACTTTTCAACACTCAATACAGAAACAAGACAACCCTTAATAATAGTGCTGAAGGGTTTGTTTGGATATAACTTACTCATGCCACTGGAGCCACTATTGTTACTCTCTGTGGAGCTGGCTGACTTTGTAGTATCTGTGTTTTTAGGACAACACTGAAATATACAATATATACATATAGCAGTTCTACTTAGAGGAAAGGAATTTGAAAGAAAAACATTTTAATAATACAGTTAAACTTTAGTTGCTCTTGGACACCATAAACGTCATGAGTCTTGTTAAGGTCCTTACACCTATTGTCTAATGTTTAGAACTTTGACCAATTGATCTACCTTGTAACTTGAACTATTTTTTTCAGTCTCCCAGTTGTCTGAGTAACTGAAATTCTACTGTAAAAGCTAAATTTGGGGAGTTAAAGCATTACTATGTGGAAATATCATTACAGTAGCAAGTAAACAACAAATCAACTAGGAAGTTACTGACAAATTTTGTTATAGTGTAGTTATAGTATAGGGTAGTTAAAGTATATGGTAGTTGTAACGAGAACTGTGAGTGACCTCACTGAGGGTCCCCTGCTTGCAATACTATGAGTTGCGCTTACAAGCTTTAAACATGTAAAACTGTTAAGTTGGATTATCTCCCTTTGCAAGCATCCGGCGATAATTATCTTGCTTCATGCACATCTTCATATGATGCCCAACCTTCATATACAGTTTCATCAAAATCCATTGAACGGTTTACAAGGACTTGCACTTACAAGGTATATGGACAAACAGACGAACGGACAGGGTGGTTCCTATATACTCCCCAAAAAAACTTTGTTTGCTGGGGGTATAATAATATGGTACAGGTAGTTATAGTATAGGGTAATTCTAATGTTTAAGTTCAGAACAAGGTTCACTTCAGTGAAAATAGTTTAAAAAAAATAATTCAAGACGTCTATAATGTAAAAGAAAAATAATTTCTAACATACATGTAGTTCCACTTTTTCATCATAGAATTATTTTCATAAATACTGTGGATTCAAAGTAAATAACTCGATACACTTTACTCTTTCAGGACGTAAACGGTAAAAATAAGTACATATACAAAAGCAATGACTTATATCACATTGCATGATCTTACATCATAAATTTGATTCAATGTAAATAAAGTTTTCTAGTACACCCCATAGACAACCTTAGTTTGAAAGACAAAAATCTGATATCATTTATTTCTCCTATCACTTCGGTCATAATTTTCTCGTTTTCTACGATTTAATCAATACAGAAATATATTACACTACATTTTTATCAACATGATAATTTCATTTGGGACAGCCTAAATCAGTTAAGATTCAACAGCAATGAATGCACCAAAACCCATAAGTGCTTTAAGTTAGAATTTAACAACCCATAAATACCATATGGACCTTTATGCATTTCAATATTGTTATTAATATTGGTAAAATTAATCACCTAGAATGGACCATTGATGCGGAAGAGTGGCGGAGATATCTATTAATCCAACCAAGCGTCCAAGCACTTTCATGTCCATATTTGATGATATGGAAAACACTTCATGAAATTAAATGTGTCCTGTTTAAAGATACGTTTCTGACAGTTCCATCCGTAATTAAGAAGATGGCAGGCCTCAGACATGTGTCCAAACAGAACCTGATATTGCTGGCGACACCATTTTTATTTTTCTCTCGATATTATCTGTTTTATTTGGATAATGGTAATTCCTGCCAAACACAAGTGACAAGAAATGACAAGAGATTTTGTATTATCTACCGTCAGTTTTCTCAATTTTTATTGAATACAAGGGAAAAACACAGTACAATTCATATTATTAACGACATTGTCAAATTATCAAATCAGAAAAATAAGAGGATTACATATATCAAAAATTTAAAAGAATACTGAAACACACAAAAATGATTTAAAAAAAAGGGTTTCCCAATTTTATAACAATGAAAGATACTTCTATAGCAAGCAATAAATTTGAAGCACAAAAAAATGATAAAAAGCTGATAAAAAGGGACTTAACCCGGTCCCAAAATCTAAATCAAAAAGGCCTTCTAAAGCATGCAATACAGAATTATTGTAGTTAGTATTTCAAATATTTTGCCAATCAATGTGTGGATCAGAGTTTTATTATTTCGTATGACACAAAGTCATGAATGAAATTTTTATTTCCTGTTTCATTTTCAGATGCCTTCCCCCTCCTCCCTCTGTATGACCCCCTGCAATGAAGAATTCTTTCTATACTCTTTACCACATTACACAACCTAAGATCACAGCAAACCATCAACGATTTGTTTATACTTCTTCCCTCACAGCCATCATTATTTACTAATTTACAAACTGGTAAAATGTCCACAGAAATTAAACATCAAACAAGTACTCCTATTATCACCTTATTTCACAAAAAACATCAAGATTAGAAAAACAAATTCTTTTCCTTGCTGGAATACAGATCAATAGGTTGGATAGACATTTTACATGTCGACAATGATGTAAAACACATCATTTCAATACAAAACAAATTTGTCAATGTCGTCCTTGATACTTAGATCCATTCTTAATTAAATTCTAACACATCCATCTGCTTTCCTATTATTAAAATTTAAAATCGATATGTTTTTGTTTTCAGGACTTACAATAATCAAATTATCATTCAAATTCAAAAATCATTCAGTATATTCTTTCCTGGACAACTTGTAATCATAATTTTCAAAATATAAATTTGTAAGCCATCAAGTGTAATGTTTTCCATTTTAGGCTAATGAAACCTGGAAAAAATCTAAGACACCATTAAAAACTAAAACTGAAAAAAACCCACATATGTCTAAAATTTTTCTTTACGAGGATACCAGCTTCTTTGAACTTTTCATCCTTGTTTCTAACTTTGATATATCAAACTTTATTTTTTCACCTAATGATTCTCAAAGGAAATGAAATGCTACAAGTTTTGATTTGAAAAAAATTCACTAAGAATCTCTACAATAAACATGTTTACCATGAAGATTGATAAATATGACTTTTCCTTATACATTAAAATTACATACAGAGATTGAAAAGAGTATTTAGTCCTTTAGTTACCAGTCTGTAATCATTTTATCATTAAACTTAACCATTTTAACACGAAATTTAATAGTGCTGTCTGTCTATCCCATCATTTTCTTCATTAAGATAAAACTAGATTCTATACAATTTTAATGATTTTTTATTCCCAATTTGGTCTGAACACTAAAAATTCAATACAGGGACAATTTAACATAAAAAGAAAATGAGCCAGGTTAAATTCCATGAAATGATCTTTCTATGGAAAGAGTCGAGGGAATGAAGAAAGTCTGTCAGAACTTAACCTTTTAATAATGATTGATGAATTGTAATCCACTTCTGGGAAAAATGTCTTTAAGCTGCTCCCAAATAAGAAGTGGAAAAACAGAATATTCTTATTTTTTAGTATGTCATATCAATTAACTTTGGTGTTATGTAAATTCTGAAGTTATTACGTAGTCAATTTTTATATCTGACCTGGCTACCGTCTGGCTTTGAACAATCTTTACCGATTTTCTAATTAGTTCATACTGGTAACCTTTTGTCTAATGACAAAAATAAGGGTCTTCAAACAACCTACGATTGAATAATCGGAACAAATAACATCTGCTTTTAAAAATATGATATTTCATAGACTATAGCTTCCTTCACAATGCTTACTATACAATACTGTGATCAAGAAATAAAAGCCCAAAATATTGTAGTTATCACCTGTATAGCCACGCTCTTATATGTTTACTCATCTTTTCCCAGTATAAACTAATTTCCTCTTTTCAATCTAATATTTCCCTGTCATAATTAAATTATTTCTAATTTAAAGATTGTATTGATGAAGTGAAGACCCTCTACTTTTCTTATTAGTGTAAAGTGCCTCGAGATATTTTCAAATAACCCTATACAATACTTTCAATAAAAAAAAACTCTTGATAAATATCATACACGTCCTATAAATATTTCTATCAATTCAGTTCCGCCTAATTCTATTACTCAAATTGTAGCTATACAATTGACAAATATAATGAAATTTGACCTAAAATAACATTTTTGCCACCAGCAAAACCTGTTTTATAAGTATATTAGATTTATTTCCTTTTCAGATGCCATACCATTTTTAATCATTGTGTTATCTGATTGGTATATTATACTATATGACACCCCTACTTAATTTTACATCATATCTAACTGATCCCATGGTTATTATGAAATATGAAATATATCTATAGGTTTGATGGCCAATGCTAAATGTGATTTATTCTCTTGACTCCATCTACTATGTTCTACGTTTGATTCCTAAGCAGTCACATCAAACGCACCCAAGTATCTGGAATAATATCCAATACAATAGTTTTATCATGTAGAAGTGATATTAATGAGGTTTTTTATTTCTTTGTATGAATCAGATTTAAGATCCTCATAAACCGATCAAACATTCTTATGATATTCATCTATCTTTCCTATAAAATCGGCAAAAAATGCTCTCTTTCTTCTATCATTTTGTTTTTAAAAAGGAATTCCATTTTTTATAATTCTGTCAAGTACTTATGAACAGTGTAGAAAGTTGATCTTTGATCGGTCAAATATCTAACATAAAGTTTGATGGATGTATTATTGTTTAACACCTAGTGGCAATCATAACATGCATATCAGGACATGATATGGATATTAATGCTGCTTTGTACTAGATTGTAACACTGAGCTGGATTTTTAACGTGCTAACACAGGAAGACATATCACCCCACATGGACACGTTATACAGACTCGGAGCTGACCAGTCTTTGCTCTTAGTTATTGATGTTGTGGATTTGGCAGAGAAGCAGCAAATACAAATGTCTTTGGTTTGAGCTGGCCGGCATCGAACCCACGATCTTCTGCACTTGAGTCAGGCACACTACCGTGAGACAACCGAGGTGGTCATAAAGTTTGTGTTATGATTATTCTTTCTTCACTAAAATATTGTATTTTTTATCTATTTAATTTATTTGGTTTTTTTTTCATTTTAATTTTGCAACAACAAAAATAAAGCCAAAATTTAAAAAAAAACCATGAACTTCAATCTGGAGCTTAAAAAAATTACTCAGATCAGCAAATGTTGTATATGCAGACAAAATATCTCTAACCTACTTTTTGTCAGCAAATTTTCAATAAGATTTCTGTTCTACTTTTAGTATTAATACCTTTATATTCAATTACAGCAAACATCTGTTTTTTTATAATGAAAATGCTCTAACAACGTTTTCAATTCTAGTTTATAAGGATGACATCATAAAGTTTAATCTGGCGAAGAATGTCTTTTTTCTGATATAACTACATGACTGTAATGAAACTAACACGAGAAGTACTGATCAATAAAATGATAGGAAGACTTATTTGGAAACTAATTACCACTTTCGCTACTTTTATTGAAAAGACGAAACAGGAAAAACACATTAATTTAGGTATCATCATGAGAAACTTTATCAGGATACACCATCTTAATTCAAAATTTTACGGCCATCTATCAATAATGTAATCGACTGTTACAATTTCATTTTAGAACTAAATTTCATGCAATAAGGCAAACTTTTTCACACTTAAACATTAAATGAAGCAAAATGGACAATTACTTTAGGAAATCTTCCAATTCAAATTGAATTCAGAATAAATCAAGTGTTGATCATACAATTGTTCAGAGAATGTCACATGACTTGCCTCGTTTTCTTTTGTATTCTTAACTTGTACCGAAATACTACAGGTTTAAGTTTCAGTTTGGTTTACTGGGGTCAAAATATTGTCCATTTCAGCATGGTGGCCAATTCTTTATTGTTGTAGAAAGTGGGAATTTCTACAGAGAACCATCAACCTTCAACAGGAAAACTGGCAATCCATGTCAATTAAGACAGGGTCAAACACAACTTGTCAATTAAGACTGGGTCAAACACACCTTGTCAATTAAGACTGAAGTCAAACACCTTGCCACCAGAACTAAATTTCTGAAGTCTCAATCTCAGTGTTGATAAGCCAGTTATCATTAGTATGTAGAACATGCAACCACTGAGGCTCCTCCAAGCTTTGAAAACAATCATGTTATCAATGACCATACAATAAAAGCACACAGTTCATCTTAATGTATCATTAATCATTTATAATCAATCATACATTGTTACTCTGACATGCATGAATACCAGTTGCAGACAAAACATATTTCCTATTTTTTAATAACAGTCTGCCTTTCATTAATGATGAGTGTGGAAGATGGTAATTTTCATATTGCTCTTTTGCAGTTTTTGTTATGTATATTTTTAAAAAGCCAATTTATTAAATTCATTGTAAAATAACATTTTAGCAACATTTTTATTCGAGATAAACTTAAAATAAGAACAGACATCCTCAAACCAACCTCTACCAACTAAAAGTGATTTTCTGAAAAATATCGATTATCAATTACCCAGAGAGTGACACCTTTGGCATGTCTAAGACTCCTTTTTAGATGCTAATAGGTCCCTACAGATTGCTCACCCGGACCCTCCATATGAAGATCAATTGTATGCAAGTTTTCATACCTTGTTTCTCAGGCCACTATAATTAAGATTTTAAACTCAACCAGGCGGTTTTAAAACACAATAAATCTTACCTTTAATCTTGTACATCCTCCAGTTTCAGTTTTACTACCCCACATCGCACCAGAAGATGGAGATACATCTGACGCCATGGAAACAGCACTAGAATTGCTACAATAGGCCACTTCATCACTTCTCAGTGGAACAAGGTCACTGTGGGTCGGACCTTGACAATCCATCGACTGCTCCGATTCGAAAGACAAGGAAGATGTTCGAGAAGAAGTATCGTGAACACATGCTAAAGTTTTCATTAAATTTCCATGTTGACAATCTATCCCATGCATTTTTAGTTCGTGTGGAATCACAGGTGCATATACACGAGAAAGAGTATTTGGTAAATAAAAATTGACAGGGGAGGTAACTGCTGATGATGGTGTAACTCGACTTGGAGTACATGACAGAGATCGTGGAGAGTCTGGTGATCTTACAGAACTTTCAAGGTGACTGACACTATGTACTCGACGATGTTGAAAACACTCAAATCTGTGACTAGGATCTGAACACATCTGATGTGAATTTGGAGAGTCGTCCATTTTAATTAATCGTTGACAAACACCACATTTTTTAGGAGAATCTGAAAAATGAGAAAAAAATTTTTTTTAATTTCATAGGTACTGGACAAGACAACAAAAAGCAACCCACCATAACTGATGCACTTTTCAAAAAAGAACACTTACAACTTATATAACTTTTCTAGACCCAGATTAGAATTCAAAATATCTAAAGCTATTTGATTATACATTGGAAAGACTAAATTTTTGAAGTCTCAATCTCAGTGTTCATAAGCAACTCTAGGACAAAAAAGAAAATTCCCAACTCATCCAATCATCAACCTGAATTTGAAGAAAATATTTCAAAGAATGTGTCCTGATGCCAAAAAGGCTCAAAGATGAGAAATGAACAACATTTAGCAAAGTGGTGCTAGTTGCTGTTGCTGTTGAGTGCAAACTTTTTTTTTTCTTACGATATCTTTTTTGATGAAGAACCGGACTAAAAGCATTATTCCTTCTGTCAGACTTTTGTCACATGAATGAAGGGATTTTTTGTCAAGAATCAAACCATCATCCAGACCATGTAGAACTCAAAAATATTACTATTACTAAATCTTTACTCATTGCTGCAATGCAGCAGAAAATAATTAAGGACTATGTAAAGGAAATATAAATCAAAGCATGTTTTTACAGAAAGATATTCTTACTGGTTTTATTTCTGTTTTATCTTTTTATCAAGTAATAAACTAGTATAAATTGTGTCTTTATTGCTTCAGAAAAGACTGTCATAAAAACATCAATAATTTTCTTAATTGGACTCAAACAACTCAGTATATATTCTAATGAGCAATTAAAAATGTTACCCTGACCAAACTGCTTTTTTGGAATTAGATAAAATAGCTGCAGGGTCTAATGTTAAAACATCTAGAAAATTTACATCAATTTATGATAGGGAATTAATTTCAAGATCATGAACAATAAATTAAAGCTACAACTGACATAACTACCGACAGCAATGATCCACCAGAATAGAACACTGTTTCAAATTAGAAACAAAATGATTTTTATGTGTAAAATATACACATGACACAGCACTCATATTATTTCTGTATTATGATTAATTAAAGTTTGGAAGGCGAGATAATAACCAAGAAAAAATATTAAAATCAGACTAATTAAAACTACAGGCTCCCAGGAGCCTGTATCGGTCTATGTCCATCTTGACAGGAAACCTGTCAAATTCCTACGGTTCACAAGTTTCAAACAAGAAGATCTTTCAGTGATTTTTCCACTTAGGTCCTATGCTAAATACTATTCGGCTATGGCAGCCATCTTGGATGGTGGATGTGGTCGTCAGATATAATTCTGAAAGAGGACCACCTAAGGACCATTGCTGTCAAGTTTTGTTCCAATTGGCCATGTGGTTTCAGACAAGAAGATCTTTAATTAAATTCCCCATAGGGTCCTATGTTAAACTATGTTCGGCTCCAGTGGCCATCTTGGATGATGGGCCGGGTCATCGGATATAATTCTGAAAGAGGACCACGTAAGGACCATTGCTGCCAAGTTTTGTTCCAATTGGCCCAGTGGTTTCATAGGAGAAGATCTTTAAAGGAAAGTTTATGATGACGACGATGACGATGGACAAAGGACGCCATGTGATGCCAATAGCTCACTAGGCCCTTTGCACCAGGTTGGGCCAGGTAAGCTAAGGATGGAATGTGCAAAACTTGAACAGCTATAATTCCTCTCTATCACCAGGTTCAATGAGCCAGACAATTGAAATCATACCTAAGGATGTCTTATTTTCCCTGGTGTTAAGATTTTTTTTCCTAGCACTTTTCTTAGCTTTTGACAAGTTTCTTCCTTAAATGGACATACTTCCCACTAAAAGCCTTTTCCAGAAAGTGTTTTTTTAATGTTTATTCTTTTGATTAGCCTGTCATGAAAGTATTACACTTTTAAATCTACTTATCTAGCACGGTTTGGCAAGATCTCTGCATAATCCTCTTCCACAAGGAATGCAATTATTTTGCATGAAAAAGGTCAAGTAGCCTTTACACAAGACATGAAAATCTTGAACTCTATAAACTGAGAACTAATTTATCTTTGGCGTAAGAAATAACTGTTCCAACTAGTCTGCTCAATAAATTGATAACATTATATGAAATGAATATTGCATAAGACTGTGCAACTAAAAGCCTCTAACCTACAAGTTTTTCGAATGATGCTTCCCCTGCCCATTGTCTGTTTCCCCATCCTCTGCCCAGATTTTATGACACTGATATGTTACCTGTATAAAATGCTGAAGGTGATTTAACAGGCTTTCCTTTTTTCTTCTTTCTATCTTTTTCAAGCTGAAAAGCCAAAAATTTTCATGATCATGTAAGTTTATCAAAAGAAAAACATCATTTTGAAATCAATATCTACATTATATTATATTAATTCAACTGTGAAGATAAAATAAGGGAAAGCACAAGATAATTATTCTTTTTGAAATATAATTAGTCAGAAATCTTGTATGATGTTTTTGTTGAATTAACTGTTTGAAGGAAATGGCATGGTGGGGTGGCTAATGGCATGCCACAGCATATATGTATTATTGAATATCATATCACATTACTATTTTATTGAGAATATTGCATCGTTTCTACATCAGAACTAAATTTTCTCTTCTTTATTATTTTCATAAGACAGGTGTTCAGAGAATCTGCATATGGATAAAACATTTGCATAAATTTCTGCAATTTATGATAGCTAATATCAGCAAACTGCTTGCACCCAATAAAAAATTGAAGACATCAAACTCCCGCTTTTCTCATTTCTGTCTCCAAATTAAGCTATTTATCAAAATTTAATGACAAGTAACAGTATTTTACATTGATTCGCTGGGAATTAACTATGTTGAAATCAATGGACCTGAGCCATTAATTAAACAGTGAAAGAATTCAGGAATAAAACCTAATTTGAATGTCACACTTATGTTACATTTCATTAATCAAAATGACCATAAATACAGTGCTTTCTGAGCCCAGATATTGGTTCTAACATTCTCTACCAAAGGTTAATATTGATTTTAACCTCGCATGCACATGAAAAATGCATTTGTTCCATAAAGGTCTTAACACTGGATTTACTTCAAAACCAGTCTGGAAATTACTTTAGCTTTATGAATAGATCAACAATTTTTATATCATTACTATGGAAACCAAAAGTTTTATTTTTATTACATTCATTAAATAAGAATTTAATACCTTGATATATGTATAATGAAGAAAATCAGTTATTTCTGTATAATAACTGAAAAAATTTGTCAGCTTCTATAAACAAGACAAACATGAGGACTATGTTACTGTGATTTTCAGATGAGGAACAACTTTAAATGAAAACATTTTTGTCAACTGAGATGTGTTATTGACTATCATATCAATTTTCTATTGCAAACCTTTACAACTGAGGTCCAATATTTGCAATGCATAAAGCATGTTTTAAAAAAAAATGAAGGACTCAGCATATAAACATTATTTTCATGATAAGCCTTGAATCTTGTTGAAGTTAACTATAATTTTTGATTTCTTTTAACAATGGCTTTTTAATATTACACACCGGTATATTAAAGTTATATGACGTATATACAGGGGAAGAAACAGTTATGGTTCTTTAATATTACTTAAAGTTTTATCTATTTAAAGGAGAAAACAGATAATCTTACTTAATGTTGGTAAACCTCAGTCAGTTTGAATTTGACTGTCTGCGTGTGTAATATGGTCTAAGCTTTAACAAGCAACCCAATCAAAATTGTGTCCCAATACAGAGGATGACAACTGTTAACATGAGAAATCAATCTTTGCAGTTTAAAAGTATTGTATGCTATAGCAATCAAAGTTGTCAAAAATAGAACCTATGGTCTTGATGCCAAAATCATTTTTATTTTCAATCTGTGTTGTTATATATAGATTACCTGTCATCACTTCTACACTAGATACAAGATATAATAATGGGATCTACAGATAACCAGGTTACAGATCATGGTTTGAAGTTTGTTTTTCTTTTTTCATATGGAAAGTAGTTTTACAATGTTTATGTACTATAATATACATTTTGTGAAAAGAAATCCGATCTGATTTCATCTTAATTGCTCCAATTCAAGTTACCCAGAAGATTTAGAAATTGTCATATCTTTATCCTTAGCTTTTTAATATTTATAGAAATTGACAAAATTATTTTTTTTTGTGGAATTCAAAAGGCATCAATAAATGACCTGATGACTTTACCAATTTATAGTGCTAATAAAATTCTCAATCTCCTTTTTCTGAACATCTTTTATAGAAGCTATTCAATATTATGTATTTGCTAAAATAAAATTTATGTACTTGCTAACTGAAAATTTACGTAATAGCTGCTATTTTGAAATATCAAACTGTTTTTTTTCATTTTTAATATGGAAATCCCAAATAATTTCAATGAAAAATGTTGGATGTCAGCTCTACATTTCACGTCAGTAAACTTTTTATTGCTTTGTAAAAACCAGCAAAATCAACAGTGACCTGTTAGCCTAACTAAATTATACTCTGAAATGCATAAACATTTATGGATCTGTTTTGTGGTTGGAATGAAAATATCAATCTTTATAAAATTAAAATCATATTATCTAATTGCCTTTTGCTGTTCAGTTCCCAAATGGATGTGTAAAATGTTTAATTTGGATACCCAAACATGCAACTCACAATGGTACATCCTACGAAACAAATTGGTTCTATAGAATTATTTCATCATAAGAATTAATGACACTGCCTATTATGACAAAATAATTCCATGATACATTTTAACATTACTGGTGCGTAAATAATTTACCACCTTCAGCAGATCCTGTCTTTGATTCGAGCAGCAGGGTAATATGATATCAAATGCATATTATACTATTAATTCATAGAATGGGATAAATGTATTTTTCCTTTAAAAATTATTCATATTACAATAAAATCGCATATTCTACATCTAAAGCCCCACATTTTCCATGTCAAACTGAAATTAATATGTGATAAAGAATAACATTTAAATATATTCATTCATCACATTTTGATATAAAGTCTGACAATCCAATATTATTACTTTATTTTGACAGATCAAAAACCTTTTTACCTGAAATACAGAACTTTACACATCACCCCCGTCTCCCCTCCATCTCCCCCTTTAAAAAAAAGAATTTGCATAATGTATATTGACATACATTAACATTTGTCACAACAAATTTTTGTAAACAAAGGTTGAACCTAATTCTGAAGGTCTTGAATAAAACATAAACATGAAAATCTGAAGTCTCACTTTATCTGACCACAATAGGGTGAGACTTAAAACCCTCTTCCCAAGATACCCTGCCTTACCTGTTGTATTTCTCTTCTTTTTTCATCTTCAAATCTCTTAACCTGAAAAAAAGAATGTGATGTCTCAATATCCTATGGATCAGCAATTGTAACAAAATGTAGAGAGTTTAGTTTTAGCTGCGGTGAAAGATGGTATAAATACATTTCACTGCAAAAGTTCCTACAAATATCTTTACAGTTTTCTTTGGTTTAAAGACCAAATGTTTGTATTTCTTGTTGTACAATAGATGATACTTTTTGCTGTTATTTTATTTTTTAGTTTATTGATTTTAAAAAGTGTTAGAACATGTGTAGCAATGACATCCAAACAGTTTCACTTATGTCAATGCTAGAGCTCTTGGTCATGTAAGATAATTGGCCTGTCAGTCTTCACGAAGTTCGTCCGTCCATTGGACTATTCCAACGAGATTGGGATCGGTCTGCCAGAATTTTCAACATTCCCAGTCCAAAAGTCGACATTAGTTTGAAAATTAAAATCGCAACAGAAAAATCTGGGTCATTCAAATGTTGTAAATGTCAGCTTATTTTTTTTTCGGTCCAGCAAATCTGTCCTTGCCAGATCGAATGTCAAGCAAAATCTCTGGACAGTATATTTTGACTCATCAATATAGAAGGATAAAGAACTGAAGTAAAGCACTTTTGTAACTCAGATTTATGTGTTGTTACAGTATCAAATGGATAATATGGGAAATTTTAATCATCTGTATGGAACAAAATCTAAATCAAGTAAAAACTGATACATTATACTTCAGAATATCTTTTTAACAAGTCACAAAAATAAATATATAACATTTGTGCAAAATACTGTCAGACAAACATACAAACATATATAAATAAACAAGATTCTCTAAGGAAGCTTACTAAGTATTTATACAACGTAACAGATCTGTTTCTCTACCAAAACTAACACTCAGAATAATATTAGACAAATCCAAGGTGGCAGATAAACAAATCAAATATGTTTTACATGTAAACATATTATAGAAAACAAACTCATCCTATGGGTGGCCATCTGCTGAGCATTATCTATAACACAGGCTTCACTAAGCCATCAATTAACAGACCTTTAGCCATACATCACTGTCTAAATATACAGTAAAATAGTTAGAGCCATCACAGAGGTGGAGATGATAGAAAACAGTCGCTGAGTGATCTCTGACAGAAGGACATATAGATTTATGTACATAGTTGACAGGAATCATTCATTATTTCTCATTGACCATTTTATTTACTTCCCAGATTATGGCCAGGACTTCCTGTGGGGAAAAGAAGTGAATATTTTTTCAGAATACTGACCCAATGCATATGTCCTGGTTTGGGCTAAGTATAAGATGAGAATTCTGTATTAAATGTTAAATGAATCAAAAAAGAAGAAATGAATTGCCGAATTGACAGGAATTGTTCTTCATCAATGTTTGGAACATTACCGGGACACCCATCTGCCTGCATGCCATACATTGCCTTAGTTTCGAAAATCTGACAGATAGTTTGGAAGGGCAGTTTGAGATATCAGGCATATCCTGCAAAGTATTATCTGGAGACAAAATAAATTACTTTCAAATATCTGGAATTTTGAGATAATGAGAGCCATTTAAATTCTGTAATCAAAAAATCCTAGAACCAATTGGTAATACAGCACAACAATAAAACAGATATAGATATGTGATCAGTATATTTAGATATGACAATGACAAGTTTTCCCTGGTTAAATCTTATAAATTTATCTTTAATTTCATGACAGTGCAACAGTAGAGATCAAACAAAAAAAAATATCCTCAGATATTGATGAATTCTGGAGTAAACACCAGTAAATGTACTTTTAGAAACATTAACCAATGTAAATAGGTTCACCATATGCTCATTTGTACTCTGATCAAGAAATAAATGTTTATCTGTACTTTTAACAAAAGCTAAAATATAAATGGACATTTTCTTATAAAAGTAAATAAGTGAATTTAAACTATACAGCATATTTGGCATCCAAGAGACAAGAAAACACTTTCCTTTATTAACAGGTGTCCATTATACAGAGGTTAATCCTAAGAGAACAGTTCTCCTTATTGACAGGAAGTTAACATATACAGGTGCCATGCACATTAAATAACTGCAATTTATATTTTTGTTTCAGCTACAATACCACTTTCATCAATTCAAGGACATTTTTTGAGCCTTTCAAAAGTAACCAGTAGCTGGCAGATTTTGACCTACTACTGTTATGTGTTTAGCCAACAAACAGGCATATAGCCACCTAATTCTCAATTTGGTAATGTTAACAAATTACAAAAGCTTTGCATTTTGAAAATTTAACATCGACATGGATTAGTATTTGAGGATTTTGTGGGCTGATATTACATGTCGTGTATGGGTTCTTACTCAACAAAAAAGACCCCTGTATGTAAAGCCATTTGTGTTTTGCAGCGTGTTCTTTCATTAATGCATACCCTATATCCTTTTATTTAAAAAAAAAACATCACGAAGATTGTGTACAATTAACTTCCTTCCATCTTCTCCATTACGTCCCTTCATTATAAAATGAAGTTGTATTGATCTGAGTATTAACTCGGACCATCCCATCATGTAATAATTACAATTAAGTCTGATTATGGCCTGACAATTATTTACCTTAACATCCTGCTTGGCACACGACCAACCTGTTAATTTACATGACCCAGCGACTCATTCGCCTTTATCATTTATTCAAAAAAACACCTAAAGCTGCTCATTCTCAGTGATCAAGGATTTTTTACAACTTTTATTCTATCTCACACATACTGATCAAATGAATATTTAATCCTTTTTTCCTTATTCTGGGAGTTTTACGATCACTGTTTGCATGTTTTAGTAGGAATTGATTTACAATGAATTTCACATGTTTGAGGAACAAACAGGATTTCAGCATTATGAAAATATCATTAATTTCAATTTTTATGAATACATAAAAAAGTAATCTACATATGATTTATATAAATGAAGGACAGATTTTTTAAAATTTTTTCTTCTTTTGTTTGGGGTCATACTATGAATGACTCTGGTTTTCATGTTATGTTCGAAACTGTTCCTTATAATTACCTAAAAAATTCCAACAAAATGCAGAAATATGTGATTCACATTGAAAAACTTTTGATCAATGAACAAACAAAGTGCATTATGCAACCACCACCTGCACATAAAGTTGCACCAAAATCACTCTATTCACTAAAAAGTTTTCTCTGCCAGACTCTGCAAATGTTGCTCATCTTTTTATCAGAATAGTCTTCTTAGAAAAGATTGAAATTTGAAACTCCTTCAAAAAAAAATTCAGTTTCTGATGATAATAAATTTCACCTGTGAGGAAAACTGGAAATGGTAACATGGTTTATTCATATCTGATGACAAGAGGGATGGGGGGGGGGGGGACACACTGCTTTTCCCTAAGATATTTTTTTGTCATAAAATGTGCAGGTCCTGGACAATTTATCACTTTGTGCATTTTTCACTTCAACTATCATCTAAATTTCACGGAAGTTTGACTTCAGTAAGTTACAAGCTCAATCACATATAAATTAATACAATTTAAACAATTTCTTAATTACAATAACATAAATTTTCTGAATTTTCCCCCAGGATAATTGGGTATGTATCAATCAACGCACTGTGATGATAATATATTGGTACCACATGAAAATATAAGAGAAACCTGTAATGTTCCTATACCAGATTAACCTGAGTTATCAATGATACAGAATACCTCTTCTGATTAACTTGACCTTATGTCAAACTGATATTGGTTTCATTGAAGAGTTCAAGATTTCCTTAGAAATATCACTTTCTAGTTGCATACTATTATAATTTTCATTGATATTTAGCAATTGAAAGAAAAGTGCAAAAGTATAATTCAGCTACAATTCATTTTGCACAATATTACTAAAAATTGAAATTTTAAAATGGTAAATTACATGTACATTTGTAAATTGCATTAAGAAAACCAATCTTTCTCCCCATGTCCCAAAATTACACTTTCAAAAAAATAAGGTGCAAAACTGTGATTGAACTAAGCAATCCAAGAAATAAATTCTAAACATCTTAAAAATAAGATCTCTTTAAAGGAAACATGCTTTTTTCAAATTTTAGACTGCCCAGTTGTTCAACATATTTAACCCAAGGATTAAACTACATAAATTGTGGTCATTTCAGAAATTCAATTTTACTACTTTAAATTTTACCAAGTGTTAATTTTGAGTTGTCACACAAATTTACTCTGATTGATTACAGAAATTTTTTTTGGTATAATTAAACTTCTTAAAAACAGTTCTCCCACTGACAACATTAATAAATCACTCAATTTTAATTTTCTCTCCAATGTCAATTTCAGACTTCTACACAGTTGACACTGATTCTAAACCACTGAGACCTAATTACTCTTAATTACTTTTTGAGATCTGGTCTTGAAATTTGCTAAAACATCAAGAATTCCTGGGATGTTTCATGGTATCTACATCTCTTTTAGATAAGGTTTCAGAGTTAAGCATTAGTGTTATATATAAGCACCTTCCCCTACCCCACCCCCATGAAATATGATCATATGGTTGTGCGGCAGTAAAAGGTCGTGTTTTTGCAATCTTGATGTCTAAAGCAGGTTTATAATTTCTGTAGAATTGCCTAGAACAGTGTCATAGTTGCATAATTTTTAAGGTGCATAATTATTTTGTAAATGATAATTTAAGAAAATTATTTTCTTTTCAATAAACTGACAATTCTTATCAATTTTAGTTGTTTTATGTAATCTGTAGATAGAATTGTTATAAATTCTTGAATTTTGTCAGTACCTGTTTTTGTTGTTACATAGGGTATGTTCTTTTGTAATTGCATGTCGTGAACAGACTTTGAAATGGCAATTTGCACATTCAATACACATCATCCCACGAAAAATAGTATGATCGATAAAAAGATTTTGTCCATATACAAAATATGTCAAAAAATTGTTTTGCTGAGCATAGCTTCCTTTTTCAAACTCAAAATCTGCACGTTCAAATAGTTAACTAATGTCCAGGGCTACAGTATCAGAAATAGTCCCAGAAATAGAGGTCTGACATAGTTTTTCTTTAATTTCTGATAGGCCATGCCACTTTCAAAATGATGTTTTACCATAGTCCAATGTGTTGTTTTGAACTTGTAACAGCTTGATGTTTAATGGGCATGAACTAAAGCTTACTTCACCCACTGCAGTCTGATAATCAATGATATGTTTCAGAGACTGAAGAATTACTTTGTACTTTGTTTTGACAATTTTCCAGCTGTTTTAATTACACAATAAAATTCTATTTTCTTTGTATATAAAACATTCCTCTTGCTTTTTTTTATTTTATTACATGAGGAGAACCTGCTATTAATGTTTGAACCCAATACTATACAGCTATTTACTTTAAACAGTTACTATTTTTAGAATGAAGCTGCATCTCCAGGATAGACATAAAATACAAGTTAATTTTAGTACTCTTTCATTACTTTTATTTGCAACATTTTACACTTTGAAGATTTTTTATATTTAACCATTGCATTTATCATTGCTAATCTTTATTAAGGACAGTACGATGAGATTAATGAATGCAATTGGTGTACTTTTTGTCATACAAAATCAAGAATCAAAAGAGTCCTAATTATTGTAAAATTTGTATTTCATGCCAATTTTTGCGTCAACTTACTATATTTTTGGTTTTAGTTTTTATCCATAATTTTCATATTATCTTCTGTAAGCAGCTTTTGAATATGTCCAAGTTAAGTATATAAGTCCTTTCTAATACAAATAACTTTTCCCGTCATCAATCAGGGACATATTTTATTACAAAATCTACATAAAACAAGGCATAAAATACAAAGTCACATGATCCAGTTATTATTAGTTTTTCCTCCACTGACAAATTTGTCTATTAAAAGTGAAAATTAAAAGTCATAGAAAAGTTTCAAACTTAAAATCTAATACATATATTAAAGATCCCAAACATATTATGTTGTTTGCAATTCTTTGTTTATTGCATTGTTACATTAACAGTCTCTGGAGAAGCATTTACAGCAAACAAACTGCTTTTGTATCCAACCCTTCGTCGGAAACCCATGGCCTGTTGTTGCGCTTATGCTATGCTTCACTTACTGACCTTGGGTCAATTACTTTATTTTTTCTGTTTTCATTAATAATTTATGAAAAATTTTGATTGATTTGGACACAAATCTGTGGTGGAAATACAGCCAATGAAGTTACAGCTAACAGACGAGATATATGTATTTTCGATAGATTTTCAATTGAAGAAGGATATATAGTTTTCAAACAAAACAAACAAGTTTTAATTTGTTCTGCCATACTTTCAAAGCAGCTGCAATTACTGATCACACGAAAAAATCACAACACAAAAAATGTTTATCAACTGCATGACACGTGTGGAATTTATGTTGGGTACTGCCATTTTTTGTTTGTGTAGCTATTTCATATTCAAGAGCATTGTTAGAATCTGCCATTATAATTGTTATCATAAAATGCATTGGTCAATTTATTTCATGAATATTCTTGAAAATGAAAAAAAAAGAATGAATTGACCCATGGTTGGCAAGTGTAGCATATCGTAAGTGCCACCGGCTGTCGGTTTTGGAAGATGCATCCGACCCTTCATTGTATTTTCTGCTCTGATTTTTCTTTATTTTTTAAAGACTGTTCTTGATTCATTCTGAATCTTGTATTAATTTTTCAATCCATGCCCTGATATATCTGACATTTTAGCAAACAATGCAGTTATTTTTAACAAGTTGCATATTATATTGTTTTCCCAAGAGAATTTTTCGTACAAACATCAAAAGAAAATTTCACTAAAATTCCCTGCAATACAGAGATCAATATGTATTCCAAAAGTTACCATTCATTTTTCATATGGAATATGGTATTATTAAATGTGTCCATTCAGGGTATAAGAGGCAATACAGGACATAAATATAAGATACCTATGTGTTAAATAACTATAGTTATGAAAAAGAGTATTTATAAATGATATAGTTTAAACACTTATGATAAGATAATGCTGTTACACCTTCTTACTAACTAAATTGGCACCATCTGCCCTCCTTACTTTATCAATAATAAAAGAATTACTGTTACTTAGTATCCTACTGATGCTATAAGATTTGCCACACTGGTATATGTACAAAACATTAATAAATGCATTTATCAGTCAGAACTACATGCAGATCAGAAAGATGTATTTTATGGACCTTTAACAAACATTTCTGCCTATTCCACATTGCTATTTAAATGTGTAACAAGAATTTTTTAAAGGGATGCTATCATGTCTTCACATGCTAAATAATCTTTCTTAAAAATCTGCAATTAATTTTTTGTTTTGTTTTTTGTTTTTTGTTTGTTTTTTTTTTTTTTTTTTTGGGGGGGGGGGGGGTGGGGAGTATATTTCAGATGGGGTACCAATTGAATGCATTCACATTTTCCAGTTTTGGATAACAAACTCTGCATTACAACATTTATAAGAGACACCCGTTTATGCTGTATCTCCAATTTGAAGAACAATGAATCAAACTTGCAGGTAAGCAATATATTCATGTAAATACACAAAAAATGTTCTATAAAAGACAATTACTTTTATGATGAACCATGCCAGTATTCAGATAATTTACCAGTAGCAATTAGGCGATAAACTTGATAAAATCTTCTATTCTATAATTCTGTATTATGCAAATTCTTAAACTTACAACTGATAAAAAAACCTCTTAACTCTATAAGACTTTAGTGGATTTCAAGGCAGTTTGTGTCTTCATAAAACAGACATTAGAATAGAGGGGGACGACCCCACATACCAATAACATCAGCTTTGACACTGTTTTGTCCTTACCTGTGTTTATGCCATTGCAATGCCTTGTATTTGTGTGTATATGCCTAACCCTTAGTGGGTTTACTTTGTAATTGTGTGTATATGCCTAACCCTTAGTGGATTTTTTTGTATTTGTGTGTATATGCCTAACCCTTAGTGTGTTTATTTTGTATTTGTGTGTATATGCTAACTGTTAGTGGGTTTATTTTGTATTTGTGCATCTTAGTGGGTTTATTTGCATTGATAATAGTGCTTTCCCCAGAAATGTGTGAAGGCATGGTAAATTTCATATTTTGAGGGCTATCAGTGGTTAAAAAAGATAATATTGGGGGCACCTCAACTTGACATGAGGGCAGTATATTTATCAAAACCTGCAATAAATAGGCTTTACCCTAGTGTGATGGTATAAAAGTGTGCCAACACAACAGGGGTACATGATTAAATGCAAATCAGTTTCAATAATATAAGATTAAACTAAAAATTGAAAGTTAAGTTTGGCCAGCTGGGGGCACAATGTAAAATTCATGATGGGGGCAGCATGGTGCAGAGCCATGCTAAATTGGTCTGAGAAACCTCTGGATAAAGATATAATAAAATGCTCCGCTGGGCGCAGCTAGATACGACCGCAGATGTCGAACCCTGAATAGCTGGGGCAATTATGAACACAACATTCAAGCTTGATACAATACTGAATTTGGATTGTGAATAAATATTTGACACAGCATAGGTTTCTGACACAGAATGAATGTTGTCTAAGAACTTAAAAATTTTTAATTTACCTATTCAAACCATATCAGTATTATTTGTTTTAATATATAAATCAGAAATAACCAATTTAAAATTTAAAATTGGGCACACATATCAATTTCTTGCTATTGCGCAATACTGTGTAATTGAAAATTTCTTCAAATATTTGACACATAATAGGTTTCTGACACAGAATAACTGAAATCAAAGAACTTAAAATTGGTCATATGATTTGAATTTATATTCAATTTTTTGCTTTTGTGTAATACAATATGCTGTGGAGAATTGTCCCCCCCCCAAAAAAAAAAAATAATAATTTACCCCTTTTTTTAGCTTTTGTGCAATACACTATGAAGTTGCACATTGACCCCCCTCCCAAAAAAAAAAACAAAAAACAATAAAATTTATTGTAACCCCCCCCTTTTTTTTGCTAAAAAAAATTTGAAATTTTCTTTTTAATTTATGAAATATGAAATGAGAAAAAATTACCCCCTCCCCAATTTCTCATTTACCCCCCCCCCCCCCAATTTTGTTTTCAACCCCCCCCCCCCCCCATTTCTTTATACTTTGCAACCATAACAGCCCATTTAAATACACCATAACATATTAAAATAGAAAATGACATCATAGTCATGGATGGCAAATTTTAAATATACATATTAAAAGCAGTTTAGATAAGATAAACAAAAAAGCTTCATCAGCACATTTTATATTGGCAAATTTCCAATGGAATTTGTTAATAATAAAGTTTTGATAACAGGGCACACATATCAATTTCTTGCTATTGCGCAATACTGTGCAATTGAAAATTTCTTCAAATATTTGACACATAATAGGTTTCTGACACAGAATAACTGAAATAAAGAACTTAGAATTGGTCATATGATTTGAATTTATATTCAATTTTTTGCTTTTGTGTAATACAATATGCTGTGGAGAATTGCCCCCCCCCCAAAAAAAAAAAAAATAATTTACCCCCTTTTTAGCTTTAATTTTGGACCCCGATTTGGACCAACTTGAAAACTCGGCCCATAATAAAAAAAACTAAGTACATGTTTAGATTCAGCATATCAAAGAACCCCAAGAATTAAATTTTTGTTAAAATCGAACTAAGTTTAATTTTGGACCCTTTGGACCTTAATGTAGACCAATTTGAAAACGGGACTAAAAATTAAGAATCTAAATGCACGGTTAGATTCGGCATATCAAAGAACCCCAATAGTTCAATTTTCGATGAAATCAAACAAAGTTTAATTTTGGACCCCGATTTGGACCAACTTGAAAACTGGGCCCATAATAAAAAAACTAAGTACATGTTTAGATTCAGCATATCAAAGAACCCAAAGAATTCAATTTTTGTTAAAATCAAATTAAGTTTAATTTTGGACCCTTTGGACCTTAATGTAGACCAATTTGAAAACGGGACCAAAAATTAAGAATCTAAATGCACGGTTAGATTCGGCATATCAAAGAACCCCAATAGTTCAATTTTCGATGAAATCAAACAAAGTTTAATTTTGGACCCCGATTTGGACCAACTTGAAAACTGGGCCCATAATAAAAAAACTAAGTACATGTTTAGATTCAGCATATCAAAGAACCCAAAGAATTCAATTTTTGTTAAAATCAAACTAAGTTTAATTTTGGACCCTTTGGACCTTAATGTAGACCAATTTGAAAACGGGACCAAAAATTAAGATCCTAAATGCACGGTTAGATTCGGCATATCAAGGAACCCCAATAGTTAAATTTTCAATGAAATCAAACAAAGTTTAATTTTGGACCCTTTTGGCCCCTAATTCCTAAACTGTTGGGACCAAAACTCCAAAAATCAATCCCAACCTTCCTTTTGTGGTCATAAACCTTGTGTTTAAATTTCATAGATTTCTATTTACTTATACTAAAGTTATTGTGCAAAAACCAAGAAAAATGCTTATTTTGGCCCTTTTTTAGCCCCTAATTCCTAAACTGTTGGGACCAAAACTCCCAAAAACAATCCCAACCTTCCTTTTGTGGTCATAAACCTTGTGTTAAAATTTCATAGATTTCTATTTACTTATACTAGAGTTATTGTGCGAAAACCTAGAAAAATGCTTATTGGGCCCTTTTTTGGCCCCTGATTCTTAAACTGTTGGGACCAAAACTCCCAAAATCAATCCCAACCTTCCTTTTGTGGTCATAAACCTTGTGTTTAAATTTCATAGATTTCTATTAACTTATACTAAAGTTATAGTGCGAAAACCAAATGTCTTCGGACGACGCCGCAGACGACGGACGACAACGCAGACGACGACGACGACGACGACGACGACGCCAACGTCATACCAATATACGACCGCAAAAATTTTGCGGTCGTATAAAAACGGTCAGCTACTAAATTAAATTTAACTCAGATATTGAGAGTAACAACCTTTCGAACATGCATATCATGAAAAACTAATCATTATATTCATGATGGATCCAAAGTTTATCTGGAACACTGACGAATGAGACAAAAGTAATCAACAAAAAACAAACACCCTATAATAATGTGCAAACCAATATTTAACAGGGCCGATCAAGTCATCTGAAGTTTAACATAGCTAGGACAGCATTCCTATTGAAGTCTATAATAAATCAGTAATTATATCTGTGACCAAGTAAGCTGACAAGAAATTGGAATTGTATTTTTCTCCCTGTTAGAATCACTTGAAATGGGATTTGGTATTGAGACACACCATTCTAGCAGAAATGACAATACATTGTTAATTTTCCAAATGACTGGAAGAATGGAAACAATTTGTCAGCATGTTGGTGTTTTGATAAAGGCTAACAATTTGTATGTTATGTAGATATTTATATTTATTGGGGGTTAATGAAGAACGACATCAATCTATACTGATACTTATACAGTGAGAAATTATCTCGCAGAGATCTGTATAAGAGACAAACTGAGCCATCCAAATGGAAAATTTCATTCTCTGTACAAAATAATATGAAAATAGTAATAACTCTTCAAAGAAAGTTACGATAAACTAAGATCTATAAACATCTATAAACGTAAACAAGTTGTATGAAAAAACCAGGCTCAAAGGATAAGAGAGTTATCATTAACTGGTATAAGTGAAAGATCTTTTAACAACAATAAACTAAAATCTCCTAAAAGGTTACCGTAAACATCCAACTTATTACCAAAGTACAAACAAGATGCTAACAGGCAACCAGTGCAATGAGATTACTGGTGTTGAAGACTGTTGATAAAAGAGAGCAGGAAATTTTTTGCTCTTAAAGAATGTTTCCACAAATCATTACAGGGGGTCACATGAATATTCAACAAGGTATAGGTAACCACAAAACATTGAGGATTCTAACTTTCTATTCAATCTAACTTCAATAATGCAATTACTATGCAGTCTGAAATCTCTCTGGACTTACCACTTCTATTGCATGCTGGGTAGTAATCTTTCCTTCTTTGACCATCAACATCAGTGCCATTCTGTCATCATCAGACATTGTGATTTCAAAGGCATTTGGGTCTCCTGTAAAATGATAAAACAATAAAACTTAGATTTCAATACCATTTTTGTGTGAATATCAATTATAGGAGCTTTTAAAGGTAAAATTTTATTAATATTATCTATTTGTACTTCAACTAGACCAGTTGTTGGATCACATAATGCGAAATGTCTACACAGCCGAAACTCCTTTCTCTTAAACTCCCGACTCTAATTTTAGACTTGCCAAAAGTCTCCGTGCAATATTTTGTCCCTTTTATAATTAGTTTGTTCAAATAAAAATGCACCTTTACTATCCATAATTATTTACTATCAAACAGTTTACACCTATGGACACATAATGATAGTAAGTATGGATAGAGAAGTACTTTATTTTCATAGACAAAATTACAAATTTTAATTTAATAATTTTATAGCAACGAAATCAATTTGTTTTGAGTTTCATATACCCTATTCTCTATCTTATTGACTATGATCGACCAATGTTAAAGATTTCTGAGCTAATATGTATATTAATGACCTTCATGTTGTTTAAATCCCTGCTTTCTACCAGACTTCCGTATGCCAATATTTCGGAATAATTTACCCAGAGTTCCAGACTTCTTATTGTCTCCAGAATTCTTATCTGTAAAAGAAAATTTCAATCAAATGATCAATAAAGAGGATAAAACAAATTCAAGCTCAGACAAAGAGTCTAGTTTCTGACAAAATACAAGTCATTTCTCTCTATACAAAACATACAGGTTTTCTGGTAGAAATTTAATAACGCCACAATTTTTAAAGATTCTGAAAAATGGGAAGCCAAACAATGCATATCTAATTTTAAAAGAGAATTGTATCTTACGAAAACTGTTTTCAAAATTACTGTGATATTAAAATCAGATTGAACTGAGGCTATCCACTACACTTTCAAATCATTTAGGCACTGACCATTTTATTAACTTGGAGGGGGACAGGATTTTTATGTTCAATACAAAATTTGTTTCCACTTCGGTCAAAATATTTTACTTTTTTCGGAGGACAATCGGAAACCAAATCCCAGAATTTATTAGGGATTCATATAAAAAATGTCTTCTTTTTTTATGTCACAGATGGAAAGAACAGACACACATGAACATTAAATATTTTTTTCCAAAAAATCCCAGGCTCCCCTCAGTAATAAAATGGTCAGTGCCTTACAAAGTAAAAATATAAACCGCCATATCGTTTTACTTTCAATATCTACTTTGTTAATTATTTACTAGTAACTTTATGTAGATAGAATTGGAAAGATAATTTGCTCTCTGAATAGCATCTAAAACAATTTTACTTTCCAAATTTTTCTTAGCCATAAGGAAATGGAAAAAATTAACCTCACAAGTCTAAATTACAATATGTCTTACAAAGGTTTTATAAACCAATTCAAAAATTGATTAAAAAGGATTTCTTTTCAACATAACCAAGCACAATTTACAAATTTGCTTCCTAAATTGACAAATGGATGGAATCTTACAATGCATAAGAATTCTGCAATATAAAACATAGAAGCTTGTTGAAGAAATTGGAAGGAAAGTGTGTATTAATTAATACTAGCAGGTAGTCTATCATTTATAATAAGCAGGTTAGAGCTATCAAACTGTGGAATAATCATAAAGCTTGTTTGTAAAATAAAGCCTCCACACGATCTATACCTGATTTCACTTTGGGAATACAGCACATTCCTGTTGAAGGTAGATAAAATATGATAAATCGTAAATAAAGGCAAAGGTCACTATCTGACCTAAATTTTGATGAGGTTCAGAATTTAGAAAGTCAATTTACTTGTTTTTCAGTGTAAAAAGTCTTCTACAATTATGATAGTAAACAAAATCAATCACTGGTGTGACAAGGAATCCTACAATAATGGTCAAGGGTGAGAATTTTTCCAATTATGGTAGTGATTCTGAATATTAACAAAGAATTTGGGGAATTTTATCAGTGAGATTTCACAATTTTAACAAATACTACCGGTAAGCAATTTTTGAATGAAAGAGGAAAATTTTGAAAAAGGGAAATTTTTCAGCCAAAACTATAAGATATAACCTATGTAAACAAACTATTTCAGAGTTATATTTTTCAAAAGTGTCTGTATACTGGTTACACCTTCAGTAGAATAATTAAAGGCATCATAGTGAATGCCTGTAATGTCTAAAATTATTCATTTTTTTACAAAAAGAACACATATATATGAAAATATTCAGTAGATTACTTTATACATAAAAACCTTTGTTTACTTTAGTATATTTAAGGGGTAATAAATTTCAACTTAAAATTTCTCTTTTAACTTGATAAAACTGATTATATCACAAGTGCAAATTGACACAATATAATCACTGATTCAACTGAAAAATCACTGCCCCCACATAATAGGAGTAAAATTATGAGATTTCTTTTGATACTTTTTTACTTGCTTCCTACAGTGATAAGATGAGCATAAACGCAGAAATCTGATTAAATTCAGCCGGCCTACACATTCTAACAAGATATTTTATTTGTCACTTATATTCCGCTATAAAACTCAGGAGAGCTTGTCTTCTGGTCTATAAAGGTGAGACAAGTTGATCTTATAAAGGATAATATCTAATATATCAGAATTAGAACAGACAGCTACATTAGAAGATATGATACTTTAAGGAAATATTTTCTTATTTGCCATTCTTATGCATGTCTGATCTTTTGATGTTGGATCAGAGATGCAATTATCTTGATGAACAGTGCGATATCTCCACAAATTAAACATCCGGCAATTTTCTTGTCATAACTCAAACAAAAAATCGCAATATATAGGTAATTTTGTCATGATTGATGCTATCTTCATCTTAAATAGTGACTCCCTTAATGGCTGATTTGTAATACTTCGCTTCACTTTAGTGGGTTATTTATTGGTCCAAAATATAATGTTATAGTTTCTATGGTAAACTCAAATATCCCAAATGACAAAAATATTGAAATTTATTAGAATTGTGTATGATGGATGGAAACTCATACATGACTAATAGTTGTATCAAGAAACACAGCTATGCTTGTTTCCTTTTCCATTTTTTTACCGAAAAAATTAGATTTGTTCAAAACAAGCTTAACCATTGAGACAAAAGTAATGAATTGGTTTCTCAAAATCAATGCTAAATGAATCAAAGAGTAGACTAAGGGAAATACCCAGGAGGTGATAAAGGATTATCAACTATGGAATGTTATCTTGTTATGGCACATTTAATACTACATGGAACATTTAATGCCGACAAAAGAAGTCCATTTGAATGTTTAATCCTTTTAATTGTCATGTTCTTCTAAAATTACCCATCTTAAATGACATTTTACTTATAAGACATCACAATTAGTTCAAATTAAATCTGGAAACAAAATCTCATTTTAACACAGAATGATTCTAACGGATATAGTCAGCAGACTAATAAAACTCAATTCTCACTTTTCTGGCTTGTGTAATTATGTAATATAGTTTTAGTTATAGTTCCTAAGTGTTATATTGCAATTTAATTTGTACAGAACTTAGCTATTCATTTTTCTACGTGTGCAACTTCAAAATGAAGACCTACAATAACAGCATTTTACCTCTGTTACATGCATGGAAGGATGAAAGTATGCACCATATCCTTTCTTTCAATTACAACCTAGCATATATCTATATTTTCTGGGTTAACAATAGGTTACATCTTTTAAAATGATTTAATAATATAAACTTATATTATAAATTCTGTGATAGCAGTAGGCACAAATCAGAATTTGCCAACCCCACATTAGTAACTATCGTAAAAAAAGTCAAAATATATTAGAGCTGCCCTGCTGCCTGCCTGTTTTAAGTATCCAGCCGAACCAAAATAGATCATGACCGTGAATTCTACTTCTTATTGATGGAAAATAAATCAAACCAAAGCAGGAATTTCCTAGATATATCTATCCCAGGTTGAAATTCATTTCCTTGTTTGTATGCAGCCTATATGAAAATAAGTTAGGTATTTTGAGGTTCCGAACTTTGCAAATAATTACCGAGGTCATTGCCAATATGTTTATTGGAGATCTGGGACATCTATAAAAATCATGGTGTCATTTATGGTCCGTATACCTTAAACTGAATAACTGAATAAATTTATTTCAATTTATAAATTTTCAAAAAAGTAGAGATTTCTTTTTTAAAATGCATTATATGTGTAAAAGTACAGGTATTTTCATACAACACAGAATGGTATCGGATTGACATTACATATTGTTAAACAGAATGTTTATACGGATACACAATATGCTTTCATTTTTATACAATTCGTTATATGGGATTACTCTTTCCATTTCTGCACTAGTATTAGGACAATTTGTGAATACACATTGAAAATGAGTTAATTACCTGATACAAAATATTTCTATCAATATTTCTATTTTACTCATCTTTAAAAAAACCTACTTCATTTCTCAAGTTTAAGTAATAAAACTCTTCAGAAATCAATCGAAATTCAACATCAGACGTGTCTAAAGTTACCACATGCAATGAATATTTCTAATATCTGATAATTCTGATTTACAAAATGCAAGCTATCAAAGCCGTAATAAAAAATAATGAAATAAAAGCTTTTTTCACCAAATGTAAACATCCTAATTTTACTTTATAAAGCAGACAAATAGATTCAGAAAATCTTGTCAAGTGAGACATGTGACACAGACAAAGCAATCAGCGATAAATACTCCGATCGTTTTATTTTTTCCGTTATTTTATATCCTAAAGCAATATTTCTATAACCCATACTTCAACCTGCGATATAAACAGGAAAATATTGATTCCTGAAGGAGTTTATAATGTGGAGAAATTCTACCAACAATAAACCATTTTACAACCTTGAGATAGATCTTGTGGTATCAGAACATTTCTGATGCCTTCAAATCAAAGATTGTCTTCAATAAAAGATAAATTTCAAGACAAGATCACTGTCAAGTCTGATCATTAAGAAGTCAGATTTTACATCAATTATTTATACTGTAAAGAAGTAGCTGATATGACAACCCACAGAACGAATCATACTAAAAGTGAGTTACATGACAATTACATGTAGAACTCCATTGTCAGAAGAGAATATTTAATATTTTTAAGAAAAAGGAGGTGACTGTGTTTCACAGGACAGTTAAAGACCTGTGTGTAAGATACCATATCTATTTTCACGTTTATTAAGGGACCTATTAATATTTCATCACAGACTTGTATTTTCTGCAGTAAACTTATACATCAATACTTTTAGTTAATCAAATATCTTAGTGACTGCAGACTGAATATGTTTTTCCAAGTAAATGTGTGTCCTATATTTCTTGATGGATTTTATTGCAATTTTCACATTTTAAATAAAAATTAGGTATAGGTCACAAAAGACAGCATAGTTCAAACCTTTGAAAACAAAAACATATTTAGCAATGCTACATTTGCTTGTGGTGATGTCATACTTTACACAAAAATCATTGAATTGCACACAAAAAATGGAACATCTGCTCTTTTTTACTTTCAATTTAATGGAATATTTGAGATATTCGTTGATTTGTAGTTTTTAAAAAAAGGCACACGGTAGTAACTGCATTTCTGAACAGAAATTTAGTGACGGAAGGCTGCAAGAAAATCTCTTTAGAATGATGTTGTCATATCAACAACATTTACCCCATGTCTCATTTCTATTCTGGTAAAACGTATGTTCAATATACCAATGATTTTTAGTAATCTTCTTCAATGAAACTGGTGTTCAACTGCCACAAAAATGCTTTTCAGGTTTAGATAAAACCAGTAACATTTTAAAATTTTCCTAAAAAATCAAAATTTCTTTGTTTCCATATAAATCAATGTCCGATTTTTTTCTATTGATACAGAGGTATTTCACATCAAAGTCTGTATAAATAAAGGAGAAATTTACATAATCTTTTTACTCTTTACTCTTTAATTCCTAACAAGATTATTGACAATCAATGTTTTTTTTCTAAGAGAAAAAGTAAACCTATAATTATGTTGTACTCAATATCACACTTCAAAGTCCTAGGTAAAAGTAAATGTAACCTACATTTTTAAAATTTCAAAGAAAGTGTTAAATAATCCCAGAATATCTGAAGTCACATTCATTTAAATTAATATAATGACAATTAAAGCCTTCCTTTTTTAAATTTCAAAGGGAAAATTTCCCGAGCAGTCTGTTCAGAAAAAAAAAATGTTTTTTTTATCCTTTCTTGTTAAGCAACATCTTTCTGTCATTTTAATTAATAGCAAGTCAAAATGACATGTTCACATCGAGGTGAACTTTTTGTACATTTTGTATGGTTACAAACTTAATCATGCTGTTAGCTGACATCACAACATTTATTTTTATACCAGGAAAATCTGTCTGGCTGACTTTAAACTGAACTTCTGGTCACAACTAATTGAAACCTGCCAGCCTGCCATAGATTGCCAAACTAAACCGGTCAAACCTTGCTTTAAAGGGCACCTCTATATAGCACATCACTGTCTATAAAGGACACAGTGAAAAATTCCCATTCATGAACAAATTATGTTAAATTAACCTCTGTATAAAGGGCACTTTTTTCTTGTCCCTTGGGTGCCCTTTATAGACAGGTTTGACTGCATCCCAGAGTTTAAATCCAGTTCAGAACACTATAACTTTAACATTATATAAATAACACATTTCTAAGAGGGTGACAGAGTATATTGTAGCACCAAGAAAATATTATCAACTGAGGCGAAGTCGAGGTTTGACAACGTTTTTAGGGAGGGGTTACAATATAATCTGTCACCCTCTTAGAAATTTGTTATTTATTTTATTATACTGAATGTCTTGGATTTTAGGAGCGGGTGACAGTTTAAAATGCCACCCGCTGTTTCCTTCCAGCGGATGATCAAGTAAAATACCACATTCTTGTAAACAAATGAAAATGCATCAGAGAAATTTACATAAAGTATAATAAATATATATACCAACCTGAATCTAAAACTACATAATCATATGTTCTTATGGCTGAACTGGCTGAGTATCTGAAAAATAGAAAATAGTGCAGTTATAAGTGTTAAATCCAATCTTTCTTTCAATGGAATTTTCCATACAATTTCTGTATCCAGTACAATTCAGTTGTGGGACTCATTAAAATCTTAAATAACTGATTTCGGTAGAGAATTCCTTATGATTTATTGGTGACCTTTTCGTAACAACACGGCTTCTTTTCACTTAGCCATGCGCTGATCATTAAGAAGAAAGAAATTTCACTCCTTAAAATGGTTTATAGGACCATCAAAACATGCTGTTGGTCTTTGCATACATGTATTTCCAAATCCCTCATTAAAAGAGATATTTTTAAAGACATTCAACACAACTGACTTTAAAAGTACATAAAATACGCCATAAATTGATTCTAAAAATAACTAGAACAGAATACAAATGTTACAAAATATGACAAAGGACAGCCATAAAAATTTATTTAAAACTTCTGTCAATTATCTGATATTTTATGTCCAATTTAGAAGTGTGAAGGAAGTTTGATGTGGAAGATATTTTCACACATCAAAGGCCAAATAATTTGTGACAGATGGCACAAGCTAGAATTGGTGATGGTAAGCTTCTTAAAATGTAGGGATAATCATACTTTTATTAAGCCCATCTTGACTTAGAAACCCCACCTTAAACATCTTTGATTTAAGTTGACTGTCCCAAATTTCCTTATCTATTGAAATATTGTCTGGGAAAAGTGTTCTGCCAAACATCTCAGCTGATTTATCATTTTGGGTTCTGCACCTTTGAATCTGCAAGATTACTTTCAGTTCATCCCATGTATTTCAATGTAACCAGTTTGTGTTGTGTTTGTGTTTGAATTCCATTAAATAGGTACAGACCATTTGAACTGTTTAACTAAAAGTTCCCCTGGATTCAAAGTATCTGGATTTCAAACCAGTAAAAAATATGTCAAAGAAGCATGTCAATATATCCAATGTATACATCTAAAATCAGTTGATTGCATAAATCTGTACTGATATCGTTTCAAATATTCAAACAAGAGTTGACACACAAAAATGTCTCGCCTGTCGTGTATTTCTAATGAAAGTAAATGCTGTCAGACATATTGCATACAGTATTCGGAAAACAGGCCAAAACACAAAAACTTAACTATAACCACTGAACCATGAAAATTGATCAAGGTCAGATGACACCTGCCAGTTGGACATGTACACCTTACAATCCTTCAATACACCAAATATAGTAGACCTATTGCATACAGTATTCGAAAAAACAGGCCAAAACACAAAAACTGAATTATAACCACTGAACCATGAAAATGAGGTCAAGGTCAGATGACACCTGCCAGTTGGACATGTACACCTTACAATCCTTCCATACACCAAATATAATAGACCTATTGCATACAGTATTCGAAAAACATGCCAAAACACAAAAACTTAATTATAACCACTGAACCATGAAAATTAGGTCAAGGTCAGATGACACCTGCCAGTTGGACATGTTCACCTTACAATCCTTCCATACACCAAATATAGTAGACCTATTGCATACAGTATTCGAAAAACAGGCCAAAACATAAAAACTTAACTATAACCACTGAACCATGAAAATGAGGTCAAGGTCAGATGACACCTGCCAGCTGGACATGTACACCTTACAATCCTTCCGTACACCAAATATGCTAGACCTATTGCTTATAGTATCTGAGATATGGACTTGACCACCAAAACTTAACCTTGTTCACTGATCCTTGAAATTGGGTCGAGGTCAATTGAAAACTGTCTGACGGGGATGAGGACCTTGTAAGGTACGCACATACCAAATATAGTTATCCTATAACTCATAATAAGAGAGAAATTAACATTACAAAAAATCTTAACTTTTTTTTTAAGTAGTCACTGAACCATGAAAATGAGGTCAAGGACAATGTACATATGACAGACGGAAACTTCGTAACATAAGGCATCTATATACAAAGTATAAAGCATCCAGGTCTTCCACCTTCTAAAATATAAAGCTTTAAAGAAGTGAGTTAACGCCGCCGCCGCCGCCGCCAGATCACCATCCCTATGTCGAGCTTTCTGCGACTAAAGTCGCAGGCTCTACAAAAACTACTGAGAAACATAAACTACAAAAGTCAGTAAATCAACTGAATATACACAATTATGCAGTAACATGTCTGTTATATGTAAAGTACCAATTCGGTTTCTGTGTTAATCTACATAAGGGGGAACCGAGATATGAAAGAAAATTTCATAAAATAAAAATTAATTTCTTGAATGATAACAGCACCTCAGTTAGGTGAAAATGTATCCGTTTGATTTAATGCAATGAAAGTGGCACGTTCCCATGGCTCTTCATGCAAAAAGTAAGGCTCAAAAAGGGGGGATACAAATTTTAATCATTAAAATTACCCACATTCTTAAAAGCTGGTTTGATATTGTATTATCTCATATTTTTTGAAGGAAGAACCACTGCCGTGATGATTTGTTATTTAATTTAATATTGTCCAATGGGCACCGAGTATCACATTCATTTCAACACTAATTTGATGTTCCCTTCACAACATGTCTGCAACCTGTTTTTTGTGAATTGTACCCTGTTGTTTGCACTTTTGGGTTTATATTTGCCATTTTTGTCTCAAAACTGCTTAAATATTTAACAAGTTATTCAGCTCTTGATAAGTACTTAAAAGTTAAAATTATTCTCAAAATTTTCACAACTGACTGACTAAAGGTACATATGTCATCAGCATCAAATTTTGTATTTGTGTAATGGCTAAGAATCTCTGTCCTACATTACATCAGAAATCATTATTTAATCATTTATCATGAAAAAATTTGAAATCTTCAAAATAATTCAAATTCTGACAATGGATAAGCAAATTTATTTACACTTCATTAAGTAGAAAAATAAATGTTAGTATTATTTATATAATGTATTCAAACCTATCTGATGACAATATTTTTACCTGCATGTAATTAAGAAACACCTGGCGAGAGCTATTTCATATGTAAACATCAGTTACCATAAGTTTAAAAATCAAATATATTAAATACCAAGAAAATGTTTTCGTATTTAATATAAGTATTTCTTGTAAAATTACATTCCAGACAGGTCAGGTCTGCACAATCTGAGCCAAATTTTCCTCACCTTGAAATTTAAATTATAATAAAATTTAATATTTTTTCATTATTCTGAATAAATCATTATCTAGATTGTGATAAATAACATTCCTTTGTCAAAAATAAATTTCATTTTACTTGCACAAAAAATCAAAGTATTGCCTATTAAAGACAAATTTAATGATGTTTTCTGATTTATTTTACCTGTCATATTAAATTCATTTTCCTTATATATGTTTTATACAAGTTAAAATGAAGATTTACTGCACTTTTACTCTATATAAAATTACTAAGAATTTTTAAAATCGATGCAATGTCTGTCTGGTATCAAAACAGTTAATTGGTCCCTAAAACTGACGTCTGATATCAAAACAGTTAATTGGTTCCTAAAACTGATGTCTGATATCAAAACAGTTAATTGGTTCCTAAAACTGATGTCTGATATCAAAACAGTTAATTGGTCCCTAAAACTGACGTCTGATATCAAAACAGTTAATTGGTCCTTTAAACTGATGTCTGATATCAAAACAGTTAATTGGTTCCTAAAACTGATGTCTGATATCAAAACAGTTAATTGGTCCCTAAAACTGTTGTCTGATATCAAAACAGTTAATTGGTCCCTAAAACTGACGTCTGATATCAAAACAGTTAATTGGTCCTTTAAACTGTTGTCTGATATCAAAACAGTTAATTGGTCCCTAAAACTGATGTCTGATATCAAAACAGTTAATTGGTCCCTAAAACTGATGACTGATATCAAAACAGTATTATTGGTCCCTTAAACCTGATATCTCCTATCAAAACAGTTAATTGGTCCCTAAAACTGATGTCTGATATCAAAACAGTATTATTGGTCCCTAAAACTGAAGTCTCAGTATTGGTCCCTAAAACTGAAGTCTCTGATATCAAAACAGTATTATTGGTCCCTTAAACCTGATATCTCCTATCAAAGCAGTTAATTGGTCCCTAAAAACAGATGTCTCCTATCAATGAAGTTAATTGGTGCTTAACAAGAGTGCAAACATAAAGTCCCCTGAATCAGCATTGTAGATAGGGGACTACAAATTAATTGCATGTATAGGATTATTAACTATCATTATCAACCATTGGACTGGAATTAAACTCAAGATCTATTCTTACATATACATCAACACTAACAAAATGATTTAGTGTTATATTTTCTGTAAGCATCTTTTTTTGCTTCCATTTTTAGAAGCAGTATCTATTCTAAGACATAATCCAGATCATTCCTGTGTAACAGTATCAGACAACAGCCACGG
This sequence comes from Mytilisepta virgata, assembly GCA_028015205.1. Lineage (NCBI taxonomy): Eukaryota > Metazoa > Mollusca > Bivalvia > Mytilida > Mytilidae > Mytilisepta > Mytilisepta virgata. The sequence continues at coordinate 42,975,181 of CM051516.1, forward strand.
ACCACTACAACCATTAGTCAACTCTAATACAGCCAAATGACAGAAATTCAATGTAAAGATTGGTTCTAAGAAAAGAAATGCCACATGTGCAGTAAAATTAGACACATAAACACCAGATAATTGTGAAATTGTGGAAATAAATTATCACCATTGGACTTTCAGCATAAATTTAAATTCCATCTGTCACCACAAACATTTGGATGTTTTCACAATGACCTGGTATAAACATACATGAAGAATCACACAGGTTTATACATTCCTCAGGTATATGTGACAATTAACTGGTAAATAGGATTAAAGTCTGTCAAAACTAAGCCAGGGGTAGAAAAACAACTTCAGAAATAGTCCCTATTACTTACATATAATCTGTTACTATTTGTTTTCATGATAAAATTGTACACACACAAAGGAGTAGATCTTAATGTCTTTGAGCATTTTTTTAACAATTTTATTTAAATTAAAATCATTTAATTTGTCACATAATCTATGAGATCAAAGGATTCTGTGAGACAAAGATATCATAATATTTTTCTACCTAAAATCACTTAACCAACAAATTAATCTAGTTATATAAATTTTTTCGTATGTGATTTAATATTTGTTTACTGTTCGACTACGAAGAAAACTTTAAGCTAAACAGAACCAAATCACCTCATTTTTCACCTATTACAACTTAAATATCGGTAAAATTTAAACAGATTTAATATGCTTTCCAAAATTTCCAATCTCTGCAAATATTATGAAAGTGAGTTAAGTTTTGATCACCAGTGGGCACAAAGAATTTTCAAATCAAAATTTTTCCCACCCATTAGTTTCCTTATTGCGACATCTGACTAAAATCTGTTGGCAAATTTGAATCTCACTCAAATAAAAGTTACCTGACATCTCAACTTATTACAAAGAAGTCACAGTTCTATGTCAAAACAGAGAAATAAATTCATTAGCTACATCTAAACTCTCAGTCATAAATAGTGACGATGGTAATATTATCTGCTATTTAGTACATTATAAAATGTTTACCCAGGAGGACTCATGAGTCAGTATCACTGAATACAAAATCATTAAAAGTACTAACTGTATATAATATAAATGTTCAGATAACCTTTTATATACCATTTGTCATGTAAAGCTATCAATCTTTCCTTTGTACACAATTTACTTAAAATATGATACCAAGTCAAACTCTAATTTTTGGTTGTAACATTTTAAGGGAACTGAAGGATGATCAGGGACTTCTCTAATGGGGAAAAGGGAGGGGCTAGGTAATCTGACAAATCCCTTTCAAAAGTTTTGTGGGTTTTTTTTTAACAAAACTTGACAGTACCAAAACCTGAAATATTTACATATCATATTGTCAATGTGTAAAATACAGAGTGGAATGTGGTGGTGGAGTTTGGAGTCCAGGGTCTTAGGTTGGAATGACCAATTCACTGTATTCCCCACTTGAAAAGAGGAATAGCTTGTATCACATATTAATTTAGAATGAAACTAAATTTTGGAAAAGATGCAGCTGTCCAAATTAACCTCTTGTAAGAAGGATAATTTAGCCATCTTGAAAAATAAATTCATACTTTTTGGAGTTAATATTTGTTAGTTTAGTTGGTGTTTTTTTTTTTTTTTTTAAGTAACCTCAACTTATAACTTTGAAAAAAGCTGATAAAATACATATGAATTATTAGAGGATAAATCTGGCAGGTGTAAAGGCCAAGCAGAACTTGATGAAATCTGCAACATTTCAATTATCCTTTGATTATAAATATTACAACTGTACTATAACATTACAGATTAATCATTTTTTTCACATTACTTTTTGCATTGAATATCTGCCATTTATCTTTTGTCAACAATCTACAACAGCTGCAGTCTTACAACCCTGGTGGTTTCAAATGGTGTACATAAGGTTATAAAAATGTTTGTATAATAAAGTGATCATTGTGACAACAGACTAACACATTGATATTGACACATTTTAACATAAAATATGCAAATTAGCTGGCAGTAATTTTAATGATGTTCAAATTATATGACATTTCAATGTTAATCAATCAATTTTTTTTTATACATTATCATTTCAAGTGTAATTGGTCTGAAGATGCCAAAAAAAAAATTGTAAAATGCCAGAAAATTAATAAGGTGTTTGATTTGGTGAAAACTCTTTGATTATTGCCATTGTAAGAACTTCCTGTCATAAATGTCTTTGATGAAAAATTTTCAGATTTTTTACTTTTAATAGGTATCGCATCATACTCAGTTTTTTATACTTACAATAAATTTTTATGAGTCAAAGATATCTATATTTTTATTGGTTATGAATGGCTTTGACTTTTTTCATTTCAAAATGTTTGTTAATAATTGTCACCATTAACATTTGGCCTATTTACTCCATTTGAATTTTCATTTTTTATAATAGCACATCTCTTGAAGTTTTGGGGTCAACAGCTGCTATTGAAAAGCCTGCAGTAAGACAGGTGAAGATGAGTTGGCTGTCAAATCCTTAAAAAACAAAATATTTTCTATCCATCATTTTGGCACCATGTTGTATTTTCCAATAATTTGCCTAAAACACAAAGATCTGTTTACATTTCCCCTTTGGCATGTACAACCTGTCAGCAGCATTACAAAGGAGCAAGCAGGAATAAAAGATAGATGACAAAACACAGAAGACAGCAGATAAAAGGAAGATTTCAAAAAATGATAAATGAACAAATAAAAACAATTTGTTCCTTGATGACAACAGATTAACTGGTTTGTCCACCATTGATTTATTGGCTGATCTGATCAGAATCAGTGGACAATGAAAGTGAAAGTAGAAAATCTTGTTTTTGTGTCCACTGTCACGTTCTGTCATTAATCATGTGATTAACAAATAATACTGGTTTTACTAATGTGCTTAATAACTACCGACTTTGTGGACATAATGACTTTTAAGCACATGCTTAATTAAACAAGTCAATTCACACAAATAGCAATGAATTTCCAGTATTTCCATTTCTATATCCAAAACAATTTTGCATTTATCAAACTAAAGAAAGTAATGGAAAATATCTAAAGTGACGAATATTTATGTCCACTGATTACACATTTTCATTTGACTGAATTTGCCTTATTTACCATTTTCCTTGATTTTATTGCCTTACTAAAAAGGCAAAAGAATACTTAATGTTTTATTAATTTGACAATTATGAAACTCACACCAATTAGCCTTTTTCTTAACGTACAATCATTTTTAATCACATTTAAGAGCATTCCAAAGGGCAATATAACAGTATATATACACGTAAAAAACTAAATATGAAATGCTGGATTTACTTACCAGTATCTTAGGATTTTTTTTTACCATGACCAAAAAACTTAGATGTTGCTTTTATCTACATATTACCCTCTAATTCAAGGATAATTTCAATCCTAAAGCTAGAAACATCTTTTAGCACAAAAATATCTTCAACATCCATTTTATTGCAAACAAAAACTTTATTGTTTCTTATTATTGTCTGGTATCTCCCCTAAATTAATTATTTAGGAAACAACCTATGAAAAACTCTATAAACAATAAATTAATCAGGAAGTGTTAAAGATTACCAACAACTATAAGGGACGAACCATATGACTTTTTTGGTAGAGGGAATGCTAAAGAAATTATCTTGCATCCTAAAATTTTTTTATTTATTTTTTTTCTTGTTCACTTGCACACCCAAGAAATGTGTTTTCCATAATTTATATCTGTTCATGATTTTTTTTCAAGAACACACTGGGGCATTTTTTTCACTGCAATTTGGAGCTTTAAATCCCCCCTAAAAATTCAAATGCTTTGTTCACTAACAAAAGCAGCTGCAATTTTGAAAAAAAAAACAAGTCTGAAACACTAATTGACACAACCTTTCCTTTAAAATTCAACTTTTTATTTAAAAGTCCTTAACCAACAGGTTAAAAATAATCAGTGAAGAATTTAAAGGAGATATGAGACATAAATTTGTCCATTTTTGTAATCGACACCAAAAGAAAATTGTTTTACATGCTTCTTTTTTTCTGATAATTGAATAAAGAATGAAAAACTTGTCTGCCTGAATGGATATACAATTTGTTTTATAACAGGAATATAGATAACCATCAACCTTCCCTTGTTTGTACCTAGCTTTCTTTACAAAGTACTTGTATAATACAACTTGGATAGATTGTCATCAAGGATTTTCTCAGGTATAATTTACACCTGAGTTTTACACCTGTCTATCTTGATTGATGTGAGAAATGACCATAGGTCATCTGCACATTTTAGATAATCTTAGTGACCCGGAGAAATGATAAAATAATGTGTTTTACCATCAATCTTGGTAAATACTCTTGTCTGTTTGAGGAATGTTTGTATTATATAGATAAATGTGTACATGATGGTTTAAATTCTTCATATGACAATGAAATTGTCATTGCTATCAACATGAAATTGAGTGAAATTCAGAATCTGTTAAAGTCATACAATTCTAATTTTATTTTACAATATCATCATATTATCAAAGTGTACTTTTCTATAAACAATCAAATTGAGAACAAAAATAGTTATCTAGACATAATAGAAGTCTTCCTGCTGTGGAGGCAGTCCTTATCTCAATTAGATAGTATATACACCTTAAACACCTGTTGGTATGTACTGAAATCATGTTACAGGTAAAAAAGGTTAAAATATCCAAAACAATTCTCAAAGGCCAAGATTAACAACAAAACGATAAATTTGGTAGGGAACGGTCGTGTCAAAAAATGATCAGGAAAAACCATTTGACTGACCTCTCCACTATCAATCAAAATATTGTCTTTATCCTAATCAAAACTTTACATTTCATGTGTGGGAGGATCAGAAAATTCTGTCATGTTTACCCAAAAATATCTTTAAAACACACGTACTTAAAAAAAAACCTATACTGTTTATAAAAAATATTTATTTCCTGTACTTTAAACAAACCACCATATTCTAACCACAAGAAGCCTTTAGACACAGGCAACTAACTGTATGGTTACCAAATCTGACCACATCATATGACAAGAACTTTACAATCCAGTAAGTACTCGTACATAACATCTGTAATAACTATCCATCATTTTTACTTCCCCAGGTGTTAGGGTTATCAAATCCATTCTATTATATAATCTATTTTGTTTTAAGCTATTAACTTTTGTTTAAATCATTGTTTTTTTTGGGGTGTGTCAATTATAAACTTTTGTTTACTGACGAAATAGTTCTATGCATACTTTCTGAACAAACAGCATTTTTAAGCTTTGCAGATTTGTGCATAATCGTTCTGATAATTTTCAATACTGTAATCTTAATCTTTATAGTTTCTGATCCTCATCTTTATCCATTTTATAATAACCTACCTTGTTGGAATACTGTGAAGACTGGTAGCTTTATCAATATGACTAGATGTTGGCTGAAATGATAAAATTGTCACATATATCATATATTTATGATCTGTAGTATAGTAAAAGATTGTTTGGCTAGCTTCATTGGAGATTTTCAATCAAAAAGAAAAATTGTACTGCAGCAATTACTTCCTGATTTATAAATAATCTGAATGGTAATCCCAGCTATCTCTGAATTTTTTATGGGGGACATTAATCACAAAAAGTCATAAAATCCTAGGAGATTTAATGAAAAACTAGATTCAGTGTGATGAACCTTGATTTCTGTTCATTTGTAGATTAAAACCTAATATTTATTCTGGATCACAATTTACTGTTTATATTTCCTCTCATCTTATTTGTGCTAAATCCCTTTCTTCTATTTTGATAAACACATAGTGTGCCTCTTAAAAATACATTTTCTGAATAACCAGTATAATTTTTTTATAAAATATATTCTATAAAAATCAAATCAAATTTATCAGCAAAATCTAAGATCAACAAAGGGCCAATGGCTTACAAAGAAACAAGCTCATAGTGGGCATCGTACCAGATATATAGAAAATGAACCCATCTATAAAAGTTCGGAGTAATTTGAGTGACTTTTAATTACATTATGACTATATCTCAAAGAAAAAGAAATGGTAAAAAATTGGAGACATCAGAAGCAAATTATAAAAAAATGGAGTTTTAACCAACAATTACCCTTAGAAACTTTTTGTCTCACTGATGCTAATTCTACATCTTTGACAACAAAATAGATGTATATATGTTCCTTTAATGAGTTAGAAGAAATCTAATGAAAAATTATTGAAGCAAAACCCATAAATACATGCACCAAAAGTTCCAACAAAGGTTTAATTGCTCTTTTTCATTGTAAAGTCACAGTGAGAGGCTGCATAGCCATTCTTTAGATACTTACTGGTGGAACGGTAGGTATGGGAGGTGGCAATTCTGCTCGGCAACTGTATCCATGGCAACCTGGTTCACTAGTTAAACTTGCCAATGAACTAGAACTAACAGGTGTTGCCTACAAAACAGATTTGGAAAATTTATACAATTGCCTGACCAACTTTGAATTTTTCAGTAAAGTTTAATATATATATTTATATTTGTTTTATCCTTTCGTCTCTATCTCTAATTTCAATAATTTTATACAGTGTACCATAATTATTGTTTAACTTTCACTGTAGGTTTTCGTAGTTAAGTGAAAGTTTATATTGTTTCTAGGGAGGACACATAATTTTTTAAATAATCTATTAATAACATGTTTTATAGATTTTAATGTCTATTTAAGTTCTAGTGGTTCAACCTTTATTCCTACAAAAACTAAGAAAACTGATATGGTACATGTATTATTAGTTCACAGAGTATATCTATTTATATATTCTTTATTTACCTACAATATTTAATTTTCAAACCTGCACAGATTTTATGCAAAAAAAGAAAAAAATCCAATGCTATAACTCTTATAAATGATCTCTGTAGACCTTCATTAAATAAAGACTTGATCAGACTGCCAGTATCAATATTAACTCTATCAAGTAGTACTTTCCTTACAAACCCTATAATAAACTTATTAATCTAACAACTGAATACACATGTTGTGGGAGTTGATCTATGTCAAAACTTTATAATTCTTCACACAGTTCGGTGCTAAATTAAAATTTATAAAGCTAAATTAAAAGCATCTTGAATGATAAATACAATGAACTTGTTCATACATCACGCAAAGGATAAAAACTGCATTTGCCTTTTCTTTACTCAGCTAATTTTACACAATAGTTATCATAGGTCAGTACGGGTGAATGACAATTATAAATACATTGGGATGCGTTCTGTGGCATCATTAAGGGTTTTGTGTATAGTCATACTCAGACGCAATGTCTGATCATATGAAAGATCAGAATTTAATCCTTTTAATAAAGTTACAAACATCTTGTGTATAATAACAAGCCAGCTTGACTCGGCTTTTACCATCAATAAGATGGCAACACTTGTAGCGTTTTATTTCATTTGATAATTCATTTTCCATTTCCTATTGTGCGGGTGTACAAAATACTTATAATAAGTGTCTCTTGCTCTAATGAACATTAAAATGGTCAGCTTGCACTGGGCTATTGTAAAATGAAATATTATTTATTGTCAAAATGACATTGCAAAATGTTTTTAGGGCAAAATAAGTTTGACATGGCTATTTATATTTTATACTTCAACATGGCACTGATAGTACTTCTATTGACGTTTGTACCAAGAAGTTCTGATACGATATGAACAATGAAAACATATTTCATTTATTTATTTCAGCGGCTTAACTTTTGACCAGTTTGTCATTTCTGCTTTTTAATAAGATTATATAGTGATACAGGTGTATAGGGTTTATACACAAATTGAAGGTGATACTAAGGCACAAAAAACAGAGTGAACAGAACTTTAATTGCAGTTCTTCATCTTGAAAGCATATGTAGGGTCTTCATCAATGTTTCAAAACAAGACCAAGATGGTCCATATTTAAACTGAATTTTGTTGTTTTGTCATGATAAATTATGATTTACCCTATCTTAACAAAGGTTTTAGCCAGTTTTTCTCCCAAAGATTGAATATAAGCCTTATTCCAAACATGCGTTCCGCAGGCGACACCAAAACTGTACTCGTTAGAATAATTTACGGGTCTGGAATATAAGGGCACTCAACAAATTGATATAGTCATCCCTCCTGTAGTTTGCTTGGCTCTCGACCCTTTGATGAGTGCTTAGGATTGTCATATTAAAACTCCATATTAAAAATCGTCCAATCCTAAATTTGTAACATACATGTAGTTTAATGACTTGAAAAGTCAAATTTCTAAGACATAAATTATCTATACATATTTTGTCTTTAAAAGGTAACTCACCCATAATAAATATGAAATTAACTTATAATTTGCAATAAAACTTTCAAAAAGAACATTAAAATATCTTGTAAATTGCTGGTCAATTTCAATTTATGTTTTCATTTTGACATTCCAGACTTTATCACAACTTTTTGGATTCATAAAACCATCCTTTATCCCTAAAGGCATGAAAATGTTTGTTAGGGCACCTGTTATAATAAGGGGAGATAATTCACCAATTACGGAATAATAAAGGTCTGATATAAAGGATTGTTTTTTATTCAGTACTTATTATTTTTTAAAATGTTTTAAAAAAGCCCCTGTAGTCCCTCCCCTAATTTCAATTTTTATACCCCACGAGGACACCTCTCAACATCTATGATGTCAAGCCCTAATTAACATCTCAAGGGATGTTTTATTGACAGAATCATAAATATTGGACTTAGGAAGCCCACAGTTACGGTCAATTAATTCTCTGACCCATTAAAATAATTGACCATGACAACTGCTGCTTTTGATGTCTAAAATTATACACATTTTACAGTGCCAATCAAATATTTCTGTTAAAATACTTGAAATAAATATAATTTAATATTTAATGGACATTTGCTGATTGTATCATAAAATTTTAAACATTGTATCTTAAATAAATCTGGACCAATAAAATTTTTATTCATAGTATTCATTATCATGCATAATATTATTTTGCCATGATCAGATTTGATTTAAATTTTAAATGTCCCTTATACATGTAATACATTTTTTGAAGGTAAAAATGCAGACATTGGTACATTTATACTTTGACAGTTTAAAATGATCACTTTTTATCTAAAAAGGTGATTCTCATCATTGTACCACCAAGGATTTAATTTTATCTGAAAATAAGAAGTGATATATCTACTACATTATTTTCATCCTGAAGTAAATATTTTGAGTATCAGCCTTGCTTTAGCCTATATTTAGTGATATTGAAAATGTTCACCAATCAAATTATCCCAAAAGGTATGAGTGATTTATTGTTCTTAAATCCATCTTAAACGAGACATGTAAGAATTATTTTTAAAACCGTCAAATTTAGAAGTTTATGAATCTAAACATGACTACTGTTTAATTATTTCACTGTTTTTCCTTTGTGTGTTACAAACATTTGTATCAATAATGATATATTGTCATTATCATCATTGAAATCATGAAATTCATAACATCAATGACATCACTTGGCCTTCTTTCCTCATTCTTTCACACAGGTCTCCACATAAATCTGGATTCCTCAAACTTCGTACTCTTAAATAACATTGTACACATACCTAACCATATAAAATGCAGGTGTCATCAACGATGGTATCATACAATTTATTTTTAAATAAATCTGGTCCAAAATTGTCAATATTCCCCCTGATCAGTGAATATAAAATGATTGTCAATTGTTTGTGGGAGGACAAACAAAACAATCATTAAAGATATCTTAAAGATCTAAGTGTTTTTAAGTTATTTATTTCAATTAAACCAGTTGTTAAGAAATTTAATTTTTGAACTGCTCTGATCCCTGGGTGGTCGTTTAATTGAATACCATGAAAATAAATTTATCAATGCAATCCATGATAAATATCCATGTCACAACTAATTTAACATGCTCAGTAAGAAATCTCATATCAAAGGCTTAGAGATTTCATTCATTTATCAAAATCAGCTCTGCTTTATCCAATTTCTTTTCTGTACAGTTAACACAAACAAACAATAACATTAAGGAGTAAACTTAAAACTTGATCAAATGACAAAGAGTCAGCTGTATAATCATTATAGAAATCTATAAGATTCTCTTTCCTGCACAATTTAATTGTTATCCCAAACTGTAGTTTTCTTGTACATGTATATTAATGGTTCAAATTTCCTTTAAGTCTCCTTAATTATTGAGGTGATACAAATCTACATGTATGTACAATTGCTATAGGTAGTCTGGTTATTAGAAAAAAAAAAAAGTTCCAATAAAGATACATTTTGTATCCAGTGCATGAGGATCTTGCAGTCAAGCCACTAATTGTTCAATATTCCCAAAATGTAATTATGGTTTTAGAATCAGAAAATGTTTTATAAATATTTAATATTATTACGACCATATTTTTTCTATTCTCTGATTGGCTGAGAAATGTCTAAACGGTCTTGAGCACTGATGATAGTAACTGAGAAGTATCTCAATTTTAGTGCAACAATTCCGCTTTCATGGTTATAGGATTAAAATAGATCCTGATCGGTCAAGCGGTAAGTGATAGTGACCAATTAGTTCTTAAAACAGAAAGTACAATTTTCCCATTCATGTAATAAAACAATTACTGACTATATGATAGGTAGCTATTGGGATTAATCAACCCTTGAAAATGTATATTCACCTCACCTAAAGTTTTGGTGAATATTACATTTTCTCGGTGAATATTACATTTTCTCGGGTTGATAAATCTGATAGCGACCTATTTCAAAATTAGTAATTGTATAATATCACATGATGATCTTTTTTTCAGACCATATATAATTAATCAATTTTCACTTATAAATGATCATTGGGAGAACACTTCTTTTGCAAACACAAAAAGTTATATGGATCAATGATATCTAACTGTAATTCTTTTTTTGAAACTTCTGATTAAAATCACAAAGACTCTGCTATGGGTATATCACTTTCAGATAAAGCCTATATGACTCCTTTGTTGTGTAATCTTTTTAATTTCTTGTATTTGTTTAACTAAGCAGATCTAACATGAAAGTTTTAAATGTTACATTTCAATTTATAAATGTAATTTTAGACATTAAATTGAAATAGACAAACATTTGTAATCGACCCTATTCGACTTCCTGACATAATAAATATAAGGTTCAAATAATACAAAGAATTAATTTCCCTGTCTGTGAAAAAAATCAAGTCTTGAGGTAAAATTATCTTTATGTTTTTATGTCATATATCAACAATTTTCCTTAAAAACTCAAATATGGAGTTTTTTATTTGTATTTGGGTTTTCCTTATTCTAAATCCAGCTACAATGTTGTCTTTCAAGAATTAGCTACAGCAGAATTCAATGTACAGGTACACTTTAGGAGATGGGGCATAATTTCCAACAATTGAAAATGTTATCAAAACTCTTAATGGGATCAAAATTCACCAATATTTAAAAGAAACTGAATATCTACACTGACAATTAGTTTAAATAAAATCACCAATGACCAAATATAATCAGGTAGAGATAGTAGCAGATAAATTCCCAGGACACAAAATCCAAAAGTTTAAGCGACAGGAACAACTTTTTATATTGCTGTTCTTCATCATAAATTTACATTGGACCTTGCAACACATTTATGAGTAAAGTCAGGTTTGAGCAGAATTCTTAGCTACATGTATATGTTTCAAATCTGTGTGTCAGAGTTAAGTACATGTTGAATCTTACTGATTTATAAACAAAATATTTTGGCTTTTATACACATATAACAGCCTTTTATGCAAACTTGGAACTGTGGAATAATATGGGTGCTCCCAATCAAACATAATTATGTATCAGATTTAACTAACAAGGAATTACACACCTTTAAAATTTGCATACTTTCTCTCCTTACAAGAGAAATGTATTGATAATTACTTTAACTATACAAACAGAAATTATTAATTTCAAACTGTAAATCCTCAGAGAGACTATCACATATATTCCAATTGATCTAATAGATATAAAATGAGCAAACATGTCACTTAATGGATCCAATTTTCAAAAGCATGTAATAACTAATATTTCATAAAAGAGTGATTATAAAAGAATACTACAGGGAATTTCAAACAGAATATCAAATTCATATTATATTACAAAGTGCAAAGCTAGCTGTAATTTGTTAGACTCAAAATGAGGAGGGAAAATATATATATGCAAGTAAATTTTGACATAATTTCATAATAAACACGTATTTTTCATTTGACATAACAATTTTCACTACATGTATATAGTGCAAAGTCATTCAATCCCTGGAATTCCCAGTTATATAATCAACTATACGCTATGTCCCTATATATATGCAATAAAAAACATCTCATAAAGAATTTGCAAGTGTCTAAAGGAATCCTTGTTATGTAAATGGATTTTAGAATTTCACAGAAAATAGAGATATTTACATATTTTTATTGTAAGTTGACTGACAATGATGAAGCAGACATTACATGTAACTATTTGTCTGAATTTTCCTATAATGAGTATCACATTGGGGACCTTGATATACCAGTACTCTTATAGTTCTGAATGGTAGATCAGTGTTTGAGGTTAAAAGGGGAGATAACTATGATTAAAGCACCATGTGACCCAGAAAGACAAGACTTGAGAATTTATCCTCTTTAGGATTCATTGTCATATGCATACTTATATCATCATGCCATAAAATGTAATCAGATATCCTACATTTAATTATTTATAGTTTATCATTGCATTATAGGGGTAACATTCCTGAAAGAGTCCCCCCTTCAAAATTATTAAAACTTTTTGAGTATCATGATATAAATCAGATATACCTCTATCAGACCCCACGCTCAGGTGTATATCCAATACAAAACTGTATATCATATACTAGTTGTATGTTTTTTTTTAACTTTAAACACATTAGGATCATTCTGGGGGATTACATCATTACAAAACTAAGTCATAATTCAGCTGATGTTCAGGTTTTTACTTGGAATCAAAATTTATTATGGGCAAATTCTGCATGTGTTTTCAATTTCTTTTAAGAAGTATCATAAGCCAAAAAAGTGTAAATAAACTTTCATTTACCTCTGATAAACTATTATATTATGCAAAACTTCTGACTGAAATTTTTTTTGACTGGCAATAATATTTTCATTAGAATCATTCTCAAAAATGAAAAAAGAATGAAAATTAGTTCTGATACAGTCAATAAATTTGAATGTGAAAAAAAAATTAAAAAACTTTGTAATCAACAGCACATGCACAAAGGTTAATACCAGGAGATAAACAGTGTTTGCCAAAAGAATTAATCCCTGCACGATCTGAACTAACATCCTGCCAATCCAGAAGCATGACTTGGTGAAAAATATTTATCTTTTGAGATTTTTTAACCTTTTATCAAACTATTGAGATAAAATTAAAAGCAGCGTTAAAAGAAGGATATTTATGAATCATTAAAATGCCTTATATTTTTGACATTTTTATAATCTGTTGCCAAACTTAATACATTTTATCATCTCTTTTATTTCTTATTATAACATTTTCTACATATCTGTTTTCCAATTTTTTAATTAAATTATAAAATTTGTACTTGTGGCAAACAGGTGTGTACCAGAAGACACCATTAAAAATTGACATTAAGCACCAAATTTTCTATTCAATTTATTATATACATTTTCATAACAAGATTTCTCTTATAAAATATGATTTATTAAGACGTACAATAATTGTCACAACTAAATTTATCACTGCAATCACACTGAAATAATTAACCATGTGACAATAATTTTTCTAATATTCATTATGTAAGAATTTAATCTCTGTCACCTGATTAGAGTGGGCAAGAGTTCCATTTTGCACCATCCATAAGTACATCTGTATGCTTATTCCTCTAAGGTATACACAGTACGGGGTGCCATATGGAACTCTTTCTGAGCAATGAAATGGGTCCTGAAGATATTTACATTCAAGTACTTTTAGCTTGGATATTTTGGTGTGGGGGTAATAACTTGGTATTTATTGCTGAAAACACCAAATTAAATCTTAGCACTTTACAGAAAGTACAAAAATAAAATATTCTATATATGGTTCCATTTGAGTAATTTTCAGCAGTGTTCTGAGTACTTCTTACAGTTGTGACTGACATTTATGAACCAGTGTAATGCATGTACAAATGTATTTAAAATCATCGAACATTTGGGGCATAATCATTACATATCAATCTCCGTAACAATATTGGTATGTTATTACACGATTGTTTGAAGAAACAAAATATGTATTTATTTAATATGTCGAAAGATTTCATACATACTTTCATTACTTTTGATTCACTGAATTTTTTATAATCTACATTTACTAAAAACACTGAATTTATATTGTTACAATCTGAAAAAAACTGAATTCTCACATCGTTACTATTTTTTTAAATATGTACTACTGAGGGGTTATTGATAATAAACCTTTGATATTAGTTAATGATTATGTTTAATTGTGCCACTTTTCGGCAAATGCCATATAAACAAACTAAAATCTGACCACAGACAAAAATCCCAGTTTACAGTAGTACTAGTATGAGTGGGCTACTTTAAATTCAAAAACAGCTTGTCAAATTCAAGAATCCTAAAAGTAAAAAAACACTTATAAAAAGTATTAATGACATATAAAATATTTCCCCAGATGAAGGAACAAAAAACTTACAGAGTAAAACAATTCTCCATGTCCACGTAGCAGACATTGCTGTATTTCTTCCAAAGCCATGGTTACACTGTCTACAGATGCTTTTAACTCCTCTGAATATCGTACGGCTAAGGCTGTGATACTGCTGATACACACAGAACCATCCTAAAAAGCAAATTAAGAAGTCAGTTTCATATTTTGAAAACTTTTATAACAGAACTTAAGTGATGACAAAATTTCACTTTTTAATTTTTCTTATGTTCTCAGTACTTTGTTGTTGATTATTAAAATGAAAAGAATATATGAGAAATTCATCAATGACACTACATCATAATATACCAAATCTTGTACATGTATATTGTATTACAGGTCATGTTACTATTTAGCTCTATTAGTTTGTCAGAATTTTCTTCAGCATTGCAATCTTATAGGTCGCAAGCTACTTTTTTACTTTTTCCCAAGAGCCCGAAATCTAAGTGGCCAAGCTCCTGGCAAAGTATGTTATGCACAGATCTTTATTCACAACAACTGGAGGTTTTTCTGCCAAAGGTCAATGATTTACTCTCCTTTACTGCTAAAAACTGGCCAATATGATATAAACTAATTTCTGAACTGCATTGAATGTGGCATAAAAACTCCAATAAAATAAATATGAATAAAAAATAGTTTATGGCTTTAGAGAATTCCAACATAAGCTTAACTTTAAAAGTACAACTTCTACTGGTATTTATCCTTTACAGATTCAAAAACATTACATTGCTATAAAAAAAGAACAATACCAAAAATATCTTTAATATCATGTTTATAATACTAATATTTTATTTGCTCATTGGAATACATGATGTATTGCAGCCATATTACAACACATGAGATATGCATTTCCAGGTTGTAGATAAGAAAAAGATGGTCATGTAAATCTAAGATTGATGAGTTATCTTCTGACAACAAAACCTGTGACTAACTGAGTATAGATGATAAATTATTCCGAAAAAGTTGCTGATTGTACTAAAAACACAAAACCATTAACATATTTATCACTTCTGTCAAAAAATATCAAATGTTTGATATTATTAAGTATCTACAAAGTCAATAATTCTTGCATATTGTCAATTATATTTGGATTACACTTTAAAGGGTTTTTGATATAAGTGACAAAAGTGTGTGTCAAATCAAATAATGGACTTGTTTTACCCTCCCATTAAACAAATTGTCTCCACTTGCTACCAGACAATAAATTTTAGTGTTCTATTTTTGTGCTTGAAAAGAATAAAAATATGTACTTTACTCAACCCTGAGTACAAAAGGACATGTATATCCCCTCAAATAGCAATATATTACATTGATAAATTTACTATGATTAACATCTATCCTCTACAAAGAACAATGACAAGTTACTGTAAACACCCATCATGAACTAATAACTTCTTCAAATTCCTTTCCATGCACATGTTAAATATTTTTATAAACTTTATTGCAAACAAGTGAACCAATTTGGGTTGTGGCAATATATACAAACATTTGTCTTTGTGTTTACCTGGGCCAAAGAGAAAACTTTATGTTTCCTCTACCCACCCTATTTTGTTGTGCCTATACAATAAACTTTTATTTTTATTTGTCGGAAAGCATTTTTTAAGTCATATAATGTCTCCACAACAGAAACTAAACCAGTTAAACCTTTAACATTACCAATCATCAATTTTTTATAACATTTTGACATGGGTGTTATATTTCATTCAACATTTTCCATGAATTCATTTCATAACCCGCAGGCCAATATACCTATTGACAGTACATGTCCAATCCAGATTTGTCCGGATATTAAACAATTTCCACTTGTGTGGGTTCTTGGTCGAGTGGTTAAGGTCGCTGGCTATGGTACTGAAGGTCCTGGGTTCGAGTCTGAGTTAGAGCCTGGAAAAGTTGGTACATTAGAACTAAGAAGGCCATTTTTCACCCTACTGCACACATCTCTGTTACCCGAGTATTAAACTAGTCTGAGTACATGTATGTGGGGGCCTAGGTTGGTCAAAGTTAGTCCTGACTTTGACTTGGGGTCAATCTGCTAGTAAGGGTTTGCCTACTAAATTCTGTGGTAGTTCGTGCTCCTGGTTGATATCTCTTAGGTTTGTCTGTTCCTTCCGAGATGACTGGTGGTTTTCTCAGAGTACTTCGGCTTCCTCCACCATAATAACAGATGCCCGGTTTCCGTTAACACTCCCTTGGTGTTGGGTTGTAAATAGTTAGACACATCTCAATTAATCCTATAGGGAGTGCACATGGATCTGCTGTACCCTTGCAGTCAATCGAGGGGTGTGTCTTGAATGGCGGAATTTCTGTACATACATACATGTACATACTGGGGTTAATCGGAGTTAGAATTAAAGGTCCCAATAAAGAGCTGAGGGAAGGAAAAATTTCAAAGGAAAATGCTATAGGTTGATGATAGTTTTGAACCCATCCTGTTTGACGTCTAGCTACTAATCATATAAAATTTATTATCAAAATCTCTTCATTCATCAGGTACTTATTCATGGTTTACATTTGTGGACAATATATGTGTTAGTAATGATATATAATCAAAACAAATTTAAAAATGTCAACTATCAGCAAAAGAAAAATAATTTAACTAAAATACTAAAGCAAAAACTTAAAGACAATTATGAAACATTATTTTTCTCCAAAATGCATACAATAACAGAAGATAATAAACTCTTCTTGTACAGTAAAATCAAAACTTAATATCAAATAGAAAAATGTATGAAAAATTTAAATTTTGAAAATAGAAAGAATGTTATAAAAATGAGAATAAGTGATCATGTTTTAGAAATTGAAAGAGGAAGGTACAAAAAAAATTAAAAGAAATAACAGAATATGCCAAAAATGCAATTTAAAATTTAATTGAAGATGAAAAACATTTCTTTTTTGTATGTCCAATATATCCAATATGCCTTCCTGGGGCCCTCATTTGGAAATAAAGTATCTATCTATCTATCTATCTATCTATCTATCTATCTATCTATCTATCTATCTATATCATACTTTTCGACAAGAATTCTTTAATAATGTTTTAACAAATTACCAGATATAAATAACTTATCAACTTCTGAGAAACAGAAAAGAATACTTTCTCATAATGATCTTATGCAGTTTGCAGCTCCATTTATAAAAAAGTCTCTCAAACTTAGGAAAGTGGACTCTACAACTGCGTAGATTTTGTACAAGTTTGTGTACGCTATATTGATGTGACTTTATTCTACTTTGTTTATTAGGTTCATTTTGTTTGGATTTACCCTGTACTGTCAACTCATCTATTCCCTCTCAATACAATGTATCTGTAACTTGAAGAATATTTGTATTGTAAGCTGTATTTTAAGACCTTCAATTGAGTGCACATGTACATGATGAAACTCCATTAAATTTAATAACCTAAATGTATATTTAAATCAAATTTCTGAAAACAAATTTGCGACCTTATTGCCCTTATCCTACAGGATGACATAAAGGGGAGGTAACTCTATACTGCTGATAAGCACAATACCTTGCAGCCAAGTGAATGAAATGATTTGTCAGATACAGACATATCAGTTTCTACAGTTGGCAGGTTAATACCTTGTTTGATTGTTATCCAAGATTTAGAGAAGCTAAAACACATGTTCCTTTCCATATCTCTTCTGCACAATGACAGTTTTATTGCTTGGTATTTTTAATTGTGTCACTTTTTGTTGGTAATTGGTAAAACAGACATATAATTAGATCTGCAATGTTGAATAAAGTGATAACAATTTTGCAGGTCTGAATGACTAAGTTTTTCTTTGTGTAAAACTCACTACATGCATTTTCAGTCAAGAAATTAGGTCAATGCAATTGTTTCTGAATGTAAACATGTATGGCACTATTACATGTAATTAATAAATTCATACTAAAATATTTTGGTTAACTTCATCATAAAAACTGGCTGCCACAAAAGAAATTATTCTGCTCAAAGTTGCATAAAACTCTCAATAAATATTCCTTAATTTCTGCTCTACGTATTTACATTGTATTAATCTTAACATCTAAAGTGTATCTTTTTTGAAAGTGGTGGGTGTAGGAGCCTAGAACACAAGGGTATATACTAAATAGAGATAAACAAATCTATCATTACTGATCTGTAACCTGTATTATCTATAAGATAGTCCACCAGAGACCTGACTAATTGTTTCTTTTGATTATATTGTATCACATTTCACTCAAACATTTGATAATATTATTCTTTTATCATATCAAAATACTGTAGAGAATTCCTGTCTAATCTGAACAAATGACCATAAAGTTATACATGTACCATAGGCCAATACTATCCAAAGATATTCTGAAATCCGATGACTGTATACATGTACATGTAGCCGATGTTGGATTACTCAATGGTGTATACTAAATTTTTTATTATAAAGTGAAATAAAAACTTCCAAATTTGGAATTGTGTTCACATCAATATTTTTTCCTTTGAATGAGTTAAGATTTTGGCAAGATCTGACCCATTTCACCTGATGTAAACAAAACAAAAGGATATGGAAAATGCCAACATAAAAAATGTTGGTAACATTGAGGGGTTGTCATGGTAACTCTTCAGCAAAGCCAAGACCAAATTTAATATCATAAGAATTTAACAGTCATCTTTCGGTATTTTTGAAATAGCATCACTCAGGGACCATTTTAAAGAGCTTCTGTTCCAGACTACTACTTTGGCAGATACATACAGTTCATTGTAATAATGGCATGATGTAAATATGGTAATTAAAATTCTGGGATATTTATTTTTGGAATTTGTTATATGTGCAATTAAATTTACTCAAATACTAAATTTCTTGCATACAATACTGGTTTTTTCATATGGTATAGTTGGTACTGAAATAATAAACAAGAGGCTGTCTGACTGATTATAGCAAACATCATTGATCACGATTTGGACTGTTTGGTTGAAAAGCCAGGTTAAAAATAAATGGACATTAGGTCTAACTTAAAACCTTTCAAATGAAAATGTTGTATATTGATCACTTTTATAAGAATCAATAACTGAAGACACAAATAATTAGTCTGTTTGACAAAGCAGTCATAAACAAGGAAAACTTTTTTAATTATTAATTTGTTATTAGACAATAATTCATTAGTTTTATGATTATATTCTTAGATAAGATAGAATTCCTTAAACTCATTTTCCTTGTACAAATCCCATTATTTGGTATTTTATGACACAAAGTGTAAAAAGACCATAGTAATTATATTACTATTAATTAGTCTTATCAAAGTCTCTTATCTTAAAAGAAACAAGATTATTTTTCCTGACAAATTGGCTGGAATTAGACACTTGATCTCTGTGTCCCGATGAAATTAGTGTCAAAAATGTAAATTAAATATACATTTTGCAGTATTATTTGTGACAACTGCCAGGTCTACTTGCATCTTTTTCTACCCTGCAAGGTGTTAACTGAATTTCCTTGTCCAAGCCATATTGCAGACAGACAGCGAAAAATTTCTTGTAATTCCAATAAAAATCTCATTTTCTTTCCATCCTGCAATCTTTTACAAAATTACTAGACGACCGATTTAATTTCAGATAATGGAAAAATGAAAAAGATTCGTGTCCAACACAGTGTTTGTACATCATTTAATTTACTTCCAAAAATGACTTCAACAGTAAAAACTTCAGTAACAGATGCTCTTTACAGATTAAATGTAGCATGAGAAACATTTAAAACATGATCTGAAATCAATCTAATATTACTGTTTCCAAACACAATTACAGTTATTTGTCATTTACTTGGTAAATAATGAATTACACATGAAGTATTTATCAAGTGTGATTCATATTTTGGTGTTTGTTCAATTTTATATTGAAATGGATATTACAATATCACATACATGTAATAATATGCTGTTGGCGTGGCCAATGATGTGATCACAGCAATATTAGCCCTTTCCAGAAACTCATTTCCGGTATCACGATTCGGATTCTAAAATTATAATTTGAAGCAAGTTACTTCCCTTACCTTACTTTCCGGCAAACGAAACTTTTTCAAGCCTTAGTACAAAATGTATGTAGCACAATATGGCTGCCCCCATTTAACACAGACTTTTCTAAATGACCCATATGTAGAAAATGCATATGCTCCTATAGCGCTCACTGTAATTCCAGCTACTGTACATGTACATGTATAAAGGCAATAGTGAAAAACAACCTGACTGTTAAATTTATGTTTAAAAGGGACATAACTCTTAACTTTGGGACAATCAGTCTTGAACAACTCGGATTGTGAATACCTACATTTGTACATGTACTTGCCTGAGCGAGGAAGAAAAAAACACAATATAATTAAACTCACATATCAGTGAGATCAACAAAATATACAATTCAATATTATTTTCAAATCAAATAGGTTGTGTGCCAAATTTCATGATGTCATAAGAATGCAGATATGACTGCATTACAAAAAACTTTTTCTATACAATTTTTCCATTGTGTTTGGAAAAAAAAGAATTACTCAACCCCTTATTTCATCCTTTCATTACAATATCTCAGAATGTCAAAAATAGACTGAACCACACTTCAAAATTGTCATGCAACTTTATACTTGGATCAAAACTATTGAGTGGGGTATAGTCCGTTGTATAAAGTCTTTCTGCTCGATTTAACACTATTGACAAAAAATTCAATTAAGGAAGCCATAGGATGTTTCACTCCAAATTGTTTAAATTTTTGACACCTTTAAATTATTTAACTAATCTATTTCAGTGTAAAATTGATCAAGTACTTGTATACGTATCATTTCTTCTCTCATATGCATGTAAACGAAGAGCATAATTTTTCAGACTTCACAAAATTACTGCGATCAAGATTAAAATGAAACAAAATGACATAACATCCCATAAATTGATGTGTATATTCAATCTATCTAAAAATCTAGATAATTTATAAAACTTGAACCACACTATAATAATATGCTGCTGATAAGAGGTGTGAATTATATTATCATTTTATGAAACTAATCCTTGAAGGAGTCCACATGTTATGAAAATTTAATCATTTTATTACATTTTACATAACATTTTATGAAAATGTGGTTCTCAAATAGCAAATATCAGCACTTCAATTCCTAACTTTTATGGTCAAACATTATATATAATGTCTTATAATTAGGTCATTATATTGACAAATTATTTGTCTATAATATGTTTATATCAGAACCTTTATCACCTATGGGACTAATCATTCTGTCCAAAGATTAGATAATGGGTGATAATGTAATAGGCTACTTCAGGTCACTGTTCAGAAAATATGGTCACTTTGTGGTCAATATCAATGATTTATTGGTCATTTGGTAAATACTCAAGACAAGGGCATTATAATGGGGCTGTTGACATTACATTTGTAACTTGTGGTTTGTTCTGGAATTTCTTGAGGCAAGCAAAAGTTGGGGTGATATTTCAACTATTTTTTATGCTAAATAAATCTCAAGTTCAAAAAATAAACCGTAAAACAAAGGTATGACTTGCAGTTATGAAAATATGGTTCACTAGACGCAGGTTCTACATGTAACAGTTGATTCTGTGGGAGTGGAGATATTACAGATGTAGCTATGTCCCCCCATAAAATCTACCAGAAAGATTCCTTTTTTTTTACATTAAAAGCATCCAAAATTTGCCACAATTATGTCCATTTCCACTTAATCAGAATCTAGCACAGCATCAAATTATGGTCTACAAACTAGAGATTTCTATTGCTATTAGAGCAGCATTTACATTCATTAATCCTGTAGATCATACTTTTTACAGAAGATTCTTCTCTTATTGTAACCAAGACGTGATAATGATAGTTCCTCTGTTTTTGAATTTTGGCAAAAGATTACTGAAATGATAAGACAGTCAGAAAAATCAACTAGATCATAATCAAAAGACAAAGCAATACTCGTGAGATCATATCTGTATTTTTCAAACTGAACCCAATTCAGTCTATTTCTTTTCAAGTGGTGGTCAATATAGAATTTATATTCCAAAGGCTGCTTTGGGCAAAGATATATTGGCTGGTGCTGCTCTAACAGAACAATTTTCTTTATCAGAATCCTTCCATATTGTCTACACCCTGTGTACGATATATATTGTTCCTTTTGCTACAATTGTGTAAAGGTCCAGCATTTGCCACTGGATGTTAAAAATTAACCAGTTTATCAATGCAATTTCTATCATCACATTATAGAAACTCTCTCAGTATAATTTGTATTGTGTTGTTATTCACTAATACTGTGTAAATCAATTAAAACTTATACCATTAATAATGCTACTGTTTATCAAACTATAATTAATTATTCATTATACTTTGGCTTCCAACAAGGATTTTATGCCAGAATCCTAGAATCCATTTTAATTTTTTATTTGCCTTTGTTTCCAACCAGAGAAAACATAATAAATTCTTCTGTATTTGTCATAAAGCTTTATAAAGTCATTCTTTTTCATTATGCAGTAACAGATTCTTTGACAATAATTCTCTAGTCTGTTCAATACCCTAATACAATGTTTTAGACTTGACTACTTGCTTGAGTATCATAATGCTTAAAAATACATGTAATACATCATTAATTTTTTTTAAATACTCAGACATAGCATTCAAAGGACAAGATTTACCTTGTGTCCTAATGGGACTCTAAACATGATCAAAGAATATTTATGACTGTTTGTAACTTTCTATAAATATTTAATGTCAAAGCCAGATAAAAAAAATTAACTTTCTTATTTTTATAACATTTAACAAATTACCACATTTCTCATAAATAATTGATTCTTTAACATCCACCCTTCAAGGTTTTCAGTTTATCTTCTAAGCAACTGTCCAGGACCCATGATCATTGTATTTGGCTTGGTTTTTACAAATATCCCAAAACTGGGATAATTCAATTGTAGAACAGGAAATTACCAATTTATTTTTAAAAAATTTATTTAGGCCTTATAAAATGAAATCATTTATACCAAACACCCTGTCCTTGAAAAATTTCACAATTCAAACTGTTAACAGTTTTTTTATAAAAGCACAGTTAAAGTGCTGCATTTAACAATAAAAGTCAAGGCTTAAACAAATTAAGTGAAAAAGTGATCCTTGGGCTAATTGTCCAACTGGGGTAATGTGGCTCTAACAGACATAATAGGTTTATTGTTAGAACAAGTGAGCCACCTGTCTAATTCTCTAAAGACATGCTTTGATGTATTGGTTGCTTTAGGTGGTTCTACCATATATAATGTGGAAAACCTGTTTATTATAGAACTACTAATGATATGTATGTTTTCAATTTTGTTTTTTTGTAAATTTTGTTCCTTTAGGAAAAATAAATTAAAATGAACATGTAATACATGAATATCGTTATTATTCATTTCATTTTATATATTTATTTACTGATAATATTTTCTTTCCCTCAAGCTTTTCAATTTTCATCATTGAAAAGGATAGCCCATTTCTGCAAGGCTGTTTTCACATACATGACTAATAGAAAGAAAAATTGCTGCATTTTATTTCCAAAACTCTGTTTCCTCTTTTTTTCAGTGGAGAATTCTAAGGAGGAAAACATACATTGTACATGTGTTATAGCCTATGTTATTAAAATATGACTAAACCCCCTACAATTATATATATATATATATATATATATATATATATATATATATATACATGTAGGGGGACTGAGCCACCCTGTTGGAGGCCCAGCCAAGTCAATTTTTTTTATTTTCTGCAGTTTTCAACCAATTTGGAGTTTTAAGGCATCTGATTCAAATTTCTTATTTACAAAATGTAACTTGATCATTTGGTGTCTTGTAAATAAAAATGTAACAGTCTTTCTGTCTCTTAATCAACAGATAGCCGACTGAGTAAATAAAGAACCTCTTTTACAATGTTATATTTTCTTGAGTGTAGTTTTCAGTCATATTAAAGGCGCCATTTATCGACACTTATTCTGTATATCCTGTATTGACATTAACAGTTGAAGGTGTGTTGTAGTGTTTGGTGAGATTTGTAATAAATATATATCAAAAGTGTGCTTTGGACTATGTGTCTACTCCCGTATGTAGACTCTTTCATATCTCTCTTTCATTTAAATTCTTCATGTAGACATTTAATGGTTTAACAAATTGAAAACAGATCACCTTTAGTAGTTTTCCAATAAAGCAATTAATTAATATTTCTTCAAAGACTCTGTAAACATTGCATAATTCATGGGAAGATGTTCTCAAATCAATAATTTCTACAGCTTACTTGAAATTTAAGATTAATCTTTCACAAGAAATGGAAATGTCATTAATAATTTATACTGTGTACTCATCTTAGTCTAAAAAAATAATTCTAGTGAAATTAAGGAAAGTATATGGAATCTGTTCACATCTTCAGCCAATATAGACATCTTCTGTTACTTAAATAAAGGTTGTCTTTAATATGATATGCAATTCAAATTTACCTGACAACTGCTATATAAATGTCATCTAAAAAGTTCAACTTTTTATTGACCTTGTCAGATGTTGCAAAAAAAAAGAAAAGAAGTCTGATATACACTGTACACACCACAGCATCTTCATTAACTCACTGCTTGTTCATTCTCTTGTGTATTAACCTAACAGTTGTCTGATAATCAACAATTTCTTGTCTCAATAATGCAACCAATACTCTCAGCTAAAGATGGAGAGAAAGACTATGCTGGGGAAGGGGGGTGCTAAAGAGGCTGCTTTGGTGAATAATATTAAACCCCAAAAAAAGAAACTTTTTTCAGACATTAAATACAATGTATACATGACAATGTCAATTCAAACATGACACGGAATACTATAGTTACACTGTATTTTGTATGACATGACAGTCTAATAACAAATCTGTGACATATACTTACTGGTTTTACGTAAGGAACAGTTGAAAGGTCTATGTTTTCACTGAATATTCTAGTCCGAATTATTTTCAAAAGTTGCGAATTTGTGTATGAAATGTTTGAAGAGCACGTGCTGATAGTATCTGTTGGTACACAATTATTTTCCCCTTCTTGTGCATTTGAAGACGAATTCTGTGAACTTTCCAGTGTGAAATAAACAGATGTTCCTCCTTCTTCCTTCAATTTTGTAACGGCACGAAGAATTTTTTCACGATGAGCACTTTTAGTGACCCCGATGGCATCCAAATCAGCATCCCCAATTTGTTTACAAATTTCCAATTCATCATAACCGTTGTCAAAAAATGCTTGTGTGTAATAATCTAAATTCAGAGATCCAAGCCAGTCTGAAACTATATTATCCGACATCATGGTATATTTTTAAAAAATCAATCCATTGAATCATTAGAACACCTTTATATTCTACCTACTGGATAATTGTAATGTTGTGTGACAAATGCGGGAATTCAACACATTGTTTCTTGCGTGCGCATGACTAACCTAAACATGTTAACCAATCAGAGGCATATGTAAACACAAGCACATGTTGTTCTACTTTCAGTTTATAAAAATGCTCTGGGTCAGAAATTTATATGCACTGTCACACATTTTATGTACAAAATTTTAGTAGTCGAAACAACCACGAGTTCTTTAATAGCATTTAAAAATTGTTTTCGTGATGATAGAATAACAATTGAAAGATGACCAAAGATATTCACACAAATATCATCATTATGTACTTGCTCTGGCTGAAAGTATTTATGTCATTTTATGAACGAAATAATAAATCAAAAATTCAATTTCCCCACTTTATGGACTACTTCATCTTCTCAGGTCAAGAAGTCAAAGTTTTACAGTCCGCTAAAGCTCCACACAAACTAGGTGAACGATTTACTAACTTTAGGACAACAATGTTTTGCGGAGGGTAATCGAGCTGTTAAACCGTGGACTAAAGACATATTGTTTCTGTCGATGAAATATGGAAACAGGATATTTGTTATACAAGTGTGATACGGCTGGTAATTTCTTCCCTAAAATGAAGGAGAACATAATTTTTGACGACCCCTTTAAACACACAAATAACAATTAGTTCTTTGGTCAAAATGTTTCACCCACTTCTACACACGGAGAAAATATTTCAGGACCGAGTTCCCTAAGTCTAAGTGTTGTGTAAGTCTTGTTAAGTTCAGTTTATTCTGTTCCTAATTAGTTTTTGTAGAAAGGATGCATGTAGGCTGATACTTTGATACAAACATATATTATTCCACTAGTTCATGCTTCCTTATGTGGTTTTGCTGTTATTTCATATGATCTCATATGTATGCCTTAAAATTTAAAACATCCATTGTTTGGCCTTTATCTATTTGAAAACTATTATTTATTCAGAGTTGATATTTACATCAATCCATAAAAATACCAACCGAGATCTGAGAGCTTTTAAAAATCGCATTTCAAAGGCATCAAGCCTTTTCTCTCGTCAATGTCACAAGACAATCAGAGTTATCTCCCATGGTATGTTAACTTACAAGTTAATTATGATATAATTACCGATTACATTGGACCCCGTGATATATTTCAAACGTAAATATTTTATTGGAAACTAAATTGGTCTAATTATGAAATTCTTTTATTTATTGGCGGAAATCTAAAACCTCGCAAATATTTTGTACTGATAAGTCAGATATCGTTGACAAGAGAACATTATCGTGTATGATGGTACTTTTACTCAGTCTTTTTCTAGTTATATTACAAGAGAATTTGGAGGAGTTTTTCTTGATTAGACCGAAATGAAATACAATCTTATGACAGTAATTTTTAGACAGAAGCAGACTACTGCTATCAAACTTAACAGTCGGTGTTGATGTTTAGAAAGACTAAAAATTTGTTACCCGAATGTGGTGAAATAAGAACGTTTTACGCCAACATTTTCCCCAAGTCCTTAATCCTTAGTTTCCGCTCATCTCACCAACAATTTGACCAAACAGAAACAAGAATATGCAATATCTGAAGCGGCAAAACGACGAGAACAATCTGTTAGATATAAATCCAATGGCAAGACAAACTAATGAGAATTGAACAAATGCCACAAGGATACATGTACTCCCACTTAAAACCGGGAGCGTATGCTGGAGATCATGGCATAGGGGAAATTCACAATCGGAAAATTAAAATCACCAAGTTTGTCATAATGTTTTGATTTCAATCTCCCATTATCATCTAAGTAGTATAGGGACTCAGTTCAAGTCGAATTTAAGCGAGGTGGAGCCGGAGGTGTTGTCTCCGAAAATGACGTAACAGGATGTGACATCACTGGAAGTGTCTTGTGCGTATGTTAATCCGGAAGTGATTAATTTTCCAACCATAATTTGAAAAGGAATTTCGCACCGTTTTTTAAACGAAAGTGTAAGGGAGATACTTTCGATATTTCGGGAGCCGTCGTATCCTCTATTGTTCCGACTGGATTATCTCCCCTTTTCACACGCTTTCCGAGTTTTTTTGTTTGTTTATTGTTGGACTGTATTGGGATACAATCTCTCTTCGAGGTGTATAGGCATTTACCTGTTGAGTGTCTGAAAGTACCTAACAGCCACGTTTGCCTATTCTCCAGGACCAACACATCTTGCTTCTGCAGTACAGAATAGGACAAACTCTACAATATTTCGTGGCTCAATTGAAGGGTGGGTGCTTCATCGGGGGTCATGACCCAATCCTTCATGTTGTACTAAGCTTTGACTACCGAGCTAGTCAGTATTTCTTTTAAATTCGGATGTCAACTATACGCCACAATTGGTGGTTTTGGAAATAGCTCCCTACATTTCGCATTGCGAAGTAGTTTTTTTTATAATGTTTTCGCAAAGCTTTATTTATATTTCCTAACGAAAAGTGATATTTAGTTACAAATACTAGTGGTATCTGCTTGTCAGATTCTCAAATCAAAGGCGTGATCCAAACACATTACATAAACATTACGTGTATAAACATTTAAAATATAAGTAATCTCAATGTATGTAATAGTTTACCAAACAATAAGTAACCATAGTCATACAGTCACAATTCGTATATCTCAACAATGAATATTGACTAGACAGTTGGATGGTCCCTGCTTTCAAACGCTTCCTTTATGAATAAACAAAGGTTTCGTAATTTTTTTAAAGAATTTGGATTCAAGAATTCTGATAATGATTCATCAGTAATATTATCAGGGATTTCGTATTTAATTCGTAGAGAATTATAATGAGGACAATTAAACAGAAATGGTATTCATCCTCCTCTTGATCAACGCAGAATTTACAAAATCTTTTATTTGGTGGAGTTTTTGGTTTGGAGTATCTACCAGTCTCAATAGCTAATGAATGGGCACTAATTCTTATTTTAGTCATGCAATTTATTTCTAAGTTCTAAAATTAAGATATTTTTGTTGTTCGAATTTTGCACAGATTCTACTGTAGAACATGAGTTTTCCTGATGCCTCTTCTTTAATTTTCTAAAATTCAAATTCAATTTTTGATTTATAGTAATCTTGAAGTTTTGATTTAAACAGTTGCTTAGAAATATTAATTTTTGTCTTTTTAATGAGTTCTTTTAGACATTTCGACCATGAGTTTTCTTTGTCTGAAAAGGATTTATCCGTTTCAAAAGCAGCCTTTAGAATACAGTGTGGACCATCCGCCTGTTCACCAATATCATTTAATCGTGAATAATAACTAAACATTAGCGAGTAACATTTCCTATATATTGGGAGTGTACCCAGTTCACACCTTACTGCCATGTTTGAAGACTTACTATGAACACCAAGAATATTTTTTAAAATCATATTTTGCGTTTTTTCAAACTGGGCCTTATCTATGGACTCGAAGTTTGGTTTAAAATCAGATATCCAGATTTCAGAACCGTATGTTATAATAGGGGCTATCATAGAGTTATACAATTTAAGTAGTGATTTAGCTGAAAAATTATTGTTACACTGTAGCTTTGATTTTAAGGCGACATAAGTCTTCCTTGCTTTATCAGAAAGATTTGACACAGACTTCCTGAACTTTCCATTGAAATGGAACACTATACCTAAGTATTTGTATGAATCTACAATTTCAATTGCATTTGACCCATAATAGAAGTAAAATGTATTCCTTTCAGTTTTTCTTTTAGAAAAGATCAAGATTTTTGTCTTACTTAAGTTCACAGTAAGCCTCCAATCGCAGCAGTACTTTTGAAGTGAGTCTATACAGTGATGGAGACCAGTTGGAGTTTCTGAGACAAGCAAAAGGTCATCTGCATATAGCAAGTGATTTATAGATTGATCACCTAGTTTGATAGGATCAGTAATTCTATCATCAAAATATTTTCCTATATCATCTACAAATATATTAAAAAGTGTGGGACTAAGACTATCCCCTTGTTTAACTCCTTGGTTTGCAAGAAATGGTTGGCTATATTGTTTAAAATTTTGCAGCTGTAGCGAGTATTATGTTATAAATTTTTCCATTTATACCTTTTGATTTTAATTTGAGAAAAAGGGCTGCTCTCCAGACACTGTCAAACGCCTTCTTAAAATCAATAAAACATACATATAGTTTCTTTTTACTCTTATAGACATATTTATTAATAAGTGTTCTTAATATAAAGATATGGTCAACAGTTCTATAGTTTTTCCTAAACCCTCCCTGATTAGGGCTGAGAAGATTATTTGTCTCTAAGTAGTCACTTATTCTTTTTTGTAGAAGAGAAGTAAACAATTTACCAAGACAACTTGAAATACTTATCCCTCTGTAGTTACCACAATCAGCTGGATCCCCAGATTTATAAATAGAGGTCAATAAGGAAATGTTCCAAATTTCTGGGAAATGCCCTGAATTTAATATTTTGTTGAAAAGTTTAGTTAAAGTTAAGGTCAATGTATTTGACCCAGCTTTAATAAATTCATTTAGAACTAAATCTATCCCAGCTGTTTTCCCAGTTTTAAGAGATTTAATCCCGTCTTTAATTTCTTTACAGGTAAATTGTATATCTAGGTTACAACTTTCTGGATTAAAGTTTTCTTGTTCCAGTTTACACTCAAGGTTTTCATTCGTGACCAATAGATTTTTGTAGTGATCTACCACCTCTTTTGGACGGATGATCGGATCAGTAAAATTTTCTTTCTGTTTATATTTGTTCAATTGACTCCAAAATTCTTTACAATTTTTGGGGTTAACATTATCTATTTCTTGTATTATAGAGTTAAAAAAGTCTTTTTTAAGTTTGTTCCTTAGCTTGTTGAATTCTCTTCTACAATTACAAAAAGTTAAACGTAATGCATTATTATTTTGATCTTTTGCTAGTCTGTTGCCTAAGGAACGGAGTTCTTTCCTTAATAATAGACCATCGCCTGACATCCATACCTTTTTGGGTACAGCTTTAAAGTGTTTTTTCTTCAAATGTGGTTTTAAAACATTAGGTTTGAATTTGACTGAGTTATTTGCTGCTTGTATATAAATATTATTAGTTTTCTCAACTAGGAAATCTATATCATTGAAATTTTCATCGTCTAGCAGTTTATTCAAGGACAAAATATCTGTCATATTTTTATATTCTTGTTTAAAGCGGAGTAACTCTGATCGTTCGATATTGAGCCGATTCACAGTTACGATGTATTTCATGCTCCTTATATCCCCTTTGCTTAAGATGGCATTTGAATTTACAAATTGTATCTTTTATAGCTTCATTTGCTCCTAGTTGCTGATAAGTGTTCATTAGATCTGTAGAAGTAATTGAAGAAGAGGATATGTTCAGGACAAGATGTGGCACTCGTGACTAAATACAAGTGGTCAATTCGAGTTCTTGGGAATAGAAGGAGGAAGGGAAGTGAACGCTGCTGCTGAGGAGAAAAAAGAAAGATCAAATCAGAGATAAGAAGATGGAAAGTTCTTACTCTGGTTGATTATGTATAAAGTCTAGCTCAATGTCAAATATTCAGCGACGTAAAAAAGACCTAACGCATACCTCACATTTACCCTGACCTAACTGTTAACCCTTGTTTTGATTCTAGCGTTAACCCTAGATCTGGTTTAGCCCTTATAAATATCCATCAACTTTATCAACCAGGATTCGATCCTTTTGGCGACCTCGCTGTCTTTGGTTACTTGGAAATCATATGCCAGTACACAGATATATAGTTGGAGCAATGCGTTAAATGCAATCCAAATCTTTTAAGTGATGACAACTTTCTGTCGTCAAAATACTGCCGTGGTGAATCTTTGTTCGTGCCGTTCGCAAACTTAATGCGGAAGAAGCACGATAAATCTGACGAATCTATGTCAACCCAATAATAGGACAGAAAACAGAAATTTGAAGTAAAAAGGATTAGAAAATGACGTTGACAGATGTAAAAAAAGTCTATAGAAAATGAATGAATGCAACAAAATTTCTATCCAAAGATCAAAGCCTGAAACCTACTGACAAAATAAAAGAGAAACCACAGTTATTTTGATTAAGCCATGACAACAAATTCTAAAAGCGTATCTATCAAGTACTCCTAAAGCTAGAACAGTAAGTGCAACGATCTACGACAAATTTGGATGCAAAATTACAACATCACAAATAAAAATGCTTTGTGTATGATGAAGCCGCGACATTGACAACAAGTGGTGAAAAACTGACAATTCTAAGAATGCATCAATTCAAAGATAAGAACGGGTTTGTGGAAATCCCTGAAAAAAAGATTAATTAAACAAAAAGAAACATGATATACTAGACTAGAGCTACTGTCGGAATTTACAGACCATGACTTCACAATTTTCGAAATTCGACCATATGCTTTGAAAATCAAAATTCTAAAACCTTATTGTACATGTAGATTCGGTAAACAACAAAATGGATCACAGGACATACCAATCAACGCTACCCCGGCCAAACAATAACATAAAAGAGCACAAAGCACAACAAAGAGTCAGGGTGGTATGGTGTATAGTAATACTATGAAGAAATAAAATGCATAATTGAAAAATGAAAGAGGAGTAGTCCAGCCAATCTAGCATAAATTTGACCCTAACCTTAAAGTAATTGCAAAAGAAGATTTTGAAGTTTTAATCTTTAGCATTATACCCCAAATATACACAGAAAAAAGTCTAACAAAATCTTTAGGAAGACTAAAAAATCACGATTTTAAAATTCCTATGGAGATTTGCATTGAAAATGGGAGATAACCCTGCAAAAAAGGCAGAAATATCAATAAAAATTGATACAAAATTTAACTTTACCGCTTCTATTCATCAGAATATATTGATTCTTGATATTTTATCCATCTTTAGAGTATAACAAACAACTCTAAAGGGGTTTTCATATCTTTTATCAAGCTACAACCAAGATTTCGTAATTCATTAGTTGACCATTTATTAAATTTTTCAACATGTCAAGGTAAAGAATCTCAAATTTAATAAAAATGATTAAGCACATATTCTTCTTTCTGTGGTTTAAATTTTCTTTAAACAAGTTAGATGCTGAACAAATATAATTTACAGATATAAACAATACCAAATTTTCACATTATTTTTTCAAAATAGTCACAAAGCCACAAATTTGCAATTTCTTTAATGAAAAATATGCAAAAAAAAATAAAAATACCCATAATACTTTGGTTTTGTACATTTCATGAGCAGAAGATTATATAATATAGTCAAATACGAACTTATAACCCCATCAAAGTGTATCATACTTTACATGAATTTTAAAAAAAATCAACAAAAAACTGACAAAAAAGACTAATTTTTGCAGAGTTATCTCCCCTTTCCAATTTTAATTTCCGTAGGAAATTAAAAATGCTGATTTTGAGTTTTCCTCAAGTTAGATTTTATGAGACTTTTTTCTGTGTATATTTGGGGCTTCATGCTATAGATTAGAACTAAAACATTTTCTGTTGCAATTAGTTTGAGGTTAAAACTGAGTTTGACTGGACTATTTAGGTCACAAGCCTACGTTCGTAATTTTCGAGATTCGACCCCTGTAAGCCCCACGTTGTAAAAATCAGAATTCTAAAACCTTATTACATGGTGTATGATAATAATGAATGCATAGATTGGAAAATGAAAGAGGAGTTTATATGGCAAGCCGTTTTACTATTTATTCTAACTTCAAGATATCTAATAAAGTTTATAAGATATCTCATATAGTTTATAAGA
The DNA here is from genome assembly GCA_028015205.1 of Mytilisepta virgata. Lineage (NCBI taxonomy): Eukaryota > Metazoa > Mollusca > Bivalvia > Mytilida > Mytilidae > Mytilisepta > Mytilisepta virgata. The sequence goes on from CM051516.1 coordinate 43,008,908, forward strand.
TATCTTATATAGTTTATAAGATATGTCATATAATTTTCTTTATAAGATATCTTATATATTATATAAGATATCTTATAAACTATATGAGATATCTTATAAACTATATAAGATATCTTATAAATTATATGACATATCTTATAAAGTATATAAGATATCTTATATAAAAAATATTTATAAGATATCTTATAAACTTTATAAGATATCTTATATACTTTATGAGATATCTTATATACTTTATGAGATATCTTATATACTTTATAAGATATCTTATAAACTTTAGAAGATATCTTATAAAGTATATAAGATATCTTATAAAACCTACATTATATAAGATATCTTATATATTATATGAGATATCTTATATACTTTATAAGATATCTTATATACTTTATAAGATATCTTCTAATGTTGAAAACGGCTTGCCATAAAAAAGAGTAGTCTTTTTTGGTCACATTTCGCGCCGTATCTCTATTGCTTAAAAGTTTACACGCTTATGTTTTTCCGGGTTTCCATATACATCCCACCAGCAGCTCTACTAAATAAATTATGTTTTTTTTCAGAGGACGACGGGCGTATCATGCGCTCGTGGTGCAGCTGTTTATTCTATTGGATTAGTGCATGACACGTGACAAACTAGAAAAAACTGTGTAGCATGCTATACAGTTTTTACGGACTGGGGATTTCCAAAAATAACCATATTTGAATATCCCACGGACAGTAAGTCAATGACCTATGACCAATGGGGTTTTTGTATTTACAAAACGTAATCTGTAACGTTATAATTTTATTTGAAAAAAGACTAGCAAAACAAGTCAACATCATTTTGTTTACAAATTTATTGTTATTGTGAACTTGAAATATTCAGCCCTTTCAAAAATGATGATTAAGTATTGAAGTTTGAAAAATAATAAAGCAATTGTGGCATGTTGTTTTCGGTCGATGCGTGATTTTGTGACGGACGTACGGACAGGAGTCGAATATCGAAAATAGGGAATTTAATCTTGTGACCTAAACTTCTCATTATCTCCGCACTTTCGAAGAAAGTTCGGGGAGATAGTGATTGTTTACATCCGTCCGTCCGTCACACTTTCTTTTGGCATCAACTCCTCCTTCACTTTTGGGTTTAGGAATTTAATTTCTATATAGAATGGTTGCATACTATCTGTAGATGCGCAATAAGGTTTTAGAATTTTGATTTTCTAAACAAGGGGCACACACGGTTCGAACATTGAATGTTTTGAATTCAAGCTTGTGACCTAAACTCGTCTTCCGTTTTTCAATGTATGTATTTTATTTCTTTTGACGTAATCCTGTCTTTTGTTTTCCAATTTATGCATTTTATTTCTATACAGTATTGTTATGTGCCATATTCAGATGCGCATTATTGCTTTATTAAAGTTTTATTTTCTAAAATTGGGGCCAACACGGGTCTAATGTTGAAAAACTCTCAATGTTAGTTTGTGACATAAACTTGTCTTTAGTTTTTCATTTTATTTCTATCCAGTATTCAAACACCATATGCAGATTTGCAGTAAGGTTTTAGAATTATAATTTTCTAAAATTGGGGCCCACAGGGACCAAATTAAATTTAAGCTTGTTATATAAACTTGTCTTTCATTTTTCCTGTCTATGCATTTTATTTTTATACAGTATTGTCATGCACAATATGTAGATAAGGTTTTAGAATTTTAATTGTCTAAAATTAGGCTTACAGGGGTCGAATGTTGTCAATTTAAGCTTGTGACATAAACTACCCTTTCAGTTTTTTTTAATTTATGCCTTTTATTGTCTTGCCCCATATGTAGATGTAAAATAAGGTTTTTAGAATTTTAATTTTCTAAAAACGGGGCCAAACAGGGGTCGAAATTCGAATAATGTCAATTTAAGCTTGTGACGTAAAATTGTTTTTCATTTTTCAATTTATGCATTTTATTTATATTCAGTATTATTATACATGGTGTGTATATGTGCAATATGATTTTAAAATTTTGATTTTCAAAACTTTGGGCGCGTAGGGGTGAATTTAAAAAAAATGATGAACGTAAGCTTGTGAACTAAACTTTTTTCATTTTAAATCTGATTTATTTATTTAATTTCTTCATATGGTGATTGCATAACATCTTTAAATTGGTATAAGACTTTGGATTTTTGCATCTGGGTAAATGTCCCAAACTAACTGCACAGGAGCAGTATATGGGCACAGTTCAGGTCGGATTTGAGCTGGTATAGAGTCCCATGTAATTTCGAATGTATCCTTCCCCGCTGAAATCCGGCTGCAGGGGTTTGCTGGGTATCTGTTTTCCGTCCACGTTGAGCGCGACAAAGTTTATCTTGAAGTGTTTAAAGTTAAACGGGTTTTTCGTGACGTTTCCGTTCAAAGCATCGGTTTCTACACATCCAATGACCAATCGCTTGGGCATCTGTCCCAGTGTCCACTTTGACTTCCACCCGTCGTATGGGGTATTTGCTGCTCGTTTTTCCAAAGTTTTGATGTGGGCCATGCGAATGACTGGGCTCAACTGCACCTTTCAGACGAATAGACCTAAATCTCTAATCTTAACCTTGAAGCATTGGCATGTCCCATCAGAGCAAAGACGTCTCTGCTTCTCCTCAGTTTGATTTTCAGTTCAACTTGATTTAATAAGTATTTATCTTGACAAAACAAGTCTACGTGAAGTTTTCCCATCATCTGGACTTGTCTGCTTTCGGCAATCAATGCCTTTCAGCTGGCGAATCCCACGTTGTCGACGGTTCTAGCTTCGAAGTGTTCGGGTGTGTCTTTGTACAACATGACTCCGGTCAAATGAGATTCTTTGGCACCAGGTCCGTAGCTGAGCAAAGTTTCTATATATACCCGATACGGGTAAACACTCGTGGGAGGGGACACCAATTTCTCGTTGAGACTCACACTGACATCGCTAAAGAGCGAATGCATCCATTAATTCACAGGTCCAACGTCCGAATCGTTGGCCAAATTGCTTCCGCCCCCTTTCACTATCTGTGCCTCTACGAATAGATACGTGTTGGCCAAGTCGATGTAGTCTTCTCCGGCCCCGATTACTACGACGAATTCGTCAGAGCCGATGTCACACCTTTCTGTTCCCAATATCCGTGTTCTATATTGGCCTGGGTGGGTCGCATCCAAACCAAGTCCAATTCTGATTTAATGCATTCACACGAGTGTGGATGTACGAGTGACATTATTCGAAAACGTCTTTCGATGTGGTCCGTTGCTTGGTCAGACGACGTCTCATACGTTTCTTAGGTTCTCCGGGTGGGCCGGCATACCCGATTGCTTTATTGAACATGTTTTTGCCTGCCGTTTTCAATCTGGACTTGGCAGCTTGTTTCAAATTCTTTCCTTGAACTACATCTCCGGAAATGCTTGGTCTCGTTTTCAACTCTTGGCGACCCAGTGTTTTGACTCCGTTTTTGAAACAATCCTCCAAACACGCTTCCCAATCCATGTCCATTTTGAAATCGACTTCCCCCATAGACGGGATAACCTCTTCCGGCTTGATGGAGATAATAGTCTTCGTAAGACTTGGCATCACAACAATGACGTGCTTTCAAGTTAAAAACTTCTTTTTTTTGCAGTGAAGTGTAACCACCACTCGTCCACGTCCGAATGGCACGATTTTTCCCGTGTCGTCCCTTATATCTATTTCTATGTCCTGGAATCTGCGTTGTACGAGGGTAAAGTATTGAATGGGATCGAACACACGGGTCATCATATCTCCGTCTCTACCTTCTACGGGTACGATTCTCAACAATGGAACATGCGAATCATCCACCATTCTCGGTTCGATCAATGGACAGTATAAATTCGACCGTGTGTTCTCCGGTCGGAAAGATGGCCTGTTTGAATCCTAACATGTTCTGTAACAAGGGACTGAGAATCACTTGACTGTTGGCTTTGACTTGAACGAACACTTTATGATTCACTTTGTTTAAACCGATGTTGAATTTTTTCGTGAGATCCGTCCTGCTCTTTTTGGATTCTATGGCTTTACACAGGCGTTTCGAAGACGAGTAATACCCTCCGGCAATTCGAAATGATGTCGCTGTAATTCCTCGCTTTCTTGAAAATGAACAGCTACCCATCCTTCCTCTTTCTTTACGTTGTACCACGTATGCGGATACTCTATCTCTGCCAATCCGATCTCCCACGATCCGTCTAAATCCATCATATGAGGTAATCTCGTCGTGTACCGAGTCAAGGTGTTGTCCGGATAATATTCCATCGAACTACTGCTGGGTAACGTCAGATAAAACATTATGATTGATTGTCGGATTTGGCAAGAGGTATCCCAAACAGCTGCTCAGTAAAGCCGTCCACAGATTACTGTTTTCTGTGCCGATCGTTAAATTGTAAATACTGACAGCAATCACTGTACACAAAATCAGAATTTGGCACAGGAATACCATCTCCGGGCGTGGTAGTTTCCAAAAGCAATCCAAGATCTTCTGCTATCCGTATCGGTCGGTGCCATCGATTCAACTGATTCACTTTGAGTGAACGTCTCGCTTTTGTAAATCCGAAGAAAATATCCAACTGTTGAATTTGGCAGGATAACCCAACCATTTGACGAGATACTGTAATCTTCTGCCTTTCTTTCCCTTCGTCAATTTTTTTTTTCGATTTTATACACGTCGTCTTCCATGGCTTTCTGTAATTCTTCGGCATAAAATGTTCCTTCCAATTCTTCTCAGGGATCGTCTTTCGCCGCGTATACCGGGGTCTGGTCTCGATGCATCGGACCACGGTAAACAATTCTTCCGTCTAATGAAGTAAATATCATTTTTGAACTTTCTTTTGGCTTTAGTAAGTCGTACTCGATCTCCAGTTTTGAATTTGCATTTTGGAATCGAGCCACTTCTTCCGTACAATCGTTTGGCTACAGAGGTCTGGTTAGCCCATGTCACTGCGATCGGTGGTCTACCGATACTTCTTTGGTACGTATGATTTTACGAGATCACCATGTCTTCCAAAGCATCCAAATACGTCAACGTTTCTGTGTGAGTAAAATATTTCCACATTTTCGTTTTTAACGTACCATTAAAACGTTCCACGATACTGGCTTTCGTTTCCTCGTTATGCGTCGTAAAGAAATGAACGTCATGATCTCTTAAAAATTTCTGGAACACTCGATTGGTAAATTCCATGCCTTTATCCGTCTGTAAACGAATCGGACGTCTTCCCGACTTAAAAATCACATTAAAAGCTGCCACTAGACTCCGACCCGTCTTGTCTTTGAGAGGTACGACGTCAATACAGGTAAGCAAATACCTGTATCCATCTTTATAAGACGCAATTTTCGCTACGTCTACTAAATCCGCTTGCTATTGATGATCTATTCCATACACCACCACTCTGCGTCTGACGAACCGTCACTTCTAGTTTCTTTATATAGAGTATATGCATCTTGAGTATGTAACCATTCTTCGACTTCTTTTTACGTATACCCTTTCGGTCTGAATTTATTAAGACCTCCATAACTCCCGGGATCATGGTAATACGCCGAGTCCATGACCTAAACTAACATCGGATGGATGTGACATTTCTTTTTAATACGGTGTCCATGTCAATGCGTTGGGAGTTTTTTTCGGTGTTTGCCATCGTTCCGGAGACGGACTTTGTTGTTGTTTTCGAGCTCTCAGTGTTCTTTTCGTTTGATGAATATATCTCCATCTTTCTTCGTGACCTATCAAATCTTGTGGGACGTTAGCTTTTCTTAACGCTTCGCCAAACCTTTCCCATCCTTCTGGGTTAAAATATTTCCTTTTACGTAAGACGTCGTTGACTAAATCCATCACATTGCTTCCCTTGATGGTTTCTCCTTTAAATGTTAATTCTCCCTTCTCGTTCTGTGATCTCTGGACTGGCTTTCATTTTCTTCAATAAAAGTTCTGCTTTTCCTTTGAGTGATTTTTAACACTGTCTATGCCTTCTTTCTCCAGGGGATCTTCGGAAGTTGTCGTAATACTTGGTTCCGGGACGAGGTCTGGGTCTATAATCATCATGTATATTCATATAACGATAAAGAGACTAATCGTATAATTTCAATCGCTCCTCTATCGGTAGATCGTCACGTTCCAAGATATCGTGCATCTTTCTATCCATGGCTCGGATTGGCTGATCAACCGGAGGTTTGGGTCGCTGCGGGATCTGAGTAGATGTATTCAAATACAAAATCTTCATTGTAACAATACAGAGAGTAAAGGTCCCACGACGGATAAAATGGGTACCAAGAGAGATCCAAAGAATCCTCCTTTCTGTAAAATGACTTTTTTCTTTTCGAGGCTGACCGATTTTTTCGCCAGTTCTCGGAGTTTCAATTTATCTTTCTGTGCACGAGTTAACTCGGCGTGTTCTTTAAATACAAGGTTTTGCGCGTCGTAAATATACTAGATCGTTGGAGTGTTCTCTCTTCCGTTTTCTGGCCAAGACTGACGTGACACTGTATTCACTGACGTATTTATGCATCCACTTAAGCACTTTGTACATCTCCAGGGAAAATATGACTTCTCAATCTGAGTCGATCTGGAGTCGGTTGTTTCATATCGATGATTAAATACCCGTGAGGTTCGGCCGTTGCGGAAGCATAGGCATCTAATAAAAGATCCGCTTTCCGAGGAAACATTTGTTGAGCCAAACTATAAATATGAAGCGTCTCGAGGATTCTTGAATAAGACCATGTAATGAGCATTGAGACTGATTGTCCGGTGATGTTTACACTGATGAAAGATGTTTTGTACGATATACATGACGCTGATGTTTCGATGATGACTCTTTGTAGTAAATAAGGAAGCCACTTGGTCATCGGTTTCTGTCATCAAATCATAAATGATAATCATGTGTCACATACTCGAATCTAAACTATCGATATCGGGTAGTCCTTGTATAAATTAAACACCGTCCACTGTACCATAAAGCGTTTGGTATTCACCGTAACACCATAAAATTCGATCTGGAAAAGGGCACACCATAAGGTGGATATTAGCCACGAATCGTTTGACAAAGAACAATTTCCCACTTCCCGTAGGACCGGCAATCAAACTGGTAAACGGTTGAATCCAAGGTTGCACTCCACAAATTAATAGTACCATTTTCTATGTGAAGTGAGCTAACAAATGTCATGGTCTTGTGTCATCTTCAGAGTAAATAATACCCATATACATATATATATATTCTGAAAGGCCATTATGTTAGCATTGTTTCAATCAAATAAAATAAATAAAAAATAAACATGGAAACCTAGTTGGCATAGCAACATTTCAAAAATTTTCATAAAAAAAGCTTCAAAAATGTTAAATTTTACTCCACTTCGGCTTAAAATTGAGGTCTGATGCAGCGTTTCAATCCTATTGAGACTTAATTTTTCAGATTCTGCATAAAATTCCATTACATATGTGGGAAAAAAAGGTTTACTTTTCCGGCTCTTTTTACGCAATTTAACTTACCAGTACAGGTGCCGATTATCACTGTCAAAGTTTTACACACCACATGTCAATTCACAAGTCCCAGTTTATGACCTCCCATTACTTGTCAGAAGCAAAATCAGTTAATGTTTTCGTATTTTTTAAAACTAAAATCTATCCTCTTTCAGTCAATATTACAATTTTGAGGTTAAGACATTTATTATTTATCTATCATGTAGTCAAACTTTACCAACTCTAATAATTAATAAAATTCTGGGGGTGCATTTCTCTGAAACTTAGATAATTAGTGGAGTGTAACCCAAGGCATGAAATGATTCGGATCGAATCCATCGGAACAATAAAAGATATTTGGGTCTTTGGAGGGATTACAATAGTAGGGTTTTTCTTGTTGCTACTCAAGGAATGGGTTTACTGCTGATGTTTAACATGACGTTTTAAATCGGAAAGCCACTCGGTATTCCTGAGTGCTAGATCAAGACTGATTGTTGTGAATGTACACTGTAATATTTATCGTGTAATGATGACAAAAACAAATGAAACAGTTTCATATTTTATTTTACATTTTTACAAAATCTACATCTGTCAATGTTTTGAGTTCTGGTTCTTTCTCTTCAAACAAAGGTATGATCTTCTTCAGTTCTTGCCATTCGTAGAGACTCAGCGTTATACCTCTCTTGGTTGGTTGTAAAGTCCATTCTCCGTTAGGCACGAAATGTTTTCTGACATAAACATCTCCCAGATGAAATCTCCAGTCCACTGGTTCTTTGTCCTTGATTCTGGTGGTCAAGTCGTCCACCACTTCTATAGTACTGCACAACATTTTCCACTGCATTAACGACAGGCTGATTCCGTTCTTGGTGGGCACCGTTTCACTTTCCCAAAACATGAGATCTACTGTTTAACTGCCATTCCATTCTGTGAGTTCAGCATAACGTCCTCCACCCAATTGTACTTTAAAAGGAATATTGGAAGCTATCATGACGTATTGGACAATATCGCTCTTGGTCTGGTCTTTGGTTTTCTTTTCTTTACGTGACATATCGGCTGACTGTAGTCTGATGGTTCTTCTTGCTGATCTGATCAATTTATATATCGGAGCCTGGACTGGATTGGTTCTTATATTATGAAACGTGAAACATGATTGGCTTTCTTTCTGACATCGTGATTGGTTTACGTCTTCCGTTCCGATTGGTAGAAAATCTGGCATTTTCATTGGTCAATTCCAAATGTTTCGATAGTTCAACACGATGGTACACTGTCCAAATATACGAAGAGCAATCCGGAAACTGCTCACAATAGGTACGAGTAAACACCGACAATACGACCGGTCTTCCTTGGTTCACCACACCGTCTTCGAACATGGCAGAAACGATTCTCTCGTATACTCGTAGGGGGTCTTTCGTACGAATGGCTTCTCTGACTATCTTCACTTCCTTTTATACATGACACGGGGCTACTCTGCATAGACAGGCTGGTAACTGTCTACATATATACATTTATATATAACCCTTTTTTTTACTATTTTTTTGTTATCGGTAAACAGACGACTCCACAAGAGTGGTCTGTTCATAAATCAAATGAAAGGTTTTCCCTCTACATAAAATATATATGTACATATGTACAATCAAGTCGGTAAGCCGTTCATCCAATCATATATCTAAAGGTGTCATAGAAACCCCGTCCGCCAAAACTTTAATGTTTTGGGTAAAAGTATGAAAGTCAGCTCGCTCTTGCAAGTAGGTGTAGACTTGGTTGTCTACAGAACGAAACCCTCTGTTGGTTCCGGGGCCAGAGTTCTTTGACAGGAGAACGTCCATGTATTTCTCTTTGTTAATGTTGTTGGTTCTCTTGTTGACCCCTTTACAGCTGAACTTGTTTTCGCCTCCAAAGCAAAAGTACGTCTTGCTACACAGGGCAATCATCCCATCACCACTGAACTCTGTCTTGAACAGTCCTGGAGTCCTGTCCCATGAAGCCAGTTGTGGTGTGTCAGTACGGGAAACCAATTCTTCTTCTCTGATTCAAAGCGCCGAAGCAACTCTGGTTTGATTACTTCCTCCAGACTATCGCCAGAGAGAGAGCCATGTAGGCACTGTCGGTGTCCATTGCACAATACTGAAAATCACGGCGATCGACAAAGACGTCCATAGTCGTAGTAAAATTCCAACATCCGAAGCTTTTTTATATTTTATTTCTTTGTCAATATTCAGGATTTTACAGTGCCCCTACAATCACCACCTGGCTATAGTGTCTGGGGGAGACATAATTTAAATATAAGGTTTAATAAAATATATGACTATCCGAAGTTTGGCTTACTGGTAAACGAAACAGCCAATGTGCATGGGCACGTCCAGGTGTATGGTCTTCTTACTCATTTCCACTTCGAAGGTTTTGTCGCTCAGCTAGTTGCACCGGTGGAAAGAGGGATCCAGGAGGTAGCGACTGATCTGGTGTTCCTGGGAGTAAATCACATCCGTGTGCCTTTCCTTGTTGGTCAACGTCTAGTCGTAGCTGGAATTTCCCTTCAGTTTCTCGTTTTCGGCAATTATCTTCTTATTTGGGTCGACATCTCCGGCGCGCCTGGCATTACTGACTTGATCTCAGAAGGGTCTGAAACACGCCGACGGCGTGTACTCCACCACCTAGTAAATCTTGGTGACTTTCAGTCCGTGGTTGACCTACCATTTAAGCAACGGGGATATTACCATGATCTTCTCTCCAAACATGTTGCCGATTAACGACTTTCTAGGCTGCTGCATGATTCCTTTTTCTTCTGCATAACTCTTCATGTGGTCCCCAATGTCATCTCTGGACACGTCCACGTTCTTAAAGACTGGAGGCGTTTCTGCAAATTTTGACTTTATGTCGTCAGGTACGAGCAGATCCACTTCCAAGGCACCAAACAACTTTCCTCCATCACGGCTCTCATGATGTCGTCTTCGGTCATCGTGGCTAAACGATCCCAGGGTCTTTGTCTCTGGGACACAAAGGTCCTGATTCCCATTAAACTATCCCATTCACACTCCCACATCTATTTAACTTGGTAGCCGTTTTCCGTGATGTACTCTATTTTGTCTTGCTTAGTCTTGTATAATTCGTCCAGGCTCTTTCCGTTCAACGGGTTTTCTATCTTTCCCCGAGTCAGGCGAAAACAATGTCCGTGCCACAGGCAGCCCTGGAACTCGTAGACTGTATTAGTTAATTTACAGTAGCCGTCCACGGGTAGGCGCCGACGTCCGATATAAGTTTTTCCGTGTCGTACGTAGTGTCCTGTCTCCTTGGCTTCCCCTTCCAACCCCTCGATAGCCATGCGTTCGTACCTTCGAGGTGTCTGTCTTTTAAAATCGTCCTCGCACTTGCGTCGGACGAAGTGACCCGTTGGCATATCCTGCATGATGCTCCACAAGTACAAGTCATTGGCGTCCTCATCGTAGATCTTCTTACACGATTTTGGGTCTCCGTATTCCGCAGAACGAATGAAGGTCTGGTCTTTCTCGTGGTATCTGTGGAAGACGATGCTGGGTCCACCCACTACTAGTATGTTTTCTTTGTACAACTTGTACAGATCTTTGTTCTTCTCGTTCGGGATGGTGAAATACTCGGACAGACCATCGAACATGGTTTTCAGCGTGAGCCCCGGGACGCTGATATGTCAAATACGGTCTGCTGTGTGTGGTACACGCCGCCGGGGTATTTTTGCAGGACTTCACCGGTGCAGGTTCTCTCGTGTCTGTGAAGCATGCCCACATGCTTCCACAACTTGTCACATTTGGAACATAGGTAACTGTGACTGTATTTCTCCATGACGCTGACATAACTGAAATTGTTGTCGTACAGGTTCAGGTTCATGCTGTCCCGGAAATTGTAGGGAGAGTGTGGTACCAATCTCGCCGCTATGTCGCCGTCTTCTGTCTCTTGCAGATCGTACACATAGCTGTTGACTTGGAACAGTGGTTCAATGTACGCCAAATCGTCTAAACTAAGAACTTTGAAATCATCACTTGACATATCTGTTTTCTGCAAATATTGTCGATGGCAGGTCTTGGCAGGTACTTCTACGTCTTTCACGGGAGCTCCTCGGTCGACGGCCAAACACCAAAAAAACACAAGTTGTCATTATATGGTCCTGTTGATCTGGCTTGGTATGCAACAATCTGTGGCGAGCAAGGTTGTCCAATCTGTTGAAATACTGCCCACAGTCTGGACACGTCAGGGTGTACTGGTGGGACTTCTGGTGGCGTTTCATGGCGTCTGGCCTGGCAAACTCCTTTCCACATACCTAGCAGGCAAAGGACTGGACTGCATCTGGTTTTCCAGGCTCACTCTGCTGGTAGGTAGCCTCGTGGCGCTTCCTGGCATCCAGTCTGGCAAATTCCAACGCACATTTCTGGCAGGCAAGTGACCGGACTGGATCTGGCTTTCCAGGCTCCATCTGCTGGTGGGAATCCTGGTGGCGATTCAGGTTGTCGGCCCTGGAAAATTCTTTACAACATACCTTGCAGGAATACGTCTGGGACGAAGCAGCATGTGTTTTCTGGTGGCGAAGCAGGATTCTCTTCTGGATAAAAGCTTTACCACAGTTCTCGCAAGAGAACATGGTCTTCATCCTTCGAAGGTTCAGGACGAAGTGAGAGGTTGTGCACTGTATATATAGCCAGAACGCGGACGTAAAAGAGATGTCTTCGCTAACGGCCGCGTTCCCTGACATGTTTCAATCCGTTTTCTATTGGAAATTTCCACTGAAAATTTCCATGACGTTACATTAAAGGTATTGCGTAATCCACGAACGCGGACCTGTAAGTGAGCACCCCTCCGAAAACGACCGAACATTTACGAAGAGTGACAAATTGTTCCGAAGACGTCTAAATGGTTCCGAATGTTGGCAAAAACACCCGAATGTTGGCGAAAACACCAGAATGTTGGCGAAAGCCAGAAAATACTTTAAGATAATTAAAATAATTAGAAAATGTTGACGAAATGGTTCCAAAGATGTGCAAATACTTCATAAAAACCAGAAAATCCCAAGAAAAATTTAAATAATTAGAAAGTGTTTACGAAATGGTTCCAAAAAGGCAGAAAATACTTCAAATTAATAAAAATTAGAAAAATAAAAACAATTATGTAAATAATAGAAAAAATAAATAAAAAAAATTAAATAAAATTAAAATAAATTTTTTTTAAAGATTGAAAAAAAAGGAAATAAAAAAAGGAAAAATTATGTCCCCCTTGTATTGATGGAGGAGAATTATCTCTCTTTGAACATCCGGTTCCGCCTACACTTGCGCTGGCGACACATCCGGGTCCTGGCACGTGACTTATGTCACTTCCGTAAACAAATAATGGGAAAATGGCGGGAAAACACACTCCTTCTGGTGGCGCATGCGCGCAAACCACTTCGGTTCCGGTCACGCGTGCGCAGACCACACATTCGGGTCCTGCGTCACTTACGTCACTTCCGTAAACAAATGGCGGAAAAACACAAAATTCCCGGTTGCGTATTCGCGCAAACCACTTTCGGGTACTCCCGGTTACGTGACCTACGGTTCCGGCGTCACTTTCGGCTCCTCCACCACTTCCACCACCATCTCAAATCCGACCTGAACTGTGCCCATATACTACTCACAGGGATGCGGTAATTCCTGTTGATTCCGACAGCCATGCTTTCTGGTATTTCAGTTTTGTTTGTCAGAGGACAATTCAGTCTGAACGAATCTAATCCACTTAGAATCACATTGACCATAAATATGTAGTGACAACATTAACCTATACAATACAGAACTTATTTTATTTTGATTTGAAACTAGTCTATTCCAATATGATACCATTCGTAATTTGATAATTAGTCCGATTTAATATCTCCCCAATTCACGTACATAGACCATGCAGTTTGGTTTGGATTTCCTAGCCTTCAAGACATTTTTGGAAAACTGTAAATGTAACCTCTCAATATCACAATGCTTCTCAAACCTCTGACCCATAAAGTAAAATCGGTTCCACAATTGAATTAAACAATTTAAGCTGAATATCAACTGGAATAGATATGTTTCTAATACGTTTATAAACAGAAAATAATGCTTTTCTAGCTTGAGTTACAAGTCTAGCCTTAACAAAACCACCATTATAACTGACTACCACTCCAAGGTACAAATAAGAATCAACAGTCTCAATTATCTCTCCTTGTAACTTAAATAGTGGAGGATTTTTCATCTTTCTTTTACTAAAAATTACAATTTTTGTTTTAGTATAATTAACTGACAACTTCCAATATTCACAATAATTACCAAAAATATCTAGATTCTTTTGTAAAGAAATGTGTTCTCCGCAATTAGCATGTCGTGTGTTTCAGGTAATTATAACTAATTAACGATTTGACGTGTATATTGCGTACCGGGTACCTTGAATGTCTGGATGTTTATTGTTGCAACCCTGAATTAAGGTACCCAGGTACATTTTATGTATACAGGATCATACAGGTAAACCGTTTGCTGACCAAAAACAGCGTGATTTCATTTTTAACGCTACTTTTTGGCCGGGTTGCATAGAACGTTTCGATATATATTGAAGATGTGCACCTCACTTTATGGAATTATTTCAGGAATTATTTCCCATTTTTCAAAACTCTGGAACTTAGTCGTTTTTTATTGACATCTTCAATAGAGGGTACCTATTTTGCGAAATCCACTCCTCCTACAGTTTTTCACCCATATCCTTGAAACTTCATAGAATGTTTCAATATATATTGAAGATGTGCACCTCACTTTATGGAATTATTTCAGGAATTATTTCCCATTTTTCCAAACTTTGGAACTTAGTCGTTTTTTATTGACATCTTCAATAGAGGGTACCTATTTTGCGAAATCAACTCCTCCTACAGTTTTTCATCCGCATCATTGAAACTTCGCAGAATGTTTTAATATATATTGAAAATGTGTACCTCACTTTATGGAATTATTTCAGGAATTATTTTCCCATTTTTCCAAACTTTGGAACTTAGTCGTTTTTTTTTATTGACATCTTCAATAGAGGGTACCTATTTTGTGAAATCAACTCCTCCTACAGTTTGTCACCCACATCCTTGAAAGTTGAAAGAATGTTTCTATATATATTGAAGATTTGCACTTCACTTTATGGATATGTTTTGAGAATTTTTTTGCAATTCTTGAAGACTTTCATTATTCCAGCACTGAGGATTTCTTATCATTTTTAAACGAGGATACAATTTGTGATGTTAATTCTGATTGACTTTTGTCTATATAAATATTCATGACTGCCAATGTGCACTATGATCTTGTAATCACCTTTGTCACCACTATAGTAAACACCCAGTAAAGCAATTTGTGTCTTTGACCCATTTTTTGATAATTAATGCACCATTTTTATAAAGAGGTGTTTGTGAAAGGGGGGATCACAAATTTGAAAGCAGAGATGAAATATAATTTCAAATGTCAGATAAGCAACATTTTAATGTATTTTAAATTAATAATTTATCTTTTTTGGTATTTATATATTGTAAACATTTGACATATTATATAATTAACTCTATTTACTCGTATGAACGATATTTACTTTGTTTTGACAAGGTATTGGGGTGGGCGCCATCTTGAAATGCACAACAATCGTAAAAAATTAACACATTTCAACCTTATTTTGAAGCAAGAAAAATAGGACCCGAAATGAATTGGTCTTCATGATTATATTCTATCATATATTAACTTTATTTTGTGGGGTTGGGTGGTATTATATATCAAGTGGGACTATTATAACTAAGTTATTAGTTAATATAGTCTCAGATATCAAGAAGAAATTATCGAAATTATTTTTCGAACAAGAGTCCTTTTGTAAAAATTAACGCACGTGATATGTTTTTATTAGGTGTTAAACACGAAAAAATCATATGCGATTTGAAGCAAAAAGTTTATGCCCAGGACTGATTTAAAGTACATACCGAAAACAACGTAGGAATAAGCAATACAATGGGGGGTTGGGTGGTGTCAAACACACGATAACAAAGAAGTTATGGTAATTTAATTAACAAGTCCCATTGATTTGTATTGATATATATATAAAGGGCAATCTTATAACCATGGCTGCCAAATCTGGTTCCAATTAGCTGAGTGCTTTCAGACAAGAAAATTTTGTTAAAGAATTTTCCCATAGGGTCATATGTTAAACTAAGTTAGGCTGTGGCGGCCATCTTGGTTGATCGTCCAGATCATCAGACACAAATCTGAAAGGTGGTCACCTAAGGCCCATTGCTGCTAACTTTGATTCCAATTGGCTCAGTAGTTTCATACAAGAAGATTCTTAAATGAACTTCCCATAGGGTCCTACGTTAAACTAAGTTGGGCTGTGGCGGCCATCTTGGTTGATCGTCCGGGTCATCGAACATAATTCTGAAAGGGGACCATCTAAAGACCATTGTAAACAAGTCTGGTTCCAAATGGCCATGTAGTTAAATAGAAGATTTTTGAAATTCACCCCGCTCCCTTTTCTATTTTCAGTAAAAGCACCAATTTTGGTTGGAAGTCGGGAAGCCGGACACAATTTTGGAAATGGGCCATCCAAGGACCATTTCACCTAAGTTTTGTCCCGATTGGCCAATTTTTTTATTCAACCAATGAGAAACAAGAATTGCCCATGACGACCATGTTTGTTGCCTGATCGGGACGAAATGAGGAAACTTTGTAAAGATCCTTCCATAGCTGTTTCATGTAACGTTTCGTTCAATTTGACCAAGCGACCTCAGAAGAGAAGATTTTTTATATCAGCCAATCAGAAACAAGAACTGCTGATGGCGGCCATATTTGTAGTTCGACCAGGACGAAATGAGGAGACTTTATAAAGGTCATCACATATATGTTTCCTATCAAGTTTCATTCCATTTGACCAAGCGATTTCAGAGGAGAAGATTTTTTTTATATCAGCCGATCAGAAACAAGAACTGCCCATGGCTGAACATTTGTAGTCCGATCGGGACGAAAATGAGGAGACTTTATAAAGGACCTCGATCCCATATATGCTCTCTGACATCACATATATGTTTCCTATCAAGTTTCGTTCTATTTTGGCCAAGCGTTTCAGAGGAGAAGATTTTTTTTATATCAGCCAACCAGAAACAAGAACTGTCCGTGGCTGCCACATTTTGTAGTCCGATCGGTACGAAATGAGGAAAGCTTGTAAAGAACCTCCCATAGATGCTTCTTGTCAAGTTTCGTTCTATTTTGCAAAGCAGTTCCATGGAAAAAAATGTTTTTAATCAACCAATGAGAAACAAGAATTGCCCATGACGGCCATGTTTGTTGCCCGATCAGAAAGAAATGAGGCAATTTTGTCAAGAACCTCCCATAGCTGCTTCCTGATTTCAGAGGAGAAGATGTATTTATATCAGCCAATCAAAAACAAAAAATGCTTATAGCTGCCATATTTGTAGTCCGATCGGGACGAAATGAGGAAACTTTATAGAGGACCTCACATAGATGTTTCCTGTCAAGTTTTGTTCTATTTGGCCAAGCGATTTCAGAGGAGAAGATTTTTGAAAACTCAGCCAATCAGAAACAACAATTGCCCATGGCAGCCATGTTTTTTGCCCGATCAAGATGAAATGAGGAAAATTTGCAGAGGAGATCACAAACATCATTCCTGCAAAGTTTAGTCCAATTGGCCCAGTGATGTC
Organism: Mytilisepta virgata; assembly: GCA_028015205.1. Classification (NCBI taxonomy): domain Eukaryota; kingdom Metazoa; phylum Mollusca; class Bivalvia; order Mytilida; family Mytilidae; genus Mytilisepta; species Mytilisepta virgata. The sequence goes on from CM051516.1 coordinate 43,026,024, forward strand.
AGAAGATCTTTAACGGAAAAGTTTACGCCGGACGACGGACGTCAAGTGATTGCAATAGCTCACATGGGCTTTTAGGCCAGGTAAGCTAATAAAAAGTAAATTTTAACACGAGAAAGACCTTGCAATTGTTCTCTGAACAATTGGCTTTCTAGTTTCTATAATACTATTATACATATACCATATGTGGATGCGCAATCATATTTAGAATTTTGATTTTCAAGACTTTGTGACCGCAGGGATCGAATTTTGAAGTTTTAAATTTAAGCTTGTAACCTAAATTCTTATTTTAACTTGATGCATTTCATTTCTATACAATTATTTAATACACTTTATGTAGTTTTTTTCAAAACTTGGGGCACACATGGTGGAATTTTGAAATCGTGAATGTAAGCTTGTGGCCTTAATTCCTATTATGCAATTTATTTCTTTACGTTATTTTCATAAAATACGCTGCATATAGTATACGCGCAGTAAGGTTTTAATTTTTTAATTTTTTTAAACTGTGGCCCATATTCATACATAAGATTGTTAAAGTGGTACACTTGTTGGGAGTGCGGGGATGGCAGTCGTTTCCGACTGTCCCGGCTCTCGAACGATCGTTCTTATTCACAAGGTTTTTAGTTTTTTAAAGAGCATATAAATACGTCTCGTGCTGAAGGCATGCAAATACAATGACCTTCTTTGGTCCTGTTTCAGGTCTTATCGACATATTTTAACCATGCAAATATTTAATTGATAATCTTTTAACTTTCAGACAAAATAGTTTGCTCCTAGCTTTTGCAAAGTTTATTGAACCGTGACATTGTTGCAAAAATGTAAGGATAGAGTATGTGTCAATAATGCAATTTTCCAGACCTATATGGTTCATGGAACGCAGGAAAAAAAACGTATACTCGCATACAAGTGTGGCATTAAACAACCGAGCAACAGTCCACTCTACAAAACAAGTTCCTAGGCCGTCGCACTATAAATGGTCAAGGCAACAGGGTTTCTTTACATTGAAATAAACAGAAACTAGAAATCTGGACTGTTGGAATCGACAGTGATCACCGCACCCCCTGTAAGTAGTTGGGCCACTTACCTATAGTCAAAAATATAATACCTTATTCCCATCCAAAAATAGTATGCAGTCATTCTATAAAGAAATTAAATCAATAAACCTAATGAAAAATGAAAAACATTAGTTCACAAGCTTAAACCGACAATTTTGAAAATTTGGCCCGTGTGAGCCCCTGGATCAAATCGATATTCTAAATCATTATTGTGCAACTAAATATAGTAGAGAACAATACTATATATAAACAAACTGAAAGAGAAGTTAAGGTCACAAGCTTAACTTAAATTTTCAAATTTAGACCCATGTGGACTCCAATTTTAGAAAATTAAAATTCTAAAACCGCATTGCACACCTGTATATGGTGTTTGACAATACTGTATAGAAATAAAATGCATAAATTGAAAAACAAAAGACAAGTTTATGTCACAAGCTTAAGTTGATAATTTTTCAAAATTCGACCCCTGTGAGCCCCTTGTTTAGAAAATCAAAATTATAAAACCTTAATGTGCATCTGCATATAGTGCGTGACAATACCGTATAGAAATAATATGCATAAATTGTAAAATGAAAGAGGAGATATTAGGTCACAACTTAAATTGCCGGTTTTTCGACATTCGACCCCTGGGGGCCCAAATTTTAGAAAAATTCTAAAACCTTATTGCGCATCTGCATATGGTGCATGGAAATACTGTATAGAAATAAAATACATAAATTGTAAAATGAAAGAAGAGTTTAGGTCACAAGCTTAAATTGACCGTTTTTCGAAATTCGACTTCTGTGGGCCCCGATTTTAGAAAATAAAAATTCTAAAACCTTGTTACGCATCTGCATATGGTGCATAACAATACTGTATTAATAAAATGCATAAATTGAAAAATGAAAGATGAGTTCAGGTCACAAACTTCCGAAATTTTCGAAGTTCAACCCATGTGTGCCCCTTGTTTAGAAAATCAGAATTCTAAAACCTTATTGGGCATCTACAGGTGGTATGCACCCATTCTATATAGAAATTAAATTCCTAAACCCAAAAGTAAAGGAGGAGTTGATGTCACAAGAAAGTGTGACGGACGGACGGAGACAATCGCTATTATCCTCGAACTTTCTTCGAAAGTGTGGGGATAATAATATTACTGCAGATGGTATAACTAGTTTTTCATTAGGAACTTATAAAATTGCTATCATCGGTCATTAGCCCGAGAAAGTTATTATTTTGTTTTTGTGGTAATTAATGTGTTAGATCATATACTAATATGGCGTCCTTCATATTATTCGCCCGAGAAAGTTATTATTTTGTTTTTGTGGTAATTAATGTGTTAGATCATATACTAATATGGGATCTTCATATATCGTCAAAAGATATATTATTACCCGACATATCCACTTATAGCACATACGTATGGAGACTTTTATATAACGCGAATTGTGTGAAATCTAACAAGAAAAATTATTTTTTTCCTCACGCAATTGTTTATCTTTTCAAATAATACATGCGATGTAACCACAACAGTTGTGTAGAACAACAATAATGAAAATGTCATATAAATGTTGTACACTGTAAAACACATTTACGTAGACCGCGCCATCTTGATTTTTGAGCGACGTGACGGTTACGTCTGTGAAACTCTATTTATTAATCTTTCTCGTGTAAATGATGAATTACATAATTTGATTGTGGTCATGGTTATTTATGAAAATAGCTTTATTCAAAATATGCTCTTTTAAAAACATGCAGTAGGCAACATATCAATCGCAAGACTAGAAATGGAAAGGCCAAACCAATGTCAGATAAATATATAGGACAATTCAAATGAGGAAATTCTGTGTATCTGTCATATTAGAATAGAAGTAATTCATGGGGATTATCGAGTTGAAGTCGTTTACACATGGGCTGGTTCTTCATATTCGTATTTTATGCCTCGATATCGCTCGGTATAAAATATGCGATATATAAATTAAGACCCAGCCCATCTGTAAATTACTTCAACTTTACAACCCCAATGATTTCTTAAGTGTCGTGGATTTATTGATTTTATTTTGTATAAACTCGGAATCGCATCAATTTTTATTTCTAAAAGCATTAGCTTTAAGAGTATTGAATTATTCGAGCAAACACGGTAACAATGTCGACGTTGATTGGACAAAATTTAGGTCATCCAAACAATGGCCTATAAATAAAAAATTATAATTAAAAAATACGTTAAACTGAATAATATGCCAGATATAAAATTAAGTTAATAATTTTAGAATTGTCTAAAATTAAATATATTTTAAAATTTATATTTTGATTTCTAGTTTACCCTTTCCTTAATGATAACGTATGGTCATTGTCAGTCTGCAAGGGCAATAACTGTATTAGACCGCAGTGAATCAAATCTATCCAATCAGACATTCTAGATTATTCATTTCCTGTTATGGCGGCATCCTTGTTTCGGTAATTGTAGGTGATGTTTTACCAATTAACACCAATCAGAAACTACTCATTTAACAAAAGAGAATATACAATATATATTGACAGCTTCAGCAATTCATAAGCACTAAGTATTTAACTGATAACCTTGCATATTTTGTTTGAAAGTAATTCACCATGGTCCATGCACTGTCTGGGTTGTCGGCGTCCAACGGCCCGGTCCCCGATGGGCAGTTCTAATTCTAGTTTTACCCTAATTCATAATATGATGTTTTGTATCAGTGTCTTTTGATTCAACTCTGTTTTAAAACTAACACGTTTGGAAATGTTAAGAAGTATAAGCTATGCTGGTTACTATGTTTCCCACATAAACTGTAACACTTACAGACCAAATATTAAATCAGGTCTATTTCAAACATTTTATTGATAATAAAACCAATCAGGTCTCAAGTGGTAATTGTACAAATCCCAATTCACACACCAATATATAGTTTTAAAACAATAGGAGATATTTTGGCACCACACGGAGGTTAAAAAAATTGAGCCAAATGAGGTAAAACAATGCAGAATCCTCAGATTTTTTCATGCACTTCCATTGTGAAAGTTCAAAGTTTTCAGGGATAAAAATTAGCAGGGGCCCAGTAGCCCTAGGTCCCTAAGATTTGGCCTGGGCTACCAAAACTTTTAATTCAGTAGTTCGGCTGACTACCAGAGTTTTCTTCATTTTTGCTTAGCTGTATAGCACTGGGCTACTCAATGTAATGTTGTGAGAGCCCAACTGGTGAATGCAAGAAAAAGTTTTATCCCTGGTTTCAATGCTCATTTAATAAATATCTACATGATCTTTATAAATTAAATGCCATATTTACTTTTCTTGCAAATCTAAATGGTTTTATTTATTTTAAGGACGAAGTTTTATCATGGCTGGATTGATATTTTGGGTCTAATTTTTAGTAGATGCTAGGGAAATCCTGATCAAAATAAGCCTCTGCTACTAATTTTCATTTTCTGGTAGCCTAACGGGAAATCAAACACACTGTACTGTCAGCTAGCCAAACAGGCAGTCAGGTGTTAAAACCGCTGCAAGAGTCTAGAGTAATTGTTAAAAATCGGTAACTGGTAACTCATTTGAGGAATTGTAACCAGTAAACTACTGAGATCGCGAAAAATTGTTGGTTCTAACGGTTCCTACCACCAAAATTTCATATGGTCCGGTATTTGAGTGTCTTGTGCCTGCCCGATTGTCCGACTGTTCGTCGGCTTTAGAATTTCATGGAAAAATGTGTCAAAATCTCTAATTTTTCAATTGGCGATTGTTGTGAAGTCAGAATTTTCAAAATTATTCATCAACTGAATTAGTTTTTGTCATCATTGAGTCTTCCATTCCTCAAAACAAATATGTTTATTCATCCAAAACATGAAAATAAATGTTATGAATATAAAATTTTTAACAAATTCAATCGATTTTTTGCACCTGGAAGTTAGGTTAAGATAGTAACAACAAAATAAAGTTTGGTATAACTATGCATCCGTTTTCGTGTTATGAAATAAATTTAAATAAATTAATATTACAGAATTAAACATATTCTTCTTCACTGAGTTCACAGTTCCTTTTCTCTATATTAAACCTTTGAATTGACATTGATCTTAGATGAAGATGAAAGAAACAAATCAAATAAATATTCACATTTGGTTCCGTTCCGAACTCGGATTATGAGCACGTTGCCCAAATGTCAAGACATGGCGGGTAGTTTGAAGTTTGTCATCGTTGTTGTTTATTGGTTTAAAATGGCAATTTTCATTAATATTGATAATGAATTCATGAAAAACAAATGAAGTAACAACTCTGAAAGTATAGGCTTTAGTTTCGTCTTGTTTTACTTACCATTCATTACACAAATCAATCTACTGGAAGTCAATAACAAAAAACCTAATTTTCCATCAGTTTTTCTAATTTCCTAAATAATATGTGTTTTTTTTTAGTATCACCAAATTTGCAGCAGAAAAATAAAATTTTATACAAATAAAAGATTTTTTTTACTTTTTCAGTTTATATTCAGGTTTGCTGTTGATGTTCCAGTTTTACCCTAATAACATGAATAATGAATATGGCCTAATCATCTTTTGTTTTTAAAAGTTTCGCAAATTGTAGGACCATTCTGTCAGTTTGAGGTACATGTTTTCACGAACTCTGAAACTATCTTATTATTGTGAACAGGTAACTTTATTTTGATGCATCCTCTTCATTCCATTTCCATAACGACTTACTGTTTATAGTAAGTTGTTTACAATCAATCATGCTTTTTGTTCCCATTTTATGTGGGTTTGAATTTTCAACGCATTATTCAATTTTACATGTTATTGAAAAAAAAATCATTAAATTTGGGCTACCAAATTTTGAAACTGGGTAGCCCAGTTGGTCACCTAACCCTAAATACTTAATTAGATCCCTTCTGTTTTGTCCTAATCTTGAACTTTATTCGTGAATTGTGTAACTTTATTATCAGATTTTTGAGAATTTGGCTCTTCCCAACAAGAAACGAGTTTGTGGTACTCACAATCAACACAATCTTCTTCTGGGGGTCAAAATAGGGCTTTGTAAAGTCGCAGTTATTTTTTTTCGCTTGACACTGAAATTTGACTAATTTCTAGTTTAAGTGGTTTTGCTCCCTTAGACTGTATAAATTCCCTGTATTTGTTAGAACAGTAATTATTATTGCAAAAAATAAAAAATAAATGAAGTGAAAAAATGCCAAAAAAAAGTGAAAATTAATTTAGTAAGAACGTGCAGTCGGTAGATGTTAATGACAAAGTAATATGGACACAAGCAACGATACTTTCAGTATTATTTCCAATACCTCTCAGTGGTAATCAAGTGCAAATAGTTGAAACAAAATGAAACCGTCAGGACTGAGGTGGATGGTTTACAAGATTGTACAGGCCCGCTGCAGCAACTTTGATATGCCCGTCCCAAAAATTTCATTTGATAGATGACTATTTGATGCCAGAAAATATAAAAAATGACATATAAATGGCTATAATTTAATGATTATGAAGCATTAGATTGTTATATTTGAAAGTACTATGAACTATTTTCTTCTGGGAAGTGCTGAATTCTACTAAAACTGCGATACTTAGTGATACTTAGTGATCACCTCACAAATATAATAATGAAAGCATGGAACTACTTGTTCAAATATGTTGATAAAAAATACTGCTATTTATAAACATCCCAAGCAGTCTGTGTATGTGGATGAAGCTTCTTCTGTAATTTTTCCCAATTTAAAGATGATGCTGATGGAAAATTCCCAAAATTGCCTCAGTGTCCTTTTTCTAAAAATACCCTGATAAACCCCTGTAACCACAGTTGATTTAACTCAAATTACAAGATTATACATTTGTAGCAGTTGTCTAAAATGTTCATTTAAACACACATTTATATTAATGAACTTGAATCACTTAAATTGTTTTTGTAGGTAACTTGGGCAAATAAAGTTCTATTGCAGGTATATTTGAGGCAAAGGTGAATTATCTTGAGTTGTCACTTAAAATGATACAACACCAGTACAAAAATCATAACTTAAAAACTGTCTTCTATTTTCAGAAGGTAAAGAAACAAAGATGCCAAGAGCTAACAAAAGGAAAACAGCTGAGAGTTCAGCTCCTGCCAGAAGAAGTTCTAGAACACCAGCAAAAGCCGAAGCAACACCAACAAAACAGACCAGAGCTACTTCGAGCGATGCAAGTCCTGCTAAAACAACTAGAAAAGCTAGTCCAAGTCCTGCCCCTAAAAACAGGTAACATATTTTGAATATACATGCATCCTGGGCACATGAAAATTGGACTGGACATGTCATCCTGTAAACTCTTGGGTCCATTTGACATGTGTCGATTTAATCAGGTGCGTCCGAAGGCATTAATTTTTTACCATCAATATTATCACCATTTTTTTCATGGAGATCAACGAGGGTAGGGAAGGAAACAACAAAAAAGTAAACTAGAATATTGCGGCAATAGGAATTCTCACAACTTTTCATTGGTCACAGATTTAGCAGACTTGGACTTGTCTATACACAAATGGAAATTTTGTCAATATTGATCTGTTAATTGGGAAATTAAATTTATTATTTATTTAATTTGATATGTCTGAAGCACAAAAAAGTCTTAAGTAAGTGTATGGTGACCATTTCATTCTTCGACATGTGTTTGTTGATGTTAACCGCAAGTGACATCAAAATCTTTGCAGATTAGAAATTTTATGATGTAATGCTTTTAAACACCCTTTAAAGGTGTTAAAAAGCATGCATATTTTATTTCATGACTAATGAAATTACCTACTAAAAAATTGGAATTATATAAATTCTATCTTAGTGTATAAATTGAATTGTCCTCAGAGTGGTCAATCAATATTTTTTTTTTTAAATCTGGCACTTATGTGAAAACATTTTTAAATGGTGACTAAGAAACATCATTTGTAAGTTTTATATAATTATCTATGATAATTGAACAGTTTACACCAGGCCAATAAACACAGTAGGTGTTTCAACAGTAAACAAACACAATAACTTGCATGTACTGAGATCGTTTACACTTGACTGCTCAAATGATTGACATATATATCATTAATGTAGTGGGGTTTATATCATCATTGTAATTTAACCTTTATTTGTTTTGTTTTGCAGAGGAAGATCAGCAAAGGTTGAGGAAACAAAGTCTCCCCAGAAAGGGCAAGGTATGTTTAGTCTGTTATGTCTCCCCTTTGTAGAAGGAAGACATGTTGTTTTAGTAGGTGTTTCTTCATGAGAATTTTTTCTACCTTGTTTTTACCAACTGATATCTAGATCTTTCAGGTTTAAAATTGATTCAGCCATCTTTTACTTTTCAATGATTCTTTTTTTTACAACAATGGAAGTCTTGTCAATATTGATTATAAATTTCAATGGGAAGAAAATAGTAATAAGACGATGTTTGATAAGAAAAAAATGGATTCATCGTTATGGTGAATGATAAGTCCAATTACTTAACATGAAAAAATCTTGGACCAGATACAACATTATAGGATTTTAGGTTCTTTAACATAGACTTTTTCTTGAAAATTTTGTGAAGAGTATTACTTTTTCATTACATTTGATCGAAACTGTCAGTTGAAGGAAGGGAGAATAGAAAAAGAGATTTGTAGGTCTAAATAGGATAATTCTCATCTCAATAAAAGCTGATTTTCACTCTTGGAAATAATGTATCAAAAACTGTGTACTGCTGTTAGGGCTATTCCAGAAAAAATGGTATGGGGGGGTTGGAAGGCATTTTTTTTTCAGCACCCACTACCCATACAATTTAAAATAAAATTTCTTGATGCTTCCTTTAGAATTTTTTTCCAGACCCCCGACCACCCATACAATTTTATATAAAGTGCCTTCCAACCCCCCCGTACATTTTTTTCCGGAATAGCCCTTACAATATAAAAGTATTGTAGGTAATCGCATGAATAACATGGAATAATAATCCCTCATAGTTTCTCATTAAATTGTTTCAACTGGTTAATGTTATAAATCAGTTAATTATTTTTTAACAAGACTCATAATTAAATCATTTACTACAATTTAAAATTTTCCTTTGTATAATTGCACATAAAATGATTTAAGAGTACTTTTTGATAAAAAAAATAATTTTTTTTGCAGGAGACTCTCCAGTTGTGCAAGGTCGTGTAACAAGAGCAGTGGTGAAGGATAAGGAGGAAGACAATGTTACAAGTCGAGGGCGGTCAACAGGACGTAAATCGGAGAAAGCTAAAGAGGTTGCAAAAGTTGAGCCTACAGAAGGAAGGTCAAGTAGGTCAAAATCAGGGACACCAAGTAAATCTACTCCAAAGAAAAAAGAAATGCCAAAAGGAGGACGTAGTAGGAGTGCTAGAGGAAAAGCAAAGGAAGAGGAAGTAGAAAGTGATGAGGAGGAGGAGGAGGAAGAGGAAGAAGAACCTCCTAAAGAGACTGCTTCAAAATCGACACCTAAAGGACGTGCTACAGCTAAAAGTCCAGCTAAGGCAACGTCACCAACCCCTGCCAAAAAGTCCCCAAAAACAACACCTAAGCAAGCAGCCTCTAGAAGTCGTAGTAGAGGAGGAAAAAAGGATGAAGTGACCTCACCTCAGGTTGTATTAGAAAAAATGGAAGCATCTGATATTCAAACCAGAACTGGGGAAAAGGTAGAGAAAGAGGAGGAAGCTAAAGTGACAGAAGTAATAAGTCCACGGGCAAGAAGGGCAAAGAAAGAGGTGACTAAAACTACACCATCACCTTCAGTAAGATCTTCAAGGTCAAGAAGAGGTGCACAGAAGGAAGAAAGTGTAGAAGTTGCAAAAGAGGAAACAGTGACAGACAAAACTGAGAGTAGTACAATAGAAGAAAAAACAACAAAAGTTGAAGAAACCGAGGCAGCTATGAATGTTCAAGAAGAACAGAAAGAGACAGAGGAGGATACTGGGGAAGAAAAGATGGAGGAAAAGAATGATGAAAAGGAGGTACAGGACATGGATACAGCTGAAGATGAAAAACAAGAAACGTTTGAAGAAGAAAAACAAGATGCTGCAGAGAGTGAGGAATCTGCTGAACCAGATAAATCAGAAACTGCTGATCTGGAAGAAAAACCATCTGATGATATGCAGACAGAAAGTGAAAATGTAGAGGATGGTGCAAATCAAAAGTCTGAACCTCAGGTAGAGGAACCCGAACAAGAAGAGGCTGCTGTAAAACTTGATGAGCAAGAACCAAGTGAGGAAACTGGCCCCATTATTGTTGAGGTCGATAAAGAACAAGCAGCAAGTGAAGAATCTGCTCCTGTCATTGTTGATGGTGATAAAGAACAATCAACAAGTGAAGAATCGGGTCCTGTTGTTGTTGAAGAAGAAAAGGAACAAGTTCCAGAAATTAATATTACTCCAGCTACAGATGCTGTAGAAATTTCAGACGAAGATGCACCATCTTCTACTGTTGTTGAACCTGCAGAATCTGTTCAGATATCTGATGAATCAGAAGATGTACCTGACATCAAGCAATCAGAACCTATTCAGGTAGATGAGGAATCCTCCGAATTTGCTCCTCTAAACTCTGTAGATCAGGAACCAGATGAAATGGAAGTTGATACTAATGAAGGAACCACTATTTCCGGTGAAACAGGTTCAGTAGAACAACCAGTATGTATAGATGGTGAACAAAATGGTCAGGTAGGAAGTAGAAAAAGGAAAATTGATGAAGTTGAAGAAACAGAAGATGATGCAGTATCTAAAAAGGCTTGTGTTTCCGAAAGTGAGATTGTAGAACAAGTTCAGGCAAATGGTGAAACTTTACAACCGTCAGAGAAAGAAGTCGGTGCCAAAGTCACTACAACTACAACACAGTATATGGATGATGTAACAGCACACACTACAGAAGAGGATTATGTTATGATCAATTTGGCCGATGTGCCTGATAGTAACAGTAAGGAAGTATTAGAGAGCTTACCTAATAACAAGGAACCAACACAACAATCAACTGATAATACCGGTAGTGTTAAATCAAATTCTGACAGTATTGATAAACTTGGACCTTTATTAAATAGGAGGTTTATTCAAAATCCTTCATTTTCAGTTGAAGGAAGTGATCCGTCGAAACAATTTTCTGTAGTTAGTTATAACATTTTAGCTCAGTGCCATTTAGCAAGAAATGACTATTCATTTACTTCATCAGAATATCTAGATTTGGAGCATCGTCATCATAAAATGATGAAGGAAATTCAATATCTTGACGGAGATGTGGTTTGTTTACAGGAAGTAGGACCACAGTATTTTGACAACATGCTAGAACCAGCAATGAAAAGGTATGACAGTTTTTGTTTCTGAGAAATTTTCATGTAGAATTCTTTTTATAAAAAAATATGCAGGTAGATATAGATGAAAATATAAACGGATATTGTTTAAATGCAGAACTTTTTATTCTCTACCTAAGCAAAAGAGAAGTAAGCATGCACTTTGTAGACAATTTCCATCGATAGAAAACCTATACTGTAAAAATTGGCTTTATAATACCACACCATATTGCTGTTTTTCATCTGAAATTTGGGACTGAATAATTGAAAAAGTAAGTCACCACATGGTATTATAAAGACTCGAAATAGATAAGTACAAATGCACGTCTAGTAGGAAAAAATACAATAATATTAAATATTAAATTGACCCTTGTGTTAAAGGAAAGGTAAAAAAAATTGAGATACATGTACATGTATTACTTGTAATACATATAGTGTGCAATGTATTAAAGATCATGAGAGTTGAATATTCTACAGAATTCTGTAATGAAAAGAAATATTGATTGAAAATAAACTCTGTAGAACTTTGTAGAATAGTGTTGGAAATTATCATAAGTACATGTATGAGATTTAAGTTTAAAAGGTTCTTTCATGAATTTGAATTTTATTTTATTAAGTCATGCACATGTTTTTGATATTTGTAGGCGTTTAGATCATATTTGGACATGAAAACGTGTATACGTCATAAATAGCAGTGTTCATTTTAGTCATAAAGGTTCACTTCTACAGATTAACACACTGTGCATTAATAATCCACAAATGCTGCATAGATTTTAAACACTACCAACATTTAATGATAAATATATTGTGGTTTTGTAAAAAAAAAATAATCATGGTTTCGAGTATATTGGCTAACATGGTTATTTTATTTTCTTGAAAAAAGGCATTGTAAAATTTGTAATGTTTCATATACATGTACCTAAATTTACTGAATCCACAAATGCTGAAATTTGGTATCAAAATAAAACACATGTACATGTATAATAAATCCAATTTCTCCTGATTAATTTGAATGTGTTGATTGTTCATTTCAGCATGGGATATTCAGGAATAATGAAAAAAAGAACACAAGAGTACTTTGATGAAGGGGAGGCTACCTTTTGGAAAAATAGTAGATTCACTTTAGTGAAATCAGAAACACATAGTTTAGCTCGACTTGCCGATAAAGTAAGTTAAATTTTTTATTCCTTTGGAAATTTACTTCAAAAAGATTCACAACTGTTTATCAACTCTTTTAGGATGAAATTTACACTAAATAATTAATTATCTTAAAATATACTTATTTCTTTGAAAGTTTAATAGCATAAAACCACCCTCTACAGCAGAATTCACTAGTGAAATTAAAACCTAAAATTACATTATGAAGTACAGGAGCAGTTTATATTTATCTGTTGTAAGTAAAGTTTGCTGAGAATACTGTTTTTTCTGTAATGAGGAATATGATATGATTTTTTTTTTGTGGCAGGAAATTGAAGATGCAGCTTTAAATGAAGAATTACAAACAGCTGTGATGCAGTACCTAGATATGCCAGATGTAGTAATTCTGACTCAGCTCCGGTGTAATTTTACTAATAATACAGTAACAATTGGAAATATTCATGTGCAGTGGGGTAAAATGGAAGTCCCTGATGTCCAGTGCATTCAGGTAGCCATTCTAGACATATTATTTTTTGTTGGGGGGGGGGGTGTATTTTGACCCTTCCAATAGAAAACAAATGTTAAATGTCACATACATTTTGTTTCCTTCTGATTTCTGCTTTTTTCAATCCTGAGATGCCTCAATTTGTAAAAGACTAGATTTTCCATTTCTGAACAATTCTTTGATTGAATGAAATTTGATGTCATCACATACAAGTTTTATTTCAAATACTTTGAACAATGTTTGGAATGTGTAAAATTTCAGCAGAATCACAAATTTTTCATTGGAAAATAAGTTTCTGAAGTTACTGAGATGCACAGTAGGTACCAGTTTCTTTAATGCAATAGAGAGAAAAATAGTTGATTAATTCTTCCTTACAAACTTTCAGATTGTATGTGCCATTAAAGCTTTACTAAGTTTAGCTGGAAATGATACCAATCCACATATTCTGTGTGGTGACTTCAACTCAGAAAATACTAGTCCAGGATATCAGCTTGTTTTAGAGGGATATCTATCTGATGATAAAATAGATGAACTCCAAGGCTTGGAGAAACTCCATCTGCCTGATGGATCTGTAAGTCGATATTATTCACTTTCTTTTTATAATTAAATAGATACACTCTTTATTTAATGTTTCTTTATTTGTGTTACAAATTGTATCCAAATTTTGTTACATACTTACATGAATAATCTGTTTGGTATTAAAACATAGTTTTCAGAGGACAGATAAGTATATATTATCTGCATTTTGACAGCTAGATATCGTAAAATATCATCCCGTGAGCCAGAATATGAAGTTTGGGACGAGTGAGCGTAGCGAACGAGACCCAAATCTTCATATTCTGTCGAGCGGGATGATATTTTACGATATCTAGCTGTAAAAATGCAGATAATATTTTTATCATCTTAATTACTAATCTGAAACGTAAATATTTGTAAACTTTCTAAATTCTCCCAAATTATCGCGGGAAAAGTATGGATTCTTCATCGCAACGACAACAAAACGTACGTTGTTTACCATACCAATAAGTATATATATATCCTAAATGTTCATGTAAAATATCTTATAAACGATATAAATACATACATTAGGGTGTATTTTCATATTTTTAAAAAGAAAATCAGTCTGGAAATCTTTCTTCATGATTTTCCGGGAAACTAAAGAACCCGCTTTCAAACTTGCAACCTCGTGACGTCATAGTCAGTCTCGATTCGCGAAACAACTTCTGACTAAAATATGCGCAACATAAAATAATCACTCAACTTTAACCAAGGAGACGACATATTTAAACATCATTTAGTTGTATTAGTACTAATTCAGGCGAAAATATGGACATAAAAATATAAAGCGTACATTTAATAAATTGTTTTAATCGCAAATAATGAAATGCAATGGAAAGAGCGGAAAGAAGTCCCAGCAGACATTATCAGCATCGAGGAAAGACACATTTTGTTGATGTCACTTTTATAAATTTCTTCATCATTCATTTAAATAAAACTCCTTAATATAAAAAATGAACACCAGATCTTGATCTATTTATTAATATTTTGCAATTTTGAAAGTTATTTAATAAGTTCTAAGCTGCCAAACGTTGGGAGAATTTGTTGATAATGCCTGCTGACTGTTGATAACTCCTGCTCAGTGCACGCGCTTCTTGATACGAATTTTACGGAGCTGCTCAACAAGCTGATAGAATCGCAGGGAAGGATGAAAAGATTGTTTTATCAAGGTTACAAGCTGGATAGAAAATATTAAATTTATATCATAATTTAACTCTGCAATTATTTATATTATTTTTATGATTGACCAGTATTATCTAACTCTTTGCATTAAGGGAAATTTTGTATCACACCTTGTACAGTGTGATATGAACCAGTGATATGAAAAATCTGCCCTTTTGATTGGTCAGTGCATGGTTATGTATGAAAATTTGTACAGTATATTTTGATTGATCAACAATTTTGCTGTACAATGCACCATATTTGAAAGCTGAATCATAAACAAACAATTATTCCTAAAGAATCATAAGAGAAATAGGTTTAACAACTTGTAAGAATTAGATATCATTTGATACGAACTCTCTTTATTTTATTTGGATTTTGTAATAGGCTTGCCTGTTGAGTTTATCATTAAATCCAAATGAACTAAAGAGAGTTGATATCAAGCGATATCTGATTCTCACTCATTGTGAAACCTATAAAAATACATTTTACAATACTTAACAGAGTTTATAATTTTATTTCTGTAGAAGAAAGCATTATTCAATCAGTTGTACAGAGCATTCCAGAATCCTTCATCAAATATAAAGAGTTCTTATTTAACTACACTGGTGGGTATTCATTAATATTATTATGAACAATATAAATTTGGTTTAATTAATTAATAGTAAAACATTTAAGATTATATACATATTATTATACACCCTGAAAACAAAGTTTTTGAGGTTTATAGGAATCACTGTGTCCATAAATGTTCTAAGTGGAACTCTTCCTAAACTAATGGAATTCAGTGAAACTTAGCACAAAGGTAGCAGCCGATATGAAGATGTTCCTTTAGAAAAGTAATTGTGGTCCGACAGCTTGAAAGATTTGACTCAAACTAATTTAACAGCAAGTATTGACCTTGCACGGGCATTTTGTCTTAAAATATCTGCTGGAATTCATTGAAACATGAAACCGCTGGCACTACGTGTATTTGAAGATGTGCAAAACCGTTTGGAATTAAGTGAAATTTCACATGAAGGTAGCTAATGATAAGATGATCTGCATGATTAAAAATAATTCCTGAAATTTTTGAAGGAGATAATTTTGACTTTAGTTGCTCACATTGACACTAGCTGACTATGGTTTAATAAAAATTGCCTTCATTGATGTAACAAATGCATGCTAACAAAAAACACAGTTCATGTTTCCATGTATTAACTGTCAAACTGGTGCTAAGGGTGGTTGTGAACTCTTAGTGGGTTGCAAGATTTTACTTTGCATTGAAGTCTTGCCTGTGACTTTAAGATGGACAATAAAAACAATGTTCCCTTAGATTTTTGTCACCTATGGATTTTATGTCAATTATTCCATTATAACAGTCTTATTTACTGCCTCATGCATTTTACAGGGGAAAGAACCAAAAGTAACATCATACAACAGAGTAATGAGGGCCGCAGTCGATTATATCTTCTACAGTGCAAACAGTTTAGATAATGTCGGAGTACTAGAAGTGGCAGCTGAATCCACTATCACTGAAACTGGTGGCATACCTGATGCCACATTCCCATCTGATCATGTCTCCATAAAATCTGTATTGTCATTTAAATAAGTAAGTATCTTAGCTTTAAATCGGACATGATTTTCTTCCACTTAAAAGTGGAATTCTGCTTTTGGAAGTCTGGATTTGTCCATTACAGTTTCTTTATTATACATATTAAAATTGCTGCAGAAGTATCATGTGCGCTCCTTTTTCCCTGTTGTCAAAATCATGTCTGTTAAATGTCATTTCAAATTGATGGGTGATTTAAATATATCCAGTAGAAACTCATTCAGTATACAAGTTACAAGCTACACACTTTAAAACAAACAAAATTGAAATTTGAGTGAAGTTGAAAAGGGGTGCAACATTTAAATTGAAGAGTATAAGATTTTAGAATAGGCAATGATAAAACGGTTATTTTAAAATGTATATCAGTTTTAAAGTATCATTTTGACAGTTTTCCTTGTATTTATATGGAGTAAAATTTTAAGTTCACAACTGTAAATTGATCAGACAAAAAATAAACATATAGCAGTCACCACATGATGCAGGGGTCACCAAACTGGGCGATTAGGGCGATTAAGTCGCCTGATGCTCACCAATGTCGCCCTGTCATCGGCTCCAGAGCGACAAATGAGTAAGGCGCCTCCGAACAACGTACGTAATCAGCTGCGTCTGAAGACCGTTATTTTCATTAGAAATCTCGAACCGCCATTTTTTGTTTTGGAGATCAAAGGGGAAGGGGAAAGAAACGACAAAAAGTAAGCTAGAAAATGGCGGCAATCGGAATTCTCGTGATTTTTCATTGGTCACCGTGTTTTTTACCGACCGGTAACAATATGTATACCTTATTTAAAAATAAATTTAGCGGATTTTGACATATCTATGCACAAATGGAAATTTTGTCAATACATGTATTGATTATTAAGGTGTTCAAGCAAGGTGAATGGGAGGATTTTAAGAGTATGTTTGAGAAAAAATTATAGTAAAGATTATAGATAAATAAATATTAAAAAATAAAATGGCAATAATAAATAAGTTGTGTCAAAAGCTACAAATATTTTTGCTCATATCTGTAACAGAAATTTTCTTCCAAGTTCGGAGCACCACTGCATAATTTCATTTTTTTTTTTTTTTTTTTTTTATTTCAAATTATATTTGTCAGTATTTTAAGGCAGCACATGATTTTAATTAAACTTGTAACAATAATACAATAGGCCTACCATGGTCAAAATCATGCAGCAATGTACGTTAAAAAAGGGGTGATGAGTCCTGGGACTGGAACTCATCAAAATCAGCTGGGACTCACCATTCTTAGTGAGAACCCTGTTTAGTCATATATTTATTATTTCTGTTATGTTGGATTCAAATATCAAATAAATAAAATATGAAAATCAGAAATTGAGTTTTATTCATTTCAAATATAAATTAATCAGTTTATTAGAAGATATCATGGCTGTAGAGGAAACTTGCAAAAATAGTAAAAAAAGTATAAAACATCTCTAAGTATACAAATCAAATGTACATAATACAAACTCACAATCTCTGACTAAGGATATTGATTAAATGCACATGAGACAAAATCTCAGATTATGACTAAAATGGAAGGATATGGAGTAAATGTAGATAAAATCTGAAACAATACAGGATAAAACACAATAAAGGAATGTATAGTATACACTATAAGACACAAAATAACAGGTATTAACTGACAGGCAACGAATTGGGGGAAAAAACACAGTCTCCCTGATAGACTTGGAAGTCTCCCTGTCATGCCCTGAAGTCTCCCTGTTGCTACCCTGAGGGAGACTCTGAGTCTCCCTGTTATTTTCATGTGTGGTGAGCCCTGATGATGTTTAATGAGTTGGAAATCCCACATCATGTGGCAAGCCTTAAATGGCCCCAACAAAATACCATGTGTATAAATAAGTGGAAACAACACTACATCCAAACATCAAATGAAAAACTCAAGAATTTAAATAGACATGATTACATTGTAACCGGTGATTTACAGTTGTATCCAAGTGAAAGACAATCTGGTAAATCACATGTGAAAAGAACACCTGGTGTTTCACTCTATTAAATGACGAAACAATTGCCGCAGATATATATCAAAAGACATAGTCTGTTTTTATTAGCTTTTGCCATCACTTGGTGTCCGGCGTAAACTTTTCCTTTAAAGATTTTCTCCTCTGAAACCACTCGGCCAATTTGGGCCAATCTTTGGTGGAATGGTCCTTGGGTGCTCCCCTTCCAAAATTGTGTCTGGCATCCCCGACTTCCAACCGACATGGCTGTTATGACTAAAAATAGAAAAAAAGGGGCGATGAATTTCAATAATCTATGTAACTACATGGCCAATTGGGACCAGATTTGGCAGCAATGGTCTGTGATGGTCCTCTTTCAGAATTATGTCCGATGACCTGGATGATCAACCAAGATGACCGCCACAACCGAACTTAGTTTAACATAGGACCCTATGGGAAATTCATTTAAAAATCTTTTTGTCTGAAACAACTGGGCCAATTGGAACAAGAGTTGGCAGCAATCGTCCTTAGATGGTCCTCTTTCAGAAATGTGAACAATAACCTGGAATGTCAACCAAGATGGTTTCTTCAGCCATACATAGTTTAACATAGGATCCTATGGGAAAATTCATTAAAAAATCTTCCTGTCTGAAACTACCAGGGTTCTCGCTAAAGCGCGTACATGCGTCCTGGACGTGCTAAAATTGGACTGGACGTGTCATCCTTCAAACTCGTGCGTCCCTGGGACGCATGTAGATCTAATCAGCTGCGTCTGAAGACCGTTATTTTCATTATAAATCTCGGGCCGCCATTTTTTTGTTTTCTTGGAGATCAAAGGGGAAGGGGAAAGAAACGACAAAAAGTAACCTAGAAAACGGCGGCAATCGGAATTCTCGTGATTTTTCATTGGTCACGGTGTTTTTTACCGACCGGTAACAATATGTAGACCTTATTTAAAAATAAATTTAGCGGATTTTGACATATCTATGCACAAATGGAAATTTTGAAAAAATAATAGTACAGATTATAGATAAATAAATATTAAAAAATAAAATGGCAATAATAAATAAGTTGTGTCAAAAGCTACAAATATTTTTGCTCAAAGGGGAAGGGGAAAGAAACGACAAAAAGTAAGCTAGAAAATGGCGGCAATCGGAATTCTCTTGATTTTTCATTGGTCACCGTGTTTTTTACCGACCGGTAACAATATGTATACCTTATTTAAAAATAAATTTAGCGGATTTTGACATATCTATGCACAAATGGAAATTTTGTCAATACATGTATTGATTATTAAGGTGTTCAAGCAAGGTGAATGGGAGGATTTTAAGAGTATGTTTGAGAAAAAATTATAGTAAAGATTATAGATAAATAAATATTAAAAAATAAAATGGCAATAATAAATAAGTTGTGTCAAAAGCTACAAATATTTTTGCTCATATCTGTAACAGAAATTTTCTTCCAAGTTCGGAGCACCACTGCATAATTTCATTTTTTTTTTTTTTTTTTTTTTATTTCAAATTATATTTGTCAGTATTTTAAGGCAGCACATGATTTTAATTAAACTTGTAACAATAATACAATAGGCCTACCATGGTCAAAATCATGCAGCAATGTACGTTAAAAAAGGGGTGATGAGTCCTGGGACTGGAACTCATCAAAATCAGCTGGGACTCACCATTCTTAGTGAGAACCCTGTTTAGTCATATATTTATTATTTCTGTTATGTTGGATTCAAATATCAAATAAATAAAATATGAAAATCAGAAATTGAGTTTTATTCATTTCAAATATAAATTAATCAGTTTATTAGAAGATATCATGGCTGTAGAGGAAACTTGCAAAAATAGTAAAAAAAGTATAAAACATCTCTAAGTATACAAATCAAATGTACATAATACAAACTCACAATCTCTGACTAAGGATATTGATTAAATGCACATGAGACAAAATCTCAGATTATGACTAAAATGGAAGGATATGGAGTAAATGTAGATAAAATCTGAAACAATACAGGATAAAACACAATAAAGGAATGTATAGTATACACTATAAGACACAAAATAACAGGTATTAACTGACAGGCAACGAATTGGGGGAAAAAACACAGTCTCCCTGGTAGACTTGGAAGTCTCCCTGTCATGCCCTGAAGTCTCCCTGTTGCTACCCTGAGGGAGACTCTGAGTCTCCCTGTTATTTTCATGTGTGGTGAGCCCTGATGATGTTTAATGAGTTGGAAATCCCACATCATGTGGCAAGCCTTAAATGGCCCCAACAAAATACCATGTGTATAAATAAGTGGAAACAACACTACATCCAAACATCAAATGAAAAACTCAAGAATTTAAATAGACATGATTACATTGTAACCGGTGATTTACAGTTGTATCCAAGTGAAAGACAATCTGGTAAATCACATGTGAAAAGAACACCTGGTGTTTCACTCTATTAAATGACGAAACAATTGCCGCAGATATATATCAAAAGACATAGTCTGTTTTTATTAGCTTTTGCCATCACTTGGTGTCCGGCGTAAACTTTTCCTTTAAAGATTTTCTCCTCTGAAACCACTCGGCCAATTTGGGCCAATCTTTGGTGGAATGGTCCTTGGGTGCTCCCCTTCCAAAATTGTGTCTGGCATCCCCGACTTCCAACCGACATGGCTGTTATGACTAAAAATAGAAAAAAAGGGGCGATGAATTTCAATAATCTATGTAACTACATGGCCAATTGGGACCAGATTTGGCAGCAATGGTCTGTGATGGTCCTCTTTCAGAATTATGTCCGATGACCTGGATGATCAACCAAGATGACCGCCACAACCGAACTTAGTTTAACATAGGACCCTATGGGAAATTCATTTAAAAATCTTTTTGTCTGAAACAACTGGGCCAATTGGAACAAGAGTTGGCAGCAATCGTCCTTAGATGGTCCTCTTTCAGAAATGTGAACAATAACCTGGAATGTCAACCAAGATGGTTTCTTCAGCCATACATAGTTTAACATAGGATCCTATGGGAAAATTCATTAAAAAATCTTCCTGTCTGAAACTACCAGGGTTCTCGCTAAAGCGCGTACATGCGTCCTGGACGTGCTAAAATTGGACTGGACGTGTCATCCTTCAAACTCGTGCGTCCCTGGGACGCATGTAGATCTAATCAGCTGCGTCTGAAGACCGTTATTTTCATTATAAATCTCGGGCCGCCATTTTTTTGTTTTCTTGGAGATCAAAGGGGAAGGGGAAAGAAACGACAAAAAGTAACCTAGAAAACGGCGGCAATCGGAATTCTCGTGATTTTTCATTGGTCACGGTGTTTTTTACCGACCGGTAACAATATGTAGACCTTATTTAAAAATAAATTTAGCGGATTTTGACATATCTATGCACAAATGGAAATTTTGAAAAAATAATAGTACAGATTATAGATAAATAAATATTAAAAAATAAAATGGCAATAATAAATAAGTTGTGTCAAAAGCTACAAATATTTTTGCTCAAAGGGGAAGGGGAAAGAAAGGACAAAAAGTAAGCTAGAAAATGGCGGCAATCGGAATTCTCGTGATTTTTCATTGGTCACCGTGTTTTTTACCGACCGGTAACAATATGTATACCTTATTTAAAAATAAATTTAGGGCTATTCCAGAAAAAATGGTATGGGGGGGGGGTTGGAAGGCATTTTTTTTCAGCACCCACTACCCATACAATTTAAAATAAAATTTCCTTATGCTTCCTTTAGAATTTTTTTCCAGACCCCCGACCACCCATACAATTTTATATAAAGTGCCTTCCAACCCCCCCATACATTTTTTTCCGGAATAGCCCTTAGCGGATTTTGACATATCTATGCACAAATGGAAATTTTGTCAATACATGTATTGATTATTAAGGTGTTCAAGCAAGGTGAATGGGAGGATTTTAAGAGTATGTTTGAGAAAAAATAATAGTAAAGATTATAGATAAATAAATATTAAAAAATAAAATGGCAATAATAAATAAGTTGTGTCAAAAGCTACAAATATTTTTGCTCATATCTGTAACAGAAATTTTCTTCCAAGTTCGGAGCACCACTGCATAATTTAATTTTTTTTTTTTAATTTCAAATTATATTCGTCAGTATTTTAAGGCAGCACATGATTTTAATTAAACTTTAACAATAGTACAATAGGCCTACCATGGTCAAAATCATGCAGCAATGTACGTTAAAAAAGTGGTGATGAGTCGTGGGACTGGGACTCATCAAAAGCAACTGGGACTCACCATTCTGAAAAATGATGAGTCCCAGGACTCATCATGAAAAATTCTTAGTGAGAACCCTGACTACTGAGCCAATTGGAACCAGACTTGGCAGCAATGGTCCTTAGATGGTCATCTGTCAGAAGTATGTTCGATGACCCAGAGTGTCAACTAAGATGGCCGCCACAGTCGAACTTAGTTTAACATAGGACCCTATGTGAAAATTCATTAAAAATCTTCTGGTCTGAAAACACTAAGCCAATTGGAACCAAACTTGACAGAAATGGTTCATAGGTGGACCTCTTTCAGAAATGTGTCTGATGACCTGGAATGTCAACAAAGATGTCTGCCACAGCTGAACTTAGGGCACTATTGGAAATTCATTAAATAATCTTCTTGTCTGAAAGCACTGATTGGAACCAAACTTGACAGAAATGGTTCATAGGTTGACCTCTTTCAGAAATGTGTCTGATGACCTGGAATGTCAACAAAGATGTCTGCCACAGCTGAACTTAGGGCACTATTGGAAATTCATTAAATAATCTTCTTGTCTGAAAGCACTGAGCCAATTGGAACAAGACTTGACAGCAATGGTCCTTAGATGGTCCTCTTTCAGAATTGTGTCCGATGACCAGGGCTTTCAACCAAGATGGCCACCACAGGCGAACATAGTTTTACATTGGACCCTATCTTTTTTTTTTTTAAACTACTGAGCCAATTGGAACCAAACTTAGCAGCAATGATCTTTAGATGGTCCTCTTTCAGAATTGTAGCCACTGACTTGGCCTTTCAGTCAACATGGCCACCAAAGCTGAACTTAGTTTAATATAGGACCCTATGGGAAAATTTAATTTGCAGATCATCATACCCTAAATTTGGTCATTTGGAACCAGACTAATGGCAGCAATGATCCTCTTTTAGAAATGTGTTTGATAACCTTTAATGTCAACTAAGATGGCCACCACAGCGTAACTTTGTTTAACATTGTACCTGATGGGGAAGACCAGCCAAGCTAACTGCTACACTTAAATTTTGAGTCCTGCTGAAGGTGGAAAGTTAAATCCAGGTGATCGATACAGGCTCTTGAGAACTACAGGTGTAAATGACTTGTGCGCATGTAGTTTGGTCACACGACTATTTCTGGTATTCGAATTCAGCAATTAGTTATACTATAAATATTCACTTCTTAAAAATTCTTATCTCAAGGAATATAGTTCAGGGAGTGTGATGTACATGTAATTAAAAAGTTTGAAAATCCTAATTTATATTGAAATGTTTTTATTTTTTTTTACAGATCACAAGATAATCATCAAACATTAAGACATTAGATATTGATGTCTGTGTACATATATAATAGTTATGTTTCAATGCAATGGCAGTAACATGAAATTGATCGATTTTAACTGGAGGGCTGTGAATGTGTACTGTATGGTGGATGGACATTGTTTAATTCAAACTATTGTTTTCACTAGCATCTAAAGTTTCAAGTTTTTCTGTCAAATAGTGAAATTATTAATATATGTAGATAATTTTACATAATGTCCCCAGTGTTAAGGGTTCTATATCCAAAACATCATTGTAAATAAAGAAGGGTAAAAATTGGGAAATAAGGGACTTTAAAATTTTATTTTCACATGAAAAACCTCATACTTCAGGGCATTCATTGGTTGGTAGAAACATTTCAAAAACATTGGACTTTTAAATTTTGTTTTTCAAGTGAAATCTTCATAGCAAATTAACAGGACTTTAAAGTTTTCTCTTCATATGAAAAAATCCATAGCATTTATTGATAAAAACATGGGAATTTATAATATTCTCTTTACATGAATAAGTTTTTTAACATTAATTCATAGAAATATGTAACATCGTACTTTCATGCAGATGTAAATATCATTATCAGAGATAACATCACTTTTTTGTGTAGATGATCTCACTAAAATACGTAGTGTTCTGTAACCTCATAATATTGTTAGAAAATGTTTTATTGGTAATTATGTTGATGACACCAGGAAATTGTATTTCTTTGAAACTTGATTGTCATTGTATAAAAAACTGAAAAGTTATCAAGAATCATTCTAAAATGGATGTACCTTTTATTATATAATATCATTTAATCAGGATATCAGTTTGAAGATATTAGCTGTAGATTACAAAATTGACTTTAATAGTTTAAGATTACATGGTATCAAGTTTTCATGTAAAATAATCTTCTAATTAAAAAGTAGTATGGCAGCTAAATATATAGGGCCTAAAATGTATCAAATAGGAAAATTTTGTGAAAGGCATTTTGTTTACTTGTTTATACTGTGTTTGCATGTATTACATTATGGAGATAAATTCCAAAATGCTTGGTGAAAAAAATTATGAAAAATTCAGGTAAATGGCTTTACAAGTTAAATCAAAATGCAATGCTGTTGCCTTTTTTGGTGGTTATCAGATAAAATATACTTAACTTACTCGGTGCCATTTGATTTTAGCTTTGATGAGTGTATACTCTAAATTGTTTAATATTAGTGGCATGTAAAATAATACTGCTCTAATTGTCAGGAGAAAAGTTTTAAAGTTAGTTGTCATATCTATAAACGCTGTAAATACCTTAATGTTTTAATTTGTCTCCAGATTTTTATCCTCATATTTTATCACTAGGCAGAAATTGTTGTATGTTAATATTTTTGTTAAATTAGTACATGTTTTAGTGTCATTTTATCCGTTTCTGGTTTTCTGCTGTTTTAACAAAGTTCTGTTACAATTGTTACTATTTATAACAAACAAAACATTGTATATACTTACAAAAACATACAGTTTTCATGGAGTTTTTGAAGAGTTTTGATTTTATTTGGTTGATAGTTATGATGTTTTTTGCTATAAATGTCTTTGTTTGTTGTATAATGGCTGTATTAGAAAGATGAGGCATGACTGTACAAAAATTAGTTCTTTGAATGTATCATTAGTTATCCTTTAACAGAACATAAATTTATCATATAATCAGTATCTTCTTTCAAATTTCAAGGGAAATTTCGTCAGTGGCTGTAGTAATAACAGTTATAAATAGCTTCATAACAAAATTTGTGAATTTGAATCCAGCTTGTTGCAAGGTGTGTTTGACACTAATCTGAATGGAGTAGGATGATAATATTTCCTTGTAATATGGCTTCATCTATTAAAAATGGCTGCCAAGATATAGCCAATTGGCATTAAACTCAAATACATTTTTAACACACAGTTATTCTAATTTCATATGATATTTGATATAGGTTATTATTCTACTACATAATGATTTTAAATTGAAAAATAAAATCTTTGTTATTCCAATTCTCTTCCTGATTGTTCCAAGGTATGGTAAACAGATACATGTAGATAAACAGATATTTAAGGTTCTCAATATGAAATATTTCTTTAGAGACTGTAATTGTTCTGTGGATGATAACAGTAAACAAAAATAATGATAATTTTGTAGACTCGAATTGCAAGTGTATCAGTAATAGCTAAGTAATATTTGCTTCAGTAAATAAAATGATAGCTGCTTAAACAGCAATTTATATTGGTAGGGTAATTGGAGTTACATTGGACTTTCTGAGTGATGTGTACATTCAAATGGGTTTGAAGTTTAAGCCCATAACAAAATGTTTGGACTTGAGTTTACAATATTTTTTTCCATATTCTGCACATGGTAGTAGGTTCTTTACCAGTACTTTTAATACACATGGTTGCTTCTGTTTTAATTTTTATTAAAAACTAACTTATAAAGCTACTTCAAACACTATATATAATTGAATTAAAAAGTTTTAATATTCTAACAGTAAGAGCAATAGTTAATAGGGATTATAAAATTTAAATATATACATGTACACGTGCATTTTTGCAGAAGTATTCACATCATGGTAATCTGGAGATGAATCACTTGCCGGAAAAATGTTATGTCAATATTCTTGCATGTATAAAAAATACATGTGATTGCTGGAAATCCTTCATTTGAGCAATTTTTGGGGAAAAAAAGAATTTTAATGCAAATATCAAACTCATAAAATATTAAATGTGACATCTGAAAATTTTGATCATTTCATTTTGTTCCAAAAGGAAATCCATTGATTTTGACAAAATGGATTTTTAGTTTAATTTTTGTCACAATTTGGGTGAAATCTTTAATCCAGACATATTTTGTCAAACAGTTGTTTTTGTATTTATTTTAAGATTTACTTGGACAGGAATTGGTCTGCTTTGATTATCTTTCCTAGCAAGCAGTCCTTTCCTTTCCATAATTATTTTTGCATACAAAATATTAATTACTTATTGAAATACGGATTATTTGTGTAATGAGTGAAATATCAGAAGGTTGTAAAATAAGTGGTAGAGGGTTATTAGATAGAGAATCAAATTTTCGCATGATAATTTAGAATTTTGGATTTTACACTATCATTTTGTAGATATAAGATAGTTAACTTTCAAGATATAAATTGAGATCAGTATTAGATGGATAACTCAATGATTAAAATATTCAGATTTGATATGCTATAAATTTGAGGTAAGTTTAATCAATATATTTGTCCAAATTTATCAAAGCCTAGAAGTTGTTTAAATGCTAGCAGAATTGTAGAAAAAAAATTTTACTTCTGTATAAAGTTCAAGGCTTTCAAAAGTAGCCAGTAGGTGACATTTCTATCAGCTGATCTTGGCAGACGGGCCCAGTTGTTCAACTTATTTAACTCAAGGTTAAATTTAACCCAGGATTAAATTGTACAGAAAATCATTGAATTTAACTAGTGGTTAAGTTTAACCCTCGGAGTTGAACAACTGGCCCATTGATATTGGCATTATTGTGTCAAAGTGTTTGAAAGTATTGGAAAATTTAGATAAATACACAAAATTCTAAAGCTCTAAATAGGTTGAATACACTACTAACAGGAATTGTACTGTTTGTTTTCCTGGTATTGGTAGTACAAAAAGTTCAATGTCGAGATTTGGAGTAGACAAAAATGTTGATTACGCATCTAAACTATTAGTAGTGCTTACCATGTTGCCTATGTAGCATATCTAGAATTTGTCATTGTTGTCAGTAAATAGAAAAGTAATATTACTGTTAACATTGGTTGCTTCATGAATACAATAACTTGAATCTATTAAAGTAAGCCTAAAAGCTTTTGATAATTCTTCCTGAGCTTGCTCTGCTAGGTAACATAGTTATCCTGTATTCATTTGCAAGTCTTGTTTGCTTAAGTACCAACAGAATACGCAACAATACTTTTATCATCACATTTAAAAGTCATATTATTAGAACATTGTCATCATATGTGTACAGAAGAATATTTTAGAAATCTAGATACATATTTGTTACAAAAACTGTTTGATGGTATTGCCATAATGTAACCATTTACACAATTAAAAAGCAATCTTGCTACATGCTAGTGTTTTTATTTATTTGCCTACCAAACTATATTGCTATTACTGGGTATGTCATTTCTTAACTTGAACGGTATCATTATCTTAGATATTGGATTGTTTTGTACTAAATATTTATGGTATCATTTGCAACATCTTGCATTACACAATAAAAGAAACTAGAAACTCCTAGGAGCCTGTATCACTCACCTGGAAATCAGTTTCAGACAAAGCATAATAAACAAGAAAAATAGTTTTTGCACAAAGACCAGATCACATGCATATCTGCATACCCTAACAAGTACTCCTGCAAAGTTTCATCCAAATCTGAAGTAGGATGCATGAGTTCAAGTGATGTCAAAATGTCTTTCATCTAGTCCTAAGGCAAAATGACTAAGTCCATTATTTACCCCGGTCAACCCTAGAAAATTTATTCCATGTAGTCCCAAGGCTAAGTCCATAATTTACACAGGTAAGCCGTTAATTTTGATTTATCGCAAAGTCAAGAACATATGCATATCTACTTACCCTAATAAGTAATCCTATCAAGTTTATCCAAATCGGAAGTATGATGCATACGATAGCGTGATGATAAAATATCTTCCATCCAGTCTTAAGGCAAAATGGCTAAGTCCATATTTTACCCTGGTAAACTGTCAAAAATTGATTTATCAAAAAATCAAAAACGTATGCAAATCTACATATCCTAACAGGTATTCCTGCCAAATTTCATCCAAACCGAAGTATGATGCTTAAGATCGAGTGATGACAAAATTTCTGCCATGTAGTCCTAAGGCATCTTATGTATCTATACAGAACAAAGGCAACTTACATATGTACATCTGTAAAGCACAATTCGCCAACGTTTGAGTCACCACAACCTATATTTTATGCTTGAGTGGTTTTGATTAAATTTTTGCATTTAGGTGTATTATTAATGAACCTGCAATAATGTATTATTAATGATATTTCACAATTACAGTCATATTATAAACCAGGATAGTACAACACAGCTTAGCTACATTTGAGTCACTACGACCCACATTTTATAGTAGTTTGCATTTTAATCTATTCATGAAAAAACCTGTGATGATATTTTACAACTATAATCATATTCTTTAGTTCAACACAGATCGCCACATGACACGTTGGGGGGTTGTCAGGTCATAATACGGAAAGCCTGGCCGCGGACCATAGTGGGTAACGTGTTTGGAGAATGCCACACTCCCTGCACGCTAAAGACCCCTTCTGTAGTTTTCGAAAAAGAGTAGGCTGATGGCCGCTTCAGAAGGCTAAATTATCCGACCCTACCCAACCATCCTCCTTTTACAGTGGCAGTCAAAATTGCTTCCCCTTTGTGTCCCGACCCACCCCTAATTGAATTGTTTGATAAATTGAACTGGTTCTCGTCCTGAAGATGCATGAAATATTTGCCACTGGACGTTAAGCAACAATCAATCAATCAATCAATCGCCACATGACATACTTCCATGCTTGAGTGATGACGATAGGCGACACCAAATTGATTTTAATTCTTTGGATTTTTTATGGCAAAAATAGGTGGGAGCGAGCAAATATTAAATTTTAATTTTTTTTCTTGAGGACTACATTTTTTCAGGCAAAGATCAAATTCATGTGCAGCACAAATTTTTTTAACTAAAATATTGCAAAAAAAATCAGGATTTTTTACCAAATTTAAGGAGCCAAACAACACTTTTTATTTTTAATTTTTGCAAAATGAAGAATTTTGGAAGAATTTTCAATATATTTTGCCAGAAGCAGAAGCTGGTACTGTGGATTCATTACTTTTAATGGGGTAAAAGTTTATGTAAGCAGGATATATTATGAAACTTTCAAATAAGTATTTAAAATAATTCTCAAAATGATTTCCAGTCATAAATACTGGTAATAGATGGTAATTTTATGTGCAGGAGGATGGGGCATCCATGTCTAACAGACACACAATCTCTAGTTTCTGTATGGTATACTGATTGACACCAGGTTTATTGGGTGCTAACTAGTACTTTTGCTAAGTTTTCTTTATTCTGTTCAGAATACTGACTGACACAAGTATTATGGGGTGCTTTCTAGTGGTTATGTTGTTTTCTTTATCCTGTATGGAATACTGATTGACACCAGTATTAAAGGGGGCTGCCTAGTGCTTGTGCTGATTTCTTTATTCTGACTGTATGGAATACTGATTGAAACAAGTATTACAGGGTGCTAACTAGTGCTTGTGCTTTTTTCTTTGTTCTGTTTGGTATACTGACTGACACGAGTATTATAGGGTGCTGCTATGTTTTCTTTGTTCTGAATAGAATATTGATTGACACCAGTACTATATGGTGCTAACTAGTGCTTGTGCTGTTTTCTTTGTTCTGTATGATATTCTGACTGACACCAGTATTATAGGGTGCTGCTATGTTTTCTTTGTTCTGAATAGAATACTGAATGACACAAGTATTATATGGTGCTAACTAGTGCTTGAGCTGTTTTCTTTGTTCTGTATGGTATAGTAGGATATAGTGTAATCGGTTTCTTACATGGAATGATTCTAGTGAATCAGTTCTCGACTAGAGTAGGATATAGTGTAATCAGTTTCTTACATGGAATGATTCTAGTGAATCAGTTCTCGACTATAGTAGTATACAGTGTAATCAGTTTCTTACATGGAATGATTCTAGTGAATCAGTTCTTGACTAGAGTAGGATATAGTGTAATCAGTTCCTTACATGTAATGATTCTAGTGTAATCAGTTCTTGACTAGAGTAGGATACAGTGTAATCAGTTCCTTACATGTAATGATTCTAGTGAATCAGTTCTTGACTAGAGTAGGATACAGTGTTATCAGTTCCTTACATGTAATGATTCTAGTGAATCAGTTCTTGACTAGAGTAGGATATAGTGTAATCAGTTTCTTACATGGAATGATTCTAGTGTAATCAGTTTCTTACATGGAATGATTCTAGTGTAATCAGTTCTTGACTAGAGTAGGATACAGTGTAATCAGTTTCTTACACCGAATGATTCTAGTGAATCAGTTCTTGACTAGAGTAGGATAAAGTGTTATTAGTTTCTTACGTGGAATGATTTGACTAGAGTAGGATATAGTGTTATCAGTTTCTTACATGGAATGATTCAAGTGGATCAGTTCTTGACTAGAGTAGGATATTGTGTAATCAGTTTCTTACATGGAATGGTTCTAGTGAATCAGTTCTCGACTAGAGTAGGATATAGTGTAATCAGTTTCTTACATGGAAAGATTCTAGTGAATCAGTTCTTGACTAGAGTAGGATATAGTGTAATCAGTGTCTTCCAAGGAAAGATTATAGTGAATCAGTTCTTGACTAGAGTAGGATATAGTGTAATCAGTTTCTTACAAGAAATGGTTCTAGTGAATCAGTTCTCGACTACAGTAGGATATAGTGTAATCAGTTTCTTACATGGAATGATTCTAATGAATCAGTTCTAGACTAGAGTGGAATACAGTGTAATCAGTTTCTCACAAGGAATAATTCTAGTGAATCAGTTTTTGACTAGAGTAGGATATAGTGTAATCAGTGTCTTACAAGGAAAGATTATAGTGAATCAGTTCTTGACTAGAGTAGGATAGTGTAATCAGTTTCTTACAAGGAATAATTCTAGTGAATCAGTTCTTGACTAGAGTAGGATATAGTGTAATCAGTTTCTTACATGAAATGATAGTGTAATCACTTTCTTACAAGGAAAGATTCTAGTGAATCAGTTCTTTACTAGAGTAGGATATAGTGTAATCAATTACTTACATGGAATGATTCTAGTTAATCAATTCTTGACTAGAGTGGGATATAGTGTAATCAATTTCTTACATGGAATGATAGTGTAATCAGTGTCTTGCTAGGAATTATTCTAGTGAATAAGTTCTTGACTAGAGTAGGATATAGTGTAATCAGTTTCTTACATGGAATGATTCTAGTGAATCAGTTCTTGACTAGAGTAGGATATAGTGTACTCAGATTCTTACATGTAATGATTCTTGTGTAATCAGTTCTTGACTAGAGTAGGATATAGTGTAATCAGTTTCTTACTAGGAATGATTCTAGTGTAAACAGTTCTTGACTAGAGTAGGATATAGTGTTTTCAGTTTCTTACTAGGAATGATTCTAGTATAAATAGTTCTTGACTAGAGTAGGATATAGTGTTATCAGTTGCTTACATGGAATGATTCTTATGTAAACAGTTCTTGACTAGCGTAGGATACAGTCTAATCAGTTTCTTACATGGAATGATTCTAGTGAATCAGTTCTTGACTAGAGTAGGATATAGTGTAATCAGTGTCTTACTAGGAATGATTCTATTGTAATCAGTTCTTAACTAAGGGTAGGATATAGTGTATTCAGTTTCTTCCCTGGAATGATTCCAGTGTAATCAGTTCTTGACTAGAGTAGGATATTGTGTAATCAGTTTCTTACATGGAATCATTTTGGTGTAATAAGTTTCATACAAGGAATGATTGTAGTGTTACCAGTTTCTGAATATAATATGATCTGTTGTAATCATTTCCGCCCATGGAATGACCTTTTTCACTAGAATGGGATGTAGTGTAATCAGTTTCATATAAGTATTGATTCTTGTGTAATCAGTTTTTAAATTGAACATGATCTGCTGTAATCATTTTCCCTGATGTAATCAGTTTTTGACTAGAATTATGTCCCCAGCCCTTTCCAGAGTGAGACATATTGTTTTTGTCCTGTCTGTCTGTCACTACAGTTTGTGATATCAAAATCTCCAACAGTTTACAATGAATGATGTGTAGTTGTGCAACACATTAACTTTTTCTGATCAGATTGATTTTTGGGTTTTCCATAGTAAAACATGGACTTTTCCATTACAGTATATGGGGAAGTTTGTAAATCAAAATTCTCCTACATTTTACGCTGGAATGAAAGGAAACTTGACCATGTGTGGTTGTGCAAGACAGAAAGTTTTTTTTTATCAGATTGATTTTTGAGGTTCATACAATGACAACAGAGGAAACTTTGGGAGACAACTGTTTTTGTGTGAAAAATAAATTTATTTGGATCCGCTGTAATAATCTGCCTAAAAGCAGGTATTCTGATATAATCAGGTTCTGACAAAACTGGACATGCTGTTTCTAGTTTCTTAAAAGGAGAGATTTGTTGTTTTTTTTCACATTGAATGACTCTGTTGTAATCATACTTTGATGTCATCTTTTTCATTTTTGTGTTTTTTTTCAACAAAAATTTAGACTTTCCTGTGACTAAGATTAATGTGTATAACGATTTTAAAATTTCACCAGATGATTTTTTACAATATTGCATCCATATAAAACTTGACTTTTGTTTCCAAATAAGTATATTATAATTTTATTAAATAAAAACAAGCTACATTTAGAAAACAATACAATATCAAATTAAATTTTTTTTCACACAAACATCTAGACATCAAAATTTGAAAATTTCAATTAAATGCTGGCGAATGACTACGACTCGCCGAATGTGAATAGGTCTTCACACATTATTCTTGTATAAAAGCTATGTAGATTCTTATTGCATGGCTTTAAAAAATTACAAACAATCGCACTGAAGTCTTTTTTTGCTTATTTACATTTAAATGTACAAGAATATTGTTTTAATGTGGGAAATCTCAACCTAGTATTGGTTTCATTTGAATCCCAAGTTCAATATCTATATTTAAAGGTGTATTCAATTTAACAAAATCAATAACTTAAATTGATAATTTAAAACAATTTCAGATGATTCCATAATCATCACATTTTACTAAGTTGATTAATATCAGTCAATTTAACAGAAAAGCAGATATCCTTGTGAACTTAGAATTCTGACTCCCGTATTGGCCTATGCTAAACTTAAACATATTTAAATTATATATATATATATATATATATATATATATATATATATATATATATATTACAATTAATGTTTATAATGTTATGATATATATACAAGATTTTATTAAAAAGAATATAAGTTTTATTATTAACAATAGCAACTTTTTT
Source organism: Mytilisepta virgata (assembly GCA_028015205.1). Classification (NCBI taxonomy): domain Eukaryota; kingdom Metazoa; phylum Mollusca; class Bivalvia; order Mytilida; family Mytilidae; genus Mytilisepta; species Mytilisepta virgata. The sequence continues at coordinate 43,059,869 of CM051516.1, forward strand.
ATTAGAATTTTTTATTTTCTCCAATAAAATATTTATTAGCCAGATATTAAACTTGCCATTTGTTTGATTTTTTTTTATTCTAGGGAGTAAAAACAAATTACATAAATTTTTAGCTGGTTATAAATTGTTAGCATTACATCACCATCAGGACGGGATATTCAGAATACAAGATGTTTATGCCTTAGCTGAGAAAACTGAATTATATAGGCTTAGGCAAGCTTTTTAACTATTAAGGATGTATATGTATCATGATGTACAAAAAAACAAATTAGAACTTCAAAGTAAATGTCCCTGTTCTGAATGACAGTCATTTCCAAAAAAAACTAGAATCCACTTCCAACCAATTAAACAGTACTTACTATGACATGAATTCTCCTGTAGATTTAAAACAAAAACTGCTTGTTACCATAAATTTTTTGATCTCGTAGATAATAGCAGTAGAATGGGAAAACTATTAATATATTCAATTTCAATAATTAACTACAGCAGCCATGTCAGTTTTGTGATTGGAATAAAGTCAGGACACTAAAGACCCTCTCAATTCTTCTTGATATGAGGTTTTGATTAACACATATTTTGTGTTGAATTTTCCGAAAAGATCAGAAATAAAAATATGCTATGGCAGCCACTACAGTTGTGCTATCAGATAAAAAGGAGCACTTTTTCTATCAAAACTTATCCATAGATGCTTCATTCAAAGTTTCAGTGAATTCAGTCTTCGTTCCAGAAGACTGGAATAGAATTTCATTAATTGGCTGACTGATTCCAAGAAATGACAACTAAAACAGTGATTTTGTAAACTGTATTCTATTGTATACAGAAGGAGGAAATAATCTGAAAAGGATAAAAATACAAGCTTTACATCAAATTTCTATACTAGGAATTAATTTTCAATTTATGAAAAGTCCAAACATATCGTGAATATTGTGTATCAGTAAAATAAATCATTAATTACATTCAAGATATTTTATATATTATTAAAACAAATTATATCTGATTAGTATATAGATTCATTTGTATGGACTATGTAATACTTGATATTTTCTGTCGAACAAAGCAAAAGCAAGTGCAGTGTTACATTATTACCACTCAGAACTATAAAATCAAGACTATGTGGATAAGAAAATTTTGTGTTTCATTCATTTAAAAAGTCTGATGCACAATAGTGTTTATAAAACATATTACTGTTTTCTATACAAATATGACAATTTAATGATACAGGGTATGTTTCAATGAGAAAATATTAGATGTATAAACATACCAGTGGAATAAACAACTAATTATTATATTTATAGATTTATACATGGCCTTTTTCATATTGCCCTACATCACCAAATAATAACAAGATTTTTTTCTGTTTTAAAATCTAGTTGAAAAACTAAATATTTTCATCCTATTTAACAAAAGGAAGTATTGAATATTTTTTTTATACATGTTTAGTGAATGTTTTTTAAAATACATTATTAAAATATTAAAGACGGACATTTAAGTTGGTTATCACAGGATCGTATTAAGGAAAATAATGTGCTGTTGGCGTGGGCAATGATGCAAACACAGCAATAGGACTTTCCATGAACTCATTTCCGGTATCACGATTCTGACTGTAAAATTATAATATGAAGCAAGTTATTTCCCTTACTTCAGTTTCCGGCGAACGTAACTTTTACTAGCCTTAGTATTTAGCACAATTATGGCTGCCCCCATTAAACAAAGACATTTCTAAATGACCCATATATAGAAAATGCATATGTTCCTATAGCGCTCACTATAATATCATCCAGAATGAAAGGAGATACTGAGTCAATGTCAATGAGACTCTGAAACGGAATCCTAAAGTACAAAACATAGTCATATAACCTTCATCATATTTCATGATGAGCTCAAAAATACACTGAAAATATATTAAACTAAACAAAAAAAACAAAAACAAAAAAAATCTGCACTATACTGAATATTTACAACAAATTATTTTCATTCTATGGGGCTAAGAAATTTTTTTTAAAGCATTACATGTTTATATTCAAAGACAAATATGATATTTTATCCAATATTTTTTCCAAAAAATGTATTGAAAAATTATGTGCAGCATTAACAAATTTACAATAAAAAACTATAGTTGTACATTGTATATACATAAAAATAAACAAAAAATTATACAAAGTTTTGATTTCACATATCTATAAACTGTTCCAAGTTTCAGACGTATAATTTTCATTTTCTATCATTTTTAAAGCAATTTTAACATCTCAATTTATATCAATTTTACATATTGATTAAAATAATAATACCAATAACTGAAGCTTATTCAAAGATTAAAACCCAAAGTTCCAATATCTCTGTTTTTTGTTGATTGTCCTCCCTACTTTGGCAAAAATGTAACCATATTCATGTTAAAAATACAGTAAAAAAAAAACAAAAAAAATATCAACCTATATCATGGTATTACCTGTTTCCTCATAACTTGCTAAATTAGTTTGTGGGTCTTTTCATATACAATGAAAGCTCTTGCTTTTTTGTTGAGGAGAACATGACCTCTAGATTTAATCAATTTTTTTCCTTTTTTAGGTTGGAGAAATGAATCTTTAAAAGGATTATTAAGAAATAATTCATTGCATACGGTGGATTTATGGGAAATTTAACCAGGCGCGCCTTATTTTTGTAAAAATTTTGCCCTGAGCAAGTGGTAAAATTTACAAAAATAAGGCGCACCAGTGGTAAAATCTCCAAAAAACCAGAGTATGCCATGAATTATTTCTATTCAAATAGGTCAAATATGGTATTCTTATAAGAGACAATTGAGTAATAAATCAGTGTTCTTACAGTAAATAAATCAGTGTTCTTTCAAATGAGTACCCTTCCCTCTGCTGATGTGAAAAATGGCAATTTCATCTTAATAGAACCTTTGGCTTTGGTCTGAAAACACACCTCTAAGGAAAATTTTGTTACAATTGACAACTTCAGCAGTTCTGGGATTATCAAACTAGACAAGAAACTAACAAACCTTTGATTTTCTCTAATGTAGGTCACCCTTTTTTTCTCGAACGTGACGGCAGGCGGTAAGTGTCAGTCATCACATCTTTACTGCTCCTCTTTGATTATCATGTTAATAGAGAAGTTCCCACCAGTTATTATGCATTTTAGAACATTGAGAAGTTGTAAATCTCCCCTGGGTGCTCAACTTTAGTTGCAATTTCCACTGGGGACACACATGTCCCAAACATTTTGCCGTAGCTAAAATATTCTGAATGCAGACAAACCGGAAATTATGTACAAATAATGTACTTTTACTGGACAGCCACAACAAAGTAAAAAAATAGATGGTTGTGCGAGCATGGTTTGACTTTAAAATTTACCATGGTTTAGTTCATATACCGGTACCGATTACGGAGACGTCATATTAGAATATTCTGTATGCTACTTGAAACTCAAATTTCCATGCTTAATTTATCTAATAATATTATGTTACAACATGTATATGAATCACATTAGATGATGTCACATTATCATTATTTTTTAAGAATCATAATAATAAAGCACATGATAAATTAGGAATTATACTTATATTTATAACTTTTTATATTTGTGTTATCTTTGCTTTGAGCAATAGTGACAGAAAGCTACTGAAGAAACGTGTAGTGGAAACAGTTTGTTCGTTTCTTATTATGATATATTTTGAATCAGATTGCAGGCAATCTTTACAGAGTTTTTTTTGTGGAAAATCTAACATTTGTATCACGAGTTAAGGGTTATTACTCATAACTGAAGGTCAAATGACTATCATCAGATGTTCATAAAATTTTAACTATCTAAACTACTCGATACTGTTGCATTGATGCTTGCTCCTTATCTTTTAATCATTAGCATAGTGTTTATAACAAACATATAATGAGTTAACAAATAATTAACTGATGTAACTAATTAAATCTTAACAACAGAAATGATCTCCATGTTCAGGTTTGTTACCACCCCCCAACATTCTCTGTCTTTGTATCTCAGTATAACAACTATTACAGTAACCTTCTTTAGATGTATTAGCATAATTAGTACAATCCTCAATCTTACAGGTTTTAATACTTTTACGTTCCCGTTCAACTTTGGACATGGCTTGTGTATATTTATGTTCCACTCCTGATGCTTCGGTTGTTGTTGGACGAGAAAGGTTGTTTAATGGTTCCCTTTCTGCAACATTAAACATTTCCACTTGTGAAGGTAACATTGGTAGAGGAGCATTTCTACTAGTAGCTGGTGGCCCCGGATGCGTAGAATTGAAATTTACTGAAGGTCTTGGATACATAGAATTGAAATTGGCAAATGGTGTAGTTCTATTAACATTTGACATCATTGGTGAAGTTCCTGGTCTAGTCATATTTGTTTGTGTAGCGCCTGTAGAAAACATATTTTTCAACACATTATAATGGAAAGTACATCTAAAAAACATACTCTCATCTCCGTATTTATCACATCCAGGTTCCAAACAATTCCTTCCTGTCATATTTCTGTTGGCCTGTCTGTTAAGTTGTGATAATGGTTTCATTTTGTCTTTTTTGTCTACAGCATAAGAGAAAGTAAAAAGTTTTGGGGGTTTTCAACATAAAAAAAATAAAAATGGAAAATCTTCAATAGATGCAACAAGTTTTCTTGTACTCTCCCACAATGAAATAATCTTTTTTTTTACTACAATATGTGATGTGTATTGCAAAATTAAATTCATATACGCACATATGGGAAGGCAGTGCTTTTATCAATCACTGAGGGTACAGGGGCATGAAAGTATCTTCTTTAAAAAGGAGGTATATAAAAAAGCATACATGTATAATACATGTACAAACTAGAACTGTCCTCAAAGGGACTAATAGCCCATGCAGCAACATGTCTGTTTTGAAACCTACACAAAGTTCAAATCATATTTTTCAAGTACTCGCCCAAACAGAAAATCCTGATGTATGCACATCTCCATATAATGATCTAACACTCCATTAAGTTTCATGAGAATCATGCAAGTAATGTAAGAGGAGTTGTGGACAACATTATTTCGAACAGACAGACGGACAGACTCAAACCTATATACCCCCCAAACTACGTTTGTGGGGGGTATAATAATATGAATTTGACTCATTTTCTTTTCAAGATTCTGTAACATTACCTTTTTCGTAACATTTTGAACAATAACCACCAGTTCTAGAATCTCCATAATATTGACATCCACTTGTTTTACATCTCTGTCTAGATGGAGAATAACACAGACCATGCTGAACTACAATGCAAAAGAAATCATCACTGACATTTACCGGTACTGATGGCAATGTTATAAAAAGAAGTATGAATACATGTAAATGGAAATTTTCAGTATAACAAATCACAGTTTTTAAAAGAGGTAGATATAAAAATTAGCCATGGTTACCAATATATTTTTTTCAAGTTTAAGCTATTCATGGTCTTATAAATGTTATTTTGACATACATGAATATTCAGAGTAAAACACAAAGCAGAGTGCAACAATTTCAAAAAATCTTTTTTAATGTAAGTTACCGGTAATAAACACTTTTTAAATGTGTTTTAAAAGGATGTTATTTTTATTTACATACATGTATCATATTAACACATTGTTTCAGTCAGACAACCCAAGAAGGTCTTATAAATTTCCAGGAATAACATGATACGAAATATAAATTTAGTTAGAGACTATGTGGTTTCACTGTACCCATAAATACCATTTAAATCCAACTAAATATCACATATCTACAATAATGAAACACTTCAGGATATATGCATCTATTATATATTACACAGAATACAATGAAGTGTAAATCTAATGTACATGTACCTTATTGTTTTGAGTAACAGAAAATATGGGAGTGAACGTAGAAATTTACCTGGAGACAAGCGTCTGTGCTCTGTTGACCGACACCTTGCATGAGCGTCTGTTAAAATAGCTGTGCATTCTGCACACATTAAATTCGGAGGATAAATCAGATTTTGACAAATTGGTGATGCACATTTAATTTTATCTTTATGGCTTGTTATCACAGGATTTACATCCTCTGGTGCAGGGAGTTGGCAGGGTGTGGCCGATTCCTCTAGGTTTTCAGGTCCATATTCCGACATCAGACTGCTCCTCTTAGAACCTAATATTATACAAGAATGGCAAAGTCCACCTTCTTCTATCTGACCAGTGCAGCCTGGTGTCATACAGATATTCTTTCCTGTGGCACCTACAGGTTGCAGTGAAGTTTGTGAAACTTTGTCTTCAGTTCTATCTGCTGTGCGGACAGAATAAGTTTCTGTTTTTTGTCTCTTTTTGTTGGAGCATTCATTGCAGTAGCCTTCTAAGTAAAAGTGGGGAGCATTCAGACAGTTTGGTGTTCTGCACTTTAGATCCTCTGGATTGAATGATCTTAGTGCTGGGGGATTACGAGCACCATTTAAGTCATTGAGGACATATGTCTGTGATGATGGCTCACTATGTCCTCCACTGACTTGGCCGGTTGGACTAATTAGACTACTGTTGAAGTCGGTAAATCCAGTTGTTACAAAACATTTTGCACATTTGTTTGCCTGTAATGTCAAACAATTTTCTTTACACTCTGGTGATGAACACTTTTTATGTAATTCTCCTGGATGCAGCTTGGTGAATGTATTTCCATGTCCTGGAAGGGATCTGCTCATATGATGTCCACTTCCAGGGGGTGACCTTGACTGACCACCACCAAATAAAGACTGCTCATCTATAGGTTCATTTACACCCTTGTTCAATGTCTCATGCAAAGAAGTTGGCGAGTTTGAACCTGGTAAAGGATGACCTTGCCTTTCAGCTGGATGACACTCATGACAATATGGATATGTTTTAGTAGAAGCTCGGTTTCCACATCTATTTTTGCACTGTTCTTCCATCATAGACATTTCATATACAGTGTGACTGGGCATGGACTGAGGTGGTGCCGTTGGTCGTAGATCAAAATCCCTCTGCTGAATGGCTTGTCGTTCTTCCCTGTCCTTGTATGCTTTTGTATAATTCATAAAGCATTTGTTACAATAACCTCCAAATGAAGGAGCACCAAACATTTCACAATCTTCAATCATACATTTTTGATGACAAGTTATAGATCCAGTTTCTTGATCAACAAAACGAAATTCATTATTAGCAAAAATATGAGGCGGTTGATTTTGGGATCTTTCCAACGTTTTTGACCAGAATCCATAAATCTGTATACAGTCGGACAAATGATCTTGAATGAGATTATGATGATCTTGGATAGTCTGAAATTCAAGTTTTGCAACAGGAATCTGCAGTACTGAATCTTGTGTTGTCATAGGAACCGATTTTGTTTTTAAATACATTTTGACTAATTCTTGAACTATAGGTTCTTCATTAGGGAGAAGAAACTGAACAACAAGACTCGTTAGATCTGATAAAACAAGGGGAACAACTAATTCTCCATCATTGTCTCTTTCTGACGATTGTCTAGTAACAAGAGGTACAAAATGGTTCATACTATAACCTATCAAAATTGGAGACGGAAATATGTCTCTTTCATTCCATTCTAATGGTAGATAAATTCCAGATAAATTACACTCCTGAACGTTATTACCAAATACGGATCTGACATTTTTGTTAGCCAGAACGATTATTGGTCGGCGTAAAATATTGGCTAATACATATAAGTGTACACTTTCTAAAGTGTCATAGGGTAGAAAAGTCTCACTGTTCTGCTGATCCATGGCAGCCTTCATGATTCCATCCCATTCTTTTTCCCATTCCTGAATGCAAAAGATTAAAACATACATTTCTTGATAAAAATACTTGTGTCTTATACTGTAAATTTAACATCACGTTAATGATTGCTCTTAATTTTCTTTTACAACAAGCATACAGTATTGTTTCTAACAAAAAGAAAAGAAAAGGGACAAGATGGCGGAATAGGCAGGTCACCAAGTTTTTGTGAGAGATGATATCAGAAGAACTAATGGCACACAATTTGAAATTATACTAAACGAATATACTACTAGTATCTTGGATGATGTATTCGTACAGATTCTTCCACATTTTCCAGAGAATTATGGGATTTATCTAATTGAGATAGTTAAATTACCTAATTTTAAAGTCCGACTCTTGGGGAGGACTTTAAAATTCGATAATTTATCTATTGAGATTTGATAAATCCAATAATCCTCTAGTAACGATGTAAGAATCTGTTTCTCTAATGATTATTAAGATTTTCATATTTATCAAACCAAAATACTCTCCGGGTGCCTCTAAATCCCTGATTGTTATAACAACAGTTTCAGAAAGGGATAAACTGACAAATAATTAGAGAAATATATATCATTTTTGTACCTCCAAGTATTTAGAAATTCAAAACCAGCTGAGTTCCTACTGTGTACCAAAATACACTTTTAAAATTCTCTTTCTTAAATCATACATAATTTACATAAATATCAATAAATGAAGGCAGACACAAAGAAGTGTTCTTGATTTTGGACAGAAACTATTCCTTCTTCCTTAAAAATTTCATTATTTTTTTTTGGTTAAAGGGTTCAAAATAATTTTCTAATACTTAAAAAGGATTTTATCAATAACAATATACAAAACAATAACAAATCAAATAAAACGAGGAAGTAAATTAAAATTTTGTCAATTCTTAGGAATGTTCTTAAGGAGGAAGTTCAACACATAACTCACAGGTCTGATCATTTCTGATCAAGAATTTGATTCTTAAGCTTTTAATATATATAAATATTTAAAACACTTTGAAAGTCTGATATGATGATTTCTATTGTTTCAAAATATTTGGCCAAACAAAACCCAAGTTAGGGTGGAAACTCATTCAGACAGGTGGAAGAGGAAAGGACATGGGTAAAACTAATTGCTCTGGTGCTTCAGACAGGAGTATCACTCAAAGTTATCACTCATTTGTGGCTCATCTCTCTTTTTATCTGAAAACATCTCATCTTACATTCTACCTGGTACCTGGTACACCTCATACTATTATCTACATGTAGCAGCAAACCATAGCTTTAAGGGTAATGTTAAATAAAAATACTGTATCTGAGTAACTTTATATTTCTTACACTTGTATTTAGTTGTGTGGTAAATCCTGAAGGTCTCTCTCTGTTTATTTTTCTCTGCTGTAAAAGCCATCTCCTCTGAAAATTTTTATTGTAACTGGTGTCTTGAACCAATGCAACGTACAGTAGTCGACGAAGTAACAAATTGTCATCTTCCAATCCCCAGAGACACAAGCTTACAGCATGTAATAAACAGTTACCATCACCTAAATTGTAGAAAACCCATTACATTAAAACCTGCCAAAATCAAACCTCTCTAAATAAGTGGTCCCAAAATTTTCTTTAGGCAACCAACATTTTTTTAAAGTCTTTCTGCATTTCAAAAACAAAAATGTGACATTGTTCTTTACAAATGTAAACAGAACCTTTCAAGCCATCAGCTTTAAATATTAGGTGTATGGATTTTTACATAGTAATTAATTACTATAATTAGGACATCTTTTGGCATTTGTTTGTTATGTTCCATTTTCATGAGTTTGTGTGTCTGGGATTTCCATGGTTTTGTTGCTTCGATATTCTGCTGATATTTATAGGTTGATTACACTTTAACGAGTACAAAAACAGCAACTTGAAAAAATTTAAATTACTTTTTTTATAGTCTGACCTTATTATTTTTGAATTTCTGGTAAAATATGTCTGTTTTGGATTCTACACTGTTGTAGCTCTCTGTTTGGGATTTTTGGTAACATTAATAGAATATCTGACACCAGTGTTTTCAGGAGCTTTGATGATCTAGTGGTATGGGTTGTTGTTCACTTTTTATCCTGCAATCAAGCTATTTCGGGTCTAATAACAGGGGTAGAATAAACTTTAGTCGAATTAGGTCAATGACCTAATAAAGTCTACTGGTAGATGTTTACAGACAAGTTTTGCTCTACTCAGTGGCCATTACTAAAGATCATAAGACTGTTGTGAGTTTGAACCCCCTCATGGTGAAGTGTGTTTGATGCATAGATTGTAAACTTTTCTACAGAAGACTGGCGGTTTGCTGAATAGAAGGCTTACTCCACAAAAGCTAGCCGCTACCATATTACCCATTCGTAAATTCCAATAAAACTAAACTCAATTAAGGCATGTACATCTAAAACAAATTTTGAAGGTGTACCAAATGCCTCTTTGTAGTTTTGTGCTGACCCGTTACATACATACTTTTGTGGTTTACAGATCTGGTGCATAGTACATGTAAAGAATTCACAGTATGTAATACAAAAATTAACCTTACTTTAATGTTGACTGAAGAATACTTAATATTGTTCCAGCAAAAATTTATGGGCAGAGGGAATACTCTAAGAAAAGGGGAAATAACACATCTCATCTTAGTAAAAGGCAGATACATGTATGATGATGTCAACTTATAAGAAATACTGAAAGTACAATTTTTTGAATAACCTAAAATGGTTTTGTTTCTTCTTTCATCTAATACATTTGCAGTCATTTAGTCTTGATTTTGTATCTATTTTGGGCCAATTGGAACACTGCCTAAATAGAGAATGTTGGATAATAGGTCAAATATAACCCCGAACAATTGTTTACTAACATGCATTTCATATGCCACTTCTTATCTATGATGACAAAAAACTCATGTTGCCTTTTGACCCAAGTAAGCTCTTAAAATCTACATATATCTAGTCATATTAGGCATTTACTGATACCTTTAGTTTTGAGAGGATATAACGTCTTGGCTGAACGACACCAGTTTATGACTTTGTTTTCTTGAAGGTCATGTTTAAAATCTGTGTCAACAACATTCATCAAATAAAAGTGACGAAATCCATCTGGATACTTCGATAAATTTGGCAGACTAATATTGAACACATGATAGCTTTTCAAACAAAATGTTTTCTGTCTATCTGAAACTGAGGTGTCAATATCATTTTGTATGGATTCTTGCAAAGACTTTGCCATGTGAGGACTGCAGTCGCTGAAATTCTTTTTGAATGGTGGAACAACATCGCTCATGATTAAACGTATACAAAAACCTGAAAGAACAAAAACAAGTTTATCCTCCAATGGGCATCTTACATTAATCTTAGGTAAACAATGGAAATAAATATACCCACAATGTATAAGAAATTTTACTCTTCATTGTCAATGCTCAAAATGGTAATTGCCATTAATGTATTATGTTGTAATTTACTAGGATAGTAGAACAAATTTGGTTGAACACCCAAAGGACTTACGAAAACAGTTCTAGTTATGTATGTAGGGTTATTCTATTAACTGGTGTTCTTAAGAATAAGAGGTTTAATGAAAGGACTTCAATGTTAAAAAATAGTTAAATATAAACAAGGTTTTGAGTTATTCGAAACTGAGCAACTAAATTCAAAGTTATCAAGTATGTACTTAGACAAGATGATGATGCAATATAATTCTCTACCTTTATAACACCAGTATTTTTCAGGAGCCATTTACTGCCTGTCTTGCTTAGTTTATTTATTGTAGATCTGGAAGCACGATGTTACGTTTTAGTAACTTTTACTAATCCCTATCCAAATGGGTGGTGCAAGAGCACCTTGTATCGGCATAGTATTTAATATGGGAAAGATGGTAAGTACTCTCTCTTAACATGGAACTATCGTTTTGCATCTCCATCCAATAAATGAGCATCACTTATCATATCATTCTCACAAATGGTATCAATAGGGCATTGCAAACTTGATGAAATTTTCATCTCAGATGAAAATCAAACCAGGGACCCTTTGCTTCATAGTGCAATGTGTTAACCACTACACCACACTGCCCGTTTTCTGTATTGAGAGGTTCCTCAACATTAATGCACATAACACTACCCTTAAATGTTATTAACCTATTACCATATTTAACTTGTGGGATGTTGTCTCCGACAAATCTGGAGAAGGGAAAACAAAACAATTTAATCGTTTAGTCTTAATTGAATCAAAGTTTCATAGAAATAGACTTCAGTTTTTGTTTTTGTTTTTATTTTGTTTTTGCTTATTACTCTAATTTCAGTATCATCTGCAATGTAAATAAATTGTTTAGATCTCCAGACACTTTTGAATAGGATGACCACAGGACCATTCCACCAAAGATTGGAAGGAACTCCAGATACTTTTGAAATGGGATGACCACAAGACCATTCTACCAAAAATTGGAAGTTAACAGTAACATATGACATAATAGGTCACTTGGTCTTTTAGGTGAAGTTAACTTAACTAGAGGCTCCTGGGGGCTCACCAGAGGAAAGCTCTTAGGTTCTATTCAGTTTTTTTTTTCAGTAACAGTGGCCATATTTTGAAGAGGGACCACCTAAGGAATATACTTCAAAAAAGTTTGGTATAAACTGCCTCTGTAGTTTAAAAGATTTTAAAAAATTTTTTGGGCTAAATTTTCTGAGTTTTAGTATCGCCCGTGTCTTAATTTCGACCCTCTTGTGTTTTCGACACATTCGGTTTACAAGTTCTCTGTGGCATGCACAAGCACCAGTGACGTAATAATCGTCAGCTATTTCTGACAACAACAACAAACTACACGTGTGTTTTGATAATGTTGAAGGTGAAGCTCTTTGAGGTAAGTTATTACGTAGAGTCAATAATCGATGCTATTTTACTAATACTAATTCATCTTCCTCCAATTATTTGCCCCTATTGTGGTATTTGATGAGATCTTGGAATTATTTAGCTTCCCTCGATACGTCATGGCCGCCTACAAAAGTCACGTTATTGTCATGTGGTTAAAGTTCCTCCTTCCTATTTCATTTTACTCCTAAAGTTGGGACACTCCTTACAATTTTGACGGTGGACTTGCATTTTTTAAAGAAAAATTATTTTTAAAAAAGTTTTCAATTTCAGGAATATTTTATTGTCCTTGTCATGGCCTACCATGTCTTCAATATGAAGAATAAAGTTGTTCGAACTTGATTGTATAACTACTTGTACTAACCTGTTTTTTTTATATATATGATTGTTCATTTGCAATGCCTTGACATTTTGCATTATTATGCAAGTAATAAATATGAATGAAATTACAAGATCTTGTATAATTAGCTAGATTTGAATGGAATCTGCCAATTAGAAGGTAGAATATAACGAAATTATATTTACTTTGAATCCGGTTTGAAATCAAGATCATTATATCAAGTCATTCCCGATTTGTACGAGTTTTTACAAATAGGTTGAAAACACCAGACGCCTTTTCTGCACGGCCGAAATCCATATCAATATTTAAAAGGCAATAAAATAAATGTTTTTAAAAAGAACCATTTTTGAAAGCTGCAATGAAATAGATTAAGGTTCGAAATATTTACAGAAAAAAGGAAATAATTATTCCCGATAGTACCTTGGAGAAATAATGAGAAATTGTTAATAGGTTAAAAACACAATACACGAGGATAACAGCAGCCATACTGGTTTAAGGTCCAGGGTACTGTTTCACTAAAGATCGTAAGAGTTACGATTAGTCGTAACTTGTATATACATGTATATTCAAAGGATTTATGACTTAGTCGTAACTCTTATGACATTTAGTAAAACAGTACCCAGATTCATGGCCATAATTTTAAATAGGACCACTTGAAATGTCAAATATTAATCTAGTAGTGACTTTTGAAAAAAAATCAAGCCTTTGAATGCTACATGCTTAAACATTTCCAGGGTGGAAGACTGTTTCCTCCATTATCCCTTCTCTCTTTTACAATAAAAAACAAATGTATGCTTTCCTTCATTACCATCTGGTGGAAGAGAAATGCTTACATGTATATAGTTGAAAGACCAGGAAAAGTTGGAAAATTATTTACCTTTACTGGCTTTAGTTACAATATGTTTGGTTATAAACTTCTGTTCGATATTGATTAAAAATATACTTCACAACACTGTAAAACAGGATCTACGTCTACATTAGTTTTTGACCAGGATTCATTTTATCATTGGTGAAATTTAAATTATCAAGATCACTTCCTTGAACTTTGTCCTTAGCCTTTGGTTTGATTGAAGTGAACTCATAAACAATTTCTATGTTGAAAAGAAATAATGATTCTATTATTGAGGTCGACAAAAATTTTCATGATGACACATTAGATCTATGCTATAAACATTAAGACAATACCTTCTTTTCTGAAAATAAGGCGTTCTTCGTTTGTTTCTGTTTCAACTGGCCAGGGACTTTTCAAACGGAAATTCCCTAAAATTCCCAGGACCTTTTCTTTCGGTTCAATGTAAAGATCCGAGAATTGCGAACTGTCAAAAATCGAAAGTAGACGAGATCGAGATTAGTACGTATATGCCTTGGGCTGGGAACAACACATGTTTTGAAAAGGGATATAATATAAAACCTTTGTGGTATTTTAAACAAAAACACACACACCAAAATTAACATAAATAAAATAATTTTTAAAAGGGAGACAACTGATGGATTGTACTCCGAATATATAGTACTATAAGACTACATGTAAGAGCTATATATAGAGTATCTAGCATTAGTTACAAATATAAAAAGTGAAAGCATGCCATCTTTGGAAAAATACTTAGCCTCATACGTGAAGATTATTTGAGGAGTATTATTGGTATTCTTCGAAAGGGAACTTTTTCAGATACAATTTTGTTTGTGGCTTATGCACAGGGGCATATAATGATATATGCTCCCCGTCTGTAAATAAAATTTTCATCCACATTAGCTACCAGAGAGAATACTTTGTTCTTGCCTCCGATGTGGATAGTAAACTTTATTTTCAAATGGGAAGCTAGACCATATGTGGCTCATCAGTCAACCTTATTGCCATAATTGGGCATAAAGGTCATTGACAGCTGAAACATGGATGTGGTTTATTTCTCTGCAACACACAGACCGCCAATGTCAAAACATTTTTATTGTATTGGAGAAATTAATGCTATATCACACTTATATAAATACAAGCTACCCTAAGTGAATATCAAATTTTAGCTGTAGAACTGTAACTTGTTTACAACCACCCTCCATTAAATTAGTTGTGCCAGTGGAGTTCTCCTTAAGATTAGTTGGTAGAGCGGTCGACTACTGTACCAAAGGACCATGGTTTAATCCACAGTTGGTGCAGTAGGTAATTTTGGGAGATGACAACTCATTTGCTCTTCTATTACAATTGCAAAAAGTATGTGTCCACAATGTATATTAGTCTTGTGTCCACATTTGATTGACTGTCATTGGGACTAGTTTTTAGATTTAACTTTATATAATTATTGGTAAACACTGGATTATTTTTGAGATATCAGAGGTCAATGCAGAGTGAAGTATATAACTATCTTTGAGATATCAGAAGTGAATGCTGGACAAATTGCTTTCATATACATGCATATCAGATAGATAGTGTAAATTCTTTTTTTGGGGACTAGCAATGCAATATCCAAAGGAGATTCAATGAAAAAATTCAGCCTTTTGTGGTGATAGATATTGGACATTAAAGTAAACAAATTTCAAATCATTTCATAAAAAAAAACTGTAAGATATTTTATACAGATTGAATGCAAAATTTAAAACAATGGAATAGAGAATGGAAACAGGGAATGTGTCAAAGAGACAACAACCCGACCAAAGAGAAGAAAGCAGCTCAAGACTACCAATGGGTCTTCAACGAAGTGAGAAAATCCCACAGCCAAAAGGCAGGTTTCAGCTGGCCCCTAAACAATAATGCATACTAGTTCAGCAAAATGGACAGTACACTAAACTCCAAAACCTACAAATCACGTTTGGAAAATCAGAAGTAGATACAATATTAAATCTTATACCAGGACTGACTTTGAGATATCAGAAGTAGATACAGTCAAATTCTTATACCAGGAATAACTGTAATATCAGAACTTGTAGCATACCAGGACTTACTGTGCAATATTAGAAGTACATACAGTAGAAAGTCTTATACTAGGACTAGCTTTGAGATTTCGGAAGTAGATACAGTAGAAAGTTTTATATTAGGACTAGCATTGAGATGTAAGAAGTATATACAGTACAATGTCTTATACTAGGACTAGCTTTGAGATTTCAGAAGTAGATACAATACAAAGTCTTATACTAGGACTAGCTTTGAGATTTCAGAAGTAGATACAGTAGAAAGTTTTATATTAGGACTACCTTTGAGATGTCAGAAGTAGATACAGAACAAAGTTTTATACTAGGACTAGCTTTGAGATTTCAGAAGTAGATATAGTACAAAGTCTTATACTAGAACAAGCTTTGAGATTTCAGAAGTAGATACAGTACAAAGTCTTGTACCAGGAGTAATTGCAATATTAGAAGTAGATATAGCAGAAAGTTTTATACTAGGACTAGCTTTGAGATGTCAGAAGTAGATACAGTACAAAGTCTTATACTAGGACTAGCTTTGAGATTTCAGAGGTAGATATAGCAGAAAGTTTTATACTAGGACTAGCTTTGAGATGTCAGAAGTAGATACAGTACAAAGTCTTATACTAGGACTAGCTTTGAGATTTCAGAAGTAGATATAGTATAAAGTCTTATACTAGAACAAGCTTTGAGATTTCAGAAGTAGATACAGTAAAAAGTCTTGTACCAGGAGTAATTGCAATATCAGAAGTAGATATAGCAGAAAGTTTTATACTAGGACTAGCTTTGAGATGTCAGAAGTAGATACAGTACAAAGTCTTATACTGGGACAAGCTTTGAGATTTCAGAAGTAGATACAGTACAAAGTCTTGTACAAGGACTAACTGTGTAATATCAGAGGTAGATATAGCAGAAAGTTTTATACTAGGACTAGCTTTGAGATTTCAGAAGTAGATACAGTACAAAGTCTTGTAACAGGACTAACTGTGCAATATCAGAGGTAGATATAGCAGAAAGTTTTATACTAGGACTAGCTTTGAGATGCCAGAAGTAGATACAGTACAAAGTCTTATACTAGGAATAGCAGTGCAATATCAGAAGTAGATACAGTAGAAAATTTATACCAGGATTACCTTTGATATGTCAGAAGTAGATACAGAACAAAGTTTTATACTAGGACTAGCTTTGAGATGTCAGAAGTAGATACAGTAGAAAGTTTTATTCTAGGACTAGCTATGAGATGTCGGAATTATTTTCTTGTACCAGGACTAACTGTGCAATATCAGAAGTAGACACTGTAGGAAGTCTTATAAAAGGAGTAGGTTGGATAGATACAGTACAAAATTTTATACTAATTTATAGATACCAAGTTTATAATCGGAACTAATGATTTACATGTACCAATATCATAAAGTGTTGCCGATGGAAAATTCAGTAATCAGATAATGAGAGTCAATTGGTATTATTAAATTTATTCTAAATTTCCTTTCTTTTCATTGGCTTAGACAAGACTTGGCATTCTGTGTTTGATTTTTTTTACAAACTGCATGGCTCAGATTTTTTACCTTAGAGGGGGATAGAGTGATAATTGTTACCCACCAAAAATTGATTGTGAATCTTGGCTTTGCCTCACTGGACAGTGAATTTCTTCTAACAATCTGTTCAGTCAACTCCCAAATAAGTTTAATATATTGTGTTGAATATGTTAATTAATTTTTGTGAATATTTTAAAATACTTCAAAACTAATTAAAAATTTTAAAAAGTTTGTTAAACATAATGATCACTAAAATAAAGTACAACTTACATTGATTAATTCATTAAAAATATCAAAATGTTGGCCTGAAAACCATTGTGGTTATTTATACAGGCATTAGGGTATCCATAGTATGAAAGTGAAAGTAGTTTGTTAAAAAACAAAACAAGTCAGCAAAAATTGTTCACTATAGTAACAGGAAGGAAATTGCCTCTGTCATTTTTCTCATGATTCTCAATAACATTTACTAGTATACAGAAAGTTTTAAAAAATTTCCTGATCAGCTAGTCATTGAAAATCAATGGTTTTGGTTCTTTGAATCTTTTGTCTATAATTTAACAGTTTGTAAGTATTCATGGTGTCATGAAAATTACATGTTCATAAATTCGGATAAGACAAAATGTATGGTTATAGGTACAAGACAAAGGCTGCATTTAAATATATATTGTATTGTCAAAGAAATATTTATATAAATGATATTAAAGAATTATAATTTATCTTAAGAGTTATTGCAATATCTATATTTAGTTAAGTAATAAATTAAGCCAGGAAGTTTGATTGAGCTAGATCTATTTTTAGCTAACACTGTGAGAAAGCCACATAATCATCTTTTTTTATTTAAATCAAATAGAAAATGATTGCTCTCTGGTATTTTAAATAATTCATCTAACACGTCTGAGCTTGTATATTTTATATTTAACACACAGTGTTTAATATCCAACAGGGTGCACAACACAGTAGCAGGAAATAAAAACCAAAATGAAAGTAGTGGAGACCATCATCAGAATATTCCTATTTTTCACTGGACTTGTGGTTAAACCAATACTAAAGATCATATTTGTATTGATGTATGGAGGGTCATACTCCCAAACAGTACCAAAGATAAGGCATCCGCTATGTCTGTACAGTGCTACAAGGCTGGCCAAAATGATCAGAAATAGGGAGGTATGAATAATAGGAGGGGTCACAGTACATTATTTGGTAAATTGATGACATAAATAGGGAGTTAAGAATAGGGGAGAGGTGATGCAATTCTGACAAAAATGATCTGAAATCGAGAGGTATGAATAACGGGACTGGGGTCACAGTACAGTGCTGGCTAAAATGTTGACAGAAAAAAGGTATGTAAGAATACACAAGGGGTGATGCAATTCTGGCTAAAATTACCTGAAATTATGAGGTATGAATAATGGGAAGGGCCGCTGTATAGTACTTTCTAAAATGATGACAGAAATAGGGAGGTAAAAATAGATAAGTGATGATAAAATACTGTCTTAAATGATTAGAAATAGGGGGTTAAGAATAGAGCATGCTTCAAGATTAGCTATGATTAGAAATTGCTAAATTCAGTGGGGAAATTCTGAGAACACTAAAAATGTGGAAAATATTCCCTCTTCTCACAGGGATGCTTCCAAACAATTGTATGATCAAATGGGATCTCATAAGATCAGCAATCTCAAAATAGGGTCTTAAACAATAAAAGATGACCTGTTAGTCCACTGCTATGAATAAGATTAGCCCTTTAAATCCTTCCACATGAAATTAGACACTCTAAGATGCTCATGCATGTTTGTGTACATCTCTTCCAGGCAGTCAGTATTAAAGGAGAATTCATCAAACTATGTATTTGAGTTGTTTTTCTACTATTCTTGACGTGTTTAATCGGTGGGATAGAAATCCAGAATATTTTTAACCACTTCCCGGTGATTAAATTTCTGCATGGGAATTCCCACCGTTTTTTTAAGTTTATTGGAAAAATAAGCTATAGAAGTTCCGAAATGGCGTTTATGCATGAAAACAAAATGCATAGCAACAGCATTTTCTTGAGGTTTTGTTGAAAGTCATAGGAGAAACAGATTCTCCTTCAATTTACTGGTGAGTTATAGAATTTTCTCCATCCTCGATAGTTAAATTTTAGATTTTAACACCCTCTCTAAACCTCTCTGGTGGAAAAATTCCATAACTCACTCGTACCTGAAGGAGGATCTATATATATATATCCATGATTCAGCTTATGCTTCTTTCATAGCATCTTCCCTAACATACATTTTTAATCGAATGATTGATACTGGTATTTATCCATCTGTTTTAAAAAATGCCAAGGTAGCTCCAATTTTCAAATCTGCTGAAAAAAATGTAGCTAGCAATTACAGACCAATATCTGTTTTGCCAACATTATCAAAATTAATGGAGAGACATGTATCTAAACATCTGAATAATTATTTGACAAAGTTTAAAATTTTACACCCTTCCCAGTCTGGTTTTAGACCTAACCATTCATGTCAAACTGCCCTCATTAATATCATTGATAAATGGCTACATGAAATGAATAATGGAAATATCAATTTGGCAGTCCTCCTGGATTTTAAGAAAGCTTTTGATGTTGTTGATCATGAAATTTTATGTAAAAAACTTCAAATTTATGGTTTCCATGAAGATACTGTTGATTTTTTTAAATCATATTTGAGTGAAAGAACTCAGCAAGTCCATATAAATAATCAGTTTTCTGATAAAAAGTTTATAAATTTTGGTGTCCCACAGGGCTCAATACTTGGTCCCATTTTGTTTGTTTTGTACATAAATGACCTTCCATTACACATCAAAAACTGCCATACAGACTTGTATGCTGATGACACAACTATGCATACATCAGGAAAGAGTATTGCTGATATGCAATCAAAAGTACAAGATGATCTCCAATGTGTTGAAAAATGGTGTCATGAAAATTACATGTTCATAAATTCGGATAAGACAAAATGTATGGTTATAGGTACAAGACAAAGGCTGCATTTAAATCAAGCAGAACCAGTTCTAACTATTGAGAATAATATACTTCAAAAATCATCAATTGAAAAACTTTTAGGAGTTAGAATTCACTCTAATCTGTCCTGGACAGGCCATATTAATTACTTATGTTCATCAATATCATCTAGACTTCATTTACTCTCTAAAATTAAGAAATTTCTAAACATTGATTCAAGAAAATTATTTTATAATGGCTATATTCTCCCACTGATATATTATTGTTGTATTATTTGGAGTGGTTGTGCTAAAAATGAGCTAGTCAGAATAATAAAATTGCAGAAAAGGGCTGCAAGACTTATTTTAGATGCTGATCCACTTTCATCATCAGCTCCACTGTTTAAACAGCTTGGGTGGATGACAGTAGAGAACAGAATCTCATACCACAAATCTGTTTTGATGCAGAAATGCCTAAAGAACGAAGCCCCTATATATCTCACTGAAAAATTTAAAGAAATGCCAGAAATAAACCAATATTGTTTGAGGAATGCGTCTTGCAAAAATTTACAAGTTCCAAAAGCCATAACAGAGCTATATAAGAAATCTTTTATATATTCAGGATCTATCTTATGGAATACGTTACCAATATCCCTGAAAAAATCAACCTCAAGTACAAGCTCATTCAAAAAAGATTTAAAAAATTACTTGTTTGAACATCAAGAAGCTGTGTAATTTTATATGTATAATCAACTTTCACACTCTTACTCAAACTTAAGATATTGTTGAGGTAATTTGAATGATGCCAATACTATATGAATTTGTAATTTTTACCTGTTTTGAAAATTGTATATTTCATAACAATTTTTTATTTCATTTATTCATATATGTGTGTTTGTTTGATATTTCGTAATTGTTTGTTATATCCCATTGTATTTCATGAGGGCCTCAGGGAAGATTAGTTTTATAGCTAACTGTGTAACCCTCTTTAAATAAAGAATTATTATTATTATTATTATTATTAAGAATCCAAGAAATTGTCCTTAAAATTTAAATAGTATCTAATGTATGTATAATAAGGTAATGTTAAATTTAATCTTTATTTAAGGTAACAGCAGTACAGGTGATGCAAGCATTTATTCAGCGAGCACAGGAAATAAATCCTATTGTGAATGCCATAATAGCTGATAGATATGGTGAAGCAGTAAAAGAAGCAGAAGAAGTTGATGAAATATTGGATAGTAAGAAAGGCCAAGGGAAGTACTCAGCAGTTAATGCACCATTTCTGGGAGTCCCTCTGTCTGTTAAAGAAGCCTTTGGTGTGAAAGGTAATATTTTGTTGAAATTTGCAAAGTTTATTGATTAACTTATTGATATTATATAGCACTCTTATGACAATATTTTAGCCTTCTCCTGGCAGAATCTTTGTTTTAAAAAATTAGTATAAGGATAGGATGATTAACTTTGGTATTCATGATAGTAAATATACAGCAATGAGGAACCAGAGTGAGTTATCTTTTCCTATCCAATGTAGGTAAGGGAGATAATTAAATTCTCCCCTTTTTGTCCTCACTCTGGTTCCTCATTATCACAGCAACACAAGGGGAGATAACACATAAAAAAACAGTCAAATTATATATTATGCTACAGAAAAGTGCAGATTTGTTATTTTTGTCATTTCTGATCATATAAATGTTAATAATAAATTACATCAAACATGATATACCACATCCCTAACACCCTTCATGTAGCATAATTATTATAATTATCACTAGAGACTTAGGTAAGAATATTATTTCCAAGGATGGTGTAATATTGTATGTGACCATAAAATTACATCTACACTAGTAATACTCCATCCATTCTTATATTTGTAAATTTACTTTTAAACATATTATTTCAACTTTTTTTTTGAATGAAATTACAATAAATGAATTGTACACAGTTCAATGAAATCCTCTAATTTACAGAATAGAATAAAATTTCATGAATTTTCTGTTTTTCATACATAAATTAAAGAAAATTTTATTGGTTTCTTCTGCACACTTATCAATGCAAGTAACAAAAAGATTGACAAATTATCAATATGCCTCATGGGATGTTAGGAAATTTATAATGAACAAATACGACAGATTCGACTTCAAAAATATTCAAACTTTCATTGCTACATTTTATTCCGTTATTTGACTTTTTCCAGGTATGCCAAATGCTTCAGGTTTGGTAAGTAGGAAAAATTCTGTTGCTAAAGAAGATGCTGAGGTTGTCAAACGATTAAAACAAGCTGGTGCAATACCGTTCATCATAACCAATGTCAGTGAATTGTGTATGTGGTATGAGTCGGCTAACAGACTGTATGGTAGGACTAAAAACCCTTACAACACAGGGAGAATTGTTGGTGGAAGTTCAGGTATGACCTGTTGATACTTTAGATAATGAAGTGGTTGGTTTTCTGATTAAAAGATTTTTCTCCCTTTTCAATAATTAAGTATCTTAATAAATAAGATACCTCTTTTCAAATGAAAGTTTCATTACAATTTCCTTACCACCACATGACAATGCTATGAATTTGAGTATGCCCCCTTTTCCATGAATTATTGTTGGTATAAAATTGAAGTCATCTTACAACGAGTAATAACTGTAACAGTGAACTGTTATGAAGTCTCCCAAACGAAGTAACTGATATCTTGAATGTCTTGCATTGTATTCAATAAATTAATTGTTTCTCAGAGACTGAAATTGGGAAATTGTTCCTATAAAGTTTATTCATACTTAATGGAGAGGTTACTTGAAAATCATTATATGGGTATTTTTTGTTACCTGATTTTTACAGTCATACAATGTCCCATTTGATCAACTTTTGCTTGTCGACATGCTGCATTGACACAGATATATCCCAATATTTCTGAACCATTTACGAGAACTGATTTTATTGTATGGTGTTATGAAATGCATTCGGTTTCATTAAATAAAAATAATGCCGTGATAAGCCCTCCCAAATTGAAGTCAGTGTAGTTTGAATCATTTATATAAAATGATCAATTGCAACACAACAAGAAATTTTTTTAATTTATGACCAAGCAAATGAAATAATATCTATTTTTAAATATTATGTCAGATACATTGATGTCTTCCTTGTATCAGTATTATATTATATCTACAATATGATGTAAGGACAGAAAATAAAATAATTAAAAGATAAAACACCACATTAATAATAAAAAAATATCTTGAGTTGCATATTATCCAATAAAATTAAATTTATCTATAAAGAAGGACAACTCTTAATTTCTTTTTAAACCAAGAACACCTAAAATAAAGGAAAAAAAACAGTCATGATCCCCGGCCAGGAGCAATACCCTGCAAAAATGAATTTAACTGGTTAACAAAAATATACATGTATTTACATTTAAATTTGAGATGGACAGGTTTACAGTTTTAAAAATTACGCTATAACAGACCCGCAAAATCACAGAATGAAATCAGTGTCATCTTTTGATAGATATCATCTGAAACAAAATTTGTTCCCTTAGTAAGTGACTTTGTCGACCTTTTACCCACTGGGATCAATAACAACAGGATTTTTCTCTTTCATTTTCATTCATTTGCGTAAGGGTCAGGCAAAATTCAATATACATATAAAAATGTAAGGATATGTGGTAAGCATCAATGAACTTATCATGGCCCCTTTGACCCTTTTATTTTGGAAACAGTGAAAGATACAAAAAAAATTCTGTAGTAACTTTTGTTGGGTTTTTTCGTGAGGAATCATGTAAAAAAAATTCATCAAATCCGATGAAGAATTAAAAAGTTTCAAAAACTTAGCGTGTGACCTTATATCTCAAAAACGATAACAGATATATGGACAAAAACGGATCAAAAGTGATTTTTTTTCCAGCAAGGAACATAATAAACAAGTCCCATAAAAATCAGACAAAAAATAAAAAAGTTAGACCAATACAGTTTAGCATAAAATATTGTAGAATTTTTTATGATATATAACAATTTATTATCTTCCGGGTAATAATAGTCAATTATCCCCACAAACAATACCAATTGTGCATTCACTAGGTCTTGTCATGGGCATAATGATTTTCCTGGCCAGCAGTTTTCAAGCTATTCAGAAACACTGATGATACATCCAGTGTTTAAAGGGGTGGGACATGAACTCCGAGGATATCTGAGCTTTTCACAAAGAATAAAAATGTTTATAATTAAGGGCCAAAGATCTCAAAGACTATTGTTGATTTTTTACGAGAGAATACCCCAATTCCTGTGGCAATGTGTAAAATCATTTATTCGTCTCCTTATAGGCAATTAGAAATATATGTGGTTACGGGGTATGGAAAATATATGTGGTCACAGGGTATTCTTGAAAAATATAATTGTGGGGTGGTTCTATTTTCAAGAGGCGGCCAGGGATGATAATTTGTCAATAAACATCAGCTGTATATTAATTTAATACAACGTATTCATCCATATAATTGTGTGAAGAAATTTTTTTTTAATTTTCAGATAGTAAATTTCACTTACTGGTACATGTAAAATTTAATATTAACATTTGATCACAGCTTTATAAAACTGTTTTCTAACTACCTATGTTTTTTTCTTTATTGTGGAAGAAGGGACATAAAAATTAGCAGGGAATTCAGAATTTGTCCGAATATAGAGACCTGGTTTTCAGAAGTTTTACTGTCCATGTATATTTAGATATATGTTATTCTTCAGCTTCAAAATTTTTCAGGTGGGGAAGGTTGTGTTATAGCTGCTGGAGCATCAATTATGGGCATAGGGTCAGACATTGGTGGCAGTATAAGAATGCCTTCCTTCTTTAATGGTATTTTTGGACATAGGCCTTCAAGAGGTAGGAAAATAATTATATATACCAGAACTCCAATATATAAATAACATAAATTAATGAGGGTGATAGATTGGATTGTTTCGTCAAGAAATTCAAGCTGAGGTTGACAATAAATTTTTCACAAACCCTCTTATTATTTTGTGTTATTTATTTTATTATTCCGAATGCTCTATTTATGATCATTTATATTGAGGGGATAACATTTTGATCTGATACATCGATTAGCGGGTAATAATTTTTTTGTATGTCACCATTGTCGGCGGAACCTACTCTCATATAGAGTCTTAAATGGGTTTTGTCCCTCGACCCAATGCAGAGCAGGGGATATAGAATTGCTAATGACCCAATGCAGAGCAGGAGATATAGAACTGCTAATGACCCAATGCAGAACAGGGGATAGAGAACTGCTAATGTCTTACTGTCTCATGTCTCAACAGATTTTAACAAAATTTATATTCAGATTTTTAAATTGGCATTCTCTCAGACGAGTTTGCAAATCTACGCAGACCAATTAACTTTCTTGTAGTTATTACCCTTGTAGAGTAAAAATATGAAAAATTGCCTTTGCAATCACTCTCTTGTCTACATGCCTCAACCTATTTTATGATATTTAGGTCAAAGGTGCATTCTCTCAGACAAGTTCCAAAATCAGCACCATTGAATTAATTTTCTTTTAAACAGTAAAAATATGGAAAAGTAACTCTGTAAGCAGTATCACATCTTCATATCTCAACAGATTTATCAATGTCTCAAACTAGTTGGAAAATCAACACCAACTGATTAATTTTCTTATTTCTCTAGAAATTGTTAAAATATGGAAAATTTATTTTGTATGTACTCTCAGGTCTACTCATCTCAAAAGATTTTATTGAAACTTTTTTATTCAAAGATCAGCACTGCCGAGTCATTTTCCTGTAGTTATTCCCCTTGGAAAAGTAAAAATATGAAATTAAGTGCATTCACAGCTACATGTCTCAACACATTTTAATAAAATTTATGTCAAATGTAAACTTCAGCTTTGTCTCAGAAAAGACCTAAAATCAACATTGACAGATTAATTTTCTAGTAGTTTTTTCCCTTAACACAGTAAAAATATGGAAAATTGACTTTATAAGTGCACTCATGTCCACATATCTCAACAGATTTTAATGAAATTTATATCAAATGTTAAGATCAGCATTGTCTTGAAAGGGTTTAGTTCATTTATTTTCTAAATTGTTATTTATGTGATTTTACTATGATCTGTGGGGGACTATGGTAGGCTCTTCCAAAGAAGGCGACAAACAGAAAATTATTAATGCAGTGCCATGTGCTAGAGTAGAATGTTACCTTGTCTAAACCAATGAAAATCAGTGTAAAGAAAGGATTTTTAGACTTTTTTGATCTGGGGAAAAAATAATATATTGTAATCGGATGTATACATAGATTCTAAAATGAGTATTTTACCAAAGATAGATTCTTGACAAAAACTCCAGACATACACATGATAACAGTTCAAATAGAGAAATAGTGCTTTTGGTTAGATTTAAAAAAAAAAATCAAAGTCCGAGTTGAATCCATACATTGCACACATCATGTTAATCATTTTGCAGGACTGGTACCAAATGAGGGCCAGTATCCTATTGCAGATGGTAAAGATGCTGACCTACTGAGTACTGGACCAATGTGTAGATATTCTGAAGATTTACTGCCTTTATTGAAAGTATATGCAGGGCCAAAAAGTGCAGAGGTCAATCTGGATCAGCCTGTATGTATCAGAAAACTTTTCATATAATTATAATCTAGAAAACTGTCATGACAACAAATCAACAGACTGACAAAAATAGTTCTATTTGTATTATAGTTCAAGTAATGGAGGTTATAAAGAATATAAATCTCTGTGATTTTCAAGTTTTTCATATTCAAGTGATCAATATTTTATTGTTTTTCTGTAAATAAATGGGTTTGTGTTTATCCTGACAATGTACCAGTTAAACTATGCAGCTTATTTGTAGTCATGGTTCAGAAACACTTGTACAGGATGATTTGTACAGCTGTATTGAGTTCGATGTTTTGTTTTAGGTCAATGTAAGGAAATTGAAGTATTTTTACATGGAAGATGATGGAGGTAGCCTTTTAGTGAGCAATGTAGATCCTGAACTGAAGGGTGCACAGAAAAAAGTAGGCCACTTAGGACATAATATCACTTATAGTCTAAATCTCAGTATATCAAATATATATATATATATTCAAACTTCGCTCGAACACAGCAGTTGGGTCGAACTCGTATCAAAGTTCCATCATTTTTCATTATTTATCTATCTAAATAAAACACCGGTTTCTCGAACTTCGTTCGCTCGAACTCTTGAATTAATATTTTGGTCCATTCAATATTAAAACTGTTAAAATTACAACGGAAGACTGGAACTTACCTGTAAAATCAATCACGCACCTGTCAAATAGTTCATTGATTATCCAAATGTATGTATGATTCGGAGCGCAGGTGTGAAAACTGAATTTGGCCAATAAGTAGATAATCGTTAATGTTTATTGTCATAATTAGTGTAAATCGATGAATAGCTTTAAGTGGATCTTTTGCTGAAACTCAGTTGTATAAACAAATGTTTAAAATTCCTACTTCGGAACATCAAAGAATAAATTAAATGAACAGTTATCATATTTCATTTTGATACATTGGCTTGGGATAAAAACTTGGACAATTAAAACTTGTAAAAATACAAAAGCTGTGAAATAATAATGAAAAATCATCCTTTGCTATAGAAGACCTTTTGATTCATTTTCGATCAATTTATGATTATGACAGATGCCACCACACAACGTTTTCTGTGGTCGTCTGTTATTGTTACCTAGAATTGATATTTAACACACCTCTCATACACAGGTCAATTAATTTAGTCATCAAATCAAAGAAAATTCAATAAATATAATGTTTATTAACAACAAAAGTTAACATTCATAGGTACATACAAAGTACTAAATGTATGTACGACACCCATTTTCCAAGGTCATTACATTAAACGATTGTAAATACCGCACTTCTGGTACAGATTTCAGGAAATGTCCGAACTGTGATGGCTGGAACCATTTTTCTTGGTCCCTTCGAGTTCGACCAATCGAGGTTTAACTGTATATATATATATATTTATGACACCATGGTGTTATTATGGATATAAAAATTTGCGAAATCTGGAAATTATGACAAGTAATATTTTTTAGATAATTACATCATTTTGGAATTTGAATTAAAATATGACTCTAAATGTAATTTATATAAATGAGCAAAAATAAAACACCAGGCAAAAACATGTTATTATTTTATTCTGGGTATAAATCAATATATATATATTCAAAGTCTCTCATAAAGAGGTAAAACACATAAACTCTAAAATTATATCCAGAGCTTTCAACTGGTAAACCTGCTTCTTCAGCAGAAATTTTGTTTTGGTATAAGACAGTTGAAATGATCACAATCAATGTCACTATAATGCTATACAAACAAACTTCGACAAAGAAGACGTCACATTTTTGTATTAATACCGAATAATTTAAATTGTAACAGACAATTTGAATGGTTGTTAATGGTTGGGCAAGTCACATTATATGGTATAATCCACTTTGGGTACTGTGATGTCTCCAACATATTTATTCAATTTAAATTTTCCTGGGTTAAATAAATTTTTCAAATGATTCTACTTGCAATTTTGGATCAGACTTTTTTGGAAAATTAAATTATAAGGATTGTTATAAATTTTGGAACAGGTAATAATTGTATAACCTATTTAGGTCAATTTACGCTTAAACATAAACTGCTTTATGGTTTATTAAGCGTAAATGCCCCAGAGTAGGTTATATCGTATAACCTGTTCCGAAAATGAAAACAATCTTTAAATGGCTTGAACGTTCGCAGTTTATTGATCTCTATATGCATCACTTCCACACATTTTTTCCAAGGCCACAATTTCATAATCGTCAACTGAATGTTTATCTGAATTAAAATATATTGCAATAGGATCTGGTTTCTGTAAATTTCTAGCCTATTTGAGGAAGACAATTTTTGGTGTTTAATCTAGGGAGAACATGACCTCATAAACACTGTGAACACTATACAAAATATCATAGCAAGTGAAGAAAAGGTTAGCAGGAGATGATTATATCTATGCTACTGGCAGGATATCCAAAAAAATATTTGACACCATTATTTTGCAAGTTTGCTGGGTGAAGTAGGATATCTGTCACTAAACAAACAAGAGACCCATGAAACATGTCTAGTGATAAATTATTCAACTATTAAACGTTTCTGTGAAGGGTCTTTACAATAGTTTCTAATGCTCATGGCAGTTTTATAGTTAAGTTGACCTAAGGTTCATTTGATAAAATGGTGGTGTTTTAAACAAAAAACTATGTTATACCTGCCATCAGTAGTGGTAGGTAATTAATGTTCAAATATGGTTGATACCTAGTTTATGAGATTTCTCTCCCAAGTTGTGAAGATCATTCTCTTAAATTTTAAATTTATTTCTCTCGAGACAAACATCAGATTTGATAATGAATGTAAAACTTTGTTTAAACATAAAATTTAAAATACAAATCCACATTTCAGTTCCCAAGTTTTTTCTGACCATTTTATTTCCAAGAATTTTTTTCATTGAAATACTGTAGTATAACTTGGGCATAGGCATAGGTGAGTTTTCAAAGTTTAATTCCAGATTGAAAACAACTGAGCGACTGAGATTGATATAATGATGATAATTTTTTTTACTATAGGTTGCTGAATATCTGAGATCTAATTTAAATGTAACTGTTGAGAAAGTAGACTTACACAAAATGAAGTATAGTGTCGAGATTTGGTCTGCTAAGATGCTGAAATCAGGTGGAACATCATTCTGTGCCTACATGGCCGATAAGAAAGGAACTGTTAATGCCTTCAAAGAATTCGGTAAATGGTTGATCGGCCAGTCCAATCACACTTTTCCCGCAATAGGCTTAGGAATGGCAGAGAGTTTGGAAAGCATGTCAAACAAATCTAATGAAATTTTCATTCAAATGTGTGATAAGCTTGATGAAGATTTTCAGAATATGTTAGGAGATGATGGTGTATTTCTCTACCCAACACATCCAAAAATAGCACCATATCATAATGAACCAATTTTCTATCCATTTAATTTTGCCTATACAGGCATCTTTAATGCTTTAGGTTATCCCGTAACACAAGTACCATTAGGACTCAGTAAGGATGGGTTTCCAATGGGTTTACAGGTTGTAGGAACTATGAATAATGACAGATTGACTATAGCTGTGGCACAGGAATTAGAGAGAGGCTTCAAAGGTTGGGTAGAGCCAAATACAGGCTCATGATTACCCCTAACTCTCTAGAAACCTTTGGGAATACACTATAATATTATGGAATGGAAACAACATTCTAGTCATTAATCAAGATAATTTCAATAATATTTATTTCTTTATTGATTAATTCATTAATTATTTAACATGTTTTCCAACCACAAATTTGGTAATTTGGTTAGTAATGTGGCATCTCCAAACAGAATATCTGGTTTGCTGTCACTCATAGATCTTAGGAACAAAGTTTCACTGCCGATTTATAAGTTTGCAATATTAAAATTTAATATGAAATATAATACTCTGGTCCAAGGGAACAATGTTTGATCAATTTACAAAGAAATTTTTTATTTTACATGTATTTGTTCTAGAAAAATTATATTTTTCATAGCTTTTGGGTTTGTGGAAAAATTTCTGTAGTCAATTTATTTCACTGAAAAATGTCTTTTTCGTTTTAAATATATGAACAAACTGATGACCAAATATAATGTTTCGTGGAAAATGTATTTCTATGAACAAAGGATATGTTTTTTTTATATGTGAATGTATTTCTGTGACAAAAAATGTCTTTTTTATATGTTAATGTATTTCTTTGACGAAAAATGTCTTTTATTGTACATTTATTTCTTTGAACAAACAGATATCTTTTTAACTGTTAATTCAATAACAAAAAGTGTCTACATCCTATTCAATTAAATTACTCATTATAATCTATATTTGAGCTTGTTATTATGAATTTTGTGAAATCCAATAAAATATACTCTTAGCTTTGTTGTCTTGAGACTTTATCATACATGGGCTGTCTCACACTAATAGCTTTTCCTTTTTGTCTCAAAGATGCTTAATATTTGGCAAAACCAGTAATTCTCTGCCATAAAATTTTTAAAATTCTGTAACATTCTGTGTTAATTTTCAGATGCTCACTGAGACAAATCTGATCCTTGATTATATTTTGTATTGATCACATTTATGCATTAATTTTTAAATTATCGAAGATGAAAGTTCTAATAACTAACCAGGAAGAATTCAGATCTGGTCCGGTTGTTAATTTTTTAAAGAAATAAACTCCTTTATGGTTGTGTAAAAATAAACTATATTACAAAGTGCCAGCTAAAAATTTTTCACAGATAATTACATTGTCAACTAACTCGTGCTTTTAAAAATTGCAAACAGTTAAGACATATTTTTACTTCTGACAGAGAATGATCTAAGATTGTAAAAAAGGAATGTACAAGTTGAATGCATGGTTACAGGCAGATACACAAATGGGGTTAGGATCATTAACCTGCCATGCCTGTTGATGTAAGAATTAGAATAGTTTTTCATCTGACAAAGACAAAGTTGTGAAGTTCATATGGTAATTGACATAATGTACGTGTTATATCCTTCAAGGGATGTCAAACGGCTGCAGATTTCTAGAAACTTGTTCATTCAACCACAACATAAAGGTCATATAATTCTGTTCTGTCCACTCTACTATCAAAATAACACCTATAGCTTACTGTAAGAAACCCATCTTGAAGAAGAGGTGCAAGCTAGATCACAATTAATTTATGTTGTTCACAAATATAATCCCTATTGTCATTTTAATTTCTATATTTCTTTTCCTTATAAAAACACTTTTAGATGGCATACGTTTTTATCTCTCCTGCGATGAAAAGTCAAGAAGGCGAGATATAGGTGTTACTTTCCGGCGGCATAAACTTTTTTAAAACTTTAATAACTTTGCATATAATACCTACAATTAAGATTTATGGTCCACAGATAGCTTATCATATAAGGTTTGCCGCAGTATACTTGTCTTGTGACCCTGACATCATTTTCATGGTTCACTAAATTCATAAACATAAATGTGAAACTTGCATCCAACTTTCGTGGTTAAATCCACTTCTCAGCAACTGTAATACCTAGGCCAACCATATTTGGTATATAGATAGTTTTTAGTGGGTACATGCCAGTCTGACACCTGGCTTGGGACCTTGACCTCACTTTCATGCTTGTGTGACTTTGTCACATTTTCGTGGTTAAGTCCATTTCTCAGCAACTTGAATACCTAGACCCACCATATTTGATCAATATATAGTTCTTGGTGGGTACATGTCAGTCTGACACATGCCTTTTGACCTTGATCTCAATTTCATGCTTGAGGGACCTGCGTCACATTTTCACGATTAAGTTTCTTGATAAAGTTGATTTTTCATCAACTGTAATACCTAGATCCACCTTTTTGGGGTCTATTGATAGTTCTTGGTGGGTACATTCCAGTCTGACACTTGTCTCTGGACCTTGATCTCAATTTCATGGATGAGTAACTTTTATCCAAGTTTCTTGATTAAGTCGATTTTCAGCAACTGTAATACCTAGACAATAGATAATAGATAGTACATGCAAGTCTGACACCTTTTTGGGGTCTATTGATAGTTCTTGGTGGGTACATTCCAGTCTGACACCTGTCTATGGACTTTGACCTTAATTTCATGCTTGAGTGACTTAATATACATTTTCATGATTTAGTCTTTTTCTCAGCAACTGTACTACATTTGTAACGAAACTCACAGTATTTGGTTGATAGAAGTTCTTTAAGTGCTATTTCATGCTTGACTTACTTGGTTCACGTTTTGAGATAATATCCATTTCTCAGCAACTGCAATACATAGACCAACCATATTTGGTCAATAATAGGGCTTGATGGATACATGGCTGTCTGAGACCTTGACTTGAATTTCAGACTTGAGTCACATTTTCATGATTAAGTCCATTTTTCTGTAGCTGTAATGCCTATATCCAAATTGACCTCAATTTTAGGCTTGAGTGACTCTTGTCCCATTTTTACAAATGAGTCCATTTCTCAACAAATGTTATAAATGCATTATATGTAGACCCACCATTTTTGGTCTGTACATAGTTTTTGGTGGGTACATACCAGTCTCAGACCTGTCAGCTCGCCTTGGACACAGTTTAGGCTTGAATGACATGCATGAGATTTTTCAGACAAATTATCGCCTGACTTACTATTTCTTTTAACACATTTTCCTTTGACTTGCAATGTATCAGAAAATCATTATTTTGAGTCCATGTGCATACTCAGGAGAGACATTTGGTGTGTCCACTCTTGTTAATATTTAGTAGAATGTTCAAAGTTCAAATGTTAATGTTTATGAGCTGCTTCAAGTAAAAGTGGTGATTTGGTCAGATACGAAAGTGTTGATATCTAGGTTGCTGTAGAGAAATTTTTGACAATGTATTGGGTAAGCAATGGTGATTTTTTTTAATAGTTTTGGACAAGATTAAGAAAATATTTTGCACGTGAGAAATATTTTCAAATTTGAGCGATTTTGTTTTCAATTCAATTTTATTTTAATATAGAATACTGTAAATTAATTGTGAATCTGTTATGATTTCACTGATCTTCCATCTATAAACAAGATTACAAGAAAAGCATGTTCATATTACATGTAGATCGAAGATAACATATGTATTACCAGTATAATGTATATATATAGATTAACTAACTGATAAGACACTGGATTTAGTTGATGAACAAGTTTTTATACTGCAAATATATTACTGTACATTATAACGGTATAACAATAAAGTTTAGCTTTATAATAGAACCCTTGCTTAGTCTCATACAACAATGTTTTGTCTTGAGATATAGTACCCCCACAAGATAAACACTACGACTATTCTATAAAGCAAAATGACATAATCGCATCATCTGGATATAAATAGTTATGTCTCCCAAACGAAGTTTGGAGACATGTTGTTTTTGCTCAGTTCTTATTATTCTTATTATTATGTCTCCCAAACAAAGTTTTGGGAGACATATTGTTTTTGTCCGGTTTCTTATTATGTCCCCGACCACGAAGTGTCGTCGGGGACATATTGTTTTTACTCCGTTTCTTATTTTTCTTATTATTATACTTTTTTCTTTTTCTTCCGTCAACCTGATGCACGAACTTGTCCGGCTATCTCCTCGGAAATGGATGGACCGATCAATATGAAACTTGGAGGGGTGATAGGTCCCAAGGTCCTACAGTGTTTTTTGCGGTTTATAATTTCAAAATGGCCGCCATTTCCAAGATGGCCGCCAAAAATGGCGAAAAATGTAAACATTGTCCAATTTCAACGAAACTTGGTATACAGGGTATAACGGTGATGGCGACTGATGGCGCATTGTCGGAATTTCTGTAATGGCCGCCATTTTCAAGATGGCCGCCGAAAATCGCGAAAAATGTAAACATTGTCCAATTTCAATGAAACTTGGTATACAGGGTATAAGGGTGATGGCAACTGACGGCGCATTGTCGGAAGTTTTGTAATGGCCGCCATTTTCAAGATGGCGGCCGAAAATGGCGAAAAATGTAAACATTGTCCGATTTCAACGAATCTTGGTATACAGGGTATATAGGTGATGGGGACTGACGGCGCATTGTCGGAATTTTTGTAATGGCCGCCATTTTCAAGATGGCCCCCGAAAATGGTGAAAAATGTAAACATTGTCCGATTTCAATGAAACTTGGTATACAGGGTATAAGGGTGATGGCGACTGACGGCGCATTGTCTGAATAGGATGTGATATTTTCCAGATTTTTTTCATGTCCCATTTCTTGTTGTAAATATAGATATTTTATAAAGTTAGGGTTGAATGACTGAATAGGATGTGATATTTTCCCCAGATTTTTTTCATGTCCCATTTCTTGTTGTAAATATAGATATTTTATAAAACTTAATAGGATGTGATATTTTTTCCCAGATTTTTTTCATGTCCCATTTCCTGTTGTAAATATAGATATTTTATAAAACTGAATAGGATGTGATATTTTCTAGATTTTTTCATGTCCCATTTCTTGTTGTAAATATAGATATTTTATAAAGTTAGGTTTGAATGACTGAATATGATGTGATATTTTCCCCAGATTTTTTTCATGTCCCATTTCTTGTTGTAATGTGATATTTTTTCCCAGATTTTTTTCATGTCCCATTTCATGTTGTAAATATAGATATTCTATTAAACTGAATAGGATGTGATATTTTTCCCAGATTTTTTTCATGTCCCATTTCTTGTTGTAAATATAGATATTTTATAAAGTTAGCTTTGAATGACTGAATAGGATGTGATATTTTCCCCCAGATTTTTTTCATGTCCCATTTCGTGCTGTAAATATAGATATTCTATTAAACTGAATAGGATGTGATATTTTTCCCCAGATTTTTTTCATGTCCCATTTCGTGTTGTAAATATAGATATTCTATTAAACTGAGTAGGATGTGATATTTTTCCCCAGATTTTTTTCATGTCCCATTTAGTGTTGTAAATATAGATATTTTATAAAACTGAATAGGATGTGATATTTTTCCCAGATTTTTTTCATGTCCCATTTCTTGTTGTAAATATAGATATTTTATAAAGTTAAGTTTGAATGACTTAATGGGATGTGATATTTTTCAGAATGTTTTTTCATGTCCCATTTTTTGTTGTAAATTGATATTTTATAAAGTTAGGTTTAAATGACTCAATAGGATGTGATATTTTTCAGCTTTTTTTCCATGTGCTATTTCTTGTTGTTAATGTAGGTATTTTTTAAAGTTAAGTTTGAATGACTGAATAGGATGTGATATTTTTTCATGTCCAATTTCTTGTTGTAAATTGACATTATAATAGGTTAGGATTGAAAGACTTGGTAAGACATGGTATTTTTCATGGCCCATTTTCTGTTGTTGATTTCAACAGATTGGGTTTAAATTTTGATTTTATTTTCATATCTGAACAGCTATTCATGCTTTCATTGTACAAAGTTTCATGAAGATACTAGTTGTTTATTGTGCTCAGATTGTGCTAAGTTTCATGAAGATTTTAACAGCTATATTTCGGAAGTTGTACAAAATTTCATAAAGATTTGATCATCATCATGATCATGTAAAACTGTATCTATATCTCAGTAACTTTTCATTGAATGTTGGGGTGGCAGCGACCATTGATAACATTCTTTTTTGGGGATAAATTTATAATACATATGAAAATTCCTTTATACATAGATTTATGTGAATTGTAATGAAATTATCACTTTCATTATAATTAGAGATTTATAGGCATGGCTGTAGGGGAGGTATAAAATCTCTTTGATAAGGATGAAAGCTGTCATTTGCTAGTTAAGGCCAGATAAATACAATACATAACTGCAGCCATTTTCAATCAATATTAAGGGTTTCTTCAACTTGTTGAAGAGAACAGGCATAAAATGGGCACGGGAGGGGACATCTCACGTTTCGCGAAACGTAAATTTTAATTATTATTCTTCTTCTTCTTCTTCTTCTTCTTTCCTTTTTCTTTCCGTTCAATGTTGTCCGCGACGTTTCTCAAAGATGCAATGTCCAATCAATATGAAACTTTGGGAATATGTTAAGGGTGACCTGAAGTTTTGCAAACGACTTTTAAAATTTTCAAAATGGCCACCGTTTCAAAGGTCATTATATAGGACATTGCAATAATTTGAATTTAGGGGGTTTCTGATAAGCTCTAGATAGTGGCAATGGGGGTTTGTTTGGGAGACATCTTGTGACTCGCTGGCGATCACAATCATACCTAGTTATTATTATTATTATTATTATTATTATTATTATTATTATTTTTCTTCTTTCCGGGCGCGTTTTTTCAATTTAAACACTTGTGTGCACCGTTTCTCATAAACCAATAGACGGAATCGCTTGATGTCATACGACTTGCTAGGCCCATATTCCTAGATGCGCCTCCCAAAAAAAAATTTTCAATCTGTGGGAGGGAACATATATTTTGGGGGTCTCAAAAGGGGTTGGGGTTTTGCAAAATTTTACTATAGAAGTCTATGGGAAAAGTGATATAACTTGATCATTTGTGATCTTAACTTGGAAATACTACCTGTTACCTTGGATATTTAAGTTTTTATACCCCGCCACACGAAGTGGCGAGGTATTATGTTATACCCTCCATTTCGTTGTCTTAGGGGGGGTCATGCCCCACCCCCTCAAATAACAAAATACTTAATATTTTGAAAACCATTGTGATCCCCACCCTATAACCATATATATTATTACTCCTTATGATAAGAAAAATCATTTGGTACCATAGGGGGGTCTGAGGGGGGGGTCATGCCCCACCCCCTCAAATGATAAAATACTAAATATTCTGAAAACCATTGAGATCCCCACCCTATAACCATATATTATTACTCCTTATGATAAGACGAATCATTTGGTACCATAGGGGGTCTGGGGGGGGGGGGGTCATGCCCCACCCCCTTAAATGACAAAATACTTATTATTCTGAAAACCATTGAGATCCCCACCCTATAACAATATATATTATTACTCCTTATGATAAGACGAATCATTTGGTACCATAGGGGGTCTGAGGGGGGGGTCATGCCCCACCCCCTTAAATGGCTAAAGGGGAGGTGGAGGCCATTGCACCTTCAGTAATAAAATATTTTGATAAAACATCTGTTAATCATGTTAATACCAATTACAACATATAAAACTGCAGATATTGAATACCATATATCAAACATTTTGCATATACTCAATCTCTTTGTACACTTGCCCAGTATTTCAAACACTAGGAATTCCAAAAATACCCTGAAAGAGAAAGAGCTTCGTTTGGGAGACATTCGAAACTGCATCCAGTTTCAATTATACCTTGTTTTAATTGTGTTTAAAAATCATAAATCATTGAAATGAATATTCTGATATTGAAACAGTTTTCCTTCTTAGTTCTTGAAAAATTACACATAGATGATGTGCAATTGAATTTCGATCTAATATGGTACAAAATTGCTATGTTTATTTCTATTAAATCTAAACCAACAGTTTTCTTTCCACATTGTACATCAAATTTAAGGCGTTGATTTGATCTGAGATACTGCAGACTCAGACCAAGAGCCGGATACGTGTCTAGATAGCCGGAAAGTTAACAAGATACATGTTATCTTAGTAATACTTAGCCTTTGTATTCTAGTTAACAAAGTGGTGTTTCAACTGAATAATTTGTGGAGGTCTTGCTTTAAAACGATTTCAAAAGAACAGTTAGAAAACTAGTATAAGTCGAACCTTTTTGTTCAAATTAGTTTTTGTCTTAACTTGGACAACCTTGGTGTTTTAAGAGTTAAGAACTTGTATTAGATCGGTTTGGATGCGAGAAAATACATTTAAACAAAAGTCAGTTACACTGAAGGTGCATGCGGTATATATCTTGCCTGTTAAAATTATATAAGGCACGTTACCATCAGAGTGTCATGAAATTGTTCCGTCCTTACGTATCATCCGGATTAACAAGAAACGTAATATAAAAAAATAAATGAAAAAAAGTAGATAGTTAAAATAATAAAAAAATATTAAAATTAGATGCCCAGAAGTATAATAGAGCTAGAATCATTGGCGTAGCTTGCCGGCTCTTCTAATGATGCAAAGATCCACTTCCAAAAGGAAATGGAGAAAACATCTTTCAAAGGATTTTACCAATTTTCCCGTTTATATTGCCCTTTTGACATGGTTTATTTGATTCCATTTCCATTGAAACATATATATATAACAAGACCAATTAGATGTATGTACCTGCGTCGCATGCAAATAAGAGAATTTTTAGCAAGTTTATCTACAATAAAACCAGAATAACTGTGCAAAAGTTCAACAAATGATAAATTCGACATTTTTTTCCTCAAATCACCACAGAAAGGGGATGTGCACATCTACAATGTGGTTAGAATAACTTTGCAAAATTGGTGTTTGAGTTTCTGATTACACAAAGTAGGTACTCTTTTCTGTGACGGACGGAGTGACCCGACTCTTACGCCTGCTTCCGCCTTCGGCGACGCAGGTAAAAAGAATACTGTAGCAACAAGACATTGGTCAAATTCCCAAAATCCAAAGCCGGACGAGACGAACTTTTGAGAACACTGATACGGCAAAAACATACAAAATGATTTAAATGCACAGAGCCAACCATGGAGAGTCAGAACAAAACCGCACAAAAACTAAAGCTAGAACTTGCAACGTTCTGTATTTTTTAATTTATGCATTTCATTTCTATACAGCAATGTTATGTACAATATGTAGAAGTGCAACAAGGTTTTAGAAATTTAATTTTCTAAAATTTGGGTCCAAAGGGGTCGGCTTTCAAAAATGTTTGTGATATAAACTTATCCTTCATTATCCAATGTATGCTTTTTTTCTAAAAAGTTAAAAGTATTTTCATACACAATATGTAGATTTTCATAAAGCTTTTTTGCATTTGTTTAATCGTGGCCAAATGAATCCATGTTTAGATTTCGGTAATATAAAACTTTCACATGGGAGAATTTTGAGCAATTAGCATGCCTGAAATCGAGCAGAGTTGGGAATTTATCATATTTATATGACTATTATAAAACTCATCCTTCGCGTTTGGGAAAAAAAACAAGGAAATGTTTTGGATAAGTTCTCTTCCTAGAACATTTTACGGAAATACGAGTTCCGGTGGACAAGTGTTTTGACATCTTCATAGAATGATTGCATGACATCTATAAAAGGGCAATAAGGTTTAGATTTTTCCCAAATAATTGGGGAGGGTCATACGACAGGGATCATTGTTGATTCCAACAGTAGCTTTCTTGTGTTTATTTATTGTTGATCCAGGATGAAGGTATCGATTAATCAGTATACCCTCTTCGGTAGAAAATTCAAAAGAAAAGGATATAGACCTCTAAAAATGTGATTTTCTTATAAAATTGTTACATACCAGTATTGTCACCATTATGTAACCGGTTTCAAAATAAGTGTACTAAACATGACTTGGACTAACTTCTTGCCATATATAAATTTGTTTAATCGTGGCCAAATGAATCCGTTTAGAATTCGGTAATCTAAAACTTTCACATGGGAGAAATTTTGAGCAAGTACCATGCCTGAAATCGAGGAGTGTTGGGAATTTATCATATTTATATGACTATATATGACCTATAAACCCTCTCCTTCGCGTTTGGAAAAAAAACAGAAAACGTTTGGCTTAGCACTCTTGCTAGAACATTTTTACGGGAATACAAGTTCCGGTGGAAAAGGTCAAATGTTAATAATATTTACAAAAGGGTCAGAAAATAGCACTGTTTAAAATGGTTAAAAATTCATGTAACTTTTAACAATTTTAACATTTTCAAAATTATTGAGGTGAAGCAATTGCCCCACCACTTCAATGAAATCATGTTAATGTATATTCATGCGCTCAATGGGCCAGTGAACGGTAATACAAATTGGTTTTTTTTTTTTTTAATAAATAGATATTTGTTAGTAAGTCAGTTATAGTGAATTCTCTTTACTAACATTTTACTTGAATTGTAGGAATATTTCGAAGAAGTTGGGGTGTTTTCGTCTGATTTTTGTGCCATTTTTCAGAATGCAGCCTAATGCATTCCAGGGCTTTTCGAGACATTTATGAATTTATAATAATAAATATCAATTTAAAAGATAATCTACATAACGAAATATCGATTTACACAAATTTACCATTTTGGTGTCTTGTATAAAGGACACGCGGAAGAAAAACCAATTTCTTAGTGTTGAGTGAGCACACATAGTTCCCTTTATGTGACAATAATCCGCCGAGTTTCCTTTATAGCAAAATTCAAATAAAGGCGTTAAAATTTAAGCAAATTATTTAGTGTCGTTTATGAAACTTATAAATATTGAAAACATTAAATGAACAACAATAAGTAAAATACAAGGGGTAAATGGGATTTGTTGTCATATTTTTTGTGCGAATCTTCATGAAGAAATAAATGCCTACCTTAAGTCGCACATATAAATCAATACAGTTTACCGTTGTGAAGATTGACTTAACATGTTCTGCTTGAAAATTCCCACTCTTTTTTAAAATCTGACACTCCTTCCGGGTTATATATTGACTTGTAAATGCCTGGGGATTTTTCATAATACGTGCTAGATAAACATGAATGAATTGCGATTTAATTTGATAATTATACTTAATGAACTCATTAACATGACATATTCCCGATCACCCACAAATGAGTCGCATTTACTTCGATTTAAAAGGGAACATTTCTTAAAACTCACTGAAATCACCGAAGCAGTACGTCCTTCTGCGAATTTAAAATATTATAATTAAAATTTATTCCAAAGTCAAGGATTGAATCACGGAAGACAAACAATGAATTATGTTCCGGTACAAATAAAACATTTTTATTAAGGGTATTATTATAAATTCATATTAGGCGAGACTCCCCATCTTGCCTCATACTCACGTTGTAAAAACGGTAGAAATTTAATTGTAAATTTATATAAAAAAATGTGATCTAAACTCGAACGGGGAAGTACATACAATTTAAATAATGAATTAATTTCGAATTGAAGAGGCAAGGGGAAAATCAACAAAGACGGTACCCACAGATAGGGTGTGAGAACACCGGGAACAAACACAAAAAACCATATATTAAAAAAGAACTCAATCATGTAAGAAATATAACAGCAAGAATATATGTGAATTATATCAGTGGCTCCAGAATAGTAGCACGTTCTACTGCTTTAATTGTGTCTTCTCAGTTTATATATCAAATCTTTTTGGGGGATTTTATGGTATATATCTTTAAAATGTATTTTTCATGTGTTAAAGTGTTTTAATCTGTATGTCTAGTCGACTTTACAAGCTCTCAAACACTGTTTAAATTGTAACATGTATTTTACGGACTTTAAATTAAACTGTTTGAATTTGACTTAAGATTAGAGGCAATTATTTCGTATAATTTCTAAAATATATGCCCTAGCTCATTTAAAAAAACAAAACACACGTGTATCTATATTTACATTTATATTCATTCTTTAAGTGCTAGTTGAGGTCATTAGCCATAAAATTTAAATCTTAATAAAATAATATCAAATCACTGAAGCCACTGACAAACCAATATTATAGAATAGCATCTTATATTTAGCTTGTACTGCCTACATAGAAAACGACAGCTTCGCAATTTGATGAAAACGAGGCAGCGGGAAAAGTAAAACTTCGGTTTCAATTCAGGCAAACTTGACCTTACCAGGTTTTTGGTCCTTATTAGCTCACCTCGACCAAAGGTGAGCAATTGCCATGACTTTGATTATCGAGGTTTGGTGATTTAATTGATGACAAGCAAAGTTTCTGCAGTCTTCTCTGTAGTGTACATCATATGATCAAGTTTCATTTCTTGTGTTCATGAAGTTTTTAAGATTTCCGATATTCATTTCCCTATATTATTTAAGACAAGTGTTTCACACGAGAAGACTGATATATCAAAACCTTAAACTATGGCAAGCCGTTTTACTCTTTATTCTAACTTCAAGATAAACTTTATAAGATATCTCATATAATATATAAGATATCTTATATAATATAGTGTTTATAAGATATCTTATATACTTTATAAGATATCTTTTAAAGTTTATAAGATATCTTTTAGAGTTTATAAGATATCTTATAAAGTATATAAGATATCTTATAAAGTTTATAAGATATCTTATAAAGAAAATTATATGAGATATCTTATAAATTATATAAGATATCTCATAAATTATATAAGATATCTCATAAATTATATAAGATATCCCATATAATATATAAGATATCTTATAAAGTTTATAAGATATCTCATATAATTTTCTTGCCATATTAAACACTCACAACAGACCGATATCAAGTAATGACAAAAGCTTACATATGTCATTGTAGGGTGGTCAGGAAATAAAACTATCCCAAGACTTTTATTCAAAAGTATTGTGGATGTTAAATGTGTATTCGAAGGAACTTTAGGTTTCTATCCTTCATCTATTCTATTTCTTTTGTTTTCTTTTATTTTCGCCTGAATAAAGTGGAATCAAGTGCTTCCATGCCTATGCGCTGCTAAGCCACACCCTTCCAAATTGTGTCCGGCATCTCAGACTTCCTTCAACATGGCTGTCGTAACTAAACATAGAAACTAGATGCTCTCAGGAGCCTGTATTGTTCACCTGGATTTAACTTATCCACTTTGAGCAGGAATAAAAAAAATATAAGTGTAGCAGTCATCTTGGGTCATATGTTAAACTAAACTCGGCTGTAGTGACCATCTTAGTTGACAGTCGGGGTCTTCAAACACATTCCTGAAAGAGGACCATGTAA
Source organism: Mytilisepta virgata (assembly GCA_028015205.1). NCBI lineage: Eukaryota > Metazoa > Mollusca > Bivalvia > Mytilida > Mytilidae > Mytilisepta > Mytilisepta virgata. The sequence continues at coordinate 43,103,544 of CM051516.1, forward strand.
GCACCACTGCTGTCAAGTCTGGTTTCAAATGGCCAAGTGATGTATAATAAGACATGAAGATTTGCAAATGAATTTTCCCATGGGGTCCTATGTTAAACTAAGTTCGGCTGTGACGGCCATGTGAAAATTTATTTAAAAATCTTCTTGTCTGAAACCACTGAGCCAATTGCAACCAACCTTCGCAGCAAAGCCCCCTAGATGGTCCTTATCCAGACATGTGTCAAATAAACCGCACTGTATGGTCATCATAGCCGAACTGAATTTTACATAGGACCCTCTCGGAAATATTTTTAAAAAATCTTCGTCTGAAACCATTGAGCCAATTGGAACCAGACTTGACAGCAATGATCCTCTTTCAGAATTGTCTTTTGAACCGAACTTTCATCCAGCTGAACTTGGTTTAACATAGGACCCTTTGTGAAAATTCTTTAAAATATCTTCGTCTGAAACGGCTTGGCCAATTGGAAAGAGATATGGCAGCAATGGTCCTTAGATGCTTAGACTGTCGTTAAATGTTCATCTTTCATCTAGTCTGAAACTACTTCGCAAAAGGGAGTCAAAACTTGGCAGCAATGATATTTATCCTATTAACCATTAAGACAGTCAACTGATGTGGCCAACAATGTATAAATTCACTTCATGTGAAACTTGATCCAGTTTTAACAAATCTTGGCAGCAGTGATATTTATATGTACATCATCCAATATAAAAAAATGTCCATTGATCTCACTCAGCAACCAAGTAGCCTTTCAGTAACCGTTTTTATAGCTGTTGATTGGCAACTGAATCCAGGTGAGTGATACAGGCTCCAAGGAGCCTCTAGTTTATTCTATTGCTGACAATTTTTTTATGATTTTAGCATTCCAGTGTTTTGGTCACAAACATTCTTGATAAAGGTCGAAACCTATCAGATCTATCTCAGATATGTGACTGTACAGGCCCTCCACACAGACCCCAAAAGGCCATTTTTGTCCTGTTAATAAAGATATCTTTGTTGATGCACACAAACAAGCAATTAGGTCTATTGTGAAATCTGTGACGAAGAAGTGCTTATTGGTGAAAATGGTCTTTTTGGAGGGGATAGGTATCTGCTGCTGTGCTGCTTACCATTAGATTCAGGTTCAGTTTACAGTGTTAAAAATGCAAAGAATCAAAGTATTTTCTTGCCCAAATATGATGACCCAACCTCAAATTCTGTGACATCTATGCCTCTATATCCATAAAAATGCTAAAAAGGTCAATTTTTGCAGTCATTGATTTTCATGATATGACAATGAACTGGAAGTATGTTCCCAAAAGTCCCTTTGACCTCTCAATATTTACAAATATGACCTAGAGTATATGCATGCAGGATTTCAGTCCAACATTACTGATACTTTTGTCCTAGACCCAGTTCAAAAATCCAATTTAACCCAAAAGACAGAAGAATTGGCAATTGATGAGGGGGGTCTTTGGATGAGGCAAGCTAAAATGCCAGTTTAAAATCAACCTCTTATACCTCTATACAGGTCCTTGTAAATTGTTAAATTTTTGTTAAACTGGATGGAAATAAACAAACAATCATCTTAAGACTAAATCTTTCAAAAGAATTACCAGGAAATTTATTATACTATTTGTTTATAAATACAACAAACAATAAAATAATCAGCAGATCTATAATGTTTTTTTGTTTGTTAAATAAGCCAAATTTCAAAAAATATATTTAATTGATAGAAAATCCTATTCAATTTGTCTGTTCATACAGAACCAAATTCCTTCATCCAGTTCAGATATTTCTCTAAATCTTGTTGAGACACACTTTTATTGACTTTTGTAATAGCCATTTCAAAATCTTCCATATTAGGTGGAATTTCTAATTCTTCTTTCGGAATATTTCTGACTTCTTCAGGTGTCAAACCACTTATTCTTCTTCTGAACGACATCATGGCAGCATCTCTATAATAAGAAATAGAATATTAATCAAATGATAAGATAAAAATCCAAAGATATAATTAGTCCCATGTTCAGGGTGAGCAACACCCTTAGCACGTTAAAAGACTCCTCTGTAGATGTCGAAAAAGAGAAGGCTAAAATGCTGCTAGAGGGGCCGCACTTGCACCCGAGGGAGATTAGTATAAGTTGGTATAACTTGTTTCCCAATCCACTATAAATAAATAAGTTTAAACAAATTTATCCATGTATCAATAAATGAAATATGTGGGGTGGAAATTTATCAGGCACTAACTGATACTTTAATGGAAGGTACCCCTGGTAACACAAAAAAAGTGAATAATGCATGTATTGCAGTTCTTAATCTTGATATTCCTTGTAAGGTCTTCAACACTAAGCCAAAAGCCAAGACCCTACAGCAAGAAGTAGAAGCCTTTTGGTTTTGGCAATATGTTTTTAATATATCTAATACACTTCCTGCAAAACTGAACTATGCAAAATCTTTAAAGTCAATAATCTTTGAACACCCAGTGTAATGGTAAATTAAATTCAATATGAAATATCACTGTGCTGCTATAACACACTCCAGTTATACTGATATAATCATATAAATTGCAAAATTTTCCAAGCCAATGGTGCATGATGGGTAGAATACAAATTCTCAATTAGTACAAAATGCAATGATTCTAATGGTATTGGTACCAAATACAATGTAGTTACCTAAATAAATTCTGTTAAACTGACCTAATCACAATTTATCAAATTCTGACTATGCAAGAAATTTGGTCAATGATCTATTTATTAGGATACACTGCTTACTTGACAGTAAAATATCTATCATTTATCATATATGGTTCCTATAAAACCTTAACAAATCGCAAACTTAAGCAAGCACAATCTTCTGAGAAAAGGGACTAAATAATCTCCATGGAAATGAGATTTACCAATTCTAATGGAACAGTATATATATTATCACTGTTTCTTGACTGATGACAGATGTTATTGCTTAACTTACAATCTCACACATCTTAATGCAAAATTTCAAAATCAATTAAGCATGTTTGAGGAGACAGGCTTAAAATATCTCCATTGAAACGAGAGAAACTATCCTATTTCAGAAAGATCGGTCTTCAATTGGTTGACTTTTGATATCTGCAACTGATTATCTATTACCATTGGTTGATGTCAACCAACAGACTATCCATTATAATCGGTTGTATATTTGTTTTTCATCCAATATTTTAAGAGATGCAAAGAACACTAATACAGGTATCATGCTCAATGTGCAAAACGTACAAAAGAAAAAAACAAGGTTTGATAGGTATAGAATATGCATTTGCAAATATGGTTCTAGAGGACATGTCCAAGATATATGCATCTAAGTGTGCTTCAATTTTTTTATAGTACATATATTTATTCACAAACCAAGTATAATTGATTATTAAATATCTAGTTCAATGCCTCAATCAATCACCAGATCTGAGCCTTGAAAATAATACATGTTATTTTATACAACTGAGGTGATAAAAAATACATTTTCTGATAATTTTGAACTTTTCATCTAACATGCAATTTTGTTCAATCACAAACTATATGTATTGACATATACAACCTCAGTCAGACATTTTAACCACCATATGGGTATCTCCTATCACCAAATTCTCCTTTCTTTTTAGAGATACAACTTAAACTGTTCTGATTGCATCTGCCGTGTTGAGAAACCAAAAACATATCCATATGCCGAATGCACTACAGACTTGGTTAATACAACAAAATATCAAATTGAATTCATAATACATGTAATAGGAAAGGACATTCTGAATCATTTTCTGATTAAGATTTTAATCTACCTACCTGCAGACATTAGTTATATCAGCTCCTGAATATCCATCAAGTTTTTCTGCAAGTTTTTCCAGACTGACATCTTTTGCTATTTCTAAACCTTTCAGATTGATCTTTAGTAGTTCTTCTCTTCCAATAGCTATGAATGAATATTTTTGCAATAAAAACATACAATGTCATATATGTTTTACACTACAGATATGAAGTTCTTTCATAAGAACTACAAATCAAAATGATAAAACTTTTCTATGGTTTTCACGATAGATACCCGACTCATAAATATAATATAAACAATCTATTGACAGTTAAGGATATTGAAAAGTTTCTGAGATTGATTTCACTAGTACAAAGAAATGGATATGACAGAGCCCATAAAAAAAGATTAATGGTAATGTTTTTATCCCTGTTTTTTCAAGTTATATCATGGAACAATAGAAATCAACATTTGCATTCAAAGTTATATAGTGTTCTAGCTAGCCTAAAATAGAGTGGAACAGCACACTGTCCCTTTTCCAGTACACCCCTTCCCTTTCACTGCTCCCCTCTGCTCTCTGCATGAAGTATAATATAAAATATATTAAAAACAATTTAAAAAAAATTTAAACAAGACAGAATATACTGAATGTGCTAGAGAGATGAGAGAAAGAAAATCCTTAGAAGTGCATTAAATAATCAAATATATCTTAGAAATTGTCATGATTTTGATCGCTCTTTTTCAACCTGAAATCACATTAACAGTGCCATTTATTCTAAAAATATGCCCCTCCACCCTTAAGTCCTAGCTGGAACATAATAAATGTAAATGTCATACGAGTAGGCAATGGAATGTATATTCTTTTCTCTAATCTTCTACGTAAAGCCTCATCCAAATCCCATGGGAAGTTGGTAGCTGCTAAAACCATCACAATTTTTTGTTCTCCATCTTCTGTTGAACTCCCACCAACACCTATTTAATAATAAAAATAAAGGTTTTTAAAAAAAAACATGGAAAATTAATTCAGATAATTTCAGTGTGAGCACCCTTTCTCACCAAGTACCCAATCTAACCACTTGCCATTTATATACTCAAAAGTTTTCAGAAATTTTTAAAGAAACTTCTGTTTCACTGTGAGGTTGAATATGTGTTGACAGCAAACAACTAGAGGCTCTCAAGAGCCTGTATCGCTCACCTGGATTTAACTTTTCACCTTGAGCAGACCTAAAAATTTAAGTGTTGCAGTCAATTTGGCTGGTTTTTCTATAGGATTCTATGTTAAACTAATTTCAGCTGTGGCAGTCATCTTGGTTTAGTCCAGGTCAACGGATACATTTCTAAAAGAGAACCATCTAAGGACCATTTCTGCTAAGTCTTGTTCCAACTGGCTAAGAGGTTTCAGACTAGAAGATTTTTAAATGAATTTTCCTATAGGGTCCAATATTTAACAAAGGTCGGTGTGGCAGCAATCTTGGTTGACAATCCAGGTGATCGGACAAATTTCTGAAAGAGGACCTCCTAAGGACCAATGCTGCCAAGTCTGGCTCCAATATGTCAAGTGATTTCAGACAAGATTTTTCAATGAATTTTTCCATAGGGCCCTATGTTAAACTAAGTGGCAGCCATCTTGGTTGACAGTCTAGGTCATCGCACAAAATTCTGAAAGAGGACCATCTAAGGACCATTGCTACCATGTCTAATTCTAATTGGCTTAGTAGTTTCAGATGAGAAGATTTTTGAGTGAATTTTCCATAGGGTCCTATGTTAAACTAAGTTCTGCTGTGGTGGCCATCTTGGTTCACAGTCCACGAAATTAGACACATTTCTGAAAAAGGACCTCCTAAGGACTAATGCCGCCAAGTCCTGCTCCAATATGTTAAGTGGTTTCAGACAAGAAGATTTGTCAATGTATTTTCCTATAGGGCCCTATGTTAAACTAAGTTCGGTTGTGGCGGCCATCTTGGTTGACAGTCCGGATCATCACACAAAATTCTGAAAGAGGACCATCTAAGGACCATTGCTACCAAGTCTTATTCTAATTGGCTTAGTGGTTTCAGACGAGAAGATTTTTGAGTGATTTTCCCATAGGGTCCTATGTTAAACTAAGTTCTGCTGTGGCGGCCATCTTGGTTCACAGTCCACGAAATCAGACACATTTCTGAAAAAAGACCTCCTAAGGACCAATGCCGCCATGTCTGGCTCCAATATGTTAAGTGGTTTCAGACAAGAAGATTTTTCAATGAATTTTCCTATAGGGCCCTATGTTAAAATAAGTTCGGCTGTGGCGGCCATCTTGGTTGACAGTCCGGGTCATCGGACACACCTCTGTAAGAGGACCATCTAAGGACCATTGCTGCCAAGTCTGGTTCCAATTGGTCAAGTGGTTTAAGACAAGAAGATTTTTCAATGAATTTTCCCATAGGGCCCTATGTTAAACTAAGTTCGGCTGTGGTGGCCATCTTGGTTAACAGTCCAGGTCATTGGACATATTTCTGAAAGAGAACCTCCTAAGAACTATTACTGCCAACTTTGGTTCCAAATGGACTTGTAGTTTCATATACGAAGATTTTTGAAAGTCACCCCCCTTTTTTTTCTATTTTTAGTAACAGCAGCCAACTCGGTTGGAAGTCGGGGATGCCAGACATAATTTTGGAAGGGGGCCACCCAAGGACCATTCCACCAAAGTTTGGTCTCATTTGGCCCAGTGGTTTGAGAGGAAAAGATCTTTACAGGAAAGTTTACGCTGGATGCCGTCTTTAAAGGGCAAAAACTCCTATAAGGGGTCAATCGACGATTTTGGTCATGTTGACTTATTTGTAGATCTTACTTTGTTGAACATTTTTGCTGTTTACAATTGGTCTTTATCTATAATAATATTCAAGATAATAACCTAATACTGCAAAATTTTCTTAAAATTAACAATTCAGGGGCAATAACCCAACAAAGGGTTGACCGATTCGTCTGAAAATTTCATGACAGGTAGATCTTGACCTGATGAACATTTTTACCCCATGTCAGTTTTGCTCTAATTGCTTTCGTTTTTGAGATATAAGATAAAAACTGCAGTTTACCCCTATGTTCTATTTTTAGCCATGTCGGCCATGTTGGTTGGCAGGCGAGGTCATCGGACACATTTTTTAAACTAGATACCCTAATGATGCTTGTGGCTAAGTTTGGTTGAATTTGGCCCAGTAGTTTCAGAGGAGAAGATTTTTGTAAAAGTTAACAGACGACGACGACGGACGACGGACGACGGACGCCAAGTGATGAGAAAAGCTCACTTGACCTTTCAGGTCAGGTGAGCTAATGAATGAAATTTTAACTGACAGACACAAGTTGACAAAACAAACCTCGGATGGTGATATGGTACTTGCAAAGATTGAATGGCCAGCCAGTAAAGTCAGAACCGCCACACTGACCACTCATATAAACAGTAACTTTTTATGCATATAGTGTTTCAGTGTCCATCCATCAATACTTGGAAAGTTACATAAGACAGTTTTGACTACTGAATCATGCACATTAGGGCCTATGTTATAAGTATTTTTTTCTGAGATATTACCTGTGTAAACTATTACTTTACTGCTTTTCTAAACATCCATTATTATGAAAAATATCTCATCTTTAGGCCACATCAAATTGATTTTTAGTTCTTCGAACTTTGTAAATTTGAAAAGAATCTAGTTCTTGAGGAAAAATAAATATTAAAATTCGCACACTTGTACCTATTTTTCCCATAAAAAATCCAATAACTAAAAACCAGTTTTGGAGTGGCCTTAAAAGAGTTTTATATCATTAAAAAAGTATTTATTCCTCATATAAAGGTAAACATAGAAAAAGTATTAAGTATCAAAAAACTTCTCCACTTCAGATTTTCCTGATGAGTTTCTTCAAATCTAAATTTTCAAGCAATCAGTATTTGAGGACAAATTCTCACAATATTAAATGTTTTATGAAAACTGTGCTTCTTGATGATAGGTAGAGAGAAGGGCAATCCACAAATGAGTGATTATTGTGAATTCAGTTATTTTCGTTGACACCAATTTTCATGAATTTGGTGGGTTTTTTAATTTTGTGGATTTCGAATTAAAAAAAAAATTTGAAATGAAAATCTGGTTATTGATGAATGTGTTTAATATCAGAAGATAAATTAACAATTTACAGTATGACCGATTTCCTTTGAAGTGTAATCAATAATTATTCAACTTATAAATGTATATGACCATTTAGGGCTTAATCAAAACATAAAAATAAAATAAAAATTCATATTTTGTTGGGTTCTTTAATTCAAGGATTGATCTTTTGACGAATGATCAGGTATTTTTACCATTGAAAAGGCCAAACCATAGATAATTCTGTTGTCTATATTTGTAGCTGTGGTCATTGAGATTATACCACCCTTCAGCACCACTGTATAGCCCTTCTGCTCTGCCTCGGGCTGCACAGAAGTGCTTCCTTGTGGTACACTTTCATTGCCCATGGCTATTAATGTAGAAAATTGATCAAGTCCTTGTTAAAAGTTTTTACACTGAGAAATAAAAAACTGTGACATCTTTCAGTCACTCCTACTTCATGCAATTTACACTGAACAACAAGAGGCTCCCAAGAGCCTGAATCGCTCACCTGTAATTCTTTTGTTTAGATCTTGCATCAATGATTATTTTTGCTATTTAATGTATACCGTTGCATTTTTTGCCTTAATACTGAGTTGTACAGGAAAAATATAGAATCCTGAACCCAAATATATCTGGTTACTATGGACATTTCCATCGGTTGCTATGGACTTTTCAATGACCTTGACTCTTAAACCTTTCTTTTTAACTTGTACAGGTAAATCATAGGGTCCTTAATCCAAATATATATGGTTGCCAGGGACTTTTTCATCAGTTTCTATGGACATTTGCAATGACCTTGACCCTTGACCCTTGACCCAACATTTTACTTGTACCATTTAATTTATTTCAAGTTATGCTCTACATGTAAACATCTGTGACAATATGTCAGACCATTATTTTTACTGATAATTACTGTTTACGTGTACATTATCTTTCAAGGGCAAAAACTCCTATAGTCAATTGACAATTTTCATCATGTTCACTTATTTGTAGATCTTACTTTGTTGAAAATTTTTACCATTTACAGTTTGTCTTTATCTATAATAATATTCAAATTAAACCTTAAACTGCAAAATGTCCTTAAAATTAACATTGAGGGGCAATAACCCAAAAATAGGTTTACCGATTCAACTGAAAATTTCATGGCAAGTAGATCTTGATCTCATAAACATTTTTACTTCTTGTCAGTTTTGCTCTAACTGCTTTAGTTTTCGACATATGGGCCAAAAATGCATTTTTCACCCATGTTCTATTTTCAGGCATGGCAGCCATTCTTGATGGACAAGAAAATAAAACAAAGTTTATACTAGATACCCTAAGGAACATCCAGATAAAGTTTGAAAGTATTTGGCCCAGTAATTTCAGAGGAGAAGATTTTTTAAAGTTTTAAAGATGACAAAAAAAAACATGTGAAAAATTGTCTTTATAGGGCAAAAACTCCTATATGGGGTCATTTAACAATTTTGTTGACTTGTATGTAGATCTTACTTTGTTAAACATTTTTGCTGTTTACAGTTAGTATTTATCTATAATAATATTCAAGATAATAACCTTAAACTGCAAAATTTCCTTAAAATTAACAATTCATGGGCAATAACCCAACAAAGAGTTGACCGATTTGTCTGAAAATTTCATGGCAGGTAGATCTTGACCTGTTGAACATTTTACCTCCTATGTCAGTTTTGCTCTAAATGCTTTAGTTTTTGAGATATAAGCCAAAAACTGCAGTTTACCCTTTTGTTCTATTTTAAGCAAAGGCAGCCATGTTTGTTGATGGATCAAATCCCTGGATACAATTTTTAAACAAAATACCATAAGAAACATCCAGGTAAATTTTTAAAGTATTTGGAACAGCAGTTTCAGAGAAGAAGATTTTTTAAATAGTTTACAACGACTGATGCCAAGGGATGGCATAAGCAGCAGCTCACATGGACCTGTGGGCCAGGTGAGCTAAAAAGGATATTATACAAATATTAGATAAAAGGCAGTATAGTTTAATTCAATAAAGCATGCTTAGATTGTTCTGAAATAGAGCATTACTATGACGCTGCAGTGAATACCAGTACATGTAGTAACAACAACTTCCTATAGATTTTCATTCATAAATGATGTTTACCATGTAAATGAAATCAATCATCATGCTTTACGATCCAATATGCAGCATTTGTCAAAATGCAATATATATATTACTGACATGAAAACAAAGTGTCAATACATTAAGGACAGTTATATCTTTCTCTTCCAAAAGTTTATATTTAACATACTGGAAAACTATGTAAAACATCTATGAGAATAACGCTTTATGCAAACCTACCTTCGTACATTCCTAAAGATAATATAATATTACAAGTAAGTGAAATCTCACTTTTCAATAATGTGGATGCAGTTTTATTTGTGAATATTACATTTAATGATTTACTTATTTTAACTGAGTGGATCTTAACAATACATTTGTATATGTATTGTAGTACTATAGGAAAACTGTGAGTTTCAAATAAGATAAGGTACATGTAGGTCCCCTTTAAAAAAAAAAAACATTATGACATGATGCACAAAAATACAAATACATACATAACACACACATGCAAAAGTAATATCTTTCTTAAACATGAAGTGTCAAACTGTCAATAGTACATGTAAAACTAGAGGCTCTCAAGAGCCTGTATTGCTCACCTGGATTTAACTTGTCCACCTTCAGCAAGACTGAAAATTTATCTTGGCTGGTACAATGTTAAACAAAGTTAGGTTCTGGTGGCCTTTTTAGTTGACATTCAAGGTTATCAAACACAATTCTGAAAGAGGACCATTGCTGGCATAAGTTTGGTTCCAAATGGCCAATTTTAAGGGTCCTATGTTAAACTTGATTCAGCTTTAGTGGCCTTCCTGATTGACAGGCCATGTCAACGGACACATTTATGAAAATGGACCATCTAATTACCATTGCTGCGAAGTATGGTCCCAATTGGCCAAGTGGTTTCAGATAAGATTTTTAAATGAATTTGACATAGGGTCCTATGTTGAACTAGGTTTGGCTGTGGCAGCAATTTTGGTTGACATTTCTGGAAGAGGACCATCTAAGAACCATTGCTGCCAAGGTTGGTCCCAATTGGCTCAGTTGTTTGAGACGAGAAGATTTTTTAATGGATTTTCCCAAAGGGCCCTAAGTTAAACTAAGATTGGCTGTAGCGGCCATCTTGGTTGACATTCTGAGTCATCTGACATAATTCTGGCAGAAGACAATTTAAGGACCATTTCTGCCAAGATTGGTTCCAACTGGCTCTGTAGTTTCAGACATCTAAGGATCATTCCTGCAATATATTGATTCAATTGCTTTTGTAGTTTCAGAAAAGAAGATTTTTTCAATTTCAGCCAATCAGAGTGCTTAATTGACCATGCCAGCTTTTGTTAAGGATTATTTTCTGATCATTCAGGCATAATATTACTTCCATCTGTCAAATGGTTTCTGACAAGAAGGTGTTTGTATTTCCCATAGGATCCTATGTTAAGTATGTCCCATGGTGGCAGTCATCTTGGATTTCAGATAGGCACAAAAAACAAAAAATTTGTAGAGGACCATGCAAGGTTCATTCCTACAATATAACAATTTAATTGCTTTTGTAGTTTCAGAAAAGAAGATTTTTCAAATTTCAGCCAATCAATGTGGATAAATGGCCCTGGCAGCCATGTTTTTAATTTTCAAATCAGCACCAAAAACATGTATTTTGTTAAGGACCATTATCTGATCATTTAGGGATAATATTACTTCCATCTGTCAAACAGTTTCTGACAAGATGTTTGCATGTATTTCCCATAGGATTCTTTTCAATGTGTCCTGTGGAGGCAGCCATATTAGATTTCACATGTTCACAAAAAACATAAAATTTGTAGAGGACCATGTAACGATCATTCCTGCAATATAACAAATCAATTGCTTATGCAGTTGCAGAGAAGAAGATTTTTAAAATTTCAGCCAATCAGAGTGCATAAATGGCCCAGGCAGCCATGTTTTTGAATTTCGGATCAGCAGCAAAAACATCAATTTTGTTAAAGACCATTATCTGATCCTTCAGGCATAATATTACTTCCATCTGTCAGATGGTTTCTGACAAAAAGATGTTTGTATGTATTTCCCATAGGATCCTATGTTAAATGTGTCCTGTGGTGGTGGCCATCTTGGATTTCAGATTGGCACAAAAAACAAAATTTGTAGAGGACCATGTACAGATCATTCCTCCAATATAACAATGCAATTGCATATGTAGTTTCAGAGAAGAAGATTTTTTAAATTTCAGCCAATCAGAGTGTTTAAATGGCCCTGGCAGCCATGTTTTTGAATTTCGGATCGGCACCAAAAACATCCATTTTGTTAAGGACCATTATCTGATCATTCAGGCATAATATTACTTCCATCTGTCAAACGGTTTCTGACAAAAAGATGTTTATATGTATCCCCACCAAGTTTGGTTTCAATTGGCCATGGGGTTTTGGAGAAGCAGATTGAACTGAAGACGACGACAGACCCAAAGTGATGGCAAAAATGGTGGGTTTATATAATACATTTATAACATTTGTTGAGAAATGGACTTATTTGTAAAAATGGGACAAGAACCACTCAAACCAAAAATTGAGGTAAATTTGGATATAGGTATTACAGCTACAGAAAAAAATCCATACTGGTACAAGGTCCGGGGGTTTGGAATAGAGTGGATATTTTCTTATTTTCTACAAAATACAGCATTTCTTATGCATTTGTTTGTAAAACCAGGATACCCTTACTTATAATCATGAGATTAAATTGTATTTAAAATGCATCAAGTTGGAAATGAAATATGACATGTACATACCATCCATTTGGACAAGTAACTCAGATTTTACTCTTCGACTTGCTTCATGTTCCGAGTCTGATCCCCTCTTTGAGCATATAGAATCAATCTCATCTATAAATATTGTGCTTGGTGCATAAAACCTGGCCTGTAAAATTTAAATAAATAAAACAATCTGAGTGTAAAAAATAGTCATAATCAACTAAGTCATTCATAAACTTTGACTAACTAATATTATTGGGATATCTAACAATCTAATATCCAGTTTTTTCCATTGGAAAATCTGGTTAAAAACAAACTAAAACAAAACCCTATAAAGATCTGGCATAGTTTGCACAGGTCATGGAAAGTCTTTTAAATTTCACTTGGTTTTTGAAAGTCATTGAGAAGCAGGTAAAGTGCTTGAAAATCATTGTATTTAAGGTTTTATAATTGAAACTTGCTTGAATTTCATTGTTTTCCCACCAGTCTATGTGAACTTTGAAATTAATATCTTAATTTGCATGTTTGTTATTTTTAAATTGAATTATTCTTCAATGTTATTGATACTGCCACCATTTTGTTGAGGTTATTCCAGATTCACCAATCTCTTCTTCTTGGGTTTATTTAGTGAAATAGTCATCAGTACAAAAAATGTACGTGTTAAACTGTCTCTGTTCAAGATGAGCATTAAAACAATCTTTGAATCTGAAGCATGTCGTATGGAAAAGCAATGAAAAGGTCTTGAAATGTTACGGAAAAGTCATGGAATATGAACTTTAAAGAGTATGAACCATGTCTGAACTGAGAAAAAAATCCAAATACAAAAGTTCTTCCTTTAATTGACATCAACAATTACATGTACCAAATCAGGCTCCCATACCATTGAATCCACTCATATGTAAACTACAAACTCAAAACCAAAGGTTCTATAGCATGGACAAAATGTAATACAACATGTAAATGACGTCTTTATTAACAAGATTGCTAGAATAGACAATGTTCCCCACTGATGGTAGTAATAACAAGACTGAAAGTCGCAAAATTACTGAACTAAATGGTCAAAGACAATGCTGATCTGAACCTTTGACATAAATTTCATTAAAATCTATTGAGACATGTAGACGTGAGAGTACTTAAGTGTGACGGACATACAATTAACAAGTTAAGGAGCTAAAACCCATATTTGCCCATTGTGCAGATTATCCAGAAGAAAGATCTGAGAACAACGCAACAAAAAATATTACATACTGAAGGTTAGAAATATCAGTTGATAGAAAATTGTTAAAAGAGTTATTAGTTGATAGAAAATTGTTAAAAGAATTATTAGTTACACATATAGAAAATGTCAGAAAAGAACTTGGAATATAATGCTGTTCAAAAATGCAGTAAAAATTTAGTTACTACATATTATTGTAATCACAATTACTGTATAGTATTCATGCTCTGGTTATGTATAATTATAGCTCAAAAAGATATGTAAAAAACAACAGTATTTTCTGTCTTGATCTTTCATTCATTGTGAGTCAGATGCAAAGAGCACAAAAAACCCCTAACGTTTTTGGGTTTGTTCAGGAAATTTGTGTCCAGCAGCTTTTCTTTTCTACATGTATATCATAGCAAAAACCAATCAATAACAAGAAATTTTTCATTAAAATGCCAACATCTGATTGAAGGATTTGAAAAGCTTGAGGAAGTTGAGATGTCAATAAATATAAGCCATATTCATGCAGATATTCTATCCTAATCTAGAATTACATTAATATTAACAAATGGTGAATTTATACAATTTGTGGCAAAAAGTTTATAAATAGAAAATATTACTTGAAAGGTAAATGATGGCCTCTAGTCTAGTGCAGATATATGTACTGTATATTAGGCTAAACGTATCAATGAAAACATTATCAAAGCAAAGTGAATGCTATGGATAGCATACTATAGAACAGCAAGGACAGCACAGTGCAACATACCATTTCAAACAGTATTCTGACAAGTTTTTCAGATTCCCCATGGTACTTTGATGTCAATGTGGATGAGGAAACGTTGAAAAAAGTTGTTCCACATTCGGTGGCTACAGCTTTTGCCAACAAGGTTTTACCGGTCCCAGGTGGACCAACCATCAATACACCCTACACCAAGGCAAAAAATATATAATTTAAATACATGTATCTTACCATTTCAAACAAGAGTCTTACTAACTGTTCCGATTCCCCCCTGTATTTTGATGTAAGGGTAGAGGATGAGACATTAAAAAATGTTGTTCCACATTCTGTTGCAACAGCTTTAGCTAACATTGTCTTCCCTGTTCCAGGAGGGCCAACCATCAACACACCCTAGGGACAGAAATTTTCAACTACGTATGTTGAATGCTATTACAATACATAGTGCTCATTTAAAATTTTCTTAAAAATTGTCTGTTCAGTATTTTATCAAGATATATATTTTCCCAATTTAATATGGCTTTTCTACAAATATCATATCATTATCAAATAGAGCATTTCCTTAAAAAAATAGTCTTCTGTGGTTGGCTATATATTTTTAAAGAATCTCTTTTCTTGGATAATGCATTTAGTGTCTCCCTATTAGCTGTTACATGTATAATAAAATCGTTTATTCCACATTTTCAGTAGTTTTACATTTGAACAAAATAAACATTATCATAAGACATTTACCCTCCATGGTCTACGAATGCCTTTAAAGAAGTCAGGAATGACCAGTGGTAATACAACAGCCTCTTGTAGAAGTTTCTTGGCTTCTGTTAAATCTGCAATGTCTGACCTGAAATTTTTTTTTCGAATTTTCTCATTTATATTCATATTAATACTGTTTTCTACTTCCAACACAAATCTTCAGCATTACAACTAAGGATAAAACATACGGTAATTTTGACTGGACTGCAACTGGAGAAATAACTTGACTTATCAGAATTCTTTATGCAAATAAGATTAAGACAATGAGGTTTAACTGTATTTCTAACTTTCTTCTATTTAAATGTAGCAAGGTGGTAACTTTGCTGAAAGATGAAATATATACTGAAAACAACTCAGACTTACCATGGAACATTGGGATTTTTCTGTATGATATCTCTCTCTAATCCTTCAACAAGTCCTTTGTCATATCCAGTTGGGTCAAATTTCTTCTCTCCATCTTCAGCCTATCAATTAATCATTTTAACCATTTAATAATGCAAGCAGAATTCTGCTATAAAGTAAATAAATAAATATCCTGCATTTATGGTAACTGATTGATCCTAAATTTCATTTACAAAGCCTATCCCAAAGTTTATGGCAATTCTTTGTAACCTAAATACCAACTTTTGAAAAAAAAAATAAAATTTCTATTTACCCTCTTTTTAAGAGCATGTTAAAGGGTTTTATATTTTGGCCTTTGTTTGAGTATTGGTATTTTATATCATCTTCTTCATTGTGGAGTTAATTTTTTATTGCCGAAGGAAGCCAAAATAGTTGCAAGAACAAGTCAGTAAAACTAGAAATCATTGTCAAATAAGATCAGAATGAACACATCTCAAAATTTTGAACATGCTGTTGAAAATAAATATCAACCTTTTTCTTTTCTTTGTTATCTCTTCCTCTGTTGTCTCGGTTACGATCATAATTCCCATAAGATGGTCCTGCCTGTCTACCACGATCCTGTGGTCTTGATGGTGCTGCTTTTGGTGGTCCTGGTCGACGAGATGGTTCTACTTTTCTTGGTGCAGGTCTTCCACCACGGATGTTAGGTGAAGGTCTGAAATTATTTCAAACAAAATGAGGTATGTATGTTCCTGGCCAGAGTAATTTTTAACCATAAAGGGCAATATTATGGAGTATGAGTGACACTATATCCCCAAAAAATTATATCCTGTATTTTCTTCACAAACAGACAGGAGATAATTAAAACCACCACTCTATCATCATATTTAAAGTATATTTACATACATGTATTTATGCTAAATGTAGAGACAATTCATGTGCTTTTGTCACCATGTCACATCTACATCATAATTAGTTTTATTGTTCAAAATGCTCTCCTTAATTTAGATCTCTGAAAAATCATTATGTGATTATTATGTACTTAAGAAACTCATAATATTTTTCATGCATATCATTTTATTAAACTATAGAAATTTTTGTGTAATAATTTTTGTCATTTTGAAATTTGAATCTTCTGTACTACACTTTGGGTCATTGTTTGGCTTTCTAGATTGTTGTCCTTAAGCACTAAATCCATGACATGAGTAATTGAAATGTGTGCATCAAATCTGATCATCTCATCAGGTACTATTAATTACTAAAAATAAATATACAACTGTCCTCACCTATACTCCACTGGAGTAGGAGGTGGCCATACATCAGGGTCTCTAGTAGGTTCTTCATGTCTGGCATACTCTCCAAATGGACTACCAAAATCATTTTCTCCTGGGTAAGGTCTCGGATTGTTGGATTTAAAACTAGCAAGGGTTTCATTGATTTCTTTCACTCTGTCATGTTCTTGACTAATAAGATCTCTGGCCTGGACATATAAATGTATTTTCACAACATTTGGAACATAATTTAATACGATGAAGAGGTATCGCCCATAGTGTGATTATATTAAACACTTTTTATCAGTTTTTAACTGGTCAAAAGACAAACATAATACAGATTTTTTAAAGAAATTAAGTACCAGTAGTCATTATTTATTTTATCAGTAATAGTAAATAAATTTGGCAAAAGTCTATCACCTCAGTGATATTTCTAGATGGCCTTATGTTTGACATGTGCACAAAATACATCTTAGCCACACATACACATAGATACATATCTTAGACACATTTCACATTATGAGATTGATACAATGTTAAACAACTTCTTTCCGTATTGTTTTTGTGTGACATAAAAAATAATTTGAAATAATTTTGCATAATGGCACATATATATATAAAACTTTGGTAAATATAGAATATCATAAGTTTTTTCATATCATATCCCATATTAATGCCAAGACACCAATATCACCAGTTTTGTATTGATATCATTTGATTCTATAGTTGTACGGTATGGGTTTCCAAGCCAGATGATATAGATATTATCAATACTGAGAAATGCTTAGTATTATCATACTACTGGTAGCTCGAAATTACTGTTAAACTAGAGGCTTCCAGGAGCCTGTATAGCTCACCTGGATACACCACTCTGCTGGCATAGGATGTAATGTGGACCTGTCAGATAGTTTTTAATGGGGACTATCCAAGAACAATTGTAAATTAGTTTGGTTCCAATTGGTATAGTAGTTTCATAAGAGTCAAATGTTAAATCATGTTCCCTGCTGGCAGCGTTTTTTCAGTTGGAGCATATATGTTGGATACAATTTTTTTAAAGGGGACCACCCAAGGATCATTGTAACCAAGTGTGGTTCCAATTGGTACAGTAGATTCAGAAGAGAACTTAATTGATCTTTGAATACATTTCCCCATGGGGTCCAATGTTAAACTATGTTCCCTGCTGGTGGCCGTCTTGGATCAGGTCTGAACATGTCAGATACAATTTTTAAATTAGACCATCCAGACTATTGTGACCAAGTGTGGTTCAAAGTAGCCCAGCGGTTTCAGAGGAGAAGATATTTGAATACATTTCCCCATTGGGTCCAATGTTAAACTATGTTCCCTGCTAGTATCCATCTTGGATCAGGTGAGTGCCCAATGTTAAACTATGTTCCCCACTGGTGGCCATCTTGGACCAGGTGTGGACATGTCCGATACCATTTTTAAATGGGACCAAAAGACAATTGTTCAGAGAACAATTGCAAGGTCTTTCCCGTGTCAAATTGCAATTAAGGCTATTAAGCATGACTGTTGACCTTCTATTTTGACTTGTATAGTCAAAATATAGGACTGTCACAATGACCTTGACCACTGACCTTCGATTTTGACCTCTACAGCTCTAAAATAGGTCCCTGAACATAAATATATATGGTTGCTAGGTACTTTTACATCGGTTGCTAAGGGCTTTTTCGATGACCTTGACCCCTGACCTTCCATTTTAAACTCTATGGCTCTATAATATGGTCCTGAGCATAAATATATATGATTGCTAGGTACTTTTCCATCAGTTACTAAGGACTTTTCCAATGACCTTCACCATTGAACTTCCATTTTGACCTCTACGGCTCTATAATAGTGTCCTGAGCATAAATATATATGGTTGCTAGGTACTTTTCCATCGGTTACTAAGGACTTTTTCAATGACCTTGACCAATGACCTTCCTTTTTATCTCTACAGCTCTAAAAAAGATTCCTGGACATAAATATATATGGTTGCTAGGTACTTTTCTATCAGTTGCTAAGGACCTTTTCAATGACCTTGACCTTTGACCTTCCATTTTGACCTCTACGGCTCTATAATAGTGTCCTGAGCATAAATATATATGGTTGCTAGGTACTTTTCCATCCGTTGCTAAGAACTTTTTCGATGACCTTGACTCTTGAACTTTCATTTTGATCTCTACGGCTCTATAATATGGTCCTGTGCATAAATATATATGGTTGCTAGGTACTTTTCCATCGGTTGCTAAGGGGTTTTTCAATGACCTTGATCCCTGACTTTTGAACTTGGTACTAAAATGTAGATCTTTTGAAACTGATATCTTTTTGCATTGACGTTTTCTTCATATCTATAATGGTTTTCGAGATTTCGTATAAAATAAACATGAGTCAAGGGCACTAACTCCTATAACTTCAGACCCAATGAGAAAAATTTAGATCTTGACAAGATAAACATTTTCCCAAATATATTTCATCAGCTATTTGTTATGGTTTCTGAGTTATTCTCGTAACAATGTATAAGGTCAAAGGTCAAATGCAACCTTGACCTTTGACCTTGGGGTCATTTTGAAGAATAAGACATCTGATGACTATTGGTGAAAGTCCCAAGTCTCTACGACTAACAGTTTATGAGTTTTGACCATGTACGCATTTCGTGTACTAAAATGTAGATCTTTTGAAACTGATCTTTTTTTGTATTAACATTTTCTTCACATCTATAATGGTTTTCGAGATATAGTATAAAACAAACATGCCTCAAGGGCAGTAACTCCTATATGGAATCATCGTAGAACTTCAGTTCTAATGAGACAAATTTAGATCTTGACAAGATAAACATTTTTCCCAATACATTTCATCAGCTATCTCTTAAGGTTTCTGAGTTATTTCGATAACAAGGTCTGCGGTCAAAGGTCAAGGTCAAAACTGAGATTTGACCTTGACCCCTTTCAATAGCTTATTTGGTTCTATGACCAATAGTGAAAGTCCCATGCCTGTACATGTCATAGTTTTCGAGTAAAATTTTTTAGCAAAAACTGCTTTTCATTAAGGGGACATAACTCTTATTACGACATTTGAAATCCTTTCGGTTTTGTGTCATGAAGGATGCAGTCGATAAACCAAACACTTTTGCAATTTAAACTTAACTTCTATCTCTTATAGTTAATGAAATATAAGGCAAAATATATTAAAATGTTGAAAATTTGACAAAGAAAGGGCAATAACTCCAAGATGAGTATTCTGATCTATAACAAAATTAGAGGGTATGTTGATCTTGACATGTTGAACATTTTTGCAATAAAACTTAACTTCTATCTCTAATACTTTTCAAAATATAAGACAAAATATTTAAAAAATTTGAAAATTTCACAAAAAAAGGGCAATAACTCCAAGATGGGTATTCCAATTAACTTCAAAATTGCAGGGTAGGTAGATCTTGCCGTGTAGATCATTTTTACCTCATGTCAGATTTTCGATATCTGTACTGGTTTTTGAGTTATTAACCAAAAACAGCAATTTACCCCTATGTTCTATATATAGTAACAGTGGCCATGTTGTTTGGTCCTTGGACTCATCGGATACAATTTTGAAACTAGGTTCCCTGGTGATGATTTAGACCAAGTTTGGTTCATATTGGCCCAGCAGTTTCAGAGGAGAAGATTTTTTAAAAAGTTTACGACAGACGACGGACGGACACTGACGGAAGCCAAGTGATGGCAATAGCTCACATGACCCTTCGGGTCAGGTGAGCTAAAAACTGGTAAATTTTCTGATAACTTTTTGTAATTCAAATCAAGAACCCATTGAAATATGTACCCTTTTATAACCTAACTTCTTTAACTATCAGTGTGTAATTTTCATAATGGGGACTAAAGAAACTGAAAAACATATATCCCCATGGATCTGTAGTGAACAGATTTGGACAATCTAATTTCCATGTGATTTGTTTACAGGTATGTATAAGATATGTATATCCAAATATATAAACCTGCATCCACTTTCTCCTTCTATCTGGTTCACTGATTGATGATAGCAATTTCTGTATCTGCTGTAAAACTCCTTGATAATAGACTAGTGATGTATCATAATTCCCAAGCAATGCATTCTCACGGCCAAGCTTTGTGTTTTCATCAATCTCACCAAGCAGTACTGAAGAACTCATTCTTAGATTCTACTAAAACCAATTTTTTTTCTGTAATTAACAGAAACAAACAATAAATTAATAATGTTGGAGAACTGACCCGATTTTATATCAAGAGAAGTTGTCCCTTCTATAAAACAAGTCACACACACTAACAACTAGCCTATTCCATTCTCTAATAAATTAATCAGAACACTGCATTTTATGAAAAATTATCTGTGTTTAAAACACAATTTTAAATTATTATTATTACAATAATATTTCTTTCTACTAAATTTTCTGGGATCCAATATTCAAAATAAACATCACATGCACTATCAATGAGCATTTATACTACATGTACAATTTAGTAAATTAACTGTATGACTATGTGACTGTCACTTGTCCTATATGGCTACCGATAAATGAGTAGTTCTCACCACCACGTTATGCCATAAAACAAGAAAATATTAAATAATGTACACACTTGCTACTACCATATATGAAAATTAATATATGTTTCAATCCTCAGATTTTTTCATTGACTTCCATTATGAAAGTTAAAGGTTTTAATGCCAATTTAAACAAAATCTACATGTACATGATCTTTATAAAGAAAACTCCAAATTTAGATTCTTATAAATCTTAATGATTTTATTTTGTCAAAACAAAGTTTTATCACTTGGTTGGATGATAACTTTGAATTAAATTTTTAACAGTTCCTATTAAAAATGCTGAGGGTATGATTTATTTTCAACTCAGATATGGTTGATTAAATATAACACGGATAAAGAAAAATTATAACTTGGTACTTGGCAAAAACTGGTTGCTTGACTGGAAGCTCACTACACGACATATTTCAGCTGCATTGTCATTAGTTTTGGGTACCAGTTTCACATGTTAATAAAATGCTCCGCTGGGCGCAGCTAGATACGACCGCAGATGTCGAACCCTGAATAGTTGGGGCAATTATGAACACAACATTCAAGCTTTTAAAATTTTTTAATTTACCTATTCAAACCATATCAGTATTATTTGTTTTTATATATAAATCAGAAATAACCAATTTAAAATTTAAAATTGGGCACACATATCAATTTCTTGCTATTGCGCAATACTGTGCAATTGAAAATTTCTTCAAATATTTGACACATAATAGGTTTCTGACACAGAATAACTGAAATCAAAGAACTTAGAATTGGTCATATGAGTTGAATTTATATTCAATTTTTTGCTTCTTGTGCAATACAATATGCTGTGGAGAATTGCCCCCCCCCCCCCAAAAAAAATAATAATTTACCCCTTTTTTTAGCTTTTGTGCAATACACTATGAAGTTGCACATTGACCCCCCCCCCTCCAAAAAAAAAACAAAAAACAATAAAATTTAATGTAACCCCCCCTTTTTTTGCTAAAAAAATTTGAAATTTTCTTTTTAATTTATGAAATATGAAATGAGAAAAAAATTACCCCCTCCCCAATTTCTCATTTACCCCCCCCCCCCCCCCCAAATTTTGTTTTCAACCCCCCCCCCATTTCTTTATACTTTGCAACCATAACAGCCCATTTAAATACACCATAACATATTAAAATAGAAAATGACATCATAGTCATGGAATTTGTTAATAATAAGGTTTTGATAGCAGAGCACACATATCAATTTCTTGCTATTGCACAATACTGTGCAATTGAAAATTTCTTCAAATATTTGACACATAATAGGTTTCTGACACAGAATAACTGAAATAAAGAACTTAGAATTGGTCATATGATTTGAATTTATATTCAATTTTTTGCTTCTTGTGCAATACAATATGCTGTGGAGAATTTCCCCCCCCCCCCCCCCAAAAAAAAAAAATTTACCCCTTTTTTAGCTTTAATTTTGGACCCCGATTTGGACCAACTTGAAAACTGGGCCCATAATAAAAAAAACTAAGTACATGTTTAGATTCAGCATATCAAAGAACCCCAAGAATTCAATTTTTGTTAAAATCAAACTAAGTTTAATTTTGGACACTTTGGACCTTAATGTAGACCAATTTGAAAACAGGACCAAAAATTAAGAATCTAAATGCACGGTTAGATTCGGCATATCAAAGAACCCCAATAAGTCAATTTTCGATGAAATCAAACAAAGTTTAATTTTGGACCCCGATTTGGACCAACTTGAAAACTGGGCCCATAATAAAATCAAAGTGCATAGCACTGGTAGGGTTAGGTTGCTAGCATTTGACTTTTATTTGTACAAACATTGCTGATGATTATTTCAATGCTTTTTGTTTGTACAATGTATTGCAAAATAGGTTTTGGTATTGAATTCTTTTTATTAACAGTATTATTTACAAGGAAATATATCAATTATGAAAGTTAACGAGCTCTGCGGAAAAAGTGTCTATTATATAATAATGTTCCTGTGGGTAGGTGACTGATTTTTTTTTTAAATTGACAGCATATGTATTGCTTTGGTTTCAAAATATACAGTGATTTTTTAAAACGTATATTTTCGCAACACAGTGTATCTGAGCTGAAGGTTCTACTACTCAACTTTACTGCGCATGTCTGTGGAAACAAGTCGTTTCGGCCATACTACCAGTTCGGCCATAGTCGTTTCGGCCATACTACCAGTTCGGCCATAGAATTAAAGTCGATTCGGCCATGGAATATTTATACGGAATCTAACAAATATTTAACAAGTTCTAAGCTCAAAATTTAAGTTTTATTTTATATATATAATAAATATTTGGAAATTAATCATGAAATTTCAGAATATTATTTATTTACTAGATGATTAATGATCAATATAAACCAGCTATTGTAGATCAATCGTAATTAATTGCAAGACAAATAAAATGTAATTATGTTCATTACTTCATGATAATTATCAATTATTTATTCTTTGGTCTGACTATATCCTGCATTTTGTGATTGTTAAGCACACGAAATGGCTGCATATGGGTTATTTTTATCCAAGCTTGACCCAAGCTTACCACAAGATGATGCAATTAAACTTTTCTTGTTATGGAGAAAATTTTAAAACAACAATGAGACCATGAGAAAACTTTTTATATTTGCCGACATGCTTTATATAAAGGATTTGAAAATGTGAATTGTATTCATAAAAAAAAAAAACTTTCCACATTGCCGTTTCCATGTGTATCCAATCTAATTAAAAACCGATCTCTCATCGCTCCCGTTTTCTGATATGTCGCGTGGGAGATCTAACGAAACCCGCTTTGAGGTCACATGTGAGTGACCTCGTAGGTGTGTCATGTTCGACCAATGAAATTGCGGCTTACGTGATCTTGTAAGTTGATTACGAAGAAATCGTCAGTCCCCAGAATTCATAAACTTTTTTGATTGGCTTACTGATAGGAAGTCAACTCATTTGCATGTCATTATAAATTCATACGTTCCAGTTCACTCACATGTGACCTCAAAGCGGATTTCGTTAGATCTCCCACGCGACATATCAGAAAACGGGAGCGATGAGAGATCGGTTTTTTAATTAGATTGATGTGTATCTTGTAGCAAGCCAGTTCGTCCACGCCAGCATGCTCTTGAGTGCGAGTCTTGTTTCCGTTGGCAGCATCGGCTCTTGAGTATAAATTGATTCTTTGCAGAAGTTCAAGATGAGGTATATTGCATATTTTTTTTTATGATTGATATTGTTTGACTGTAGAAATTTTGCTTTGTGTACGCTACAGTTTACAGGTATTGTTAGTAATCAACAACGTGTGGCAGTAGCGTATTATCTCAATCACTTGATTGATCTTTCTTAATGGCTTCATTGCCTATAATTAATTATCAAAACATAACGCTTTTATTTATTGATTCATTCACTTAATAGTTTCAATGTTAAAGTTCACATTTTAGAAAATTAGAAAAGAAGAATTAAAAAAGTGCACATTATTAATAAAATAAATATTTTTTTCAGAACACTTCCAATAATGTAAATTAAATCTATTATATTATACCGCTGGGTTAAATTACAATCACTGTATAATAATTTTGAAGGTTGAACAAATCATATTTCCTGTGAAGTATGTTGTATTAATTCAATTATTACTTTTGTAGGCTGGCACAGACGTTTTAATGGTAAAGCAGCCCGCACCCAACTCCAATTCTACAGAATAGTGCCTGCATTCCAGAAGGAAGCCAAGACTGTCAACATCACCTACAGACTGGTCGGGGAACAGCAACTGACAAGATACCAGCGTGATACTTACAAGAAGATGCAAGGTCGCCTGGAGTCCCTGTGGGGGCAGTATGACAGCAAGTCCATCAGAACATCAGACTTCCTGCGTGCTGTGGGTAACCTTACTCGCCAGCAGTACCAAACCAAGAAGACCTACCAGACTCCGATGACAGTGGTTCCGATTCTGATGCTTAGTGAACATATCTTATATATATAATTATAGTGCAACTCACCTGTTATAGCGCTTTTTTTAAATTGTTGTTAATTATGTATTTGCTTGTTATCAACCTGATGATATAAATATATAAAGAGAATAAATAAAGTTGAAAACAATGATTGTGAGTGTTTCAAAACTTTTTCTTCCCTACCAAGAATACCTCTCGTAAGAAACAACGATGCTATTAAGTATATATTTCATTATAAAAAGTATGGCCGAAACGACTATGGCCGAATCGGTCTATGGACGAAACGGTATATGGACGAACTGGTTTATGGCCGAAACGTCTCGAAAGCCATGTCTGTACATAAATATGCACTAATCAATCAAAGAAAGCACGAGTCGGCTAACGTTTCTTGAATTATCACTCTAAATTGAATTTTTTTAAAAAGTCAAACGCATAATAATGATTTGATGAATTAAAATAAACAGAAATCAAAGGTCTTCAAGTTATTAAGGTTATATAAAAAGACAAAGTTTGGACAATTGTAGAAGGGGGTCATTTCTATTTACACTACATTGCGCATGTGCAGGTAGATCAGAACGTAAACATTCAAGCTTTCAATTAAAATAAACCCATTATACCTTCGATAATACAGTTTTCTAAATTAATGATAAACACAGTGTTTTTCAATCTTAATGTGCAAGTTGTCGGAATTTCAAATAACCTGTATGCAATTCTATCACTGACCAACAGGTTTGACAAAATGAAGTCACGATGATCAGGTCAAAAGGTTAATCAAATACACAAAAAGAACGTAAACATTCAAGCTTTCAATTAAAATAAACCCATTATACCTTCGATAATACCGTCAGAATTACAAGAAGAATAAGCAAATAATGTGCAAAATATGTTCTGTATAAGTTAACAATCACGTTCACAACAAAAATGGAACTTACCTTTGAAATCTTTTGAAAATAAACCTGATTGTAATCCTTCCCAAAATATCCGTGCAAAATCCTTACGCCGATAGCATTGTACACTTTAAAAGGTGCGAATACTTTACACGGCTTTCAAAACAAAAAGGAAATGGTCAATAAAACACACATCTTTTATTAAATAACTGGACAATTACACTTCTCGGTGTGTTTCAGTTACATTTCTATTAAAAAACAACTGCACCAGCAACAACAAATATTAGGACTATTTTACCGCGGAATGTTTATTTTCTTATATGATATTCCAATATAAACATAGTCGTAATTCGAAAAATATGGAGGTTGCTTTGCGCATGTGTCATCTCAAAATCGAGATAAAAAGCTGCTTAACTAGCCTTGCTTAAGCTTCAATCCTAGATAAGCTTGCATATTTACTCATAAAAACATAGTTTCAAAAACTTCTGGTCCAACTTTTTCCACAAAACACCAGATTTCCAAAGTTTCCTTCATTGTCTAACCAAACGACCGACGGCATAAGGGTTTTGGTTGCTTAGCAACCTAACCCTAAAAACTAAGTACATGTTTAGATTCAGCATATCAAAGAACCCCAAGAATTCAATTTTTGTTAAAATCAAACTAAGTTTAATTTTGGACCCTTTGGACCTTAATGTAGACCAATTTGAAAACGGGACCAAAAATTAAGAATCTAAATGCACAGTTAGATTCAGCATATCAAAGAACCCCAATACTTCAATTTTTGATGAAATCAAACAAAGTTTAATTTTGGACCCCGATTTTGACCAACTTGAAAACTGGGCCCATAATAAAAAACTAAGTACATGTTTAGATTCAGCATATGAAAGAACCCCAAGAATTCAATTTTTGTTAAAATCAAACTAAGTTTAATTTTGGACCCTTTGGACCTTAATGTAGACCAATTTGAAAACGGGACCAAAAATTAAGAATCTAAAGGCACGGTTAGATTCGGCATATCAAAGAACCCCAATAGTTCAATTTTCGATGAAATCAAACAAAGTTTAATTTTGGACCCTTTTGGCCCCAAATTCCTAAACTGTTGGGACCAAAACTCCAAAAATCAATCCCAACCTTCCTTTTGTGGTCATAAACCTGGTGTTTAAATTTTATAGATTTCTATTTACTTATACTAGAGTTATTGTGCGAAAACCAAGAAAAATGCTTATTGGGCCCTTTTTTGGCCCCTGATTCTTAAACTGTTGGGACCAAAACTCCCAAAATCAATCCCAACCTTCCTTTTGTGGTCATAAACCTTGTGTTTAAATTTCATAGATTTCTATTAACTTATACTAAAGTTATAGTGCGAAAACCAAATGTCTTCGGACGACGACGCAGACGACGCCAACGTCATACCAATATACGACCGCAAAAATTTTGCGGTCGTATAAAAATTCCAACATGGCAATTTCTTTCAATTTATTTATTACAGCTTTGAACAGCAAACATAAAAACATTACACTTTGCTCGCTTTCCAGGTTGCACCTGTTTTATATTATTTATGTAATCACCAGAACCACAATCTTTGAAAACACGAATTCTGAAGACAACACTTTATGACAAATGTGATGACTTCGACTTTCCTATTGTTAACTTTCCCTTCTTGAGTAGCAATATACCAGCATTGCCTGCATATGGCGTCTACGTTTCTCAGCTTATCCGATATTCAAGGGCATGCTCGAGTTACCATCACTTTCGACAAAAAGGATTACTGCTGTCACATAAGCTTCTTAACCAGGGTTTAATCAGGGATAAGATGATGTCATTACTTAGGAAATTTTACGGTCGTCATCATGAATTGATTGACCGTTGCACTGTTCTAATCTCCTGTACATGTAATGGGCCGAAGCTTACTTGAGTCAAAAACAGGTCACGTCATTTTGATGACAAAAGAAAATCGCAAAGCAGTCGGAAACATAAAAAAAGCACAGAAATGACTGACAGGTAAATCTAGGAACTTTTAAACATTGGAAAGGACATTCTTTTTAAATTACAGTATTTACATGAATGAAAAATAGGCAGTAGAAACGGTCAGCAGTGAAAATTGCTATAAGGTCGAAAACCGGTCACACAAGGTAACTCGGGTCGTGTTTGATTTCAACAGATCCAGATACAGTTTCGTAATCCGGTTTTTCGAAAAATTAAATCCGATAGATCCTGCTACTGGGCAGGTTTCTTGAATCCGGGACAATCCGGTTTTGGTTTCGTGAAAAAAAACGTATATGTTTTTAAAACACGGCCATGAATGAATCATAACCAACATTTGTAAATAACATGTCATATCAAAGTAGGCCACACAACAATCGTAAATTCTTCACAATTCTAATGTATGTGGATTATTAAGTATATTTCTTCGTTTAATATTTTCAAGGACGTATAACTAACATATAATATACGTCCTTGGTATTTTCTAAATATCTTTTTGAAACATCAACACCCTACCTCTTCAATCGCAACCTGAAAACTATTTAAATTCAGGGGAGACGTTCCCCTTGCCGGAAATAACAAAAGGTTTGTAAAAACGGAACCAATAGTTTCTCAAGCTCCGGACAGGATCGAATTTGAAATAAAAACGCAGGACCAGGATTTTGGCAAAATAAAAAGCCAGGATCACTTTAGATGTGAAAAAAATGTAGGACCTGTGTCAATCAGGACATTTTTAGGTTTAGGTGAAAATAAAACTTTTGGCCTTGATAGCTCGGCCAAAAAAATAGACCGGATCAAACATTAATAGAGCGACAGACTATCCGACCTGCAACTATGAGAGCCTTAGCTAGATTTACAGTTAAAACGAACGCATTCTGACCCTGCTATCTAAATACCGTTCAATCTAATTTAGCCCTAATTGTTTGTATATAGAGTTTCAGGAGAGATGGGGGGGGGGGGGTACCCATAAACCCGGTTTAACCCAACAACTGTTCAGTGTCTGTACCATAGACATATAAAACAATATATGTCTCTGTTTGTACCAAGTCAGACTGCCCCGACTCTGTTGTGTTCATGTTTGTGTTTTGTACTCTTTTATGTTAATTTTTGTACGGAGTTCTGTCAGTTGGGTTGCTGTAATTGATTGGTATGTCATAATTGACTTTTCCTGTTATTCTTTTTTTTTTGTTTAGTAGATCTAATTGCTGGGACTATTATAACTTAGTTATAATATTCCAGGTAATTGCTACAAAATTTCAAGTATACTATTACTTCATCTCAGGAACTGTATATGATCCCTGTTCAACTCCAGCATTTCATAAGCAGAAAAAGGGAAGACAAACAGAAAGATTAAGTTTCTTCAATGATAATGACGGATAATTTATCTTTCAGATATCGGCTCAAATAAATACAAAATTTTATTCGTGGATTTAAATAATAAATTCAAATAAGTAAACTTTACTCGAGCGGTTGGGGTATGAATAAGGAATTTGAATGAGATAGGCTAAAAATGTGGTGTAAAATTTCACCTGAAAGCACATATCATCAGTTTGAAAAGTAAATAATAAAACTGCCCGAAAAAAAGGCACCTCCTGCCTCATGAATGCCCAATACTGGGTTGCAAAAATTATACTCATCGAGCAGTTGTTATAAAGATCAATAATTAAGAGACATTATTTAAAGTCGTTATTTTTTTTTAAAGAAAAACATACAAGGTTTTTGTGGTAAAAAAAAATTATCATTAGTGCGCTCCGACGTCTCACGACTCCAAGCGAATTTTAAATCTTAGAGGAACTCGGACTAATGAATACCGCTAATATTTCACAGCTTATATACAAACTGTCATGATTGAAATATACAGACGATAATTTTGAATGTAAATGGTTAGATAATTTGAAAAATATTTTAGATAGTACAGGTTACTCAAATTTATGGTTGTACCATCTTGTGCAGTCCGCAGGAAGACATATCACCCCATTCGAACACATTATACTGACTCCGAGCGGACCAGTCGATCTTTGTTCTTACTCTTGTCGGAGAAGCAGCAATTACCAATTTTAATGTCTATGGTTTGACCCGGTCGGGGGTCGAACCCGCGACCTCCCGCACTCGGGGCGAGCACGCTACCACGAGACCACCGAGGCGGTAAAATTTGCGACGAATTCCATTATATAGTGTAATGTATTAAACGAAGATAGAAAGTCACATACAACATATTTTACCTTAGACCAAACACTTTAAAATTTGGACAGCTTTTCACTAGTTCTTAACAATCTTTATTACGAAAATTAATTTCATTTAGAAGAATTATAAAACCAAAGTCAGTTCTCCAGATTAGACAGATAAAACACATCGTTCTTTTGTCTTTTTATCGCAATGTTTATGTATTATGATTAAATAACCTACAGATAACATCACGCCATATATTATATTTGATTGTTATTTCATTATGTTTTCTCTGTAACTTTATATTTACAATGTTTATGACAAATAAAGATATATATATATACAAGATCGAAGATCACTTGCAAAGTTTCCACTGCATAAAAAAATAAAGACAGTGATCAGGAACTCTATATGAAGTATTATATGATCCCTGCAGTGACACATTAGTTTCTGAACCACAAACAATGCCTTACTATTAAAGATATTACTAGAGGTTCATATTGAGCTGTTGTAAGGTTTTACTACGATTGGGACCTTTCTGTATGCCGAAAATTTCGCATTATCTAACATTTATACCATTGATTCATATTCTTAATCGTAAGGTGTGCCGAAAGAAATTGGTCCATAGAAAATATCTGTATCTTTTTTTTGGGGGGGGGAGGAAAAAAATCACATCTTTTGAAAAACCACTTTGGTTCCGAATTGAAGCAAATTCTTCTTACCCATATGACTGGACAAACATCGCTAATAATTGCTATAACGTTCTGCTGTATACAGAAGATATTTCGAAGTTTGGTGCTAAAACGATCGAGATAACAGTAACATTCCGATACCATCAACATACGGGGTTCAGAGTACAGTATTCCAGGCTTGTCTTTATGTTTTGAATTTTATATTTATAATTTTATAAATAAAAATAATTAAGATCCAGAAGTTAGATTTATATATAAATGTATATGTATATTTCATTTCAATTCAAACATAAAACCGATTGGGTTATACCAATACAAATACATCACTTCACAAATGAAAACAAATACTTGATACAAAAACAGTTTACAGCCTCCCTTCCTCAGTTCTAACGACTGAAATATAAAAGAAACCATTGTTTTTATATCCTGTGATCGTGGATTTAAAATTAGTTTTAATTTTTCATCTGTATTCGTAAAGTTAAAATTAGGATTTTTCTCGAAATATTTTAGAAAAGATTTTCTCAATTCAAAATTTATCGGACAATCAAAGAAAAAAAGAAATTTTTACACATAGGCAAAATTGAATTGCAGTATTATTCTGTGACAGAAGTGTTAATTTTTTTTCATCTTATTAGTTAGTTTTGAATTTTCATAATTTGAAATGGTTTTAAAATCAATTTCTGTATCCTTGGCAACTGTAGTTTCATATCTGTAAATTTCTAATGTAATATCTGTAAATCGGAAATAACAAAATTAAACGGTTGGGTTAAAACTTTACTTTCCGCAGTAGCCCTTGTTAAAACTTAACTTTAAACAAAAACAAAGTTTATGACCACAGGAGCTTAATTAGTTTGTTGAAAATTTTTCTTCCAAAATGCATTATTGTTTAGGGGCCAGCTGAGGCGAAATCTTCTTGCGGCGTTGAAGACCCAATGGTAGCATTGAGCATTTTACTGTTCTTTGGTCGGGTTGTCTCTTTGACACATTCCCCGTTTCCATTCTCTATTCTATACATATCGTCCATTTGAGCACCTATTAATCTTAATCAGGGGGAGGGCAAAAAATTGACCTTGGAACCTAGAATTTGGGGGGGGGGGGGCATTCTAAAACCTCCATGTTATTGTTATAGTTTTTTGATTTTCAAGTATTTTAAACTTTTTTCCCAGAAATTTACACATTTTGATTTCTGTTACCTTGGTATACAACCCTGCTCCTTTTGCCACATCTTTGAGCATCTTGAGCTCTTGTTTACCAAAACCTTAAAGCATTCCTTTTTCAAATTCCTTCATTTGTCCTCTCTTCCCTAAAAATCAACTGGATGCTCAATTAAAAAAAAAAATCCCGGACCAAAAAAAAAATATAAAAAAATAAGCAGGATCAAAATTTTCATCCTAGCCCCCCTAATAAAAATCAAATGGTTGCTCCCTTAGTCATGCATTTATTTTAGTTTACAAGGTGTAAAAGTAGTGTACAGTATGTATACTCAAAGAGTAGAACATCGCTGCCCAGTTTCAAAATAACAAGCTTTTCATAACACTGGTAAATATTGATAGTGGATTAATAAAGGAACTAAAAAAGGGAAAAAATTATAGGTCTGTGTGCTTGTTTTCGAGGTATAAGCCATTGAAAATTTGGTGGGAAAAATATGCTCTAGCTTTATCATTGACAAGTTTTATTTCTCAAAACCAATAAATAATAACAAGGATTTTATAAGAATTTTACAAATGGCTTATTATTCTGTATGCAAAAGAATTATGGAAAGAAAAATGGGTGTTAGCGGGAAAAATAATTCATGGCATTAAAATGGATAAAACCAGAAGATTCTGAACATCTGACAAAAATTCAAAAACATGACCAGCGAACATCCATAACTGCTGTCAGGAGTTTCAAAAAGGGTTAAGCAGTGTCCTTGGCTGAAAAGCGGAAATGAATAATAAGACACCATCATATAATACTTGTATTTAATTGAATCACCATTTTTTCTATGTATCATAATTTCCTAAAGACTTGTTTCTATTTGCCCTTTTAAAACAGATTATTCTTTTTAAGTTTACTGCTGCAACCCGATAGATGCACAGGATCATTTACAGAATATTTTCATTTTATATCTAATTCAAACACCCCCTTGGTCTCATGTCTAAAACCATCAGAACCTGAATACTCCACCAAGCTTGAATGCTAAAAGTCATGAAAGTAAATTTTTTAAAACCATATGGTGCATTCATTGGACTCATGGGAGGTCATGTGTATGGGTATGTTTTCCTTCTCACAAAAAGGACATTATAATACAGTATTACTGCCCATTGATTTGTTTGTTTGTTTAGTTGGGGTTTAACCCTGTTTTCAGCAC
Source organism: Mytilisepta virgata (assembly GCA_028015205.1). NCBI lineage: Eukaryota > Metazoa > Mollusca > Bivalvia > Mytilida > Mytilidae > Mytilisepta > Mytilisepta virgata. The sequence continues at coordinate 43,137,082 of CM051516.1, forward strand.
ATTTGGCTATTTCGTGGCGGCCAGTTTTTATTGGTGGAGGAAGCCGGAGTACTCGGAGAGAACCACCGACCTTCGGTAGGAAAATTGGCAATCATTGTCAATTAAGATCGGAGTCGAACACACCCGGCCACAGATGAGATTCGACCTCACAACCCCAGCGTTGACAGGCTAGTGATCATTAGTAGTTATGACGAACTACATTGACCACTTGGCCACCAAGGCCCCGCTGCCCAATAAAAGACAATTTGTATGGGTCTGTGCCTGACAGCCTGCTAAATGGTCTTTATTATATTTTTTCTTTGTCAGAATGCACAATTTGGCAAAACTTGGAATTTGAAGAAATATTTGTCTCTAAATGCTAAATAGGACCAGCATATGTGCTGTCAGGTGATTTTTCTGCATATCCTTTCTCTGTAAAAATGCTCAATCTTGCAAAAAATTTGTAAGGGTTCGCGGAACCCAGTGTCTCGCCTACTTTTGATGTTGTCTATATTTTCAGTGTGATAGGTGAATGCACATAATAGATTTGCAGTTAATGGATAGTTTAAGAAAGTTATTAAAATTTTAAAAACTTTAACCACAGAGTGAATGTAATGTTTCCTGGCAGAAAAACTAAGTCCATTTATAAGTAAAATACGGAAAAACTGGAATTTTTTTTTTACAAAATTTCCTCCTGGATACTATCTTATGATCATAAACAAGCCTCTGTCCAAGTTTGGTAGAAATCCATGATAGTTTAAGAAAGTTATTAAAATTTCAAAAACTTTAACCACAGGGTGAATATTTGTGGATGCCGCCGCCGCCGCCGCCGCCGCCGCCGCCGACGACGACGGAATGTAGGATCGCTATGTCTCGCTTTTTCGACAAAAGTCGAAGGCTCGACAAAAAATGGAATTTGAAAAAAAACCCACTTTGCCTCTACTTGCTAAATGGGATTAACTAATGCCAGCAATTCTGTACTATTAGATGATCTTTCTTTTTTTTCTTTGAAAGACAGGTAATTTAATAAAATCTTGGCATTTGATGAAAACTTTATCTCTGGATGCCTAAATGGGGTATTTAATTCTTACAAAAAAACTAAACTAGAATTATTATGTCTTGTACATAGCTCTGTCTAGAATGGCTTTGGTGTTACTCTTTTCATTTTGACATTTTAATATTCTCTTCAATACTCTGGGTGAAAAGACTTGCATTTGAACCCTCCATCATTTTATCCTAACCTATTCTGAGGGAGAATGTGTGGTGGGGGGGATGGTATAAAACAAAGTCCTTATTGTTCCAGTATTCAAAATACATTTTTGGTCTTGAGTACAACTAATGTGTTATAAATCGATGAAATATGCACAAATTGGTATCATACAATAAGACTGATTTAAGCGTGGATTCCCCATGTTCATACAATCCGGAAAGCGTGTCTCAATGATAGGTCAAGTCCCGCCCACTGATATAATTGTAGCAATACGATTGAATGATACGTCACATTGGCCAGTTTAAATTGTATTCAAGTTCATGGTCAACACGTATAAATTCCCACCCTCAGGTGTGCTGTTATGACTGCTTTATGACACCGTTCTGAGGAATTATTGATACCGTAATATTTTCATGACTAATTTTGTGTATGTGTAAACTGAATCTTCACTTAAATTTATATCTATTGATGACAATCCTTTGTAATAAAGATTCAAATTTGAATTTCACTGAATTGGCAAGGATGAAAATATATATTTGACACAAAACTTAAAAATACCAACAATTTCGCTTTTATTTCTACGAAGATTGATTAGAATTTCATATTTGGTCAAAATTGAATTATTTCATTGATAGCTAATATTGAAGAAATTTTTTACAGTATAAACATTTCACTCAAACTTAAAACTTTAGCCTTAAAATATATTATAATGAATAAACATATTACACGAGATATCTGTGAAAACCATTTCAATGCAGCATACATTACATCAAATTTCAATATTTAAAACTTGTGGTTAAACTAAAAAGTTTTCTTTGTCCTAACTTATTGTAAGGCCCAATAAATAAAAGGTGTAATGAAGAACTGTGTTAAGAATACATTCTAGACTAAATAAAAAAACATAAAACTTTTACATGTTGTGTACAAAGGAAAGCACCTCCACGTGGGAATTTGTAAACATGTAAGATTGACCATGAACCAATGAACTTGTATACAATTTCAACTTGCTACAATGTACTAGTAGGCGGGACTTAAATCAGTCGTATTGTATTATATAAATGATCCCTAACATTTCAAACTACAAATGATTTCACTAAAGCATTTTCAAATTAGTTAGCATAATGTTTTATTTCATCACACTACAACATTTTCAAGGAGTATAACTCAAAATAACAAATTTAACAATATTGTCAAGTTTCAAATGATTTATTAAAAGGCTAATTATAGGACTGACATGCAGACAAGTATAAAACTTAATGCCTCCATGTCTAGATCTTTCAGTTTGGGATTTTTCCATACATATATTAAAAAGAAATTTATGAAAAAAAAGCACAATCCTTAATGCACAAAGGATACAATGATAGACTTAAAAAAATAACTAGTGCATAAAAAAATCTGGTGTTGAGAAAAGCACATTAAACCAGAGTATATTTACCTAAAACTTTGTATTGGAAAGGAAAGACATTTTAAGTTGTATAGTATGGCATGCCGTTCTCGTCAAAACTATGTTTAAACCCTTTTTTCGAAAAAATTACACACTGAGATTTAAAAACCTAAAATAACACACTGAGAAATCAAAATTACATTAATGAGATTTTAAAATTACACACTGAGATTTTAAAAAAGACACATTGAGATGAAATAAATTGGAAAACACACATTGAGAATTGTTAATTACACACTGAGATTTCAAAAATACACATTGAGATTAATATGCAAATTACTAATGAATATTCATGAGATGAATAATTCAACAGATTAATATCTTGGTCTCGAGAACTCTTGTCATTATAATGAAATGCGGTTCCTTCAACCAACATTCATAATAAATTTCAAGACTAATAATACTTGCCATCTCTGGTTATATTTTGTAAAATGCGCACAAATCAGTGTGTAATTTTAAATTCTCAGTGTGTAATTTCAAATTCTCAGTGTGTGTTTTTCAGTTTATGTCATCTCAGTGTGTCTTTTTGAAATATCAGTGTGTAATTTTAAATTCTCAGTGCGTGTTTTTCAATTTTCGTAATCTCAATGCGTCTCTATGAAATCTCAGTGTGTAATTTCTTATTCTCAGTGTGTATTTTTGGGTTTTATAATCTCAGTGTGTTTTTTTTTAAAAATTCTCAGTGTGTAAAATTTTCGAAAAATATTTTAAACATAGTTTTGACGAGAACGGCTTGCCATAGTATAGTATCTACAAAACAAGTTATTGTGTCACATAACTTATGAGATCAAATATGAAAGTGAAAGGATATGGTACATGTATCAACGATACAACATTTATCGATAACCAACAATCTAGTAGCGATCATGTGACCTATCTAGAATCTCAATATAAAATCCATTTCAAGGTATAGAGAGATGGGAGAAACAATTTCAACTGAATTAGAATAAACAGGAACTCCATGATGAGCATCAATTTCTATGCCTTGTTAGAAATGCATGAGAAATCAATATTGTCAAACTTGATCTCATGGTTAACTGTACATAGGAAATCAGCTATATACACCGTAAGCTGCAGTGAAGCTTAGCCTCTACAATATTCATTCAAAAGAAAACAAGAAGAGATAAATAATTTTATCAATTTACCACTGGATTTCATTGGTTGATAGGAAAAAAAGCACCAGCATTGATTTTAATCAGTCAATGATCTCATGTCATTATAATAGAATATACTATTACTATGTGCCTAGACAAATCGTGATATCCAATGAAAAACAAGCATTGCACCAAATGACTTTAAGGACAGATAAAAAAGACTGATAAGGGGAGCATTATTAAATGATGTTTAAGACGTGAATGTTTGTTTATGAAATCGGGTGAAAGGCGCTTCTGCTAAACTTCATCACATTTTGTATAATATACATTTTGAAAATATATGTCATGTTAAAGATTAGAAAATTACAGGAGCATCTATTTAAAGAAGTAGATTTTTGAAATTGTAAGGATAAAAAAAGACTCAACATTCCAAACATGGAAAAAATTGATTCTCTTCCTTTTGGTGCCCAGCATACAAAATATTAAATTAAGTAAAAAAAATAAGAAAGAAGATTTCCTGGGAAAATCTTGAAGAAGATGTCTATAGAAAATTGCTTCATAAAAATAAATATATAATATTTAGTTTACATTATATTTAAGTGAATAATTATGCTACTCATAACAAATGACATTCAACAAACATGCACTTATTTAAATGTTCTATATTTTTTTTTTTCAGAAATAAATAAAACTTGAAAATTAACCTATTTAATACAATAAACATGTATGAATCATGATTTATTTCCAAAGTCTGAATTTAACAACATTTAATTAACACTGTAAAATCCCCAAGATCTATTTTTTTCAAACAATTATGTCTGAATCAGATTCTTCTGTCTGAGTTGACATAGATCTTCTCACAGCTGGTGTTTGTGTAGCTATACTGTTGACTGTCACTGGAGTGCGAGACATTCCTCCAAACATATTTAATAAATTACGACTTATAGCAGGATTTGCACTGGTTGTCTCCCCTTCTTCTGATACTTGTAAGGACCTGTGAATAGATGTAATACATTAAAAGATTTTTCATCTTTCCATCAGTATTTTCCTTGAGAGAAAATTGTTGTGTCTCACTTCTACAATAAATTTTTTAACATTCAAATCTATCACTAACCTTTGACTTTATAGTATATTTCTTTTTTCTATTGTACTGTTTGATTTGCTTTGAAACTTTAAGTAAAATTTGAATTCATTTAATAAAACATGCATAACTTTTTACGAATATAGGAAGAAAAAATAAAGCACCAGCCACAAAATGAAATATAGGTGAGTAGGTTGAAAAAAAATTGCCGCTGGGTAGAAAGAAATGACTACCTAAGGTATCTGATTGTTGAACCAAAAATTGCAGTTGCAATCATAATAAATATCTAAAATATATAAATATGGAAAGAATAAACATAAAACCATGCAGGCAAAACAATTGGAAAGTTTATTTACTTCAATATTTTAAAACAAAACAGTGACAATCAGTCAAATCCAAATTAAATTCTATTCTATATAACTAGTCCTTAATCTACACCTTTTCCCCACATGTTCAAATGACTATTTAACAAATGCAACAACTTTTCCTAAATAATGGAGATATCAAAACATTCAAAATACATTATTTGAATACTGTATCCTTTTTCAGTTACTGGTAGTCACCTAAACTTGTTTAAAACATTCTGAGTTGAATTCACTTATTGAGATCAGCTAATAACCCTAAGGGAATATAAATAAGAGTTCTGTTGATCTTTGGATGATTTGATCCTTGTTATTCATGACAAAAAATGGGAAAGAGAAAGAGGTCAAGTTTTGTACACAATGAAAGTAAGAACAGTAGGGCAGAAAAACTATCAGTGACTGAAGAAGCAGTTATAAACTGGTATGACTCTTGGAAAAGTGTGTTTGAATATGAAGCTAGAGGAAGAGATAACTTTAGTTACTTCACAGAAATGATTATTCAGCAAAGTTGTAAGCCTTTTGAAAGAGACTGTAAATACAAACTGAGAAAGAAAACAAATTTCATAAATGGTGAAAAAAGACCAGTGAAATATGTAAAATTAAAACCGTCAATTCCACTGCCCGAATCTATGACCAGAAAGGAAGAGGAAGTGTCTCCATTTGAAGCTAAGCGTTGCGTTCAGAAATTGCGTCAGTATTTTGAAGAAAATAATTTAATGAACTGCTTTATTCTTAACCCACTTAATGAGATTGAGGAATTAATTAACAAACAAATTAAAGAGTTGCAAGAGGATCCAAACCAACCAAAAATTACAGAATTTTTTAAAGCCATAAACACTGAATCCCATGCTCATGTAAAAACTTCATAATCAAGTGCAAACACTTTCATGTGTAAACTTTCAGCTAGAAATCCTAAAATATTCATAAAATGCATGTTTGTAAATGACAATTGTATATATAACAGTTTTGATAGTGCTTAAATAAATATTTAAAAATTTTTTGAAAGACCTGATCTATTTATATTTACCGGTATCTGCCAGGAAACTCAATCCTAACAAAGATTCTTTGCTGTTTCAATTTTTCAAATTTTGAGAAGTTATTCAATATTATGGGTAGGAACTTTGGTTGGCAGCAATGAAGAGTCAAATATAAGACTTTTATCCCTGTTTACATACATGTAGGTATAATATTTGTGTCAAATAAAATATGGAAATTAAGAATCTAACACCGGTGCAAGTGTGAGATAAGGAAATCTCAGACACCCGAGGGTAAGATTTGATTGTTCTCTAATGAGGTTTCCTCATCTCGCACAAGCATAACCGATGTTTGATTCTTTTTCTCACTTTGTGTGCGATAAAAATATTGGGGGGACATTTTGCGTTGTTAGGCAACTTGGAGTTTGTTTGAAAACGTATGAAATAAGAGGATATTGGTATTTTTTGTATATTAGTCATAACATGCCCCAACACTTTGGTGATAGTATTTTACAGGAACCCGCACATGTTTTGTCTCTACCCATGGGTGAGATGAGGAAATCTCACACCGGCAAAAATTGGAATTGTCTTGTCCAATAAATGAAAATATTTAAGTCATAACAGACTGGCAATCCTTACCAAATATGGATGCATGTTGAAAAAATTAGAAAACTTAAAAAAAACCCAGTGTTAAGACTCAAGATATTTCAACAAACTATACAGACCATCTTACCACAAAGTCCCAAAACCTTGTATATCGAGTTCATACTTTCCTCTATAAGAGGTTACTGTTATTGTTTTAATGGCAATATGCCACAGAAAACAGAAGTTTGTGATGTGATTTACTTGTTATAACTTTAATACCGACACCAAATCATCAATGCAAATTCAAACTAACTCATTTGACAAACTCATTTAGCATACAGTTGAACATGTTTGTGTTGAACACTCTTTATTCTAAAATACCATGGATAGGTCGAGGTTGCTGAACAGACCAAAATCTTTTGTCCATTAATTCCAAGTAAATTCAACACTGTTTATTCATGACAGAGTCGAATGCATTGGTGATATCAAACTCTTTTTACAGTCCAAAGGTTATATTTATCACTTTGAGTCAAACCTCATAGCCTTAATTGATCATGTGTATTTGTGCATGGGGCAAATAGAGTTACCTTTGTCCATCGTACATACGTACGTCCAAACTATGTGGTTAAATTATATGTTTAGGTTCATTTCTTTGGAACTAAGCATAGTGTATCAATGAAACTTATCAGTGGATGTACCTTGGTTGATACTGAGAAGTCATACAATAATTGGGTCATTATGACCTACATTTTATGCTTGAGCAACTCTGGTTAAGTTTTGGGCAGTACTTTTGCCTTGACCCTCGTATAAGACGATGACAATGACCATCAAAGATCTGGCAAAGGCTGGAGTGGTTTTTTTCCTAAAACGCAGAAAACCTTGTCAACATCGAGTCTTCCATTCCTCAGAACAAATACATTTATTCATCCAAATCATGTAAATGAATGTTATAAATACAAAATTTTAAACAAATTTAATAGATTTTTTACACCTGGAAGTTAGGTTAAGATAGTAACAACAAAATAAATGTGGTGTAACTACGCTTCCAATTTCTTTTGAGAACAAGGATAAAATTTAAAACAATATTACAACATTAAACATATTCCACTTCACAATTCCTTTTCTTTAAACTATAAATTGAATTGACATTGATCTTATACGAAGAGGAAATAAACAAATCAAATAAATACTCATTACCCAGTAGGTTCCTTTCCGAATCCAGATTACAACCACATGTCAAAACATGGCGGGTCATTTGAAGTTTGTCATCATTGTTGTTTTTGGATTTAAAATGACAATTTGCATGCATGTTGATGATGAATTTCTTTCTATATTTACCATTCATTAAACAAATCAATCTACTGGAAGTCAACAACGATCAAATTTATCAGCCTACCTTTTTAGATACACTAAAGTTTCTTCTTCTTGGCGAGTGCCCTGTCCTATAAGATGACCCCCCCCCTTGAGAAAATTGAAATTTGGTACCAAAAATTCGTCTAATAGATGTGTATAAAAGGTACTTACCTTGGTTCCCAGACTAACCTTCTTATATATCTTGTTCCACACACTAACCCATGACATGGTTTTGGAAGCCATCTTACCTTTTCATTTACACAAATGATTCAAGATCTCCATGATTTGTCCTGTTCACTGTAACATGAACTGCTACTGATTTTGGCAGTCATCTTATCTTGTTGGTCACACAAACAAATTTATGTGTACTTACCCCAGTTTACAGATCTGAAGACCATGATTCATACCATATACTTTACAATAACCTGGTGATGGCAGACTTCTTACCTAATTATTGACAACAAAATATTTATATTTGTACTTACCCAGGTTTACATATCTGCAGATCTCCACGATTTGTACCATACACTATACCATGTCCAGGTGTGGGCAGCCATCTTGCAGAGTTTACACTAACATGTGACCTAATATCTATATCACATGGATGCATAACATCCATTACATGCTGAAATACAAAAAACACATTTAAATCAACACATTATTTAGTTTACAAATATGAATTGATTTGTGTAACAAATTTAAACAGACAGTCATATATCGTGCTAAAAGTCTTTGAACTAAGCAAAAAATACCCTTTCATTAAAAAAAGAATTTCTTTCTTGTTATATAAAATAACAATCCAAAGATACTAATATTAGATATATTATGATTCAGTTTAACCTTTATTTAAACAATGAGACTATAACCTGACATGAAATGTACCATTTGTGATAAAAGAACAGCTGCAGTGAACTATTACTTTAAAATTCATGCCACTGATATATAATTTATATTTCACAGAAACTGTCTACATTTTGACCGATTTATCTAATATTCCAGGAAAATTAAACTTACTTTAGTGGAATTTTCTCCAGCTTGTCGAGTATCCAATTTATAAATCTGTGCAACAAGCTGAAAGATAAAACTCGAAACATAGCACAAGTAATGAAAAAGCTACTAATATCGTATATTTTCAGTCTACTTATTTATTTACTTACCACGTGCACATGCAGTGTTTTAGATTTCACTTTTGTTATTATCTTTAACTCTTGTAAACACAGAAAACAGTACAACTGTCAAAATTTTTAAATATCAATTTAAATGACATATTTATTATTTTTAAAGTCATTTTTTAATGGTTTCTCTTCTGTCGGTTAATAAAATCCTGATGGACAATATAAATATGAGTAATGTGATCTGGTCATTCAACATCGGATTTGTTAGTCATGTGACTGTTATGTTATTAGAGTGTTATAAATAGCTATTTTCGATATGAGAAGATCTGATGTTTCTTATAGAATTCTACATTCTTTTTACATTAGAAACTAACACTAATTTTATTACTTTTTGAATATTTCACTTTCAAAATTTATTAACTTGCTCTTTTTATTAAAAATTAAATACATGACTTGAATATTTAAGCAAATTACAGTTACATGTACTCAATGAAAATAAATTGATTGAAAACAAATAATGTAGTTGTTTAAACCAAGAAAAGAAAGACTTTCGAAACTTTTTTTTCAAGCCACTTTTCAGTAGTTAATACACAGAATTAACTTCTTAAACAATACTTAATAAAATATTGATACATCAGATGAATATTAAAGTTTGAAAATCAACTATTTCAGGATTTTAAACTTATACCCGTAGTGCATTACGGCCAATTTATTATTTAGGCTGAAAACATATGACGTTATTTTCACGGACTTTAAAAACCAGATGTAATTGCGTAAATAGAAAAAAACACGCAAATTTATTAAATTGCACTGGGGCCTTGGTGGCTGAGTGGTCTAGGTAGTTTGTCATGACTACTAATGATCACTAGCCTGTCAACACAGGGGTTGTGAGTTCGAATCTCACCTGTGGTGGGGTGTGTTCGACTCCGATCTAAATTGACAAGGACTGCCAATTTTCTCTCCGGGTACTCTGACTTCCGCCACCAATGAAAACTGGCCGCCGCGAAATAGCCAAATGTGCTGAAAACAGCATAAAACCCCAACTAAACAAACAATTAAATTGCACTAAAATTCAGGGAATCAACAGAAATGAGCATACTTTAAACCCTCATGTAGGCGTTAGCTCGAAAAATAAGCTTTATACACAACGAGAAGTAAAATCTGATAATAGGACTAAAACCCATAGCTCAAGTATACTATGAATTATATGACTAAGTTTTCCATTTAAAGTATTCAATTTTTCACTCTGGTGATTTCCATATTATTACTGTTACTACATGATGGCTAGCAAATTTATTGTGCATCATTATGCAGAGACTATATTATGTGATATTGCATTAGACTAACCTGATTTGTAGTAAAGACCCATATCAACCTCTTGGCAGCCAACCCTACTAATACATGCTGATTTCTTGGTGATATACTAACAGATATAGCATTAGGACCTGGAAATATAAGTTTTATATTATTTACAACGTTGATCAAAAGGTATATTAGAGTCACTTGAATTAAATCCTGGTAAACAGAATGTTGTTTTTTTAACATTTGTTTAATGGGTACCAAATCCATTGTTCACAGTCAATACTTATTCTTAGTTCTGTACCTATTATTAATTGTTGTTAATTATATTCTTTTATTATAGGCTTGTAGGCATAAGCCAAAGCTGTTAACACACCAAGCGAAAGTATCAATATGAAGTAACTTTAATTTAAAAATAGCTATTAATAGCGCTGTTAATTTTCTCGTGCAAGGTTATATATTAAGGTGTGCTCGAGTACGAAATGTGATAAGTATAATATATACATCATTCGTCATACGTCATTGATTTAAATGAATATGAAATGAGGATTATGAATGATTAATGGATACATGAAATACGAACCTTACACAAAACAAATAACATATTGGCAGTGACACTCAAGTTAAAAAATTTTGAAATCTGAATAAAACCAATCATTTCAGAGCAGATTAAAATCTTTTAAAAAATAAAGCATATAGAACAACATTGAAGGAAAAATTAATACATAAGGGGATAGAAGTAGGTTTGCAAAAACATTTCATAACAATTAAATTATATATAAAGTCTCTATTTATTATAAATAAAAACTATAACACATTTTTGCACACCTTTTGGCCTTTTTCATTGAAATCCAACAAAAATGGCTGCCTGGCATTTAAATTTTGTATATAATTTCATGACCAGGGTGATGATAGATGGTTATACCTTTTGATAATTGTGTCCACCAGCCAAGTGAGTAGTTAGTATCCGTCCAATTCAACTATAACCATTAATAAATTAATAAAATTTATTAAATACTGATCATGTCTTATTTAAGAAATCTTACCAAAACTTTTTGTATAGAGACATTGTCCAAAAGTGTCAGGTCTGAGTGAATACACAGCCATTATATTATCGTCAGGAAATCCTCGATGACTTGGTACAAATGTAGCTAACAATGTTCCATCCTGGGATACATCACAGCTGGCATCGTTATGGAGTTTACAATGGGGAACTACAACATTCACTTTATCTGAAAATTAGATATAACTATATTTACTGGGTAAGAAATCAGAAATTGTCTGGAAATAGAAATAAGGGGCAAACTACTACTAAAATGGCCATGTCTTCCAATCAAACAATCATAAAAAGTATTAAATTCTAAAACTAGAAGCTCTCAAGAGTCTGTATCACTCACCTGGATTTAACTTTTCACCCTGAGCAGGACTAAAAATTTAAGTGTTGCAGTCAATTTGACTGGTTTTTCTATAGGGTTCTATGTTAAACTAAGTTCGGCTGTGGCAGCCATCTTTGGTTGACAGTCCAGGTCAATGGACACATTTCTAAAAGAGAACCAAGGACCATTATTGCTACATGTAAGTCTTGTTCAAACTGGCTAAGTGGTTTCAGACAAGAAGATTTTTAAATGAATTTTCCCTTAGGGACTTATTTTATACTAAGTTCGGCTGTGGCTGCCATCTTGGTTGACAATCCGGATGATCAGACACAACTCGGAAAGAGGACCATCTAAGGACCAATGCTGCCAATTTTAGTTCCAAATGGCTCAGTAGTTTCAGACGAGAACATTTTTGAGTGAATTTCCCATAGGGTCCTATGTTAAACTAAGTTCGGCCATCTTGGTTCACAGTCCACGAAATCAGACATATTTCTGAAAGAGGACCTCCTAAGGACCATTGCTGCCAAGTCTTGTTCCAATTGGTTAAGTGATTTCAGACAAGGAAATTTTTCAATAAATTTTCCCTAGGGCCTTATATGTTAAACTTAAGTTTGGCTGTAGAGGCCATCTTGGTTGACATCTGGGTCATCGGACATAATTCTGAAAGAGGACCATCTAAGGACCATTACTACTAAGTATAGTTCTAATTGGCTTAGTGGTTTCAGACAAGAAGATTTTGAGTGAATTTCCCATAAGGTCCTATGTTAAACTAAGTCCTGCTGCGGCAGCCATCTTGAATCAATTTCCACGAAATCAGACACATTTCTGAAAGAGGACCTCCTAAGAACTATTGCTGCATAGTCTGCTTTCAATTGGTCAAGTGGTTTCAGACAAGAAGATTTTTCAATGAATTTTCCATAAGGGTCCTATGTTAAACGAAGTTTGGCTAAGGCGGCCATCTTGGTTAACAGTCCAGGTCATCGGACATATTTCTGAAAAAGAATCTCCTAAGGACCATTACTGCCAAGTTTGGTTCCAATTGTTTCATAGAAGAAGATTTTTCAAATTCATCCACCCCCTTTTTTTCTATATTTGGTAACAGCAGCGAAGTCGGTTGGAAGTAAGGGATGCCAGACATAAATTTGGCAGGGGGCCACCCAAGGACTATTCCAACACAATGTGGTCCCAATAGATCAGTGGTTTCAGAGGAGAAGATCTTTACAGAAAAGTGTATGCCAAATGCCATCTTTAAAGGGAAACTAGAGGCTCACCAGAGCCTGTATCGCTCATCTGGAGTCTGGTTTTCATTGGACAATTAATCAACTATTTGACCAAGTTTGTTGCAATTGGTTCAATTGTTCAGGGAAAATTTATTTGACAAAAAAGGGCAATAACTCCGAAATGGGTTTTGGGATTTCCTTTAAAATTTCAGGGTAGGTAGACCTCAACATGGCAAATATTTTTCAGATTTACATTTCACTTCTATCTCAAATAGTTTTGGAGATAAATGACAAAAACTGTTAAATTTTGAAAATTTGACCAAAAAAAGGGCAATAACTCCTAAATGGGTTTTGGGATTTCCTTCAAAATTTCAGGGTAGGTAGATCTTGTCATGCTGATCAATTTTACCCCATGTCAGATTTTTGATATCTGTAACGGTTTTTAAGTTATAAGCTAAAAACAATACATGCACCCCTATATTCCATTTTTAGCTACGACAGCCATGTTTTATGTCAGATCAAAATAAATTGAGGATCGTTTGTAGAGGATATGTCATAGATCATTCCTATCAAGTTTCAAACCAATCGCCCCAGCGGTTTCAGAGGAGAAGATTTTTGAATGAAAAAATTTTGAAAATTTAACAAAAAAGGGCAACAACTCCTAAATCGGTTTTGGGATTTCCTTTAAAATTTCAGGGTATGTAGACCTCAACATGGCAAACATTTTTCAAATTTACATTTCACTTCTATCTCAAATAGTTTTGGAGATAAATGACGAAAAATGTTAAATTTTGAAAATTTGACGAAACAAGAGGCTCTCAAGAGCCTGAATCGCTCACCTGGTAAACAATGCACTATAAACTAAATTAATATATTAATGTTTGTTGTAAACTAAACTGAGTATTAAAGGTCACGTAAAATGCTGAAAATACCTTTAAAAACCTTTAAGAACCTCTGGAAAGAAGAGAAATGGGCATGAGTTCTCCCTACGCTTGATTAAGATACAGTCATGGTCAATCTGATGATTCATAATACAAAATACAAGCTTTAATTAATCTTCAAATACAAGTATAAATCTTTTGGTCTATATGTTGTCTTCGTTTTTAAAATGTTTGAAAGAAGTTATGTAAAAATTGTGGGTTAAGGCTTTTTATTGTACTTGAAAAGGAAATATTGCAGGAACAATCATGCTAAGTTTCATCAAATTCCTCCAAGTAGTTTCAGAGGAGAAGATGTTTGAAAATTTGTTAACAACGATTATGACAGACACCAAGTGATGGCAATTAAAAGCTCACATATTATGAAGTTTAATCATTGTTATACAACATTCTCATCATCACCATTCACTAAGGATACCATGTTTACTTTAAAAACCAAATATTGTTGAAATCCGAGCAAGTGTAAAAAATGGCGGGAAAATGGCAGCCATTTTAAAAATGGCCGTCCAAAACAAACTTTCATCATCACCATTCAACTCGGGATACCATGTTTGCCTTGAAAGTAGCTTTCATCTTCATTTTATTTCTATAATTCAGGAAAGAATAGCAAAAAACAGCATTTTGACCCCTATGTTCTATTTTTAGTAAGGGCGGACATGTTTTTTGACCAATCAAAAATCCAAGCATTCACTTTTTGCAGAATACCCTAAGGAACAATCTTACCAAGTTTCATTTGATTTTGAATAGTAGTTTTAGAGAAGAAGATTTTTGAAATAATAACATAAAAAAAAGCCAAAAATGTCAAAAAAGGGCAATAACTCTAACATCAGTTGACAGATTTTCACAAAAATCAGCACGCAGGTAGCTCTCATCATGCTGAACACTTTCAACCTGCAGAATTTGGCGTAACCTAATGATTTTTGAGATATTTGCGAAAAACTGTTGTTTGACCCCTATGTTCTATTTTTAGCAACAGTGGCCATGTTTTTCGACGGATCAAAAATCGAAGCATAAACTTTGTGCAGGATACCCTAAGGAACAATCATGCTAAGTTTTATCCAAATCCATTCAGTAATTTCAGAGGAGAAGATTTTTGAAATAATAACATAAAAAAAAAGCCAAAAATGTCAAAAAAGGGCAATAACTCTAACATCAGTACACAGATTTTCAAGAAAATCAGCACTCAGGTAGCTCTCATCATGCTGAACACTTTAAACCTGCCAGAGTTTGCCTTAACCTAATGATTTTTTAGATACTTGCGAAAAACTGTTGTTTGACCCCTATGTTCTATTTTTAGTAACAGTGGCCATGTTTTTCGACGGATCAAAAATCGAAGCACAAACTTTGTGCAGGATATCCTAAGGAACAATCATGCTAAGTTTTATCCAAATCCATTCAGTAGTTTCAGAGGAGAAGATTTTTGAAATAATAACATAAAAAAAAAGCCAAAAATGTCAAAAAAGGGCAATAACTCTAACATCAGTTGACAGATTTTCACGAAAATAAGCACACAGGTAGCTCTCATCATGCTGAACACTTTCAACCTGCCAGAATTTGCCATAACCTAATGATTTTTGAGATATTTGCGAAAAACTGTTGTTTGACCCCTATGTTCTATTTTTAGTAACAGTGGCCATGTTTTTCGATGGATCAAAAATCGAAGCATAAACTTTGTGCAGGATACCCTAAGGAACAATCATGCTAAGTTTTATCCAAATCCATTCAGTAGTTTCAGAGGAGAAGATTTTTGAAATAATAACATAAAAAAAAAGCCAAAAATGTCAAAAAAAGGGTGATAACTCTGAAATGAGTGGTTGGATCTTCTTCAAAATTTCAGGGCAGGTAGATCTTGAGGTGCTGATCACTTTTACCCTATGCCAGAATTTTGATATCTGTGACCGTTTCTGACTTATTTGCAAAAAACTGCGATTTACCCCTATGTTCTATTTTTAGCCATGACGGCCATGTTTTTATACGAATCAAAAATCCAAACAATAGATTTGTAGCACCCATACCAATTAATAACTGTACCAAGTTTGGTTGCAGTTGGACTTATGGTGTTGGAGGAGTTAACGTTTGAAAAAGTTAACGGACGACGGACGGACGGACGGACGGACGACGGACGGACGACGGACGCCAAGTGATAGCAATAGCTCACATGACCCTTCGGGTCAGGTGAGCTAAAAAGGGCAATAACTCCTAAACGGGTTTTGGGATTTCCTTCAAAATTTCAGGGTAGGTAGATCTTGTCATGCTGATCAATTTTACCCCTGTCAGATTTTTGATATCTGTAACGGTTTTTAAGTTATAAGCTAAAAACAAAACATGCACCCCTATATTCTATTTTTAGCTACGACGGCCATGTTTTATGTCAGATCAAAATAAATTAAGGATCGTTTGTAGAGGACATGTCATAGATCATTCCTATTAAGTTTCAAGCCAATCGGCCCAGCGGTTTCAGAGGAGAAGATTTTTGAAAATCAGCCAATCAGAAACAAGAATTGCCTCTGGTGGCCATGTTTCTTGACCAATCAGAACTAAATGAGGAAATTTTGTTGAGGACCTTCCATACACCACTCATGCAAAGTTTGGTTGGAACTGGCCAAATGGTTTCTGAGAAGATGTTTGAATGAAAAGCTAACGACGGACGGACGACGGACGGACGACGGACGCCAAGTGATGGCAAAAGCTCACCCTGGCCATAGCCAGGTGAGCTAAAAACTCCTATAAGGGGTCAATCAATGATTTTGGTCATGTTGACTTATTTGTAGATCTTACTTTGTTGAAATTTTTTGCTGTTTACAGTTTGTCTTTATCTATAATGATATTCAAAATAATAACCTAAAACTGCAAAATTTCCTTAAAATTAACAATTCAGGGGCAATAACCCAACAAAGGGTTGACTGATTCGTCTGAAAATTCATGGCAGGTAGATCTTGACCTCATGAACATTTTTACTCCATGTCAGTTTTGCTCTAAATGCTTCAGTTTTTGAGATACAAGACAAAAACTCCATTTTACCCTTATGTCGGCCATGTGGGTTGGCAGGTGGGGTCATCGGATATATTTTTTAAACTACATACCACAATGATGCTTGTGGCCAAGTTTGGTTCCATTTGGCCCTGTAGTTTCAGAGGAGAAGATTTTTAGTAAGTTAACGGACGACGACGGATGATGGACATCAAGTGATGAGAATAGCTCACTTGATCCTTTTGGTCAGGTGAGCTAAAAACTGGCCAATACAGTATGATCATTGATTTGGAACCCTTCTTAACACACCAAAACATAATTCTATAAGGATTGAAAAAAAAAGCAAATTTCACTTAATAAATTGCATGCATTTGAAAAAGAGGCAGAAAAAGTAAGAAAATGTACATGTCAAACATCAATTCCTTTTAAAAAAATAATTTGTAAATGACATTGGTATGATGAATTCTGTGTTTGCCTCAAATGTCAACTATTTAATTAATATCTCTTGGTCAATAACTGAAATACATCATATAACAGAAATGTTATAATTACCATCAGTTATATCAGGCACTGGATTGGTCAACAGATCCCACTGCTGTATACGATATGTCTGATTCACGATATTACTGGCTACGGCTGCTTCTCCACGACCCATGAAAGCACCTACAATAATCAAAGTGAACTTCTGATGGAATACAATAGTAGTTGCTTAGATCTTGCTTTAAACACAAAATTTATAATCTTACAGAATAACCGGTGTCCAAAGCTTATGGAATAAATGTTCTTGCATGAGTCCTTATAAAAGATCTCAGATGTCTTCATAAATTTATGAATTTCATATTTTGCATGATGGGGCTCAGTTGAATGAGAGGAAAAGATGTAGATATATATCACATTATTTCATGTTGGACAAAGACAAAGAACTTTTATCTTCAGTAGGCTATGATTTTTCCTAAACACCACCGTTTTCTTGACAAACTTTAATGTTAAAACCATTATTAAAGCCTACTATGCTTGGAACAGATCCTATAATGTCATCAGAACAAGAATATTTAATTGGATATCCATCTGTGTAAGATAACCTCATACAATGTACATGTAGTCTTATATAGACTATTTCACACAAACAAAAACCAAAAAGAAGCCAAATTACAGAAGAAGAATAACACCGAATGCTATTGTTTCGAAACCATGTCCACCACCATATTAGCACATCCTTAACATTCGCCTTTATGACGTCAATAACCAATTTATTACGCAAGCCTGTATTCCGGGTGAATTCTAAATCTATAAAAACTTAACCTTAACCCAAAGATCAACAATAAACCGGATAGCATTTTCCCTATCAAATACAGACCTGATTTTCAGTAATAAACAGATTTGATCTACTGGAAGATATGATTAAAAAAATTGTATTACATGTACATACCAGCTATTGTCTGGTTGATAGCCCTCTGTAAAACATCCTGTGGTCTATTTATAGCCTCATCGAGTATACTGACAGAGTAGTGAGGATGTAGGTGATGTCTCTGTAATGTCTGCCATGTACGAGAGGGTGCTTCATTTCCTACTCTGAAAGAATTTAATATTTCATGTTTAATAACTGCACAACACAAAATCCTGTTGATTAATGTTAATCAATGACATATTCTAATTACTTGGTACTTTTGGCAATATTTGTTAAATTTTTAATTACCGGTACTGTATGTCCCATATACTACAAAAATTACCTACTGGTCCATATTCATAGCTATATTTCAATTCTGTGTTTTAACTTTATAAACATGCTATTGATAAAAAATCTGATTTGCACTTAACTGAATACACAACATTACCTTTTTGTAACATCAGATTTGGCAGAAAAATAATAGAAGCTCAAACAGAAAAGATAAAATATACTCATGAAAAAAAAATGTTACCATTTAATTTTTGGTACAGTTCATAATTATTATGAGTTAAAGAAAACCAAATGGTACAATGACAATAACATATGCCCATAACATAATATGAAATAACGTTCATATGAAACAAATACCTAAATACCTTAAAACAGTATTAAATGAACTTTGGTTTGATGTGACAACAGGTGGTGTTGGGTCACATCTTCTAGGACTCGATACAGATGTTCTAAGGGCAGTTTCTAATAAATGGGTTCTGTCCCTTGTCTGTTGATTTTCTACAATACATTAACATGATTTCAGTTAGTTACATGTTTTAATTTCTCTTAATAATTGTTCAAATGTATATTGTTTTACCAATTCAATCAATTGATTAATTATCTTTGTATATGTTACAATTAATTCTTTATAAATTGTTAAAACAAAGATGAACAGCTCATTTCCATTTTTGTGCATTTAAACTGGTAAATCACTGTAACATATACTTTTTTGAAAGAATTCTGATATTGGGAAACAATTATGAAAATCAAACAACAAACATATTAACATTCTTTATTGTACCACTGAAATTTTTTTATAACCAACATTGTACCCTGCCTGCCCCTACAAAAATGGCCCCACCCAAAAATTGATTGACCTCGCTAGTGACAATTTCTTTTTTAATTTACGATTTCAGTAGAGTCACATAAATTTTTTTCAACTTAGTTCATGAATTTAATCATCAATATGACACCCCTCCCAATACCACCCCCCCCCCCCAAAAAATAAATAAAAAAAAAATGATTACCTACCTACCCTATCCTCCTAAGTATGGGTCAGGCTAAAGCAAAGAAAGAATATTTTTAGCCTAGCCTAATTAATAACTAATTCGAGTTTCCGAGGTTTAAATTATCAAATCTGCTTACCTTGTTGATTCTGATCATTGTCACATGATTCCCTACACCTAGTGACTGTAATAACCGGTCTTGTCACTTGACGGTTTAAAGGAACAGCACTTATCTGTGTTTCACTTTCACCTTCATCACTTTCTTCACCCATATCATGATTTTCTTGTAACTGTCGTATAGTTTCCTGGACACTGTTCCGTAAATCGTTTATCCTATGATCTATTTCATTCATTTCCTGTTCTAACCTGGCAGTGATCGACGCATAATTACTCTGTATAATGTTTTCAGCTGCAGCTAGAGCTGAAGAACTGCCGGAACATGAAGAGGAACTTACAACATTATCTTCAGCACTAGAAACAGATGTATTGTCAGCCTGTGAATTAGTTTCAGAAATGATTCTAACATTTGACAGATTTGACGAAGCACTATCATTGTTACAAGTATGTTGATTAGTTCTGTGTAACAACTCACTTCTAAGTCTGTGCAATGCTCTTGGAGAAGAATTCTGTCGAGATCTATCATTATCACTTGCTGTTGACGTCCGATTGTTTAAATTAGACAAGCCATAGTATCTCCTTCGTAATGAAGATAAACGAATTCGACAATAACGTCTACGGTTTTCTAATCTCTCCTGCCTAGACTGCAATGAAGATTGGTTACTGTGGTGATTAATTGATAAATTATAATTACCACAAACATCACAATGTCCATCACAGTTACTGTGATCCAACCTTGATGTTGGTCCTGAGGATGATCCACCTGCCGGGTAAGAAGATGCATGATTTCTATATGTATTATTCAAATTATAATGATCATAAGTATGTCTCCCATACCTTGCCATATTCCAACCTGTAATTCTGCTGTCTCTTGTTGAACTTGAGCCTACAGGATTACTTGTGGTTGAAACTATAACAATGGGGCTTGGTCCTGCATTCAATTCAATTTCTTCGTCCTCAGGAGGAGCTGTCCTTGGAGGAGGACTCCAGGACAAGTCCTCTGATATAAGTGGAGGAACATCATTACTAGAGGATGGTCCTTGTTCTGAATCAGAAGGAGGAACTGTAACTTGCTGTGCAGCTTGTGAGGCAGCTGTTTCTGTTATGTGTCTGGCATACTGACGGGCATAACTGAGTCCCTCTTCATGAACTGGCGATGGTGGTGTATCAATTGCAGGTTCATTTTGACTTTGATAATTTCCAACATACCCTGAAAAAAATTTCCAAAAATTTCAATAAAATTTTCATTATAAATTTATATTTTATCATCATTTTTTTTTATCTGCCATCTATGTTTCCTCACAGGCCTTAGCACTGGTTCTACAAAATTAGAAAATATGAGTTAACAGGTCATTATCTGAAACTAAAATACTGTGATGTGATCATCACAAAGGGTCCCGCTGCATATATACTGTTGTAGAGAACAGAAAAATATTTCAAGTGACTGATAGGGCATTGTCAATATACAACTTCCATATAAACTTAGTGAAAATGGATAAAAAAAATGTAGAATCTAGAGCACTAACTAGAAGTTGATAGGGAAAAACTATGTCAAGGGTAGTTATTCCCATAAAAATTATCCAAGAGCCCTCTCAAACTTGATAAAGGTATCATCAATATACATTTTCAATATTAAGTAGGTTAAAGATAATTGAGAAATGTAGAAATGAGAGCGCTAACAAGAAGTTGGTAGGGATAAACTATGTCAAGGGCAGTAACTCCCACAAAAATTATCTGATAGCGCTTCTTTTCGAACTTGATCAAGGTATTGCCTATATGCACCTTCCATATAAATTTGGTTGAAATACGTTGTGAAATGTAGAACTGAGAGCGCTAACAAGAAATTGATAGGGGCCAAGAGGCTCCTAAGAGCCTGAATCGCTCACCTGTTATTTTTTGTGTAGATCTTGCATCAATTATTATTTTTGCTATATTATGTATACCGTCGCACTTTTCGCCTTAATACTGACTTGTACAGCTAAAATATAGAATCCTGAACCCAAATATATATGGTTGCAAGGAATTTTTTCATTGGTTGCTATGGACTTTTTCAATGACCTTGACTCTTGACATTTTTTATTTTGTGCATGTAAATTATAGGGTCCTTAACACAAATACATATGGTTGCTAGAGACTTTTTCATCAGTTGCTATGGACTTTTTCAATGACCTTTAACCTTGACCCTCCATTTTACTTGTACAGCTACCATTTAATTTATTTCAAGTTACGCTGAAAGTTTTTGCTCTTTACACTTTGTCTTTAACTACAATAATATTTAAGTTAATAACCTAAAACTACAAAATTTCCTTAAAATTAACAATTCAGGGGCAATAACCCAAAAATAGGTTAACCGATTCGTCTGAAAATTTCATGGCAGATAAATCTTGACCTTATCAACATTTTTACTTCTTGTTAGTTTTGCTCTAACTGCTTTAGTTTTTGTGTCTTGATGAACTACTAGATACCCTAAGGATCTTTCAGTATAACTTTAGCTGAAATTGATCATGTAGTTTCAGAAGAGAAGATTTTTGAAAGTTTACAAAGATGACGAAAAAAAAATGTGAAAAATTGTCTTTAAAGGGAAAAGACTCCTATAAGGGGTAAATAAACGATTTTGGTGATGTTGACTAATATGTAGATCTTACTATGTTGAAAATTTTTGCTGTTTACAGTTCATCTATCTATAATAATATTCAAGATATTAACCTAAAACTGCAAACTTTCCTTAAAATTAACAATTCAGCGGCAACAACCCAACAAATGGTTGACCGATTCGTCTGAAAAATTCATGGCAGGTAAACATTTTTACCCCCATGTCAGTTTCGCTCTTAATGCTTAAGTTTTCGAGATATAAGCCAAAAGCTGCACATTTTCACTGTTTTTATCCATGGCAGCCAGTTAAGAAAATGAAACATATATTTCATACTAGATACCCTAAGGATCATGCCACCAAAGTTTGGTGCCAATTAGCAAAGTGGTTTCAGAGGATAAGATCTTTAAAGGAAAAGTTTACGCCGGACAATGTCGACGGAAGATGTACAAGGATGACAGAGACCAAGTGGTGGCATGTGCAATAGCTCACATGGCCTTTTAGGAAGACAGATAGACGTAGGGTCCCGCATCTCTGTTCTTTTAACAAAACTCTTAGACATGAACAGTATCTTTCAATTCATTTCATTCATTACATTATCTAAAGAAGTAATCATTCCATATAAGGGAGATAACTTTACATGTAAATACCTGACCCAGCTGTAGCCAGGTTGATCACTCTATCACGTTGATATGACTGGAAACATTCAACCAAATTATCATATACTCTAGATCTTTGTGACTGGGGATTTGGTCTCCCACTACCACTGAAATAAAATGATGGTTTTCACACCACACTCTACAATTTTTAAAAACATTGGTTCAAATATTTAAATCCTAATGACAAATACATACTCTCTCATATAACTTGCTTGACCTGTTGATTAAGGATCCCGGGATGATATCAGAGTCTCAGTATGGGGTGTAATAATCTATATTTATTACATTATTACATATTATTAAAACATATTTTTACATATTTTATTGAAATAACGCTGAATTTGCATGTGTAATAAAAGAATAATTTGCAGCATGTTATCTGCCATCGGGGCAATAACATTATATGAGGGCATTAACATGTTATCTGCCCTCTCGTGAGCATCATGACATCACTTCCACCCAACTGTAAATAATTGTTGGATCATGTACGAGCAGCAAGAAGCTGGTCAAATAAAAGGATAAGCTAATTTAGTTGTAAAATTATTTCTTTTAGTGGACAAATATGTGATAAATAGATTAATACATGGCCTTTTTTCAAATTGCTCTAGTTTTCAGCCCTCGACTGATATTGTAACTCAGGGCCGATATCAAGATCCCGGGCTGATAACAAGGGCAATATGAGAAAGGCCATGTATTAATCTATAATTACGGAGTTGCATTAATTAATTTTACATTTATTTTCAAAGTGTAAATCTGAATAAACAATTTGATAACTCTCTGATTTGTCATTTTACCTATTGGTCAAGAGTGGCTTGAATGCAAGCAAAAGGGTGCACGACGATTTGCCCCAATTCAATTTCGCCCCATGCTATTATGCCCACTTTTGTTATGCCCCAAATACAGTATGCCCAACCTTGATTCAGTTCAGCCAATTCTCCTATCATTATGCCCCAGCTGGTGTTCGGTCAACTCAACTGATTTTCATTACGCCCCTTTAAGGTACCCATGCCCCCACTGTTTCACCATGTTGCAATTAATTAGTTATTTCAAAGTTTCCTGTAACAAAAACTTTCAATAAGGCATAATAAATAACACATATAACACATGCAAAAATGTGTACAATAAACTTCCGACATGTTATCGCTTGATACTAAGTACTAACTTTAAACGGGTGTGATTTAACACACTTCAGAATTCTACAATTTTGAGTCAATCAAAAAACAATCATTTAATACAAGTTAGGAATTATGCCTATTGATGATTAAATCATATGTAATTTTAATGTTAACAATTTTGTAATTTTTTTTTTATTTAGAAGTAAAATAATTTGAGTATTAATATTTTAAAGATGTGAATAAAAGTAAAACTAATTTTTGTAATAAAAAAACTTAAATGTGTACAACTCAAAAATAGAAACGATGTAAATCGATTTATCATCAACAATGCTTTATAGTCCAATAGTATTTTCTAAAAATATTGTTATACTTTTATTTAATTGAAATTAAACTATAAATGCAGTAAAATTTTCAATGAATAGAGCAACTTGTTACATGGATTCCTTTTTATCCAAAAAGATGTATTTTCAATTCTTGGGTAATTTTGACTTCAAAGTTTTTAGTTTTGTTATTTTCAATTTTCTACTATTACGGCAAAATATTGTCTCATTGTGACTTGAAAAGGTATTAGAACATAGCGCAGTTGCAGATTATCACTATTTTTCTTTATTAAATTTTAAATTTATGTCTCATTTAATCTAGATTGTATGGTTTTACTAAAATTTAAAAAAATATTTAGTTATCTATTTATTTATGTATTTATTTATTATTTCTTAATATTGTTACAAGGTTTTAATCCTATTTATTAAGGAAATCTTCATCAAATTTTAAGGAATTACCTAAATAGTTTATAAAATTTCATTTTTTATCTATTATTTCTTAATTTTATTACGATTTTTTAATGCTAGTTATTAAAATCATCTTGCTTTATTTTAAGGAATTACTTTTGCATAAAGCTACATTTATGCAGTGTTACAGTGAATGTGACTTAAAAAGTCAAAGTTCTTATGTAAACCTTCAAAAAACATGATATACGAAATGATATATAGTAATACATAATAAGATAATAAAAACAAAATACTTGTACAAATAAAAATCGTATTTTTACTAACGGCAAATGGAATTCTAGAATAATCCATCTTTATCCATGTCGGCGTATAGAAATTAACATCCGAATACATCATTTACATTGCATTTCACTAAAATAATAAACTAACATTCGAGGACCGAAACTTTTCTCTTGTAGAATTCATTTCATAATACTAAATAATCATCCTCCCGAGTCAGGGTTTTGTATCCACGTTCGTTCCTACAAAACCCTGACTTAGGAGGATGCTAAATAATGAGATGTGTTTCACTTTAGACTATTGTAAACCGAACTAGATGTACTGTGAGCAAAGCTCACAAAGGATACCCCCCGCTTTGAAGTCCAATCATCTCCCTTGTGTGATATCGGAAAGCAAAGATTTTTCTTCATGCACATCTTTGGATGATGTACTTCCTTTCTGTAAAGTTTCGTTGAAATCCATTGAGCGGTCTAGGAGGAGTTGCACTTACGAGGTTCATATATAATGTATAAGCCAAAAAAAATAGAAGTCCAATTATCTCCCTTGTGTGATATTGGAAAGCAAAGATTTTTCTTCATGCACATCTCTGGATGATGTACTTCCTTTCTGTAAAGTTTCGTTGAAATCCATTGAGCTGTCTAGGAGGAGTTGCGCTTATGAGGTTCATATATAATGTATAAGCCAAAAAAATAGAAGTCCAATTATCTCCCTTGTGTGATATTGGAAAGCAAAGATTTTTCTTCATGCACATCTTTGGATGATGTACTTCCTTTCTGTAAAGTTTCGTTGAAATCCATTGAGCTGTGTAGGAGGAGTTGCGCTTACGAGGTTCATATATAATGTATAAGCCAAAAAAATAGAAGTCCAATTATCTCCCTTGTGTGATATCGGAAAGCAAAGATTTTTCTTCATGCACATCTTTGGATGATGTACTTCCTTTCTGTAAAGTTTCGTTGAAATCTATTGAGCAGTCTAGGAGGAGTTGCGCTTACAAGATATATGGACAGACGGACAGACGGACAGACGGACGGACAAGGTGATTCCTATATACCCCCCAAACTTTGTTTGCGGGGGGTATAAAAATAACATAAAAAATAAATAAGAATACATCAGTGGACATTGATAAAAAGTCTAGAATTCCACAAAAAAGTCTCAAGCTTGTTTGATAAGTATGTCTTGATACAATAATCTTGTTACTCTAAAACTTGATATGTAATGGGTACCGTGATTCAATGTCGGCTTCGATATCATACCTGAAATAGATGGGGCATAATAGATACCGTGATTCAATGTCGGCCATGATATAATACAAAAAATGGAATGGGGCGTAATAGATACCGCTATACAATGTCGGTTTGGTACAATGTATTATACCAGAAATGGGTTGGGTCATATTGAAAATAGATTGGAGCGTAATGAAAGTGGGGTGTAATAGCATGAGGCGAAATGGAATTGGGGCGAATTGTCTGTAATTCAAGCATAAAAGTAAGAACTTAAGAAACCAAATTTGTTAAAAGAGCTGCATACAAATGACTAGGGTGTACACTATTATCCAAATGATTTGCAGTTTTCAATACATGTATAACTTACCTTAGAAATGAGACCCTAGATGAATTAGACTGTTGTAGTGTAGTTGTATTTGTGATTCCAGTGTACAGATACTGACCAAGAGGGTGAAAACTAATCCATCTGTAAAACAATTGATTTTCATACATTCTTTATCTTTGTTGCCTCAAACTTGCTTAAATTGAAATATTTTTTGCACAAAAAGTACAGTACTTTAATGGGTCAAAATTCAAACTGTAGACAAGTAAAATGGAATTTTCATTTTTTATTAGAATTTTTTATTAGTTATTTTTACTGAGCACTTTCTATCAAGAACAGCAGACAATATCATATAATTTAATGTAAGAAGCATGTGCTGTACATCTTTGAGCTGATTTTTAGTAAATATTGTTTTAAGCATAAATTTACTAAAGATACAAATGTAAGAAATGAATGTTAGGTTAAGTATTTGAAACCCAGAGCAAGACTTAACCTGTCATGTAGATTGGTGTTCAAATATTCTGGTCTCAGTTATTCTGAAATGATAAGGAAAATCAAAATGTACATTCAGCCCATCAAAACTGATACATATGGTATATCAAAAAAATTTTTTTCATGATATGTTAAGATGTTGTTAGGATAAAGTGTATCCATATTTATACTTCCTTGTCTAGAACAAACACTTACCTAACCCTTTCATAGACATGTTTGGTACTACAATATGCAAATGGTTCAGGTTTACTCCAGTCCCAAAAGTAGATAGTATTCCCAGCAGCAAACACCAGTAAATTGTCAGTGGGATGGAAGGTAAGGGAGGCAATAACTGAATGTTCTTGAGATCTCCAAACTTCTGACCCACCTCCCTGCAGATTCACAAAAATAAATTAGTTACCATATGGATGATGATAGCAAATGTTTAAATGCTAAATGTAGAATTTAATGCTTAATTCTTTGCAAAAACCTTAGAAAAATTTATGAATTTCTACTTTTTCAAAATTATGCTATATTTTCATGGGTATAATATTTAATATGTAGTGATACTTTTAAGTTTAAAAAATATCCTAACATTCAGCAATGATCTGTATTTTCTGAATATGAAACATCAATTTCTCTAATTACCTGTATATAAGATTTCTACATTTATACCACATTGACATAAATATAGAATAATAGGTAGTTTCGGTTTTTGAAACTGACTATATCATGTGGAATATCTAGATGAGCCTGAAGGGCGAGTTTAGATATTCCACATGATATGGTCAGTATCAAAAACGAAACTACCTATTATTCTGTTTATCGGTAATTAATTTTTTTCTGGAAAAATATCAGTAATTTCCGTAATTCATTTTCATTGGACGATCAGATAAGTAGATCCTTCTGCATTACGTCACACAATGTATTGCCTAATATTTTCAGTGATATGTGAAATATTAGGCAAAAAGATCAAAGGAAATATGTACGAATTGCCAATAATATGTATTATCCTTCATTTTTTATACTTTAATACAGAATGAAGTATTTAAAGTTATTGCACAGAGTTTACAGTTTCATCTGATACTTATGTATGCAGAAAATAATAATGCCTTTTTTGATATGCAGATATGTTACACTTACAAATAGATCCCATAATCTGACCTCACCATCCAGACAGCCAGATGCTACAATTTCATTGGACGAAGGATGAAATGAGACACACCATGGTGTTCTGGGATGACCCTCCAACACATGGGTACATTTTCCTGTGGCTACCTCTGTTATTCTAACACTATGATCACCATGTGTTGATGCTATCTTTGTTCTGTAGATACATCATAATAAATTTATTTTGCCAAAAATATTACGAGATATATAACAAGTGATATCTTACGAATACATTACAAATGATATCTCACAAAAATATTACAACAGATATCTTACCAAAATAAAACTGACACAATATTAATCTGACAAATGAAACAGTGCTCACAGTGAAAAAAATTTCTTTATGTAGGAAACCACAGAAATATCAAACACTTTGATACTAACGAAGATCATCTAAATTTTATCAAATGTCAAATTACAATTTACCTCCTTAGAAATCTCGCATATTATATTTTCTATATAATGACTGCTTGTGAACTTAAAATGCACATAAAAATTTCATTAATATTCTTACCTATCAGGACTAAAATCTACCAGAAATGTGGCTCTACACCTTCTTGACAGTGAACATGCCTGAAAGTACAAGTAAAAAACAATTATTGTTTCTAAAATTAAATTACTTGAACACCAAAACTGAGAGAAAATGAATTTTTGTTTTTATATACCAATGTAGCTATAGCAACTGAAATCCATATATTTGTATTTTACTATGGATTCCTTATATTTCATCAGATACCAATTTTAATGTTTTATGGGTGTAGTAAAACCAGGAGTAAAACCACCAATTTAAAGTATTTGACAAAATACATATTTAATATTTTTTTAATTAATTTAAAAACCAAGAAATTTAGTATGGTTTGAATTTTCAGTAAACCATAATACTCTACAACAATACTTTCAGTCCATTATTTCCATAAAATATATTGATATAACAGAATTATTGTCAAAAAGTTTGAATTTTCATTTAACTTTATTAAAACAATTATTATCACAAGTGTGATTATTATAACAGTTTATTTTTCCATAGTTATAACATGAAAAGCAGTCCCTATTGCCAATAGTAGAAACACTTCTTATTTCTGAATTTAAACTTTTCTCAATTGTATCTATATTGGTCAATGCTCTAGACCCCTGTACATTAATTTGATGGAAACACAATGACCCATCCATTTTAGTCTGGCTCCAATATAATCAACCCAGTCTTTTCAGGGCAGTATATTTATATAAATGAACACAAAGCAATGTGTACCAGATGCTCATGGATTAAACCTTTAAAAATACTGCAAATGTATTCTTCAAAGATGCAATACTTGATTTTTAATACATTTCTTCTCATATAATTACTCACTGTATTTATCACAGGTGTATACTAGCAAACCCTGAAAATAATCATTGAGATTCTACTACCTGTCACCAAAACTCACCTTGTTAATCACAGATTTATTACAGATGTCATCGTAGAAATCCTCAACATAACCACCGTGATTCTACTTTCTGTCACATGATTACTCACAGGCTTACTAGCATTCTCATCCTAGAGATCCTAAATGTAACCACACAGATTCTACTTCCTTTCACGTGGTTACTCACATGTTTACCAGCCTTTTCATCCAAGAGATCCTAAATTTATCCACTGTGATTCTTATTTCTGTCACATGACTATATAGCTACAGTACTCACCTTGTTAATAACAGGTTTACTAGCAATACCATCATAAAAGTGCTGATTTTTATCACACAGATTCCATTTCCTGTTACATGATCCTAATTCCCTTTCTCTAAGATAACTTGTAATGTTTGACATTATTATTTCAGGTATCCATTATGTTCATGTTTTCCTGAAACAAAGTCAAAGATATACATGAAAACTTGTATATACATTACCCTGGCATTTTTAAAATCTTACTGTGACTTCCCTAACTACATTATTTACCATAAATATGAGAAAATAGTAGTATGACGAAAAAACTTGGAAAAGTACAATTACTATAGTACATGTGTATTACCATTTTTGACAAAAATCTAAATATGAAATATTTCATAAAAAAAACAAGATTGATCAATAATGATTTAAGCATAATTTGAAGAATTCAAAAAAATATATGATGTTTTATGCAACACTGGTAATGTTGCAACAATTACACCACATTCTAAATTAGGTTATAACTATAAAGCAATTCTAAAGTTTTAAGATCGTACTTACAGGGCACATTCAACTTTCAACAAAAATAAAATCCCTCAGTCTACCACAGATAAGATTTCCAAATATTTTTTTGTTCTTAAAAATACATAGTGTATAAATATATAAACCTACCCTTTCGACTAACTTATTACCTATAAATCCAATACACATCCAGTTATTATCCAATGTTATCAACAGAAATAACATGTATTGGTTAATAATAAAAGCATGTTATGATAGTGATTATGGTAATACATGTAACATAACATTACGTTTGACCCCATGACACTGTTTGACATGGTCAATCTTACCCTCAAGACAAAAAACCTGGGTCAATCAATACACGTACATGAAGGTTATAAAATAATAAGTGGAAAAACTGTCAATTAATCAACCACAAGGTGAAAGACAGGTGGAAGGAGTATTAATAGCCTTTAAATCATTATTAAATACATTCAACACATTCACAATAATAAACAATTTTGGAAACTTTTTAAACCTTTAATAATTCTATTTTGTAAATCTATGATCTTTGGTTTTTTTTAATAATTAATTTTATGCTTTAAGAACAAGAATTTTGGAACATCAGTGATAAATATCAGTATTTTGAGACTACCATTGCAACAAGACATTTGTTTGAAACATGCGTCAATGAATCATGTGTTAAATGTAGGTCAAAGTGACACAAATGTTCTAAACAATTCTAGTGGGTTGTCATTATTGTATCTAATTATAAAAGGGTTTCCAGGCAAGGAACCTAAATGCAAAACCAGAGGGTCCATGGAGCCTGAATCGCTAACCTGGATTTTAGGTGACCACAACTGATAAAGCACTTCTAGATAAGATCTGTAAGGAATTTATCTACAGTCTGCAGCACTTCTAGATATTAAAGATATGTAAAGAATTCTTCCAGTGTCCAATGTTAAACTAAATCCAGCTGTGGCAGCTTACTTGGATTCCGATTGGCACAAAAACATAACTTTTGTAGCAGACATTTATCCAAGGAACTTCATGCAATAAAAACATTTCAATTGGCTTAGTATTTTCTGACCTTTGTACAAATTTCCCATAGGGTTCAATGTTAAACCAAGTCTGGCTGTGGTGACCATATTGAATTTCCGATCGGCAAATAAAACATACATTTTGTAGTGGTCTATCAAATGATCATTCACACATCAAAAACATTTCAATTTGCTTCGTAGTTTCTGAAAAGAAGACCTTTATACAAATTTCACCATAGGGTCCAATGTTAAACTTAGTCCGGAGGTGGCAGCCATCTTGAATTTTCTGATTGGCACAAAAAACAAAGTTTTGTAGGTTCATCCAAGGATTATTCATGTAACAAATCTATTCTGACAAGAGCTTTAAAGATAAGTCCAATCAGAATGAATTATCTGCCCCTGGTAGCCATGTTGATTATCCAATCGGCACAAAAACATACATTTTGTAGTGGTCTATCAAATGATCATTCACACATCAAAAACATTTCAATTTGCTTGGTAGTTTCTGACAAGAAGACCTTTGTACAAAATTCCCCATAGGCTCCAATGTTAAACTAAGTCCGGCTGTGGTGGCCATATTTAATTTCCGATCAGCACAAAACATACCTTTCGAGAGGTTCATCCAATACTTGTTGATACATAAAAACATTTCAATTGGCTTGGTAGTTTCTGACAAGAAGACCTTTATACAAATTTCATTATAGGGTCCAATGTTAAACTAAGTCCTGATGTGGGGGCCATCTTGAATTTCTGATCTGCACAAAAAAACTAAATTTTGTAGAGGTTCATCCAAGGATCATTCATGCAACAAATCAATTCAATTGGCTCAGTAGTTTCTGACAAGAAGTGCTTTGAAGATAAGTCCAATCAGAACGAATTATCTGCTCCTGGTAGTCATGTTGAATATCCAATCGGTACAAAAAACATAGCTTTTGTACAGAACCATCCAATTAACATTCCTGCCAAGTTTGGTTCAACTTGGACTGGTGGTTTCAGAGAAGAAAAGGAAAAATTGAAATGTGGATGGACGACGGACGCAAAGTGATGGCAAAAGCTCACATGGCCAGGTGAGCTAAAACAAGGAAAATCTATGTCCTATCACAATATTTTATGAGGAATATAAAATTAATTTACTTTTCGAAAGGAAGGGTATATTATGTGAAAAGGCCTCAAACTTTGATAATAAAATCTGAAAGAAATAAATGGAACCTACATTTATTTGTACTGTGCAGTACTATCCGAATTATATACATGTATCCAACTAAAAGGGAACCAGTCCAGAAATCCTCAAGTTTTTGACAAGGAAGATAACATTTAATGACTTCAAGATTCCTTTTGTAATATGTTGTGTGTTCATTGATTTTTTATACTTGGTTGATCCATATTAAATCAAATGATTTTGGTTAATGATGATTTTCTCATTAAGTTTGCATGTAAATCTAACTGATTCTTAATTAGAATTAGTTTCTTTAAATTGATAATCATGTCGACCGATATTGATTTTATAAATTCTTTTTCAGCAAGTCATGCCTCATTAACATAATCTGAATTTTATAACGACCATAGTGTGAATAAATAGGGAGCAGCCATTTGATTTTAAGGTTGGAGAGGGGTGGGGCATGGTAGTAATCTTAAGTCTTGCCTTTTTATTGTCAACAAATTCTGCATCTTGCCTTTCTTCAAATTCCTTACATGCCCCCCCCCCACCCCATTAAAAATCAAATGGTTGCTCCCTTACATACTGTCAAAATTTAAAATTTATTATTTATAATCTTATAATCCACAATACTGATTAATTTTTACATCCTAATAATGAATTTTTAAATAAACACTTAAGTCGAAACAATTTTCTTTACCTGGAAAATATTTAATTATAAAAAATTATCCAGGATAATTTTTCTCATAATAATCTATCTTTCAAAAATGAAAACAACTCACCTGCAGTAATGGGGTGGAAACTGTTTAACAATTAGAAAATAAGAATTTATCCTGGCTAACATCTACCTAACTTTTTATGAAAATTAAATACTGAAAACTACTAACATTCCTTCAAGAAACTATTTCATATAGTAAGACAATAACTTACCCTGAAAGTTGTTTGGAATGAGATAAAATTATTGTTGAAAGAAGGAAAAAATATCATAAACAAGGAATTGATTTAATAATTAAATAATATCCCTTGAAAACTACTTCATATTAAAATTTTTCCACAGGAAACAATTTCATCTGGAAAGATGTACTTTCAAAAAGGTATTTTCTAAAATCAATGATCACCAATGGGAGAAGTTTAGATTAAGTAAAATACTTGCAAAAATTGTTCAAAAAAATTTCAATTGGTACATGTAACTGTAAAGTGTATATCCCTGGCATAAGGTCCATTGTTGATTTTAGTGTGTCTGCACATATAAAAAACAACAAAGCCTATCTGTCCACCAGCCACACTACAGTTTTCAAGACTTTTTTTCAGATATTGTTTAACCAACTGATCTTATTTTTGGTATGTGAGATTATAATGATGAGATAAAAACCAAGTTTGAATTTCATGCTGATCAGATAATTATTGTGATAGTAAATGCCTTTGAAAATAAGAATTATTGCCCAATTATAAATTTTCCATACTTTTTTCAGAAACCTTAAAACCAACTGATCTTATTTTTCGTTTGAGTTTCACACTGATCGGATAATTATTGGAAATAGGAATTATTTTTTCAGAAACTGTTTAACCAATTGATCTTATTTTTGGTATTTGAGCTTGTAATGATGAGTTACAGATCAAGTTAGAGTTTCAGGCCAATTCAGTAATTATAGTGTATTCCTTGCAAACATAGTTTTAGGATATTTAGGAATCAGTCTGTCCATACATCTGCGTCCGATTCACATAGTCAAGGAGCATTTGGGGAGATTGTATGGCTCAGCAATACTCTCAGAATGCCTGATATAATTATGATCTAATGATGCATAAATGACCAAAGCGAAGTGACTCACTTTCTAGGGCAAAACGACCTGTTACCGTCTTGTCATTATTAATTACACTTACAGTGTCATTTCGTAAGTACATGTACTTGTACATTTGACAACTATGTCGTCTATGAAAATCAACACTATCCAGCAGACTCTCTGTAAAAGAGTGACCCTCAGCCAAGTGTGTAGAACACATACATATCAATAGATACAACGCTAACTGTGAGTGAGAAGGGCGAAATTGAATTTTAAATGCAAAGAAATCTGACTCTTGTGATGTCAAGTAATGAGAGACTGTACCGAGTAACTTTGTAGCAAAATCATAGACAATATATTTATTGCTGTAAATTTTAAATATAGAATGTGCTTTGTTGCTTAAGGTAAGAGGTACCTAATTGAGCTATATTTCAGATTTTTATAAAATTTAGCATGCAACTAGAGTATGTTGAACTGCATCTGAATATAAAAAAAATAGTGTATGTCCGTTTTAAAACTTCCCAAAATATGGTGTTTCAAGTTTTAGCAAACAGATGAGTAAATACATAGAATGCACGTAGATATCACAGCGAAAAGTCTTTTTTTTTTACTTAAAATTATGATTTCTCAAAATCTAGTCCCTAGGATTTTTTTTTTTTAAAATGATATATTCAAATTGCCATTGACAGTCTCTTTTTATTGATATAAATTTATTAGGGGTCACCAGATTCGTTTTTTTAGTATAATACTATATAAAGAGTGAAAATAAGCATCAACAAGAGGCTCCCAGGAGCCTGAATCGCTCACCTGGTCCTTAAGCTTTAAGGGAGTCTTTCATGAGCTATTACCCCTATAATGGATCATCTGACAACTTCGACCCAATTCAGACTTTTGTAGAGCTCAATGAGCTGATTGTTTAAGCAAACAACAGCTTTTCTCTATCGACAATAGTTTTCATTCTATAGGGCAAAAACAAGAGAAAATGCTATTTTTGACATTTAAAGGGTCATATAAGCCCTATAAGGGGTCATCTGACATCTTTGACCCAATTTAGACTTTTGTAGAGCTCTTTGAGCTGAAGGTTTAAGCAAGCAACAGCTTTTCTCTATCTGCAATTACCTTTCAAGGGCAAAAAGACTGATACTTGATTTGAGTGTCATTGGAAAAGATAACAACAATTGAGCAGGTAACCAGTTTGGGAAAAGGTTAAAAACAATGAGTGCTGACCACAGCCAGTTTCAAAACTAATTTCACAAAAAATATATAAATATATACATCTAATGAAAGTTATTTTTAAGTACTATTGTATATTGAGGTAACATTGAATTTATATTTTAATAAATAGCCATTTAAAAACAAATTTACACGCAATCAAAAGCTTTTTTTCATTTTCTACAGTTTGCCATCTATAAGGCATCAACAGTTATATTGACATTTAAGGGACAAAACTTTAACTCCTAAAGGGCTCATTTAAACATTTTGCAAACTAAGGGAAATGCTCTGAAAATGGTCAATTTTGATGTTCTAAGGGGAATAACTCCTAAAAGGAATGATCATACAACTTAATAAGTACAAATTTTCAAAAAAAAATCAAGAAAAAGGGCAATAACTCCTACATGGGTGGTTACATCTTCTTCAAAATTTCAAAGCAGGTAGATCTTGAGGTGTTGAACACTTTAGCTTCCCATCAGAATTTTGATATCTGTCACCATTTTTGAGTTATTTGCAAAAAACTGCAATTTACCCCTATGTTCTATTTTTAGCCATGGCAGCCATGTTTTTTTACAAATCAAAAATCCAAACGATAGTTTAATAGCACTCATGCCAAGGAACAACTACACTAAGTTTGGTTGAAATTAAACTTATGGTGTAAGAGGAGTTAACGATTTTATTACAATGAATAAAGACTGCAAAAATGGTCAATTTTGACGATCTAAGGGGAATAACTCCTAAAAGGAACGAACCTACAACTTCGATCCTGTTACAAATTTTGTAGATCTTTGTGTGCCTAACAATATGAAATTTAAATTTTTCAAATTTCCTTTATAGTATCCAAGATATTGAGCTTAATAAGTGCAAAATTTGGAAAAAATGCAGAAAAAGGGCAATAACTCCTACATGGGTCGTTGGATCTTCTTCAAAATTTCAGGGCAGGTAGATCTTGAGGTGCTGATCACTTTTACCCTATGCCAGAATTTTGATATCTGTGACCGTTTCTGACTTATTTGCAAAAAACTGCGATTTACCCCTATGTTCTATTTTTAGCCATGACGGCCATGTTTTTATACGAATCAAAAATCCAAACGATAGATTTGTAGCACCCATACCAATTAATAACTGTACCAAGTTTGGTTGCAGTTGGACTTATGGTGTTGGAGGAGTTAACGTTTGAAAAAGTTAACGGACAACGGATGGATGACGGACGCCAAGTGATGGCAATAGCTCACATGACCCTTCGGGTCAGGTGAGCTAAAAAGCCAAAATAATCATAACTTAGTATCGACATCGCGATAAAAGATGTAGATTTTTAGTGATTTTACAGACAGGATGGATAGTTAAATGATTCCCACAACGAAAACGAAGCTGGTGACTCAATGTTTATTTAGTATCATTAAAACAAAAAAGTTCACAGCAATAACATGGTATCAAGACACTTTGGTACCTGGACATTTTGGTACCTGCTGAAAAAGACAATTCGGTACTACAAAAAAAAAAAGATTGTTGACAATTGTTTATTATTTGTATACAATTTGCATACCAATTAATAACTGTACCAAGTTTGGTTGCAGTTGGACTTATGGTGTTGGAGGAGTTAACGTTTGAAAAAGTTAACGGACAACGGACTGACGGACGACGGATGGATGACGGACGCCAAGTGATGGCAATAGCTCACATGACCCTTCGGGTCAGGTGAGCTAAAAAGCCAAAATAATCATAACTTAGTATCGACATCGCGATAAAAGATGTAGATTTTTAGTGATTTTACAGACAGGATGGATAGTTAAATGATTCCCACAACGAAAACGAAGCTGGTGACTCAATGTTTATTTAGTATCATTAAAACAAAAAAGTTCACAGCAATAACATGGTATCAAGACACTTTGGTACCTGGACATTTTGGTACCTGCTGAAAAAGACAATTCGGTACTACAAAAAAAAAAAGATTGTTGACAATTGTTTATTATTTGTATACATTTTTTCCAAATAAGAATGTATTTTTGTGTTATTTATCAATAAAATGATATATGAACTGTTATAAAATCACAACTGATCTGAGTTTTGTTTATATACTTTTAAAATTTTATAAATCGTGAGATATTTGTGTTTTTGTTTATGTATTTATCAAAAAAGAACTAATAATGATGTTATCAGTGTAAGATATTTGTTTGTATTTTTGTGTGTGCACAACAGAATACTGTTTTAAAATAGCACTGTATTTATGTGTACATGAAACTGCATTGAAATATTGCTATTAAATATTTAAAACGATTATTTTCTTTGTTCTTATTATGCCCTGTAACCTTATAAAGAATCTCGTTATTAAAATTCCACATACACATTATTCAATCCACACATAAAAACTGCAGATTGTTCACTTCACTTGACGCTTTTAGTGTAATACATGTGTAACGTCGGAGTACCCAATTTCGCCCAGTTCGAAGGGTGTTTTCCGACCAGTGCTGAGAAACTGTTACAAGAACATTGTTGAATTTTATTTTTGAACAAGTAGACTACACCAAGTTTTCCACACATACATTCGGCGTGTATACACTTATTAATTTTCTGCCAGCAGCGGCTCAAAGGTCGCGTGGTTCTGTGATTTTAAAGGGGAAGCCAAATCGCCCAGGTAGTGAATAGATCCAACGAGACTTCAGTGCACAAAATTCGTTCCTGTTAAAGCTACAAAACTTTTCTCTCATCCGCACAAGAAAATTTTCTATCAGTGTTTACAGTGACAAAAAAAAGGGGGTGGGCGATCTGGTACACTGGGCGATTTGAGTACCCTGACGTTACCCTACAAATATATATAACACAATATACTCAGTACCGAAATGTATAACCATAGTACAGTTATTTCGGGTAGTTCTGTGCATCGTCCTATATGGCACATTAATATAAAAATGATTACCAAATTACCCTATAACATAGTACTGAAGTGTCCATAGTCAGTACCGAATTGTCTTAATACAAAACTGTCTAGGATTCCTAAACATATCGTTTTTAATAGAACATTCTAGGGATTGTTTTTTGCAAAATGACGATTTAAACCGAAATTATTAATTAATAATTTGAAGGATTTTATATAAAAGCTACTGTAAATATGATATTTTTTTTCGATATTAGATGCAGTTTCGAACATTCTAGCTGCACGTAAAATCCATAATTTAGCGGATTTAGGTACCTCCTACCTTAACTGTAATCTTCATAATACCTGCCACAGTGATGTTTAATGAGACTCTACCTGTTTCAAATGACTGAACTTTTCACCCCTACAAACAGGAAGTCAACCGTTGAAGGAAACTTTCGGCAAGATTTCAAACTAAAACTAGAAAATGTAAATGGACAAAACGTAAACCTCAAAAATGAAAATAACTTAGTCTTACCCCATCTTAACTAACATAATTCTGTTAACAGGAATTTTTTGTTTGTAAGTAAGGCATGTTGCATATAAAACTATGATTATATATATAATTATATATTAAAATCCTCCCGTTATTCCATTGTTTGTAAATAACGTGCACGTGTTCCTGTCAAACTGTTGTGTAGGTTTAATTTTCTTGCCATGGTGTATTTGTCATCATTATAAATCTCTTAATTTAAAGATACGAAGTTTGAGCTTTGTGGTTTGCAAAAGCGAGACACAAATTATCACTGGGATATTTTGGAAGCATCAGTGCCAGTGGTGAAAATGCTTTGAAAAATATTAAATATGAAATCAGTCCTCTGAAATTTTTCTTCAGGCTCAGTTCAGCGGTGATTTTATCTCTTTCCAAAAAACTTTCAGGATTATTATTTATTATTTATTGTTTTATATGAAATACTTTCCTGAAGGAATTGGGTTGTTTTCAGGATATATTCTCTGACTAGTTTAAAATAAAATATTACAATGTAGGGGCGCTTTCCGTTATCTGGTATGTACCGACTTTAACTAATTCTTCTTCCGGTTTATCTGGTATGTCATTTTTAACGAACCACTGTGGTAGGTGCCAATAATGGAACACGAATCTTTGGTTCAGTTGGAACGTACTGCATTATAATGGAAAGCACCCAGGTCATCTATCTTGTCTCACTAATTAGAACAAGAAGCCTATAGAAGGGTGCAGGACAAATTGCCCCATGCCAACCCGCACCAATTTTTTACCATCTCGCCCCAACTTGGAAAATATTAGTTACAAACTGCTCCAACTGTGAAAATCATAGTCACCAACTCGCTCCAATTTATGAATATAAGAGCAAACTCGCCCCAATTGATGAAAATAATAATTTCATACATGTGAATGTCAGTTACAAACTCGCCCCAACTGTAAAATAATTGCCAAACTTGCACCAATTAAACCTTAAAACTGCACAAAGAAGCAAAGCTGTTGCCATGGCACAGAAAGATGGTATCCGAGGGCAAGAAGTGTGGCAGTAGAGCCAACCAGTTGATGGTGGCCGCATAATGGAAGAAGCTGACCAGTTACGAGCGTAAGCAAGTCTGCACCAATAAGTTAATACCTTTCAACTTGTTATACATTGACATGTATTGAGCCCTACATTATAAAGAATTTTTTGGCTGAGAATTTTTTTTAACTCAAATCTAAATTCTTAGCCAATCATATTTGGCCATATTTAAAATTATTCTAAGACTTGAGTAAAGTCCATGAGTGTTGTAATTAACAGCACACATTTGTGTTAATGATAAAACTACTCTAGTTATGATATGTTTTATTACTCATGTGTCCATTTGTTGCATTTGTTGTTTTATGTTGATAATAGTGATGATAAATAAAAGATAATTTACATACTGACTTTGTATTTTTACAATAATGTACTACTATTTCCATCAGTTTGGGTGAGTTTGTAACTCATTTTCACAAGTTATGACCTGTTGGTAGCTGTGACATCCACTGTTAGAGTGAGTAGGAAATTAAAATTTCATCAGTTGGTGCGAGTTTTGTAACTTATTTTCACAAGTTGTGGTGAGTTGGTGACTATGATTTTCACAGTTGGAGCGAGTTTAGAACTAATATTTTCAAAGTTGGGGCGAGTTGATGAAAAGTTGGTGAGAGTTTGAAGTGGGGCGAGTTGTCTGGCATTCGTATAGAACCCGGAAATTAGTGTCAAGAAGCATAAAAAAAAATTTCAATATAATATTCAGTTGTATATATATATAAATTTTAAAAAAATGCAGCCATGAAATATAGCTGTATAGGTCAGCGTTTAAATGAAAGGTATTCTGCAAATCATCATCATATTTATGTTTTAATATATATATTCATCATTAGTGATTATTTATTACAGGTGGAATAATTCGTGGCACTTGTCAGACTGGGGTAATAAAGAAGTTGTTTACTGTATTAGCACATTCTGAAATTGTTTGAGCCTAAATGGCGTTCATAAAAGTTTTAAAAAAGTATTATATAAGGAATTCTTTCAGGTTTCCATTCCTGATTCAATTTTTTGTGAATAATGTAATGATTCACAGTTGTTATTTTTACACAGAAAAGGAATTCTTTTGTCAGATTTGTCTGCCTTGCATACATATTCCTTTATAGTAGGAATAATCTTTTCAGTAAGATAAGGACCTATGATTTCTCCATATTTTCTTTCAATATCAGTGACCTGTTTTGAAAAATCTACAGTCATGTGTGCCTCTATCAGACCGCAGTCACCGAAAAAATGAGATACATGTAGTATCTCTTTAGCATTTTTTCCATTGATTCCCACTTCGATTTTTAAGCACCTTGAAACAATTAATTTAACAATTCAAATTCATCGAATTCGGATGATTGCAATCGAACATTGAATGAAAACATGTTGTATTTAGAAAAAGTTATTATTATTTCTTGTCACTAATTTTTCTTTACAAATCATTCATCATGCAGTAGATATTATGAACAAAATAAAATAGTGATCATTTCAAATTTGGTTGTTTTTGATGCTTTTCCTAACTTCCTTACTAAGATTAAACATTATAAAACCATCAGAAATATTTAAGTTTATACAGTGGGGATTATACTATTAAAGTCTTTCCTCGGAAAAATTAATAGCAAATTTTTACTTGAGGAAACAATTTCACAGAGGAAAATATTACTGTAAATTCAGAAATTATTGCGAGGTTTTTGTCGAGCCTTCGACTTTTGTCGAAAAAGCGAGACATAGCGATCCTACATTCCGTCGTCATCGTCGTCGTCGGCGGCGTCCACAAATATTCACCCTGTGGTTAAAGTTTTTGAAATTTTAATAACTTTCTTAAACTATCCTGGATTTCTACCAAACTTGGACAGAGGCTTGTTTATGATCATAAGATAGTATCCAGAAGGAAATTTTGTAAAAAAAAAATTCCAGTTTTTCCGTATTTTACTTATAAATGGACTTAGTTTTTCTGCCAGGAAACATTACATTCACTCTGTGGTTAAAGTTTTTAAAATTTTAATAACTTTCTTAAAATATCCTGGATTTGTACCAAACTTGGACAGAAGCTTGTTTATGATCATAAGATAGTCCAGAAGTAAATTTTGTAAAATAAAAATTCCAGTTTTTCTGTATATTACTTATAAATGGACTTAGTTTTTCTGCCAGGAAACATTACATTCATTCTGTGGTTAAAGTTTTCAAAATTTTAATAACTTTCTTAAACTATCCTGGATTTGTACCAAACTTGGACAGAAGCTTGTTTATGATCATAATATAGTATCCAGAAGTAAATTTAGTAAAAAAAAAAAAAATTTTTCCGTATTTTACTTATAAATGGACTTAGTTTTTCTGCCAGGAAACATTACATTCACTCTGTGGTTAAAGTTTTTAAAATTTTAATAACTTTCTTAAACTATCCAGGAATTTTACCAAATTTGGACAGAAGCTTGTTTATGATATAAAGATTGTATCCAGGAGAAAATTTTGTAAAATATTTATTTCTGTTTTTCAGTTTTTTACGTATAAATGGACTTAACATTGCATTCTATTATGTGCATTCACCTATCACACTGAAAATATAGACAACATCAAAAGTAGGCGAGACACTGGGTTCCGCGGAACCCTTACGAATTTTTATTAATGCGAATAATGCAACAGTGTGAGTATCGCAATAATAACTCGTATTTTGGTATCTGATACATATATCTGTATGCAGATTTTCAGGAAATTGCAATAATTAATATCACATTTTTGTCCATTCTCTAAAAATTGCAATAATAATTGCACCCAATAATTTCTGAATTTACAGTATATTAAAATGAAAGCGTCCAAAATATCTCTATATTCAGATCAGCTCATATTAACTCTTGTCAGATTTGTTCAACATTAGTACTGTAATATATCAAATTGTGAAGGCTAAAGCACAAATATAGGTGTAGGGAAAAAACTAAGAATATATCAAAAGAGTTGTCGCAAATATTGTGTGTAATCTATTGTCTATTTCATAAAAATGTTTGTATTTGTAGGATGAAGATAATACTTAAATAATAAAATGTCTGAAGACCCACCACACAAAAAAAAGAAATGGAAAAGGAACAGCCAGGGATACATGGGTAAATTTTTGTATGTTTTGTTATTAAGGAAAAATCTGCAGCCATGATACAATGTAGATACTATTTTTATTTAAATAATAACCTATATAGCTATATAGGTCAGTATTTAAATGAAAGGTAATCTTCAAATCATCTTCATATAGTAAACTAATATTTTTATTAAGCAATGAAGATAGTCAGGTCCTGAATGCCACTGGTAAGTTTATTAAAGACAATCGGGGCTAACTTGTATTATTTTTATCTTTTATTTTAAAAAAATCATATTACTGCTATATGATATATTGATGTTTATGTTGTATGACTCTTTAATTGTAACTGCCAATCATTCTCCTTTCCTCTATATATGTTACCCTCATGCTGCCCCTTTGGGCCCTTGTGTTGTAGTAGTTGTAGTGGTATAGTATGTGTAGGTTTGGTTGACTGGATTTTTTCAGTGAATTGGCTATATGGCGACAAGTTTATTCATGGAGGAAGTCTGATTACCTTAGGTAGGGAAACTAGCAGTCCTTGTCAGTTAAGATAGGAGTCAAGCACACTATTGGAACTCACAGTCACAATATTGACATCTACGGGTGTTTGATAATTAGCAGTTCTACCTACCTATTCCACTTTGCCACCAATTCCTCCTCCTTTACCTGTAAATATGCCGAATAAAACAAACCAAGCTGTAGAATTTGCCTTTTCAGAATTAAATTCATCATAGG
The DNA here is from genome assembly GCA_028015205.1 of Mytilisepta virgata. Lineage (NCBI taxonomy): Eukaryota > Metazoa > Mollusca > Bivalvia > Mytilida > Mytilidae > Mytilisepta > Mytilisepta virgata. The sequence continues at coordinate 43,180,975 of CM051516.1, forward strand.
TAATTATTGTTTGTATACCAAGTCGGTATAAAGCTCATGAGAGCTTATGTTTATTGTTAAATTTTTAAACCCGACTCTAAATAAGAATTACTTAGTACTTATTTACTTACCAAAATTGAAATGGTCAGACATTAATCAAAATTGTTCCTGCATTGCATGGCAAGCATGATGTTTCTATATATATATAAAATTTGTAGATGTTCTTCAGAATGCAGTATATATATTCTGAAACCATAAATTATAACAATTTAATGATGTTCAGATTATTTAAAAACATTGATAACTTGGGGTTTTGATTTTTTATAGTTGGAAATGGATCTGGTAACTCACACGCAGTCGGACATGGAGCTGGTTATATACATAAACTTCAAGAAGAAAGAAGAAATCTTCCAATATTTCCAGCAAAGAACAAATTAATACATCAAGTCAGAAGTCTCGACACAGCCATTGTTATTGGAGAAACTGGAAGTGGCAAAACAACACAGATTCCACAGGTGTTATGATTAATTCTTCTGAAAATTAATTAGAGATAATAAAATAGCCTCTGGCTCGCCAAAGGGAGATAATTTTACTTATTTATTATGAGGGATTTGTTTAAGGGGGTTTACTCTATAATATGTCTCATTAATGTTGTTAAATATTATAAAATAATCTTTTGATATCAAGTCCAGAGGAAGCAGAGCACACATTGCTCCAGATATACTTAATAAGGCAGAATGTTGTCTAAAGTGACTTGATATTGTGTATATGCAAATAGTATCATATCTTTATGATAAACATCCATTGATACATATAATTTATTGCATTTCAGTATCTTCATGAATCAGGAATACACAGAGGATCAATTATAGCAGTTACACAGGTACAACTTAATGAATTGATAATAGTCTTTACTAAGTATAGTCAAACCTGCTTATAAAGGGCTTCCAAAGGACCAGAAGAAAAAATGTGCTCTTTATGAGCAGATATCTTTTATATAGAGCTTACATGTACATGTATAGACAGGGACATTTTCACAGTGTTGTTTATAGACTGTGAGTTGTATAGAGGTGCCATTTAAAGCAAGTTTGACCGATTTATTTTTCAGTTTAGTGTCACATTGGACTGTGCCACAAATAGGAAAAAATATAACTGTAGCTATGGATGCATTATTAAAAAGGCCCACTATAGCCTACAAAGGCAAGTTTTTATACTATTAAATACAAAAATACAATACCTCTGATATTGGAATACAAAATGAAAATTTGTGTTTTGGTATATTATAATTAGACTACATGTTGATATGAACAAGAATTGAGTATTATCAAGATCATTTTGTAAACTTTTCAGGGTATATTTTTTTCAGTTAGCAAAAGAGAAATATTTTGTTTTATTTTTGTGTCGCCTGCGGAATGCATGGTCTACACAAAGGGATCACTATCTGTCGTCTTGCATTATAACACTTTTCTTCTATACTCAACTACTAGTAAATCGCTGAAAGGAATTTAATGAAACTTTCTCTGTGCATTAACCTTAATGCACAGGTGTGCATATATATTTCATTTTTAGAAAATTAAAATTTTTTTGGGGTAAAAATTGACATATTTGCAAAAAAAGGTGGGGGGGAGGGGGTCAAAACTTCTATCCTCAACTACTCCATAACCGCTCAAAGGAATTTGATGAAACTTTCTCTGTGCATTAACCTTAATGCACAGGTGTGCATATATATTTCATTTTTAGAAAATTTAAAAAAAATTTTTGTAAAAATTAACGTCTGCAGGCGACACATGTCTTCCTTGGAAAACTCACACATTTGTGTAAATAGGAGTTATTATTTCTAACATATCATGCAGTGAGGAATTATTTATTTACAGCCAAGACGAGTTGCTGCAATTACAGTGGCACAGAGGGTTTCAGTAGAAGCTAGCACTGCAGTGGGAGAATTGGTAAGATATGTAGCCCTTGAATTTGACAGGACATTTTTATGGATGGTTCAACTAAAAATTAAGTTCATATTTCTTTAAAGAAAGAATAGTTCCTAAATTCTTTGGCTAGATATGATTGAGAAAGGTTCAAAATCAGGTTTTAAATTTTATTACTGCCAACTGTAAATTACAGTATGTAATGGATATATGTTGATTGGACAGAAACCCTTAAACAGAACCCAAAAAGTACAGCAGAGCCTGCAACATAGGGCATGTGCCTACATTGCAACATAAACTATTAAATGACTTTACATAAAGAAATTCAGCCATAAACAGAAAATAGGATCACCACACTTTCAGCTTAAAGGGAGAAGCCTTAAGATGAAAACAGGGAGAAGTGATGGAATCATAAAGAGACTTGACCATTGAATTCACCATACATTTTCTTGATTTATAAGGTTTTTTTTCAGAAAATCAGGGAGACTTCTGTCTCAGCCCTATAACAGGGAGACTTATCGGATTGAAGGGAGACCATGTCTCCCACTTCTCCCTGTGTGGTGAATTATGAAACTAGTTTACCCTGTCGATTTGAATAGGGTTATAATTAAAAAAAAACACCAAGAAAAAGAAATAGACTATCACCGACTTTTGCAAATGAAATGTATATTGTCTGTGAGAACTGAGATGTCACCTTGGTAAATAGAACATTTTTCTCATTATTCTTCAGGTGGGGTATTGTGTAAGATTTGAGGATGTCACCTCCGACAAAACAAAGATTAAGTATATGACAGATGGTATGTTACTCAGGGAATCTACATTAGATCCTCTTATGATGAGGTAAATTCAACAGTAACACTGACAGATATATAGTTTATTAAGGTTTTGGGTTTTTAATGGTCTTTATCACTTGACATAACAGATTTCAATTGAATGTTAAAATTGATTGGGCTAGTTGTGTCCATTCTTCAAACTCAGAATGTGAAACAAATTTAATCTGCTAGATTATCAGAATTTACTGCTATTGAACTCTTCATTCATTTAATCATTAATAATTCATGTATGTCATTTGTCCACTGATTTTGAGGATTAACAAAATTTTACCCTTTCAAGGCACTAATGAAAACCATTAAGTTGTAGTTAAAATTTGTATGCTAGGCAGAGTTGCAGTACGGATCTCAGAGACTTCAATAAAGAAAACCATTAAATAAGTATCAAACAAAATAATAATGAATCTATAGTGCATGATATATTGTTTATTAGTTTATCAATATGTTTGTAGGTATTCTGTTATAATATTAGATGAGGCTCATGAAAGGACAATACATACCGATGTTTTATTTGGAGTTGTTAAAAAAGCGCAGAAAGACAGAAAGAAAAAGTGTCTAAAACCACTGAAGGTAATTTATTGTAATAAATTTTTATAAAAGCTTAGTATAAGAAACTGATTTTAATATTTATAAGCCTACAGTACAATACAGATTTTGTCAATTTAGGGTTGAAATAAGTACAGCTCATTTACTGCCACATATTACAATTTTTATAATGTGTATACATACTTAAATTCCTTAAAACAGAAGTTTTTCACTGAGGTTTCTTGAATGGGAATTTCTTTGATTACAGATTATTGTGATGTCAGCCACAATGGATGTAGACCATTTTTCTAATTATTTTAACAAAGCACCTGTTTTATACCTGGAAGGTAGACAGTTCCCAGTACAGGTATCGTTATATAGACTTAAATTAGACTTAAGTTAACATAATTTGTTTTGTCACATATTTACACATTGAATAACTATTGATAATTCACTTAGAAATGTTTTTTGTTTTCCAATGAGCTTATTTCCTGAAAAACAATATTTTGGATGGCTAATTTGACATTCGTGTTCCTAAAGATCATCATTTTGAAAAAAATTCAGTGAAGTTTTGTGAACTAGTCATAGTCATGTTCTCAAAATACTTGTTATGTTGTCAGTCCTTAAATTGATATTTTTAAAGAACCAACAATGAGGTAATATGTACATGTAGTCACATGATCAAAAACATCCATGAATTGTTTAATCTTCTGTTTCCATCATAAGATAAGTAGTAATCCTCCAATGCTGGTACAAATACTGCTGTCAAACATAAGAAAAATCACAAACTGCATGCGTATTTATAACATCTACACTGCTAAGACAACAACAGAATACTGATGAAGGTACATACCGTATTAACCCTAATTATTGGACACTTTTGAAAATTCAAGGAAAATTGAATTTTTTGATAATTCTTATTTTTATGATCGTTGTTATCAGGTGGTGTCAGTTGGTAATTTTAACTTCTTAGGTTCTTTCATTTCTTATAGAGTGCTTATTTCATTTTTCTAAACCATTTAAACCATCAATCTTAATAAATTTTATTGAAACAAGATAAATTTTTAAGTAAATTTTATTTAATTTTCCCACCTGGAAGTTTACTTTTGAAAAGAAACAAATTTGGAACAGAACTGCACATTTGCCTTTCTCAGAGAAATAAATTTTAAAATATTCAAATAAAATATATGTTTTTACCAAATAAATCATCTTATTACTGTTTATTAGACATTTAAAAATTATACATGTAGTTATAATATATTCTAAAAAGACGATGAGACAACATTAAATATGTGTTGTAAAAATCATTTGTGAGATGCTCTGAATCCAAATCACATGTTGCATATTAGTCAACAACATGGCAGGTCATTCAAAGTTTACTGCTGTTTTTTTTTTCTTCAACATTAAAACAACTATTTGAAGGTACAAAAATGATAAATTCATGAAAGTAAAAGGAAATATAACAATACTCGTTATTTCGATTGCCTATTCTTAAATTACATTGACCATGATGAGGACGGAAAAAGAAAAACTTTTTCAACAATTTTCCAAAAAAAATAGGTGTATTTTAGTGTTGAATAATTAGAGTCAGTATGGTAATGAAGTTAAAATTGTTGATGAAATTAAAATATGACATCCAGCAGTTTGTATAAAGGTGATAAATACTGGGGTACATTGTACATATTTGTTCTATTTTAGGTTTATTACCCTACAACAGAACAATCAGACTATGTAATGGCAGCTATTGTAACATTTTTCCAGATTCATAAGGATCAACCTCCAAAGTAAGTCAGTTGCCAAGGAAAAGTTTCTTCTAACCCTGAGCATACACTTTTAGTAGGGGAAAGGAAGATAATAACTTTTCCTATAAATAACACCAAAAAAACCGTGCCAGTTATGAGGCTATTAATATTAAGGAAATGAATGATTGTGTTCACCTGAATTGTACATTTACAGCTAGACTAGTTTTATCTGTTTTATTACATATAAAAAAAGATGAATTCCTAAGAAATTATAAAACACTTTATTGCTTTTTATATGATTTTCACCAATAAAATGATTGAAATCTAAACACACGAAATAATCTGTTTAATATATATATATGCATATGTGCTCCTTTTATCTCATACTCTTTAATCTCAAACATCTGGATAACTCAAGGTAATTTGTTGATCACAAGATAAGTCTTCGTATTATACATGTATTTACTACAAACATCTCAAAAGTTCTGTTTTTTTTTAAAAAGATATTTTTAATGATGATCAGATCAACTTTTAGGTAATAATTTAATTATGAATTTTAAAATCTCACTGTTTTTAGTCATGATGTCTTGATGTTTATGACGGGTCAGGAAGAGATAGAATCCACAGTAAGATGTATACGAGACATAGCTAAAGACATGACAGAATTTCCACCTTTAGTTGTCTGCCCCTTATATGCAGCTTTACCCAGTCACCTTCAGCTTAAAGTTTTCAACAAAACTCCAGAGGTAGGATATGATGACTTAATGATGAAATGTATGGTTATGTAATTGTATTTTGGAGAAAAATTTTCAGTTGGAGTGAAAGAAGAATGTGGAATCATTTAGTTTTGTGTGTTAAAATTTTTAGGGTTTGGTGAAAATTGCTGTTTCCATGATTTTCTATATTTTCAGGATTTGAAATTTTCCAGGAATAGATATTTTGTTGAAGACAGAATTTAGGGTTCCACTGTACTGACAAAATATACAAAAATTGTATCCACAAAAATACAATTACAGTTGGCTCTTGTTATCTTTAACACATTTAAATCGAAATTCCAGGTAACTCAAATTATCTGTTTGGACCCTCAACAGCAGTAACTATACAGATTTACTCCTGATATCTCAAATTTTTGCTTAAGTTCAAGTACCAATGGATTTGACATAACAAGAATTGACTGTAACTTACATTACCTGTACATGTATTTATTTTTCATTAAAATGACTCAATTTTAAAGGTATTAAAATCAAGTTTGTTGCCAAATGTGTTTGTGGTAAATGTGTTTTTTGCTCATCTGGCCAACCGTCCCGATTGGACTACAAATGTGGACGCCATGGGTAGTTCTTTTATTTGATTGGCTGATATAAAACAATCTTCTCCTCTGAAGTCGCTTGGGCAAATGGAACGAAACTTGACAGGAAAAATCTGTGGGAGGTTCTTTACAAAGTTTCCTCATTTCATCGGGATCGGGCAACAAACATGGCTGTCATGGGTAATTCTTGTTTCTAATTGGTCGATTAAAAAATTTTTTTTTCTGGAACTACTTGGCCAAAACTGTCAGCCAAATTGTCAGACAGGAAGAATCTTTGGAAAATATTTTATGAATTTTTTTTTTTCATTCTGATTGGACTAAAAGCATGGCTGCCATGAACAATTCTTGTTTCTGATAGGCTGATATAAAGAAATCTTCTCTGAAACTGCTTGGCCAAATGAAACAAAACTTGACAAGAGGCATCTGTGGGAGGTTTTTTACAAAGTTTTCTCATTTTGTCCAGATCATGCGACATGAGTGCCATGGGCATTTCTTGTTTCTGCCAGGTGACGATACAGGCCCAGCCCTCTGAGCCTCTAGTTTCATATAATATGATTTGAAAATACAGTTTACCTTTAACAGATTGGATTCTATCCAAGAAATTAAATTACAGTACTCTGGTATACTTGAGAGGGCTAATGTCAATAAAATAAATATCTTGTGGTTTACTCTGAATTTTTGTGATATGTATGATAATAATTGCCCACAATGATTTCTGAATTGGAACTGTGTAAAAAAGATATTTATATGTATTTTTTTGCCTTTAAGGGTGCAAGGAAGGTGATAATAGCAACCAATATTGCCGAGACCTCGGTCACTATCCATGGTATCAAGTTTGTTATTGATACAGGAGTAGTCAAAGCAAAGTAAGAATTTTGTATTTGTTAAAACAATGATACTGAAGATTTTGTGCCATCGAATCCATATTTTCAGACATATAGATAAAATGTTTTCTTAACATAAAATGTGTGTTTTCCTGTTATATGGCACTGAGTCATACAAATTCATGAATTTTGAAAGTTTATCTATCAGCAAATTAAATGGCTTAAAGTGTTCTCCTAATGCTTATGGGTCATTTAGAAAAGTCTTTGTTAATGGGGGCAGCCATTATGTAGTCTGAAGTGAATTTATATGTTAAAGCGAATATGGCCATATTGTGCTACATACTAAGGCTAGGAAAAGTTTTGTTTGATGGAAACGTAAGTAAGTAAAGGTAAATAACTTGCTTCAAATTATAATTTTAGAAACAGAATCGTGATACGGAAATGAGTTCTGGAAAGGGAATTGCTGTGGCCACGCCAACAGCATATTATACCACAGTGGTACAACTGTGATATAATATTTACCAAAATGCTATAATGTTTTATTAATGTATGTAATTTAGTTTTGATGAGGTAATTTTTTTCCTTTTCCTTACTTTTCGCTAGGAACAGCAAAAAAGTTTTAATCCAGTAAAAGCCTAAACAGTAATTCATTAATTCTTATACCTTATGAGAAAATATATTCATTTAACATTATATCATAGTACAGGAAGATTTTCAACAAAAATACTACCACATTGTTATTTAAAATTTCTGGGAAGAACACTTTTATTGTAATAATGTCAATAAAAAAACTGTGAGAGTTGTAACTGAAAATTTTATATCAATTGCTTAACAAGTAATACAATATCAAACTATGCTGACCATCCACAAGAAACGTATCAGGACAAAACAACAACAAAAAAACAATGTTATGCTAGATAGACTCACAATCTAATGGCACAACATGTGGAAAGTTTTATTTTTTTTTTTCAGATTATTCAATGCCAATAGTGGCCTTGACATATTAAAGGTTGTAAAAATATCCAAAGCTCAGGCTCTTCAGAGAACAGGTAGAGCTGGCAGAGAGAGCTCAGGTTCATGTTATAGGATGTACACTGAAGATGAGTTTGAAAGCTTCAGCAAAAATACTGTGCCAGAGATTTTGAGGTACTTCAGAATAAAATATAATATGATATTAAATGATCTTTACTTTTCCGATCTTTGTTTTACACATGCAGTTTCTTGTGAATTTGATATTTTTTCTTGATACATCTTGATGAGTTAACCAAAAAATAACTTTTAAAAGTAGCTGGGTGTTTTTATTATTAATTAGATAAAATTTAAATGTAAATACTTTTATCTTTTAAAAAATAAACAATAAAACTGCAAACAATGCCATAAAGATATGGCTAAAATAATAAAAAAAACGTAGCAATTTAAACAGAATTAAAACAAGACAGCACAAAAACTAAGCACTAAAAATCATAAATGATTGATTAGAGTTTAATGATGAAATTTGTCCTCATGATAAAGTTTTTCAACCAAATGAATAGTAGTTTGTCTAATTATATTCCTTGTGTCTTCATTATTTTTATTAATCCTTGCCGTAAACAGTATATCCCTATTTAGAAACTTTCTAAACTGATTCTAAAATTATAATTCGAGGCAAGTTATCTCTCCTGCTGGAACGTAGTACTGTATGCTGCAGTGCAGAGCAACCAGTAGGAAATAAATACAAATTATTTATCACTTTGATATACAAATATTTCCAGCTTTATAATCAAGTTTGATTACAAGTATGTTGGAAGCAAAAAGATCGTAAGTAGTTCCCAAATTTATATAAACCAAATATTATGTGCAAATTAACAAGCTTTAAAAACTGTTAATCCTTTACTCTTCCTTGCAGCGAACTAGTACTACATCCCAGCAAGGGAAATAACTTGCTTCAAATTAGAATTTTAGAGTCAGAATCGTGATTCCAGGATGAGTTTCTGAAAAGGGCTATATGCATAGCTATGTCTGAATACATTTAACAACGAGCTTCTGCTCAGTTGTAATGTTTAAAATAACCATGATTTGTATTTTATTATGTGTTTTTTAGGTGTAACCTTTCTAGTGTTGTGTTACAGTTACTTGCCCTTGGTATATCTGATGTTGTTAATTTTGATTTTATGGACAAACCTTCTACAGAGGTTAGTACAGTTCATTGATTGGTTATATTAGGAAAATTACCACATAAACCCCTTCCTGAAATGTACCCATGGTTCCTTTGTGCTATTTGACATCTATTGCTCTTTTTTGTGTATTGTGAGGTCCTGTTGAGCTTTAGAGAGGGATAAAAGCCATAAAGTAATGGTCCTAGTGTAGCAGTTTAAAAACGCATTTCTGCTTTCAATAATATTACTCAAAAACTAACATGTAAAGAAATTTGACTGTAAGATTAGAAATGTGTGTATGTATAATCACTTCTATTAAATAAATTATATTTACTTGTCATGGTTCATGGCTCTGCATGATCCAGTCGTAGTCTTTGTAATGGGAAAGAACTTGTTTAAAGGAGTTTTTGAAAAGTTCTATAACAAGAATCGATTTTGTTGTAGTACGGCAGTTCTTCTTCAACATTTCATGGAATTGGTACACAAATGTTGTTGAAATTCCATTGTTGTTTGTAAAATTACAACTTTATTTTCACCTTAGTGAATTATCAGATTTTATTTTACTTGGAAATCACACTATTTAAAAGTATAGAAATTTTTAATTTGCATATCCATTTTTCTTTGACAGTCACTGATAAGTGCAGTCCATCAGTTACATATTCTTGGAGCAGTTGACCAGGAAGAGTCTATAGTGGTAATAGTTATAATGGTTTATTTTACAAAGGGAAAAAAGTCAGTTTTTAGAATACTTTTAAGAAGACCCTAACAGCTTACTAAAACTGCTAAAAGATAGAATGAGGCATTTGTATGAATATTTGAATAAAATTTCTGTATTTCATCCTTGTTGGACAGCTAACATGGATTCACAATGTGCATACTAGAAATGAAAAAAAAAAATAAAAAAACATAGAGAATTAATAATAGATAATGTAATAAACTGTTATCACAGAGATATGTCTCGCCTTTTTGTAATTTTGATTATGCAAATGTTGAAATCATAATAGCAATACCTTAACATCTTACACAAGTTATGCAAATATTCAAAGTCAATAGACCATGACTGAGGGGGTGGAGCCAAATAATCTCCATGGCAATAAGATGTGGCAATGATAATACATCTGCATACCAATTATCATTGACCTACCACTAGTGGATCCCCATAAACTGACCTAATCACAAACTAATACATGTAAAGTAAGCAAACCATTCAAAGTCAATAGATCATGACTGAGGGGGTGGCGCCAAATAATCTTCATGGCAATGAGATGTAGCAATGGTAATACATCTGCATACCAATTATCATTGACCTACCACTAGTGGATCCCCATAAACTGACCTAATCACAAACTAATACATGTAAAGTAAGCAAACCATTCAAAGTCAATAGACCATGACTGAGGGGGTGGAGCCAAATAATCTCCATAGCAATGAGATGTAGCAATGGTAATACATCTGCATACCAATTATCATTGATCTACCACTAGTGGATCCCCATAAACTGACCTAATCACAAACTAATACATGTAAAGTAAGCAAACCATTCAAAGTCAATAGACCATGACTGAGGGGGCGGAGCCAAATAATCTCCATGGAAATGAGATGCGGCAATGGTAATACATCTGCATACCAATTATCATTGACCTACCACTAGTGGATCCCCATAAACTGACCTAATCACAAACTAATACATGTAAAGTAAGCAAACCATTCAAAGTCAATAGACCATGACTGAGGGGGCGGAGCCAAATAATCTCCATGGCAATGAGATGTGGCAATGGTAATACATCTGCATACCAATTATCATTGACCTACCACTAGTGGATCCCCATAAAACTGAGCTAATCACAAACTAATACATTGTTGACGCCGTCGCCGCCGCCGCCGCCGCCGCCGACGCCGGAAACAGCATACCTATGTCTCGCCTTTTGACTCCGTCAAGGCGAGACAAAAACTGCACCTGTCAGATTTGATTTATCAGTACTTAGTAATTGATATAGAAATACATAAAAGGTTGATAATTTTTAATGCTATGATGATATTAAATCTTATATTTATAGTTGGCACTTGATTAGTAGTGGCACAACTCACCATTTCTGAACAAAGCGTGTATACTTTAAAGAATTGTACATATTTCACATAGACTCACTATTTCAGTTGACACCACTTGGTAAACAAATGGTCTCCTTCCCATTAGATCCAAGATTATCCAAGACAATATTGGTGGCTAAAGATAATCATTGTTTGTAAGTTGGTATGGATTGTATACTTTTTAATCAATTGAATAAGTATTCTTCAAGGTAGATGTAACAGACTTATTGATAGAAACTTATTAAAAGTTGGATAAGGACAGAAAATAGAGAGAAATCTGAAGGTATAGGCAAATTTCCACTTCCAATTTATGAATAAATTGCCACATTTGACCGAGAGTAAATCAGGGAAAATCTTTGTCACTGAACATATAAACAAATATTTTTTAGTGATATCAAATTCTAGGCAGACAATCCACAAATGGTAAAGTCACATATTCATTCATGTTTTCTATAAATTATCACATGGATTTACAAATGATATTTTATTACAGGGAAGAGATATTGAGTATAGTCAGTATGTTGTCTGTAGATTCTGTTTTGTTTACACCACATAGTAAGGTAGGTCTACTGAAAACACATAGTAAGGTATGTCTTCTGAAAACACATAGTAAGGTAGGTCTTCTGAAAACACATAGTAAGGTAGGTCTACTGAAAACATATAGTAAGGTAGGTCTTCTGAAAATACACAGTTGGGTAGGTCTACTGAAAACACATAGTAAGGTAGGTTTACTGAAAACATCCAGTAAGGTAGGTCTTCTGAAAACACATAGTAAGGTAGGTCTTCTGAAAACACATAGTAAGGTAGGTCTACTGAAAACACATAGTAAGGTAGGTTTACTGAAAACACCCAGTAAGGTAGGTCTACTGAAAACACATAGTAAGGTATGTCTACTGAAAACACATAGTAAGGTAGGTCTTATGAAAACACATAGTAAGGTAGGTCTACTGAAAACACACAGTAAGGTTGGTCTTCTGAAAACACACAGTAAGGTAGGTCTACTGAAAACACATAGTAAGGTAGGTCTACTGAAAACACATAGTAAGGTAGGTCTTCTGAAAACACATAGTAAGGTAGGTCTACTGAAAACACATAGTAAGGTAGGTTTACTGAAAACACCCAGTAAGGTAGGTCTACTGAAAACACATAGTAAGGTATGTCTACTGAAAACACATAGTAAGGTAGGTCTTATGAAAACACATAGTAAGGTAGGTCTACTGAAAACACACAGTAAGGTTGGTCTTCTGAAAACACACAGTAAGGTAGGTCTACTGAAAACACATAGTAAGGTAGGTCTACTGAAAACACATAGTAAGGTAGGTCTTCTGAAAACACATAGTAAGGTAGGTCTACTGAAAACACATAGTAAGGTAGGTCTACTGAAAAGACATAGTACGGTAGGTCTACTGAAAACACATAGTAAGGTAGTTCTTCTGAAAACGCATAGTAAGGTAGGTCTACTGAAAACACATAGTAAGGTAGGTCTACTGAAAACACATAGTAAGGTAGGTCTACTGAAAACACATAATAAGGTAGGTCTACTGAAAACACACAGTAAGGTTGGTCTTCTGAAAACACACAGTAAGGTAGGTCTACTGAAAACACATAGTAAGGTAGGTCTACTGAAAACACATAGTAAGGTAGGTCTTCTGAAAACACATAGTAAGGTAGGTTTACTGAAAACACCCAGTAAGGTAGGTCTACTGAAAACACATAGTAAGGTATGTCTACTGAAAACACATAGTAAGGTATGTCTTCTGAAAACACATAGTAAGGTAGGTCTACTGAAAACACATAGTAAGGTAGGTCTACTGAAAACATATAGTAAGGTAGGTCTTCTGAAAATACACAGTTGGGTAGGTCTACTGAAAACACATAGTAAGGTAGGTTTACTGAAAACATCCAGTAAGGTAGGTCTTCTGAAAACACATAGTAAGGTAGGTCTTCTGAAAACACATAGTAAGGTAGGTCTACTGAAAACACATAGTAAGGTAGGTTTACTGAAAACACCCAGTAAGGTAGGTCTACTGAAAACACATAGTAAGGTATGTCTACTGAAAACACATAGTAAGGTAGGTCTTATGAAAACACATAGTAAGGTAGGTCTACTGAAAACACACAGTAAGGTTGGTCTTCTGAAAACACACAGTAAGGTAGGTCTACTGAAAACACATAGTAAGGTAGGTCTACTGAAAACACATAGTAAGGTAGGTCTTCTGAAAACACATAGTAAGGTAGGTCTACTGAAAACACATAGTAAGGTAGGTCTACTGAAAAGACATAGTACGGTAGGTCTACTGAAAACACATAGTAAGGTAGTTCTTCTGAAAACACATAATAAGGTAGGTCTACTGAAAACACACAGTAAGGTTGGTCTTCTGAAAACACACAGTAAGGTAGGTCTACTGAAAACACATAGTAAGGTAGGTCTAATGAAAACACATAGTAAGGTAGGTCTTCTGAAAACACATAGTAAGGTAGGTTTACTGAAAACACCCAGTAAGGTAGGTCTACTGAAAACACATAGTAAGGTATGTCTACTGAAAACACATAGTAAGGTATGTCTTCTGAAAACACATAGTAAGGTAGGTCTACTGAAAACACATAGTAAGGTAGGTCTACTGAAAACATATAGTAAGGTAGGTCTTCTGAAAATACACAGTTGGGTAGGTCTACTGAAAACACATAGTAAGGTAGGTTTACTGAAAACATCCAGTAAGGTAGGTCTTCTGAAAACACATAGTAAGGTAGGTCTTCTGAAAACACATAGTAAGGTAGGTCTACTGAAAACACATAGTAAGGTAGGTTTACTGAAAACATCCAGTAAGGTAGGTCTTCTGAAAACACATAGTAAGGTAGGTCTTCTGAAAACACATAGTAAGGTAGGTCTACTGAAAACACATAGTAAGGTAGGTTTACTGAAAACACCCAGTAAGGTAGGTCTACTGAAAACACATAGTAAGGTATGTCTACTGAAAACACATAGTAAGGTAGGTCTTATGAAAACACATAGTAAGGTAGGTCTACTGAAAACACACAGTAAGGTTGGTCTTCTGAAAACACACAGTAAGGTAGGTCTACTGAAAACACATAGTAAGGTAGGTCTACTGAAAACACATAGTAAGGTAGGTCTTCTGAAAACACATAGTAAGGTAGGTCTACTGAAAAGACATAGTACGGTAGGTTTACTGAAAACACCCAGTAAGGTAGGTCTACTGAAAACACATAGTAAGGTATGTCTACTGAAAACACATAGTAAGGTAGGTCTTATGAAAACACATAGTAAGGTAGGTCTACTGAAAACACACAGTAAGGTTGGTCTTCTGAAAACACACAGTAAGGTAGGTCTACTGAAAACACATAGTAAGGTAGGTCTACTGAAAACACATAGTAAGGTAGGTCTTCTGAAAACACATAGTAAGGTAGGTCTACTGAAAACACATAGTAAGGTAGGTCTACTGAAAAGACATAGTACGGCAGGTCTACTGAAAACACATAGTAAGGTAGTTCTTCTGAAAACGCATAGTAAGGTAGGTCTACTGAAAACACATAGTAAGGTAGGTCTACTGAAAACACATAGTAAGGTAGGTCTACTGAAAACACATAATAAGGTAGGTCTTCTGAAAATACCCAGTAAGGTAGGTCTACTGAAAACACATAGTAAGGTAGGTCTACTGAAAACGCATAGTAAGGTAGGTCTACTGAAAACACATAGTAAGGTAGGTCTACTTAAAACACATAGTAAGGTAGGTCTTCTGAAAATACACAGTTAGGTAGGTCTACTGAAAACACACAGTAAGGTAGGTCTACTGAAAACACATAGTAAGGTATGTCTACTGAAAACACATAGTAAGGTAGGTCTTCTGAAAACACATAGTATGTAGGTCTACGGAAAACAGTCAGTAAGGTAGGTCTTATGAAAACACATAGTAAGGTAGGTCTACTGAAAACACACAGTAAGGTAGGTCTTCTGAAAACACACAGTAATGTAGGTCTACTGAAAACACATAGTAAGGTAGGTCTACTGAAAACACATAGTAAGGTAGGTCTTCTGAAAACACATAGTAAGGTAGGTCTACTGAAAACACATAGTAAGGTAGGTCTACTGAAAACACATAGTAAGGTAGGTCTACTGAAAACGCATAGTAAGGTAGTTCTTCTGAAAACGCATAGTAAGGTAGGTCTACTGAAAACACATAGTAAGGTTGGTCTACTGAAAACACATAGTAAGGTAGGTCTTCTGAAAACGCATAGTAAGGTAGGTCTACTGAAAACACATAGTAAGGTAGGTCTACTTAAAACACATAGTAAGGTAGGTCTACTGAAAACACATAGTAAGGTAGGTCGTCTGAAAATACCCATTAAGGTAGGTCTTCTGAAAACACATAGTAAGGTAGGTCTACTGAAAACACATAGTAAGGTAGGTCTACTGAAAACACATAGTAAGGTAGGTCTTCTGAAAACACATAGTAAGGTAGGTCTACTGAAAAGACATAGTACGGTAGGTTTACTGAAAACACCCAGTAAGGTAGGTCTACTGAAAACACATAGTAAGGTATGTCTACTGAAAACACATAGTAAGGTAGGTCTTATGAAAACACATAGTAAGGTAGGTCTACTGAAAACACATAGTAAGGTAGTTCTTCTGAAAACGCATAGTAAGGTAGGTCTACTGAAAACACATAGTAAGGTAGGTCTACTGAAAACACATAGTAAGGTAGGTCTACTGAAAACACATAATAAGGTAGGTCTTCTGAAAATACCCAGTAAGGTAGGCCTTCTGAAAACACATAGTAAGGTAGGTCTACTGAAAACACATAGTAAGGCAGGTCTACAGAAAATTTTAATGTTGGTTTCACATTGTATTCATCAGAACATATTCTTTTATGTTTATGTTATTTTTATTTTTGTAGTGGAACCATATCTACTCATGAGCTGTCTGATCATGATAGATTGTTCTATAGATATTGTTGAATAAGATATTTTAGAGATATTTCTGATATTTGTTTATAGATACATATTTTTGGAGTGTTTATCCCTGTCCTAACTGTCCATGCAAAAGTTGCAACATTAGTTAAAAAGGAGAATATTTATTTAATATTTTTATCAGTTTTTTTATGTTTAGCACCAGTTGGCATATTTGTCCATATTTGGTCCCCAATCATCTTTAACCCAATTTCAACATATTAATGGCTTATGTTAAATTCTGTGCAAGAGTTTAGATCCATTAAAATTCTGATTAGTAAAAACAAGCAAGGGATGTAGCTGTCATTAAAGACAGTTCATTACCTCAGTCGGATTTTTAAAATCCATGCTGTCTGCATAATCTGCAATTTTGCTTAATTAACAAAATAGTAATCTGACTTATTTCAGAGAGAAGAGGCTTTAGAAACAAGGAAGAAATTTATATCCAGTGATGGTGATCATATCACATTACTAAATATATATAGAGCTTATAAAAGTGTTAAAGGAAACAAGGTGTGTAAAATACTGCATACTGGTAGTTGTTTTGCAAAGCATTTGATCTGAGTAGTTATTAGGAACTTTTCTGAGGCAATAGTTCTTTATTGAGATAGAATAGCCACTTGAAAAGATACACAACTCATTACCCTTTCAAAAACAACAAGACCAATTAGATGTCTGGATCTGTGTCACATGCAAATATAAAGAGAATTTTAAGAGCATCCACTGTTTTCAGTTTCCATAAGACTTAATGTCATCTACCATTGTAAGAGTGATCTTTGGATTTATTAGGTTATTCTATATTTATCAAATCAGCAAAAAGTCAATTTTATTTTATTTCTTGAGAGAAAAGGGGTAAAGTTTTGGTCAGTTGGTTGTTTCTATGACACAATCCCCATTTCCGTTCTTACTATTATATTAAATGACCGTCTTTTCTGATCCAAAAAGCAAACGGGAACAAGCCTGATATGAAAATCTGATTAAAACTCCTCTAAGGAAATACAAGAGCAAAAATAAATAAAAAAATTATCGTAGTATGTTCATCTTTATTTGGCTCTAATGCTCAATTTTCATAAGGGCTGAGTAAAATCCATCAGATTTTCAGATTACACAAAATAGGTATGTGTTCTATGGGGTCAGAATAACTGTTGAAATTTTCAAAAATGCCAGGTGAAAGGTGTTGGAGTTTCAGATTACACAAACTATGTACCCTTAAAACCTGATATGCCTAAAAATGACTAAGTTCAACAAATGAAAAAATTTGACAATTTTTCTCAAATCACACAAAAAGGGGAGGTGTACATCTTCAATAAGTTCACAATAAGTTTGCAAAATTTCACTAGTGCCAGGTTTATGGTGTTGGAGTTTCTGATTACACAAAGTAGGTACCCTATTCTGTGACGAACAAGAGGGACGTGACAGACGGACAGAGTGAGTGACCCGACTCTTAAGACCTGCTTCCGCCTTCAACGACGCAGGTAAAAAAGAAAAAGATGAACTTGAAATTACTGATAAAAGTTTGTTATATGTTAAGTAGAACTATGGTCGTTCAGACACCTTAGTGAAGTTGAATAGTTTTTTAAGTAATCATGATTCTAAAGAATAGAAATGGGGGACTAAAAATTTAGAATGACATGGTGATGCAGTTCAAATCATTGAAATCCACTTAATTTAAAAACATTTATGAACAATAAAAGGATAATTCAAGCAATAAATTCTTTGACTAATTTGCATAATTTTTTTTGTAGGAATGGTGTCATGAAAACTTCATAAACATAAGAAACATGAAACTTGCTATGGAGATTAGAAAACAGATAAGGGGAATATGTGATAATCTTAAGTTACCAGTTGAATCTTGTGGGCAGGATACCACTACCATTAGAAAATGTCTTGCATTTGGTTTCTTCATGAATGCTGCAGAGCTTCAAAAGGAAGGGGGATTTATCTCGGTAAGACGACTCAAAATTTGAACAATTAAATTAATTGAAATAATTTCACATAGATTTTATTTGATAAATTAACCTTTATTCTGAAATTTCATGAATAGTAGTATTTTAATATTGAAATAATAATCAGCTGTAAATAGTTTAGAATTTATATATGTAAATGTTTCTGTAGGATTTAGTAATTGAAAATTTCTATCAGTTTTTAAACATGTTAAATGATATATTCAACTTTAAGGCAGTTAATGTTGGGTAAACCACAAATAATGATCTGCCCAAACTAGATTTTATGCTTAAGTTGTCCAAAAATCTTTTTAAATTTATTCAAAGAACTTTTTTCCTTGGCCTGTTAAAGTTAACAATCAAGGCTGTTGGGGAGGAAAGCTGTGTCAACAAGAGAATGAGGAACCAGAGTGAGTTATCTTTTCCTAACCAATGTAGGTAAGGGAGATAATTAAATGCTCTCCCTTTTGTCCTAAGGCTACATTGGTTAGGAAAATATAACTCACTCTGGTTTCTCATTATTAACTTTGCTTACAATAAAATGTTTGATATGTGGTAAAGAAAGAACTTTACTTGATTTAAATGAAGTATTTGTTGAACTATCAAAATAGCAAAAGATGATTAGAATCTGACTTGTTACACAGTAAAATCTAGTGTACTTGTCTAGTTTTGTGTAGAAAATTATTTTTTTTCCACAGAAGTTATGCTTTTTTATCACTGTATTACTAGTCATAGAATAAGGCCACACTAAAATAATTTTTAGTTCTTTGTATTTTTTTATGGCATAAATAGGTGGGGGACCACTTTTTTTAGGCAAAGATCAAATTTATGTGCTGCAAACATTTTTTAAAATATTTTAAAAAATGGGGTAAAAAATCTCTATTTTAACAAAATTTTAAGAGTGGATGAACACCTTTTATATTTAATTTCTTGAAAAATGAAAAATTTGTGGTGAATTTTTAGCATTTCTGCATAATGAAATAGCAAAACCTTTTCTTCTAAAAATTTACATCATCAAAGAATCAGACTGGCAAAATCCAAAGAACTAAAAAGCAATTTTCAACTAAACATAAATGTCAGATTATGGTTTATTGCACTTATCTATGTTTATCCTTATGCTGGAAAATTTGGTAAATATTTATTATTAACTTACAGCTGTCCAGCAGAGAACCAGTTTCAATCCATCCATCTTCATCCCTGTTCATGTGTAAACCAGCATATGTTATATATAATGAGTTAATACAGACAACAAAATGTTATATGAGGTAGGGAGTCAAAAATAAATGATTTAGAAAAATGACAAGTGTTAGTCAGTTATCTCCTTTAACTAAGTTACCCAAGGGAGATAATAAAATTGTCTTCCTTTAGCCTTAAAGACCAGAGGGAGATAAAAGAGTATTAAACCAATTATCATTCTATATGTAACTCAGGTAATTGATTGTTTCTCATTCCTTGTAGTATTTATAAAAGGGTCTATTGAGTATGTCTGTGATATGGAATGTGATAATCCAATTATCTCCCTTGTTAAACTCAGATGATTGTTTCTCATTCTCTGTAGTCACAAAATCATATTATAGGGTCTAGATGGCAAGTTCTATCATATGGACAGAACTAACAAACATGTAGTATAGTGTGTAATGCGACATTATGGTGTTTATAGATAATTAACTTTATTATTTTTTATAGAACTACTGCACTAGAAGAATTTTATAATGGATTCATAGGTGTCAGTTTTCCTAGTTCAGTGGAAACTTGTGTTTTTGAAGTTCCTGAGTTTTGTGGTTTTCTACCAATAACACATAGTTGAATATGGATTTCATGGAGTACTTAAATTTGATGTTCCAAATCACCCATGAAAACCAATAGTAATGGTGATCAGCATAGTGTAATTATATGAATTCAAAATTAGGGGTTGTGAGTTTGAATCTCACCTGTTGCAGGGTTTTTTCGACTCCGATCTTAATTGACAAGGATATTTTCCTACCGAAGGTCGTGGTTATCTCCGGGTACTCCAGCTTCCTCCACCAATTAAAACTGGTTGCCACGAAATAGCCAAATGTGCTGAAAATGGCATAAAACCCCAACTAAACAAACAAACAAACAATTAGTGGTACTGAAATTTTGTATGCTATGAATATCCAAAAAAACAACACAGAGGGATAGCTTTCTCACACTGGTGGTAATAAGAAGTTTTTTAAACATCTATATTGAGAAAGTAGAATCATCAGATAATTTGTACTCTGTAAATGCATCCAGCATGTTCTCAGAATTATGTCAGACTGTTGAATGTAGCCTGATTTACATCGATCAGTGATTTTATTACATCTGCATCTTGTTCGTGGTCCGTTGCCCTGGAGCAAAAGTATCTAAAATAACATTTGATGTATAGAAGCCTCATTGTGATCCCGTGTCATTGTTACCTATCATTATTACTGTTTTCTGTGACTGTACTTTCATGTTTGATAAATTTAAAAATTTTTAACCAGTTCTGTGATTAAGTTTCAAGAACTATAACAATGAATTATTTTTTATTAAACTGAAATATCTTTTGTAATCATTATAAAATCATGCCATTACTGGTACTAAACTTGTGAAAACCCTTGGTAACCAGACTAATATAAAAGTTAATGGATCAGTCATTTAATTGCAGAGATCTGAGTGTGGTTGATCCAGACTGGTTGTATGAGGCAGCTCCACAATACTTTAAAAAGAAGAAACAAAAACTAAGATGATGACTTTTGTTGTGAAATTATTGACAGAAAACTTATTAGTGCAATATGGAGTACATATGTTCTGCATTACATGTGGAGAAAGTCTGTGGTTTAAGGTATTCAGTCCATAAATAGACCACATGAACATTCTGGATGTTCATTGCAAAGTTATGGCAGGCCAGTACTCGACATCAAACTTAGGAAACACTATATACCTAAATTGTTTTGATTAAGTGCGGATTCAGATGGGGGCGCACCTGGGGCCTCCTTAAAAAAAGCCACGTTTCTGACAATTCATATGAATATTTAGCATAAAATCATCCAAAACATTTTTAATCATTACCAACACTTCAGCCCCCTCCTAAACGTCAAATCCTGGATCGTGCCTTTTGATATGCACTGCATATAAACTGGATATGCACTGCATATAAACTGAGAAGTATTTTTCAACTTGAGAAAGATGTATGTAGTTCCTGCTTGAAACTTTTGGTTCATTGTATTTTCTATCAAAAATAAATATAATATACTGATCATCATCTGGATACCTTATATTTAAAAAAATGCTGTTTTTTATGACTGAAGTACTTGTTTAGCGTATGAGGCTTTCAAAATATGCTGAACTTAAGAATATGTACATCTTACCAGGGGTTATATATACTTACGATTCAGCAGGGCGATGTTCATTATTTTCTATGTAATATATAAAAAGCAATTTGACTGGACATTAATGATGGGGTGTAAGTATCACGCACCCTTGACATCATTATAAAATTGATTTATGCCTGAATATTCTGTGGTTGTGATTTCATTCAATTTCTAACACTATGAAAATCAAGAGAAATAGAGGTATGGACTATTGTTTTACAAAATAATTTATAGCATGCATTAAATTCAATTTTGTATATTAGTTTATTTATACTGTATTATATAAATGTGACTGATATTATCAATTTTTAACGAAAATATTCATTGTGAAATTGTCTATTGATGGATGGCTTAGACCAAAATTTCATTTCTTGAAAGTCTGAAGGTCCAGATCTTGGATTAATATAGATTGTTATAATGACAATTAAAATGACCAAAAAATGTTTTTGCAAAATCTTCTTATCTGCAACTATAACTGAAAACCTTTATATGTAGTTTCCTTCCAGGTTTATATCATAGGGTCTGTCCAATATGGTTACCATTAATGAAAAAAGGAAAATTTGTCAAAAAATATCTGAAAATCTATCTTTGATCTCATTGTAGAAGAAAAATTGTATCTGATACAAGTATTAAAATTAGAAATTTAACAAGTGAGGCTGAAATAAAACAGAATTTTTTGTAGTTTCTTAAATATTTTTTATATGTGTCCGATTTGAATAAATGCTACATATGAACGATGCAGGGTTTTGGAGGGAAATTGTGTTTCATTATTTGATAAACTATTGACTGAATACAATGGATATAATACAATAGCCAGGATGATGCTACCGTTATTCATGATATTTCAGAAATCCTATTATTATCCGCTCGCCAACGAAGTTGCAAAGGGATATAGTAAAGCTACCGTTTTTCCGTCCTTCCATCCATAACACCCTTGTGAACACTCTAGACGCAACATCCTTCAAGGGATTTTGACCAAACTATGCACATACTTAGTCCTTTTGAGTATCTATAACCCTATTGATCTTCAAGGTCACAGTGGAACTTGAAAATTCTTTACACCCTTGTGGACACTAGAAGCAACATCCTTCACATGCTTAGTCCTTATGAATATCTAGAACTCTATTGATTTTCAAGGTCAAAGGTCAAGTCTCAGGGTCAATTATTTTCACAGCGAGGGGATGCC
This sequence comes from Mytilisepta virgata, assembly GCA_028015205.1. NCBI lineage: Eukaryota > Metazoa > Mollusca > Bivalvia > Mytilida > Mytilidae > Mytilisepta > Mytilisepta virgata. The sequence continues at coordinate 43,203,779 of CM051516.1, forward strand.
GCATTGCCCTTGTTAATATTTTTTTTGTCTCCACTTCAGCTTTGAGATATCAAGAATTAACTGTGTTCCAGTGTCAAAAATGGTGTATGGTGCGTAAATGTTCTTATATTTATCTCTGTTTGTTTAATTCATATTCAATTTCAGATTTGTTGTTTTATCATCATTATATTAAATGAAATGAATTTAGATTGAAACATTGAATTATATCATACTGTAACATAATCAACTAAATAATAAAGTATCTACTATAATAACAAATCTTTGTTTTACTTTGTATAATTTTGCCGCAGTGAAAAAGTGTCAGTCCCTTGTACCAGTGTTCTCCAGTATTTCATTTGAGATAAAATTCTTTGATACTAATTTTAATGCAGAAGATGTGCACATATTGGGATTTATGACTTATCAGTTGTGCTCAAGGCCTAAAAAGTTGAAAACAAAAAGCAACAATCCAAAAAGTTGAAAAGCAATTCCAAAAATGCTGAAATGACCAAAAACTGTAAAGCCAAAACCATTTAAGGACAGAGGTATGCTAGAGGGAAATACTCCAAGGGTGCTTTCCATTATGCGGTACGTTCCAATTGAACCAAAGATTCGTGTTCCATTATTGGTCCGCACCACAGTGGTTCTTTAGAAATGACGAACCAGACGAACCGGAAGAAGAAATAGTGAAAGTTGGTACGTACCGGTACGTACCGCATAATGGAAAGCTCCCTTAGTTTTCACAAATTTTACAATTTTGTAACAGTAAATTTTAAGTACATGTATAATATTTAACGAATGGCTTGTAAGGAGAGCTTATGATTTTACTATTACTGATAGGTGAGTTTAAAAGATTTTCTCCAAGTAAGTTGTTTACACAAGTTTTTACTTCACCTATAGACTACTTACTATTTTTTGAAGTCGTTTTATCACCAAGATCTTTGAAATTTTTAAACTTTTTTTAATAAATATTAAAATTTTAAATTACTGTATTGACAGATTAAAAGTTAATATAGCTTATTTTAAAAAACGATTTAAGACAGTTATCAGAATTATGTATTGACTGTGTTTTTCATTAACTGTAAACTATCAAGACTGTTTAAAATATAAGTAATATAAACACGTTACAGGAATCTGTTTTCATTAGTTAAAATTAATTATTGCCTTTTCCTAGGATGAAATGAACTAATTTTTCAGCAAAAGCAGAATTATTGGAGTTTTTTGTTTGTTTTTGTTTTTTGGTGCAAATCATTGATTTTTGGGTAATATATGAAGCCATGTGATATGTGCAAGTTTGTGTCAAAAGTTTTAGCCTTGTTAGCTATTAGGACTTATGTTATCATCATTTGAAATATACAAAATCTTAGGAGAACCAGGGATCATATAATACTAACTTCATATACAGTTCCTGGGAGAACTAAGAGTTTTCATAAAGAAAATTAGACACACAGTGATCGTTGAATGATTTCTACCATGATAAATTGCTACTATGGGAAATTTATGGAATATCAACAGCTTCATCTTTATATATAATCTATTGCTTAATGGATTCTTGGTTTTATTTTGTCACATTTAACAATGGTATCTTAAAAGTTCTTATTTTCAACATTATACTCTAGATATCAATTTAAATTTACGTTAGATACGTGGGCAGAGAAAATTCTAATGTAGAAAAATTTGTTTAAAAAATTTTTTAGAAGCCACTTCGGGGATGATTCCTTATGAATTTGTGATTTTATCAAGAAAAAGTTTATGTTATGTTAATACATAGCTGAATGATGACAGTCAAACAAAGCAGAATACTGACTCTCAGAAACAACAGTTTTCAAATACCTTACTCATAATATTCAAATATAATATTTAAATATATGACATTCATATTTAAGCAGTCAGTCAGTAGTCGGAGATGATGCCCAAAGCATTCATTGTTTTAAAAAGAAAATATCAGCTAACAGCAATTGCTTTTCAGAGTCCGATGCTAATAACTGTAGGTCTGAGAGGCTTCCACAAATTTACCAAAGTTTGAAATCCAAATATTTAATTCATCTTATGTAATTTCAAACTAGAGGTAGGGGCTGTTAATAGCTATACCGCACCCCACATTTATATGTAAACAAACATTCTTAACATTTTCAGTTTCCATTGCATTACAGTTTGCATCTGTAACAAATAACCTTTGCAAAGATATATCACAACCTACTTTTACTGTAATCTAACTTTTTGGCCTCTTTTCCCTTTTTGGCCCTTTAAATCCTCAAAATGCAAAATAAAAGCATGCTTAGCATTACAGTTTGCATCTGTAACAAATAACCTTTTCACAAATATATCACAACCCACTTTTACTATAATTTAACTATTTGGACCCTTGAACTGAAATTCACCAATTTCTTCAATTTTTTTTCTTTAGATAAAATTTTAGTAATTATGGTCTTTTTATGTTTTGCCCCCTTTTGGTCCCTCCCACCCCCTTTAAAAATTTGGAATTCCAAAACCTTATTGCGCATCTACAGTTGGTAAGCAACAATATGGCAACAATAAACATGGTTTAAATTCAAAAATGAAAGAGGAGTTCACGTCACAAGGCTCTTTGTCTATTTTGGCCCTTTTTGGTCCCTCCCAGGCCCTCTTTTAAAAATTTGGAATTCCAAAACCTCATTGCGCTTCTACAGTTAGTAAGCAACAATATGACGCAAAAACAATTGCTAAAAATTCAAAAGTGAATGAGGAGTTTGCGTCAAAAGAAAGTGTGACGGACGGACGGACGGACGACCGCAACGACAATATACCCGAACTTTCTTTCGAAAATGCGGGTATAAATATTATGTTCGAGAATCTTGCAGGAAATTTACCAAAATTTAAATTGTCAAGGAGTATATTCAAAACCTGTAACTTAGCCTCAGCTTTTCAGAATGGTTTCCATTCGAGTAATACATGTACATTGTCCTAGCTAATTGATATGTCCTTCATTTATTAAACTGATACTGTAAGGGTGTCGTGGTGCAGTGGTGAGCGCATCCAAGTGTTGTCATATATAAAAAATAATTAACATAGTTTTTCAAAGAAATCTATACTCTTCAAAAAAAGAAACGCATAGACAAAATACGTATGATTGAGATTTAATTTTTCTCTCTTTATGTCTATTTTAAGCAAAGGTGTTTTATGAGGCAATAACTCAATGCTAAATGATTTTAAATCAAGTGCAAAAAATTTGTTACTACTGATTATGGCGTCATTTCACGAAATTTTCAAAAATAACGAAATTGACAAAAATCACCCAAAATATGAAAAAGAAAACTTTATTAATGGCCTTGATTATGTTCACCATAATTCGTAAACTTAAAAAAACAACGGAAATGAACCAATTTCCATGATAATCTGGACCATTTGCCCTTCAATTGTCCGTTCGAAAAAACACGAAATCGGTGTTTCTTTCTGGAAACTTTCCAGAAAAAGAAAATTTTAACTTTATACAGCTGGGTGAGTTGTTCCATATCTATTCTTTCAAATGGTTTTAATGTTTCGACGTTCACGAGAGGGGAGATTTTCAATTTTACAGTTATTTGGCCCTGTTCACTGACGTAAACGTCGGAACATCAAAACCAATAACCTCATTTAAAAGAGTAGATACGGAACAACTCACCCAGCTGTATAAAGTTAAAAATTTCTTTTTCTGGGAAGTTTCCAGAAAGAAACACCGATTTCGTACTTTTTCGAACGGACAATTGAAGGGCAAGTGGTCCAGATTATCATGGAAATTGGTTCATTTCCGTTGTTTTTTTAAGTTTACGAATTATGGTGAACATAATCAAGGCCATTAATAAAGTTTTCTTTTTCATATTTTGGGTGATTTTTGTCAATTTCGTTATTTTTCGAAAATTTCGTGAAATGACGCCATAATCAGTAGTAACAAATTTTTTGCACTTGATTTGAAATCATTTAGCATTGAGTTATTGCCTCATAAAACACCTTTGCTTAAAATAGACATAAAGAGAGAAAAATTAAATCTCAATCATACATATTTTGTCTATGCGTTATTTTTTTGAAGAGTATATGTGGAAATGGATTAGCATAAGTTGGTATAACTTGTTTCACAATCCAACATAAATAAATAAGTTTAAAATAAAGTTGTTGTGATATAGATATTGATGGGCACTTTGATCTTCTAAAACTTTAAGAACGTAAATCAGACACATTGTCATTTTGACCCTTTTATCTCTCGTCATCAACGAAAGTCACTAATATTGTTTTTCCGGCTACCGCATACGTCTGACAGGTGTTTAATGTCCTTCGCCTATAGTTTTCGGACTATACATGCTAGATTTATAAATATATTCGATATAAAAATTTCTTTAGAGAAGTGTATGTCTGTCCGACAGTTGTCACATGTTCTTGTCCTACCCCCATTTTCACGCTTCAGTTTCTGATTAGGTTCTTGTCTCAGTAACTGTAAATGATAGCGCAGCTGCATTTGGTCTGCAAACTGTACATGGGTGTCTGACATATGTGACCTGACCTTGTCCCCACTTCAACTAAACAGGATCTAAGCAGGCGAGACCTTTTTTATTGTTTGCTCTGCTGTTTTTTTTTAAAAACCAGTACAGTTCTCAAAAACCAAATGTTTTATTAAAAAGTCTATTTTGCTAAAATTTTATATTCAAAAAATTATTGCTAAAAAGGATCCGCTACACTTCGTTTAAAAAGAGCAAATAAAAGCTTGTTTTTTTTCAATACAAAATATATGTATTAAGTGATGTCTTTTTACATCATAATATAGATACAAGTGAATTATAGTGCCATATGTAAAAATATCAAGCTAAAGTAACTCCTATGACAAGTTTGATAAAGTCTGATTTACAAGGAAGTTCTGTAAAATACATTGGAGAAGCTGGGTGTGTTTTACAAACTATCTGTCTCAATTGGTTCAAACTTCAATTCATGTATGTTATTTACCTGTCATTATCATGCTTATAAACTACATTCGATATATGCAATCTTGACTCCTATTTTATCCTCAAGTTGTTAACCCGATCATGCACTTTGGAAGAAGTGCAGGGATAAAGCGATTGTCTCCGCCCGTCAGTCACACTTTCTTGTGACATCAACGCCTCCGTCGCTTATCAATTGGCTTAGGAATCTATTTCTATATAGAATGGTTGCATACTACTTGTAGTTGCACAATAAGGTTTTAGAATTCTAATTTTCTAAAATTGGAGCCCACAAGGGTCGAAGTTTGAAAAATGGGTCAGAGACACAAATGGCCGGGTTGCTTACTGGGTGTTTATTGTAGTGGTGACAAAGGTGATTACAAGATCATATTGCACATTGGCAGTCATGAATATTTATATAGACAAAATCAGACACATTGTATGTTGGTGTAAGAGCACAGAGGCAGTCATCAATTTAATTAGAAATAGGTGAAGTAAGCAATATTTGATTTGATTATATATTGATAAACACTAATGATTAGAGAGTAAGATTACTGTAACTCACAAGGACATTATACTGTAATCCAAATACCTTTGTGATCACTCCAGTAAGCCTCCAGAACTCCAGTTTGACAGACTGCATTGAAGAGTATGGGAATGGTGGTCTGTGGTTTCTTGATTTAAAACTTGGTTCAGATGGAATGTGTTGAATTTTTTTGTGAGAATGTTTCATGCCGTCTTTTTCTAGATCAATATTGAAGTCTCCCAATTTAATTAGAAATAGGTGTAGATGTCAATAAAAAAAACGACTAAGTTCCAAAGTTTGGAAAAATGGGAAATAATTCCTGAAGTAATTCCATAAATTGAGGTGCACATCTTCAATATATATTAATACATTCTGCGAAGTTTCAAGGACGCGGGTGAAAAACTGTAGGAGGAGTTGATTTCGCAAAATAGGTACCCTCTATTGAAGATGTCAATAAAAAAAAACCGACTAAGTTCCAAAGTTTGGAAAAAGGGGAAATAATTCCTGAAATAATTCCATAAAGTGAGGTGCACATCTTCAATATGTATTAAAAGATTCTGCGAAGTTTCAATGATAAGGGTGAAAAACTGTAGGAGGAGTTGATTTCGCAAAATAGGTACCCATTTTCCCCGCCCGCCCGCCGCCGATCGCCGCCCGCCCGACATTCACCATACTATAACCCGGATTTTCACTCTGTGCAACCCGGCCAAAAATTGTCAATTTATGCTTGCGACGTAAACTCCTACTTCATTTTTAGCTCATCTGGCTTGAAAGGCCATGTGAGCTTTTGCCATCACTTGGCGTCCATCGTCGTTGCCCGTCGTCCGTCGTCGTCCGGCATAAACCTTTCCTTTATCAGGAGATCTCATCTGAAACCACTAGGCCAATTGGGACCAAAATTTGGTGGAATGGTCCTTGGATGGCCTTCCAAAATTGTGTTCGGCATCCCCGACCTCCAACCGACATGGCTGCTGTGACTAAAAATAAAAAAGGGTAGATGGTCCTCTTTTAGAATTGTGTCCGATGACCCGGACTGTCAACCAAGATGACTGCCACAGCTGAACTTAGATAAGCATAGGACACGATGGGAAAATTCATTAAATAATCTTCTTGTCTGAAACCACTGAGCCAATTGGAACCTGGCTTGGCACCAATGGCCCTTAGATGTTTTTTTTTACAATTGTGTCCGATGGACTGGACTGTCAACCAAGATGGCCCTACTGCTGAACTAATTGTAACATAGGTCATAGGGAGAATTCATTTAAAAATCTTCTTATCTGAGACCACTTGGCCAATTGGGACCAGACTTGGCAGCAATAGTTATTAGATGGCCGCCTTTCAGAATTGTGTCCGCTGACCTGGCCTGTCAATCGACATGGCCACCAAAGCTGAACTTAGTTTAACAAATTAAACTAAGGAAAACTTAATTTGCAGATCATCATACCTTAAACTTGGCCATTTGGAACCAGCCTAATGGCAGCAATGGTCCTATTTCAGAATTGTGTTTGATAGCCTTGAATGTCAACCAAGATGGCCACAACAGTCAAACTTTGTTTAACATTGAACTTATGGGAAAACCAGCCAAGATAACTGCTACACTTAAATGTTCAGTCCTGCTGAAGGTGGACAAGTTAAATCCAGGTGAGCGATGCAGGCTCTTGAGAGCCTCTAGTTCAATTTATACATTTTATTATTATACAGTTTTGTCATACACCATATGCAGATTCGCAATCAGGTTTTAGAATTTTAATTTTTCTAAAATTGGGGCCCATATGTGCATAGGGGTCGAGATTTGAAATTTTCACTTTAAGCTTGTGACCTAAACTCCTCTTTCATTTTACAATTTATGTATTTTATTTATACATAGTATTGTCCTACACTATATTTAGATGTCCAATAATGCTTTAGAATTTCGATTTTTAAACCTTGGTCGAATTTCAAAAATTGTACGTTTAAGCTTTTTTCTTTTTTTTCATTGGGTTTATTGATTTAATTTGTTGATAGAATAATTTCATACTTTTTTTGATAGGAATAAGGTTTTATATTTTTGACTCTAGGTTAGTACTCTAACTACTTACAGGTGCGGGGGTCCGTGACTATGATTCTGACTGTAGCTTTCTAGTTTTAATTGTCGACATTTCGAACGCCATTTACCTGAGATTTGAGAAGGTGTCTATGGATAGGAGATGCAATGGAGAAGTGTTTATTCTTTAAAATAAAACCACGACGCCACAGGAGGAAGGTCAAATCTGAAGCTGGATTGGTGGACATTTTTGACAGAGAAAAACAATATAGTTTCTTGATATAAAAAACAACAAAATCATTCGCAAGGTATAATATCTAAAAACGTTCATACTGAAGAACAGTTTTCAAAAATAAGCACACAAAGTAGATTCATGAAAACAAAGGAAATAATTTGAATACTTGGCGGAGTGATAATCGTTGATCCTACATGATCTAGATATATCTATTTATTACTAGTATATCCAAAAGAAAAATATTCTTGTTTTAATTCCATGTTATCCAAAAGCGGGATTTATAAAAAAAAAATATGAACGTGACTTAATTTTTAAAAATTTCCCTCTTACTAAACATTCCTTTCGTCAGAAAAGTCTGGTATGTAATGTGTTTTTATATACATGTACAGGTGTACAAGGTAAAAGCTATCAGAGCAAAGATCTATCCTTACATGTAACATAAAGGTGTAGCATAATTAGTTTTTGTTCTAGCATAAGGAAGGAAGGTGTGTGGTTTCGGTTTAAAAGTTACTTAAACCTTTTTGTACATACAAAAGTCAAATGAATTCTTTCCGTTTTCGATTAGAAAAAACTTAAAATTCATCATTTGAAACACTAGCGCTATTAAAAATAGCCACACTGGTAAAACCTACCTAAAGATATAAAAGTCATGTAGCCTGTTGAAACTGAATTAATTTCTCCCAGAATAACATCTTTCAAAACATGGATAACAAAACAGTCGAATGGAATCAAAATTATTTTTCAGTTTTAATGCCGAACATTGTGTTCAACCTCTTCTGTCTTATTATTGGAAGCGTCGGAAATTTCATCGTTCTTATAGTGTATACATTTACAATGAAGTGCAACAGGAGCGGTCGATTTTTTATTCCAGTCCTTGCTATAAGTGATCTGATTGCTTGTTCTGTCGGTACAATTTATCATATTACGGATTATTTCTTTTTTGTAATGTATCCATCTCGAACTGTGTGCGTATCATTAATTTTTGTTAGCTTCGTATCATCTGCCGCATCAGCTCATTTCTTATTCGTGATTGGTTTACAGCGTTATCTGAAAATAATTCGCAGTAAAGGGCCACAAATGACTTTGTTTTGGAGACGGCTTTCAGTCCTTGCCACCATTTTCGTCTCGGTGTGTTACTCAGTACCAATAATCTTTGCAACAGGATTAAAGAAACTTGAAATGACTTATAATGGGTACAACGTAACAGGATATACCTGTTCAGTCACCGCTAACACTGCTTCGGGTATAAACAATTCTCTGTACTACACGGTTCTGGTTATATTTGTTATTCTGAATATTATTGGGACAATAATTGTTTATGTTCCAATAGGTAGAGTAATTTACCAAAGGTATGCAAAGACAGCAACCAACCAGCAAGTGACGTATGTAACTCGGGATCACAATAGTTCAAGCACGCTGGGAACTGATCAGACAAATGTTAGCTATTGCGAAACAAACTCCAATAATGATGGCAGTGGAATTAGTTCTGCGTCTGTGGATGCAACAGCTAGCAAACAGTCAGATGAAGAGACAAAATCAAAATTTATAGATACAAAAATAAAACGTACACGTTCTGACCCAAGCTTTTCATCTAATCAAAGCACATGCACAAAACCGATTAAACAAACCAAAAGTCTTTTAAATGAACAGGATATTGATACCGAGAATCGTTTAAATGTACGGTGTAAAAGTTTTTTCTTTTTACAATATACAAATGCCGCTGCCACTAGTAATACAAAGGAAAGGAAGAAAACACAGAGTTTAATTTTGCCGACAAATCACAACGTGGAGATTAAAATCAGAAGCATGCGCATTTATAGTGAAGCGAATTCATCCGGTCAAGGCCAGCACAAGACAAAAGAATTATTTTCAAATAAAAGAAAAGACGACAAGGCAGATAGTGGACAAAGTAACTCGTTAAAATCTGACTGCATTTCAGTTAACGGAACAAGAATACCCAAGGATGACATCCACAACTGGAAAGCACCTCATGACAACGAAAAATGCGCAAATCAGCACAAAATTGAAAGAGGTCTTTCTACTGAAAGCGGCGTAAAAAAGGACAAAACAAATAAAAGAGGACGCCTTCATACAGTTAAAATGAGTAAAGTAAATTTCAACCACCTGTTTTTTACACTAGTGGTATTTTACATTTTGTCATACCTTCCTACGACAATCATGTTCGTTGTTACTACAAGAGAAAACTTTGACTGGTTCAAACTTTCCGATATTTCATTGAACATATTTATATGTCTGAATCGGTTTTACATTGTGAACCATATTGTCAATCCTATCATTTATGGATATTTTGATTTAACATTTAGGGAATCCCTAATATCGTTATTTAAATGTAAATGTCATTGACAGTCATGATTTCAAACTCCTTAACCCAGATCTCATAATATGTCAAAGTGATATGTTGGTTCAAACTTAACATTTGGATCTCTTTACTAACCAAAAATGTCAATTACTTAAAAATATAATTTTGACCGTCTCATCAAGGGAAAGCTAGATGTTATCGTAACAGTTTTGTCCTTATTTGTATGTATGATATCCGCATGATTTCAAACGTAAAACAATTAAACAATATATATAACCTTCTAATAAAAGTCAATAAAATTTCTAAAATTATAAATGAAAGAGGAGTTAAGGTCACAAGCTTCACAAATTCCGAAATTCCAACCCTGTGGTTCCCAATTTTTCAAAATCAAAATTCTATAAGTGTCTATACATATGGTTTAAGACAATAGTATATATGCATGTAGAAATAAAATGCATTAAGTGAAAAAATTGAAGAAGAGTTTAGGTCACTCGCGTTAATTCACAATTTCAAAATTTGATCCATGTGGGCCCCAATTTTAAATCAAAATTCTAAAACCTTACTGCGCATCTATATACAGTGTGCGTCAATACAGTATAGAAATAACCAGAGGCTCCCATGAGCCTTTATCGCTCACCTGATATTTCCATTGTTCATTGCTAAAGGACCTTGAGATTAACTTCCATGCCATGTTCGGTTTCAATCCATTCAGTAATTTTAAAAAAGAAGCCCTTTGTATGTTTTCTCCATAGGGTCCTATGTTAAACTAAGTCCCCCGCTGGCCACCATTTTGGATGACAGATCAGCACCAAAGTAACAACACTTGGTAAGCACCTCGTAATGAACATTCCTTCTTTGTTTGGTTTCAATCCATTCAGTGGTTCGATCTCTAGAAGAAGATTTTTATATATATTTCCCATAGGGTCCTATGTTAAACTAAGTTCCCTGTTGGCGGCTATCTTGGATGACAGATCAGCACTTGGTCAGCACATCAAAAGGAACATTCATGCTATGTTTGGTTTCAATCCATTTAGTGGTTCTCTAGAATAAAATTTTTGTATGTATTTCCCATAGGGTCGTAGGTTAAACTAAGTCCCCTGCTGGCGGCCATCTTGGATGACAGATCGGCAGCAAAATTATAAATTTGGGACAGGACTATCATATGCATACAACCATTCAGGCATATTATCCATTCAATCTGTCAAACGGTTTCAAAGAAGTTGTTAGTAAGGTTCTATGTTAACTATGTCCCAAGGTCGCGGCCATCTTGGATTTCTAATCGGCACCAAAATTATGAATTTGGTAGAGGACCATCCAATGAACATTCATGCAAAGTAGAAGTTCATTTGGTCTTGTGGTTTCTGACAAGAAGATTTTTGAAACATTGGGTCCTGTGTTAAGTAAAGTCTGTTAACTATGTCCTGCAGTGGTAGCATCTTGGATTTCCGATCGGCATCAAAATTATAAATTTGGTACAACACCATCATACAATCATTGAGGCATATTATCAATTCAATCTGTCAAACGGTTTCGAAGAAGTTGTTTGTATGTATTTCCCATCAGGTCCTATGTTAACTATGTCCAACGGTGGCGGCCATCTTTGGATTTCCAATCGGCACCAAAATTACAAAGTAGAAGTTCATTTGGTCTTGTGGTTTCTGACAAGATTTTTTTAAATTTCAGCCAATCAGAACACATTATTGGACCTGGCAGCCATGTTGAATATTCGATAGGAACCAAAATTACAAATTCTGTAAAGGACCTTCCAAGGAACATTACTGCCAAGTTTGCTTCCATTTGGTTCAGTGGTTTTTTAGAAGAAGATTGAAATGTGAGAAGTTAACGTATGGACGACGGACGCAGAGTGATGACAAAAGCTCACTGTGGCTTTTAGCCAGGTGAGCTGAAAAGGAAAATGCAAAATTGAGTTTAGGTCAAAAGCTTAAATGCACCATTTTCCAAATCCATCCTGTGGGCCCCATTAAAAAAAAATCAAAATTCTAAAACCTTTTTGTGCATCTACATACAGTGTTTGAAAATACTGTATAGAAATTGTTTAACCCTTAATTTTTTTCAGAACTAGTGCAGATGTCAACAAAGTTATCCAAATGTTTAGCTTGATATATCTTAAATTTCAAAAATTATTTCTAACACTGGCTATTGCTTTATATATGTAAATGATCTGCTACGCCCCTTTTAAATAGGGCAAATAAATTTTTTGTTGTAACTCTTATCTATACTACTAAAATTAAGGGCTCGATTTCTTTGGGCCATCATTACGTAACATGTTTCATAGTCCTTAACCCAGATCTCATAATATGTCAAAGTAATCTATGGGTTCAAACTTAACATTTGGATCTCTTTACTAACCAAAAATGTCAATAAATTAAAAATATAATTTTGACGGCAGTAGACACAATTCAGAATTCGAATGATTGAGAATTTCACACGTCTAGGTCGATACGTTTCAATAATATGGAATTATCGATAATTTAACTCGAACGGAACAAATCACCGACATGTGTCCATGTTTCTTCTCTATTTCCGGTCAGAAACCAGACTCTATTTTTAAATTTTTCGGTCATGAATTTTCCATAAATTTATTACTTCCTGGATTATTTAGCATTCCTTAAAATAAAGTTTTATGACATTTATCCCTGATGCTGTTTCTTGACCATAAAAAATTATCTTGACACGGCGTGTTACTATCTTGCGTTAGGGTTAGGGTTAGGGTTAAGGTTAGGGTTAGGGTAAGGGTTATTGTTAGTGTTAGGGTTAGGGTTAGGGTTAGGTTAGGGTTAGGTTTAGGGTTAGGTTAGGGTTAGGGTTAAGGTTAGGGTTAGGGTTAGGGTTAGGGTAAGGGTTAGGGTTAGGACGCATCCACCTATACCATGCATCTGTCCGACCTCGGCTAGTTCTCCTTCAATATACATGGCAACCTCTAATAGTCGTTTCTATATTTTCGCCGGTAGAGTTTTAAACGTTTAAAAACTCGTTTACATGGCGTAAACTTAAAACAATACCATGTCTTTGAGCAAGAAGAATCAAAATTTCTTTATAATTAAGTCCAAGCTTGAAATAACTACGAACAAGTTCATCTCGATCCATTGTGAACTTTCCAAGGTTAAAACTTATCTTGTACGACGAGATAATAATTCGCCACGGCGAGATAGTAAATCGCCGTGGCGAGATAGTAACTGGCCGCAGCGGGATAGTAACTCGCCGTGGCGAGATAGGTAACACACCGTGGCTAGATAGTAAAGAATTCCATAAAATAATTCCAGAATAGTAAAAGCTTTTCTTCATAAAATATGTATTTGGACGAGATACAAACAAGTTTCTGCTTTTTGTTGGTCGTAAAGAATAAGATGAAGCATTATTAGCAGTATTAAAGACATCACATAAATATTCTGGAGCAAGATAATTGACGCAGTTAAACTTTAAAACACCTTTGTGATAATCCATTCTTTTAAAAATAGATAGCCATCCAAGTTTTTTTAAATAGTATATTGGTAGGTACGTCTCTTTTTGCATTAAGTATAAACTTCTTGCAGCCCTTTTATGTAACTTATACAACTTTTCTAAATTTGCTAAACTAGTTGGCCCTATATTGTACAACAGTAATCAATCATTTGATTCAAAGTTATTGATGACAACTTTCTGGGGTCTTTCTGATAGATAAGAGTTAAACCATTTCATAGACAGCTCATCAAACTTATATTCTCTTAATTTCGAAAGTAAAGATATTATGATTGACTAAATCAAATGCTTTCTTAAAATCAAGAAATAGAATTCCAGTATAATTGCCTTTGTCAATTTCCTTAAGAATTTCATCTACATTGTTAAACACGAATGTTTTGATCTAAAACCCGATTGATTTCGATTGATCAAATTTCGTTTCGTTAGATATTCATATATTTGAGAATAAACAATTTTTTCAAATAATTAAGATATAACTGGAAGTACTGAAATGGGTCTATAATTATTCATATCTGCATCATTCCCGTTTTTATACAAAGGAGTAATCCGAGCTTCTTTCATTTTTTCGGGAAATATACCTGTAAATAAACTAAGATTGAATATATGTGTAAAAGATTGATATGTAACTAGAGTTGACACCTATTCCATCTTTTTCGGATACGGGTAGTTTCCTAGTAAGTATTAATTATCCATGCACTATTGGAGAAATTTCGGGAATATAGCGATTGTCTCCGTCCGTCCGTCACACTTTTTTTGTGGCATCAACTCCTCTTTCAGTTTTGGGTTTAGGAATTTAATTTCTATATAGAATGTTTATGGTTGCATACCACCTGTAGATGCGCAATAAGGTCTTAGAATTTTGATTTTCTAAATAAGGGGCCCACAAATGTTGAACTTCGAAAATTTTGAATTCAATTTGTGAACTAAACTAATCTTTTATTTTGTAATTTATGCATTTTAATTCTATACAGTATTGTCATGCACCATATGCAGATGCGCAATAAAGTTTTAGAATTTTGATTTTCTAATATTGGGGCACACAGGGGTCGAATTTCGAAAAAAAACTGTCAATTTAAGCTTGTGACCTAAACTCCTCTTACATTTTGTAATTTATGCATTTTAATTCTATACAGTATTGTCATGCACAATATGCAGATGCGCAAAAAGTTTTAGAATTTTGATTTTCTAAAATTGGGGCCCAAAGGGGTCGAATTTCGAAAAAAAACTGTCAATTTAAGCTTGTGACCTAAAGTCGTCTTTCATTTTACAATTTACGCATTTTATTTCTATATAGTATTGTCAGGCACCATATGCAGATGCGCATTAAGGTTTTAGGATGTTGATTTTCTAAAATTGGGGCCCAGAGGGATCGAATTTAGAAAAACTGTCAATTTAAGCTTGTGACCTAAACGCCTCTTTAATTTTACAATTTATACATTTTAATTTTATTTCTATACAGTATTTTCAAACACCATATGCATATGTTTTTAGAATTTTAATTTTCTAAAACTGGGGTCCACAGGGGTCGAAGTTTGAAATTTTCAATTTAATCTTGTGACCTTAACTTCTCTTTCATTTTGGAATTTATTCATTTCGCTTTTATATATTATTGTCCTACACTATATTTAGTTACACAGTAAGGATTTAGAATATCGATTTTTAAAACGGGGGTTCACTCAGGTCAAATTTAAAAAAAATATCAGTCTAAGCTTGTGAACTAAGGTTTTTTTCATTTTTCATTAGGTTTATTGATTTAATTTCTTTATAGAATTATTGCATACTATTTTTGGATGGGAATAAGGTTTTATATTTTTTACTATAGGTAAGTGGCCCAACTACTCACAGGGGGCGCGGGGATCACTGTCTATTCCGACAGTACAGATTTATAGTTGGTTTAGGCATTGAATTTCTATATAGGATGGTTGTATACTACCTGTAAATGCGCAATAAGGTTTTGAATTTTGATTTTTTAAACAAGGGGCCCACAGGGGTCGAACTTCGAAAATTTTGATCTTATAAAGTTTATAAGATATCTTATAAAGTATATAAGATATCTTATAAAAACTAGATTATATAAGATATCTTATATATATTATATATTATAAGTTTATAAGATCAAAATTTTCGAAGTTCGACCCCTGTGGGCCCCTTGTTTAAAAAAATCAAAATTCAAAATTATATAAGATATCTTATAAACTATACGAGAAATCTTATACAGTTTATTAGATATCTTGAAGTTAGAATAAATAGTAAAACGGCTTGCCATAGTTTAAGTTTTTGATATATCAGTCTTCTCGTGTGAAACATTTGTCTTAAATAATATAGGGAAATGAATATCGGAAATCTTAAAAACTTCATGAACACAGGAAATGGAACTTGATCATATGATGTACTCTACAGAGAAGACTGCAGAAACTTTGCTTATCGTCAATTAAATCACCAAACCTAGATAATAATAAAAACGTCCAGGAGGGTGTATGTCATATCTTCTTTTCTTTCATTAGAAAGATTTGGCTTTTCTAAGTCCAAAGAATGATCCGGCATTACAAGGTATGTTATTCAAATGTACCAATGTTGAATCGAAATTTCTGCTAATCATTGTATTATTAGAACGACATTTTTATGGTTTGTTACCTTTGCTGTTTATATGGAATCATTTCCGGAAAATATTTACATGTACGTCCTGACAGAGTTTTATAATAAACACCAAGGAAATTAATAACTTCCTTTTCCCTACTTCTATGCTTCCACATCAATCCAGGCATTGCTACACCACTGATTTTCCAATATATGCATATTTATTTTCTATACATGCATTGTCATGCACATTAAGTAGATGCACAATAAGGTTTTAGAATTGTAATTTTTTTAAATGACGGGCCTACAGGGGTCTAATTTCGAATATTGTCAATTTAAGCTTCTGACGTAAACTCCTCTTTCATTTTTTCAGTTTATGCATTTTATTTCTATACAGTAGTGTCACGCGCAATATTCAGATGCGCAATAAAGTGCAATAAGGGATTTGGAATTTTAATTTTCTAAAATTGGAGCCCATCGAAGTCGGATTTCAAAAATTTACAATTTAAGTTTGTGACATAAACTTGATTGCATAACATCACACACAGGTTTTAGATTTTTGCATTTGGGTAAGTGTCCCAACTAATTAAAGGGGTGCGGATAACCGTCGATTCCGACAGTCAAGTTTCTATATATGTGTTAAGATTTCCGTATGATATCAAAAATGTACATGAACAATTTTCTTAAACTTTATATACTAGTATATCCTTCTAATAACGTCGAAGAGTTGATTTTTTTTGTTTACCCAAAAGAAATTTGAATTTAATGTCAAAGAAAAGAATGAGTGCTAAGCATTTTCATTGGATCATTATATATGTTCCTAATTCAATTCAACTTATTTACCCTTAATATTACAGAGAACACTGGGGCATTATACAATTGACTGCTTCGTTGATTGACATACAAATGTCCCCAATGAATACCTGAAATCAAGACTGAAAGATATGATTTTTATTTTTTTCCTTTACGATGATATAAAGCAAGATTTCCTGTACCATTGGACAATGATTTAGTGTCACACAAACATCTTTATTACCGAAATGTCCAGTTATTTACAAAAATTACAGACGTCATTATGATTTGATTGTTATAAGTACAATTAACACAATATCCAAATGTACACTGGGCAAAAGTTCAAGCACAGGAACAGCATTGCTGTTTTTCTCTTAAAGTCACAATGAGGCCTTCAAAACGAGGAAAAATGTCGTAACGACCAGTGCAAGTTCAAGATGAGACTTAAACAGAATTGAGCAGAATTATCATAAAGATGTCAGACGTGCATAATCTTAGTAGTCCATGTGAGCCATTGCCATAATTTAGCGTCCGTCTTCCATAAACTTTTGCATTTCAATCTTCTCCTCTGAAGCCACTGGGATATTTGGGACCATATTTTAGTGAATGGTCCTTGGGTGATCTCCTCCCAAAAATATGTATGGATAACAAATATGCTCGCCATTACCGAAAATATAAAAATCAGCAAAAATTATCTAAAAGGCTTCTCTTCTGAAACTAATAGAGCAATTGAAACCTAACTTTGATGGAATATTTCTTAGATAGTCACTTTTCAAAATTGTGTTCGAGGATCCGGACCTTCGGCCAATATGGACCAGGTTACTAGTAATAGAAAAATCGACAAAAGATACTCAAAATAAATGTTCTTCTCTGAAAGCACTTGTCTCATTTATCTATGAATAAACCCCTTTCACAGTATCTCAACGTAATACAGAAAAAATCTGTGTACACTAAGTGGCCATAAATGAGTTCCCACTTGTAAATTTCCCTATACAGTTCATATAAAACTACATTTTTTTTCAGAATACTGTCCTAATGTTTTAGGAAATTAATTTTAATCTATATGATTAATCTCAGAAATGTCTAAAGTGTTTTTGCATACTTTTGACATTTTCCTGTGATTTCGAATTCTGTATAAATCATTATTTAAAGACAAATATGATTTTAAGCGTGTCAAAATTACATAGGTTTAATCGGGAAAATGTTATTAAAAATTAATATTTGTATTTAAATTATGGAATTTTAAAGAGGACAAGTATACCTAAGGAGCAAATAAAAAAACGAAATCCATTGGACAAACAAACTTGGGAAGACAAATGAACAACCACAAGCACAACAAATAAACACAGAAAACTAAAAAATAATGAACAACACGAACTCCTATAAAAACCAGGAGTGAACCCAGGTGCTCCGGAAGGGTAAGCAGTTCCTGATCCGTAAACACCACCCGTCGTGAATTTCAACAAAGTCAATCCGGCGGAAGTCACAAATCAGTACAGGTACATGACATGTAACGACAGTGGCATCATCTTAGATATTGGAACACTCTAACGGTCAATCAATTCGTAATGATGACCGTAAAATTTCCTTATTGATGACACCAACTTATCCCTGATAAAACCCTGGTTAAGAAGCTTAAGTGATACTAGTAATCCTCTTTGTCGAAAGTCAGGGTAACTCACGCATGCCCTTGAATATCGGATAATCTGAGAACCATAGATGCCATATGGAGGCGATGCTGGTATATTGCTACTCAAAAAGGGAAAGTTAACAATAGGAAAATTGACGTCATCATGTTTGTCATAAAGTTTTGTCTTCAAATTTCCCTCGTTGTCTATTTCAAGAAATCCAAATATGAAGCGGACTTCGATTTATCTGTAGTATTTATCCTTAATTTCAAGTTCAATGGGGTAGATGAGATGTAGAAAGTCATTTATAAACGAAAAGTGAAATTGAAGGATTGGGCTAGTTTCTTTTGTTTTCACGTAGTAGCCCTTGAATGAAGTCCGCTTCATAAGAGAACAGAAACAGACCGCCGAGGAGAGGAACACAGTTGGTTCCCATTGGAATGCCGATTGTTTGTTGAAAAAATCGACCCCCAAATTCAACAAATATGTTGTCTATGAGAAAATCTAACATGTTTGTAATTTCATCTTCAGAATACTTTTGATCAGAATCAGAGTGGTTCAGAAGTAAGCCTTATCTCTACGTAAAACTAGAATGTGGTATTGTAGTGTAGTGTTTTTGATTTTAGATACTGTAGTAATTTTTTTTTAGTTTAAAAATCCACATCTGATTGACGCCACCGGTGGAATATGATGTTTCACAGTAATTCTGACGACCCTATTTAATACTTGTCAATATGAATGTTACAATCTTTAAAAGAGGTTTTGTAGAGCAATTACCTGACCCAGCTGTACCTTTGTTTAAACGAATTCTTATGTAGTTAAGAATCCAATAGAGAACCGAAATGTCGATTTCTTCACCCTTTGTAGAAATGCCAAATGAATGAAGAACGATCTTGTGGTTATCAAGGACTTCCTTCATCAAATTTAAGCAAATAATTTTACTTGGCGATGTTGATAATTGTTGATACTGCATGTTTTCGAAACATTTACTATGTTTGTAATCCAAATGATAAAAATATATTCATGTTTTGAATCCTTGCTATCCAAAAGAAGTATTGATAAATATTAGTACGTATTTTTTTAAATTTCTTCCCTTTTCATAGAAATAAATGTTTTTTAGTTATAGATGTCTACAAGGGAAATGCTATCAGAGTAAAGATCTATCTGTAACATGAAGTTGTCTCCTTGCCAGTTTTTGTTTTAACATGAGGAAGTAAGGTGTTAGGTCTCGATTTAAAATATTACAAAATTATACGAATAACAGTCAAATTATCCGTTTTCATTCAGTAACATTTTAAATTTTATCGTAGATGGATAACAAAACAGTCGAATGGAATCAACATTATTTTTCAGTTTTAATGCCGAACATTGTGTTCAACCTCTTCTGTCTTATTATTGGAAGCGTCGGAAATTTCATCGTTCTTATAGTGTATACATTTAAAATGAAGTGCAACAGGAGTGGTCGATTTTTTATTCCAGTCCTTGCTATAAGTGATCTGATTGCTTGTACAGTCGGTACAATTTACCATATTACGGATTATTTCTTTTTTGTAATGTATCCATCTCGAACTTTGTGCTTATCATTAAATTTGGTTAGCTTTGTATCATCTGCCACATCATGCCATTTCTTATTCGTGATTGGTTTACAGCGTTATCTGAAAATAATTCGTAGTAAAGGGCCACAAATGACCTTGTTTTGGAGACGGTTTTCAGTCATTGCCATCATTTGCGTCTCGGTATGTTATTCAGTACCAATAATTTTTGCAACAGAATTAAAGACACTTGAAATGACTTATAATGGGTACAACGTGACAGGATATACTTGTTCAGTCACTGCTAACACTGCTTCCGGTATAAACAATTCTCTGTACTACACGGTTCTGGTTATATTTGTTATTCTGAATATTATTGCGACAATAATTGTTTATGTTCCAATAGGCAGAGTTATTTACAAAAGGTATGCAAAGACATCTGCCAACCAGGAAATGACGAATTTAACTCAGAGTCACACTTGCTCAAGAACGCCGGGAACTGATGAGACAAATGTTAACTATTGCCATAATGAAGATAGTGAAATCAACTCTGCATCTGTGTATGCAAAAGCTGGCAAACAATCAGAGGATGAGACAAAACCAAAATGTATAGAAATAAAAATAAAACGTACACGTTCTGAACCAAGCTTTTCATCTAATCAAAACGCATGCACAAAACTGATCAGAAAAACCGGAAGTCTTTTAAATGAACAGGATATTGGTACTGAGAATCGTTTAAATGAACGGTGTAAAAGCTTTTCTTATTTACAATATACCAATGCCACTGTCACTAGTAATACAGAAAACACGCAGAGAACCCAGAGTTTAATTTTACCGATCCATCACAATGTGGAGATTGAAATCAGAAGCATGCGCATTTATAGTGAGACAAATTCACCCAGTCATGTCCAGAACATGACAAAAGGATTATTTTCAAATGAAAGAAATGACGACAATGCAAACAGTGGACAAAGTCACTCCATAAAATCTGAATGTTGTCCTTGTGAGATTTTAGTCAACAGAACAAATATATCTAATGATGAAATCCATGACAGGAAAACACTTTATGACAAAGAAACCTACACAAGTCAGCACAAAATAAGACACGAAAAAACGAATAAAAGAGGACGCCTTCAATCAGTTAAAAAGAGTAAAGTTAATTTCAACCACCTATTTTTTACACTAGTGGTATTTTACCTTTTGTCATACCTTCCTACGACAATCATGTTCGTTTTTACTACAAGAGAAAACTTTGACTGGTTCAAACTTTCCGATATTTCATTGAACATATTTATATGTTTGAATCGGTTTTACATTGTGAACCATATTGTCAATCCTATAATTTATGGATATTTTGATTTAACATTTAGGGAATCCCTAATATCGTTATTTAAATGTAAATGTCATTGACAGTCATGATTTCAAAGTCCTTAACCCAGATCTCATAATATGTCAAAGTAATCTATTGGTTCAAACTTAACATTTTGTATCTTTTTACCAACCAACAATGTCAATTACTTAAAAATATAATTTTGGCCGTCTCATCGTAACAGTTTTGTCCTTATTTGTTTATATGATTTCCGTATGATTTCAAACATAAAAACAATTTTCTTAAACAATATATATAACCTTCCATTGATCTCAAACTCCTTTAACATGTTTAACTCAGAACTCATAATATCTCAAAGTAATTTGTTGGTTCAAGTTGACCATTTTGCATTCTTTTAACTCTTTATAATCCTGAATCATATTTATGAATACAATTTGATCGTTTCATCAACTCTTAGACCAGGAAAATCAGCTGTAATTGTAGCACCTTTGTCCTTATTCATGTTTTTATGATTTTAAACAGGTTATAATTCTTTTAAAACACTTTGAAGATATCCTTCTGAAATAGCCGATGAATCATGCTTATTTTGTTTAAAATTTAAAATGTAATTTCGGAGAAAAGGAGCAGTGGTATGTATTTTTATTGGACTATTATCTGTTACTAATATCTTATATCCATAATTTTAATGAGAACACTTGAACATAAAACAGCTGCCTGCTTCATAACTTGACATGCCAAAAATCCAAAATGGACAACTTACATTTGTAAATCATGAATTTTATGATTTTATTAAAATATAGCACCATGTTCGGTTCATGTTGTATTTATTTAAGTTTTGTGCTGTCATCTTGTGGCATCGTACAATTATTTTGTCAAACAAACATTTTGACAGCGAAGTTTTCATTAAATTCATTATGATAGCAAACTACAGAATCAGTAACATAAATCGATTGATCCTTGAATGAGATCCCACAAGTGCAAGTTAACTGTGGGGGTGGGGGGGGTTGTATTTAGATACGGGACGTGCGGCAAATTTAGGTCGATTTTACAAAGCCGGCGGAGAACACGGAGAAAAACCTGGTACCTCATGATAACTGTCACTTCAAGATGGCTCTTGGAAGGTTCGCGCAGAATACTTAGTTATATATCTGTCATGTATAATCTGTAGTTGGAGGGATACATATTCAAGGTACATGTAGTATCAACAATCTATATAAAACAACAGAAAAAGAAGCTAATATATATAGTAAAATAAAAAAAGATTCAAACTGCATTTAAAAATCGAATCGTTGAGCATTTTTATAAATTAAATAAAAAAAAAAGGAAATCATGCTAGAATTTCAGGCTATTGGTAATTTGCGAAACGAAACGAAACGAAACGAAACAAGTTAGGAGGCACCTTAAAGGGGCGCAAAAAAAATACATTAAAAAGGACCGTTTTTTTTCTACATCAAAGTACGTGATTTACATAAAAAAGGAAATGTATATAAATTGCCATATATGTCATGAAATTGCTATTCATGTCCATGTATAATATTTAAAAAAAAAATCAATGGTAAGAAATGAAAATATACTTTTTGTCCATGTCTGATTAAAGTAAAAATTATTTTTACGTAATTTAGTTCCGTTATACAATATACCAATATCCCTTTGAATTAATTACAAGTTGTAATGAGTCATAGGGACGAATGAAGATGTTGAAATATACTTCACGAATGAAGGATGTTAAAATATACTTCACGCTGAGTTTCTATTATAAAGTAATAAATAATATCAAGATATCCGTCGATTTATGTTCAAAATATGTGTTTCGTTTCGTTTCACTAAATACCAATATCCACACGGATATTGGTAAAAAAGCGAAACGAAACGAAACAACAACCTTTCATTTCAGATTATCTTACTGTGTGGTTAAAACAGGCTACACGTTAGAAATAATGACGATTGTATAAATGGAATAATTTTCAACATGTTCAAAGTGGACAGTTCTTAATGCATAATTCATTCATGCTAAATATTTTTAAATGTTTTTCATAGTATCTGAGTGTTTGTTAATATACCCAAAATAATGTTTTGCACAATATACATTTTTAAGGTAAATTCGCTTAATGTGAAAAAAAAATCTTGTTTCGTTTCGTTTCGCTAAATACCAATACCCACATGGATATTGGTAAAAAGCGAAACGAAACGAAACAACGACCATTTATTTCAGATCAGCTTACTGTATGGTTTAAACAAGTTTAACATAAAAAATAATGATTATTGTATAAATGGAATCATTTTTAACATGTTCAAAGTAGAATGTTTCAGTGTATAATTCATGCTACATATTTTCAAATGTTTTTCATATCATCTGAGTATTTGTTAATGAGTCCAAGGATTTAAATCCTTGATATACCTGAAAGAGTAATTTGCTTAACATACATATTTAAGGTAAATTTGGTTAAATTAATGTGAAAAAAAATCTTGTTTCGTTTCGTTTCACTAAATACCAATATCCATACGGATATTTGTAAAAAGCGAAACGAAACGAAACAAAATTTCTTTTCAGATTATCTTACTGTGTGGTTTAAACAGGCTAAACGTTAGAAATAATGATAATTGTGTAAATGGAATCATGTTCAACATGTTCAAAGTAGACAGTTCTTAATGCATAATTCATTCATGCTACATATTTATATTTATATAGTATTCGTTGTGTCCGTCCGTCCGACCTTTGTATCCGCATACATTTTTGAGGAAAAACAGGACCCATGATACAAAATTCATGGTTAAGTCCATTTCTCAGAAACTAATACCTAGACCCACTGTATTTGGTCTATTGATAGTTCTTGGTTGGTACATTCCAGTCTGGCACTTGTCTCTGGGCCTTGACCTCAATTTCATGGTTAAATGACTTTCATTCAAGTTTCTTGATTAAGTCCATTTTTCAAGAACTGCAATACCTAGATCTACTGTATTTGGTCTATTGACAGTTCTTGGTGGTAACATGCCAGTCTGACACTTGTCTCTGGACCTTGACCTCAATTTCATGTTTGAGTGACTTTAATCCAAATTTCTTAAGTCCTTTTTTCAGCAACTGTAATACCTAGACCCATCCGTGTTTGGTCTATAGATAGTTCTTAGTGGCTACATGCAAGCCTGACACCTGTCTCTGGACCTCAATTCCATGCTTGAGTGACTTTGTCACATTTTCGAGATTAGGTCCATTTCTCAACATCTTTAATACCTAGACCCACTGTATTTGGTCAAAAGATAGTTCTTAGTTGGTATGATACCTGCCTTTTGACCTTGACCTGAATTTCTTTTGCAGAATGTCTTGTATTATACAATTATTATTCTGTGTCCATGTGCATACTCAGGCGAGACATGTAGTGTGTCCACTCGTCATTGATGTACCCCAAAGAGAGGTAATTTCTCCCTATCATTATGAAGTGTAGTAAGACTTTTATGGACCAAATTTTCTGTATCAAGGTCCTACTTACAGGTCAGCATATTCTAAAATTCAGCAGTTGGACCCTAGGTTCCCGAGGGTATTTTTGCCAACCCAGTGGTCAGACTTGTCTGACATAATTATTCATTTGTTTGTTACAGAAATTACCAGTATTTAGCAAAATTTAAAAATAATAGAAATACTAAGGGTTCATTCCTTGTATTGCACATGGTAGATCTCCTTAGCTGAAATTTGGCTTCTTATTTCTGTATTTTTGGTTATGACAGGAACTGTATATGATCCCTGGTTATGAGTACTTATTGTTTAAAATAAGTTTGGTTTTTGGTCTTCCAAATGTTTCGGTTTTAATGCTGCTGATGAGAGGTAACTCCTTGAAATGCGTCGTATACAGCATAGTATAAATTTATTATATCTAAAATTAGTATCTTTGGATTATTTTTTTCTCCATAAGATTTTTGCTTGTATTTCCAATGGGATCTTATGTTAACCTAATGGTTTCTATTTTATTCAAGAGTTATGCCCGACCCCTTGCTAAAATACGGATAGGGGCTCTGTTTTGTGAAGGTGGGAAGGAAAGACCTTATCATTTGTGATTCACGCAAATGACCATTAAATTATTTCTTATGTTACTCTTGTTTAAACCATACAGTGAGATAATCTGATATGAAAGGTCATTGTTTCGTTTCGTTTCGCTTTTTACCAATATCTGTGTAGGTATTGGTATTTAGCGAAACGAAACGAAACAAGATTTTTATTAAATTAACTGAATTTACCCTAAATATATATGTTGTGCAAACTGTACTTACAGGTATATTTACAAATACTCAGCTGATATATAAAAAAACATTTAAAATACATGTATGTAGCATGCATGAATTGTGCATTAAGAACTGTCTACTTTGAAGATGTTGAACATGATTCCATTTACACAATCATCATTTTTCTAACGTTTAGCCTGTTTAAACCACACAGTAAGGTAATCTGAAAAGAAATGTTGTTTCGTTTCATTTCGCTTTTTACCAATATCCGTGTGGATATTGGTATTTAGTGAAACGAAACGAAACAAGATTTTTTTTTCACATTAATTTAACCAACTTTACCTTAAATATGTATGTTAAGCAAATTACTCTTTCAGGTATATCAAGGATTTAAATCCTTGGACTCATTAACAAATGCTCAGATGATATGAAAAACATTTGAAAATATGTAGCATGAATTATATACACTGAAACATTCTACTTTGAACATGTTAAAAATGATTCCATTTATACAATAATCATTATTTCTTATGTTAAACTTGTTTAAACCATACAGTAAGCCGATCTGAAATGAAAGATCGTTGTTTCGTTTCGTTTCGCTTTTTACCAATATCCATGTGGGTATTGGTATTTAGCGAAACGAAACGCAACAAGATTTTTTTCACATTAAGCGAATTTACCTTAAAATGTATATTGTGCAAAATATTCTTTTAGGTATATTAACAAATATTCAGATGCTATGAAACACATTTAAAAATATGTAGCATGAATGAATTATGCATTAAGAACTGTCCACTTTGAACATGTTGAAAATGATTCCATTTAGTACACAATCATCATTATTTCTAACGTTTAGCCTGTTAAACCAGACAGTAAGATAATCTGAAATGAAAGGTTGTTGTTTCGTTTTGTTTCGCTTTTTACCAATATCCGTGTGGATATTGGTATTTAGCGAAACGAAACGAAACAAGATTTTTTTTCACATTAATTTAACCAAATTTACCTTAAATATGTATGTTAAGTAAATTATTCTTTCTGGTATATCAAGGATTTAAATCCTTGGGTAAATTAACAAATACTCAGATGATATGAAAAACATTTGAAAATATGTAGCATGAATGAATTATGCATTTAGAAAGAGTCTACTTTGAACATGTTGAAAATGATTCCATTTATACAATCATCATTATTTCTAACGTTTAAACTGTTTAAACCACACAGTAAGATGATCTGAAATGAAAGTTTGTTTCGTTTCGTTTCACTTTTTACCAATATCTGTGTGGGTATTGGTATTTAGTGAAACGAAACGAAATAAATATTTTGAACATAAATCGACGGATATCTTGATATTATTTATTACTTTGTAATAGAAACTCAGCGTGAAGTATATTTTAACATGCTTCATTCATGAAGTATATTTCAACATCTTCATTCGTAGCTATGGCTCATTAAAACTTTTAATTAATTCAAAGGGATATTGGTATATTGTGTAACGTAACTGAATTACATAAAAATAATTTTTACTTTAATCAGACTTGGACAAAAAGTAAATTTTCATTTCTTACCATTGATTTTTTTTAAATATTATACATGGACATGGATAGCAATTTCAGGACATATATGGCAATTTATATACATTTCCCTTTTTCTGTAAATTACGTACTTTGGTGTATAAAAAACAGCGAAGTCCTTTTTAATGTATTTTTTTGTGCCCCTTTAAGAAGCCTCCTAACTTGTTTCGTTCCGTTTCGTTTCGTTTCGTTTCGTTTCGCAAATTACCAATAGCCAGAATTTCATAAATTTTGCTACATTGATTAATAACAAGTTCCTTTATGAAATAAATAGAACCTGTAAAAGGGTAGACAATTTAGTATTGTTACCCTTTTTAATGATTTATATATCAAATCATAGCATCAGCCATATCCAATTTTTAACACCGAACTCAACTGCAATGTTTTCTTATCCGATTTTTATACCCTCGCTCCAAACGAGAGGCGGTATACTTTTTTACCCTTATAGTTGCTTGCATGCTTGCCTCCGTCCGTCTGTCCGTAACAAAATTCTTCGTCACACTTTTCTCTGCAGCTACTCATCACATCCGCTTGATATTTTGTCTCAAGCCTTCTCTAGGTACGTCATATGGTGCGATAAGTTTTCGGACCAAGGCGACATCAACGTCCTGTTTGACGACTTCGTTTATTTTTCTACCTTATGGTTTTGAATACCAAATTTCTCGTCACATTTTACTCTGGAACTACCCATCACAGCGGCTTGATATTTTGTCCCAAGCCTTCAAAAGGTACGCCATATAGGCGACATCAACTTCCTGTTTGATAACTTCGATTATGTTTCCTTGACGCAACACTCGATAATAAGCCAGGCATTTTTAACAGATTTAATCAGTTCCTTGTGTGTTCATAAGTTTGTGTACATGTTTTCTAGGTCGGCACTTAATAATTTGGCCCTTGGTGGATCCTTATGTATTCTACTTTATTAATAAAATCCATGGACCCCTGCTAGTAGTAGAAGTTTGTCTATGAAACGCCTTGCCCGCTCCAAAGGTGTGCAACACAGTGTGACGCTGTATATACCCTTAATTCTAGCTTCGTGATAAAGTGTTTCTTATCATTGAATGTCTGATCTAATTTGTGTTTTTTTGGAAGTAGATAGATCATTCCTGCTCTCATCACACTTTTGTTTGACAATTACGTATTTGAATGTTATATTATCAATGGAGTTTTTACGATGAATTTTGTAAACCATTCTCATTAAATGTTTGTTTATTTTGTCTGTATGATGAGGTTTCGATTTCCTCATAATGTAAAATCACTACTTAATTGTCTAAAATCTTCCCGTATGTATTCTTTGTCCCATTGTTTGTTTTAAAATGTAAAGTAAATAACATAAAAAAATAATTATTTGAAAATTTAACAGATGATAGTTCTTATTTATATTATTCATGTTATTCGTGACTACTTACACATGACTTATAACACAACTACGGCACAAACAAGTGAAATCTCTATTCCTCCTTTATAATACAGTTACTTGAACTGAGGACAGGGGGCTACTGATTCCATTTGTATGTAAATGGATCATGCATTATTACTTTTTGTCTTTGGGTGGAAATTATGCTTTAAAAAAGTTATAAATACGCACAACCGTTGTGTTGTTCCAATCATGCAGCGCGTCTCATGATTATATTCTCATTACATTCTAATAAGGTCAATGTTCCCTTGTTAGTTTTCACAGATTATTCTTTGCAGGCTTAAGCTTTATGCATAAATAATCAATTTTTAAAAGTGTGTTGAATATGTCGGTCTTGAGTGGATTGTTTGGAAGCTCGGATATAAACCCCAGACCTCCTACATATATTAAAGACAGAGAATCAGGTTAAATTGTGGATACAGTTATATGGCCATAAATGACACTTAACGAACATGTTAAAACAAAATCATGATCTTTAGAAACGAATTTTGTTCCCTAACAAAAGGATGAAGCATAGAAGGATGTAGAGAAACCTAAGAAATGTAGGCAAACATGTACAATTTTAATTGCTTCTGATGCGATTTCCCTAATAACACATAATAGGTAAATAATTATTCAATTCCATCTTTCATTGTCATATAAACTATGAAAACAAAACAGTTTGCGACAAATAAACAAAACGAAAGATTAACTATTTACAGATTAGTATTAAAAGTCTAGTCCCCTGTCCTCAGTTCTGTGTTAAAAAGGAAACAGGTGTTTTACCAAGACCATAAGAAGTATGATGCAAATCTTTGATACCAATTTTGATGCACAAGATATGTGATCATTTCGTCGATTTACGAATCAGTTGTGCTCAAAGCCTAAAATGTTGAAAATCAAAACAACAAAAATTTGAAAACAAATTCAAAAATACGGAAATCGCAAAAAAAAAATGTAAAGCCAAAAAAATCTAAGGACCGAGTTATACACGAGGTAGATTCGCCTTAGTTTTCGCTTTAACAATTTTTAACAGTAAATATAATCCCGGATACTTTTTCATTATTTGCGAGTATTGATATTATATTTATTTTTCTTTTTGATTTATTCGAGTTATTTTCTAACATTGTCGGGCGCTGATATGTTATTTTCCTTCACTACAAAGCTGGTAAATGACAGGCTGTCGAAAAATTTCCCAGTGTTCATCGATAGCTAGCTACTGTTCAATACGATTGCTGGGAACATTATATCAGGCTGGCAAAAAGTTTTCAATCATCAACGATAGCTAGCTATTTGTCAAAATGGGATTTCAATTTGACGCCTTTTTTGTCAGCTATTGTTAAACTTGCGCCAGGTCGGGACTGTGTTTTCCTTCCATATTTATTTTGCCCCTTATAAAAGCTTTTTTATACACCATAATGTCAGAATAGATAAGGGGGAAGTTTGGGTACCATAAAACCGGTTTAACCCCACCACTGTTCAGTGTCTGTTTCAAGTCCGACTATCCTGACTCTCTGTTGTGTTTATGTTTGTGTTTTGTGCTCTTTTATGGTATTTATAGTCCGGAGGTCTGTCTGTTGGGTTGCTTTAATTGATTTGTATGTCATTGTTGACCTTTTATGTTATCCAATTTGTTGTTTAATAAATGGTTTTTATTTAAATTTATAGTAGAAAAAATAATATTTTAGAAAGTTGGAAAGAGCTGTCATAAGTAAAAAAAGTGATTTTATCAGATTCAGATAAAACATTCTCAACATTTAGGTTAATTTGTCGGCCGCCGTCAGTAAAGATTTTGCTACCATAGGAGATGTTTTCTCCTTCATTTGAGTTGGCACAGAAGTTTTTTTTTAAAATTCATGTTGTAACAGAAAGCAAGCAGACTTTGCACATGAGAAAGATTTTCAAGTTTGAGCCGTGATCTTTAATTTAGTTTTATTTTAATATAAAACACACTGTAGATTAATTGTGGTCGTGGACTTTTTTAATAAACCACAATACAAACCATTTCAGATTACTGTCATGTCACAAAAGAGACTAAATATTTTAATTCAAATAGGTTCTGTTCGTAAAAATTCGATTTAATCAAGTAATTGTGGGATAAAGCGACATTTCATAATTCTGTGTCAATGCCTCTTTCTCCTAAAGACTTGAATAAAATGTGTACAAACATACCTATTTAAATTGAAATTCTTATATATATGCCATTAAACCTTATTTGGGCTATTTTTTCGTGATTTATCCAATAGTGCAACAGTATCTGACAAATATCTGTCAGTAACTAAGTTTGTTTTGCATTATAAACGAGAAAATTTTGACCATGCTTTCTACTTTTCTTCTCAGGAACTGATTATAATGTCACCATATTGGTTTTCTGAAAGAACATGTTTTGCTAGGATTTTATGAAACTAATATCTGTCAAGTGTCCTTGGAATAAATCAAATAGTATTGCGAAATATGAACATACGCAATCATTCAAAGATAAGGAACTTGACCAGACGGAAATTTTTTTAATTAAAAACAGAAATACTTATGGGGAATAAAATTATAAAGTATCACAGTTAAATGTAGATTTGCTTGGGACTAATAAGGACATATAGACGAAATGGCGAAGTTTCCATTAGTAAGTCCATAGCTTCTTGCATTATTTTCAACTTTGAACTGCTGTAATTGAGTGGTTGTTGGCTTAATATTGTAACTGTTGTAATTGAGTGTTAGTTCGCTAAATATTGTAACTGTTTTTATTGAGTGGTAGTTGGCCAAATATTGTAACTGTTGTAATTGTGTGGTAGTTGGCCAAATATTATAACTGTTGTAATTGAGAGGTAGTTGGCTAAATACTGTAACTGTTGTAATTGGGTGGTAGTTGGCCAAATGTTGTAACTGTTGTAATTAATAGTTGGCTAAATATTGTAACTGTTGTAATTAATAGTTGGCTGAATATTGTAACTGTTGTAATTGAGTGGTAGTTGGCTAAATATTGTAACTGTTGTAATTGAGTGGTAGCTGGCTAAATATTGTAACTGTTGTAATTGAGTGGTAGTTGGCTAAATATTGTTACTGTTGTAATTGAGTGGTAGTTGGCCAAATATTATAACTGTTGTAATTGAGAGGTAGTTGGCTAAATATTGTAACTTGTAATTGAGAGGTAGTTGGCTTAATATTGTAACTGTTGTAATTCAGTGGTAGTTGGCTAAATATTGTAACTGTTGCAATTGAGTGGTAGTTAGCTTAATATTGTAACTGTTGTAATTGAGTGGTAGTTGGCTAAATATTGTAACTGTTGTAATTGAGTGGTAGTTAGCTAAATATTGTAACTGTTGCAATTGAGTGGTAGTAAGCTTAATATTGTAACTGTTGTAATTGAGTGGTAGTTGGCTAAGTATTGTAACTGTTGTAATTGAGTGGTAGTTAGCTTAATATTGTAACTGTTGTAATTGAGTGGCAGTTGGCTAAACATTGTAACTGTTGTAATTGAGTGGTAGTTGGCTAAATATTGTAACTGTTGTAATTGAGTGGTAGTTGGCTAAATATTGTAACTGTTGTGATTGAGAGGTAGTTGGCTTAATATTGTAACTGTTGTAATTGAGTGTTAGTTCGCTAAATATTGTAACTGTTTTTATTGAGTGGTAGTTGGCCAAATATTGTAACTGTTGTAATTGAGAGGTAGTTGGCTAAATACTGTAACTGTTGTAATTGAATGGTAGTTGGCCGAATGTTGTAACTGTTGTAATTAATAGTTGGCTGAATATTGTAACTGTTGTAATTGAGTGGTAGTTGGCTAAATATTGTAACTGTTGTAATTGAGTGGTAGTTGGCTAAATATTGTAACTGTTGTAATTGAATGGTAGTTGGCCAAATATTATAACTGTTGTAATTGAGATGTAGTTGGCTAAATATTGTAACTTGTAATTGGGAGGTAGTTGGCTTAATATTGTAACTGTTGTAATTCAGTGGTAGTTGGCTAAATATTGTAACTGTTGCAATTGAGTGGTAGTTAGCTTAATATTGTAACTGTTGTAATTGAGTGGTAGTTGGCTAAATATTGTAACTGTTGTAATTGAGTGGTAGTTAGCTAAATATTGTAACTGTTGCAATTGAGTGGTAGTAAGCTTAATATTGTAACTGTTGTAATTGTGTGGTAGTTGGCCAAATATTATAACTGTTGTAATTGAGAGGTAGTTGGCTAAATACTGTAACTGTTGTAATTGGGTGGTAGTTGGCCAAATGTTGTAACTGTTGTAATTAATAGTTGGCTAAATATTGTAACTGTTGCAATTGAGTGGTAGTTGGCTAAATATTGTAACTGTTGTAATTAATAGTTGGCTGAATATTGTAACTGTTGTAATTGAGTGGTAGCTGGCTAAATATTGTAACTGTTGTAATTGAGTGGTAGTTGGCTAAATATTGTAACTGTTGTAATTGAGTGGTAGCTGGCTAAATATTGTAACTGTTGTAATTGAGTGGTAGTTGGCTAAATATTGTAACTGTTGTAATTGAGTGGTAGTTGGCCAAATATTATAACTGTTGTAATTGAGAGGTAGTTGGCTTAATATTGTAACTTGTAATTGAGAGGTAGTTGATTAATATTGTAACTGTTGTAATTCAGTGGTAGTTGGCTAAATATTGTAACTGTTGCAATTGAGTGGTAGTTAGCTTAATATTGTAACTGTTGTAATTGAGTGGTAGTTAGCTTAATATTGTAACTGTTGTAATTGAGTGGCAGTTGGCTAAACATTGTAACTGTTGTAATTGAGTGGTAGTTGGCTAAATATTGTAACTGTTGTAATTGAGTGGTAGTTGGCTAAATATTGTAACTGTTGTGATTGAGAGGTAGTTGGCTTAATATTGTAACTGTTGTAATTGAGTGTTAGTTCGCTAAATATTGTAACTGTTTTTATTGAGTGGTAGTTGGCCAAATATTGTAACTGTTGTAATTGAGAGGTAGTTGGCTAAATACTGTAACTGTTGTAACTGAATGGTAGTTGGCCGAATGTTGTAACTGTTGTAATTAATAGTTGGCTGAATATTGTAACTGTTGTAATTGAGTGGTAGTTGGCTAAATATTGTAACTGTTGTAATTGAGTGGTAGTTGGCTAAATATTGTAACTGTTGTAATTGAGTGGTAGTTGGCCAAATATTATAACTGTTGTAATTGAGAGGTAGTTGGCTAAATATTGTAACTTGTAATTGAGAGGTAGTTGGCTTAATATTGTAACTGTTGTAATTCAGTGGTAGTTGGCTAAATATTGTAACTGTTGCAATTGAGTGGTAGTTAGCTTAATATTGTAACTGTTGTAATTGAGTGGTAGTTGGCTAAATATTGTAACTGTTGTAATTGAGTGGTAGTTAGCTAAATATTGTAACTGTTGCAATTGAGTGGTAGTAAGCTTAATATTGTAACTGTTGTAATTGAGTGGTAGTTGGCTAAGTATTGTAACTGTTGTAATTGAGTGGTAGTTAGCTTAATATTGTAACTGTTGTAATTGAGTGGCAGTTGGCTAAACATTGTAACTGTTGTAATTGAGTGGTAGTTGGCTAAATATTGTAACTGTTGTAATTGAGTGATATTTGGCTAAATATTGTAACTGTTGTGATTGAGAGGTAGTTGGCTTAATGTTGTAACTGTTGTAATTGAGTGTTAGTTCGCTAAATATTGTAACTGTTTTTATTGAGTGGTAGTTGGCCAAATATTGTAACTGTAGTAATTGAGAGGTAGTTGGCTAAATACTGTAACTGTTGTAATTGAATGGTAGTTGGCCGAATGTTGTAACTGTTGTAATTAATAGTTGGCTAAATATTGTAACTGTTGCAATTGAGTGGTAGTTGGCTAAATATTGTAACTGTTGTAATTAATAGTTGGCTGAATATTGTAACTGTTGTAATTGAGTGGTAGCTGGCTAAATATTGTAACTGTTGTAATTGAGTGGTAGTTGGCTAAATATTGTAACTGTTGTAATTGAGTGGTAGTTGGCTAAATATTGTAACTTGTAATTGAGACGTAGTTGGCTTAATATTGTAACTGTTGTAATTCAGTGGTAGTTGGCTAAATATTGTAACTGTTGCAATTGAGTGGTAGTTAGCTTAATATTGTAACTGTTGCAATTGAGTGGTAGTAAGCTTAATATTGTAACTGTTGTAATTGAGTGGTAGTTGGCTAAGTATTGTAACTGTTGTAATTGAGTGGTAGTTAGCTTAATATTGTAACTGTTGTAATTGAGTGGTAGTTGGCTAAATATTGTAACTGTTGTAATTCAGTGGTAGTTGGCTAAATATTGTAACTTGTAATTCAGTGGTAGTTGGCCAAATATTGTAACAGTTGTAACTGTTGTAATTGAGTGGTAGTTGGCCAAATATTTATCATTCTATACTGTTGTTCTGACCTGTGGGCTGTGGGAGAAACAAAGTAACCGTAAGTATATTTTTATTTTTATTTTGTTTGATATTTTCATAATTATTTTTTAAACCAATCATGTAAATAGCAGGTTATAGTTTATAGTCCGCGGTCTGTAACCCCGTGAGCTAGCACATTAAAATTCCGGCTCAGTGTGCCAGTCCATTAGAAAGCAGGATTCATATTCATCCCATATCAACTGTCAATCAAAACAGTGGAAAAAGTCCGATAAATCGAAATCAAATGGTAAACAAACTCTAAGAGAATGGAAAATAACAAACAGATTCCAAGAGGATACATGTATAACTAAAAGAATAAAAATACAATCATCTTTGCAGCTTGATGTTAAAAACATGTATATCAACAATAAATAAACTACATAAAAAATATCATATTTTTTAAATTTTGAAATGACCTTAGATTTCAAATTTATGTGCAACCAACATTTTTTAGTTTAAGTTTGAAATTCATAGTAAAAAATTATATCCAAAATAAGATAATACATATACTTTTTGAGAAGTTTAACAAAGAATATGGAAGATTGTATAATGTCAGAAATCACATTCGTGGTATTTTGTTTTATAAAAATATCTATATACATCTATAAACGGTATTAAACTGGTTCACGTTGATTTCTAATGTACGGTTTTTGAACTTGAAAGGACAAGAAGATACGCGACTCATGTAAACTAATATGACAACAGTACACTACATGTATGACAATATTGAATAGAAATAAAATGCAGAAAGTAAAAAGTGAATGAGCAGCTTAGGTCATAAGAAATGTGTGACGGCGGTCAGACAGTCATATAATATTCCCCGAACTTTCTAATAAGTCAGCAATAAGAAAACACAGTTTTTACCCATAGGAATCACAATGATCTGTACACTTATTAAATATATTCTTCGTAGGTACTTTTCTAAAAAAATTAGAGAGTCTTCACGGTATTTACCAAAATTGGAATAGGTATCATTAAAATCAAATTGTGACATTTAGCGTTACAACGGACACACATGGTTTTCTATTAAGTATTGATTTAATCCATCAAAAGGTTGTCCGATATCTAGTAAAGTAAGTTCTCAAAATATGTTTTCCCCATAATAATGTCACTGATTGTCCACACATCACTTTTGTCCGTTCGTCTGCTACTCGTTCATCTTTTAGCGGATTTTGTTCATAATTGGTATGGTGGTTGGACATGGTATGAGCGTATATGGTACAATTTTTACTGTTGGTTGATTATTGCAAGATCAATTTAGAAATATGTTGTCTGAATACCTTGTGTACATAACTAGTCATTCACATTTTTTGTTCATATTTGGTACTTGATGATCATAACCAGAACATTCATTCAACTTTTGGTGGATTTTGTTCATAGTTGGTATGATGGTTGAGAATAACGTTAGCATACACAATTTTACTGATGTTGGTTTATTTTTGTAGAGTTATATTCCTTTACATGTCTCATGTCTGAATTGGATTCATATTAGGTATCTTAGCTAGGCGTTACCTGAACTATACATAGATGTACCATAACAATTTCGCGGTTGAGTGAGCAGCCATTTTCATATGTGATTCATCTTTCGGTGGATCGTTTTCATATTTTATTTAATGGTTGACTGTGATCTACCCATATGCATTTATACTGATTTCGTGGTTGTTTTACTTTTTTAGTCTTTTGTCTGAATGTCTTGTGATATGCAACTACTCATTCATACTTTGGCTATTTTATTCACATATATTTCTGTAACTTGGAATGATCTGATTATGCATATATTATCTACTTCATGGTTGGTTCATATTTGCAGGACTGATAAGCCCTTTTCATGTCTGTTTTTCATATGCAACTAGTCATTCATCTTTTGTGGGATAATGTTCATGTTTGATATCGTGATTATGCGTGTCCGGAGGAACTTTATCTTGTATTTGAATATTATAGCCATTTTTGTAAAGTGTAACAGCCCTTATCCGTGTTTGTTTTTTTTTATTAGTACGCGTGACAACGTGCGGGGTATCATTCAAACTTATTAGAATGGTGAAAAAGACATTTAAAAAACTTGAAAAAACAATTTACAGTACCCTAATTTTTACGCATGATTCTTTAATACTTGATAAACTGTGCTGTAATAAATTAAGATTTATACTTCTTATGCCGTTTAAGTAAAGTCAAGAAATACCAAAGGGATATTCGAAGGAGAGAAAAATCGTTACAACTGACAAACTCCGGAGAACAACAAAGACAAGACCAAAACAATACATGCACTACAATTAAAAACTAAAAACGTATGAACAACATGGTATTATGCTATTTTTATATTACAAACAGGAGTTTAATCATTGCAATAAAAGGAAAATGTGTGTGGAAAGGTTGACATGGTGTTGTTAATCTTGACAAAAACGATGGAAAGAAACACAGATATGAATCTAAAACAGATATAAAACAGATATAATATCATAAATTTGTCTCAATTACTTTCACCTGACAATAAAGAATAAATAAACTAGTAGTGATGTTCCTGTTTTAGGCAGCATCCAAAAGCTTATATATTTTTTGGGCCAATTTGTTTGACAAAAATACTATTCGTTTCCAGGTAATATCTGTCACAGTGAAATAAGTCTTCATTCATTTTGAAAGGGCTATTAAACATGTGTTAAATCAAACGTGCGAAGAGAAGAAAAAACTATGAATTTGGGTAAATATTTTCTATATTCTAAACATACTCTGGAACAAAGAGCAAGTCGCTTTTATTTTTTTTTATTCTTTTCCTCATCTTAAAAGGCAGAATAGAATAAGGTTTCACAGTATGAGCCAAATATGTTTAACCAAGACTTGTTTGTTTCTGCAGCACACACATTAAAATAACGTCATTGTGTTGTCATCTTTTAAAAGACGAACAATATTATAAATAATAAAAAATTGCAGATGTCATTTAACTCTCTAAGCAATCAACTCTACCAAAGGGGAAATCGTCATTAATTTGTTCTTTATAAAAACGTAATTATACAGTTCAGTAAGGAATGGATTAGCACAAAGCAACTGAACTGAGTTAGTTTTTATTTTGCTGTTCTTTATATTAAAAGTCTCTGTAAGGTTCTAAACAATGAACCACAGTTTCAAGTGTAATAGCACAAATCATAACCTAGAGTAAGAATTTGACTCAAAACTTGCAAGAAAATGCTGAGAGTTACTTCAAGATACCAATCACAGTAAATGAATATTATAAAAACACTATATTTGCAATTTTGTATTATTCTATTATTTACAAGTAATTTACATTCATTTTAAGTCGCATGAAATTAATGATTTCAACGATTGTCTAAATGTTAAATCAAAATATCCATAGATAAATGGATTAACTATATGATTGACAATATAAAACCTATTCAAACAGATAAAAACATTCAGTGTTCCATCTGACAACTGAAACCAATCAAAGTTGTCTCTTGTTGTCACAACAAACATAATCGTCGTCGGAATGTAAGCTATTAGATAGAAAAATACAAGGACTGTAAATAAGTGGTTGAAATTAACTTTACTCTGTCTCGCTCTTTTCAGTTCTGCAGGTTTTTCAGTGTTTGTAGGCACGATATTACATGTATCAGTCGCCAGATGTTCAATGTGATCATGGTGTTCATCTAAGTTTCGTCTATCATTTTGTTTTGTTTCGTCAGTAGAAATGTTATTTTTAGAGATTTTATCTAGGTTCATATGGTTGTAGGTTTTACTCTTCTTCGACAGTCGTCTGTAGATAACTCGTCCAATAGGAACATACACAATTACCGTTGAAGCCACATTGAGAATAACGATTAGAATCAAAATTGCATAATATATATAATTGTTTATTCCAGAATGTTTGTTTGCAGTAACTGAGCATGTGTTTCCGGTTACATTATGACTGTTATATATTCCTTTGACCTTCCTTAAGCCGGTAGCCAGAATAATTGGCAAGGAATAGCAAAGCACTATAATTATTATAAATACGCCAGCTATCTGTCTCCGAAGTAATGTCAACTGAAATCCACGTGGTCTGCAAATCTTCAGATATCTCTGAAGACCTATCACAAAAAGCAAATGTGCTGACGAACCGGAAGCTATAAAACTGATGAAAATAACCGTTACGCAAAGAGCTCGGGAGGGATACAAAACAAAAAAGTAATAATCTGTGATATGGTACACTGTCCCTGCTAAACAGGAAATCAAATCACAAACGGCAAGGATCGGAATAAAATATCTTTCATCTCTGTTACATTTCATTGTAAATTTGTATACTGATAACACAGCCATATTTCCAACCATTCCGATTATAAGGCATATTATGTTGAAAGTAATATTTGGCACTAGGACTGTTCGAAAATGTTCGTTCCACTCAGAAGTATAATTATCCATTTTTACACTGAATGTACATACAGGTTTGATTTATACATGTATATTATCTAAAAGATCAGTGAAGCTTATATGCACAGTGAAGTTTCTTTCGTTTTCTTTTATTTACATAGTGAATATACATGTGACTTTGTAAAAATTACGGAAATTTTTAATCTTCCTGGTTTTGACACTCGATTCTGATTTAAATAAATAGAAAAATTTTCTTGAATAAAATATTTATATCACTAACGTTATTAGCTGTATTAAATTAAGGGAATACGATACAGTAATACCGTCAACAAGATATAGATTGTGATTTCGTAGTATCTCTCAAGAAATGCTCTTATTTGAGGTTTTTCTCAAATATCTCCTTAATATAGCCTTTCTACTTAAAAAAATGAAACTGTATTAATAAGTACATGAAAACATTTTTCTTATTGTTTCCAGTGTAAATATTAAAAATTATTCTAAAAAAACTAAACACATCGTTACTAAAATGGTGTAAAATGGTTACAAAATATTGCCAAGTTTTTTGTATCTGTGATCAGAATTTAAAAGTTGCTAAAAAGACTGGTACAAGACTCACTAGACTTGTCTAGTGACATTTTCCTTAGGCCCCTCTACTGTTACCTTATAAAAGACAGATGTTGTTCTGGTGTTAAGTCGCCTTGTCCATAAAAAAATCAAATATGCACGAAAAATCACAAAATTAGCAATTTTCGGGTAAATTAAAAAACGTGTCGACTTAGATGGGCTCAATATATATTGCTAAAATTTGAAGCATACTTTGTTAAGATAAGTATCTTTCAATGGTCAACTGCTAATCAATGCTAAACATATAGCTTCAACTCCTATTTTGTGTTTTAATTTAATGAAGTTTACCCTTGACTTAATGATAAACGTCAAGTAAAAACCCTACTTAATAAGCCATGGGTTCAAAGTTTTTTCTTTTACAAACCGTGGTCCTTTTCTTCAAGACATTTTGTATCAGAAGATTTTGTCTATATGCATCTAGAGTTACCATGCAAATGATCATCAATATTCTTTATAATTTACCAAAATCTGCAGAATTTTGCAATTAATTTATAGATATTTCCCACAGAACAATGCCTTGTATCTGAAAATAATTTAAAAAAAGACTCGGTGAAGTATTTTTTTCGTTAAAAGGTTTAGACAGTTTTTATAAAAGTCTTGAAGTGAGAAAAATTAAGGGTTTTTTGGCTTACATACACAAAAATCAATGGCAGATACCTCAAAAACTAAGTCACGAGCAGGCATTTTTCTTTGCGTATACACAAAAGAATACACAAAAAGTGATCGTATGTTAAGATTTCTGAGGAAAATGTTTAGTAAGACTGTCAGTAATATATATATTTACATGTAGCTATACTACTTACATATAGCTATACTACTTACATGTAGCTATACTACTTACACT
The DNA here is from genome assembly GCA_028015205.1 of Mytilisepta virgata. Classification (NCBI taxonomy): domain Eukaryota; kingdom Metazoa; phylum Mollusca; class Bivalvia; order Mytilida; family Mytilidae; genus Mytilisepta; species Mytilisepta virgata. Next base: position 43,244,501 of record CM051516.1, read on the forward strand.
TACATGTAGCTATACTACTTACACTTACATGTAGCTATACTACTTACACTTACATGTAGCAATACTACTTACATATAGCTATACTACTTACATGTAGCTATACTACTTACACTTACATGTAGCTATACTACTTACACTTACATATAGCTATACTACTTACACTTACATGTAGCTATACTACTTACATGTAGCTATACTACTTGCACTTACATGTAGCTATACTACTTGCACTGTAGCTATACTACTTACACTTACATGTAGCTATACTACTTACATGTAGCTATACTACTTACTTACATGTAGCTATACTACTTACTTACATGTAGCTATACTACTTACATGTAGCTATACTACTTACACTTACATGTAGCTATACTACTTACACGTACATTATTTTTCACATATAATTAATGGTAATGTATTTGACGAACATGTCTGTAAGCGTCAATGAGATAGCATTTCATGGGACTGAAAGAGAGAAAAACTTGATTACAATCAGGGATTGTCAACATGCAGCAGCAGCCCACAGTCTTTATATAGAGTTGTTTACAACCCAAAAATTTCAATAACTTGAAAATAAAATGAACTGAATATACGCTGAAATGAGACCAGCATTCAATGAAATGGCATATTACATTTCGGAATAAAATTCATATTTTGGAACCTATTTCTGTTCGTATTTTTCAAATACACACACCATATTTTCTGCTTGTATGAAGAATCATATCTGTATCTATAACCTATAACCTTCGCAATGAAACGTTAGAATCTGATACTGTACAGTACTTATCCTTGTCTGCTTGTATGAAGAATCATAGTCTGTATCTATAACCTATAACCTTCGCAATGAAACGTTAGAATCTGATACTGTTCAGTACTTATCCGTGCCTGATTGTATGAAGAATCAGTCTGTATCTATAACCTATAACCTTCGCAATGAGACGTTAGAATCTGATACTGTTCAGTACTTATCCGTGCCTGCTTGTATGAAGAATCAGTCTGTATCTATAACCTATAACCTTCGCAATGAGACGTTAGAATCTGATACTGTTCAGTACTTATCCGTGCCTTTCAACACAATATCGACACAATATCGACATATTTTGGCATACTCATGTATAACTTTCTAGTTTTAGGTAACCAAAAGGCTTATTTCGTTAAGAGCAACTCTGATTCTGACAAAAAGTATTCTGAAGATGAAATTACAAACATATTAGATTTCTCATAGACAACATATTTGTTGAATTGGCGGTCAAATTATCAACAAACAATCCGCATTCCAATTGGAACCAAATGTGCCCTTCTCCTGTCGATCTGTTTCTGTACTCATATGAAGCGCACTTCATTCAAGGGCTTCTACGTGAAAACAAAAAGAAACTAGCCCAATCCTTTAATCTCACTTTTCGTTATATAGATGACGTATTGTCGTTAAATAACAATAAATTCCAAGACTTTCTACATCTCATCTACTTGAGAACTGGAAATTAAGGATACTACAGATACAAGTACATCAAAATCCGCTTCATATTTGGATTTGTTTCTCGAAATAGACAATGAGGGACATTTGAAGACAAAACGTTATGACAAACGTAATGACTTCGACTTTCCTATTGTTAATTTTTCCTTCTTGAGTAGCAATATACCAGCATCGCCTGTATATGGCGTCTACGTTTCTCAGCTTATCCGATATTCAAGGGCATGCATGACTTTCGACAAAAAGGTTACTTCTGTCACAAAACTTTCTTAACCAAGGTTTTATCAGGGATAAGTTGATGTCATCACTTAGAACATTTTACGGATTGATTGACCTTTACAGTGTCCAATATCTAAGATGATGTTAGACCTGTTCCCACTGTTGTAACATTTCATGTACCTCCACCGATTTGTGACTACTAACGGGTTGACTTTGTTGAACTCCACGACAGCTGTCGTATACGGAGCATGAAATGCTTACCCCTCCGGGGCACCTACAAATAAATACGTTTAAAATAAAGCGGTCTTTTAGAGGTAAGGTTTGTTATCATGCTGCATAACAATCTCTTAAAGGCCCACATGAAAAAATTCATCCAATACTGCAAGATGTTTGAAATTAACATTACACAATAATTACATATACATAAAAGAGAAACATACAATCACTTACTTTATTATAACATCCTTTAAAGTCATTGTTTTCTAAAATTGTGTTTTTGTTTGCCAAAGTCTATCAGTTCGATTTAGCGATCCATATTTTATCATTTTAATACTATCGACCACTGACTTTTTACTTTGTAGCCCTCCTATTGTATTTGTTCAGAGAAAAAGCAAGGCCAACACATCATATGCAATAACAAATAAGTTTTGCCTTTTTGAAATGACTACATCATGCAGATAGATAAAATTGTTACTTTGATGTCGACCTATGTGTTTTCATAATTCTAGAAAATTAACGTTCTTATAAATCGTAAATTTTTTCACTGTACCAAGTACAACAAGATATTCCAAAACTCCATTGTAATGTATTTTAAATCAAAATAAAAGTTACATAAAAAATTGCACCGACTTGCGGCTTTGTGAAGGTGAGGCTAACACGTCCTTAGAATATCATGCTTGGTCGGGTAATGCATTTTTTGTGATACTTGTAAGTGTTGAAATATTCAGTAGCCTGTAATTAGTAGGTTTTAACTGACTCGGACTTAGTGGACCTTACTTAGATTTGCGCTATCCTATTTACAAGCACATGAAGCACAATTTTAACGTGATAAAAAAAAAACAATCTAAAACAAATTAAAGAAAATCTAAGGGCGATAAATTAATCATTGCTTCAATGGAAGCTTTACCACTGCCAACTTATTTTCTGTATTCATGTATAAGCAAATTACACAGAATAAAGCAAGCAGAGAATCTAACAAATAATGTCATAATTTGCCTGACAATTTCATAATAAAAATCCGCTAAAATAGCAATACTTAACGATCACATTACAAATCAAGATGTATGATAGATAACTTTTAATAATATCTTTATTCAAAAGATAGTAACTGTATGGCAAGCTGTTCTCGTCAAAACTATGTTTAAAACATTTTTCGAAAATTTTACACACTGTGAATTTAAAAAAAAAACACACTGAGATTAAAAAACTAAAAATACACACTGAGAATAAGAAATTATACACCGAGATTTCATAAAGACGCATTGAGATTACGAAAAATGAAAAACACACACTGAGAATTCAAAATTACACACTGAGAATTGAAAAATACACACTGAGATTTTAAAAAGACACACTGAGATGAAATAAACTGAAAAAAAACACACTGAGAATTTGAAATTACACACTGAGATTTGTGCGCATTTTTTATTTATTTATTTATTATTTATCTATTACAAGCTTAAAACAACTAGGGGACAGAACTCGTTAGTCCTTCACTCTGACGCCAAATGTTTTATAAAATACATTAGAAATACAACTTAAAAGACCAATAGAACAAGAAAAATACCCACTTTCTCTCTTTACAAAAAAACGATGTTAAGTCTTGAAATTTATTATGAATGTTGGTTGAAGGAACCGCATTTCATTATAATGACAAGAGTTCTAGAGACCAAGATATTAATCTGTTGAATTATTCATCTCATGAATATTCATTAGTAATTTGCATATTAATCTCAATGTGTATTTTTGAAATCTCAGTGTGTAATTAACAATTCTCAGTGTGTGTTTTCCAATTTATTTCATCTCAATGTGTCTTTTTAAAATCTCAGTATGTAATTTTAATTTCTCAATGTGTGTTTTTCATTTTTTTTAATCGCAGTGTGTAATTTTAAAATCTCAGTGTGTATTTCGATTTCTCAGTGTGTTATTTTAGGTTTTTAAATCTCAGTGTGTAATTTTTTCGAAAAAAGGGTTTAAACATAGTTTTGACGAGAACGGCTTGCCATATAACTGCCTTATGTTAAATATTTCTTAATATTCTGATACTTCATTATATGATGATTTTTTCTTTTTGCTTCATCTTCATTTCATTCAAGATTTTTAAAGTAAATCACATTAAAATTGCTTGTTCGAAGGGCAAGCTTAAGGAATTTATATGAAAGAATAATTTCTTAAGCTATTTAAAGATGGATAAAAAAATCAATGCTTTAATTGCGGTATCGACTGAAATATCATAAGAAGAAAGATAATTCTAATTTTACTATATTTTTTTTCAGTTTTTTGTAGTTTTGTGCCAATTATAGTTGACGAGATTAGGGTGTTTTTATAATTTTTGAAAAATAGTCCACAATCTGATCACCTATTATAAATTATAAATCAGTTATCTAATTTTTCGGACTTCCGGTTGCTATTCAACTGTGCAAGACGCATTTTAGTTATATTGGACAAAGTGTGTCGCGAGTATTTATCCTCATGTATATGTCGATTGAAGAGCTCAGCTGAATTTGTCAAATCCAAATATCAGGGTTTCATGAAATATCAAATAGCTGATATTCTCAAAGTAATCATCAACTGGAATCAATCAGATCAAAAGAAGTCCTTGATTTAAGGGAAATCTGGAAGGATTTAATTATAATTTTTATGAAACCTGGTACAGAGCGATCAATATCTACAAAGTCTTTCAAAATGCTAAAAACGCCGTGCAAAATAAAATACTGCTAGTTTAGAAAGTGTAGGAAGAGTTTCAGTTAAGCCATTTTAAGGAAAGAAGGACAAACACATAGGCAGATTGACAAGGATAAAACCTAATGCACATCAGTTAAGGTATCCGGACCATAAATGACCACGTGATTATTCAAAATTTCCCGGATGTTCCATACAACGCAATTGAAATGACCTCGGTAATTATCGGCAAACTTCGGAAATGCCAATGTAACTAACTTATTTTTACACACTCTGCATATAAGCAACAAAGTGTGTTTCAACTTCAGAAAAATATATATACAAAATTCCAGCTTTAAATTGTTTGTTTCAGCCATTCACGGTCAAAAAGAGATACAATTTTCGATCATGATCTATTATGGTCCGGATACCTTAAGATGGGAACATATTGAGAACTGAGTAAAATTCATTGGTAGGGAACAATTTAAGTGTTAATTTATCATTTATTAAAAGACGGTTGCCCATACCATGGCCACTGACAACATCCCTGTATACTCTCATATTTTCTAAGGCCAGGTTTTTATATTTTTATATTTTCTGTCTAACGAGAGAGCTCACCAAACTAATATGTTTATTTTCTCTCCCGATCCCAGTTTTTCGGATCATAAAAATAATAGCAACGAAACTGAGATAATGTTTAATAAAGAGTGTCATTTAGAAATGGTGTTCCTCAAAATTTTAGTGAATTTTTATATGAATTTGGCAAACAATATACTCACAACAAAATCAATAGATACATTGAAAGCTAAATAAATATATGTACAGATAAAAATGTGAAAGTCAGCCACAAATAGTTCTTCAGTTTGTCCTACTGAACCCATATATAATACTAAGGGATAACTACAGAAAAAAAAAATCAAGAATGGAGGAAAATTGAAATTTATTTCAGATAAAAAGACGGCGATCAAACTCATTTTATCTTTTCATTAACTGGAAAAAAGTTTAAAAGAAAGAAAAAACAATCCAATAATAAAATTTATATTTATTAAAATTTACTGTGCCCATTAAAAACTCAAGAAGCACAAATTTAACACATTTCCACAAGTATTCAACAGCCTGGGGCTTTCTTATTCATCAATCAAGTGCCTTACTGTTTATCTTCCACCTTGTTGTTTTGTCATGCTCATAATATACAGTAAGCCAGTATGAGGACTTTGGTACATAGGTAACAAGAGGGGTCTCGTGTTATAGAAACCCAATGTTGCAATTTTCTTTAATGCCATATTAATGGTCTTAAAGTTAAATAGTCAATTTACATAAATTTATGCCAGACATCGTGTTTAGTCCATAATTGATACTATTGATATGTGTATCACGAGGTTGTTTTCTGCTACAGACCGTCATTAATGAACTTCCATTTGATTAAATAATTATTTAAAAAAAAAAAAATTCCGATATTCATGTTCTTAGTAGTTGCATGCAAAATTTTATAAAAAAAATCTTTGCCAGATATATTTTCCTTGTAAAATTTGACTTATAGATATATTTCCGTATTACGCTTTCTTTCCGTTTTTTGCAACATCCGTACAATTTATGTGAATCCACTGTCATCGGGTCTATCAGTCTAGATATTAAATCATGACAATGAAGTTACAGACTACATTAGAAAATTTTCCAATAACTAACGGGACAATTGGAATAACAGAATGGAATAATAACTATAAAAACATGTTGATACCGAATATTATCTTCAATGAATTTTCTCTCGTTATAGGATTTGTTGGAAATATATTCGTTCTAATGATCTACTTTTTAAAGTTTACATCAATTAGCGAAGAAAGATATTTTATACCAATACTAGCCACAATTGATTTACTTACAGTTGTATTTGGTACATCTCGAAACCTTATGGATTATTTGTATTATGTGAAATATCCCTCTGATACTGTATGTAAAGTACTTATGTACTTTACCTTTACAATGTCGGCTTCATCGGCTATTTTGATATTTGTCATTGGATTTCAAAGATATCTAAAAATATGCCGACCTCATGGGGTTCAAATGACATCTGCCTGGAGAAAGTTAGTGAGTCTAATTGCAATATTATTGCCATCTCTATACTCAATACCAATTATTTTTACCACCGGAAAAATGGAGATTAAATGGCGATACCAAGATAAAAACTTAACGGGATATACATGCTCAATGTATGGTAACAAACACAATTATTTGAGCACAAGGACGTACGGAATATTTCTGTTGGTGTTTGCAATGCTTAATATAATAGGAACAGTAATCGTGTACCTTCCAGTAGGACGAATTATCTTCAAAAGGTTTTTAAAGAAGAGAAAAAGTGTAAGGAAATCTGCAAGTCCCTTAGTTACAGCAACAACTGAATTTAGTTCAGAAAACAGCAAAGCAACCAGCACCCAAGGTACTACAGAATCATCTTCCTGGGAAGGTTCTGATTCAGTCTGCAAACTACCAAATCGACGACGGGCTGAGATTTGTAAAGTTAACTTTAATCGTTTATTTCTGGCTATCATATTTGCTTATCTGATTTCATACCTTCCAGCCATTATAATGGTAATTGTTCCTTCCACAGACAATATGTTTTGGTTCAAGCTTTCTGATTTTCAATTGAACCTGTATATTTTTCTCGCACATCTTTATACTGTCAACAGTGTCATAAACCCTTTGCTTTATGGTTATTTTGATGTTTATTTTAGAAAATCAGTGCAATCCTTTTTCAAATGTAAGTAAATGAAAAATTTTTAAAGCTTAAATTGCATATTTTATACCAGAAAACACACAGGACAATGAAAACAAAACTGAAACCAATACATCTTGCTTTAAGCACCGTTTTCTTGTCGTTTTTATTTTGTATGCCTTTGTTGTTGGAATGAGCTTTAATTAAATTTTTAGTCTAATCAGCTTTCATTTTTGTGAAAAATTAGACTTTTGGAAAATTGTTTTTGTAATTTTGGCCCTATCTAATATGAAAAATTAAAATTAAGATTTCAGATTCGAATTTGTATCATGTTAATAGTAAATGATCGAACTTTCATAATCTATCAATCATCGTAAAAATGCCTTCCTATGACGCAACAGCGATGTCACGAACGTCTGCTAAGTCAAGGATTTCAGGAAAATTGAGTGTTTTCACTATATATTTTGGTCAAAATAACTACAACAGCCTTTTCCAAAGAATGTTTGTCTTACATAAAGACATATTTCATTTAAATATCTTTTTGGACAAGGCTGTAGTTCATATTAAAATTTGAATTCAAAGGTCCAAAAATGAGTGAAATTTATTTTTCATTGATTTCTTCACAATTAGCTATCTTTGACATTATATTGCCGCTATTACAGAAATTTCTTGTTAAAACAAAACATTTTCCTTAACATGCAACAGTTTAAAAGTACTTAATGATAACTTGAAGATAGGTTTTTTTACTTTTTGATTTTGGAATTCAAGGGGCCAAATATCAGACCAAACATTTTTTACGAAACATATTAAAATTTATAAAATTGATACGAGGATGCTGGCAGATACATGTGTATTTAAAAAAAAATCAAAATCATATTACTTCTAGGCAAAGTGGAACTTGACAACCTGGTATTATGTTTCAGACCATTCCCCATTCACTGTTTACTATTGAATGTATCTTTCTTATATTTCTGGTTTTGTGCTTTTTCAGTGACAGTGAGATCGAAGTAAATTTCTAGGATATTGGTCAATATTTGTTTTATGCTTAATTCTTTTTTTAAATAAATTGAATTGAAAAAAAAAATTGAATTTTATTATGAATATTTACTATTCTGCTCCAATTTACCCGAGGTAAAATTACCTGCTAAATAAATAGTCATTAATTACTAAAACAACATATATAAGTTATAACAACATCTATTGTTTTTTGCATGTTGGAATAGATGTACATTTTTTACAAAATTTTAAAATGTTGGAATAGCTAGAAGACACCTGTTATGAGCGTCTTGACTTTTTCATCGTCAGGATTAAATGTTTGTTTGTTTGTTTAGTTTGGGTTTTACGCCGTTTTCAGCACATTTGGCTTTTTGGCGGCGGCAAGTTTTTATTGGTGGAGGAAGCCGGAGTACCTGGAGAGAGCCACCGACCTTCGGTAGGAAAATTTGCAATCCTTGTCAAGTAAGATCGGATTTGAACTCACAACCTCAGTGTTGACAGGCTAGTGATCATTAGTACTCATGACGAACTTCCGTAGACCACTCGGCCACCAGCTGGAATACTAAACTTTAAAATGTTGGAATAGCTAGAAGACACCTGATATGAGCGTCTTGATTAACCATGGGGTACATTAATCCATAGTCGGGTGGGGGGAGGGATGTCGAAATAACATAAAAACAACTTTGGAATATTAAAGCAAAGCAAAGTAACTGAAGGATATAAACTATAAGTAATTTCAAAGATATTAAAAAAAATCAATAAAAAAAAAAATCTTTTCTTATTAACTATTTATTATATATAATAACTTAGAAAACTTTTTTTAGATTGTTAACTTTCACTTTCTTAAAAGGTCCCAACACAGAATAAATCTCATTAATTGTTTTGTACAAAGTATGATTATAAATTATTTGTTAAGTCGTGTAATTATTTGTTAAGTCGTGTTTCGATGGATTGAACTGTAATACTTTGACATTGATTGTAATTCCAAAATAAAGGACACATTAAAAAAAATTGTACATTTCGAACTGCAAAAAACTAAATTTTTATTCTAGATTGTTATAGCTGAGAATATTATTTGATTTGATCATTTCTTCGCTTCATTCACAGAACATGCTGTATTTAATATAAAAGAAGGATTGAAAACCACAAAACTGAATATTGGGATCATTTTTTGCTACATTACGACGTATGTACAATAAATGTGATTTCATGTCTGAAAATAGAAAGACATGTATTGATAAAAATGCTACCCACATCCAAATATCCTGAAATTGAAACCTAAACCTAAAAAAATAAATCAAAATTAAAGAAACTTTGTAAATTAATTCGCTATATTAATAACTCAAGTGGTTGATCTAGCTACTTAACTATATTTTGAGAATAAGGGGCACTTTCACGTGTTTCCAGATCTGAAAAGGGCAAACAAGATGAAGTCAACTTTTAAGAAATATTGATTATTCACTTATCTAATACCTTATTAAGAGTTCTATTAGTTTCTTTTCACTTTTTAATTCAATTTCAATTAATTCAGTATTGTTTATGTGTAATAAAAGTGTCTTTGTATTTTATATTATACTTATTGCAAATGGCATAGGGGGACACTGAAAGTGTGGAGGAGTAAATTTGGAAAGGGGCAGGGTGCTGTAACCCTCTATTTGAACGAAGCAGGAACACTGCTATGTATATAATTTTATTGTTTTCATTATTGGTTTTTGCTCTTGTATGTCTGTCTTATTATATTATATGCTGCTATATGTAGACCACAGTACCTACAACGATTTGTCAGAATAAAGATATATAAATAAATATACACAACATTTTATAACAAAATTAAAATCTCAAGATTCTAATCTCTTGAGTTCTATGTATCAAAATACATATTCTGAAAGCTTTTTGCTCATGTTGCAAGACACCTTTGAGTCAAGAGTCAAGGACTATATCATCGAATCCTCATTCAAAAGTGTATTGATAAAAATAGTTTATGATTCTATTCAACAATAATGATAACTTCTAGGTTAGAATCAGGAAGCTTTAACAATTCTGTTTATGCATATATTTTCAAATCTAACAAACTCTCATATACATGTAACACGGACGCAAATAGTATTCATCAATAAAAGTCCTTAACACGAAAACAATAGTTTCTTAGAACAGGATGGCTAAAGTGAATAGTAACAAGTTATCTATACACTAATCAAGGATCCAAATAATTACAGATAGATGTTTTAAGATGAGATAACTCTTTCACAAGTTATAACAATGATACAACGAAGTAAATTTTGATGAAACAACCTTGAAACGCAAAAGGAAGAGTGGAAAAGTTGTTCACCTATCAACATGTGCACGTGTCCATATTTCAGGAATAGATCTTATTGCACCTAAGAACTTTGTGATGAATGAAAAAAGGGTCTGAAATAAAAACTAACCTTGAACATAACTCTATAAACAAATTCTCCTGAATTGGGGCATAAATATCCACATTGATGTTGTTTGAATAGTCTAGTGGGTAGTCAACAAAATTATGTACAGCGACAACCAGATCTTACAATCACTTCAAAATAAAAATTCAATTTTATCTTTGATATACAGATGAAAATAAAAATACTATTTCACAATTTATCTACGGCTGTTATGTTTTCGACACAAAAGGACGGACCTATATGTATAATAAAGTTTAACATAGTCAATATGGACATATCAGACCCATTCCAGAGTCAAAATATATAACCTTTGATAAATAATAACCTGACTTCCATTTTCTGGATATCCAAACTTAAACAATTTCAATATAAACAGCGGTATATCTGGCTCTGTATTCAAAAGAGCACGATTCAACACTTTCTGTACTCCTTACGACTGTCATGGAGTGATTTTTGTGCAAATTTTGAATTTCATTAAAAATACGAATTTTTCTTTTTGAAAGATAGTTTTAGAAATATTTTGCAAAGATTATATTATTATTGTTTTTAGAATATTTAAGTGTTCAAAGTTATTATATTTTATTTAATTTTTGTCACTCATTTCGGATTAAAGCAATTGCTAAAGTTTTCAATTAGCAAGTTATTGTTCAGATTTAGTGTTATAGGTTATGACATGCAGATTAAATAAGGTCATTTATCTGTTTTCTCAAATTAAGCTTTTTTGTCAGCAATTGATGTCATTAAAAAAATTAAGTTATTTAGACTTTTTACATATTATTTGTACGCCAGAAAATATAGTTTTTCACACATTGTCACGAATTCCTACATTGTAACCAGGGATTCTAAATTTTGATTGGCTAAAACCTGAAAAGTACGAATTACATAAAATGGCTTATTTCACCTAAGCGTCACATGTTGAAGCGCTTTCGGAAATAAAGCATGCAAAGATGGTAAAACTTATTTCGAAGTTATATTCCTACTTTTCAGGTAAGTTCATTATTATCTTTATCTTGGTTAATTTAAGAAAAAATGTATTTTTTTACTGTTTTTATATAAATAATGTTTGTAAATATGTTATGAAAAATTGATCTTTAGTGTTTATATAAACTTTGTACCATTAATGTGAAAAATATTTTAATTGTTTAAATTCCCCTTACGAGCTAGTTTATCATTCTCCTTATACATGTAGATGCAATGTCTTGTACAAGGCAGCTTTTACTCAATGTCGATAAGGTTCTTTTTTAGTTAGTTAACAAAATATTATTGGTCACTTTCTATAACTATGTCGATGTCAATTACTATTTTGATTGTATACCTATGCTTAAAATTTATAATTTTTTCATTGTATCATAATCTTGAATTATAAGCGCAGGGCACTTTTTGATGCGCTTTCGGAAATAAAGATCGTAAAACTTATTTCGAAGTTTTATTCCTATTTTTCAGAATGGACATAACCTAGAATGTTTCAGATGAACGTCATCACTTAGAGTGTTTAGAATGAACACCACATAGCCACCTCTTAATAAACACCACGTAGAATGTTCAGAATGGACATTACTTAACATTATATAGAACTTCCTAGAAATTGACATCCCTTACAGAAAAAGAGAACCAAACCCCGAGACAGACCCCAACTAATATGTATGCTTAAACCAACTATCATCACAGAACAAGTTCAACCTTAATGAAATATACCCTTAAAAAAACAATTTTCCGACACTACTTTACTTGCAGCAGTTTAAGAAGGACACAAGAGCCCTTGTGATAACATCTACCCAACAACAACTGGTGTGAATGTAGATTCTTAAAAATTGTAAAGATTTACAGTAATGTCTCTCTTCTAATAACCTTACCTATTGCAAAAGTATTTAGGTTTTTGATTTCTCTTCGATGTACACTGCCCTTTCACATGAAAAACTGAAATCTGTTTTGCTTGATCTAATTCGCAAATGTTTCTAGGTGAGACAAGGAATACAAAGATACGTCTATATAGGGTAAGAAAAAGGCTGATTGCGCCAAAACCCATATTGATTCTGACCAAATTGTTGATGTTGTTACATATGTGTCATGCTGAAATTGACAATATATTTTTTGAATTTAAAGTACAGGTTTTCAACATACTGACGTAATTCCAATGTGGAAATGCTTTGCTGTATTCTTGGCCGATCTTTCACAAGAACTACTACAGAGAAAAGAAAAGAAAAGAAAAGAAAAGAAAGTAGTCTAGTCCTTTAACTTGTTTCGATTCCCCCTCCTGCGAATATCCCTTTGGTATTTCTTGACTTTACTTCAATTCCCCTAAGTAGATGATACTACATGTACTGTCATTCAAAAATCATTGTTTTAAGAATTACCTGTATCACAATTGCTACAACTATAAATACCACTACTCACAACCAACATACAGCTGTATTACATACATAGGTCCTACGTGCAAGGCTAGAATGATGTCTTGTTCTAATGCTAACTTGCTGTCTTGAATGTATCAATTCCTAACGCCGTTTATTTGAGAAAATGGGTCTTACAATACGTGTGTAGCACAAAATAAGTGTTACCGCTACTACAGTAATTCAATATAGGCCAACGAAAAGCGAAAATATAAGAGAGACGGGACGTGAATAAGAGAAATTTTTAAAGAAAAGACGAATTAACGGGAACGAATGGTACAAAGATATATCTGACATGTTAAAAACACACTATTACCCATTTTCATTGGTTTAGAAAGGTATCATGAAATGACTAATACAGATGACCTCCACCCAATACGACCGTCTCGGAGGACATGATTAATATGAAAAAAAAAAATTTTAATAATACTTAAAGTATCAGTGAAATTCGTGGTAATGATCCACCTTTGTAACGCTAAATGCTGTCTAGAGGGGATTTGCTGTTTTTTCTGTTGTGTTGATGTTGGGTCTAGTAAATTTCATATGAAATTATTTTGGAGAAGGACAGCAGCTTTTTTAGCAATTTTTGTATCATTTGAATGGTCAATACCACTTATTTTTACGTCCGGACTGAGAAAAGCTGAATGGACATTTAAGCAAAATAATATCACTGGATACTCATGCTCAGTGAATGCAAACAACACCGCTGGTATCAACGTTATAGTATACGAAACTATCCTATTGATATTTGCTACTTCGAATATAATAGGTTTATTCATTTTGTACATTCCAGTTGGAAGAGTAACACAAATACAAATACAAATGTTTTTATTTCCAAATTTTGGAGCCCATATAGATCAGTATAATCATTTTATTATTACCAAATATAGAACATAATTAACATAATAAAATGCAATGATTGACAATGATTGGTTTGAATGGCTAAGACAAAATAGGCAAGTTTTTACATGGTAAATAATATCATCAATCCATTCATGTATGGTTATTTTGATTACAAAGAAGAAAATTGGTTGAATTCTTTCTGCAAATGTAGTATTAAAGGTACTAACTAAACTGTTTAGTCTTAAAAAAATTCTATATGTACAGTTATGGGATCATTTCATACATAGTGTGTATTTATTTTTTAAGTTTATTAATACTGTATGTAGTCTCTTTTTTGCTTTGTTTGTATCTGATAGTTAAAATACAGTATATATGTATTTCATCTTTTTTGTAACTTTCAGTACTCTTTGAGGCAGAAATTTTTGTGTTGAAACTAGATTGGTATTGTTTACATTAAATAAATTATTATTATCCCCGCACTTTCGAAGAAAGGGTTCAAAATTGTGAATTCAAGTTTGTGACTTAAATACCTCTTTGTTTTTCATTTTATGCGTTTCATTTCTGTTCAGTCATACACTATATCATGTATATGTAGATGTGCAATAAGGATTTACAATTTTGATTTCCAAAACCTTGGACCCACATGGGTTGAATTCTGAATCTGTTAATTTAAGCTTGTGACCTTAGCTCATATCTTGTTTTTAACTTTATACATTGTTTGGATTATGTAGCTCTTATTGGTAATTATTTTGTTGTTTGTTTGTTTAAGTCATAGCATTAGTACATATTTGTCCACAGGGAGAGACATTTCATATGAAAATTAAACATATTTAAACCATCCGTTATAAAATCCCTTTGAAGACTCTTTTCAAATAGTTCCTTCACCTAAAAAAAATTGCCATATATCAAACAGATTTCACCATTAACATGAAGAACAGCAAAAAAGGATTTTTCTGATTTTTCATTATTTTCAATTTCTATTCTTTTTGTTTGCAATGAAAAATCTTCTTTTTTTTAACTCCTTCTTATATCTAATATCGAACCATTTTTTAAGATTGTTACAAGGGGCTTTGTTAAAAGCTCCCTACTTTTTAATAAACTATTTTTTTTCTCGGAACTCGCAATGTTGTAGATGAGAATATTTATTGATTTAATCATTTCATGGGTTCCATAATAAAATCACAGAACATGCTGTATTTAATATCAAAGAAGGATTAAACATAACAATAATGAATATCGGAAAAAATTTGCAAATCTACGAGCCATGTACAAGAAATGTAATTTTATGCCTGAAAATAGAAAGACATGTATTGGAAAAAAATACAATAAAAATCCAAATACATGTATTCAGACACTGAAACATAAATCTAAAAGAGAAATCGAAATTAAAGAAACTATGTAAAATCATTTACTCTATTAAGTGTAGTGTTTGACCTAATGTATAACTCTTTTATATCTATACTCTCAGCAGTGTTTTAGCTATGATTTAAAGATTAAAGTTGGCCTCTGGTGGCCATGATCCTCATCCAACCAGAACCAAAGATAGAAAGTTTGTAGAGTTCCTTCCATACATCATTCCTGCCCATTTTGGTTATAATCCTCCAAATAATATCAGAGAATATCAAAATGTGAAACGTTTATGGACGACGGATGGCCAAGTGAGGTAATAAGGCGGGCGTAAATATCAAAATTGACCTTGTTTGAGTAGTCTAGTCGGCTAGCGGTTACTCAACACTCCACCTATATAACTGTCACAGTGGCAGGGTAAAAATAGAAAAAATCACATACACCAGCAACCAGATCTTACAATCACTTCAGATTAAAAAAATAAACTTTATCTTTAAAATACAGATAAAATAGAAATATTTCATCAATCAACATAGTCAAAATTGAGATATCAGACCCATTCCAGGGTCAAAATATTTAACCTTTGTTATAAGTAAAGTCAGGAAATACCAAAGAGATATTCGAAGGAGGGAACAATCGGAACAACTGACAAACTCAGGAGAACAACGGAGACCAGACCAAAACAATACATGCACTACAATTAAAAACTAAAAAAATATGAACAACATGGACCCCACGAAAAAAACCGGGGGTAGAATCAGGTGCTCCGGAAGAGTAAGCAGTCTTTGCTTCCTGCAGGACACCCGCCATGCTGCCCATGTCAAATCCAGTATGAGGAAGGGATAAAATCAATGGAACAGGTCCATTTTCATTTGGGAAACGGTTTTTTATACCAGTCAACCAAGTCATAATGACGTCCATAAAACTTTAATAAGGATGACTCCAACTTAGGAGCAACATACCCCTGTCTGAGCAACTTTTCTGTCAGGAGCCGGGCTCTGTCCAGGAAGTCAAAGTATACGTCGCAAGCTTTGGAATAATGTATGAGTTGTGAAATATATACTCCATACGCCGACGCTTCTGGAATATTGTCGCTCAAAAATGGGAAGTTGACGATTGGAAAGTCAAAGTCATTCCGTTTGTCGTAAAGTTTTGTATTCTTTGTGGTCAATAATGGTGAGGGTCAGATTATCGAGGTCTTCCCTGCTGTACCCAGGAGTTGTTAATATTATACATACCACTACTAACAAACTACAGCTTAAATATATACATAGTACCATCGTCCAGTGCTAGAACGATGTCTTGTTCTTATGCCAAATTGCTGTCTTGAACGTATCAAAACGTAATACCGCTTATTTAACACAAAAGTTCTAACGACACGAGTGAAGCACAAAATTAATGTTACCGTTACTGCAGTATTTCAATATAGGCCATCGAAAATATAAGAGAGACTGAACGTCAATGAGAGACATTTTAAAGACCAGAAGAATGGTACAAAGATACAATTAACATATTCAAAACACATCATTTTGTTATAAGAATAGAAGAACATCGACTTGTGAGTTATGAAAGTTATTGTTCTTAATTTGGTTTTCATATAACTGGAAGTGCCCGAAAACTTGCCTTTCATAGAATACCAAAACAAGATTTAAAGACCAGACGAATGGTACAAAGATATAACTAACGTATTAAAAACACACCATTATGATATAAAGAATAATTCTTGTGACTTCTATCGGATTGACTTTTTTTAACTTCACGACGGGTGCCGTATACGAAGCAGTAACTGCTTACCCTTCCAGAGCACCTGGGTTAACTCCTGATTTTTATAGGAGTTTGTGCTGTTCATTGTTTTTTAGTTTTCAGTGTTTATTTGTTGTGCTTGTAGTTGTTTGTTTGTCTTCCCGGGTTTTTCTGTGCAATGGATAACATTTTTTGATTGCTCCTTTGATATTTTTGTCCTCCTTGGACATCCAGTCAATAAATCCATTTTGCTTGAAACCCTGTATTGGCTCAGTATTAATATTTTATTTCTGTATTGGCTCAGTATTTAGTATTTTATTTCTGTATTGGCCCTGTATAAATGACCTGTCAAGCGAGTTACTGGTGGAGGATATGAAAGACCCTTTTGTTTGGGAGTGTTCCAGGACAAAATCGGATCTTAGTCGGTCACATACATGTATTTGGAGAATTCCATGCCTCCTGCATGCTAAATACCCCTTCTGTTGAAATCAAACACAAATAGGCTAATGGGCATTTAATCATCAATCTCAAAGCCAATATCGACCCTTTTCCAATGATAATCAAAATATTTTACCCTCATCGTCAACCCTATTTCTGAATTAAATTGATAGATTGTTTAACTGGTTCCCGACCTGCATGTAATGTTGGACCGGATGTTACATGTAAGCCAACAACAATTAATCAGTCTAATAAAAAACAATTCTTAATGGCCCCGTATAATAAAGCTGTAGACACAGATACAGCATCTTTGAAATAAAACATATATTTCAGAATACCTGGAGACATACGACAATTGACAAATGGTCATGCATCACAAATATAAACCAGGTTTTAAAATACCAATTATGGACTACTTGCAGGTGACACCTAGCTAAATATGCGAAAGACACTGGAGAAAATGCATTGTTATCTATCTATACAATTATTACGACTTTATTGATTCCCTACAGTTTTGTACTAAATTAAACCTTCGTTAAAGAGCCCTTCAAAAAGCCCAAAAATTAGGTCAAAACGGAAAAAGTATTAATTAGAAGCAACGATATAATATTACATGTATAATGATTTAAAGAATTAGAGGTATTATTTTTTTTCTCAACCATAAATAAGCTATTTCATCGTGTTCATGTTTTCACAACTATTTTATATATTAACATCCAATATTATTTCTAGGACAAGGAAATAAAGACTTTCGATATCTATTTTCAAATTAATGAGTCATCAAACCTCACTTACATTTTATTGAAAATAAGGAAGGGATCTCTTCTTATATCAAATTCACATTAAAGGGGATTGACTTTGATCATTTAAGTTGATGACAACAGGATACATTATATGTCAACAGTAAGTAGCAGGCAGCAGTAGTCAGGAATATATAGCCGAGATAATAAAAATGGAGATTTTAGAAAATTATTCTTCTGGGTCTTTATCTAACCTGACGGATTTAGTTGAATGGAACGCAAGCTATTACTCAATGCTGATACCGAATATTATTTTTAATGTTATCTGTTTGATAATTGGATTTTCAGGTAATACCGTTATACTATCATTCTATGCATCGGAATTTAAAACTGTAACAGAGGAAAGATATTTTATTCCCTTTCTCGCAGCGTGTGATTTTTTAATCAGTATCATCTCTCCGGCATATAACATCACCGATAGTATGTATCGTGTTATGTTCCCGTCTAGTACTCTTTGTGCTGCACTGCATTACATCATTTTCTCGTTTTCCGCTTCGTCTGCACTTTTTTTGCTTGTTATCGGGATTCAAAGATATTTAAAAATATGTTGTTCTATTGGGTACAGTAAATTTCATATGACATTATTTTGGAGAAGGACAGCAGCTTTTCTAGCAATTTTCGTACCATTGATATGGACAATACCACTTGTTTTTACGTCCGGACTGAGAAAAGCTGAATGGACATTTAAGCAAAATAATATCACTGGACACTCATGCTCAGTGAATGCAAACACTACCGCTGGTATCAACGTTATAGTATACGAAACTATCCTATTGATATTTGCTATTTTGAATATAATCGGTTTAGTCATTTTGTACATTCCAGTTGGAAGAGTAATCTATAAAAGGTTGTCATCAAGGAACAATGTTAAACCAAAATTGGAATTCAAGCCTTCATATGGTCAAAATTCAAGTCATTTTGACAGTCATGCAAGTGTCAGTTGTTCATCTACCACAAATACTCAAAATACAATAGGCAAACCTGAAAAAGACAGGTCTGAAAAATGTAAGATAAATTTCAATATAATATTTTTTACCATTGTACTGGTATATGTTGTAGCTTATATTCCAACGTTGATAATGGTAATCGTAGGTTCTGCAGACAATAAGTTTTGGTTCAGACATTCAGAAATCAATTTGAATATTTATATGCCTCTAGCAAGTTTTTACATGATTAACAATATCGTCAATCCATTCATTTATGGTTATTTTGATCACAAATTTAGAAACTGGTTGACGTCTTTCTGCAAATGTAATATTTAGGGTACTAACTTAATAGATTAGTCCTGTAAATAATCAACAAGTAGTAGACTTAGGAATAATTTCATACACAGAGTGTATTTTTTTTTAATTTTAGCAATATTCAGTATTTTATCCTTTATTTTGATTTGTGTCTGATAGTTAAAATACACCAACATGTATTTCATCTTATCGTTTGTAACTTTCTGTACACTTTTATTACAGAAAATTGTGTGATGAAGCTGGGTTGATAGATTTTGTATTTTAATTAATTATTATTAATTTTATATTTGATATGTTTGTATTGGTACAAAGCGCGTGATACTCTATGTCTTCAGTTACCAGTTCTAGTTGTTTCTCCTTTCAAGATATTATTCCGTTTTGTTTTAGTTTGTAAGTAATTAATAATTAAATCTTTTAAAGACCTGCCCAGAACATTTTTTTTAATCTAAAATAAACATTTCATCACTAGCACGAAGAAGAGAGAACCTTTTTAAAAGCAATTTTTCATTATTCCCATTTTTTTATAATAGTGCTTTTTGTTTTCAATCCCCTTTTTTAACTAAATAGTAGTAAATAATAATTATACTTTTTTGAGACACAAATAATTTATATTTGATTGTTCATTTTTTGCTGAATATTAGGATTCAGAGTATTATATATTTTCAATTTGACATTCAGATATACGTACAATGTATTAGAGAGAAAAGGCGTAGCAAAAAAAAAAAAAAAAAACATTTGGTGTTTTCCTAAGTATAATATTAATGTAAAAAGGACGGGCTTTATTGTGACAACATCCAATAAGTTTGAACTTAGACATGTATACTATTTATTCATTTAGTGGGCCCTCAACGAGGAGAACATCCCATATAATGAGAAAATCAATAAATAAACTCTGATCATTTGTTTTCTCCACTCCAAAAGAAAATAGACCTTCGGGTTTAGACACCATATATTGATTTAAATCATGGTTTTATGATACTCCGCCAATCTCCGGCGCAGAGTTCATATCCGTTCCGTTCCACTACGCACCACTACACAATATGGACATATAAAGTGCAGTATTGCGAAGCATGTACGAAACGGATATGAACTCTGTGACGGAGATTGATACTCCGCATGGTATTTGGACTTGATGTAATATTGACATTTATTTTATCTTTAGGTGGAATACCATGGCACATAAATACATAAAACTTTTGAATATTAATGAAGGTTTCACTTTTCCATGGTCAGGATTAAACATAACGGTTATATTAAAATTTTGATTTATCAATACAAACTTTTACTATAACAACCGGTCAAATAAAAGTGAAAATATTTTAAATTTTCACCATTTCTATATTATACCCTAAAATATTTATTTTGTATTTCATTTTTGAAAAATATAATTATTTTTCATTTTATTCCATTTATTGACCTTTCAGAAAAATAACATAAAGTGACATTTTATTTAATCTTTTAAAAGCTGTGAAAAAATGTTATTGTGTTGAAAGTAACTTAGTTTGTTTAATTGTGGGATTCATCATATTTATAAAACCTACATGCCATACTTGAGTGAATAAGGTCATGTTAACACGTGCCATTAGAGCGTGATGATTTTGACAAGCCAATGGAAATCGGCGTTGGAAATTGCATAATTGAAGAAGTGTTTTGATTGGTGAAAAACAAGAGAAAGTTCTGAAATCAGTAATCACGTGACAAAATCTTCGCAACGAAATTTTGGTTTTAATTTGGCACTTTGATTGCTGATTTCAAAGAATAAAGTTCGTTTTTAAATAGAACTTTCTCTCTGTTTTACACCAGGTAAGTTTCATTATATTAAGTATTATTTGCATTTTTGTTCAAAATAAGAAAAATATTATATTGTTTTAAATAATTGTAATATTAAAATTCTTACGAATTTGTTGTAAAATTAATACAAAAAAAGATTTACTTATGAGGAAAAATATTTAATATCATTTAATTGTAACTTTATTTAGGATTATAAAAGTTTTGTTTAATTGATTGCCACGAACGCTGTATGCGTAAACTATTGCAGGATTTTACATATTTAATTTCAGTTTCAAAAACAAATTTTTGTATATTTTCTGTTAATTAAAATAAATAGTCGAAAGTTGTCATTGTTGAAAAACCAATCATTTTGTCAGAAATAGATATTTCTCAGTCAATTTCAATGTTTATTTCATTGTATTTATTTCAGTTATTGATCACGGTTCGAACTTTGATTTTATGTTATTTAATGATATTTATACTTTCAGGATGATATTTAATTATTTAAGAATATGGTTTAATTGAATTTCGAACAACATTTTAAGTTTAACTTTGTGTCCAAGCAGCAGAATAATGTCTTTACTTTAATCTAGTTTTATCTGGCTATTGAAGATTTTCAAGGTTCACAGAATATTAAATGTTAATTATTATCTTCGTATTGATATTAAATTGTTTTTAATAAGATATAGTATTTGGTTTAAATTCGTTTTATAAATTCAGTCAAATATTAATTCTTACTTGATGTAAAGCTGTTTCACTTGATAAAACACAGTTTTGGTCGGAATTGGTTATAAGTTAAATTTCACAAACAGTGCTATGACTCTTGCTTTTAATTATTTTTGGAATTCTAAATTTTAATCAAGTGAGACTGCTAAAATATTGTGTAAGAAGCTGTTAATGACTTTGATTGCTGATTTCAAAGAATAAAGTTCGTTTTTAAATAGAGCTTTCTCTCTGTTTTACACCAGGGGCTAAAAGTCATCAGACAGGGCAGAAAAGTCGTTACGACATAACTATTGAGTATTACTTTGACGTACAATTATCCATATTTCGGGGAGTCGAAATAACATCAAACAACACATTATATATCAAAGGAGAGTTCAAAGCAATGTTAATGAAGCATATACAGATATATATAAACTCAATATGATTGAACTACAATAATTGCAACTTTAAGAAACGGGGAATTCACAATAGGGAATGCAAAAACTTTATTTTTTTAGCTATTTCTTCTAATTTGTTCTCAAACAAAAGCATGTAATTGTAAACTTTCGCTAGTTTTAAAGAACCCTAACTAGCTAGGATAAATCTGAATAATTGTTTTGCGAAACGTGTAATTAAATTATTTGTTACATGTGTTAAGACAAATTTGACGGACAAAAGGATAGAATCAAGGACTATATCATCGAATCATCTTTCAAGGGTGTGGGGATAAAAATAATATAATTCTATTCATCAATAATTATAACTCCTAGGTTAGATCAGGAGGCTTTAACAGTTCTGTTTATGCATATTTTTTTCCAATCTAAAACTCTCATATACTCGTAACACGGACGCAAATAGTAATCATCAGTATATTTACTTCACACAAAACGCAACAGTTTCTTAGAACAGGTTAGTTAAAGTGAGTAATAACAAGTAATCTATTTACTAATCAACGGATATGATTTTGTCAACAGGGTGCGTCTCAACCTCTCTCAGCTACCAATGAAAGGAACTAATTTTTTTATGAAAAAACCTTGAAACGCAAGCGGAAGAGTGAAAAAAGGAATAACTCTCTATGGCACTAAATAACAATTTTCTGAAGAATAAAGAAACGTGTCCGAAATAAAAATTAAACTCGAAACACAATACTTTAAACAAAGGCTCCTAACTTGGGGTAGAAATATCAAAATTGACTTTGACTTGTCTAGCGGGTACTCATCACTCCACCGATGTTATTGTCACAGTGTCAGGGTAAAAATAGTGAAATCATGTACACCAACAACCAGATCTTACAATCTCTTCAAAATACAAAGTCAACTTTACCTTTAAACTACAGATAAAAATAAAAATATGTTTCATAATTTAAATACGGTTGTTACATTTTCGACACATTAGGGAAGGATATATATGTATAATCAAGTTTTAACGTAGTCAATATGGACATATTAGACTTACTCCAGAGTCGACATATTTTTAACCACAGTAATAACTGCACTTCCATTTACTGGATATCCAAACTTCAGTAGTCTCCATATGAACATAATACATCACAGGTCCTGTGAATTGCTCTATTCAACCCATTCAGTATTCCTTACCACTTTACTTGCAGCAGTCTAAGAAGGGCCCAAGCCTGCTTAACAACAACTTGTGCGAATGTGGATTCTTAAAAATTGTAGACCTACAGTAATGTCCCTCTTCTAGTTACATTACCTATTGCAACAGTATTCAATTTTTTATTTTCCCTTCGATGTAAATTGCCTTTTTCCCATGATAAACTAAAATTTGATTTGTTTGACTTAATTTACCAATGTTTCTGGGCAATACAAAGATTTGTCTTTATGGTTATATGGTAATATAAAAGCCAATTTCGTTAAAACCAATATTGATGTCGATGTTGTTATCATGCTGCAATTTTTAAAAAATATATTTCAATATATTTTTTGAAATTGAAATACAGGTTTTCAAGAGATGGATACATGTATATCAAAACGTAACGCCGCTTATGAATTCATTGGCTTCTAACGAGAAAACGTGAAAAAATATACGTGATCAGTACAATACCCTAAAACGTCAACTTAACGAATTCACAAAAGCTCAAAAATCAAATAAAAACGAATAAAAAATAATAATATTATATAACATTCATAAGTATTTGTGGGTGGCTTTTTAAAGAATTAATGATATATTATTTTTTTAAGGTATTTCATTGTTTTCACAACTATTTTTGATTTGAGCATCCAATATAATTCCTATGATAAAAAACTATAAGCCTTTAGATTTCAATTTTCAAATTATGCGTCATAATTTTTTATCTGCATTTTACTAGGAATAAGGAGCAATATACTTTCTTCCATAAATTCTATCATAGTAAATGTGCTTGACTTAGACCGATGAAGTTGATGACAATTATGTCAACAGTAAGAAGCAGGCCACAGTATCAGGAAATAACGATATAACTTGGATAAAAAATGGAGCTTTTGGAAAATGACTCTTCTGGGTCATTACCTAACCTGACGAATTTAGTTGAATGAAGCGCATGCTATTACTCAATGTTGATGCTGAATATCATTTTTAATGTTCTTTGTTTGATTATAGGAATTTCAGGTAATGCCGTCATTTTATCATTCTATGCATCGGAATTTAAAACTGTAAATGAGGAAAGATATTTTATTCCCTTTCTCGCATCGTGTGATCTTTTAATTAGTATCATCTCTCCAGCCAAAATATGTATCGTGTTATGTTTCCGTCTGGTACTCTCTGTGCTGCACAGCACTGCATCGTGTTTTCGTTTTCCTCCTTACCGACACTTCTGTTACTTGTTATTGAAATTCAAAGATATTAAAAAAAATATGTCTTTCTAAATTTGGGCCCGCTACATTTCAAATGACAGTAATCTGGTGAAGGACAGCAGCTTTTCAAGCAATTTTCCTACCATTGGTAGCGTAAATACCACTTGTTTTTACGTCCGGACTGATAATGGACATTTAAGGAAAAGAATATGACTGGATACTCATGCTCAGTGAATACAAACACCACCGCTGGTATCAACGATGTAGTATACGGAATCATTCTAATTATATTTGGAATTTTGAATATAATTGGAGTTGTCATTTTGTACATTCAAATTGGGAGAGTAATTTATAAAAGGCGAGCAAGGAAGCATATTAATCTAAAATCAAGTTCAGATGGTCTACATTCAATGTCAATTTGACAGTATAGAAATTGTAAGTTGTTCATCTGCCACAAATACTCAAAATACAACGGGCAAACCTGAAAAAGACAGGTCTGAAAAATGTAAAAAAAAATCAAAATCATATTTTTTACCATTGAACTGGTATATGTTATAGCTTATATTCCTACGTTAATAACGTAATCGTATGTTCTGCAGACAATACGTTTTGGTTCAAACATTCAGGAATACTATTGAATATTTTTAATTACCTTGTACGTTCTTACATGATTAATTATATCATCAATCCATTCATTTATGGTTATTTTGATCACAAAGTTAGAAATTGGTTGAAGACTTTCTGCAAATGTAATATTAATTATACTAACTAAACAGTTTTAGTATTTAAAAAAAAAAATGAACAAATTCAAGACTATGTGTACAGTTTAGGAATCATTTCATGTAAAGAGTGTATTTTTTTCATTTTCGCAATACACTGTATGTGGTATTTTCTTTTTGCTTTGTTTGTATCTGATAGTTAAAAAACAACATATATGTATTTCATCTTATTGTTTGTAACTTTCTGTTTTTGTAAGGCTGAAAATGTTGTGTTGGAGCTAGATTTTTATTGTTTTTTAAAAATAAATTATTATTTTTTTTTTACATTTTATATATTTTTTATAATACTCTGAGTCTACAATGACCAGTTGTAGTAATTTAAGTATGGGGTCACATATAGATTTGTATATTATTGTAAAGCCCTTACAACATACAAATTCTCAATAATAATCATTCTAATCAATTTAATTAATGTATACAAATTTATTTTGATTACACAGCTCCTATTTGACGGTCTTGATTGTACATACAATTTCTGTTTTCTTGTTTTACAAATCATAGCATCAATACAACATTTTTTTCACATGGAGGGACATTTCATATATGAATATTAAAAATATTTAAGAACACTCATTATAAAATCCTTTTGAAGACATTTTTAGGAAATTTTGTCATGTAAAGATATTTCACCACTAGCTTGAAGAAGAGCAAACTATGTAACGCCTATCCACATTTTGCATCCTAACAAGCTGTAATCTTGTTGGTAATCATACTGTATTTGCTTTATTGTGTAATTTATACATCAGAGTGTCAGGATAGACAAAGGGGGGGGGGGTTATTACATGGCATTTTTCATATCGGTCCTTGTATCATCCCAAGACTCCGATATCGGACCGAGGGCTCTGCTTGAGGTCCGATATGGGTCGAGAATTGAATCCAGGGCCGATATGGAAAATGCAATGTTATAATCTATTTATCACATATCACTAAAAAGATTTGGCATATTGAAAATTAAAAAAAGAAGATATGATTAACAACCAAAATCTAATTCAACAGCTCCAAAACAATGTACTACAACTTCATAGTGGAATTTGTTAACTTCACTATTATGGATTTTGTCACTGTAAATGTTTATGGTCACATTGCCAATAGATGAATTACTCATCATTGAAAATCGTTTTCCTTGTTCATTACTGTTTCACATGATTTACATGTAAATTAACAGAAATATTATTTTATATCGTTCATATTTACTCGATTGCTTTGTAATTTTCTGAATATTTTCAAAATCGAAGTTTAATAAAACGCTGTATACATTCTCATCAAATAAAATTTCATTTGTAGATTCAAATGACTTCAAACACGTTACGAAATTAATATAACATTGCGGGAGCGAGCACGTGAGGGCCAATACGGGTTTTACGTTGAAAATCCATATCGGACCTCATACCAGCCCCGGTACCAGCCAGGGATTTGAGAACTTACACACAGAGTTGGCAGTACCAACCATTCAAATTACACCATATCATCATAAAATATGTGATAATTTATGTTAATTTTTCTTCATGAGTCTGTCTGTTGGGTGACAATGATTGTATGGTATGTCATTGTTTACCTTTACTCTTATCATATTTTCTGTTAAAGGATTTTCCTAATTTTTCATTATTTTCAATTTCCATTCACTTTGTTTGCAATATTCTTTATATTCAAATTACATGTACTTTATTGTCCTTAAACATACAGTTTGTGACAGCAACAAAAAACAGATTAACAAATAAAAAAAAATGACTAGTCCCCTGACCTAAAGTTAAGTAGTCATTTGATGGATTGGATTGTAATGTTTTGACATTTATTGTAATTTAAAATAAAAGAAAAAAATCCCAAAAAGAGGTGTACATTTCGTGCTGCTACAAATTCAATTTTATTCTAGAAACAGACAATGTTGTAGGTGAGAATATTAATTGATTTGATCATTTCATGGCTTCTTAAATAAAAGAACAAGCATGCTGTATTTAATATTAAAGAAGGATTGAACACAAGAATACTGAATATCGGGAAGAGCTCATCTTCAGACGATGTACAAGAAATATAATTTTATGCCTGAAAATAGAAAGAAATGTTTTTATAAAAAAATACTACACAAATCCATTGAAACTGACATTGAAACCTAAACCTAAAAAAAAAAGAAATCGAAATTAAAAGAATTTTTGTAAATTCATTCGCTATATTAATTATCTCTTGTGTTTGATCTCATGTCTCACAATTAAAGTACAACTCTTTTATTTAAAGATGATTTTGTTGTTATTATTTTTTTTTTTGCTCTTGTATGTATTGTAATTATATGCTACAGTCTGTTTACCATTGTACATATGACGATTTGTCAGAATAAAGATATATAAATAAATATATATATACAACATTTTATACAGATTCAAATTCCCAAATTAAGTTACAAGAATCTGACCTCTTGGGCTCTATGTCTCCTGGACCAAAATAAAAATTCCAAAAGCCTTTTTGGGCATCTAGACACTTTGCTCAAGTCGCAAGGCAACTTTGACTGACAGACGGACAGAGTCAAGGACCATATTCTCAATCAAGAATGTATGGATAAAAACAGTTCATCATTCTATTCAACAATAATTGTAAGTTCTAGGTTTGGTCAGCAGGCTTTAACAGTTATATATATAGAAACCAAAGGAAAAAAGAGAATAAATCGGTCGATTTTACAACATTTACTGTACTGGCGCTTTCACTGCTATTACAGATCTTCAGGTACAATATATATAAAGCTTCCATACCTAATCTATATATATATATATACGTCTAAAGTATTAACCAACGTTCGAACTTACTAGATGTTGGACCGATAATAAATTAACGATACAATGCAAACTAAAAAATAAATAAACGTCATTTATTAGACATTTATATATATCTTCCATACCTAATCTAAATATATATATATATATACATTTATTTATTTATTTATTTATTTATTTATTTATTTTTCAATCTAACAAACTCTCACATACTGTTAACACAGAAACAAATAGTATACATGTATACTATTTACCTCGCACGATAAACAACAGTTTCTTAGAACAGGATAGCTAAAGTGAATAGTAACAAGTAATCTATATACTAATCAACGGATCCAAGTAATCATAGATAACTCTCACACAATTATAATAATGAAATAATAAGGAAGTAAATTTTGATGAGGCAACCTTGAAATGCAAACGGAAACCTGAAAAGGAGTTACATCTGTAAACATGTGCACGTGCCCATATCCATTATCAGATATCTATACAGATTAAAATAAAAATGACATTTCATAATTAAGATACGGATGTTATATGTTTGACACAAAAGGAAGGATCTACATGTATAATCTAGTTTTAACATAGTCAATATGGACATATCAGACCCATTCCAGAGTCAAAATACATAACCTTTATTAAAAACTAACCTCACTTCCATTTCCTTGATACCCGAACTAAAAAAGTGTCAATATAAACAGCGGTATCTATATATTTATCTGGCTCTGTATTAAAAAGAGCACTATTTAACACTTTATGCACTCATTACTACTTTACTTGCAGCAGTAAAAGAAGGACGCATGAGTTCCTGTGATAACGCCTATCCAACAACAACTGGTTTGAATCAATTTTTTTTCTTAAAAATTCTTACTTCTGCTTGCAGGAATATATGTCTTCTAATTACCTTACCCCTTGTGACATTTTATGTTTTTTTAATTTCCTTCTCTGTATATACTGCCCTTTTACATGGTAACCTAAAATCGGTTTTGTGTGATCTAATTCACTAATGTTTCTTGACGAAACAAGGAATACAACGATACGTATATACGGTCGTAGTTAAGAGAAGAGATTTTTGCGTCAAAACCCATATTGATTCTAAAAACAAATACTCTGAGGGTGATGTTGTTATCATGCTGACATTTCTAGTTGATAATATATATTTTTTTTTAGTTTGTAGGACAATTGGAAAAACTGTGCTCTGTTTTTGGCCGAGCTGTCATTATATTTGTACGAAGTTTTTACAAGAGCTACTATAGACAAAAGAAAAGATCCATTAATTTCAGTTTCGCTAAATAAATGACACAACTATAATTACAGCTATTCAATAATCTTAGCCTTATCACAATTGTCACTACTACACATACAACCAATAACAGCAATGAAGAATGAATATATACATACATGTATGTATCTGAGTTCAACATTTATAATAAATGCTAACTTTTAGTTGGACCAAAACATAACGTTATTTATTTAAGAAAAAAGTTCTCACGACACAAGTAGCGCAAAACAAAATTATCACTACTGCAGTAATTTAATATAGGCCAAAATATACGGAAGTTTCGTCCATAAGAACATTTTTTTCAAAGACAAGACGAATTAATGGGAACGAATTGTACAAAGATATAACTAACATGTTAAAAACACATTCTTATGTATAAAAATTAGACTTGTGAATAGTAAAAAATAATGGTTTTTTATTTACCTTCGACGAAAAATACTGATACGCCAAAATAAATAACAGCCTAGTTAGGATCCCGCTTTTCTATTCGTTGTTATGTTTAATATATAGAATACTTTATTAATCAAAGACTTAAAACACAATATAAATTGTCTTTTTCATATAGCCGGACGTGCCTGAAGATGGGGTTTTTATACAGGGCCAGTGCAGGATTTTGAGCTATAGTAAATGAATCCATTGCGCTTGAAATTCTGTATTGGGCAGTTTTTATTATTGCGTTTTCTGTATTGGGCCTGTATAATGACACGTTTTCGTTAGTTAATAAAAATATAATGAAATGGCCAATAAAACTGACCTCAACCCAATACGACTGCCTCGGATATAATACAGAATTAATATTAAAACACTCATTGAATAATACTATAGTATAAGTGGAATTCGTGGTAAATTTTATTTGTAAACGCCCTTGTCTCCCGGGAATAAATGACTTTTCTGTTGTGTAGCTGTTAAAGACCTAGATATAATTGATAATTTTTCCGTGTTCATTTCTACATGATGTTGTCTCATTGACGCTTACCCCCATATCCTCACATTTCCATAGAGTAATTGATAAATAACCTCCACCTTTTTCATGATTTCAAGTATGGAAAAGATCACGAATTCCAAATAAAAGCTATGTAAAATCAAAATACTACAGTCATTGGCCGAAAAGTTTAAAAATGGTTCATAGGTATTCATTTTTTAATTTCTAAATATATCCACGTCTGTGTCTGTAACTATATAGAGTAATAAAATGGTAGCAAAACTTGAAAAAATATGGTAGAAGCCGTTTTATACACTACTATAGTCTCTGCTCAATAGAAAACTTTAAAAAATTAAAGTTATACATGTTCACAGGTTTCATCAAAAAGCAAACAGTTAGATGTAAAAATTGCAGTTTCATAAAAATAAACATTCCTAGTAAACTATGAAAGTTTCGGAAGGAAAGGGTGCGGAATGGTTATCTATTAGTAATTAAACAAACCGATCCCCCACACTTATAAATTTGTCATGTTTGTTTCCTAAATTGCTGACAGGAAACGCGGATGAAAAATATACCAAAAGAATCATATTTTGAAAATAAACAATAAATAGATAAAATAGAATAATAAAAAAATGAAATTAAAAAATATAAACAGTTATTAAAGACAAAAACAGTAAACTGTATGATAACGCTTAGAAAACGTGTATCAGAGGACTGACTATATTTATGTACCGGATGCCTTTTCAGCACAGCTGTTACAATCTTCCCTCACATCTTCATCACTCTAAACGAATTTAATAACTGAGTTTTCAATTTCTAGGTGTGCAACCATTCCCAGTAATGTTATGACATTTTTGGCCGAGCGTCATGTTTTTTTTCCAGTTTTGTATGATAACTGTAAATTTAACATGGTGTTTTGTTTAATGTATGTCTCTTTAATAAAATATATTATACATGTATAAAATGTAAATTTGTAGTTTACCCCTAATCTCCACTTTTATTCCCCTTTAAAGCTTTTTGCAGAACAGTTTATTGTCACTGTGAAAGTTTTACAGGTATTATCGTTATTTTTTTCACTATTAGCGGTAATTTTTAGACACACAAGCGTTCCCATTTTGACAATATCTGATTTGCAATGAATATGGCTTATTGGTTCTCCACACCAAAAATCTAAATACATGCTTACAGTTGTTGAAATATTAAGTAAACTTACCGTTTTTTCAACCAGATCATAAATTGGAACTTTTTAATGTACAAATAATTACTTGCAACATTCTCTGGACAAAAAAAACCCATTTCCACAATATTTTCATAATATCCAGGGAACCGTCCTTGTTTTTCCATTAATTTAAAAACATATAAAGTTGACTTCCAGAATCCCCATAAACAATGATTCAAAAGGGTGACAGAATGTATGGTAAATCATATAATGAATAAATTTATAGTTATTTTCTTTGTTAGCATTTAAGTCCATTTATGGCCATGGAAAACTGAACTTTTTTTTAAAAGTAATAAACGATAGTTTGAGAATGATAACTAATGCATTTATTATTCTTTTCTGATGTATCGACTTATTTTGTTGGTAATAAGAATTATTTGTGGTTTTCAAAGAACTAATACGTGTTATTTTAGGAGTAAAATTATGAGAAATACTGATGATAATTTATTAGATATTATACCTCAAAAGACTGGACCGCAGACAATCAATCTTTACTTGTCTATTGGAAGGTATTTGTCATAAATCTTTTTTAGTTTTTGATCACTTGTAATAAACAAACGAACTTTAAAACAGTACTTTATTGTCTATAAGTAATTATCTCTTGAAGAAATACTTATGACAATGACGTGGCCTAATAGTTTATCACTGAGGCCTCCAGAAACCATTGGTATGGCATGTACACTACGAACCGGCATACCTAAAATGGCTTGCTGTAACAGAGGTTTTTAATTAGTCCATATATTCTTCCAAAGGTACAAATGTAAACTCTCCAATTGTTAATTAGTTCAGAATTCCTTGGCGTCAAACGGCCTAGGCTTCAGCCGTATGTCCTCAGATCGTACTTCGTATATAAAACTGGGAAACTATTACAAACAACATTTAATAATGTTTTTCGGATTTCAAAGAAATTTCCAGCCAACAAAACATTGTATGTTTATGCATAATTATTTTTCTTTCAATTGGAGACTGCTTTCTAAAGAGGGTAAATAAAAGTAGAGGACAAAAAGTCATCATCTATTATAATATAAAGCAGTTATTATTAATTAAATTCTTAATGATTGGGAAACATTACTTAAAACTATAAACTTTTCTGAAGAGAAAATTGTTACAGAAGTGAATTATATAAAGAGGACGAATATACCTAAGGAGCAAACCAAAAAACGCAATCCATTAGACAGAAACCCTGGAAGACAAATGAACAACCACAAATACAACAAATACATTGAAAACTGAAAAACACAATGAACAACACGAACTCCTATCAAATCCAGGAGTAAACTCAGGTGCTCCGGAAGGGTAAGCAGTTCCTGACGTTCAACAAAATCAATCCGGTGGTAGTCACAAATCGATGGAGGTACATGAAATATTACGACAGTGGGAACAGGTCCAACATCATCTTCGATATTGGAAAACTGTAACGGTCAGTCAATTTGTGATGACGACCGTAAAATTTCCAAAGTCATGACATCAACTTATATAAGGTTTTCGTGGTTAAAAAATATTTATAAATCAAAAAACACTTATAAGTGCAGTTAACAATTTTTATATATGGTGTGCATTCTTTCGTACTCTTCCGGTGTATGCCAATTCTAAAACAGGCCGTTTTATGACAGAGATATCTTGGACTAACTGAAAGAAGGAAGCAATCTTTTCTAATTTTCCTCAAGTTTAATAAAATTTCTTATCTGTACCAAACAGTAGAATCTAGCCTAAGGCAATACTATTTTGAAGACAATTCTTAAAGATGGCTATTGAAAGTTTTTTTCTCTCAAATTTGACCAAGGTATTTTCGAATATAAGAGAATATAGAATAAAAGAGATTTACATCAAGCGCTTTGAAAAATCCATAACAATGCTCCTTTATTTTATTACCACTAAGGTGATACCGCTGTAGAGGGACTAAGTCCCCAAAGGTTTAATCCATGAGTGAATGGGATCTTTGAAATAACTTCGCCAAAAGTTAGTGACTTAGATTTTTGGTTAGAACTGGCTAGCTCACCGTGATTGGCCTCCAGCTTAATTGACCTGACCAAGGACAAATTAACTCCAACTACGCATTTATATGAAGAAATACTTTTACATAATATTATTCACGCGTGTTTTCCTGCACCATAATTAATTATATTATGAATAATTGACATCTTTTTCAAATAAGGCACTTTTATAAATTTTGTAAATATATGGAGAGTTTTCATTTATGACAAATTGAGATTGACTAAGTGTCAACATTTTAATTAACAATAAAAAAACAAAAAGTGCAGATACAATAATTTAGTATAAATATCTGTGCAGCTACTTAGTAAATCGGAACTGCAACTTTGGTTCACCGACACCACAGTAAGTATTGTAAATATTTAGTTAAAGCTTCAATACGACTGAGCGACCGACCATTTGACTTTTATAGAAAGGGGTTTGATCTTAAATCTGGTAATTTTTTTTCACCACATCACTTTTTTCAGAATAAACTACTATTTGATTCCGGCAGTTATTCAATTCTCCCTTTTTCATCATATTTTTGGGGCTGCATTTTTTTCACATAATTTTGCAAATTCACCAAAACTTGCTTTTTAATTCTTACCCATACCGAAAATAAAAATTAAAAATAAAATGCCTGAAGCCTTACACTTGTAACAAACATCAGATATAATTCTGTGTATACTATTTTTTCTCTAACTTCAGAGAAAAATAGTTCTGTAAACTTAAGAGAAAGCAGGACAAGTTACAATGATTACGGCTAACTATGTATCTTATATAAGTTTATACGGTTACTTTACATGATTTTCTACTAAAGAATAATTAGGGTTTCTGTGTGCGCGATTCAATGACGAATGTCATGTAGTGTTTAGTGAAAGATTCGGCATTGGATAATTTTACTCCAGTACTGTGAAATTTTTCAGAAAATAACAAATTTTATGAATTCTTTGTGTTCAAAGTTCACCTGCCTCGCGCATAGATTTTACTGAGATGTTTTTTATTGTCTACATGCTATTTCATCTAATTTATATTCAAGTTCTGCCAGTTTTCAATGTTTGTGTACAATTTCGACTGACGAAAAATTATTTTCTTTCTGAATGCAGAATATGATCTTTACATTTAAATGAGGCGATTTGGTATGGTGCATTTAAAGAATTACATTGGAATAGATTAGTTATACATATACACATTTTATCTCTCTTTCAGAGAATTAAATACAGGTACATGTATTTTTTGTCTTCAAAAAGAAATTGTAGACTTTTATCCGTGTTGTTACTTTGAAGTTAACAGTATTTGAAATACCAAGAAGAGAGGTGGAGAGAGAGTGAGAGAGAAAAAAAACATAATTTCATGTAAAATTACTTTATCTGTAATTTTCCTCTTAAGTTTTCATTTGATTTCAGACTTTATAGACATTTCTAAAATATCACCATGGATGCGCGTTGTTTTATTCTGTGCTTGGTCCTAGTGGGAGGTTTGATCCAAGGTAGGTAACTCTTTCCGTAGAGGATGTTTTTTTTCGTGATTGATAAATATTAACTAAAGTAAATTTCAAATCATAATATCTTTTTGGCCAATGTCATAGAGATGACTAAACTGCTTTTCAAATGATTTAATCTTTTTTCTTTATTAACGATTTCCCTACTTCTTGTTTTGGAGCATCTGTGAAGTTGAGCATAAGACTTTTTTCAATTTTTTTCTTATTACCTTTGTGCAAATTACTTGAATTTGGTTTACGGCCCTTTTCGAATACGCAAGGTAAATATTTGTCGGTTTTCTTGATTTATATTATTAGATCTATTTCAGAGTTTGAATCACGGGGTGTCAATACATTAAGAAACTACGCAACTATAATGAATACATATGATAAAAAATATTGTCATTTACAGTATGCAAGAATTTTAAAAACGTTTATATTATTCACCAATATTTCTTAATTCTTACTCTAACCTGTATCATCTGTTATTTATATTTCTTGCAATTTTTAGGATCAGAGGCAAGATGTTGGGTAATTATATATTAATTTAATTTAATAAATATATCATGCACCTTGATTGGACGGGCAACTCGACTAATATTGGATAACTTGGTTTGGATATTCGAAAGTCACAAACTGATTAATCTGTAGTATCAAGTTCAAATATTCTCAAGCTAAATTAATTATTTGAAGAACGTCAGCATTTTGTGCTTGAAATATTTTGAAAATAAAAATTTTTATGATTTTTTATTTTTTAACACATTTTTTTTTGTCTATAACCTGGCTTGGTCAGTTCACGCTGTCATAGCTTTTCCGTATACTTCTTCCGTATGAATCTTAAATAAGTATATATAATAAAACCTTAAAACATTGAAATCAGTTCTTAACTTATTTCAACATATATATATTCTTTCGTTAATTCTGTATGAAGATGTAACGCGTCTTCCGATTGATTAATTGTACGTAAATGTTATTGATACAGCCGGATGACATGCGCATCAAAATGTAACGTTAAATAAATAATACAACATGCTTTGTGGTCTTCTATCGTGTTGGGGAAAATTTGAGAAAAAAAAATTCTGTAAAATATAGTTATATGATTTATTATACCATTTGCGCATTGCCTCGAATTCATAAAAAGATCTTTGAAAATAGTATATACAGTTACATAATTAAACGTAGATATGCATATGTGTTTGAATTTTCTTTAAAAAAACACAGTAGATTGAGAATTATTTATTTTTTTTCAGAAAAATACCTGTGCCTGGTGGCAGAGATGCATTTCCATTCCATGGAATCCATATTACAAATGTGTTCAGATTTATAGGGGAGGATTCGGAGGTGGTGGAGCCGGTGGAATGGGAGGTGGTGGAGCCGGTGGAATGGGAGGTGGTGGTGGCATGGGAGGTGGTGGAGCCGGTGGAATGGGAGGTGGTGGTGGCATGGGAGGTGGTGGAGCCGGTGGAATGGGAGGTGGTGGCGGCATGGGAGGCGGGGGATCCGGTGGTGGAATAGGAGGTGGTGGAGCTGGTGGTGGCTTCTTTAGAAAAAAATATTGTGAGTATTATTTGATTTCCTATTTTACATTAAATATTTTTAATAAGTACATGACGTCAGCATTTCACAAACTTTGTTAGTTTTTGAACTCCCTTTCAAAAGTAAATTTGTTTGTAAAATAACAACTCGTTAGTTATTTCGCCTCACCTTAACTTAAAAAAATCGTTTTACATTATTACACTAAAGCAACACAATGAAACTATCATGATTAAAAAAAATATGGTCAATATTGTTTGCCGTTTCAATATTTTCAACATCTTGTAAAATTGATATTTGCGAAATAATGGAAAAAGAAAAGAAAAAAGAAACTCGTAAAACATTGAAGCTTCAGCAAGGTGAAAAATAAGTTAACTATGCAAAATGTCTGAAGATAATTTTCGCACGCACAAAGTATACATGTATTCTTTGAAGATCCGGAATCTTAGCGTTCATAGAGTTGAGTACTTCCATGCTTTTAATACACATTGGAATACACCAAAAAAGCGAAACTTTATATATCATGTCAGGTAATTACGTGAAATACCTATGTCGCCGTATACGGAGCAGGAACTGCTTACCCTTCCGGAGCACCTGAGTTCACTCCTGGTTTTTATAGGAGTTCGTGTTGTGCATTGTTTTTTAGTTTTCAGTGTTTATTTGTTGTGCTTGTGGTTGTTCATTTGTCTCCCGGGTTTGTCTGTCTAATGAATTCCTTTTTTTGGATTGCTCCTAAGGTATATTTGTCCTCTTTATATATAATTCCAAAAAGTCATAGATTGGTGATTTCCTAGGTGACTAGTTCTTTCATAATAATTAGATTACATTTGTAATAAAATTACTTCCTGTTCCCTGTTCCTGCAATTTTTATTAATTTAAGATTTACAATCGAAATAAATAAGCGTCAGTGAAATCTGACATAATCCTTTTTAAATCTTATATAACATATTCCATTTATTTTCAGATTAGAGAAGCAAAAGACATAAAGAGAAGAGATCGATATGATAAAGAAATATTCTAATAAACTTTCATGAAACTCGCAAAGAACCTCGTTTTTAAATTTAGTTTTTGTAAGTTTCTGTGAGGACCGAATAACAGTAATGTAGCCCTTGTTATAATGTTTGATCTCGGCAGAGCTACGAATACGTTGAATGCAAGGGAACAGCCACAAATATTAATTCTGGGGCCAGTCTTTTTTTTAGATTCCCTCCATTGTCTCCTACCCAATCACCGCTCATAAAAATCAAATGGTTGTTTCTTTTTATACATATGTAGGTTTAACAATAAACAAAGTGATTCACAAATATATTTCTATTTACATTTTACAGCGAACGGAAGTTACCTCGCTTTAAATAACTTATCGTTACGGGAGCTATTTCAGGACAAAACCGAGTTTTTATTGGAATATGGAGACTTAACTCGAAATATGTATAATAGCTGTATTATTAATACTACGTCATGGTGCCTTTAGAGATAGAATCATATTTTCAAGAACAAATTTCGAACCACTGTCTTGGAGTTGTTTTTAACACACCAAACAAATAAAAACAAACACCAACATATTCACATTACCATACAAAACAAATAAAAGCAAATACCAAGACATTCACATTAGCATACCAAAGAAAAAAACAAATACCAAGACATTCACATTACCATACCGAGCAAATAAAAGCAAATACCAACATATTCACATACCACACCAAACAAATAAAAGCAAATATCAAGACATTTACATTACTATACCAAAAAATAAAAACAAATACCAACACATTCACATTATCACACTAAATTAGTAAAAGTAAATACCAAGACATTTACATTACCATACCAAAGAAATAAAAAGCAAATACAAAAACATTCAAATTACCATACCACACAAATAAAAGCAAATACCAAGACATTCACATTAGCATACCAAACAAATAAACGCAAATACCAAGACATTCACATGACCATACCAAACAAATAAAAGTAAATACCAAAACATCCAAAGATATAAAAACAAATACCGAGACATTCACATTACAATACCAAACAAATAAAAGCAAGTACCAACACATTCACATTACCATACCAAACAAATAAAAACAAATACCGAGACATTCACATTACCATACCAAAGAAATACAAGCAAATACCAACACATTCACTAGCCTTTCTACTTAAAAAAATGAAACTTTATTAATAAGTACATGAAAACATTTTTCTTATTGTTTCCAGTGTAAATATTCATAATTATTCTAAAAAAACTTAAATCATTGTTACTAAAATGGTGAAAAATGGTTACAAAATATTGCCAAGTTCTTTGTATCTGTCACAGAAAGTTTGAAGTTGCTGAAAAGAGTCACTAGACTGAAATTTCCTTAGGCTCCTCTGTACTGTTACCTTATTAAAGTCAGATATTGTTCTGGAGTTATGTCGCCTTGTCCATAAAAAAATCAAATATGCACGAAAAATCACAAAATTAGCAATTTTCGGGTAAATTAAAAAACGTGTCGACTTCGATGTGCTCAATATATCTTGTTAAAATTTGAAACATACCTTGTTAAGATAAATATCTTTTAATGGTCAACTGCTAATCAATGCTAAACATATAGCTTCAACTCCTATTTTGTGTTTTAATTTTATGAAGTTTACGCTTTACCTAATGAAAAACGTCAAGTAAAAAGCCTACATTCACATTACCATACCAAACAAATAAAGACAAATACCGAGACATTCACATTACCCACCTAAACCTAAACAAACAAAGACCAATACCAAAACAATTATTTGACTTTTGAAATGAAACTTTGGGTTGTTGGTTTCCAAAATCAAAGGCCCTGTGCACAGCTGATGAGTCGTAATTTAAGGCCTTGGGCACAACTGATGAGTCGTAAGTTAAGGCCTTGGGCACAACTGATGAGTCGTAAGTTAAGGCCTTGGGCACAACTGATAAGTCGTAAATCGAAATAGGTATCATAGAATATTTATTACAGTCTAAACGAATGAAAGTAACTTAAAAAATATTCACGTTACCATACAAAACAAACAAGACACGATTAAGCATATTATGCTTTATCCTTTCGACATTAAATCTGAACTGTTACATATCCAAAAATTAAGCTCTTGTTATCATGTCTTGAACATAGTTCAATGTTTTCTTCTCTTCTCTCGCCGTGATGTGGCTTAAATGTCGCCCACACGGCGTTATACTCTATTCAATCAATCAATTAATGTTCTCTTCTCCAAATCCTTTTATGGAAGCCCAATATAAAGTGTTCTGCATAGACCCTAAATTGTAGCCTGGTCATTGATAAATGTATCGCTTTTATACTTTCGAACCGTTATACACATGCATATATTTTTTACAAGGATTTTGTGGTTTAGGTTCTTTATAACGTTTTTATCCTATAAAAATATTGGCATTATGGGTTACCGTGATACATGGAACGTTAAAACCGATTGAAGTAATAATGAGTTCAGACTTTGTGTTCTTTATCATGCATTGTTTATTTATATCTTTGAACTCATTTTTTCAAAGTTAATAGAAATATTTGGTTAATAGAAATATGCCATGTTTTTTTCAAAGATCTTAGCTGGCTTAGTTTATTTAGTTAATTTTTAATTAAGAACGAGCCTCAAAGGAGTCTGAATCACTCACCTAGATAATGAAGCAGAGAACATACTGCATATTTACTATTGTATATATATATCAAGACTTAGCTGAACAAAACCTTCAATTCACTATTCCTGGTAAGGTTGGTCAATATTGCCTTTATAGTGATTTCCCGTAGGCTTCGAGGCAAACTTATGTGTCGCCCGATCAATAGCAAATGAGGAATCTTTGTAATCAGAATCAAAATACTGCCTCTTATGGCCATGTTTTTCATCCGATTCAAATGAAATGGAGAATTTTATAAAGAAAACTTCCACACATAATTCCTACATTATTTCTGCAAAGATTCGTTCAAACTGGTCCAGATGATGAATTGTCTAACGACTGATGGACGACGGACGCAAAGTGATGACAATAGCTCACATCGCCGTAATAGAAGGTTTTGTGGTATAAAATAGAACTTTAGGAGTGTAAATGACACGCCATTAGCCCATTTCTGAGGACATTTCCTAAATTATAATTAATTCCTAAAATCTTTCTGATGCATGATACAATTATTTTGTTTACAGAATGTGACCCGAAGATTTAATTAAATGTGAACAAACCAGAAATACGTACTGTACTTATGGTTATACCCTAAGTTAGTTTTTAGTCAACCTAGAAAAAAATTAGTAAGTTAACACAGCTTTTTTCTATTTTTTTTTTATGTCCTGTAAATCGATTGGTCTACAGTGAATTTAAATCCCACATCTTACAGCATGATCTAGACGGTCTCGCGCATCATAAAATATAGGATGTTTACAGTATAAAAGATATCATTTTTTTTCGTCAGTTATGATAACAGAAACATATAGTCAACCATGTGGAACTATGAAGGTACCCCATGTAATTACAGCAACACCGGAAGTAAGCTTTAAGAAATGCGTATCGGTTATTCGTACATGGTAAATAGTCGTTTTTGTCATAAGCGTTACACACCATTTTTCTGTTTTTTATATTCTGTAGATTTCTCGGTTTTCGGTGAATTTAAATCCCACACCTTACAGTATAATCTAGACGGTCCCATGCATCAAAATAAAACTGCTATAGGATGTTTTTGATATAAAAGATATCATTTTTTCGTCAGTTATGATGATAGAAACAATAAATCAACTATATGGAATTATAAAGGTACCCCAATGAAATTACAGCAACAGTTGAACCACGAGTAGTGGAAGTAAGTTTTAAGAAATACGCACATGTATCGGTTATTCGTACATGGCAAATAAAAGATTTTTGTCCATTTTTTGAAGAACTTACATCGAATTCCACGAGGACGAAGCAGCAATAAAAACGATGTTCATTTTTTATACTCTGTTCCAATAATATACGGGTTAGTTCTCTTTTAAATTTACCTTGTATGCGTCTTGTACATTGTATCAATTTTTGCACATTTGTGCCATGTTGAAGGATAAAGGCTATAATTATATCTCAAGAACAAGAACTCAACAACTAAGAATTGTTAAAATATGAGTAATAAGCAAATAAGCGTGAAAATAAATGGTAAGTAACAAATTAACAACTTTGAATTAATTGATGATTTTGTGTTTCAAAAAGGAATTTTTAGTGAACTTTTGAATATATTGGTCAAGGCTTTAAAAACATCTTTCGATATTTGTTGTGTTACCTTGATGGTATGTTCCTTTTTTTTTTGTTTTACAAAAACGCTACATACATGTATCAGCAAAAGAAAAAAATATGAAAAGATGAAAAATCTCCAAATTAGGTCAATATGATTAAATAATCATTTTCAGATATGAACTTATTAACATCTTAACAATGCTTTCAGAGACTTTCTGAACTGAAAATCAAAATATCCATAAATAAATGGATTTACAATATGGTTAACAATATAAAGCCTGGCAAGTCCAATATAAAAATTCAATTCAGCATCGGAAAGTTTAAACCAAAACAAGTCATCAGAGGAAGAAACAACTAGCATTATTGTCGTTGGAAGATATGATATGAAGTAGAAGACCACAAGCATCATGAATAAATAGTTAAAGTTTACTTTTCCCTTTTGTGTTCGCAGGGAATATTTTGCCTTCCCAATATCTTTTGACAGAAAATCAGGTTTCCGTGGTTTCTCTTTATTTTCGAATCGTATAGTTTCTATTCTAGATGTTTCTGTAGATGGCCCATGTGAGACACTGCAGTCGCTTTCCTTATTTGTCACTGGGTACTTCTTGTTTGGAAATTTCCTATAAATAACTCGACCAATTGGGATATACACACCAATCGCACCAATAATGTTGACAACGCTTATCAGAACTAACACTGTTCCATAGATGGCGTTGTTAAATCCTGAATTCCGATTGGCCGAAACTGAACAGGTATATCCTGTAGCGTTTCCACTTTTGTAAGTTCCGTGGATTATTTTGAACCCGGTTGCAAAATCCGTAGGAAAAGTATAAGAAAAAACTACACAAATTATAATAAGAATAGCAATTTTTCTCCAAAACAATGTCATTTGCTTCCCAATAGGTCTACATATTTTCAAATACCGTTGTATCCCAATAACAAGTAAAATGTGAGCTGATAGAGAAGACATGAAAAAACTTCCTAATACGAGTGCGACACAAAGAGATCGGGACGGGTACATTACAAAATAAAAATAATCTACCAAATGGTAAGCTGTTCCCATTGAACAAGCCATTAAATCACAAACAGCTAGGATGGGTATGAAATATCTATCATCACGATGGCACTTCATTGTGAATTTGTACACCACTAGAACAGTCGAATTTCCAACCAATCCAACCATTAAACAGAGAATATTCCAAACGATGTTCGGTATTAAAACTTTCGAATAGTGATTATTCCATTCCAGGGTATTAGAATTATTATCCATTTCTTTTATTGAAAAAGTCTATTGAATTATGATGTTTGTCTTCGGTTATATCTTGCATAATATAAATAGTATCTGTCGTAACATAAAGCCAATCATTTCGCAGCTGACAGAATGCGGAAGAAATGCCTAAGATTTACATTGGGTGCATATAACAATAATATTATATAACAAAATAAAGGTAACCGAGTGAATTCAATTAACATATTACATGTATATATGTTTAAATATCCTGTCCATGAAATGAAAATCTCACACATAACTATCTATTAAATATATTTACACAAGAAAAGTGCAATGTCGAAAATTTGAGTAGGGAAAAAATAAAGGTGCACATCTTACGTAGTTTGACACACAATAAATCACTTATATAATTATGAATTTTTGGTATGTCAATGGTGAGGGCAAGAAAATATTAGATACAAGGATTATTCAATCCCTACAGGTTTAAGGTCTGAAACTTCTTGAAGTCATATCATAAAACGAGGTTTACCCAATTTTAAGTCTAAACCATTAGACTCTATCTTATTGTTAAGAACTGTTCCATTTGAAATGCTTAAATCCAGGTACATGATAAAAACATCCGACGTTGAAAATACTGTGTTTTTTCGGCAATAAATATTTCATTATAGCATTTAAAAATATTGATGAGAGAAAAACAAAATCTAAAAAAACACACTGACAGATGTCACCGTACATGTACGTTCTGTACACACACTTTATAACAAACTATTACTTACCTGTCATTAAAATATGTTGAAGAAATTTCAATCGAAACAAAAATATGTTTGAAACTAGAGGCTCAGAGGGTTGAGCCTGTATCGCTCACCTGGCAGAAACAAGAATTGCCCATGGCGGTCATGTTTCTCGCATGATCTGGACAAAATGAGAAAACTTTGTAAAAACTTCCCGCAGATGCTTCATGTGAAGTTTCGTTTCATTTGGCCAAACGGTTTCAGAGAAGATTTCTTTATATCAGCCTATCAGAAACAAGAAATGCCCATGGCAGCCATGCTTTTCGTCCATCAGGATGAAAAAAAATAATGTCATAAAAGACTTTCCATAGATGCTTCCTGTCAAGTTTGGCTGGCAGTTTTGGCCAAGTAGTTCCAGAAATCTTTTTTTAAAAACCAAACAATGAGAAACAAGGATTGCCCATGATGGCCGTGTTTGTTGCCCGATCAGGACGAAATGAGGAAACTTTGTAAAGAACCTCCCATAGGTGTTCCCTGTCAAGTTTCGTTCCATTTGGCCAAACGACTTCAGATGAGAAGATATTTTGTATCAGCCAATCAAAAAAAAGAAGTGCCCATGGCGGCCATATTTGAGGTCCGATCGGAACGAAATGAGGGAATTCTATAAAGGGCCTCCCATATATGCTTCTTGTCTAGTTTCGTTCCATTTGGCACAGTGATTTAAGAGGAGAAGATTTTTTTTTATATCAGCCAATCATAGAAAAGAACTGCCCATGGGTGCTATATTTGTAATCCGATCGGAACAAAATAAGGAGACTTTGTATAGAACCTTCCATAGATGCTTCCTGTCAGTTCTCATTCCATTTGGCCAAGCAGTTCCAGAAAAAAAAGAAAAAAAATAATCAACCAATGAGAAACAAGAATTGTCCATGACGGCCATATTTGTTGCCCGATCGGGACGAAAT
Source organism: Mytilisepta virgata (assembly GCA_028015205.1). NCBI lineage: Eukaryota > Metazoa > Mollusca > Bivalvia > Mytilida > Mytilidae > Mytilisepta > Mytilisepta virgata. Next base: position 43,289,356 of record CM051516.1, read on the forward strand.
GAGGAAACTTTGTAAACAACCTTCCATATATGCTTCCTGTCAAGTTTAGTTCCATTTGGCCAAGCAATTTCAGAGGAGAAGATTTTTGAAAACTCAGCCAATCAAAATAAACAATTGCCCATATCGCCATGTTTATTGTCCGATCGGGACGAAATGAGCAAACTTTATTAAGGATCTTACAGAGATACTTCCTGTTAATTTTAATTTCATTTGGCCCAGTGGTTTCAGAGGAGAAGATTAAAATGTGAACAGTTAACGGAAGATGGACGACGGACGCCAAGTGATGACAAAAGCTCACATGGCCTTTGGCCAGGTGAGCTATTAAAAACTAGACTCCAGAATACAAGAACAACAACACTAAGAAACATACCTGTAAACATGATAGTAATTGTGTTTCCGAGGATATTATGAACACAAATGGGAATGAGCTGACTCAGTGCCAAAATGACAAAAAGGTTACATCGATCAATACTATAAATCTTTCCGTAAATACTGATAGTCCAGATCTTACTGTAAAGTGTGACTTAACAGAGAACAGACAAGGTGAAAAAATACAAATACTGAAAAATCAAAAACGTAACGTACATGAGCAAAAGCAAAGCAATGAAAAACAGTATACAAGAAACACAATATCTTGGAAACCAAAAGTGTAAATGTTATTCTTTTATTTTCTATTGCAATATTACAACATACAAAGAATTTATATTACGAGAATTTGACATGGAAGGTCCTTTTCTCTGTCGATCGTTTTTAATATATCACAACTCTCGCAACTGTCATAATTTTTTTTGGAGTAGAACCGTCAGAAATGGTTCTGTGGTACAACAGTAAAAAATGGTTCTTGATTAGAACTGTCATAAATGGTTCTAGGATAGAATCGTCCAGAATAGTTCAAGTGTAGAGCCGTTTAGAACGGTTCTAGGGGTCAGGACGCACTCGGTCATAATGTTTATGGGGTAGAGCTGTCATAAATGGGTCTAGGGTGGAACTATAAATGGTTCTAGAGTAGAACCGTCCAGAACGGTTCTAGGTCAGAACACACTCTGTAATAAATGTTTCTAAAAGTTTCAGGATGACAGTTCTAGAATCTTTCTAGAAAAGTTTTACTGACAGTTTAGGATAGTTCTAAAGAGATGTTAGAACTGAGCCCAACTATATGTTCTTTTCAATGTAAGTTAGAAACCAAACAATGTATTTCTGGTCCGTTTTATTGTTTTTTTTATCTCCGGGTAAAAAAGGCGATCATATCTAATAAAGCTTTATTAGAATAATGTAATAGTTATTTGTATATATTTCAAGCAATGGAAACCTGTAAAGTCAGAACATATTAAATCAAAATTTCTATGAATTTTCAGAATCAGACACATCTTTCAGTCTACTCAACCACAGCCACTATGATAAGAAGGCAAAACATCGCTCTGTTGAAATTTCCTTTCTGCTAAAACAATTTTTTAGATTATTTACATTGGATAAGAAACTTTATACTCTTTCTGAACTGGAAATCAAAATATCCGTATATAAATGGATTAGCAATATGGTTTACAATGTAAAATCTGTTTAGACAAAGAAATATATTCAAACTAACATCAGATAATTTCAGATAAAACGAAGTATTGCTAGCTTCTACAACCAACATTATAGTTGTCGGTAAATACGATATGATATAACAGAATACCAAGGCTAAGAAAAGAAAATTAAAATTAACAATGCCTTTCTTAGCTCTGTTACTTTGCTTCTTCTGAATAAGATTTTTATTCGACTTCTCCCCAGGTTCTTTCTTTGTTATCAGATTTTTTTCCGACTTCTCCTCAGGCTCGGTCTGTTTTTGTGTTAGATTTTTATTCGACTTCCCCTCTGGCTCTATACATCTGCTAGTTACGACTGACTGTATCGAGTCTTCATTTGTCAAGCTTTCTTCTATTGTTGGGTTTGTTGGAATGTTTTCACTCATCGAGCTCATATGATACAATTTTTCCTTGTTTTTCTCCGAGAACCGTTTATATATCACCCTTCCAATAGGAATATATATAGCAATTGTCCCAATAATGTTTAGAACGATTATAACAAAAAGACTGGCACTATATATGGGATTGTTAAATCCAGAATTTTTGTTGGCATCAACCGCGCATGTGTATCCCGTTACATTTTGTCCGTTATATATCCCTACCATTTCCTTTAATCCAGACGAAAATATTGTTGGCAGTGTATAGCTCAACACAAATACAAATAAAAAAGCAACAACAAACCTTCTCCAAAATAGTGTCATTCGATAATTAAGGGGTTTACATATTTTTAAGTACCTTTGAATCCCAATGGCGAGTAAAAGATGAGCTGATAATCCAGAAGTGAAAAAAGTTATGAAAACAAGAGAAACACAAATGGCATAAGACGGATATGCAACAAAATAAACACAGTCCATAAGATTATAAATCGAACCGACCGAAGAAGCAATCAAGTCACACGCTGCAAGCTTTGGTATGAAATATCTATCTTCAAGATCACATTTCATTTTAAATTTATACACAAGTAAAACAGCCGTGTTTCCGAAAAATCCGACTGTCAGACATAGCACGTAAAAAACGATGTTTGGTACCAGGACTCTTAAATAATTATTGTTCCATTCGGAAATAACATTAGAATTATTCATTTCCAAAATGACTAGCTACTATGACTTTAATAATAAACGATCATAATTTTAAAGTAAACTATTGTGGATTTTTTTTTATGTAGATCAGGAAGCTATACAACTAATCCAACGTTTTGGATCATATCCTTAACGGATGTTTACAACACTTCGTATATTCAAATGCAACGCAAATTCATAAATTCCCTTATTAATTTACCCCTTTTCGTCATTTTGAATTTGCTCTTCAACCTTTTTGATTGTTGTTTTGTTTTTCAACATTTTAGGCCTTGAGCACAACTGATGAGTCGTAAATCGACGAAATGTTCACATCTTATGCATCAAAATTGGTATCAAAGAGTTATAGTTTACTTTGGTCATGCGAAACGGAAATCACATTTAGATCTTACAGGAACTCGACCAGTTTATTCAAGTGTTAATGATAACACCATAAGTATTATTTGAGGATATTCTTAAGTTGGCATCATGTTCAGGGAACTCTGCCCATCATAGATAAGTGGTATTCATTAGAAGTGTTAAACTAAGAAAACATTTTAGATTTTCCTTATTAATTTTAAGGTGGTAGTGCAAAAATTTTGTAACATTATGGAAAGAGTTCTCAAAAGTAAAATTTATAATAATTTCTTAACATGTACTTAATAGATTGATTATAGTTATTAATTAACATTCATTACATCTGAAATTACATGAAATCTCTTCGGTTAAGCAATGATCTGAAACAAGGTTATATGGGTGAATTATATCTACAAGTAACCCACATAAACTCAAGGAATGATCTGAAACAAGGTTATATGGGTGAATTATATCTACAAGTAACCCACATAAACTCAAGGAATGATCTGAAACAAGGTTATATGGGTGAATTATATCTACAAGTAACCCACACAAACTCAAGGAATGATCTGAAACAAGGTTATATGGGTGAATTATATCTACAAGTAACCCACACAAACTCAAGGAATGATCTGAAACAAGGTTATATGGGTGAATTATATCTACAAGTAACCCACATAAACTCAAGGAATGTTCTGAAACAAGGTTATATGGGTGAATTATATCTACAAGTAACCCACACAAACTCAAGGAATGATCTGAAACAAGGTTATATGGGTGAATTATATCTACAAGTAACCCACACAAACTCAAGGAATTATCTGAAACAAGGTTATATGGGTGAATTATATCTACAAGTAACCCACATAAACTCAAGGAATGATCTGAAACAAGGTTATATGGGTGAATTATATCTACAAGTAACCCACATAAACTCAAGGAATGATCTGAAACAAGGTTATATGGGTGAATTATATCTACAAGTAACCCACATAAACTCAAGGAATGATCTGAAACAAGGTTAAATGGGTGAATTATATCTACAAGTAACCCACATAAACTCAAGGAATGATCTGAAACAAGGTTAAATGGGTGAATTATATCTACAAGTAACCCACATAAACTCAAGGAATGATCTGAAACAAGGTTATATGGGTGAATTATATCTACAAGTAACCCACATAAACTCAAGGAATGATCTGAAACAAGGTTATATGGGTGAATTATATCTACAAGTAACCCACATAAACTCAAGGAATGATCTGAAACAAGGTTATATGGGTGAATTATATCTACAAGTAACCCACATAAACCCAAGGAATGATCTGAAACAAGGTTATATGGGTGAATTATATCTACAAGTAACCCACATAAACTCAAGGAATGATCTGAAACAAGGTTATATGGGTGAATTATATCTACATGTAACCCACACAAACTCAAGGAATGATCTGAAACAAGGTTATATGGGTGAATTATATCTACAAGTAACCCACACAAACTCAAGGAATGATCTGAAACAAGGTTATATGGGTGAATTATATCTACAAGTAACCCACATAAACTCAAGGAATGATCTGAAACAAGGTTATATGGGTGAATTATATCTACAAGTAACCCACATAAACTCAAGGAATGATCTGAAACAAGGTTATATTGGTGAATTATATCTACAAGTTACCCACATAAACTCAAGGAATGATCTGAAACAAGGTTATATGGGTGAATTATATCTACAAGTAACCCACACAAACTCAAGGAATGATCTGAAACAAGGTTATATGGGTGAATTATATCTACAAGTAACCCACATAAACTCAAGGAATGATCTGAAACAAGGTTATATGGGTGAATTATATCTACAAGTAACCCACATAAACTCAAGGAATGATCTGAAACAAGGTTATATGGGTGAATTATATCTACAAGTAACCCACATAAACTCAAGGAATGATCTGAAACAAGGTTATATGGGTGAATTATATCTACAAGTAACCCACATAAACTCAAGGAATGATCTGAAACAAGGTTATATGGGTGAATTATATCTACAAGTAACCCACATAAACTCAAGGAATGATCTGAAACAAGGTTATATGGGTGAATTATATCTACAAGTAACCCACATAAACTCAAGGAATGATCTGAAACAAGGTTATATGGGTGAATTATATCTACAAGTAACCCACATAAACTCAAGGAATGATCTGAAACAAGGTTATATGGGTGAATTATATCTACAAGTAACCCACACAAACTCAAGGAATGATCTGAAACAAGGTTATATGGGTGAATTATATCTACAAGTAACCCACATAAACTCAAGGAATGATCTGAAACAAGGTTATATGGGTGAATTATATCTACAAGTAACCCACATAAACTCAAGGAATGATCTGAAACAAGGTTATATGGGTGAATTATATCTACAAGTAACCCACATAAACTCAAGGAATGATCTGAAACAAGGTTATATGGGTGAATTATATCTACAAGTAACCCACATAAACTCGGGAATTTATCTTATTAAAGACAAAAGGTAAAATTTGAAATACATCAGTGTTAGATCTAGAGCCAGGTCCACTGGTGGAGGGAGAGAGGGGAGAAAGAAGAGGGATAACTCTAAAACAAATTTTGGTCTGTACTATGTTTTAAGACGTATAACTTTTTTGCATAGGTCTAGGTCGATTAAGGGAAGGGTGTGTACAATTTTAGCTGTTATGACTTGGAAAATACATTTTAAGTAATGTATTGGAAGAATAAACAGTGCATTAAGATTTTACATATCTACAGACTGTAAGTGTGCACGAAGAGTGGCAATATACTGTATTACAGGAAAGACACAGGTTACATGATACAAGAACAATAGATGGTCCTGCCTATTCAGTCAGCTATAATGTGAATTACTTATGTGAATTCAGCAAAATAGTTATGCTAAAACAAATTTCAACAATTTCTTTTAAAGGCAGCATATAAATAGTATGATAATAATGAAAATAACATAAATCAGAAAAATATGATCACCATTTTTGATATTTGTCAGTTCAAAGATGCAACTTTTCTGAAAATTTAGAAAAAAAAAAAATTAGTTCCATTGTATATATATATATATATAATGAAGTCTCTGAGACCCCTTACGGCAACTCCGCCTAGCATACAAAGCATGGCGATTATAACGTTACGCCACGGTGACAACCTAAAAAAGTTGTTCCTATGACGTACTTATAAACGTCATGCTTTGCACACACAGGAAGTCTTGTGTTTTTAGGCTGTAGTTTAAATTCTCTAGATATAGGATTAATCCGAGGCAGTGATTTTACATCTTTTTCAACCAGCGGACGTCCGTATGAGTTTAATTTTATTTAATGAAGTCTCTGAGACCCCTTACGGCAAAGCGATTATAACGTTACGCCACGGTGACAACCTAAAAAAGTTGTTCCTATGACGTACTTATAAACATCATGCTTTGCACACACAGGAATTAAGTCTTTTGTTTTTAGGCTGTAGTTTAAATTCTCTAGATATAGGATTAATCCGAGGCAGTGATTTTACGTCTTTTTCAACCAGCGGACGTCCGTATGAGTTTAATTTTATTTAATGAAGTCTCTGAGACCCCTTACGGCAACTCCGCCTAGCATACAAAGCAGGGCGATTATAACGTTACGCCACGGTGACAACCTAAAAAGGACAAATATACCTATAAAGGAGCAATCAAACAAGAGGCTCACCAGAGCCTGTATTGCTCACCTGGAGTCTGGTTTTCATTGGACAATTAATCAACTATTTGACCAAGTTTGTTGCAATTGGTTCAATTGTTCAGAGAAAATTTGTTGAAGATTTATTTTTCATAAGGTTTAATGTTAAAATATGTTCCCTGATGGTGGTAGTCCTGGCAGGAAGTTGACAAAATTGACCAGGAATAAGGGTGAACCTTAAATAAATGTAACAGAACCCGACCTCAAATTACACAAACCAATAACTCCTAAATAGAATTTGGAATTCCCTTCAAAATTTCAGGATAGGTAGATCTCAACATGGCAAACATTTTTCAATTGATATTTCACTTCTATCTCAAATAGTTTTGGAGATAAATGCAAAAATGTTAAAATTTTGAAAATTTGACAAAAAAGGGCAATAACTCCTAAATGGGTTTTGGGATTTCCTTTAAAATTTCAGGGTATGTAGATCTCAACATGGCAAACATTTTTCAAATTTACATTTCACTTCTATCTCAATTAGTTTTGGAGATAAATGACGAAAAATGTTAAATTTTGAAAATTTGACGAAAAAAGGGCAATAACTCCTAAATGGGTTTTGGGATTTCCTTTAAAATTTCAGGGTATGTAGATCTCAACATGGCAAACATTTTTCAAATTTACATTTCACTTCTATCTCAAATAGTTTTGGAGATAAATGACGAAAAATGTTAAAATTTTGAAAATTTGACAAAAAAGGGCAATAACTCCTAAATGGGTTTTGGAATTTCCTTCAAAATTTCAGGTTAGGTAGATCTTGTCATGCTGATCAATTTTACCCCATGTCAGATTTTTGATATCTATAACAGTTTTTAAGTTATAAGCCAAAAACAACACATGCACCCCTATATTCTATTTTTAGCTACGACCGCCATGTTTTATGTCAGATCAAAATAAATTGAGGATCGTTTGTAGAGGACATGTCATAGATCATTTCTATTAAGTTTCAAACCAATCGGCCTAGCGGTTTCAGAGGAGAAGATTTTTGAATAAAAAAATTTTGAAAATTTGACAAAAAAGGGCAACAACTCCTAAATGGGTTTTGGGATTTCCTTTAAAATTTCAGGGTTGGTAGATCTCAACATGGCAAACATTTTTCAAATTTACATTTCACTTCTATCTCAAATAGTTTTGGAGATAAATGACGAAAAATGTTAAAATTTTGAAAATTTGACAAAAAAGGGCAATAACTCCTAAATGGGTTTTGGAATTTCCTTCAAAATTTCAGGGTAGGTAGATCTTGTCATGCTGATCAATTTTACTCCGCCAGATTTTCCGATATCTGTAACCGTTTTTGAGTTATTAGCAAAAAACAGCAATTTACCCTATGTTCTATTTTTAGTAACAGCGGCCATGTTTTTCGACGAATCAAAAATCCCCATATCAGTTCTCTGCAGGGTACCCCAAGGAACAATCTTACCAAGTTTCATTTGATTTTGAATAGTAGTTTCGGAGAAGAAGATTTTTGAAATAATAACATAAAAAAAGCCAAAAATGTCAAAAAAGGGCAATAACTCTAACATCAGTTGACAGATTTTCACGAAAATCAGCACATAGGTAGCTCTCATCATGCTGAACACTTTCAACCTGCCAGAATATGCCGTAATCTACTTTTTTTTGAGATATTTGCGAAAAACTGTTGTTTGACCCCTATGTTCTATTTTTAGTAACAGCGGCCATGTTTTTCGACGAATCAAAAATCTCCACATCAGTTCTATGCAGGGTACCCCAAGGAACATTCATACCAAGTTTGGTTCTAATTAGTCAAGTAGTTTCAGAGGACAAGAGTTTTGTATAATTGTTAACGACGACGACGACGACGACGACGACGACGGACGACGACGACGACGGACGCCAAGTGATGGCAATAGCTCACATGGCCTTTGGCCAGGTGAGCTAAAAAACGTAATCCATTGGACAGACAAACCCGGGAAGACAAATGAACAACCACAAGCACAACAAATAAACACAGAAAACTAAAAACAATGAACAACACGAACTCCTATAAAAACCAGGAGTGAACCTAGGTGCTCCGGAAGGGTAAGCAGCTCCTGCTCCGTATACGGCACCCGTCGTGAAGTTCAACAAAGTCAATCCGGTGGAAGTCACAAATCGGTGGAGGCACATGAAAGGTTACGACAGTGGGAACAGGTCCAACATCATCTTAGATATTGGAACACTGAAATGGTCAATCAATTCATGATGACGACCGTAAAATTTCTTAAGTGATGACATCAACTTATCCCTGATAAAACCCTGGTTAAGAAGCTTTTGTGACAGCAATAATCCTCTTTGTCGAAAGTCAGGGTAACTCACGCATGTCCTTGAAAATAGGATAAGCTGAGAAACGTAGACGCCATATGCAGGCGATGCTGGTATATTGCTACTCAAGAAGGGAAAATTAACAATAGGAAAGTTGAAGTCATCACGTTTGTCATAAAGTTTTGTCTTCAAACGTCCCTCATAGTATATTTCAAGAAACAAATCCAAATATGAAGCGGACTTTGGTGTATCTGTAGTATCCTTAATTTCAAGCTCACTGGGGTAGATAAGATGTAGAGTCTTGGAATTTGTCGTTATTTAACGACAACACATCATCTATATGACGAAAAGTGAAATTAAAGGATTGGGCTAGTTTCTTTTTGTTTTCACGTAGTAACCCTTGAATGAAGTCCGCTTCATATGAGTACAGAAACAGATCGGCGAGGAGAGGAGCACAGTTGGTTCCCATTGGAATGCCGATTGTTTGTTGAAAAATTAGACCGCCAAATTCAACGAATATGTTGTCTATGAGAAAATCTAACATGTTTGTAATTTCATCTTCAGAATACTTTTTGTCAGAATCAGAGTGGTTCTTCACGAAATATGACTTTTCTCTACCTAGAACAAGGAATTTATACCTGCGTGTCCCATTTTTCTTGGCGATGCTTTGTATGCTAGGCGGAGTTGCCGTAAGGGGTCTCAGAGACTTCATTAAATAAAATTAAACTCATACGGACGTGCGCTGGTTGAAAAAGATGTAAAATCACTGCCTCGGATTAATCATATATATATATATATATATATATATATATATATATATATATATATATATATATATATATATATATATATATATATATATATATATATATATATCACAGTCTCCATTTCATTGTCTTGCATGAATTTTAAAGTCATTGTTCTTTCAAAGTTTCTTGATCATAGGCAAGGTCAGTAACTAATGGCTGGTATGAGTTGTATTTTTTATTTGTGACATATATATACTAGTATAAGTTTATCTTAATGATTTTTATGAATGTATAGATTTTTTTTAATGTTTTAAAATTAATTTTTATTTGGTTGAGGGTTAATTATTTACTGGAACCAAGACTTATTAAGCATGTTTAGACCATTTAAAACTTCAGTCAAGAGAAGTTGAGCCTGGATAAACTCATTTTGATGAAGTCAAGACAAATTCAAATTCAAAGTTGAGACCCTGGGTTTAAGGCCGAGACAGGTTTAGACTAGTTTAAGACTGGTCGAGACCCTTGGTTGGAGGGCAAGACATGTTTAGAATAGGTTCAGACTGGTTCAGCAATACTCAAAACAGTTCAAACTAAGTTTAGACCTAATTAGCACAGGTCAAGTAAATTTCAGACAAATAGAAACTGTTAAGACTAATTCAGACTGGTCGAGACTGTGATTCAGACAGCTTAAGTACAATTCAGTAAAAGCCAGACTGTTCGAGGCAAATTTAGTACAATTCGTTACAAAAACTGGCCCTTTCACACTTTTGCTGGTTTGTAGTGTGCATTGAACAAGCCATTTAATCAGAAACCACGCGATTAGCATGCGAGACTTCCGTTTGGCAGCTTATTTGGAATGCTTTAAAGTCACTTTTCAATGCTGTTACTACTTGCTTAAAAAATCTTTCGTCAAAATTTTACATAAGAGAAAAAATGTAACTAGTTTCATCACAGATGTCCATGTTGATGGATGACAAAGAAAGTAAGCAATCCCTACAGACGGTACAACATTCACTGACATATAGCAAAGAATATGTCATAACTGAATGTAAAATATAATCATTATGCTACTAAACAGGTGAGCATTGAAACCATAACGTAACATAAAACAATAGTAACATCAAGAAAAGGGGGATTTCATCTATAATCTCAAGTCAGCTATAGCGTATAAAAAGGACAAATATACCTAAGGAGCAATCAAAAAACGTAATCCATTGGACAGACAAACCCGGGAAGACAAATGAACAACCACAAGCACAACAAATAAACACAGAAAACTAAAAAACAATGAACAACACGAAATCCTATAAAAACCAGGAGTGAACTCAGGTGCTCCGGAAGGGTAAGCAGTTCCTGCTCCGTATACGGCACCCTTCGTGAAGTTCAACATAGTCGATCCGGGGGAAGTCACAAATCGATGGAGGCACATGTACTTCAACAAAAAATTTGTCTTCTCATTTCTTTCGCAAAATCCATTTATAATACTTACAATCTAAATTCAAAAATTTGTTAGTGGGGTACAGGTGAGGGATTGAAATACAAATATTTATATATAAAAATCTTTTTCATTATATGTGATTTCAAGACTTCATCTATAATACTGATTGCTACAGTATTAGTATAATGATTAGTATCGTATTGTTATATTGTCTTTTTTGTAACATGAATGTACATATGTGAAAAGATGAAAATAAACATAAATATAAAAAAAACATAAAAATATACTACAATATCCAGTTCTAAATATATACGTATACGTGTGCATGTTATTTTTATTCTGTTAGGTACACCTTGGTACTGATTGTTATATGTGGCTGTTCTGTATTCGTCTTTGTATTTTAATCGTTTTGACTTTATGATTACAGTAGAAGCAACGTTGTCGGTAAAAAGAGAGAAAAAAAGAAATCTTGACAGTCTCAATAGAATACATCACCTAAATCACATTGTCAGGATAGATACGTCTACGGCGGAGGTCTTGGTTTCTATAAAACCATTTTAAACCACACCACTGTCGGTGTCTGTACCAAGTCAGGCTATCCTAACTATGTTCAGTTTGTTTGGGTATTGTGCTATTTTATGTTATTTTTGTCCGGCATGCAGGGTTCTGCCTGTTAATTGGTTAATTCCTGTTATCCATTTTGTTGTTTATCAATAATTTTAAAATCTATCTCTTCGGTGTTTCAAAGATCGTTACATTTGTTCTGTAAAAGTTAATTCTTCGCAACTAATTAAATTGGATTGTTTTCACCAACCCTGACTAGAAACTGCAATTACTAATGCAGAAGACTCGTGTTGCTGTTGTTTAGTTTAAACATATTTTATTTGCTCTAAAACAAAATGGATTAGACATAGGTAAATCATACTTAGATAGTCTTCTCCACAATACACAATATAACAATACAATAATGTAAACGAGCATGCTATATACAAGTACATACAATAGTAGTTATCGGGTATGACAGTAAAAATTGACATGAGATGGTGAAAGTTGGCTCATATCTGTATATTTATATTATACAATAAGGAATTTATTGGACTTTCTAACAAATCTGTTGTTTTGATTTGTGATAATGCAGTACAAGGTGTTCTGTGGAAGTTCTGTTTTTTGTTGTTGTTTACAGTGCAATGAATTATTGCTTTCTTTCTCTCAAGAATGCTTGGATGCCAACACTGTAAAAGTCAACTTTTTTTATGGGTTCCCTGTTAGTCTAGTGGTACTTTTTATAGTTTGTCTTTGGTCTGGAATTGTTTCTTTTCGATGTATTCATTGCTTCTGTATTGTCAGTTTATAGTTCGTTGAGTCTGTGAGATTCTCTCATTTCTGCAAGTCTAATGCAAACTGCATTGTTTGGCTTAGAATACCTTTATATCTATGTTTCTCAATGTTTTTGTTTTGAACGATATTCGTTTATATATATGTGACACTTTCCTTCCTCTTTCAGCTTATCGTTTTTTTGTTGATATATATTTAAATTCATATCGTAGTTTCTTCCTGGTTTGAATTTTTAGCCGGTTTCCTTAATTAGACAACACATTTAAATTACTTTGAAGTATGTCTCCATTACAGGAGACTACTTAAATTTAACAAGGAGTTTTACAAATCAATGACCGAAGTGCGTCTGCATTACAGTAGAGTATTAAAATTTAAACAAGAGTTTTACAAATCATTGGCAGAATTATGTCGGCATTACAGTAGACTATTTACATTTAAACAAGAGTTTTACAAATCAGTGACTGACGTATGTCGGCATTACAGTAGACTATTTACATTTAACCGAGAGTTTTACAAATCAGTGACTGAAGTATGTCGGCATTCCAGTAGGCTATTTACATTTAAATAAGAGTTTTACAAATCAGTGACTGAAGTATGTCGGCATTACAATAACAACAGAATCATTGGCATAATTATGTCGGCATTACAATAGACTATTTACATTTAAACAAGAGTTACAAATCAGTGACTGAACATGTCAGCATTACGGTAGACTATTTACATTTATCCAAGAGTTTACAAATCAGTGACTAAATTATGTCGGTATTACAGTAGACTATTTAAATTTAAACAAGAGTTTTACAAATCATTGGCATAATCATGTCGGCGTTACAGTAGACTATTTAAATTTAAACAAGAGTTTTACAAATCATTTGCATAATTATGTCGGCATTACAGTAGAATATTTACATTTAAACAAGAGTTTTACAAATCATTGGCATAATTATATCGGCATTACAGTAGAATATTTACATTTAAATAAGAGTTTTACAAATCATTGGAAGAATTATGTCGACATTACAGTAGACTATTTACATTTAAACAAGAATTTTACAAATCATTGGCAGAATTATATCGGCATTGCAGTAGACTGTTTATTAGGCTTTTTACTTGACGTTTTTCATTAGGTAAAGCGTAAACTTCATAAAATTAAAACACAAAATAGGAGTTGAAGCTATATGTTTAGCATTGATTAGCAGTTGACCATTAAAAGATATTTATCTTAACAAGGTATGTTTCAAATTTTAACAAGATATATTGAGCACATCGAAGTCGACACGTTTTTTAATTTACCCGAAAATTGCTAATTTTGTGATTTTTCGTGCATATTTGATTTTTTTATGGACAAGGCCACATAACTCCAGAACAATATCTGACTTTAATAAGGTAACAGTACAGAGGAGCCTAAGGAAATTTCAGTCTAGTGACTCTTTTCAGCAACTTCAAACTTTCTGTGACAGATACAAAGAACAATTTTGTAACCATTTTTCACCATTTTAGTAACAATGATTTAAGTTTTTTTTAGAATAATTATGAATATTTACACTGGAAACAATAAGAAAAATGTTTTCATGTACTTATTAATAAAGTTTCATTTTTTTAAGTAGAAAGGCTATATTTTATATTAACCATGAACCAAGAGTTTTACAAATCGTTGACAGAGGTATGTCGGCAACACAGTAAACTGTTTAAATTTAATCAAGAGTTTTACAAATGAATGAGAAAAGTATGTCTGCATTACATTTTACAAAGAGTTTTACAAATCAGTGACGGAAGTATATCGGCATCACAGTAAACTATTTACATTTAACCAATAGTTTTACAGATTCTCTGAACTGTAAATCAAAGTATCCATATATAAACGGATTTGCGATGTGATTTACAATGTAAAATCTATTTGTACAAAGTACTATATTCAACTGAACATCAGACAATTTAAAATAAAACAATCTATCGGTAGATGCTACTACAAGCATAATTGTCGTTGGCAGATAGGACATAATATAACAAACAACCAAGGCACAAAGTAAAAAATTGAAATTTGTTTTACTGTTCTTGGCACGTACCATTTGGTTTGATTTTTCTACATTCTCTTCATCCCTTCTAGCTTCTTTTGTTTTTTCACTGTTGTCACGTGATATTTTGGGTTCCTCCTCAATAATTGTTTCCTCGGCTTTTGATTCTATTGAAACATGCCTACGTCTGTCGTGGTCTTGGTATTGTTTACCTTTGTTCGGCAGTCGCTTGTGTATTTCCATCCCAATTGGAATGTATAAAGTTACTGTTCCAACAATATTTAAAACAATAATTACAAAAAGAACTGTCGTGTAAGCGAAGTTGTTAATTTTAGAATCGTCGTTAGAGGTTATTGCGCATGTCAGACCCGTTACATTTAATCCATTGTATGTCCACTTTATTTCTTTCAATCCGGATGCAACTAATGTAGGTGATGTATAACCGAAAACCAGAATAAATATAAATATAATTACAAACCTTCTCCAAAAACGTGTCATTTGTCTCCCTAAAGGTCTGCACACTTTTAAATATCTTTGGATCCCAATAGCCAACAATAAATGTGCTGATATTCCGGACATTAAAAATGTAACAAATACAATCGAAACGCAAAGAATGGCTGATGGATATTTCACAAAGTATAAGCAATCCAAGAGATTGTATACTGCACCTACAGAGGAAGCTGCTAAATCGCATGCAGCCAGGACCGGAATAAAATATCTACTTTCACGAATATTTTTCATTTTTAATTTGTAGACCAGCAAAACGGTTGTGTTACCCGTAATGCCTACTACCAGACAGACAGCATTAAAAACAATGTTCGGTATTAATACATTAGAATAAGTATTGTTCCATTCTGAGGATACAGACAAATTATCCATTTTGTATGTTCAACGCTGAATCACTAAACTAGATATAGACTCCGTAACGCCTCAACTGGCATATATAATTCAAGGTTTTCATCACTGTGAACATGGTAAACAATACTTTAAAATATACATGTATTATAACCAATAAGCTAAAGGTGCATTCTAAAAATTTGTACCAGGAAGAGTGCATTATAAAATTTCGCAAACAGACTTTTATAACATTTTATAACCTTAATTTCATAAAAGGTTAATAAAATGTTGAAAGTAGAAATTGATATCGACAAACTAAAATACCCTTGCACAAAAAACTACAATAAACAATATCTTCGTGCCTTACGTTGTCCAATGACAGCAGTAGAAATTTAAATTCGGTAAAAATTCCTTAATGCACATGATTTGCATTACAACGAATTGCATCTTCAAGGATGTTATACACCAAATATACTAGTCAACAAAAGAAACGATGCAGGATAATGTACTTTTCATATATTCATAATTTCAAATACCTGTATTAAGCAGAAAAATAAGACCCACACGTCTGATTTTCATAGTATATTGTTTTCTCGTCAAAAGCATGAATTTTGAGCAAAAAGTTTGAAATGTCTGTGTGACAAAAGATTTGAGTTTTTTCTACTGATTTTCATTTTAAAAAATGTGTGTCGATTTTCTTATCGATTTTCCGCAAATTTAATTTAACCATCTTTTTGGAAATTTACATTTCCACCATTCATTTTTTTTCTTCAAATTTCAAAATGAGACAGCATTACATTAAGAAATGAAGTGGCAAACCACTGTTGCCCTCATACTTAAGATTTTTTAAGGAATTACCAAGATACTTGGTTCCGAACTCTTGTATCGTTACTTTTGTTGACTAGAATATGTAAACCTGTTTTGATTCTTTTGATGTTCATGGCGACTGAAATTTTAACTCTGGGAATTTAGTACAAAAATAAAAGTTGGATTCTACTTTACTGTACCTTAAATGAGATTACCTTGTATTTAAATCAACTGATACAAAAAAATCACTGTACAAGAATGAAATACTTCCATGCTTCACTTGATTCTACATTTTCATTAAATCAAAATTTCTCAACACACATGATTTGTTAAGCACAACAGATTTCATGTGTAAAATCTGTACAACCGAAAATTTGAATGCATTGATAACTTTTTTTCTCGATCAAAATCGCTTTAAATATAGATGAATTAAATCCATTTCATTTTGAGGTATTGTGGAAGCAGTAGGGAGTTTCCGTACGTAAGATGTATGGTCGTAAGTTATTAAGGTATGGTTTGTTTATTCTTGAGAATTTCTCTTTTGCATACATATTTATTTACTTTTTCGACCCGAATGTTTTTCCAAATTCTTTTACAGCCCAATAATCGGTCAATGGATGAATTATTATTTAACGTCCAGTGGCAATTATCTAATGCATATCAGGATGAGAACATATTGATATGATATAACTATGTACTAGACCGATGCGCTCAGCCGGGTTTTTAACGTGCTAGCTCGCGAGGTAACGGTCTGCAGGAAGACATATCACCCCATCCGGACACATTTTACTCCGAGCCGACCAGTCCTTTGCTTTTTAATCCTAGATGCCACGTCATTGCCAAGAAGCAGCAAATACCAATTTCAATATCTTTGGTTTGACCCGGCCGGAGATCGAACCCACAAACATCCGCACTCGAGGCGAGCACGCTACCAATGAGGCGGTTTTTGATCGGCCAATTGTATTATTCATACAATTTACAATTTTTTTCTTCCAAGTTATCATGTGACAAATTATCCTTTATGTGTTAGTTTAATTTTTTTGTGTTGTCGAATTTCACAGTGAAAATGTAATTAATTTACGCAGTGTGTAAAAAACAACCGTGGAGCTTAAGCTATGGACGGGAACATATACTGGAAGGGACGGGACCATAGCAAAGCTCTGCCCACATGTACTTTCCCCTTTGATTCAAGTTGAATTTCTTGGGTTTTTTTTGTATGGTACAACATCATATCTCAAATAATAGACCATGCCTTTCGTTCACCACAATTTTTAAGTAGATTAATAAATGAAAACATCAACAGAAAAAATGCAATTTATATTACAACTATATTTGTTTTTGTTTATTTTACCAAAGAAGTGATTTAATGATCAAATGAATTAAAATTACATACTAACAAACTAATGAAAGATGTATATAGCAGTAGTTACATATAAGGGGGTGTCATTGTGAACAAAATAACGTCATAATAGAAAAAAAATACAATGAAATAAGATTGAATATTATTTTCCTTGAAATGTGAAATAATATACAATTATGGCTCTTTACTAGGTGTAATATCATGCTTAATGGACCACCTAACAGCAATATTGCCCAAGGCCAAAGATCGCGGGCAATCTTGCTTTAAGTAGTCCATAAAACACGATATTGCACGACAGTGAAGTGCTATAATTGTTTTATTACATTTCACTAAAAGAGCAGGAATTGGAAATCATCGTTTCCAAACATAGTTCACCGTGCAATATCACAAAATATTGACTAGTTTACAACACACTGTTTCTATATAAAGCTAAAAATACGACATGTAATAATATACATTTACTCAAAATAATTCAAAATAATTTGTCATACAATGGACATGTACATGTATGAACTGTTCGGGTTCATTTTTTACAGTGGTGATAAAAATAACTTTAGTCCAATTGTTTCACCATAGGGATTGTTATGTGTATACATGTCTTTGGACATGTAAACATATTTTATAAAAAGAATTTATTTTTAAAGGTAGAATATTTTTCAGTAGAAATATATAGAACAGCTTGCAACTAACTGAAAGTTAACAGTTTTCATTCAAACATAAAACTATTATCAAATATAAAAAGAAATATTTTTTGGAACTCTTAACTAAGCTTGCTCTGCTGTATTTCAACTTGCTCACAAAATTTGTCATGAAAATATATTAAATACTTATAAAGGCTAAATGTTGTAAAACAAGTCAATATGATATAAAAGAAAAATGCCAAAAATCATCTATCAAAAGATAGCTATACATGTTGGTGGTACTCAAAAGCAGTTGTTTATTTTGATGGAATGTCAATATCCGTGTGATCAAAAGCAGCATTCTCTTTTTCAGGAATTATACCCTCAAAAGTCTTGAAAAGTTCGTTAATTTTGTTTCTCTTATAGCAACTGAGAACCTTATTTCTGAGAGATGCCGGATTGGTATCAGTAGAGAAGCGTCGTTGAAAACGCAATACCTGACCCTTTGTAAGATATTTACTATGATCGTTCGACATCATATTTATATGGATACTCTGTTCAAGCATAGAAGAATCTTCCGGTAAGTGATTAAGAAAGTCCCGTGACATCTTGTTCTTCTCAGTAGGTTTACCTTCGGGATAGCTTCCTAAGCTATCACAAAGTCTGTCAAGCAGTAGATCAAGATTTTCAATATTAGACTGATGGTAGCATTTGTCAGTTGGCTTTAATTTGTTCTTGACGACTTGTATAAAGTATAATAATTTTATGCCTTCAAAGTTTCCAGCGTGTATTATTAACATTTCACTTGCCATTTTCAGCTTTCCAATATTATTGTGGTAAATCTTATCAGGTCTAGATCTTTTTTCAGTTTTACGATCCACTTTCTGCATTTTTAGGTTATCCTGGTCATCTGAAGTCAATATTTCAGACAATACTATATGGTCATGACAAACCTTTCTTAATTCACAGAACAAGTTGATGAAAGTGTTAGTCATGAAATTATGATACCATCCTGATTCCAAATATCGAATATAGTAGACGGGAGTGTCGGTGGTGTCTTTTTTATGTTCAAAAATTGTGAATGCAAAAACCCCTTCTGTACAATCTGGATATGTTGCTAGTCTTATTGCTGCTTCTTCAAA
The DNA here is from genome assembly GCA_028015205.1 of Mytilisepta virgata. NCBI lineage: Eukaryota > Metazoa > Mollusca > Bivalvia > Mytilida > Mytilidae > Mytilisepta > Mytilisepta virgata. Next base: position 43,308,650 of record CM051516.1, read on the forward strand.
AGTTTGTAAGTATTTATTCTTTAGATCAAGAAACGTTGATTTCATCAAGGTGGAAATAATTTCATCTTCTGTAAATATGGCATTTTTACAAATATGCAAATTAGCCGTTAATTTCTTTTTCCAGTCAGTATCACATGTAAAGTTGTCCTTTTCAGGTTCTTTTGTATGATATTTTCGCTTTTCCTTTGTCTGATATTTTCGCTCTATGGATTCCGTTTCATCGTGAAATTTGAGAGTGATATTGCCTGTGTTGTTGCTCGTCAAACTACTTGATGGGGTGGATATTGGCAAACATTTATCAACAGCAGTCATTTCCTCTTCGTGTAGCAATTCTTGTCTAATTTTTTCAGAAGCATCCATATCTTTATTTTGGAGTTCAGACATTTACTTGTAGTAGTCTTCTTCTTAATGTGAAAATCAGCATCAAACAATAGAATTGGAGCTTAATTCTCTGAAAAAAAATACAAGAATTTAATATATTCCTTTCAAAACTGTTCTTAAACTTCAAGTAGAGGTTCTCAGGAGCCTGTATCGCTCACCTGGAAATCCTTTGCAGAATAAAGTACATGCATTTTACTATATCCATCCTGACTGGTAGTCTGGAACAATGCTGTCCAATTTTCTCAAATTGTTTGCTGGTTTAAAAAAAGAACATCTTTCAGTGAATTTTCCCATAAGGTCCTATGTTACAATATGTTTTGTTGTGGCGGCCATCTTGGATGGCGGGCGAGGTCATCTGATATATTCTGAAAGAGGACTATGCTGCCAACTGACCAAGTGGTTTCAGACAAAAAGATCTTTAAGTAAATTTTCCAAAGGGTCTTATGTTAAACTATGATCAGCTCTGGCGGGCATGTTGGATGCGGACAGGGTCATCGGATATAATTCTGAGAGATGACCACCTAAGGACCATTGCTACCAAGTTTTATTCCAATTGGCCAAGTGGTTTCAGACAAGATCTTTAAGTAAATTTCCCATAGGGTCCTATTTTGAACTATGTTCGGCATCTGGTGGTCATCTTAGATGATGGGCGGGGTCATCGGATATAATTCTGAAAGAGTTCCATCCAATTGGCACAGTGGTTTGAGAGGAGAAGATCTTTAAAGGAAAGTTTACGAGACGGGCGCCAAGTGAGGCGATAGCTCACATGGCCTTTGGGCCAGATGAGCTAAAAACAATATCAGGAATGTTTTATGCAAAAATTTATGCAGAGAATGATTTATCAGTAACTGGCTGGGATATCCCAAAAAAAAATCTATAACAGAAAAATAGTTGTTTACGTTTTCTGCTTGTTGGTTATTGAGTGCTACCAGCCGACCTTTAGTAAATAATCATTGTGGTGAGGCGTACTTGACTTACCTGACATGCTTGACAATTATTATAGATTATCCCGCAAAAGATATTTGGATCTCTCCGACTTTCACGCTCTATAAAACATGAAATGGCCAAATAATACCAATACGCCAGTTAATAGAAAAGAAAAGAAATACTTGGTAAATGTCAATGAGACAATAACCCTGAAACGAAACTATGGTACAAAAATTTGTTAAAGTACAGTCTTCAACATAGGGCATATTCCCACACAAGCTATTAATAAGTTGTGGAAGACGTCCAGCTGAAACAGTAAAAATGTCTGAAACTAGAGGCTCTCAGAAGAATGTACCGCTCACCATCTAGGGACCTTTGCTGCCAAATGGTTCTTATTGTATTTTAACAAGAAGATTTTTAAATGAATGTTCCCATAGTGTCCTTTGTTAAACTATTTTTAACTTTAAGGGGGGGGGGGGGGGTCATCTTGGATGGAGGCAAGGTCATTGGATATATTTTTGATATAGGACAATCAAGGACCATTGCACCCAACTTGCATGGGTTCCAATTGGTTCACTGGTTTCAGATAAGATTTTTAAATGACCACTGCTGTCAAATTGTTTTCAATTGGCTCAACCGTGTAGAACAAAAAACTTTTAAGTGAATTTTACCATTGTGTCATATTTTTAACTATGTGGCCATCTTGGATGGAAGGAGAAGTCACCAGATATATTTTTGATATAGGAAAATCTAAGGACCATTGTTGTCAATGTTGGTTCAGTTTAACTAAGAGAGCTTTAAGTGAATTTCTTCATAGGTTAAACTATGTTCGGCTTTGGTGGCCATTTTTGGATGGCAGGTATGATCATCGGATATATTTCTGAAAGAGGACAATCAAGGACCATTGCACCCAACTTGCATGGGTTCCAATTGGTTCACTGGTTTCAGATAAGATTTTTAAATGAATTTTCCGATAGGGTCCTTTGTTTAACTTTGTTTGATTGTGGGGGTCATCTTGGATGGCGGACGAGGACATCGGGTACATTTTTTATATATTATAGCATCTAAGAACTATTTGCTGGCAAATTGGTTCCAATTGCAATTGGCCCAATAGTTTATGGCAAGATTCTCCAAAAATACATAAAACAATACTAAGACAACGGAACAGACCCCTAAACATGTGAGAAGGTTAAACTAGATTAATGAGTACTCAACCATCTCCTCTACACCTATGAAAATGGTGGACTTACAAACAAAAACACATATATAGGAAAAAAAATCAGTAAACTAACTCAATCATATGGCACTTCAAATACATGTAACAGACAAACAATTGGAGAACAAGATTTCAGGTACCAAAAATCGAACAGCGTTCCGAAGTCCCCCGCCGCTAGAGCATCAGAAACCCTTGGACAAGTGAAACATAACAAAATTTTCTCAAAGAGAGAGAATAGAAGGACAAACAATTTGTGGTTATTGCTAAAGTTTTTTACAAGTTAATGAGTGGTATGAAGACATTTATACAATATGGGTATAGTGTTGAAATCTTATTTTACCATGTGTATTGAGAATTTATACAAATGTACATTTACTCCTTTTCAATAAACAGAAATGCTTTGATCAAAAGTATTCCGCCTAACAAACTCTTAAAGACAGTATTTTTCAATTTTATAAGTATCGATAGGAGTTTATGTATAAAACCTCCCTTTAGGTCCAAGTGTATAAATATTATTCCAATGCAAGGAGAATATAAATTTTCTAGAACACTTAGATGAACAATTTTCAAAGTTATTAAGGGGCATAACTCCTACAAAAATATTTCGACATGACTCATCTTTTAACTCCCTTGAGGTATCATTGAGTTAAAGCTACTGTATAAATATTATCCAAATCAGTCAAGAAATAAATTTGCTAGAGCGCTTACATGAAAATTTTGTCAATTTTCTAAGTTATTAAGGGGCATAACTCCTACAAAAATATTTCGACATGACTCATCTTCGAACTCCCTTGAGGTATCATTGAGTTAAAGCTACTGTATAAATATTATCCAAATCGGTGAAGAAATAAATTTGGTAGAGCGCTTACATGAAAATTTTGTCAATTTTCTAAGTTATTAAGGGGCATAACTCCTACAAAAATATTTCGACATGACTCATCTTCGAACTCCCTTAAAGTATCATTGAGTTAAAGCTACTGTATAAATATTATCCAAATCGGTCAAGAAATAAATTTGCTAGAGCGCTTACAAGGTGGACGGACGGACGGAAGCACGGACGGACGGACGGCGCCACGGACGGACAGACGGACGGACGCCCGGCATTACCATATCCCCCGCATCGCGTTGCGACGGGGGACAATTAAAGAGACAAACTAGAGGGTCACAGGAGGCTATATAGCCCACCTGGAATTCATTTGCAGACTAAAAGCAGAACAAATTGTTTGATTTAGTCCACCTTGGCTGGCAGTCTGGAACATTGCTGCAAAGTTCTAATTTTTGCCAAATTGCACTCTGATTTCCGATAAGAAGATGTTCAGGTGAACATTTTCCTCATGGTCCTATTTTAAACTATATTTGGGTTTGGATGGCGGGCATGGTCGTCAGATATAATTCTGAAAGAGAACAATCTAAGGACCATAGCTGCCAGGTTTGGTTCCAATTGGCTTAGACGCTAATGCCTCCTTCTGTAGCTTTCCAAAAAGAGTAGGCTGATTGCCGCTACAGAAGACTAAATTATCCGACTATATCCAACCATCCAACCCTTTACAGTGGCAGTCAAAATGTGTTCCCCTTTGTGTCCCAACCCATTCTTATTTGAATTGTTTGATAAATTGTTGAACTGGTTCTCGTCCTGAAAAAGCATGAGTATTTGCCACTGGACGTTAAACAAACAGTCAATCAATCAATATAGTCCACACAAGTTAAACATTATTTTAACCCAAATCCGGTGTGGGGCCTCCTTTCTTAATTATGATCTTATAGAGTCAACATAATAACTAGTCCAGAATACGAATATGGAGCCATGTGTGAAGATGCTTCGCATTTCTTTTTTGTTTGTCCAAGATACAATAATATAAAAAGATATGCTTGGGAATTTGTCCCGGGATCCCGTTATAATCGATCTTAATTTGCCTATTAAAGGTAGTCATGAACTTACATATGATGTAAATACAAATATTTTCAGACAAGTATTTAAATGCATAGAAGAGTCCAAATGCTTCTTCATTACCTAATTAAGCATAATACCTGAAGCTTTGACATGCCATCGTTTACATGTACCCTTCTTACTTTAGATTACCATTTTTTTCCTTTGAATTTTTTTTTTATATATATATATATATATATATATATATACAATTTGAATTATTATATAATCTAAATTAGCTGAGCACGCACTTAGTATATATATATATAGCACTTAGTATATATATATATATATATATATATATATATATATATATATATATATATATATATATATATATATATATACTAAGTGCGTGCTCAGCTAATTTAGATTATATAATAATTCAAATTGTAACTGGGAGTTCTAAGACTCTCATAAGTTTGATTATACCGTCTGTCTGATCCCTTTTGTTGGTTTTCAACAAATACAATCAGTATAAACTAAAGCTAAAGGATACTTTCTGCAAAATTTTATTCCAATTGTTCCAATTGGCTCAGTGGTTTCAGACAAGAAGATTCTTAAGTGAATGTTCCAACATGGTCCCTTGGATGGCGGTGTGGGTCATCGGATACAATTCTAAGAGAATCGTCTAAGGATCATTGCTCCCAAGTTTGGTTCCAATTAGCTTATTGGTTTCATATAAGAAAATCTTTACGTAAATTTCGCAAGGGGTCCTATGTTAAAACTATTTTCGCCTGTGGCGACCCTATTGGATATATTCCGGATCATCGAATACAATTCTGATAAAGCACCATCTAAGGACCATTCTGCTAAATTGGGTTCCCATTGGCCAACTGGTTTCAGACAATATGACTCAGTTTAAAGTTAATTTTCCCATGCAACCCTATGTTTAACAGTGTTCGGCTGTGGCGGTCATCGGATACACTTCTGAAAGAGAATTACCTAAGAACCAATATTTCCAAGTTTTTTTTCCATATTGGCTTTGTACTTTCAGACAAGAAGATCTTTAAGTGAATTTTCCTATAAGTTCCTATGTTAAACTATGTTCGGCTCTGGCGGTCATCTTAAATGGAGGCCGGGGTCATTGGATACATTTCTAAAAGAGGACTATCTAATGACCATTGCTGCCAAGTTTTTTTTCAACTGGCCTATTGGTTTCAGATGAGATCTTTAAACGAAAGTTTACGACGACGGGCAATAGCTGACATGGTCCTTTGACTAGGTTAGCTTATAAACAACAATAGAGCAAACTATCGCAACTACCGTAAAAGGGTCATTACAGATTATACGTGAAATTGTAGATCGTAATAGAATAAATAGAAACTAAGTAAAAAAGTTTTCCTATAACACAATGAGTAAAATGAGTTTGTTTGTTTAGTTGGGGGTTTTACGCCGTTTTCAGGACATTTTGCTATTTAGCGGCGGCCAGTTTTTATTGGTGGAGGAAGCCGGAGTACCCGGAGATAACCACCGACCTTCGGTAGGAAAATTGGAGAGTAAAATGAGCAAGAACCAGGTATGTCTGCGCACAAATAGTAGATCAAAAGAAATATTTGACACACAATTTTAAAAAAACTGCTACCTATTTGGATTAGAGATTTCTGGGTATTATTTCTATTCTTCCAACAAACTCTGTTATTAGAATTTCATATTCCGCACAGAATGACATATGAACTATAGGTCTTCGTTAATATTCCAGAAAACATTATAGTAAAAAAAATAATTCTTCACTTTTCACAAGGAAAAATATATCTGTTTCTTTAGCAAATCTTTTAAATTCAAACACACTAGTATCTTAAAATCATTTGTATAAAAAATCATTTGGATCAGGCATGCATTACAGCTTATTTCAATATTTAAAACTTGTGGTCAAAACTAAAAGGTTTTATTTGTCGTATGGATTGCAAGGCACTATAATTTTATAAGTGTTAGGTTGATTAAGTTATTAAAATCGTGTGGGTTTTTTCTCACAAAAATATGATATTAATTACCCCTGTACTTTCGAAGAAAGTTAAGGTATATTGTTACTGTTCGTCTGTCTGTCAATTTTCTCGTTCATTTTTAACTTTGTGTGAATTTTATTTCTATACAGTAACACATATACTGTATGTTGATGAGAAATAATGTTCCAGAATTTTGATTTTCAAAAAGTGGTGCCCACAAGGGTCTAATTTGAAAATTGTGGATTAAAGCTTGTGACATAAACCCCTCTTTCATTTTCACTTCTGACATTTTTATACAATGTTGTCATACAATATATAGATTGGCATTAAAATTTTGATTTTCAAACATTTGGGACCACGCGTTTGAGTTTTTTTTATTGAGCTTGTAACCTAAACTCCTCTTTCTTTTCTATCCATGTTTTTCGAATTTCAAATTATCTGTCAACATGTTTGATACGGTAACGGTAAGGTGTTCAGACAATGTGTACTGTCAACGTGCAAGTTAAAAATAAAAAATACCATTGTGACTCTATGATCATAGTTACCTTTCAATCAAAATTAACAGACAATTATCACTTATTCACTCAATGGACTCACTGTACAATTACATTATGTAAAGTCCTTACGATGACAAATAAGACGGTTACACGATGATTCGCCCAAACTCAATTTTGCGCCATGCTATTACATCTGATTTTTTCTTTTATTACGCCTGAGCGCCTAAGCGGGGTTTCGATTCGCCGCAATGCACTATCAATACCCCTAGCTGTGTTTCGGTACGCCCTACTGTTTGGTGCTATTAATCCATGTTTCCTGCAATTATTATTTCAGTAAAGCAAGGACGTATAACTAATATACGTCCTTGAGTAAAGTAAATTACACGTACAACATTGTACAAGGATGTACAATATCCACATGTTAAAATATACTGTTTTCCGTAATTAAAATTTCAATCCACTATTTAAATTTTAGTCTGAGTTACTCAACTTCAAACGATTACACAAAATTTAAAGTATGTGGTAAACATATTTTATTTATTTTTATTTTTACTATTCATTAAAATTATTTAAAACTGTTTTTCTTTAGAAAGCAAACAATTTACTATGTGCAATGATGCTTTATTTTACGGAAGTTATTATGCCTAAAACTAAATTTGTGTTTACAAACGTACAAGTGCAAACGTGTATGCGTCTTCAAAAATAACACTTCTTATGCAAATTTAAAACAAAAATTTTATATGAAATGATACATTTCATTGTCATGTCGATATTTTACGCAGTTGATTTTGCTCTAGTACCACATTTTTATTTCCATGTTAGTTAGTAAACGTGTCTTTTACTACTTCATAACATTTTTCATACATTAATTGAATTTCATTCTTTCTTTGGGATTTTACTAAAGGTAGCCGCATTTGTACAATTAATTCATATAGCATCTCTATATTTACATACATGTGTAGAAGTTTTAATGTGCTTTACTATGGATCATTTTTGTCTCATTCAACTTGGTTGATGTATTTTGGTATTAATATGGTACTGCTTAATATTTTACCATTTTTATGTCCGTTTTTTTATTGCATTTATTATAATTTTTTGTCGCTTTTTCTGGTGAGATATTTCCGTTTAGTGTAGCATTTTTTTTTCAATTTTTATTGCCGCGCGTTTAGGCACAATGAAAATGTATTGGGTCGTATATAGAGGTTTCCCTAGACCAATTTAGCATGGTGCTGCACCATGCCTCCATCTTCAAGCACCATGCTGCCCTCATTATGAATTTTACAATGTGCCCCCAGGTAGCCAAACCTAACTTTCAATTTTTAGTTTAATCTTATCTTTTTGAAACTGATTTGCATTTAATCATATACCCCTGTTGTGTTGGCACACTTTTATGACACTTAAACCATCACACTAGGGTGAAGGCTGTTTATTAAAGGGTTTTGATAAATATACTGAAACCGCCGAAAGCTATCTCGTCACGGACAATTTCTCAGACATTTTCATTTTATCTTTCCTATGCAAGTACAAACACAATACAAGTTTATATTTCCAAGAATCATTAGACATTTTTAAGTCTTTATACATTTATGCAACGTGTGACATCGTTCTATATTGAATAACAAATTTTATATGTCAATTAAATATTAGCTTTTGTAACCTCGTTTATTTTTATGCTTATTTAATTTTTGGATTCTGTCTCCATCATCAGTGTGAAATGAGAAATAATTTGTATTTGATTTGTTTACAATATGATAAGACCTGTAAATTCAAGACTTATAAATTTCACCGATTAAACACAATTAAAAAGGTTACAATTATATACTATCAAGGACGTATATTAGTTATACGTCCTTGATACTATTGAAACAGGGATCATATTATTAAATACTTCATATACAGTTCCTGATTGAAATCATATCTACAGATTGATCAACTTGTTCATCAGATTTTAACATTTTTCAGTTGATTTGTTTTATTATTTTTGCAAAAATGATAGTTTGGGAATATTGCCCTTCATTCCGCCCGATACACTTATCTGTTCTTATATCAGGAGTCTGTTCTACTTCTAGAATTTAAGTAAATAGCTGTAGATGCACAATAACCTTCCAAAAATGGCAAAATGTCAAATTCCTATATAAGCTTTTATCTGAACTTCTTAGGACTTGAAGTTTGTTATGCAGTTATTGTATACATCTTGTAGATGTGCAGTAAGCTTATATGTAAGAAATGTAATTCGATGTTTTCTCAATGGCATGGGCAGTAAGAACTATGAATACACAAAAGTTTTATTAACATACTGAAATTAGTATTTCTATAGTCTCTAAAAATACACTGGGAGTAAAAGTTTTGTATCATGATTTAAGAGCACGTTAGAGGCAAGCATTCTGGGAACAATGCTGTTGTTTCTAGTTCAACTTCTGTTTCCATTTGAAGTCTCTTAGTTATTGTCAACTTTGTGTATTGATTGGGTTGACTTTTAATCCGTCTTGTACTGGTTTTACTTGTGACGAAGCACACATTTGTTATTTCGCCTGTTATGTGCTGTATGTATTTGAAGTAGTTTGTTTTCTCCTAAACCATGCTAATTATTGTCTACATATTAAAAAATCTCACATTAATGTTCAAGTTTCCCCTTATTGGGTACTTTTAGGACCATTTATTGCCTTTCTTGTTTGATTTGCTGTTTTAGGCCAGAAAATCATCCCTTGGTGCATCATTTTTTAGAATCATATATTGAAAATAAATGATTAACTCCCAAATTAATACATATTTGTATTTTTGTCGTTCATTCGTATACATGGTATAAAAGTGGATCATAACTTTCATTCTAAACTGCCTGCTTATAGGAAACAATTCACATTAATTTTATTATCTTATAGTTGCTATTACGTTTTCACCGTTCATAATATTGTTTCCCTTGTTTGGATGTATACTAGTACAGAATATTCTACAGATAAAAACTGTATCTCTGTTATGCAAAGATATACAAGTGAATTTCTGTTAACTATTTCATTGTAAACTAAAGATCAAGAGGTTGTCTGAGTGACAGCAAGCTTGATTTTTCTTCATGACTGTCTTGAGCTGCTCGTCAAATCACGCACCTGCCACTGAACTTTACCTAACTTATTAACGATTTTCCAACAGAAAAATATGTAATTTTCAACTCATGCATCACTCTGTGATGGTCTCATTGTATCTTCATTTTTTAAAAATCTTCGGTAGAATAAAAAATTGTCAAATGAAATAGAAAGGATGAATATTTATTTTATGATAGGATGTATTATCCACGGCATTATTCGAGAACAATGTGATATCACTCAGTAATATAGTTTGGTTTGTTTCTGAAGGTTTTATGCATCTTTCAGTGCAATTGGCAATATGATGCAGTTTTTCTTATTTATATTAATGAAGGAATCCAGAAAACCTGGAAAGGAAAGCAGGTATGTCCACATGTCTTATTAGCGCAAATAATCCCAAACCGTTCACTGGATTTGACTGAAATTTATGTTGGGCATCAAGATAATTATCAGCGGATGCTTGCAAAGGGAGATAATCCAACTTGAGGGGTTTACATGTTTGAAGCTGGCTTGTAAGCACAACTCCTCCTAAACTGTTCTATTGATTTTGATGAAACTTTATATGAAGGTTGGGCATCATCTGTAGATGTGCAAGAAGCAAGATAATTATCACCGGATGCTTGCAAATGGAGAAAATCCAAATTAAGGGTTTTACATGTTTAAAGCTTGTAAGCACAATTCCTCCTAAACCTTCAATGCAATTGATGAAACTTTATATGAAGGTTGGTCATCATATGTAGATGTGCATCAAGCAACATAGGATGCTTGCAAAGGGAGATAATCCAACTTGAGGGTTTTACTTGTTTAAAGCTGGTAAGTGTAACTCCTAAACTGTTCAATTGATTTTGATGAAACCTTATATAAAGGATGGGCATCATATTTGAATGTGCATGAAGCAAGACAATTATCGCCAGATGCTTGCAAAGGGAGATAATCCAATGTAAGGGTTTTAAATGTTTAAAGCTTGTAAGCGCAACTCCTAGTATTGCAAGCAGGGGTATCAGTCAGTGACGTCACTCACAATTCTAGATACGGACTGGATAATAACTCATAACCTTAGTGCTGGCAAGCTGGTGGTCATTATTTGCTATGAGACCCCTCAAAGCAATATGAAAAATATGCTTGTTTGATTGGTCATTGAATGATTTTATATCAATCTGTGTGCATTTTGATTGGTCACCTCTGATGTGATGCTATTTTTTTAGTCCTTAATCTAAATAAGCAACATTACCACGCCAGAATTTTTTGCTCAATAATGATAATTCTATAATCTATGGGAATGGCTTAAAGCATGCTATGAAAAAAATATCAATTTTAAGCATTTATTTATGTTAACAAACAGCATTTTGCACTAAAATTTTACTTCTAACAAACAGCTTTGGTGAAAATTAACAATATTTGTGGTAACTGTTTAAAAATGTAATCATTTTGTAAAATACTACATACTCAAAATTCAAACTTGTTTTAACAGTAACAGAAAACCATAATAAATAACAACACTACTAAACTTTGATTACAATGCAACATTCCTCATAAAAATCAAATTATAATATAACTTTGAAAGTTCATTCGAACTAATATTTGATTACTACCATAACTAGGTGGGAAATTCTTTTTTTATAATAAATAAGCATATATTACTGGGGTCTAGTCCATTATCAATGGAGAGATAAGGTTGTAAAAGGGTTATGTGCTTTATAACCCTTTATTATATTTGTGTGGGTAAAAATCTGAGCAAGATAATTTTAGGAAATTCTATGAACTTGAGCAAGTAGAAAAAAATCCAAAATTTCTATGCTCAATGTTTTACCCATTATTGAAATTGTCTGTCTAGCGACATTTTGCTAAATATTTTACACTTGATGCTTGCCATCTCAAATTTGATGGACCATCAAAATTAATTTGAGATCACAAGATCATTCTGTTATCATCAGTAATAATTGTACATATGTACAAAGCATTACTTTTGGACCCACAGATTACTTCAAATTTCAGAAAAAAGAGTTTCTGATAAAAATACATATTGTAGCAAATTGTACAACACTGTAATATAAGATTGTTAAAAGTTTTATTCAAGAAAATATTCCTGAATAAAAAAAATACTGTAAATTCAGAATTTATTGCGTGCATTTATTATTGCGATTTTGTCATTTTAGACCAAAATGCAATTTTAATTTTTGAGATATTTAGAAAAATCCAGGTTCATCCATATTAAATATTCCAAAATGCAAGCTTAAATTATAGCGATTACAACCCTTTCGCATTTTTCGCAATAATAAAAACATCGCAATAATTTCTGAATTTACAGTAGTGAAAGGTGAAAAGATTTGCAGGTATGGTCACGTAAAGTTGAGAACGTGATCTGCTATTTACAGTTAGCAAATTTTAATAATTAAGTGCTTTCACAATTTAGTTTAAACAGTATAGCTGTTTTGTAGCATACATGTGTGCAGTCATAAAAAACAATGGAACAAATATAGACCATGTTTTTTGGGCAAAAGTGTAATTTATATTTATGGCAGGGCATAAAAACATCAAAGGACAAAAAGCAATTTATGCTGCAAATGTACTTTGGTCCTGTTCAACTAAAATGTTAAGTCAGTATCCATGGGTTAATTTTTGATAAAAAATAAGTAAAATTATTCTTTTCAAAATACATTTCAGTATACATGTATATATAATAGCAAAATAAAATTCGAACAGGAATTGATGTAGACTTACTACAAGTCCCTCTCTAATTAATTAATTAGTATTTTAATATAACAATCATCTCTAAGCAGCAGTCAGTATAGAATTGTTATCATTATAGACAGCATATGATATAGATTGTTATATTAAAATACTAATTAATTAATTAGAGAGGGACTTGTAGCAAGTCTAGAATTGATGTTGTGAACACTTTATTGCAGGCAGTTAAATATCCAATAAAAAAAAATTATCACATGGATAAAAAAAGATTTTCATTAAAAAAAAAATGGACATTTTTGTACACATGGTGAAATTTTTTAAACCTAAACTCAAATATTGCTTACAAATAAATAAAACTTTTCATAACTTTTCAATTATACATTTAATAGCTGAACAAAAATGTATATGAAAGAAATATTGGAAATCATGAAATGTTAAAAATAAATATAAATTACCAGTAATTTTAACAAATCTAACAATATTTGAAAGATATCACTTTTACCATTCTGATTTTAAAATCATTTTTTACCTTTATTCAATAAATAAACATAGACAAATCTGTTTACTCAAACATATTTCATCTATCAGAACTTTTCAAATTACAAACAATTTATTCTATTATATCACAAAAATTAACTTCTATTTTCATAAAATCAATTGAATTGTTAAACTTTTGATAAAAAGAATCACAGATTAAATAACAAAGAAGGAAGTAAACAAAACAAATACACAAACAGATTATAATCAAGAAGAAATGTGTCATTTAAAAAAATTATTTCATAATATCAATATTCCGTATTCCGGTAATTCACAATGTTTTCTTACTTAAATTTCTCTGTAATGGATGTCTTGTGGTAGGAAAAAACAGATTAAACAAAGCTGATCGTAACACTGAAGCATCAATATTATACACATAAGCCTAATTCTCAATCATTTATCATATTTTTAATTCGATGTACAGCAGTTAATTTTTTATACAATTTTTACAATTTTTTTTTTAATCAGTATGCTCTAATATAGATGAAAAACTTTGCAAAAGACACAAAAAAGAGGACAATAAGATTATAACCAAACTAACAAGAATGCTGCTTTCCAAACACTAACAACGTCAGCTTAACCATAAATATAACTGTCTAACAAAGAAGACTACATAACAGCTGAATAGAAAAAATATGGACATTCTAGCTGAATTCATTGAAAAGAGATTTTTAAGATTTGGGGAATAGGGAAAACATGAAATCAGATCATTTGTAAAATAATCTCCATGAAAATTAAATTAATGATAAAAATGTTAACAATCAGAATATACACAACAATCAATCAAAGCTTTAAAATCCTAACACAGGATGCTCCTGGTACTCCTTAATACCTAAAGTGGATTTTTGGCAAAAAGAAAATACTGAAGATTTGAAGAAATCATATGGAGAATTGATGCTTTTGTATCAATTGAAATTTTATATGGACTCAATATGGATGAAATATGTACATATTATCAGGTTTTCTGCAAACGTATATCGTAAAATATCAGCCGCGAGACACAATGTGAAGCTTTTTCGGCGAGTGAGCGTAGCGAACGAGCTAAAAAGCTTCATATTGTGTCGAGCGGCTTATATTTTACAATATTTGTTTGGAGAAAACTTGATGATAAATTTATCGTATTGTTAACTAGAAATCTTAATGGAATTTCTTACTTTTCAATGGCCATCTGCCTATAACCGGATGTTTTTCTGATATATTCGGGTCAACGTTGGGTCAAACATTATGACGTCGCTGATATATTCGGGTCAGCTCATATTAGGGTCGGGTCAACTCTTTACGACGTCACAGTGCCGAAATACGGGAAATTCTGAAGGCCTCAGCAGGTCGATATAGCCATAGGGAAATACGATAAAGAAATTAATGGTCCAGTTTGACTGAGCCAAGATTAAAAAAAAAATACCTGTGTTTCAGCTCACATTCTATAAAACTTTTTGGGGAGTAGGTCAGCAAAAATTCTCTGAAAGTATTAAATGGTTTCTATAAGACAGTCATAAGATAGTTGGTTTGGATAGCAGAAACACAGATATTTTTTTCTTGGCCTAGGATAAAACACTGAAATGCTAAAACCTGTCACCTTTAAAATCCCACAATTGTTTTAACATCAGTTGTTAATTTTAAAAATCTCACCATGTACTATTCTGGATATGTCAAATGTAAATGATCTAATTTTTTAGTTTATTATTTATTTTGAGTTGTTCAAATCTGTAAACTTAAGTTTATGGCTGACAAAAGGTGATTATGAAACTGACTTTTTTATATGACCTCTGACATAATACATACAAATTCCTAAGATTTTATAAAATTTTAAAATGTTCACAAAAAGTTGTGCCAAGTGAAATGATGGTAAATATTTCTTAAATCCAAATAGACAAAAATCATCAACACTTGTAAGAAACCTGAAGCATCCTTTCTACAGTATGCTAAAATTTCCAATTAATATAATGTTTAAAGCTATTTAACTTCTGCCACACTCTGGACAGACCACATGTCCATCATTCATCAGGAACCCTTTGCCAACCATGGAAGTTTCACATTTAGAACATACAAAACAATCACTGTGCCAGTGACGATCTTCAAATGATATAAATTTAGTACCACCAAATCCTGAAAAATACAAGTAGGAATTACTTAGAACCATCCTGAATAAAAAATGTAAAATCAGATAAATTTTGCTAATTCGACAACTATCTGTGTTCAACATTTTCTTTTATACTGAATTTTCCATATAACATTCATTTGTAAAAACAGACATAACTTATCTATATGAAATATCAATTTTAATGGCTTCATGTATTGTATAACACATATTTGTTGACTCTTGTTATCTGAAACACATGTTAGATTTAGAGTTACTATATCCAAAATAGAAACAATTTCTAATTGGCCAAATGTCTGGTTCTATAGAAATTTAATATTATATAACTAATTTGAATACCTAATATCTACAACACTGACCCAACAACTCATTAAATCATGAATGAGGGTAGTGCATGAGTCGATTATTATTATAAGATATGTTCAGTCACCAGTTGTATGTTTTTGGTATTCAATTTTCAAGATTAATTATTCTGTTTATTGTCAAAGTGAAAAGTATTTGAGGGATTATGTTTTTATGTTACTACATATTAACCTTTGCATAGCAATGTCAGTGGCAACTTTTTTTGTTACTTAATTTACTTGAGTGAAAGAACAGCAAGTGAAATATTTTATTTTCTTTCATTTAGAAATCAACTCTCAATGTAATAAAGACTGATGTTTTAACAGTAATAAGATAATGTATGCTTCTGTTGTACCCATGGGTTAGAACTATGGATAAGAATTGAGGGTATATACCTGAAATAGGTTGTTCACATCTACAACATTTCTTGGCAAACAGTTGGCCGTAGCAATCTGCACAGTATGGCTGATCATCTTTAGATGTAAACTTTTCCTTAGCTAATTCTTTATTACAATTAGTGCACACAAAACATTCTCTATGCCAGGGCATATTCTTATAGGCTACACCTCCTTTATTGATTACCTGTAAATAAAAAATGTCATTTGTTATAAAGAAATTCAGGTGTTACATCATTATCTGGTATAAAAACAAGTTGTTATAAGGTAAAATAAGTTTATATATCATTAATCCAAGATTCCACTTTCATATTTTCAAAAGAAAGTAGATGACAGCATTGTAAATAAATTTATACGGATGTCTGTGAATTATCTATAATCTCAGCTTATGATAATTACAACAAGAGGGTTTACGAATGTACGCAAACCAAATTTTCCTTCATCATTGTTTGGAGCTGCCTTCTTGCCAACATGCCTGCCATATTTTAAAGGTTGAAATTGGGGGTAATAAGATTTACTAAGTCTAAAGTTTGTTAACAGATTTTAATACTACACAGCTACCATCAAACCTGTTTATCAAGGGTATCTGTGGGACCAAAGAAATGGAGCAGGTTAATTTTACAAGTTTTTTTCATAACAGAGACATTTTCACAGTGCCCTTTATAAAGAGTGATTTGCTTTACAGAACATCTAATTGCATTAACATTTAGTAAAACTCTTTTATAATCACCACCACCAGCACCCAGGTTTTTCAGTTTGACTGTTTTGAGTATTTGTGTCCAACATTTGTCAACACTTTTGCTTGCTATCATCTAAGACTGACTTCTTTGCTTATGTTGTTTCTGACATTACAACAGTAAAGAGAATACATAAAAATTGTCTGGTTTTATAAAAATCATGATTCTTTTGAACACAAATTTTAGGAATTTAAACAATATTAAAATTTTTAAAGAATTTTCAAGTAATTCTATGCAACAAAAGAGGGCTTGTGGCAGTTTGAAAAAAACAGTGTATGTGTACCAGAGCAGAAGTGAACCAGTGTCCAGGGTTTACATCACAAGAAAATAGAATTATCTCTCTTAGGTAAATACATGAATCGTCACAATCATAAAACTTTTTCTATAATGAGTACCTACTCCATTACACTTTGTACACTTCTGGGCAAACTGATCTTCGTAACATGGTACACACACAACTTCATTATCTCTAGGGATAAAACTCTTGTTTCCAATTGGCTGCTTACAAATCATACAACAGAAACAGTTCTCATGCCATTGCTTCCCCTTGTATTCAAACTTCTTCATACCTGAAAAATATGAATTTAAGCACAATATTAATGTTCATATAATATTATGAGTTAACATGAAGTTAATAAGACATTTGGAATAGTAAAACATAAAATTTTCAAAAGGAATTTAACATGAAATAGGATGAACAAAGTACACTGTAACAGACAGATGATCGGAAACATAAAATGTGTATAAGGTATTCAGGCATTTTTATTTTCTTCTAGGCACTTCATGAGAAATATTAAAGGATTTGCATAGAGGAGTCTTTGTATTAAAGCTTACTAAAAAATCTAAGATAAAACGAGGAAATAAGAACAGTTTTTATCATCAAAACTTGTTTAAAACTGCAATTTCTAGTGGTTAATGTTTATATATTGTACTAACAATGAATGATATCACATTAAGGTTTGACAAAGGAAATAACTCAAACAAGAATCATCATGTATCAAAGGGAAGGGGAGATAAACACATTCTCATATTTATCAATCAGTAGTATCTTGTGATCATTTAAAAAGCATTTAAACAACAAAAAACCAACAAACGTCATGACACTGTATAATATTAGCTTTACTTCTTATGAATGAAACTAAAACTTTGTTAATATTTAATAACGAGTAAAGACTGAAGTTAAAAAAAAACATAAAGAATAACTACCGGTAGTTTTGATGTATGTTATGCAATTATTATGAAGTATTTTCAAATTTTGGTCAAGATTTAATATTTCAGCCTACATTTCTATTAATATTTTTCTTCTGTTATACCATTCTTTAGACCTCTAAATCTAACAAAATTGCTATACTATTATACAATAATAATTCTATCTCCTAAAACTTTGGTATATTTTTGTACTGTTTCTAGACATTTACATGCTTTTACTCTGTAAATGTAAAAATATTAACGTTCAAGATAGCAAGAGACTTGTCCAATGCTAATAACAATAAATTGTGTATCTTGAAATGTGCATGGAATTAGTTTTCTTCCAATAACCAATAAAAAAACCCACAATTATTTTTAATAAAAGGTACTTGTACCACTCACAAAAGTTTGTGAGATCAGCATTCTGATTCACATTTTTAACATCTTTCAGTTTTATCTGAAGTCCAGGAAATGAAAAATAAAACGTTCAAATTAAAGTAGAAAATGATTTTCTTCATGTTTAGAACCAATGTCTCATTGTTCATGTTAATCACATTTGAAATGGAAAGTTCTTCAATTACGTTTCAAATGATAATCAAAAATGAAAATCACTTTATCGAATACGACAGATGCAAAGCAATGGAATCAAAATTTTAATGCATTTTAAGTCTTAGTATAAAATAGTTATGCAATACAATCTGAAGTCAATTGACCTGATAGAGTTTGTATGGCTCACTTAATGTTTATATATGAAGAAAACAATTCCTAATGTATACCATAAATAATTTTGCCAACTGTGAGGAAAGCAGAAATCCTGTTCCTGAAGTCAAATTACCATGAATAACCATAACAGACAAGAAAAGCAAAATCCCACTAAAAATATGAATAAAAACATCCTTGAACATCCTTCCTTGATGTCACATAACGGACCAATATAATTTTAATGAAATTATTTTCTGCTTTAATTTTTTTGTTTACTACAGCTTTGCTCTTAAAAAATATCAAGATTGGTTATAAATATAAAAATATCTTCCTTTTTGATATCCCCTTAAATTTCTAGAAAAAAATGGAAAAACTACTGACCCTTAATTTGTATATCATGGTAACAGAAACACAGATTTTTTTTTCTTGGCCTCATTGGAATGAACTCATTGCTACATAATAATCCCTACATAAATTAAAGAAACTGTTGTTGCTGAGAAAAACAAGTTCTAAAATAACACTCGTATTTAATAGTACTGTATATTCTGAAAACTCATTTATCTTTAAACTATCCTATAAAGTATATTTGTTTTGGACCTTATATAATTACCTTCTTTGATTTGGATCCTTTGCTTATTAGTACATAATACATATTCATTCAAGGTTTACATTTAAAATCCTGACATCTTTTAATTTTATAATCTATTTTATTGTACTTAAAGATGAAAAATCGCTTCCCTTCTATTATATAAAATGCCTGGAATATTAGGTTAGATTTGTTCAGTATAATTGGATATTTTGCCAAAGAAGGCAGGTGCATTTGTAACAAAAAATTTGTTCAGGCGTGACATTTGTTCCGCAGGAACTTATTTCATAGAAAATATGTTCCACCAGAACTTATGTCACAGAAAATAAGTTCCAGCCCTGTAAAATTTGCGCCGAAACTAATTTTTTAACCAAATGTGAAATAAGTTCTGGAACAAATATCACAGCTCCATGAATTTCGTTCTGATATACATTGTTTAAAAAAAAGTCAAATAAATTCCCGTTATAAAAGTTAAAAATTTTTGAAACAAACTTTGGCTCACACATTGTCTACCCTTGTCAGTAACAACTGTAGTCAACACTCCTCACCAAGAGTTGACCTAAATCCCTCAGTATATACAGGCTTGCAATCACACGTGGTCGGGATGAACTACTTAGGCTACTTCCAAAATTTACATTCTTTTTTAGATTTACATACTGTTGACTTCATTTATGATTTACTCTGTTATTGATGAGACGAATGCCCAGTGATGCTATTACATACAACCATAACTGTTTTCAACCATAAGAAAATGTGATGCTGTTTTGAACTTAGAATCACCAAGCTGAAAAGAAGCCACATTGAGCGGCATGCTAAAACTGACCTTCTGTTCCCAACCGTTCATCCCCTGTGTGAGCAGGAAAGAAAAACATTTAAGCTTTGACACAAGGCAATAAAAATACACAACTAAAATTATACATTTCTCAAAATACTGGAAACTTCACATTCTCTTACTTATTTTTTTTTTCTTTTATAATTTTTTTCAAAAATATTTTCAAACATATGATTATTCCAAATGGTCAAGGGTGAAAATTTCATAAGTTAGCAGAGAATTTTGGGACAAAAAGGTTGTCTCAACTCTAAAGTTTCAAAAATCAAATGTATTTTGGCTAGTTTGCTCAATTTTTTTTTTATAAAACTGAATCAATTTTCAGTATTATTTTTTCCAAATAATCTATTGTCGGCACAAAAGTATTGCAGTTTCCAGTACTTTTTGATGATGAACTTGTTAATGGGTGGTTGAATCATATTTTGTTTTAAACCTTCTTCATGGTAGGCAGTTGCAGCTCTGCAAGTCCGAACTCTATCATCTAACATGACTCTGGGATTATTTCAGTATTCATAAGCAGTCAATCATTTAAACATTTCTATCCATATGAAATCAGATGCCCCCTTTTTCAGGATAAAAAAATATGGCTAAGCTTTTGTAAAATTTGTATCTTAAGGTCAAGGATGGGAATTCCATAAATTTCAACTTGCTGTTACAATGTACCAGTGCTTGCTGTGTTGAATATGTATATTCAATGTCATTTAGAAATAAATTAATTTGATTTGAATCCTGCATTTTGATTGACTGAACAGCACAGAGCAGCATTGGTTATACTGTATAACCTGGTTTGGTCTTGTGACATCACCAACGGATTAATCCGCCACTTGTAAATTCACAAATAGCCCCATATTATTGATGCTTGAATCAAGGAATCATTGCACTTCTGCTTGGAAATTAAATTATAAGGAATGTATCCAATTTTTGAACAGGTCATACTTCAATAACCTGTTTTGATTGGGGTCAGTTTACAGTATTTATAACTGCTTCACAGTTTATTATGCCTAAACTGACCCAAACCAGATTATATTGTATAACCTGTTCAAAAATTGGAAACATTCCTTAAATGGTTTTTGAGATATGGACCATTTATGTGATTTTGTAAAAATCTCCTGTTTCTCAATATTCTATCATTTTGAAAATTTCTCTTTGTAATAAATAAAATTCATATTTACAAAATCGCCAAAAAAAATATGAATCCGCAGCATATGGCTCTACAACAATTAAAGCACTGTTATTTATAAAACCTGGCTGCATGGTACATGTACCATAAATCAAATCCTTATTTTACATCCATATTGCATGGTAAAATATTTTGATAAATCCTATAAATTTGATCATTTCAGCTCAATGTCTCAATGGGTTGAGTTAATTCATCAGATATTGATGATTTTCTGACACAGTATCATGCCAAATCAACTCTAAGTAAAAGTATCAAGCAATTAAAAATATTACACAGAATTTGACATGAATCTGGAAATGATTTATTACTTCTTATATACCAAAACAGAAAAAACAATGACAAATAAATCAGGAAACCACAAATCATCTACAACAAAAGCAAAATTGATTAAATATATCAGTTATATGCTTTGCTGAAAAATGCTAAAATCGATGCAGTTAATGTCCTATGTGGAAACATGATGTCTGTAAATTTAATGAAAATGACATTTTGTTCTTAAAATTACGCAATATTACCATAGCATACGCTCATTTTTTGTTTGTTTGCAGAATTGGAAACTTGTGAAATCATATTGCATAATAACAAAGAATCATTTGTAAAATTTTAAATTTGATTTGTATGAAAATGATGAATGTGTATTGCATATCTTTATTAACCAAGCAAAAAGAAAATTTAAAATACATGTATGAGAATGTATTCAAGGTTTTGGCTTTGAAATTGTCCTTCCAAGAAGATGTAAACTATTAATTAAAAAAATTTCACTGCTTTTTCATCATTTTCTAAACATTTTGCATGCCAAACTTCTTTTGGCCAAACATTACCAGTAATGAGGGCTCAACAGCTGTACTCTAGCATGATGAAACAACTGCCATTACATAGAAATATAAGACCATATTATTTCAACTAATTAGCTGCTTACATTAAATACTACAAATTTTATAGCTGCATTGCTTTCAATTTTTTATATTTATTTTTTGGAATTGGTCCTAGTATTATATAATTTCTGTTGAGTAAAGACATACAACCTGTCTACAAACAGTTCTATACTGATCAAACCTGAAGAAGGATTGGTAAATACAGTGCCAATAATGTAGCAGAAATTAATTTGTATACATAATCCTCTCTATGTGTGGCTCATCATACAGTGTACTTTATACTACTGGAGCTACCATAGGTCAAAGCAAAAAGGTAAATTTTCAAAAGCACTGCAGTATCTAATCAAAATCTCAGTATATACAAACAAGTGTTCAACAATGAACTATCAGGACAATCAGTTACTGAGGCAATGTCATTGCAAGATTAACATCTTTTTTCACGAGATCGACATTGACAATAAACTATTTATCCATCAAGAATAATACTTGCCATCAAGACACAGAACAACTTATCTCTAAATATTTGATCAAAATTACAAATATAATAACTGTATCAAATTCAAAATATCCAGAAAGGTTCAGTCAAAAAACCCCACAAACTTGCATTAATGGAGCTTTGAAAATAATACAAATAACAGTTAATAGCTTAAGATATATATTTGTATATAGACAAGAGTTACATGTCAATAAATTGATGAAGCCTTGAAATTATCTTCAATATCTATGAAACCAATCAAAGGCTTTCCAGGTTTAGCAAATTATCTGTCAAAAAGTAAACATCAAAATAGATCTAAACCAATAATCAATAAACATCAGAGGATTAAAGCCCAATATAAATCTACATGTTCTACTGTTGCACTGAATTGTTGTTTCTACGATACCACAATCTTTCATAACTGTTTGTATGAAGCTCTCGTGATTTGCTAAAATATAGGCAATATTCAGTTTTCATTGCAGAGAAGTTCCCTATGCATAGCTTTCCTGGTTATTTTGTTGGATATTGTGTTTCGTATGTGATTCATATTTGTAATGATTTTGTACTGGAGTTTAGAATTTGATTTGGAAATAAAAATCAGTAAGCATGTCAACTATCTACCCTAAAGTAAACATTAATATGGCAATAGTGTTACCAAAGTTTTGAAAACTGACACAAAAAATCATTTTTAACATCAATCTAACATATTTTTGTACTATTGCACAATCAAAATTTTGTAATGAAAAATTCTATGCCCTATTCATTGCCAAAAGAATATCACATTATCCCTTGAAAGAGGATACCTCTGAAGAAATATAATCAGTATTTTGAATGTAATATAATTTTTATGAAATGTTTGAAATCAGAATTTTGTCTTGATAATGTTAATTCTATCCTAAGACAATACAACTGTGCCGAGGGCGGTAATGTTTAATCAGTTTCATTACATCTTCAACCTCTGATTGACAATACAAATTCTATCCTAAGACAATACAACTGTGCCAAGGGGCAGTAATGTTTAATCAGTTTCATTACATCTTCAACCTCTGATTGACAATACAAATTACTGTCTTTTCTTATTGTAACGATGATTCGATGATTCGCAAGTCAGGAAAAGAAAGCAGTTTACAAAATACTTTGCACACGGCACTAATGTTACGCTACCCAAATTGGTAGGCATTCAGAATAATAATATATCTCTTTTAATTATGAGTGACATCAGTTTCATTATCTGATGCATGGAACTTGGAAGTAATTACAAATATTGTCTAGTAATGAAAATGATGTATGTAAGAAAGGAAAATAACCCAAGGTAGAAATTAGGCTAACATCAGTTACTTATAATCTAACAAAATTGACCACGATGAAGCTAATTTTGTATTCTGATATTCAGTGGTGTAACCCATATTTATAGTGATGAAAAAGTCAACCTTATAATATTTTCTGATAGTTCCGTATTGAATTGATTGTTGTTTAATGCCACATCAACACAAGAGGTAGTATCAATGTAAAGGCTGACTTCTTGAAATTAAAAACCACTTCTTTGGAATGAAAAGAAAAAGAAATAGACTGAGGTTAAGTCTACTTCAATAGTTAATACATGTATTGCCATTTCAGTACTTTGAAATTTTATTTGCAAACATTATCTTGCCATTCTTGGTACAATCAAACAGTACAAGTAGTAATCTGCCATGATTTCTGTAGTAAATAAGTACTTCTGCTAAAACATCAAAAAGAAATAATCTTCAAAGAGAGAATTATGATTTGCCTTCTAATTAACCTTGGTAAAGTGCAAACAAACAAAAAATACTTTGGACGACCCAACAAATTACTGGATGGACTGACGTCAGAACGAAATAAGTGCTATCTGGAAAATGTTTTGCACACTGCTCTCACACTTTAGATCTAGGATGATAGATAAACTAATTAACAGTGTGACATTTACAGTTAATTAACAACCTCGGAAGACAACTATATACACCCTCCTAATGTTTATCACCCGAATAGGTTATGTAATTTTGAAAATGTACACATTGTTTCATTTGAAAAGTGCATTTGTCTGTACAATATGCAAATCTATTTTCAGCTTCTTGAAAAACTGTAAACTTTACCTAGTATGAAAGTCACAAACAATAACCCTGAACTATGTAAACTAATCTCAGGGATAGGGTTATGTTGCCCATAGATTGAGGTCGTCACCACAATCTGATTGACCGCTATGGAATGTCAAATTCCAACATGACAAAAGACCTCCATCTGTCAAAGTGTTCTTCCTCCTTCACAAGACATGACCTTCAACGAGTAGCACGGCTGATGTCTTGCAAGAAGCAGGATCTGCTCACACTTCCGGAGCACCTGAATTCACCCCTGGTTTTTGGTGGGGTTTGTGATGCTCGTTTCTGTGTGTACTTTTGGTTTTTTGTGTTGTTTGTCACTTTGTTGTCTTTTTGGTGTTCCCAGTTGTGCATTTTGTCGACGGACTTCCCCTTTTTTGACACTTCGGTATTCATACTTTTTTCTCAATATAAGAAGTTCATAAACATGTAATTCCCAAATTAGGTCAGGTTTAATATACATATGGTATTAGGAAAAGCAGCATATTCATTATATACAGGTATCCAAAAAAAAAAAAAGAAAAGAAAAGGGTTGGATGACAAATGAATAAAAGCCATTTTCACAGTATCTTTCCTGTTTTTGCTGTTGACAAATTCTTTTAATATTGGAATCAATGTGCATATCACAAATACTAGCAAAGTTATAGCAAATACTCCCCTGTATACAAGGAATAACTTTACCATATGTTTTATAAAAGTACTTAACAATACAACATTTATTTCTATAAAAAAATTGCTAAAGATTACAAATGGATCAGTTCAATACATTCTTATCAGTGAGGAATTTGGCATGGCCTGACTGCAGTATCAATTTCTGACTTTATAAGAGGGTGTAAAACTGATGATGATGATGATGATGAATGCTTTGTAATAATAAACTATAACTTTTCTTTACAAATGTTATACTTGGCATAGAAATCAAACATTTCATACATGTCTGATTAATTTTTGTGATTTTGCAAAGCTGTTTAGTCACATTCCTCTGTTATGAATTACAGAAACCCAAACATTTGTAGCAGATTTAGATTTGTTCCGCAAGAGGTCATGTACTTCTTCACATTCATATTACAAGTTATATTTATATGTTAAATGCCATAATATTGCAATGCACTTTTATTCATTTTATTACCTCCCCTGAATGGCTCTTGACATCCATCACATCTTGCAGCAAATTTATTATCATGGCAGTCAGAGCAGTAAATCTGGTCATTTTTTGGAGCAAAGGCCTGGTCTACCAATGACTTCCCACATTCACAGCATTTAAAACAGAATTCATGCCAGTGACGGTCTTTGTAGGATAAATCCTGGAAATAAGATATATTATTGAAACAAATGCTTCAAACTGTGTTTATAATACAAGGTCCAAGAATTAGTTTGTACCAAACTTAAAGGCCTCATGCATCTGGGAAAATTATGAAGCATAAAACATGCTAACATAATTATCATTAAGAAGAGAAATAAAGTCTACACTCAAGCAAATGACTTGAGCTTTTATTGGTATTGGTGTCCTTTTTCTTACAATTTCAGTGATTTTTTTTTCAAACTTTGTTATCCCTAAATGTGACCATAATTTTCATTTTATGACAAATAATTCATTTTTTTTTTTAAATTTTGATAAAATTATTTGATTTTAAATTAAAAAAAAATCTTAATTATTTAAAATTAGCAGCATCAAAAAATTTGCTACATCAGCAATATTTGTATTGGAAAGAAATCAAGATTCCTGGACAATTTAATGTAATTAATTTGTATAATGATAACAACAAACAGGTGAAGATGTACCTATACTCATTCAAGCATGAAATCCCTACAACACTGACTATGTACTGGACGTTTTTATAATACTTTTATTATAACCATTTTTCTAATTAGCTTTACATTTTTGTTTGTTTTGGCATTTACTGCTCCTTTTCAATAGTTAATTTTTTTCTTTGGAGGGGGGAGGGGTGATCTTATAGAAAGCACTGATACATAAAGGGAATAACTCCTTGAAATAATAGTTCTAAAGGGGTGTCAGTTTTGAGCACATAAAAGTAGCATATAACAGGGGTCTGTTGGCCACTAATAAAACAAGGTGGAAAACACACTTAAGTAAGTGAACAGTTAATCTGATATTACATACTCTAAGAGAATTATACCATTATCTGTCTGATTAAGGTGATAACATTCTACATGTATATAGCAAATCATGAAAACACCCATCTTCAAGTGATAATACCTTATTCATCCTTATCAAGAGTGCAGAAAGGAGAAAAAAAACAACACATTGTATTAAACCTTTTCAGAATTTGTCTTAGCGTTACATGTTGATATTAAATGGACAACACCTAGAATAGGTATATCTGATACTATCATGGACTTTGAAATTCCAAAGAGAGAAGGGATAAAAGTCAACAAGATACAACAGGGAAACAGAAAAAAGACCTAGGATTTAAAAACTTATAGAGTCAAAATCTCCACTTCAGTCCCCTTAATATATATATATTTTAGTTTATTCTGTCAATTAAAGAAGCAATTTTTTAATCTTAACAAGTTTCTAACTTTAAACAAGCTCTTAATCTAAATATGTGACTGAAAAAAATATTGTCTTGTTATTTCAAATAAAAATATGCTTTAATTAATTGGACTGCAATAATCTTCAGAGTAGAAACTAACTGTGCTGTTATATCATTTAAAAAGCAAAAACCACAATAATTTTCTCAAGTAGTTGTGAAATTGTGTGGTCATATGTTTTAACTTAAGAGAAACATATTAATGATGAGTAATTTGGAAGATAATGATGATGAACCATATATATGACTCAGTAACTCATTTTACACATTCACATATATGGAGTTCATGGTCAACTATACAATATCATCAAAATCACATTAAGAAATTAAAATGATCTGTGTGATAATTGAAAACTATTACCCTGGTAATTGACACCTAATCAAGGGAGTATATCTGCACTCCAATCTGGCCGTATTACAATTTATGTTAGAGTTTAGTATGTAACAATGTTTATATGTCTAGATTCTGCACACAAAGGAATGTACATTTGATATTTTACCTGACAGGTGTGAATTACAAGCTTGTTACATAAATATTATTAATGACCAGAATATAGATGTTTCAGAATACAGTTGTATGTTATTTATGTTTTCGTTCTTTTGTTAATTTAAAAGCAGAACGTGCACATATCATTAATTGTTTGTTTCCTTAATTATTTTCTTTGTGGTTAATTGCAGAATCTTGCATTCATTTGTGATACTAGGTAATTTTGTTGTACTTTTACTCAAGTGTTTTCAAGGGCCAATTAACTGTTGTCTTGTATTATCAGTGATGGCCATTGATGAAGATAACCTGACGAGCCTAGAAGTGTTTTGTTATGTTGTATTAATAAAATAGACTACTTCTTGCTGTTATTCATCAGAAAGTCACAGTGAGGCTTTCAACACACAGAAATCTCACTTCACCTGAAGTTCAAGACAGTCCCTAGTATAAGTAACAGCATATAAATTACATTTACCAGTATACCTTTTTTAAAAAAATACAGCATTGTTCATCCACAGGCATCAAGTAATTATAGTTATCTATATTTCTCACTATTTATTATTATTGTCCTGTGCTACATTTTGAAAACTTATTTATTTGAAAACTAGAGGCTCCTTAAGCAAAAGAGAATCATTAAAGACTCTGTCTGGTCTGGCTGAGTCGTTTAAATACATGTATATAAAAAATTTTAAATATATTTTCCTGATTTCTTCTATTTTTTTAGTAATGGCAGGCATGTTTGTCAATGTCAAAACCCTATCACACAATTTAGAATTTGGACAAAATAAAGATCATACTGCCAAAGTTTTTTACCTATATTATTAAAGTAACTTAATATTATCTCCTGGAACCCTTGTCCTCATGTTTGTATTATTCTCTGGTCTAAAGTGTTTATGATGTTTGTTTGCCTTAGACTAGACATGTACCCAGAAATATTCCTTGCAATTACACTGTACATACATTTTAAATGATGTTAAAGTAATAACCATATGTTTGCACCTGTACCAAAATGCATAAATCATTGATAATTAATAATTAATCCAAATGCTGTTAATCCATTTCACCTATTTGTGTTTCTGATGCCAATTAACTCTCCACACAATGGTAAATTAAACTATTATTTCCAATTACCAATCAGCAGCATAAACATAACTGTTGATATACAGACCAAACAACCAAATTATCTACTTTAGATTCATTTATTATTATCAAAGGAATCAATTTTGTGGCTAAATAAAACTTTTCCTGTTTCAAAGATACCAAATTTTAAGGTTTTTGTATTTCGAAGTAATAAAATTAAAAAGTCCAATTTGTTGTATCGGGTTTCACTGCACAAACATAAACCACAAATAATAATGATGACTGAAAGATCCTAATTTTTATTACTATCTACGAGAAAACAGAGACTCTAAAACTAATCTATCTATATCCAATCAGCCACCAAGAATGAGGAAATAGGCTGCCAGCTGTTTATATCTTATCTCCATACCTATTAATGTTATTAGAAAGTGTGGTAACAATTAACCCTCTATGATGTCATAAACCGGATAAAGTGTTCTGTTAATGTGATACTACATGGTTAAGTGTGAATAAAAGCAACATTTTCTCTTATCTTTATATCTTAGTATGTTGTTTTTTTATGATGATTCAACAATTTTGGGAAAGGATGAAATTTCAAAAGAAAAGAAAAAGAAAAAAATTGCATACATTGTGATGAGTGATCTTTAGATCTTGGCTGCTGACCCCTTTGTAAGGTTAGCAGAAAGACCTCATATATTTTCATGGAGGTACCTAAAAGATAGTGAATAATATTATAAATAATTGTTTCAATTATTAATATGATTCATTTTTGTTCTACTCAAGCCAAAGACAGTTAACAGAAATGAAATCCTGAAGACAAATATATCTGGTTGCCAGGGACTTTTCCATCAGTTCCTATGGATTTTTTCAATGACCTTGACTGTTCAACTTTCTTTTTGACTTGTACAGGTAAATTATAGGGTCATTAACCCAAATATATATGGTTGCTATGGAATTTTTCATCGGCTGCTATGGACTTTTTCAATGGCCTTGACCCTCCATTTTACTTGTACAGCTACCATATAATTTGTTTCAAGTTATTTGCTCTAAACATCTGTGACAATATGTCAGGCCATTATTTTTACTGATAATTACTGTTTACATGTAAATAATCTTTCATAGGCAAAAACTCTTATAAGGGGTCAATTGACGATTTTGGTCATGTTGATTTATCTATAGATCTTACTTTGCTGAATATTTTTGCCATTTACATGTATAATTTCTCTCTGTCTTAATTTTTTTGTAAAGATTTCATTGCAGGTAGATCTTGACCTGATGAACAGTTTTACCCCATTGCTCTAAATACTTTAGTTTTTGAGATATAAGCCAAAAACTGCATTTCAACCCCCCCCCCCCCCACCCCCTATTTTTAGCAACAGCAGCCATGTTTGTTTAAATCAAATCCCAGATAAATTTTAAAACTAGATACCCTAAGGAACATCCAGCTAAAGTATTTGGCTCAGTAGTTTCAGAGAAAATTTTTAAATAGTTTATGACGACGGACGCCAAGCGATGGCATAAGCTCACGTGGCCTTTGGGCCTGGTGAGCTAAAACAAGAGAAAATCATAAGGAAATATGTAAAATCGCAAAATGGATCGGGAGGATTGGCAGTTCTGTTATATAGGTGGCACTACCAAACTTCATTTCTAGTGGGTTTTGTGTGCCTGTCTAGAATTTATCATCTCTAAGCTTAATAAAGAATTTCTTGTATGTTATACAATGCCAATCTACAAATCAATCTGGATTTTAATTCACTATTTATTGTTACTTCTCAGACAGAACAGGATTAAATAAGCAATTTTCACTTTGATGAATTCTGACAAATATTCACTATCTACATCAAATACAGGTCTTTTACAGACAATTGATCTGCATCCAGGGAAATCACATTTCTGACATTTACATACATGGTAAATAATTCAGCAGTATTTATGGCTTTAATTTGATTATCATATTCTGTAATTACCAGTTTGTATTGTTATATCATACAGATATTGCATGATGACATACAAATCGATATAACCTTTCACAACAAACTTCTCTGAAAACCTTTGAGTTGAAATATTTTGATAGATATTTGTTGTCATGCATAAAAATAAAACCATATATGTTTATTATGAAATGCAATATTAACAGGCTTCTGGTATAAATACAATAATGCTTTAAATCTCTCAGGTTTTTATTGTCTTGCCTGCGACGAAAAGTTGCAAAGGCGAGATATAGGTATTAATTTCCAATTAAGATTTATGGTCCACAGGTTGCACTATAATGTGGTTCCAAACTTAAATAATCCAAAACTTTCCAAAATTTATTCTGCTGAATTTTATTTGGAACCATAATTTAAATGTACTTAGATATAATTGGCTAAAATTTACAATATAATCTATTTTTCATACCCTTTAAAGTTAAAATTTGCAAAATGTTACACTTTACAATACTACTAACTCAGTTATCACATTCCTATAGGCCTCTTACAATCTAATTAAGTCCTGAAGTAAGAGCTTCTTTGTGCTTGTGAGAAATTTTGGCTTATTGTTGGCTGAGTTATGTTAGTAATGTTTTATATAAAGTTTGTTTACTATCAAGTACTGAATAATTCACTTCCAACTTTGTGGTTAGAACACTGATTCTGTTTGATTATTGTGGTTCTATGCCACATTTAGTGATGTTGTTTTTTCTATTCATGAAAGAAGCCTGAGTAATGGGGAAGAACCATATCCTTATGTAGGAAGATTGACAATATCTGTCGATCAAACATAACATTGTTAATCTTCACATTCCCTAAAATGTAATATGGATGAAAGCCCCTTGAAGTAAAATGAAGCAGCATTAATTTCATACCTTGTAAT
Source organism: Mytilisepta virgata (assembly GCA_028015205.1). NCBI lineage: Eukaryota > Metazoa > Mollusca > Bivalvia > Mytilida > Mytilidae > Mytilisepta > Mytilisepta virgata. The sequence goes on from CM051516.1 coordinate 43,340,333, forward strand.
CAGGTCCAATTGCCTTCTTGCATTCTTCACAATTGTGTGCAAAAGATTCCTGGTAGCAGGGAATACAGTAGGGCTGTTCTTCCTTCAGAATGTATCGACAGGCAACCAGTTTCTTGTCACACTGGTGACAGGCAAGATGATCTTTGTGGAAATTCTGGTCCATAGCTTTGGTGTATTCCCCCGAAAATATAAGCTGAAAATAAAATAAAATCTGGATAAAAATTTAATTATAATTGCATATTTTTTTCTCTGGCACACTGAAAGTCTAATACTACAATTTCAGTCAGCACAAAAATGCCTGGAAATGGATAATGATTGAGGCAAGAGCATAAGGAAAAAAATATATACCAATTTTTCTAAAGAATCCATATGGGAAAAGATTGCAAAACCCAATTAATTAAATAACATACATTCAGCGAGTGTATCTACATGAAAAATTGTTCATATGCCAATTAACACTGCATTATAGCAATTCCACCGAGCCTAGCACATCCCAATGTTGTATTTATATATTCTTGCTTGCTGTTCAATATGGAACAAGCTTTGCTTCACATGTAACATAGAATCTCTTCTCATCAATCTTTAGACTTGTAACAAATTGATTCCATAAAGGGATTAATTATAACAGTTTATTTCCAACAGAAGATTCTGGCTGTCAGCATTTAAATTAACCACTGCAAAATGTGCACAGATAATCAAACACGATGCTATACAAAGTTAAATCATTCCATGTAAGATTAACTACTGTTTGATTTTGTTTTATTCCTCGGAAAGAACAACATGGTCGATGAGACACAAGATGGTACTGCAAACTTTTATGCAAATCTTGTTTAAACATTTAAAAAAAGTGTCACCATGAGAATATTTGGCCTACACTTTAGTAAAGCGCATTCATAGTAAACATTTCCAGTCATATTTTCATTTCTATACTAAACTGACTAACAACTGCAAAAGAGAAAAGTTCAACAGAGTTGCTGAGATATAGAAGATAAAACTGCCAATCTACCTTTTTCCTCTGCCTAATAGACAAGTTGACATTTAAATAAAATAATTCTGACAAGTTACATTCGTAGTAGTATTTCCTATTGATCTATAAAGACACATCCAGACAAACGACTCACTAATAAATCGGGTAATTTTATAATCTTCTGTACAATCATTCATTAATCTAATTTTTAATGAAAAGGAAATTCTCCGCAGTGAACTTTTACATTTATACAGAAAAAAATCTATAAAATATCACTGAATATGTATAATAAAATTTAAGCTAGTTATTACATCTAATTCAGTAAGCTTCATTTGGAAATGCATTTATTGCTAAACCTGTGTACTGATCCATAATGAGTAGACAAATGAATGTGACAAGTTTTGAATAAATGTTTTTGATAAGCTCAGAAAAACAGAATATTGGAGTTAAGATTACAAAACACAAATATTCAGTGGCTGCCATTGCAGAAATCACATTAACTCTGCACAAAAAAAAATAGATAACAGGAAAGGTCAACAATGACATATACCAATCGATCAATGCCACCCATCAGACACAACCCTGTAACATAAAAGAGCACAAAAAAATAAACACAACAAAGTTTGCATTGGGCATGGTTACTGAATGGTCTAGGTAGTTCTCAGTAAGTACTTATGATCAGTAGTAAAGGTCAACACTGAGGTGAGTTTTGTTCCATCTCTTGTCAACATGGATTGTCTGTTTTAATGTCAAAGGTCAGTGGTTCTCCAGTTTCCTCCACCAATAAAAAATAGCTGTCGTAATAAACAGCCAACTGTGCAGAAAATGGCATAAAATCAAATAACATAACCAATTTAGTATATACATGTATTTTGAAATTCAGATACTCTGTGCATATGGTAATATGGTAGAGATCATAATTTCAAAAGTAAAGACCTGCTTCTTCATAGATTAATCGTTCCTTACATAAACTAAATATTTATTTTCTAAAACTTTCTCTTTATTTTTGACTGATCACTAAACTGTATTATGATCATAGAACAGTTGGTAAAACATTTTCAATTTCAGAAAATACTGCAGAATTAATTGTACCGGTAATTACAAGTTCAAAAGGAAACTGCTATTACTAACAACAGCAAACAAATTAGTGACAAAATTTTCCCAAAGAATAAAAGAATACCAAGAATAAACTACATCTAATCCAGAGATATGTATTTCCTGTCAAAAAGTTAAAGGCTGAAAGTAATTTAAGATGTGCATTAGCGAATTCTAGAAAATACTCAATACCATATATATAACCATCTTGTCCCAGCTGTTCAAAAGTTAACTTTTTCATATTTGCTGAAGGACTGAAAATTTGATAGCGTGTAAATGTCATGACTAAGTGTGTCAAGGCAAAAATGTGTATTGAAATATTGCTTATCATAGGAAATATAGGAAATTTAAAAAAGTGGTAAACTTTTGAACCTTCGGGCCCTGGTTTGAAAATTCATATTTGGAAATTAATGCAGGAATTTGTTCTTTTGAATATCTGATATGTGCATTTATTACTGTTATTATCTGATTATTATTTCATTAATTTCAGTATATTTTTTGGTTACGAGTGTAGCTGATGAAGGTTATTCCAGAAATGCACATTATATGTATCTAAGCTTGTGTTATAATAGAATATTATCAGGAAAAATCAAATTGTGAATTTTAATTACTGTGATGTGTTGGGTAACACATTTTGCACAAATTACAACATTGCATTAATTTCTTAACCCTCAGTAAATCAATCTGTCTCTCTAATATAGTGGTATACAATGGATTTGATTGTTCATACAAAAAAAATCAATGACTAAAGTTAATAAAATCTATTAGTTGGGCAAGCATTACACAACTAATGGCTCAAAAGAAAGAAAAATTGGTTTATCGGATAGTGTTATATCTATTCTAACTATTTTTCTTTGTAACATCAATCTGTCTAAGACAACTTTGCTAATTCATCATGTAGCTTATAGATTTCTATCTAGTTTAGAACCAGTTCTCAGTTTTGTGGTAAAAATACTGCAACCTAAGATGCATCTTTTTTTCTTATATTACGTAACATCCATTAATGGCCATTACAGGCAAAAAAAGTGATATTTACTATATACGATGAGTAAAAATGGATACTGTGGATAAATGCATTTGACAAAAGTTAAAGCAAGGGAACAGTGCTTTTATTCCTATTCTTCATCTTACAGTCACCTTGACTGGGCTAGAGACCTTCAAATCTCAAACCTTGTTTCAAGTTTCTAGATGGCACCTAGCATCTGTTTTTGTGGAATTCTTAGTTAAATATAGTTCATTTTAAAATCTTTACAATTGTTTCTGCATATATATGTTGAGTTGTTATTGTATTTTTTAAAAACTAAAGCTGAGTAATCCGGTTCCAATAGTTTGCTTAATATGTTTTACAGTATTCAGTTTTTTAAGCCTCTTTCGGTGCAACTTGATCTTTCAGAAAAATTGAGTTATTTTATTAGTAATATAGCCCTTTTCAGAAAGTAATTTCCGTATCACAAATCTGACTCGAAAATTATAATTTGAAGCCAGTTATTTCCCTTGCTGGGACATAGTACTGGTTAGCTGCAGTGCAGAGCAACTAGTAGGAAGTAAATTGAAATTATCTATTACTTTGATATACTGCATTTCACCCCCATGTTCTATTTTTAGCAACAGCAGCCATGTTTGTTCAAATCAATTCCCACATAAATTTTAAAACTAGATACCCTAAGGAACATCCAGCTAATGTTTGAAAGTATTTGGCTTAGTAGTTTTAGAGGAGAAGATTTTTTAAATAGTTTACGATGACGGACGCCAAGTGATGGTATAAGCTCACATGGCCTTTGGGCTTGGTGAGCTAAAAAAAGAGAAAATCATAAGGAAATATGTAAAATCGCAATAATGGATCGGGAGGATTGGCAGTTCTGTTATATTTCCAGCTTTATAATCAAGTTTGATTACAAGTATGTTGGAAGCAAAAAGATCGTAAGTAGTTCCAAAGTTTATCCATGTATAAACCAAACATTACGTGCAAAGTTTTAAAAACAGCTAATCATTTACTCTTCATTGAAGCGAACCAGTACTACGTCCCGGAACATCCCAGCAATGGAAATAACTTGCTTAAAATTGTAATTTTAGAGTCAGAATCGTGATACTGGAAATGAGTTTCCTGAAAGGGCTATACACTAAAATGAAAATGTTCAAATTGGATGACATGAGTGTTTTGACCAATCATATTATACATGTAGTTTTGGTGTCCACTTTTATAAAAAATATCCAGAATCCATTAGACTATGAAACAGTGAGCAAGTAAGTTATGCTGCAGTGGATGTCCTGAAGGAAAAAAAATGAGGAAATTTTTTTTTTTTTTTTTTTAGAAAACTTGTACAGTTATTGGGTTTAAAATTGATGATTTAAAGTTACAATGAACTACCTTGACCACTTGTCACTAAAACTTCCATTATATATATAATATGCAATATTCAAAAATGGTTATTCTATGAATTTTTTTCTTTACATGATCAGGATGAAGAATCAATAAATATAATTTTTATCACCATCTAAAGAAAAGCTATGAATCAAGACCATGAATACAACCTCCTGTATTCATTCAACCTGGCTAAATATTACATACTACATCTGTACATTCACCAAACATGTTAAAAGTAAGTGTATAATGAAATATGTACCTCTGTGAGTTTATTTAAAGCTTTCCAAAAATACATTATCTTTGTATTATGTTCCTCAATAAAAAATATTTATATTCAAGAGCTATAATCTCTTCACTTTAAAACATGTACAAGGAAATTATTGCACAAGGACACACTTTTAATGTCGGATAACAGTGCATTTTAATGCCGTTTTTTGTTTTTTTTTTTAAATATATACAGTACAAGATTTCTAATGTGAGAAAATAAGGAACTCTGTATAGTTTTCAGTCTATCTCTAAATAGTTTTTGAAGGTTTTAGAAAACATTCTTAATATTAAATAGCAGTATATTCAACCAGAATTGGAAACAACATAAAAAAGTACAAATTTTTTCAAATTAAAAATTAGTTAAAATTTTAAGATATTAATGGTGCAGATATTTTAACACATATATTTTCATGCTAAATTTCGTTCCAGATGTTTTTTTACAGAACGATTCAGAAGAAAAAATGTCTCACCTTGAAAATTACCTGGAGTAAATGAAGAAACCAAGTGCTGGATGCAAAAGAAGCAGAATATCAAAGAAAATGTCATATTTCTATATAAGTAAGATCTGTGAGGTTTAGGGAAGTGTGCAAAACTGTGTGCAAACCTACACAAACATGTAACAGTGAGAGTAAACAGTTGCATTCTTTATGATAAATCTACATAATCAATCAGGCAGATTAATCTAGCTGCAAAACATCTGCATATCTCATCCCTTAGTTGTCTCAACTATTTGGTATAGAAGTTCGTTTATGAGGTCATCTTTTAATTGCTGAAGCAAAATCCTATATGCAGAGTCATTTAATTTTCTTAAAGTACATTGAGGGCAGAAGTTTCATTGAAAAAAAACAAAACAAAAAACTGAAATTCACATTAAATTTTAAAAAAAAAACAACTAAGATAAATCCTTTGAAAACAGGGCTTGGGGACTGAGCCTCTACACCACATCATAAATTAAGTGGACTTTATTCATAATAAAGGGATACTATCAAGTGAATGAAGGACAAATATTTGATATAAATGTTATTTCAAGTTTGAAAACAATTGCAATAGATATTCATTAACTGAGGAGTTTGACAGAAAAATGTTGACATCCTTCTCTCTCTCTGTAATAACTCCTCAAACAAATCTGTAGAATTCATATAAAGTATAAACTTGTTTAATACTGAATCGTCATCCCCCCCCCCCCCCCCCCCAACTCAACAACAAAGGGTCAGTATATTTTTTTTTATTATATACTCTTTGGACTTTTGTGTGTCTGATATAAAGGATCTTATCTCATTTCATTCCTGCCAAGGATCTGAAATCAATTACTACTGTTTTTAACCGTCACAATGAAAAAGTATTCTGAGGGGAAAAGAGTGACTCTCCCATTCTTCAATATTTTTACAAAGGAAAGACTGATAAGGGAGTTCATGTTAAAGTCAGGAAGTAAAAGGTATATTCACAGAATATTGAAGAATGGGATTTTTAGACTATTCTGTACTATCTGAATCAATTTTCAATAAAAAGCTTGAGTGAATTGCAAAAATATTGAAATATGTGTACATCATGTCTTGTTTTCAGTTAGACATTACAAGAAATAGAAAGAATTTGGATTCATTTGAAATCTTAATATTATATGGAATCTAATGGTTAACTAAAACAAACTCATTGATCCTTTCAAGACTTTATTTCAGTTTAGCAAAGAACATATTTACTCTCTCCATCAATAAATGTGACTATTTACATTCATGGTTCATCAATACTATAAAAAAAATCTAAAAATAAGAAATTTCTGCAGTATCTCTAATTTATATAAAACGTCTGCATCAAATACATCTGACAGTACAAAATTTTCTGCTATGGCCTTTTATTTTTAATTAATTGGTTTACGGATTTTTTTTTTTTAAAATAGGGTCGGTCGGTCGGGAAAAAAAAAGAAAAAAAAAGAGGGCAAATCGTGTACTTTTGAACAATCTTCGTTGTATTGCCAAATATACAAAGGTTGCAAATGATTTGAAACCCAAATATCACAACACGTATCTTGAAAGGTGATGTTCAGTAGACCATTCCCTTTTTAAGGGATTCGACTCGTCAACTACGACAAGATAAAATGAGTGGATTCGATATCTTACGGAATCCAGATATTCATACAAAACGAACTTAAAAGCCGCATGGATTGTAATAGGTAATTCGTTTCATAAAACTTGTTTCGGAAATTGGCATCAACTAACGGCTATAAATAGATTTTTTTTTTGGATCATGTTTGCAAGTATTTTATTAATGGATAATCTATTGTTAGACGAATTGGAACATCATCTTTTATGAAATTTTGATGCAAAAGGATTTTAATTTATTTTTATTTTTGGGATGGCTGATTTCAGAGGGTCGGCGGTAATAAAAAACCAAAATTTTCGATTTTATTTTTTTTCTTCAAATGGGCAAAATCGGGTCGGCGGATCCGTAAACCAACTAAATAAAAATAAATGGCCTATACTAAAAGAATTTTCTGATTAAAATAAACACTCATACCTGTTTCAAATATTGTTTTAACTAGGTATCGTAAGCCCCAGATAAAATCCTTCTGTTTGTAAGTAATAGCTATATAACATTTACAATACTTACACAAATTTTATAAATATTTTGCCAATAAACTAATAGGAAATTGATTATTTCCTGATACCAAAGATAAAATAATAGGGATATGTGTAATATAAAATGTTGGGTTTATACAGTTATTTTGGAAATGCCATTCTTAAATATAGTTTATAGTTCAATACTGGATATAATGAGTTAATATCAACTTATCTCAATAGCTGTCAATAACATATTCCTTTTTTTTTTTAAGAATATTCGCTGCTCAGTTTCAAAATAACAAGCTTTTCATAACACTGGTAAATATTGATAGGGGATTAATAAAGGAACTAAAAGAGCGAAAAAAAAAAATAGGTCCATGTGCTTGTTTTCGAGATATAAGCCATTGAAAATTTGGCGGGAAAAATATGCTCTCTGGATTTCACATAGCTTTATCATTGACAATTGTATTTCTCAAAAATCATTTTATAATAACAACTAACAAGGGTACAAATCGCTTATTATTCTGCCTGCAAAAGATTTATGAAAAGAAAAAATGGGTGTTCAGCTTGGTATTACTTGAAACCTATTTATTTATAGTTAACTGGGAAAAAATTTCAGTAATTAGCACTAATCTCCCTCAACTGAGTATATGTGTACCCCAGAACCTGTAACTCCATTTTATGATACTTTTTTAAAACTTCAACATAAAAAGGATATCTTGTTTGCATGCTACTGATTTTTTTTATACCCATCTGGCAGACTTAAATACTTAGGTGAAAGTACAGAATTTGCCAAAATCCTGAAACTGGGCAACATTCAATATTATTTATACAGAAAACTTTTAGGCATGCTAATAATATAAGTAAGAAGTCCATTCTTGCAAATTTGATCTTTGAAATATTCATGAGAGATGAGAACTTGTTACTTGTATAGCAAAATATGTCTTTTGCTATTTTTTCCTGGGTATATTTTGTCATTGTATATGAAATTTTGTCCATAGTGTAATGATATTGGTTCGAAAGCTACTAACATGAAAACTTTATAAAATTTCTGTTCAAAATCTGCATTGCTTTATATTCTGAACTTTTAAAACAAAAATAATTTATGATGTCCACATATTTCAATATGAAAAAAGAAATGAGCTGTTACAAACTGAGAGAAAAACAGGATTTCCTTTATCACTGTTTGGGGCAACCTGTCTGCCCACCTACACATATTGGGGAAATCTGGTTAAATTTCAACTTTTAAGGTAAAAAAACTAAAACCATCTCAAAATTCCCTATCAGAATTATCTACAACCTTTTATGTCCTTGTTATGTAACAGGAGGGTAATGATTTTCTGAATTATATAACAACTCTGAAAAACATCCCTACTTAAAAGAACAATAGGTATATTTGATAGCTTATAGACATGGTAATGTGTAGATGAGATCTAACAATGGGACATATCATAGTTAAATTGACCTTGTAATTTTAGCACTTTTTGATAGCCTATGTACTATGTATATAAATGGACAATTTTAGATTTTAATTAGTAGTCCCAACAATTTCTTCCTGTGTAAAGTGATATCAAAAGAATTATTTGTATTTTGTACTTCATATTTCAAAGAAAAATTGCTTGGTTAAATCTTTGATGGCAACTCTCAAGCCCAAAAGGGAAAGATTTGTGTAAATTATATTCTGCCAGTGAAGGTATTATAATTTTGCTCTTTTAAAGGTGAGTTGGAGAATCTGGAGATGTTATTATGAAAGATTAAATTTTTGATCACCGCTAATAAAGTTACTTTATAAAACATTGTTATAGACAGACTTCTTCAAATATCCAAATGTTCCCTCTATCATAAGGAAGTGTACATTCTTTGATAATAAAAACATAACAATTGAAAACTTTGGTCTTATATATATGCAAATGATCCACAAAAGATTTTAACGGATGCTTTTTCAATAATATCAAACACCTACTGCATGAAACCCTCCTGTTAAATATTATTGTTGGAAAAGACCTAAGTTTCCAATCATATCTCACTAACATGCACAAAATACTAAAAAATACTAAGTTTTTTTAAGAGGCCTAAAAAATAACTTGCAAAGAAAGCAATATATTTTCTAAATTGTGACCAAAACTTTGAAAAGCCAAAAAAATAAACACCATTAAAAAATGCTCAAAGACAATATGAAAAAAAATATTTCCAGACAGGTCAAGGTTCTTTTCCATTATAAAACTAATGAATATCATTTACAACAATATTTCTTATTAATAAAGTTAATTCTGTGCCAAGAAAATACAGAGTTCTAGCCAAACATATATATTTTACATTCTGATGAAAACAAAAGGTGAGTTCAGAACATTTACCTCTATCTTACAGAAGGTGCTAAATCAACTGGTTGTTTTCTCTTCTTCTCTTCAATTTACTTGTCTGTTTCCCCAGTTTAATGTCAAGATTGTTTTTAGGGTTAAAGAAAATGTTAATTTTCTAAATGTGACTGAATATGGTTATCCATAAATTAAATTCTGAACTTTAAGAAGATTATGGGTGAAATTTCTAGCAGATAAACATTTTTTGATACTTTGTTCTTTGCAAAAATTCAGTTTTTTAATGCCATTAAAAAACAACAACAATAAACTGTATTTTTTCTTAGATTAGATACAAAATTCTCTTATTTTTCACATACGAAAAACTTTTGTTGTGCCAAAATTTTAAACTTTACATCACATTTTTGGTTGAAATTTTTTTTTCAGTAAATTGTATATTTTTTGGTGCAGAAAGTTTGAACTTTATTACATATTTTTTGTGTTGGATATTGAGATTTGATTGGATATAGGTTTGGTGAAGGAATACTGAATGAGACTGTATACCTATTGGTTCAGAAATTTTCGAATTTTTAATTTTTGGTACAGAAATTTTTCACTTGACTAGTGATAACTTATATCTACTAAAGTTAAGGTGAAATGTTACCTGAAGGTTATCTGTATATATGACAACTGTATCATTATCCCTACAGGGTTACTGACAAACTACATGATAATGCTTGTAAATTTTTATTATTATGACAGTAAAAATGACACCACATTGTACATATTTATTTTGCTGTTCAAAATCTGACTGACCGATTAAATCAACTTCATTATAAATTCAGCAAGTCTTTCAGAAAATTAAATTTAAAATCTGAATTCTTTCATCACAGGTGATACATCAAAGTACCCATATAATAACATTAAAAGTCAAGTACCTATATTTCAAACCTGTTCAAGTTTAAACATTTAAGACATTTTTATAACTTGACAAACCAATTTACAATACCATAATTTTTATTTATCAATCTTGTACACTCTTGTGCTAATCTTAATCTAATAAAGAACCCTAAGAGAAGCGTGTACTTGTTATGCTCTTGACTTACATTATTTTTATATTACACGACATAATTTTAGTCATTGTAGAAAACTTTAAATATGGTCAGGGGTGACCATCCTCCAAAAACTTTATTTTCTAGAAGAAATATTTAGCAAAGGGAGATAACTAGAAAATCTAGTGAGGTTGGAATTTTATCTACAGATTTCTTTTTTTTTCTGTTTTGGATGATTCATAACAGAAATATTTACTATTAAGTAAACCACGATTTTTTTGTGGGTTATTTCATGACTTTCTTACTAATTTTAAGATGTCAGTACAAAACCGTAACAATTTGTGTGCATCATAAATGATTGTAAGAAACTGCATGAACATTGAACAGATCTACGACATTAACAGAAACTCCAATGCATTATATCGTCTTAGACTAGTTATTTGCTTTATTATTTTTTGTTTTCACCACCAATATCATTATCAGGTAACTCTAAGATCAACAGAACAGGTTAGGTGTATGATGGATAGATCCAGGAAAAAAGTTCCTAGATGAGTGTAACAAAAGTCCAAGTAAGGAACACAGCTTTTAATGTTGTTCTTCATCTTAAAACGACTGATACTTTCAACAGGGAGAACAAAATATCAAAACTCACTTACCGGTAAACTTAAACAATATTGTTATTCCTAACATCTCTTTTGGTCTGACATAGCTTCATTGAAATAATTTTTTTTTTTTCTGATTTACTTTGGAGAATTTTTATATATGCATAAAAAGATGGTGGTATTGTCACAAAATGTGCTTGTTAGTTTATAAACTTGCTGATAAATGGATCAATTCTTTATTAAAAATTTTTGTTTGTACAAAACTGTAGGATTATTAAATGTCATTATTGTATTTGGTTTACTACATATTTTAATGATTTTATACATTTTATTCCAGAAGCATGTAATTTAGTCATCAATATCTCATATTAAATATCACATCATTTGAAAATGCTGATCATAAAAAGATAAAAAAAAAAAAGATCATAATTCAGAAAAAATTAAAATACACAATTAATACTTCATACAAATTTTGCTATTATTTTGATCTAATGCCTAATTTTTTTTTCAAATAGACAATAAATATAAAATCTTGAAACTTATGTGTAAGATCTGAGATATAAAATTTTCAAATACACTTAAAACCACAATGACACTCCTTCTGTATTACATCATTATATACAAGTACTGAACTTCATGTTATATCCTCAGTTATTTCAATAATGAATAAAAATAAGAAAAAATAAAATAAATCATTTGCTGTCATAAAAATTATTATTTTTAAAGGTTAATATAGCATTTAGAATGTTCCTCAATACATTATTTTGGTCACAGTTAAAACTAAAACTGGGGAAATGTTCTCAAAATACATTAACTGCTACCTACTAGCAGCTTTTGAAAGATTTTTTACTGTAAAAAAAGCTAAAATTATCTTTAACAAAACTAATGTCTGAAAATAAAAATAAAGATTGAAATTTTCATCCTTGTTGTCCACCATTGCAATGAAAGTCGATGCATATTACAAATTATCCAATCAACATAACCTTGATTCAACCAGTATTTATATTTTAAATATTAAATACCTGCGGAGGTTTTTCTTCCTCTAGTCTTTTAAAAACATCCATGTCAGTGCTGGATTCAACGGCTGACACCTTCATACCATCCATGTTTAAAACTTTTTAAAAACTAAAATCACTTTTCTGATGTACAGGTAAAATTTACAGTAGTAAAATCATTAAAGCGTAATGACTCATTCATTCAAACAGAATTACAGTATTAAACTGTTGATAAGTTACTGATAATGTAGTTTCAAACTGACCACACCTGGACGGTTCCTGTGGTTTGAACATTTCCCATGTTTTTATTGTCTTGTCATTTGAATAATGTATGTAAAAGAAGAATGATACCAAGGTTGTTTCTGCATGTATTAATATTGCATAGAATAAAAATCATAAAATATAAAAATATTTTTTTATAATATTGAAAAAACAAGTTTTACATTCATTTTTTGTATATGAAAAATTCCTTAAAACATCCTTTTAAAGGAAATATTGGGAGGAATGCAACAGGCATACAATTCTTTAATTAATGTTATTTTTTTTAATTAATTTTGTAGAAAGATTCATGAAGCATTTCCAACAACTGATTCCCCCCACCTTCCTTCCCCTAGAGCAAACAAAGTTTTATATAAAAGAAAACTTCATATCTATGCACATATTTATTGTTATGTTTAACTTTGTTAGTACTGTACATCAGACCATTTCAGCCATTGAAAGATAAAGTTTATCCAGGCAACACCTGTCTCATACCAATACACAAAGTATTTAATTGATAATTTCTCTTCCCTCTGTCAGAGAAACTTCGGATGTCACCCAAAAGTAAAATATTCACTTGTCATGCTTAGCTGAGCCTAGCTTATTTACCTTAGGCCTTTAACCATATAATTATTTCTTTCAATGTTATAATAGTAGAATTAGTTTACTTGTTATTTTTTCTTTACCTATACCTAAGGTGAATTTTGATAATCTTATGTGATAAATAATAATTTTCTTATGTTATACAAATTGATGAATATATGCTAAAATATTTGCTTTATTATGTCCAAGCATGTGACCATATAATTGGCTACTTATTCAATTATTTATAATATCCATATTTAATGGGAAAAGATCTATGTTATTGATTTTCGTAATTGGTGTTAAATTTTATAAGATAATATTTATTGTGTTTCTCTCAGATTTTTTTAAAGAAAAGTTGGAATACCATAATGACCTACAGCTATGACCCTAATCACAGCTCTTATTTGCTTTATCCTTCTGTGCAGAAAAGAAAGAGTAGCGAGAACAGAAATAAAGTTACTTTAAAACATATTCAGACAGTCTACACTGAACAAATTAGCTTTTAAACATTGGGGGTTACTTTTCAGGAATACGTTCTTCTTCCAACTTTGTGTATTTTAATTCAATGGTTGACTGACAGATACTGAGTAATGTGCACCTTTAGTGATTGTAACCAATCGTACAAAGTGTCATTACTTACTTCCAAGCAGTGTTGTAGATATAGAGCAAACACAATTTATGAACATGGACCTATTGTCCGTAAAGTATAGCAAAGATTGTGAGCTTGACCATGAAGGTAGAAATTTCAACCTAATTTGTCAGGTACCTTCTTGTGGTGGCCAAGAATCAAAGTATCATCTTTTAACTGACAGCAGTAATGGATTTGTAAATGTCGATTTATGGTCTGTTTGCAACAAACTAAAGTATTATCTTTTCACTTTAAGCAGTATATTGAGATTTGAAGAGACACTATTAGGTTTGGGTGCATGTATGGTCAGTTGAATAATGATCACATCTGAAGGAAAATATAAATATAATACTCAAAGAGTTATATAAGGAATATGTCTGTAAAATTTTGTTACACTTAACTAAAGCATCAATTAACTTAAAAGTGATATTTCCAAGAACTAGATGCTCTCAAGAGCCTGTATCGCTCACCTGGATTTAAATTTTCCACCTCCAGCAGGACTAAAAATTTAGGTGTAGCAGTTAGCTTGGCTGGTTTTCCCACATGTACAATGTTATACAAAGTTAGGCTGTGGTGGCCGTCTTAGTTGACATTCAAGATTATCGAACACATTTTCTGTCATTAGTCTGGTTCCAAATGGCCAAGTTTAAGGAATGATGATCTGCAAATTAAATTTTCACATAGGGTTCTATGTTTAACTAAGTTCAGCTTTAGTGGCCATGTTGATTGACAAGCCAGGTCAGCGGCTACAATTCTGAAAGAGGACCATCAAAAGACTGTTGCTGCTACATGTAAGTTTAGTTCCAATTGGCTCAGTAGTTTAAAAAAAAAAATTTAATGAATTTTCCATAGGGTCCAATGTTAAACTATGTTCGGCTCTGGGGGCCATCTTGGTTGACAGTCCAGGTCATCAGACAAATTTCTGAAAGAGGACCACCAATGAACCATTTCTGTCAACTTTGGTTCCAATTGGCTTAGTGTTTCAGACAAGAAGATTTTTTAATGAATTTTCCAATAAGGTCCTATGTTAAACTAAGTTCGGCTGTGGCGGCAATCTTGGTTGCCATTCTGGATTATCACATTTCTGACAGAGGACCATCTAAGGACCATTGCTGCCAAGTCTTGTTCCAATTGCCTCAGTTGTTTCAGACAAGAATATTTTTCAATGAATTTCCCGAAGGGTCGTATGTTAAACTAAATTCGGCTGTGGCGGCCATCTTTGTTGATTGTCTATGTCATCGGACACACTTCTGACAGAGGACCATCTAAGGACCATTGCTGCCAAGTCTTGTTTCAATTGCCTCAGTTGTTTCAGACAAGAATATTTTTCAATGAATTTCCCGAAGGGTCGTATGTTAAACTAAATTCGGCTGTGGCGGCCATCTTTGTTGATTGTCTATGTCATCGGACACACTTCTGACAGAGGACCATCTAAGGACCATTGCTGCCAAGTCTTGTTTCAATTGCCTCAGTTGTTTCAGACAAGAATATTTTGCAATGAATTTCCTGAAGGGTCGTATGTTAAACTAAGTTCGGCTGTGGCGGCCATCTTGGTTGATTGTATAGGTCATCGTACATAATTCTGAAAGAGGACCATCTAAGGACCATTGCTGCTAAGTTTGGTTCCAATTGGCTCAGTAGTTTCAGACAAAAAGATTTTTAAATGAATTTACAATAGGGTCCTAGTATAGTATAGTTCGGCTGTGGCGGCCATTTTGGTTGATCATTCGGGTCATCGGACATAATTCTGAAAGAGGACGATGTATAGACCATTGCTGCCAAGTCTTGTTCCAACTGGCGAGGCACTTACATAGAAGAAGATTTTTTAAATTCATTCCCCCTTTTTTTCTATTTTTAGTCTCAACAGCCATGTCAGTTGGAAGTCGGGGATGCAGGGCATAATTTTGGAAGGGGGCCACCCAAGGACCATACCACCAAAGTTTGGTCCTAATTGGCCCAGTGGTTTCAGATCTTTAAAGGAAAAGTTTACACTGGACGACGACAGACACCAAGTGATTGCAAAAGGTCATATGGCCTTTTAGGCCAGGTGAGCTAACAATCTAACAGGTTATCAGTTTTCATAAATCTGAAAGAGAGCATAATAAGGATATGTTGTAATTCGACCAATTTCAATTGGTCAATAGCCATTGTTAACAGGGAAGTTTGGATTGACAGATGACAGGAATAACAAAGGAATACATCTTTATATTTTACAGTGAAATAACTTTTTCTATTGGTATAGATTTCTATTCACATACATCCTGAACTGGTTTTTATGCAATAGTTAGCCCAGATTAATAAGGATTATCTCCCTTTATTTGATATACTGCAAATCTAGTCATATCTTATTGGCATTTGCATCAATAAAATATTTACTCACGAATTAAAATATATTACATTTTCCTTTATTCTCCAAAAATACAGAAGCATAATTAAATCTAATGGGTTAAATATACCAGAAATATTTTTACATTGATTCTAATGCATTTTGACAACCTTTACTTTCAATCAAAAAACCATCAAGAATTTTTTTTATAAGCTAGTACGGCAAGAGTGTGGTATTCTCCCATGTGATATTCCTGTTGCTAAGGAGGGAATACCACCTGTCGTCAAGATGGGTGGAGCCTAGTTTCAGGTGGATTGAAATACCACATCTCTGTCAACCAATGAGAAATCAAGATTTTTGCATAAAGTATAATATATATTTATATGCTGATTCTTATTAAAATTTATTTGATTACTTATGCATGACAAGCTCTTAACTACCACCTGATAACCTGGAGGACATGTATATTTGTTGTTTAAAATATATATTTCAAAAAATACTTTTCACTGCATGGATTTAAGTTCTTTTGAATTAACTGTTTTTTTTTGTTTGTTTTATTTTAAATGCCAAAAAATGGCTAACATCAACATGCAAAAATTCATAGTAAAAATTTGGCAAATTTGCCCCCAAATAGGAGGTGCACATTTTCAATGTGTATATAAACACTATGCAAAGTTTAAAAAATATTGGTTCAATACAATTGGAGTTACAGATTACACAAAGTATGCACCGTTCACAGTATGTATTGCTAAAAAATGGCTAAGTTCAACATGCAAAGATTCATAGTAAAAATTTTTTGTCCAAAATAGGAGGTGCACAACTTCATGTTATTAAACACTATGCAGAGTTTTAAAAATATTGGTTCAATACAGTCTGAGTTACAGATTACACAAAGAATGTACCCATAAGCATGACAGACGGACAGATGGAGCCGAGGTAGAAATAACACTGGTTATATTACAATATTGTTGAAATTTTGAGGGACCTATACCAACAAAAAAATCTCAGTCAGAAAAGATTTTATACAGGGAAACAGCTCTTGATTTATGAAAATAGCTGTTAATGTATATATAATGTAGTCTAAATGATTAAAAGAATGCCCAGGTAACTTTTACCTCTTTTTGACAATTTTCACTACAGAATGTCAGAGTTATTCCCCTTTTTATGCTTATATGAAAAAACTTTTTCTAATTAGTCAAAAGTATCATGGAAAAGATACAAAATAAACAGTAACAAATTATACAGAAGAAGGGAAAAAAAACTGGTCATTAAAACTTGTACTTTAGTGTACAAAACATTAGTAACAGATAATGAAATAATTCTAAATTTTCTGGTAAAGAGTTTCCAGATTTTGAACAATGCAAATAGACAAAATATCCTTTCATCAAAATTAGAAAAACAATATAATTATCTATATTTAATTGACTCATTACATGATTTTACAAGAATACTGTTTTAATTTAGTTACCCTAATGATTCAAGATTGTTGCCATATGACATAATTAACATCAAAGATACTTAAAGAAAGTAACACTTGATAACAACCAGTTATTAACAGAACGGTGGTTACAGAAATGCACACTTGATACAAATAGCACTTAACATCTTGTTTTCGTAATTCTTTTTTCTTTTCACAGTTCAATGTTTTTTCCAATGTTAGAACAAATGAATGTCTTTTAATGCCTACTAGCAATACATACAAGACATATACCAGGTTACCAAGACAAGAGCAAGGCAGGAAAAATGACAAAATGAAACCTGCAAAGTGCTTGAAAAATATGGATTTTCAAGATACTCATGAATCTTTGTTTCAATGGAACTTTCAACTGGTTACTTTGTCCCAGTGTAATTTTTCAACTATAGTTTTTTTTTTGTCAAGCATGCAGTTGAAACTTCTTGGATATTTGGCCATGTTTTTTGCCCGATCGGGATGAAATGAGAAAACGTTGTTAAGAACTTCCCATAGATGCTTTCTGTCAAGTTTGGTTCCATTTGGCAAAGCGATTTCAGAGGAGAAGATTTTTGAAAACTCAGCCAATCAGAAACAACAATTGCCCATGGCGGCCATGATTGAAATGAGCAATCTTTATAAAGGACCTTACATAGATGCTTCTTGCTAAATTTAATTTCATTTGGCCAAGTGATTTCAAAGGAGAAGATTAAAATGTGAAAAGTTAATGGACAGACGACGGACAGACACCAAGTGATAAGAAAAGCTCGAATAGCCTTTGGTCAAGTGAGCTAAAAATGAAATAATTCCACTTTGCAAGTTTATTTGACTTCTTGTTAACAACGTTAAACAGAAAATCAACTTTTTAACATATAAAAACAAAAATCTCATAAATTGTATGACTATATATTCTTGTTGAACCCTTTTTTATTGACAGAACAGCAAAAGCCATGCTAGGTTTTCAATCAGAAGTTGTCTATAAAACGTAGTTTCGGAACTGAAGCCCGGGAAGGACACAAATGTTTCTGGATTTTGGTACAATGTTTTATTCACATATTGATATTTTTTAAAATAAAAAAAATTGGGACTTGGGGTAAATGTAGGGGTGGGTGGGGATGAGAATCTAGGAAATTTTTTATTATGGTCTCATCTTCTGATTTATGATTTGACAACCCTTTACTATATTGAAGGTCTCTAGGATGTACTATGAAATTTGGCTCTCAAGCACCCCTTGGAAAATAATTCTCCTTGTAATTACAAATCAACTGTCTATCATTCATTCACAACCTTACCTCATCACAGGCAGGACATCTTGGACGAATTTTTTCTGCATAATGTCGTTCACAAAGAAGCTGCTTTGCATGACAGCCATATACAAGATCTACCAAAAGTTCTTCACAGGTACTACAGACAAAGCAAGCAGGATGCCAACATACATCTTTACCAAATTTGGGAGCAAATACTACCAGATCTCCTTCCTGTATCTCACAATGGCAGTGATAACAACTCTACAATACACAAGCATTTGTTGTAATAATGAAAACCAACAAATTCTGCAAATAAAAACTAGAGGCTCTCAAGAGCCTGTATCGCTCACCTGGATTTAACTTTTCACCTTGAGCAGACCTAAAAATTTAAGTGTTGCAGTCAATTTGGCTGGTTTTTCTATGGGATTCTATGTTAAACTAATGGCAGTCATCTTGGTTTAGTCCAGGTTAACAGATACATTTCTAAAAGAGAAACATCTAAGAACCATTTCTACTAAGTCTTGTTCCAACTGGCTAAGCGGTTTTAGACAAGAAGATTTTTAAACGAATTTTCCTATAGGGTCCAATATTTAACAAAGTTGGGTGTGGCAGCCATCTTGGTTGACAATCCGGGTGATCGGACACATTTCTGAAAGAGGACCTCCTAAGGACCAATGCTGCCAAGTCTGGCTCCAATATGTCAAGTGGTTTCAGACAAGAAGATTTTTCAATGAATTTTCCCATAGGGCCTTATGTTAAACTAAGTTCGGGTGTGGCGGCCATCTTGGTTGACAGTCTGGGTTATTGCACAAAATTCTGAAAGAGGACCATCTAAGGACCCATTGCTACCAAGTCTAATTCTAATTGACTTAGTGGTTTCAGATGAGAAGATTTGAGTGAATTTCCCATAGAGTCCTATGTTAAACTGTTCTGCTGTGGTGGCCATCTTGGTTCACAGTCCACAAAATCAGACACATTCCTGAGAACCAATGCCGCCAAGTCCTGCTCCAATATGTCAAGTGGTTTCAGACAAGAAGATTATTCAATGAATTTTCCTAGAGACCTATGTTAAACTAAGTTCGGCTGTGGCGGCCATCTAGGTTGACAGTCTGGGTCATCGGACACACCTCTGTAAGAGGACCATGTAAGGAGCATTGCTGCCAAGTCTGGTTCCAATTGGTCATGTGGTTTAAGACAAGAAGATTTTTCAATGAATTTTCCCATAGGGCCTTATGTTAAACTAAGTTTGGCTGTGGTGGCCATCTTGGTTAACAGTCCGGGTCATTGGAAATATTTCTGAAAGAGAACCTCCTAAGAACTATTACTGCCAACTTTGGTTCCAACTGGACTTGTAGTTTCATATAAGAAGATTTTTGAAAGTCACCCCCCTTTTTTTTCTATTTTTAGTAACAGCAGCCATCTCGGTTGGAAGTCGGTGATGCCAGACATAATTTTGGAAGGGGGCCACCCAAGGACTATTCCACCAAAGTTTGGTCTCAATTGGCCCAGTGGTTTGAGAGGAAAAGATCTTTAAAGGAAAGTTTACGCTGGATGCCGTCTTTAAAGGGCAAAAACTCCTATAAGGGGTCAATCAATGATTTTGGTCATGTTAACTTATTTGTAGATCTTACTTTGTTGGACATTTTTGCTGTTTACAATTTGTCTTTATCTATAATAATATTCAAGATAATAACCTAAAACTGCAAAATTTCCTTAAAATTAACAATTCAGGGGCAATAACCCAACAAAGGGTTGACCGATTCGTCTGAAAATTTCATGTCAGGTAGATCTTGACCTGATGAACATTTTTACCCCTGTCAGTTTTGCTCTAATTGCTTTAGTTTTTGAGATATAAGACAAAAACTGCAGTTTACCCCTATGTTCTATTTTTAGCCATGTCGACCATGTTGGTTGGCAGACGGGGTCATCGGACACAATTTTTAAACTAGATACCCTAATGATGCTTGTGGCCAAGTAGTTTCAGAGGAGAAGATTTTTGTAAAAGTTAACGGACGACGGACGACGACGGATGCCAAGTTATGAGAAAAGCTCACTTGACCCTTCGGGTCAGGTGAGCTAAAAAAATGTACTTTTTAACTTTTGGTCATTGTTGAAAATCATATATAACTATTAGATGTTATCAATTCTTTCCAAATTTTAATGGGATGTTGTCTCACTGATGCATACTAAATATCCTCTCATTTTCAATATTAAAATTAAGCTTCATTTGGGTAATTGCAATCCTCAAGAGTGTATTTTTTCATTTGATTACCAATAAGCACAGATTTTCTCTTAGGATGCTTTTCTTCCCAATCAAGGTTTGAAAAATCTCTATCAAAATCTCCAAAATGCTTAATCCCTTTTATGCAAGGTCTTCAATTTCCCTTCATCAGGAAAAGTCACCCCAGTTTGTTTAACATTACAAAGTATGCAGTAAATTTGGTATCTGGATTCGCTTTGAAAATTATATGATTATTTTTATGTACGAGTTCATATTTTCAGTTGATAACTATTGCAATTCTAGTAAAATCAAAACTCTCCAAGACAAAATTGATCTGGATTTTGGGCTACCTTGTTCGGTTTTAATTGATTTCATTGTTATCAAAGTTAAAACTATTTTTTAACTTTCCACAGTTTCCAAGCATACCTGACGGAAGGTTAGACCTGAAAACCATATTGAACACAAATTTATGAACTCATACATGAATTGTATTACACAGTGAATGTATAAGACCGAAAGAAAAATATCATTTTATACTTTGTTATTTAGTGTATTTTATAATGAAAGTATAAGCACGTCACTAGTGTACTGATTTTGTGCTTAAATTTGTGTGTAAAATCCTATTAAAGGTCAAAACAAAAGAGGTCAGAATTGGTATTAGCTATTTCTCTACCAAACTTGCAAATCTAAGATGTTAAGGCAATGACTGGTTGGTTGGAGTCAGCATAATAATGATTTGGATGTTACTAAAGATACATGACTGATGATATACCCTCCTTTCAGATGTTATTTTAGATATAGGAATACCCTAATGGAGATGTTTTTCAAATTTGAATTCTTGACTTTAAATTATTTCAAATACAAATAAGCTATGAAATTGACATCACGCCTCATTTTTCTTCATCACTGTTTGGAGCCATCTGTCCTCCTTGCATCCTCAACCTAAAAGTAGGAAAATATAGTTGAGGATGCTAGCAAAATATTAATAAATATGATCATAATATATTTTTTTACCATCTCATGTTCTGACTCTCTAACAGATCCAATATCTAAAGCTATGCTGTCTCTAAGTTCACGAAAAATATTGTATTCCTTTTTTTCTATATCCGAATGAATCAAACGACAGTGTTCATATGACAAGTCTTGTTTTGGCAGTTGGCGTATTAATTGGAGATCTCTGTATCTTTCTCCTGCTGAACCAATTCTAGGAACTTTGTGGTTTGGAAGCTGATCCATGTAATCCTCTACCTAAAATGTAAAAGAAAATATTAAAAAAAATAATGAGGAACCAGAGTGAGTTATCTTTTCCTGACCAATGTAGGAAAGGGAGATAATTAAATTCTCTCCCTTTTGTCCTGAGGCTAAAAGGGAGACAAATTTATTATCTCCCTTACCTACATTGGTTAGGAAAAGATAACTCACTCTGGTTTCTCATTAATACAACATATATATTTTTAAAACTTCTTACATGATGTTGGTGAGTAAATAGGACACATATTAATGACCCATGCACATTTTATGTAAAACTCTGAATGCTTGTGTAATGTTTTAATATGTAAAATTATGCAAAACACTTCAAAAGTATATTCTGTTACAGCATGTACTGACACTTCATTCATTCATTGTACAATAATTCAATCATCAAAATAATATATTCACATCTTTGCTTTTGAATTAACATGGTGTATTGTTATATATTTCAGATCAAAATTTTGGCCAAACTAAACCAATAGATTTTTTAGTGCAAGTGACAATGTAGCATGACACAAGTTTTACTAACGTATAAATGATTCTTGTTAAGTACAACGCTGACCACAAGTTTAACCATATGCAATATAATACAGTAATATACCTGTTCTGGATTGAGGCCAGGTGGCACCCATGTATACCCTAGTGTTACAGTTTCTTCTTTTGTTGCACAGTTAACTGGATCATCTATACGTTTCCAACCTAATCGATCTCTAACATTAACAAAGTTTAAATTGTAGATATCATGTAATTCCCTTGGACATTTGCAAACTTGGCAAGTATTTCTGTATAAAATAAAACACATTAATCAATTTTTACACCACAATCAAATTAAGTGCATAAAAAACAGCATGGTAAAGGGGTTCATTTAAGACCATTGTGTCATACTCAAAAGTTAAAATGTCATGTACATTCGCTACATTTCATATCAGCAATATTTTTTTACAGAATGAGGTGTAGCTGTATATAATTCAACTAACCTTGGTCTTGAAATATAAAAACAACCATATTTCACATTTTTTATGCATTTTGTTTTCCTTTTTATTTCAACTGTTAGTTTAAATCCTGATTTTTTTCTAACCTTGAGATATCATAATAAATGGGACGTAACTCCAGCACAACTAACATGTATTTACAGTTTGATTTGTGTATTTACTAAGAATAATAAGGCCAAAAAAAAAACCTGTATGATCTGGTAAAATGTTTGTTTGTTTGTTTAGTTTGGGTTTTACACCGTTTTCAGCACCCTGTAACTTAGACTAAAAAAGGGGGAACTGGGCACTGAAAATTAATGTCAGGTTACAAGAAAAACATGCTTTATTTTAGTTGGTATAAAACAAAATAGTTCAGTATTATCTATATTTCTTTACTTGTTCATACCTCCACTTGTGTCTTGCAAATCCTGAACATCTTTCAATACAAGCTAAACATGGCTGTCCTTCATCAACCTCTTCTGCTATTACCTCCTGAAAATAAATAAGTGTTGATAAATAACAGTAAGACAATATAACTGGAAGACAGCTAAATTTTTGATAAAAAAAGTTGCACATCGAAAGTTTTTGTATATAAAGGCTCATTTCATCAATATCTTACAAAGAAAAAAAAAACAAAAAACATAAAAATTTAAAAGATTAAAAAATTACAAAGTTCAGATTCAATGTTCAAAATGAACTATCTATGTGTGATAGTTGTTTTGCTGACACTTTCATAAGAACTTTTATTTTCAGACAAAAACATGGTAATTTTCAATATATATATATATATATATATGTAAAAGCTGTTATTTAGAAACCACTTCACTTTTAGTATTTTTTGTTGTTGTTTTTGGATAGTTTTTGAGAAATCTCCGAGATTAATTTTAGACTGTTCTCGGATTTTATTTTAATTTATATATGGTACCCAGTAAAATACACTTGATCAATCAAGAATCATAGGATTTTTATAATATGAGACCAAAAAGGGCGAGTCTCATTCCCTAAAGTGTAAGAAAACACATCTAGCTATGCTATTATATTTTGAAAACAAGAAAGAAATGTAGAGAGTAAAATTGCATCAGTAGTGATCAAGTATTTAGTCTTTAACCAAAACTAAGTTTTACATGAGTTGTATTAATTTAACTTTATATGCAGTCTTAAAATCAGAATGAGATGGGAGATATTCTAGACTTATTAATATGACAAGATCAATCCATGTTATATTTGTATAACACATCAGCTAAATGCCAAACTTGCCCCAAAATGTCTAATTATTTAAGTGCCTTGTTGTACTATTTGATTGATTCTACAGATAATTTGCTTAATTATATAAATTTTACATATCATTTTTTTTTACTTTACTCAAAGTGTAAAAAATAAGTCTTGTGCCAAAATTCTGTTTTTGCATGTTTTCACTTTTTTTGTTCTTTTGATCATTTTGAATTTGAATATGCTCGGAATAATATCATATCTTGGAATATTATTTGGCATTCCCATATTTTTGGCCTTAAACACTGCTGATGATACAAATACAATGAATCAAAACTAGTATAATGAAGTGTTTATTACATCATAATGGTAATCTAATCAAACTTTTCAGTGTAAACCCACCCAAAGAATAATTTGCTTTCCTCAGGTAAACATGTTCAGTGTTTATTTGCAAAACATTTATTGTTTCATTAAAGATTTATTACCATGCTTAACCAATGAAAGCTAAACAAAAAGTCAATATTTTTAAAAGGTTATTAATTCAAATATCAACAATTCAATTCAGACATAAATGGGGGGGGGGGGGGGGATGGGGGGATGGGCAATTCACTGACTGCTGAATAAAACAGCTAGAATGCTGAAAAGAAAGGATTCTGTAAACTTTTATAATTATTATACCACTCATCAATTAGCCAAATGGAGATGAAATCAAAACTTTAAACAATGAAGAACACTAAAGTCCTCAATATAACAAACATTCTGATAGTATTGCTTAGCAATACAATGTCCCCTATCAGCTTGAGCTGTGAGAAAACACACCAAATGCTCCTTGCTATGTGAATCGGATGAAAGAAGTTTGCAAAAAAAATCCAGAAAACTGTTTTGACAAAAATTCTCCATGGGCAATAACTCACAATAATTATCCGATCAGCATGAAAGTCAAACTTGATCTGTAACTAATCATTATTTTTGTAAATTTTTGCAGGGCACCAGAAAAACAGCTTCAAATATAGCAGTCCGAGTAGAATAGGGAAGAATGCCCCTTGAACATTGTATTTTTTCATAGTCCCTATCTTACCTAGCAAGAATGAATTCTGAAAACATAAATCCTTTAGTAAAAGAAGCATTTATATTGTCAAAACTGCTGGACTTGCATAGTACTTATTCTTGGTATACATATGCCAAGAATATTTCAGCAAACCCAGATCCTTTAGATGATTAAAAACGAATTTAAAGAAAAATATTTTTGAAAATAAAATAAATAGCTATGATGTAAATAGTAAACTTTTACTTTCTAAAAATTTAAAACTAAGCTTGGACAGAGAATTTTATTTGGCTTCCAATGAATGTATAAGAAAACGCTTCATTATGATGAGAATTGGTGACCATAATTTAGAAATAGAAAAAGGTTGCTATTATAAAATTCCTGGAAAGGATAGAATATGTAAACAGTGCCACTTGCTGGAGGATGAAAAACACTTCCTTCTTGAATGTAAAATAAACAAAAATCTAAGGGATAATCTATTTGAATATTGTTTACCTACTGATAATTTTATGTCTTTAACCCAAGAACAAAGGTTTAAGAGAATGTTAAACCCTTCTATCATGGAACATGTTAAAAAAATATTGACTCCTTTATAAAACAACAGTCATTACAACTGAGGGCAGAAGTCTTGTTCATTTTGATTAGATTTGCAATATTATGCTTTGTTTTGTCACAAACTAAATATGTTTATATGACAATAAAGATAATTAAATTATGAGCTCACAAAATAAAAATAAGATCAGTTGTTTGAAAAGTTTCTGAAAAAAAGTCCGGAAAACTGTACTCTGACTGACTGATGGACAGAGTGCAAACCTATAGTCCCCTTCAGCAATGCTGGTAGTGGACTAAAAAAGAATTCATCTCATGGTTGTTGCTCGTCTTTTGTTTACAAGTTGGAGAAGGAAGATCTTTTGAGAACAAATCAAATACACCCTTATTGATGAAGCTAAAATTACTGACAGACAGGTTGTTAATTGACAAAACTTCATGAAAAGCAATATGTTAATACAATGTTTGGGAATTGTAGCTTTACCCAGCCCTGTTCAAAGAATAGTCTCATTGAGTATAGATAAATAATCTGAGTCATACACAGAAAGCAAATTTTTGTTCTATTTCTTAATAAATTCATTCCAAAACAAATACCAACTTTATGCTCATTGGTTATTTGAACCCATTATCTTTCATACCTATGGCAAACATGAGAGACAGTTACATTTGCAAAAGAAAATTATATGTCACCTGTATTGTTATCAGCAATCAATTTGTTTCTTGTATTACATAATAACTCCAATAAAATTGTCATATTTTGTTATCGTTTAAACATATACTGTTGTATGTATCTAATATTCCACAAAGTTATCCATTACATAATATCTACATCTATCAATCCATTACTAATATATGCTGACATTAGCTGGCATCTTACATTTCCTACAGACAACATGTATAGAAAGCAAATGTAGTTTGGATTGAGCAAAAATAAAAGTAACCAAA
Organism: Mytilisepta virgata; assembly: GCA_028015205.1. NCBI lineage: Eukaryota > Metazoa > Mollusca > Bivalvia > Mytilida > Mytilidae > Mytilisepta > Mytilisepta virgata. The sequence goes on from CM051516.1 coordinate 43,367,210, forward strand.
ATTTTTCTTTAATAATGCCAATACGGTGTGTATTTTTTATTTTGATTGGTCGACAATGTGACATCTGGGATATTTTATTTTCCAATATAAAATGACTTTCAGCGTATGAATATGTGAGACTGTAAAAAAGTGCCATTTTTAACTGCTCATTTCTTCCTTATTTTATTCAGTTTGTCAGACAAGAAGATTTTTTAATGAATTTTCCCAAAGGGTCCTATGATAAACTAAGTTCAGCTGTGTCGGCCATCTTTGTTGACATTCGGGGTCATCGGACATAATTCTGAAAGAGGACCACCTAATGACCATTTCTGCCAAGTTTGGTTCAAACTGCTTTGTGGTTTCAGACAACACATTTCTGACAGAGGACCATTTAAGCACCATTTCAGCCAAGTTTGGTTCCAACTGGCTCTGTAGTTTCAGACATCTTGGATTTCATATTGGCATGAAAAATATAAACTTTATAGAGAACCATGAGGATCATTCAGGCATAATATTACTTCCATCTGCCAAATGGTTTCTGACAAGAAGATGTTTGTATGTATCTCCCATAGTATCCTATGTTAAATGTGTCCCGTGGTGGCAGCCATCTTGGATTTCAGATCGGCACAAAAAACATAAACTTTGTAGAGGAACATGTAAGGATCATTCCTGCAATATAACAATTCAATTGCTTTGTAGTTTCAGAGAAGAAGATTTTTTAAACTTCAGCCAATCAAAGTGCACAAATGGCCCTGGCAGCCAGCCATGTTTTTCAATGTCAGAATGGCACCAAAAACATCCATTTTGTTAGGGACCATTATCTGGTCATTCAGGCATAATATTACTTCCATCTGTCAAGAGGTTTCTGACAATAAGATGTTTGTACGTATTTCCCATAGGATCCTATGATAAATGTGTCCTGTGGTGGTGGCTATCTTGGATTTCAGATTGACACAAAAAACATAAATTTTGTAGAGGACCATGTAAGGATCATTCCTGCAATATAAAAATTCAATTGCTTTTGTAGTTTCAGAGAAGATTATTTAAATTTCAACCAATCAGAGTGCATAAATGGCCCTGGCAGCCATGTTGAATTTTGGATCAGAACCAAAAACATAAACTTTGTAGAGGACCATCCAATGAACATCCCCAGCAAGTTTGGGTTTCATTTGGCTATGGGCTTTTTGAGTAGAAGATTGAAATGTGAAAAGTTATCGGACGGACGGACAATGACACATGCAAAGTGATGGCAATAGCTCACATGATCTTTAGGCCAGGTGAGCTAAAAAGAAAAATGATGCTTCCAACATGGACATGAGCAAAATTTATAAGTCAAAAAGGGCCTTAACTCTGAAAAAATTTAATGGACCTGTTAATGTATGAAGTTTCTTGAAAACAGGAGAAAGAATAAAGGATTTCTTTTTAAAATAAAGATTAATTAAATCTTTGCCATATGTTTTAAGCATATTTTCAAAATCAATTTTGAATCTACATTGAAAATCCCCAACAATCATGCCAAATGAAAATATAGAAAATCAAAACTTGTGAAGTGCTAATTTTTCACTAATCTGAAATTCTGAAGAACCCCTGGTTTTAAATCAATAACAACCATTGATTCTCTACTGACATATCCAATTATGAATTTAGTAAAAGTTATAATCAATTTGTCAACTTTGGCCTCTTAATACATCACAGTGGTCTATTTTCTGACAAACATCCACAAAATTGAATCATCCAATTTGATATATGGTATATTGGTAGCATCTCCATTAATCAATCACCAAAACAAGAAGATGTTAATTATTTTTACAAATCAAAACTAGATATATAAGTGAAAGATGAATTTTAATTTTATTTTCTGATATCAATATGACTCAAATTCAATTGTCTTGATGAAATATTTGTTTGAAAATTTCAAATCTGTATTTACATATCCTTCAGATTTTCTTCAAATGACTGATTAGGCAATAGAGAAAAGATGTATTACATGTATTATGTTTGGTAAGAAGTACATTTAACAGTAATGCTGCTTCTTCAATAAATATTTTTCTGACATTTAAACCACATGAGGCATCATGACATTTTCAAGTCACTTGAACATGATAACTATTGATATCAAAACTTCCTGTTGTCAGAATTTGATTTTTCTAAAATCAATGTTATTCTCATTAATTTACATTGGCAGATTTGGAGGGGTTTCAGGGTGAATAGCATTCAATTTGGTTGTCAATTAGTTTTTGAAATTAGCAAAGAATGAAAGCCTTATGTGTATAATCTTTTTTCTTTCAATAAAACTCTGATTTGCAATAGTATTGGCATGTTGTTTTCCTTACCATTTCTTCTCTCACTTTTTTTTTTGCTTTTGCACAAGTAAGTATGGTGTCCAATTCCCACACTTTGTGTAAAATGTCTAGATAAAAAAAAGTTGCTAACCCATAGGAACTTAAATCACAATTTCTATGAAGTGATTCCCTTGACACATTTCAGACTTCCTTCATCATTTGTTATTATAAGGTCTATTTCCCACTGTTATTTATATTTTACCATAACAAGTAATTACTTAAATGACATGAAACAGACAGCAGAAAATGAATATACTGGAGTAACCAACAACAATGAAAAACAGATCAATTACCTCCCCTTGGAACTTCACTCGTAGCTTTCATTTACAATTATAGTAAAAAATATAAGTAAACTGCCTTAAATTTGTATTTGTTTCGAAATTCAAGTTACTTTAATTAATTTTTTGACACAGCATAACCTAGGGCTGATCATAAAAAAATTGTGGTTGGAGAATCAAACTCTTGATAAAATTATGTTCAGCTGTATCAGACTTTGGACAGTATTTTTATGAACAATTCAACTTTACCAATTATTTTCTTCATATTCAAATCAATAAACCATTTAACAGAAAGTCAACACAAATATCTGGTGAATACCTTTCTGTGAAATATATTCTCTCATTACATGCGGTTGTAGACAACCTTTGCAAGTGTAAGACAATTATGTTGAATATCCTTGTCTTAGATTATGACACAAAAGGATTTCATCAACGTCATAATGTCAAAAAGTCAAGAAAACATCAACTTCAATGAATTTGGACAAACAATTTCAAAAAGAAATTGCTATGAATGAAAATTACTACATGATTTAAAACAAATTAAGCATGAACTTTCCGATTATCATGTTTATTTTTCTCTAGAATCATTCATTTTGTATAAAGATTTTTTTTGTTATGGTGACCGTTCTCACTTCCAATCAATTTCTTCGAATTTTTTTTGGTCTGCAATGAAAGAAAAATTATCATTCTTACAGAAAGATGTAGGATAAGGGAATTCCACCCTCGGGATCACATTTTTAGTTGTCGGACATGAGGCTTGCCTCTGAGGCAAAATATGACACCTCGGTTGGATTCCCCTATCCTATATCCCTCTGTATGAAAGATAGTTATAGTCTACACTCACGGTTCAAGTCCTTTACTGTAATAATATTATTTTCTTAACCTTTGAGCTACAACCCTTGGAATTGGAAACTTCTGCATTTGTGACTCAGTGGGCATACTGAATATCCTTAGACCTTTTTTGCCTATCAAAGGACAGAAAAAATAAATAGCTGCACCACGAGCGCATGATACGCCCGTCGCCTTGTGAAAAAAACATAATAAATGTTTTTGAAATCCTCCTTTAGTGGAGCTGCTGGTGGGATGTATATGGAAACCCGGCAAAACATAAGCGTGTAAACTTTTAAACAATGGAGATACGGCGCAAAATGTGACAAAAAAAGACTACCTTTTTTACCAAAAAGCTCAAGAAAAATTCAATAACTCAAAAATAAAATAAAGAATCATCACGATAAAATATACAGATCTTCAGATTAATATAATTAAGAAGTGTGTAAAGTTTTATGCAATAATCATAAATCGTTTTTGAGATACCGCGCAACATGTGAAAAGCCCCCCTTTTTTTTACAAAAAACTCAATAACTCTAAAATAAAATTTTGAATCATCACCAAAAAGTATACAGATGTTTAGATTAATATAACTAAGAAGTGTGTAAAGTTTTAAGCAATAATCATAAATCGTTTTTGAGATACAGTGTGACAGTGAAAACCCCCCCTTTTTTTTTTACAAAAAACTCAAAAACTCTAAAATAAAATTTTGAATCATCACCAAAAAGAATACATATCTTTAGATTAATATAACTAAGAAGTGTGTAAAGTTTTAAGCAATAATCATGAATCATTTTTGAGATACGGCGCGACGTGAAAAAAACACACACTTTTTTTTTTGTTACAAAGTCCCGTAACTCAAAAAGTTTTAATCTTATTTTCACCAAAAAGTATACAGATCGTTTGACCATCATAAGAAACAACTATGTTAAGTTTCGTGAAATTTGGATGAGTTGTTCTCAAGTTACGGCACGACATGTTTACGACGGACAGACGGACGCCAGACATTTGTATACCATAATACGTCCTGTCAAAATTTTGACGGGCGTATAAAAATTAAACAAAAATTTTTACACATTGGTGTGGTTGAGGACCAAGCTACCAGACACCAAAAGTACCAATAAAAGAAACTGAATAAGAGGTTTTTTGGTCATTCAGCATCCACAAAGAGGAGATGTGATACAAATTCCATGTGTTATGAATGTCTCAATCTTTGTATATAAACAGCTCTTTCCTGTTATAAGAAAGATTTGAGATGCCTTAGACAAACTTTGTTCAAGCAAAAGAACAAGTTTTATTGGTGTTCTTCACCTCAAAGTCACAGTAAGGTCTACAACATGAAGCAAGTTATCCCACCTTACCAGTCCAGTCTCTGCAAAGTTTTCCAATAATTTTACTTTTACACAATTTCCCACTTTTCTAGATAATATCAATATTTATATCAAAGACCTTCCTATATACCATTTTTGGGTCTTGTCTTTAATGATTCTGAAATAATAGCAACAACATTAAAATCTATAAATTGTATCAAAGCTATTTTACACAATTTCTAACTATCACCAATGAAGCCTTGGGAATACAAAATATCAAATTCAATGTCTGTTTTATATAATTTCAGGGAAAACACAAAAATTGCAAAAATAATGAAGTCAAATCATGTCTGATAATGTTTCTATTGTCTGATTAAAACAAATTTGATAACTGATAATTCTGAGATAACAAGCAAATCAAGACTTTTTTCCAGAAGTGTATATCAGTAAATTGTTAGAATTTTAAAAAGCTTGTCCTACTTAAGCATTCAATTAATTTTTGTATACATGTTTTTGTCAATAACATATTTATTGCATTTCTGATACCACAGGAATATATTCGGATCTCTTCATGTAGAAACTTTTGAGGCTTTATCCAAGAAAAGTTGTGCTTTTTTTGTTTAACAGACTAGATGAACTTTTTACTTAACTATCTGCTCTCCCCACAATTACATTACCCATTCAAAGTGTATACAGATTCTGAATAGATTCGTCAAAATCTTTTCACAAGAATTACCTATATTAGATTAACATTAGAATGCATTTTTAGGAGTGCTATATAAGTTTCTTTGTACTCTTTAATTCAATTTCAATTAATTCAATATTAAAAAGGTAATTTAGTTTTTTATATTGTACTTATTGCAGAGGGTAAAGGGAAGCAAATGAAAGTGCAGAAGGGTGAATTGGAAAAGAGGCAGGGTGCTGCACCCCTCTATTTTAAGCTAGCTGGAACACTGCCAATGCAATAGCCACTCCAGTGGGTAATTGAATTAATAAGTAGTATTTATATCTTCTACATGTAATACTATCACAACAGCTTTCTGTGACAGTTGAAATATATGATTGTATATATGAATGCAAACTGTTTTGTTATTTGACAATTTTTTATTCTTCACCCTTATTCATAAACCATTGTACAAAGATCCATAAAAAAAGCCAGCATGTGCGTGAACCTTAAAAATAACAACTGTAAACATGGAAATTTCGATTAAAAGGCAAACTACTTCATCAAACTTGAATTGAAATAAGCACATAGTGATTGTGGATGAATTGTAATTACCTGAAATTTATTATCTATCATCTTAAATTAGCTACAGATTTAAAAACGCAATAAAAATAGAAGAAATGGAATGATCAAACCTCTTCCAAAGACTCATATTCTATGATATTACCCTATCTTGTAATACAGATGTTTACTTGTCATATAAACTGATAAAGTTAGATCTTCTTCACTATTATATCAATGAAACAAAATTATTAGCTTAATGATCTACCAAGTTAATTTGCAGGCATGTCATTCATGCCTTTGATGAGTTTCTGTTACTATTCTAACTGTAAATATGATGTAAACACCCAAATAACATTTCCTAAGTAGATTCTAATGAAACAAAGCTTCGTGACGAGAATATATATCTTCTGTTGTACATCAACTGCAGATGGATAAACTTTTGTTCTGATTACTCAACTCAAGGTGGGTAGCAAATCAGAAACTGGACACTGAAAGAGAGTTCATGTATACCTGTCATAGTGACAATTGAAAACCTTACAATATAGCTTAACATTAATGTGTTCATGTACACTTGTAGACATGAAAAGAGAAATTGGATAAATGACAATTATGGGAAAAACACCAAGAAAGAGAATCTGAAAAGTACAAAAAGAGGTCATTGTACAGTCTTCAAGTAACACAAGAAATGTGTCAATACTGCATTACAGCATGGTCTTCATGGTTAAACTTAAACCATAAAAATGTCTGGAATAAAAATTGTCATTCTCTTCACGTGTTCAGTCCTGTGTTATTTTTTCTAATGGACACTTATCTCATAGACTTACATTTTCCAAATTACATAACAGGACCTAGATTCTAGAAACATGCTCTCAACCTTCGCCCTATACATCCTTACCAAACTTATAAGGCAGAGACAAAGGGAATGATTTTTAATCCTGGGAATTTTTTTTGTGTGTCATCAATGACCTGTCTATTTTGCAATTTTGGTTTGCATGTGCACCCACCCTTGTTTATTTCAAAATATACCGGTACTCTGATTCTGGTGATATCCAATCTTGCTTTTTATAACCAAATTTTTGAACATACCTTTCGTCAAATTACTTCAATGCAATTCATCCCCTCCTTAATAAAAAATCAAATGGTTGAATCCTAACAAAAGCTGACATGCAGCAATGTTTTTCTGGATAAATTTTAAAAGAATTAAAGGAAATTGGAAATACTCTAACAGTTTTTAATATTATTGTGATGAAGAAAGGACACTTATTTGATAGACTGAATAGCAAGTAACTACATATATTGAATGTGCTTATAATATGACCTATTACTGAAACTGATTTTATCTTCAAAACTTTACAGTTCCAAAGATGTATAAAAATGAACTAATGGACAGGAGACCCCTGTCAGGGGAGGCATTATATGCAGTGTCAGTGGGTTAGAAAAGGACATGATGGAAATACTGTTGACACAAAAAAGGTTAGTATCTGACAAAAGGTCAAGCAAAGGAACAGTACTTTTTTTGTTATTCTTCATCTTAAGGTTACAACAGTGAGGCATTTAACAAAGAATATTGTGTGCAAATGTTTATATCCTTTCTCTTTTATACTAACTACAATTTTCAACATTCTGAAATTTTATTCCCTTTTCAAATGTTTTAAAAAGATCACAATTTTGTGCTATATTTCCCTGCATAAAGGGGTGTGACCATCAAGATATATAAAATATTGTTTCTGACATTTTTTGCTTGCATATCACCTGTTAAAACACTTTGTATTCTTTATTTTTCTGACACAGACAACCTAGGTACAACAAAACTACCATTATACGCAAAGAGATTTTGGCAAATGATAGACTAATTCTCTTCACTATATAAGCTATTGTGTTACTTTAAGGCGTAAAAATAATATTTTTGTACATAAAGAGACTTCTTTTCTTCAAATGGACATAAAAATCCAATAGAAGGATATGATCAGTAAATCTAATGACCTTCAAAACCTAAATCATTGAAGAACATAGGCTATGAAAGTGTTAAAACTCCAAAAATATTTACTTGGTAGTTTGAGTCGGCTTTTTTTACTACACGGCTTAAACCGATGTATATGTACAAAAGATTAGGGAAGTCTATTAGCTGTATTAACCCATCTTTTTATAATACAATAATATATTCAAATTTCTACTACATTCGTGCAGGTTACTTCTTTATATACAGTAACATGCATTTTGTCTCTACATTTTCAAAACCTTTGTTATATCATGTTTGGACCTGATTTGTGGAACTTTGAACATTTTTGTTGAAATTTGACTTTATAATTTGTACCTTTTTGATAATATATATAATTAAAATCTTGCATCTTATTTGGACCTTTGACATTTTTGTTAAATCTTAGCCTTAAAACTGTTGGAAATTTACTACCTTTAATTATTTTTCAAACTTTCATCTAAATTTTGGATCACTGATAATTTTCTTCAAAATTTATATTGGTAGTCATAATTTTTTAAACTGATAATTTTTGGTGAATCTTGTTCATTTGGGAATTATTGTTAAATTATTGATATAACTATTTAGAAATTTCAGAGCTCAAGATAAGCTGCATTTTTGCATATTGATAAAATGCAATAAAAATTATGGTCAAGCATTTGATGACCCATTATATTTGACCAATTATGCAAATAAACAAAAGGTCCATACGTTTTAACCCATTTCTTTTACATAAATTGGCGTTAAAAAAAACACATTTTAAAAAATCATCGGAACTGAACAATTAAGACTTTCGGATCTCTCAGCGGCGACCTTGTCTACCAAGGTTCAAACCATGTGCTGCATTATACGGAGAAATCTAATTTTAAATATGATTTGATCTGGTGTCCCACTAACCAATTTTTCGTCTTGTTATAGATGTCGCATGATACATGTATGTATCAGTTTAAAAGTTTCGTACCAAAATGGCAAAATGCCTCAGATACTGGCTGTGACCTATGTTTTCCATTTCAATTGGTGGGTGGGAAGGGGTTTGATCTAATTCCCAGTAAAATAATGGTCTAATCATCAATTCACGTCGAAATAATTCCCTAAAAGCATCCTGGATTCTGGACCACTAACATATTAGATCCCGAATTCCCAAGCTTGCAACCACCCAATCCAGACGTCCTGAAAATGGCCCTGTCACCCCTCATAATTCTCAATTGCTAAAAAACCCCACCTGAACTTTGTTGCAGAAAAAGCTGAGCTCTGTAAAACTTTATGTTTAATGACAATAAATTAATTTGAATTTGTACATTACTTACATGTATTTTTACTGACGCAGATTTTAAGAGGCATGTAAGGGGAAAGTCGAAGAATATAAATTGGAATGAAATAATGATCAGATATCAGCATGTAAAAAATTTGAATGCCAGTACTTTCAAGGGTTTCAATCCTCTGCCTCGTTTATATACATGCCCACACAATTCCTGAATCTGCCCCTGTGGATTTCCCTTACTAGTAAATAGATTTTCATTCAAATGCAAGATTATATTTTTTTATTTAGTCTACAAAGAAAGTTACAAAATTTTTGGGATACACTTTAAAATTCAGTTTATGTCAGCAGATAGTCCAAATAATTATGCCTCCGAGTATATCTTTTATGCAATGTCTCTGATAGTCTAAAAATAGTCCAAATGATAAATGGCTTCAGGATTATCTGGACTAGCTAGCAGAATGTGTATTCTCTTGGTTGGTTGGTTGGTTGGTTGGTAGTTTGTATCTGCAACATCACCATGTACTAACCATGCAGCTCTGTCAGCTTTAAGTATCCTATTATGTTGGCTATCCTCTTTATTGCCTGTTTACTGAGGAATATGTTGGTGACATTATTCTTGTCACATCAAATATCTGTATTTTCAATGATTTTGTTGTGTATTAGAAACATTTATCGCATCAGCTCTCCCATGATTACCATTGAAATGGAAAGCCGTCTAAATCACACAATAGATATCTGATTGAGGGGGTGAAAAAAAAACATTAAAAATTTATCAGATGAGAGAACCTGAAATCACAAAGCAAATGTAAAAAGCTTTCACCCATTTTATTAAAATAGACAGGAGTGAATAACCCAACTGATGAAATCTTATCTGGAGCTCTGAGAAATGATGCAAAATATAAGTTCCTCAAGAGTTTATTCAATATAGTTCACCTTTATCTCACATTAACATAAACATTTTTTACTAAATTTCTAAATACCTTATTACATTGCCTTTTAAGTGTTACATCATTAACTCTTTTATTTAAAGCTCGCTTAGAGACTTCATGGGTTATATTTTAAAATCCCCACTCTTTTTGTCTACAAATGTCTTCATTTTCACATCAAAATACACAAGAAATGAGCTGCCAAATTGAAAGTAAACAAGATTTTCTTTCATTTTTGTATGGTGTCACTATACTGCCCTACAGTTTGCCCGCCTTACTTGGTTAACTTTTATAAGCAGATATTTTCCATTGGAAAACCTGTTTAACGAAAATTACTCAAAATTTTACTATAGTCTAGATTTTGAAGCATTAAACTTATACCTTACAAAAAGTTTTTAAACTGAACATCTGTACTAGAAATTGAAATGAATGCTGTCAGTGTAAGCCAAATACCTGTAAAATTGTTATATTTCATCTTAAAGGGTTTTTTTTTCAACAAAAATTTAAAATATGACATGTAACAAACTACATGTATACATACTTTACATATTTCCAACATCTCCATCAGAAAATTTAACTGTGGTATTAAATACCAGTAAAGAATACATTACCTTGACAACATTAATATAACCACCCATCCATTCAGACAGAATCTAAATAATTATATTGATAAATCGGTCAAATAATTAGCTATATTTGATTAAGTACTTCATCGGCTAAATAACTTCCAGTCGATTACTATATTTAGTTCCTAGATTACAATGTCATTGAAGGGCCATTATATCTCTATTACTACCTAAATAGATTGTGTTTTAATATTGATCCTCGACTTCATAACCTTATCATACCCTCCACAATATATAGAAGATTTAACTCTTTGATACTATAACTAATTGAAGTACTACAAGACCTGACCATCAAAGATAACAAAACCTAAAATGAGTAGTGTCGTGGGGGCACAAGTCTTTTTTTCTACATTATAAGTCTCTTCCTTTTCCTTTTTGTTTCTGTCTTTTTCATCATAGATAAATTACTATCTACACATAATTTCACTTCATAAATAGAATTTCGAATTGGAAACGTATAACTGTTCTAGGAACTGGAAAATTTTTATTCCATCGATAACCCGCCTTTTCCCCCCAAACATATGAATTTGATGCATATTGATTGAAAAAAATAATGAAGGAAATCTGTAGAGTCATTACAATGAACTGTAACATCAAACCAAACCAAGAAATATTAAGTCTTAATAGCAAATTATAAACAGCAATGTCAACGTCTTCAAATGTAGTTAACATGAAATCTATTTTTTGTCTAAAAATAGTCCAAAGGTCTGCCATCAGTGAAAGATATCCATTCTATAAATGGAATCATGACACCCAGATCTAGGATTTGATTATCAATTCATTTAAAAAGCCAACCAACATGAAATTATAGTGGAAGAAAAAATGAATGTCATTAACTATCAGTTGTACAAGGTTCCATCAAATCTCTCAACAGACCTAAATAAAATAAACATATCTAAAATGGTATATCTTTAACAATTTTACTGATGGAAAAGAAAATATAAATCTATGAAGTTCTTAAACAAATTCATTTTTTTCCCATCAAAATAAACAATTATACACACCATCAACAAGATATTACAACAACACAGAAGAAAAGCCCTATTAACAAATGACCATATCTATAACCTTCTGCACCTACTGTCATATTTTTCAGATGTACAAACAGCTTCAGGAGAGACAATTACATTCCTAGGCAATATGTTTATTAATTTTGCATTTATGTTGATTTTTATTACCTAATAATTTCAGAAAGGTATTCCTTAAATATATGCTTTCACACAATGAGAAACAATGTCCAATTATCTCCCTTGCAAAATAACCAAAGGGAGATAATTCATTTATTATCTCCCACAATATAACTACCCATCAAATCTCATTCAAGAATAAGTGGTTTGCACCAGGGTTTGCACCACTATGATTATTCATTATCTGAAAAATATCCATTCTAATGAGTAAAAAAAAACATGGTTTCAAACAAATCTGCATATGTTTGCAGGTCTATAACATTTAGTTCAAGCAGTAAGTTTATTTTAGAGCATAATTTTCATAAAACAGATGGTTTTTATTTGTATACATTAGATCAAGATTCATTTTGTTTGGTATATTAAAGGCCTTACAAAGAAAACATATTTGTGATCCTTGATTTGAAATTAATTTTTTCATCTGCAATTATTCCAATATAATAAAAGATACACCAAATTGATACTTATCACATGTTAGTTTGAAAATCAAGTGCTTATTTAATGTGCAGTTTTATTATATGTATATTTTTTATGAAATTATCCAACATCGACTTTTCATCTCATAGTCCTTACTTCCAAACATGATCTAGTAGCTAATTTCCCGACAGCTAAAAATAGTATGATAACAAGGTTTTATTCTGTCAACAATACAGGTTGGCAGAAAGGTTCATCAAACAAAATTTTTAAAAAGTCATTCCGACAACTGGCCATTATGGATGATCTTTTATGTTTTCCATAATGAGTCGATGTTAAACTAAGTTTTGTGGTTTAGCCGATGGATGGGGTCACTAGATATACTTTTGACAGTGGTATGAAAAATGACCATATTATCAAATATTGCTTTCTGAAAGTTCAAAGGTAGACAAGGTGGCTAATCATTTGGTCTCTGACTATGTCTGAACAAAGTTTACTATAGTAAAAAATAAAACTTTATCCTGAAAATTGACTCTATAAAGTTTATAATGAACAAATCTAGTTTGGGAAAAGTTAAGGGAGGGTTATACTTCTACAAAAAAAAAATTTCTTTAAAATATGCCACAAAATTTCAGGTTAGAACTCCAATCAAAATCCTTGATCTGCTCTTGTCATCCTAGATAACAAGGATTAAAACTCTTTGAAGAGAGCAATTATGTAACAATTCTCAATAATGTACTATCTCTATTATTACCTATTATCACATTATTTTAACTTATTTTTAAAAAATGGAATGCCAATCTTACCTCCTCACAAGAAATTACAATAGCTGGAACTTGAAAGTCCATCTACTGAGGTATGTCTACTTGGGGTCACTCACAATTTAATTGTAACCCAATATCCACAATTATTTATATTGGTACATGAATTTGTAATGTAAATAAACCTTACTTACAATGGTACATCTTATCAAATTTTAGAATTTAAATGAAGTTAACCCATTACAGGTTTCAGGACATTTGACTTGAATTAACCTTCCTTACTTATCAAAAACTATTAATGATAGAGATTGATAAAAATGTACAACTAAATGATCAAAGAAAATCATTATTACCTGTACAATTGTCACCTGTCAAACATTTACAGCTTTGATGCATTATTTTTCTTTTAATGTACCTGCCAAATTAAACTTTTCTGACATTTTAATGGCTTGGGATTTAAAAATACTTTTACAACATAAAACTGAAATAAATATTTTCTTAAAAAAATTAAATCAAATTTCATTTAATTTTTATGTTATCCGTTTCTGCAAAATTATGTTTTTTCACAAGTTTACATGAATTTATGTACTAATTTCACAGTGTACTATCTTGGTGCTATATATGCATCAAAAATTGACCAGTAACTGAAAGATATACAGTTGTCATGTTATACTTCACTTTTTTATGCTCTTGATGAAGGCTAGTTTGAAACATTACTTTTATTTCTTATTTTTATTTATATTTTATTTGGTTATTTTCATGTTTGGTTTATTTACCTTTGGCCTGTTCAACAGGTTATTTGAGAAATAATTCACAGTGGCTTAAAAATATCCTGATTTTACCATGGGTAGGCCCTTTATGCCAAATATTTGGCTACAAGCAACAACAAGTGGTAAAATATTGGCATAAAGGGACTACCCATGGTAAAATCATGATATTTTTAAGTTATTTCTATCTAATTAGACAGTTTCTATGACATTCTGAAATGCCGTAACATAGGTATTCAGACACAAAGACACCATTACACAATGTAAGTTATATTATGACGACATTAAGTATTGTGGGAAACTTTCTGACATCTGTGACATTGGAATCAAAATATCCATATTTTACCATAGATGTATACTGAAGACGTTTGAAGCTGGCCATATTAGAATTGTTTAGTGAAGATTATAGTTAACAAGAGGCTCACAGAAGCCCCTATCGCTCACCTGGAAATCATTTGCAGAATAAATTGTCTGACTATGTCCGTCATGACAGGCAGTCTGGAACATTGCTGTCAAGTTCCAATTGGCATCTCTGGCTTTGCCAAATTGTGAACTAGTTCAGTGAAATTTCCCATAAGGTCCTGGGTGGGGTCATCGGATCCAATTCTGAAATAGGACCACCTAAGGACTGTTTCTGCCGAGTTTTGTTCCAATTGGCTTTGTCACAGTTTGTGATTTCAGACAAGAAGTAAATTTCCCATAGGATCCTATTTTAAACTATGTTCGGCTGAGGTGGCCTCTTGGATTGTGGGCAGGCTCATTGAATACAATTCTGAAAAATACCATTGCTGCCAAATTTGCTCCAATTGGGTTTGTGCTTTCAGACAAGAAGTAAATTTCCCATGCGGTCCTATGTTAAACTATGTTCGGCTCTGGTGGCCATCTTGCTAGGCGGCTGGAGTCATTTGATATAATTCTGAAAGAGGACTACCTAAGGACCAATTTGACCAAGTTTTGTTCCAATTGGCCCAATGGTTTCAGACGATAAGATCTTTAAAGGAAAGATTACAACAACAGATGCCAAGTGATGGCAATAGCTTTAGTGAGCTAAAAATACAATCTGTTCTTTGTACATGTATGAGCAGAAAAGTCAACTGATAATCCAATTTTTAAGATAAAGAAAATTTGTAAATTTGAATAATAAATGCAAATACTGATTTGTAAGGTCAAGGCAGAACTTACTATTACAGTGTTGATGAAAATGAAGAAAATGTTTCTCAAGGCATTTTTACGACTCATGAACACATTAGTTACAAATTTTTGTTGTGACTTTAGTCTTGTGATAGCTTTGAAGCAGTTTTCTGAAACTCAGCAAAAAGATTTTTGGAAGTAGAGTGCCAAATTCTATGAATTCCAAATATTCTGTATGCAAATCTTGAAAATCATTTATATCCAAGATTAAAGATTTTCATCAGGCTAATTCTTTTGTTGTTCTAATCATAATATAATCAAAAATAGAATAAGCTACAAGATAAAGGTATCTGGAATAACATTTATAAGCTCTATTGTTATTTACATGTATTTATAATATCAAATTCATATGACATAATTCATAAAAAATTATTGAACATGCTAATACTTGGCAAAATATAAGAATTAAATTCTCATAAAAGTTATTTCTCATTAATCATGTTACAGTTAAAATATCATTAGAATATATACTTTATTTGTTTAGAGTAAAAATTTTATAATCTTACACAATTCTAAAATATCAATCTTATACAATTCCTGTCTATCAAAAAACACTTGAAACTGCAAAAAATCGAAAAGTATGTGTAAGGTTATATATATCTAAGAATAAAATTACACTGAATGTGATAAAAAATTCAAGGTCACCATAAGGTCATTGCTTAAATGTCAAGGTTATCCAATTCCTATATCTACAATATAAGAGATTTTCTGGAAAAAATATATTTAAATGGTAATTTTGTTCTCTGGCATGAATTATGTTGTGGGGACAATGAATTAACTAAAGATGTTAGGGAACTTATGCAACATTATACAAAATATGACAAACTCATAGGAGAATTCTTGGCATATATATTACAAAACAAGTGTGAAGCAGTAATAGTTTATAACTCTGTCTAACTATGATGATTTACACTCTGTTGATGTAATGATGTAGAATACTGTCAAATTCCAGTATATATCTGTACAATTATCTTTTTTTTGTGTACATGATTGGACATAAAGATTCATTATTGTAACTCAGAAAAGATCTCTCTATAAATATTGATTCTATCAATTGATATGTCTGTTCATTTGAACAACACAATTTTCTCTCTTCTGTCCAGTATTGACCTTCCTAAGGAACTATTAACTATTTGTTTTTGCTTTACTGTGTATATACTTAACACATTTATGTGAATCCTACTTAAGACTACAAATAGCCTTTTATATTTTTTATATTTTGGTATGAGGTTGACTCGGTGTATTGAAGTACACATTTTGACTTTGAGATGAAGAGGAATAATAAAAGTTGTGCTCCTTTGCTTGATCTTTTGTCATGTGCATGTTTGGATTTTGTGTCAAAAATTTATCCATCATAACCCTTCTGGTATTTTTTTTTTAATTTCATCCTCTCAGGTCAATATTTATAAAATAAAAATAAAAGAATATAGAGTGTGTTAATGGTATGCACCACAAAACACTAAGGAGGCCTTTAATACACAACTAAGTGGCCCGTAAACAAATGGTTTTAAAATATTTAACAGATGCCACCAAATATCTATCAAAAACAGTTAAAACAACAGAACTGAGAATACTAAAAAAAACACCTGGCATTGAGATTGGGTAATATATAGTTATAAAAGCACAACAATAACTACAAACCATTTCAAATTTTTACAAAACAGTCAAACATATTTATTATTGTACTTAATTAATGAGCCTTATTCAACAATTGATATATTTATTTTTGAAAATTGAAATTCCAGGAAACAGTCTTGCAGATATAGATTTTTACACGTTCATATAGTCAAAATTATATCATCTCAATCTGTTCATTAATTTCTTCATCTCTATGCCATTTAAAAGACAAATAGGTTTCTCAAATCTTTCTATGTCTCCAATAAGACTACAAAATGTCCATAAAAAGCTAACTCAGATAGAAATAATTCAGATGAATTGCCATTATCTAGATTTTTTTAACTCTACAAAGCTATAAATTTCTCTTGGATGAATAAATTTTTTACAGAAAGATGTATATATAAATCTGATTTATAATCTACTGAAAACATTTCAGTGAGTAAAAGACATCAAGAGAAGTCACTGGTTATTAGGAATATGAACTGTTTGTAAAAAAAAAAAATGTTTACTAACTGTTAATGATTCCCTGTTTAAGACAAATACACCCCCATTTAAGAAACCTAGAACTGTAGACAGAAAAAGGGTATTTAAGTCTTGACCTAATAATTTGAAAGTTATTCTAAACATGGAAGATGTATCTTTGTCTAATACAAACAAGTCAAATACACATCTGCACATGTAGGTCTAACATTGTATCAAGTTTGATGCCTTTATACCAAACTTTATCGTATTTCCCTATGGCTATACTGACCTGCTGAGGCCTTCAGAATTTCCCGTATTTCGGCACTGTGACGTCGTAAAGAGTTGACCTGACCCTAATGTGAGCTGACCCGAATATATCAGCGACGTCATAATGTTTGACCCAACGTTGACCCGAATATATCAGGAAAACATCCGGTTATAGGCGTATGGCCATTGAAAAGTAAAAAAATTCCATTAAGATTGCTAGTTAACAATACGATAAATTTATCATCAAGTTTTCCTCAAACAAATATTGTAAAATATAAGCCGCTCGACACAATATGAAGCTTTTTGGCTCGTTCGCTACGCTCACTCGCCGAAAAAGCTTCACATTGTGTCTCGCGGCTGATATTTTACGATATACGTTTGCAGAAAACCTGATAATATGTACATATCAGAAATTATGTCAAGCTGAATACTTGATAAAGTATTCTAAAGGGCTGTAACTCCATGAACACTTTAAAAACTACACTATCCACTGTGGATACATATATACATCAGGACTAAACAGTCCATACTGAACATTGTGAAAATTTTAAGTTTAAAAACTCAAGAAAAACTCAATCAACAATAAAATATATAATGTGAGATTTAAATTTCATTATCTGTTAATGTATGTATAAAAAGGACATTTGTTGGGCCTGAAAACCGATTTTAAAATACTTCATTTACATTACATATATCTATATGATTTTACTATAAGACACCATAGTATGGTGTAGACATTGTATTTTTAAGAATGGATTCAGTCTCTGTTTTGTTTTGCTTTATTTTATAGCAAGTAGAGGTATTTATGCTGTAAAAAAAGGTTACATAATCTTCATCTATTTTAGAAATTGCTAGACTGGTATGTGTACACCATGTTGTCCAGGAAAAACAAATAGCAACAGATAGTGACTGGATATTATATATAAATCATGAAATAGTTTTTATTCGATAAAAATATTTTAAAATTTCTTAAACTTATTATATTTTTCTTCTGTTAGGGTCATTAATTTGTCTTTTCAAACTAAAACTAGAGAAAGTTGATCTGGTGATCACAGATACTACTCCAGGAAACCTTCAATTTCAGCAGTTTTTATAATAAAATCAAGGACAAGAACTCTCAAACAGTAAAAGCAAAATACCCAGAATCAAACATGCCCTGAGTTTAATAGTCTAAAGCACCATATACAATTTCATTGTAAAATGTCTTGTTATTTAAAGAATTCAAATACCAATCAATTCAAATCTGATCTAAAACTAAAGTTGTTAATGGAAATCAGTTTTGTAAAATGCCCATTTGTCCCTTTTTCTCCTTAAATTTCTGGGAAATTAAGCCTGTAAAATTCGTATGAAACTCCACAATAAAATTCCTAGCATATTTGCATCAAACAATAAAAAATGTCCAAACTGAATATACATCTCATATCTTGTGTTATTAATTAAAGTTTACAATTTACATTAATGTGTTATTAGAATTATCAAAGATGTTTCAACCATTTTAAAGAACACTGCACACAAAGATGCATTTACGAATAAAATATTTTAAATTGCATTGTACTACACAATAAGATGTTATGCAAGCTTTTGTGTTTTTCTGAAACATCTAACTGATTTTATTTCAGGTATATGTATGTTATAACTATACATGTTTTGTATTAAGAATTGAAACTTTTTGTAGACAGTTCTCTTGATAAAAATTTGTCATCATCATATAAATTATT
Organism: Mytilisepta virgata; assembly: GCA_028015205.1. NCBI lineage: Eukaryota > Metazoa > Mollusca > Bivalvia > Mytilida > Mytilidae > Mytilisepta > Mytilisepta virgata. The sequence goes on from CM051516.1 coordinate 43,386,344, forward strand.
TGAAAAAATATATTATGATTTCTTTTTAAAAAAAAATGAAATAAAAGTAAACCCGAAAAAGAATTTGAAAAGTGCAAAAATGTACAGCCATCAATATGCATGGAATAACAAGCTATACATTTTGTCATATAAAATACTGTGAAGAAATTTTGTGGTTCATTTGAAAAAAAAGAAGAAAGAAATTTCAAATGATAAAGGAAACAAATTTAATTTTTAAAGAATTTTTTTTTTTAAATGCTCTAACTTAAGGTCTCTTTAATTGCATAGTTCATTTATTGATTATTATTATTAATGAATATGATTTGAAAATTATTCAGATTTTTACATTTTTATTACCACTAGCAAAGCTAAAATTTATAAGCATGTAAAATTCAATTTCAGTACAGCTGTAAAACAAAATTAAATACTCTGTCATCAAATTTCAGTCATGCAACCAATCTACTTACGGTCATTTTCAAATCATCTATAGGCTAAACAAACAAAAAAACCACAATCTGTCAAATGTCTTTTTTCTCTCTAATTAGATACCATCTGTGTCGAAACAAAAGCTATAAATTCCATGCAGTCCTCAGTGAAATATACACCTCACAGGTAACAAACTACTTTTTCCTCAGGTATTAGTGAAAAATTAACATGTAATGTGTCAAAGAAAACAGTATGTTGAGTCTATAAGGTCATCAATATAGCCATTACACTGCTAAAAAGACATTTTAAGTAGTTGTATGAAAAGATAATTTTCTGTTGATCAATACGGCAGTATTGCTCCCCTCGACTTCATTAATGATCTAGAGTCTTACTAAATCATCCTGTAACTTGCAATGTTATTGCAGTCTATATAAATGTTTCTCAAATTCTAGCCATAAAATGAGAAAAGATGAAAGGGGAAAATTACAACAAAAGAAACATTGTTTATTTCAATTTTGTGTGTTCAAACTAATTCTAAATAATTAGTTTTATACACGACAAATTAAATTACACTTGACTTCAGAAGTTAAATCTTAATCAGATATAAAACTCAATGAGAAACTGTGTTTATATTATACAACAAAAAAAATGTCAATTTAGGTAAAAATTATTCAAACTTTTTACCAACTGAATTAATTTACAAGGTAATATGACAGATGAATGACGTCAAATGCAAAATTGAAGAGCGAAAACAAAAATTAAACTGTTCTCCTAGTACCTGTTGTGCATTTTAAATTAATTTCTCCTTAACACGTATTTATAAGCAATGTGGCTTAAAATGTTATCAAAATCTACAATCTTCATATATCAATTATGAATTATTTCTTTTTGTTATTGAATAAAGATATTCATAAATAGCAATGCTGCAGAGTTTTAAAACTAATTAATATGTTTACCACTTGTTTAAATTACCTGTCATGCCCATATAAGCATGGCAGAAAAGTACTTATCAATATGTTGAAACTTAAAATACTTACCCTTGTGAAGTTTTCCTTTTCTGCATCAAAATTAATTTTATCCAGAAGTTCAACATCAAATTCAGTCCCATAGGAAGAATCATTTTTCAAGTTTGTAATTGTATGTGCAGATCCAGATTCATACAGTCTAATATCGTCAGCCATGTTCACATTAATACAGAGTGACGTTTATGATCATCTGTTTTTGGACTATTGTCTCCAAACTCAGTCAACTGTAAAATATCAAGTTTGAAGTACATGTACGGTTTTTTCTAAATAAAGCAAGTACAATCCATCTATACAGTAGCTAGAGGGTAGAATTTCTGGATTGTTTTTTCTTTTATTTGAGGATGGGGGTGAGGTAGAGTGAAAGACAATTTTGGTAAAAATTATCTCCTGCTGAAGGCTTTAATTCATTGTTAAAAAGAACAAAATTATAGCATGTTTTTGTTCTATGTGTTAATATGTGAAAAAGAATGTTGATTCTTATCCCTTATCTTTCAATCATCTTATTAACACCAAAAACTCTTCAGACAGTAAACTTATTCTTTCAGTCTGCCTTCAGCTTTAGCTTTCTTAAGAGAAAGGTCCTAAACTTTTTTTTGAAATACATGATCGAGTATTTAAAATCCTAAAGAAAAGTTTTACATTTTTGGAATTATCTTCAATTTGATAAATTATTCAAAAGTTCTAAAACTACCTTTCACTGATGTCATAGTAATTATTTTTTTTAATACATGCAGTGCTTCTTTCAATTTCAAAAATAAAATGTTACTTGAGGATCAATATCACACAATTCAAACTAAATTTACAACAATCATACTAAATATGTATTTAACAAATTGATCTTACCTTATTTTAAGGACACTTGAAAATAACATGTATCACAATAAACAGGTATATCATATTGCTTAGTGCAAGAAATCTAAACCACAAGAATTTTATTATTGAGCTACTTTAAATATGGACGACACAGTCGAAAGATATGCCCTATAGATATGATCTTAATACTTAAAATTTTAAATTTAAGGTATTTTATAAAACATTTAATTGTTAAAGCATTTTCCTTTTTCATTTTAAATCCTATCAATAATGTTGTCAATCTCAAAACATGTCATTTCTTTTAAATGCAGTTGTAGTAATCATACTGCACTTCCAGTTAAATTTAATTCAATCTACGTCTTTACTTAGAAATATCGGTAATAACATTTAAAGGAATTTTTAAATACAAGGTTTAAAGTATATTTTAATGAAGGGTAGGTGAGTCTGTTTAGGATTTGTACTTTTTGGAGGCATCAGTAGTTAGAAAGTCTGAATTTTCAACAATTGCAATTATTGGTACTATGGAAACTACAGTGGTAGCAAGCTTTATTTTCTGATAAATTCGGTATGGTTTAATATAAATATTAAGGGGTAAAAAAAAATTGAACTTGAAGTCTAGGTCAATATAGATGGGAGAATTATCAGTACTATCACTAAGAGGCCTGGCAATTTCATATGCATACAAGTTTATAAACTGTTAGCTTCAATAAGAGGGGGCAGTATCAGCTCCCCCTTAATCCACACTGGAAAAGCCATTCTATGTGCTCTCCTTTGCATTTTAAACCAATTTATTCTGTGGCATAATTATATAAATTTGAATATTAAATCTATCATATCACATTACACTTACCAATCTTTAATCAAAATATATATCTTATATTTCTTTTAAATCTGTCATTTCTGAAATGTTTCAGTGGTTCTTAATGAATTAATCTGTAACTGTTGTTCTGACTGTGACCCTTGATTGAATGATAAAAATTACAAGGATTAGCCCATTAACCTAATAATATTTTAAAAATCTTAAATTCCAATCTGCAAAGATCCCACAAATGTGATGTGGAATTTCTACATATATAGTATACATAGATTAAATCAACTTTGACCCATGGCCAATTGCAAAAACACTCCCTAAAATATTCCGCAACAAGATAAATCAATAAAAACAAAAAATTAATTACTTTAAAATTGTAATCATCTCTGATGAGCCTGTGTTACCTTTCTGTCAATACAGATCTTTTTTTTGGCAAAATTTTAAATGAATTATTAAGACTTATCCACTGAAATTTGTTGCAGCTTTATAGGATGAGTTTGAAAAATGATCACCAAAAGAACATGAAGACTTTCAACAGATTTCAAATGAACTCCATGACAAGATAACATTTACTGACTCTAATATTTTAGGGTTATCACAGTCTGACTTATTCCTTTAATAGTGGAAGAGTATCTGTACTTATCAACTATGAGAGCCTAAGCTAGTTTTACACTAACCAGAGGTGCCAAGGAGCCTGTATCGCTCACCTGAATTTTATTTGTCATTTAATCTAAAATTTGGTGTCAATGGATACAATTGTAAAAGAGTAAAACCTATGGATGGATGGATGAATTGTTGATTAACATCCAGTGGCAGCTAGGTGCATATCAGGACGAGAACATCTGATATGATAATGAATATGATCCCTGCTTTGTATTAGACCGACACACCGAGCTGGATTTTTAATGTGCTAGCTCACGAGGTAACTGTCCGCAAGAAGACATATCACCTCACTCCAACACATTATACTGACGCTGAGCCGACCAGAAGATTTTTTCTCTTACTACTAGCACGCTACCACAAGACCACTGAGGCAGTGTAAAACCTATGGTGAATGTTAAGTAAGTCCAATTGCAGAATGTAAGTCATAATATCTTATCAGTAACAAAGTAAGAACTCTTGGAAAGCACCTTGCATTTATCATTCCTAACAAATTTCAATCCCATGGGAACAATCTATTCAGAGAAGATAATCTAGGAAATTTAACCTATCAGAAAAGTCATTTTGGGTCTTGGAAGTCAAGTAGCTTCAGAACAGATCTTGGAAATTTGACCCAACAGAAAATCCCAAATGTTAAAAAGTATGACACTGGTGGCTAACTTGGATTTCCGACTGGTACCAAAGTAACACAACTTGGTTAGTACCTTGGAATGATCATTCATGACAAGTTTCTAATATATGCCTCAAGTACAGGTAGTTTCAGAGGAGAAGGCCTTTGAAATATAACCAATCTGAAAAGAAGATCTCAAAATAAAATTTTCCAAGAGTTTTTTTCTATGTCAATAAATATACTTCTTTTAGGACCACCTTAGAATCACTGCTACCAAGTATGGTCCCAAACGGCTCAGGGGTTTGAGTCGTAAGAAGAAAATAAAGACGATTTCTAATCAATGTTACAATTGTTACATGTACATAAGTTCAACTTCAACAGTTCACAATGCATTGGTGTTAACAGACATATGATTTATTCTTGAGAATGAATGCTGCCAAGTTAGCAGATTTTCCTACGTTCAGCTGTTGAAGCAATATCAGACTGAAGGCAGAGTAATCAGACATTTCTGAAAGATAATCACCAAAGAACCAAGTTCACACGAGTCTTTTTTTGAAATTCCAGATGAAAGACCTTCATGGACCATTTATACATGTGACAGCTCACACTTATTGAAAGTAATCTTTCCAAAGGTTTTTCAATGAAATTATGAATCTCACTGCAAAAATACATGTATCTCAATATTCCTTGTCAATTTCTAAATCTCAATAATATCATGATCAGAAAAAAAATGTCATACTTAACAATTTTTTAATGATCTTACTTTAGTCCAGATGTCACTCATAAGGCCAAATAAAAAAATATGTGTCGTTCATGTTACCTTACCTTCTCTATTTTTTGGCACCTAACCTCAAGATTTTTTTAACAATATTTTCAAAATTTTTTAAAAGTTCTGAACAAATCTGGGATTAGTCCCAGAACAAAAGGGAAAAGAGTGGCCTATATTAATTCCTCTGCCTCTATTACAAACTTGCTGGTTTTGGTGCACTAATAGGGCTGGCTATCTGGCGTATCTCACTGGATAACCAATTTCATCATTTAAAGTTTTTAATTTGTCAATTTGAAACTATCTGTTAATTTTTATTGTTGGAATTATAACATATTTGTATTTATGGGAATGATGTGAAATATTTTCCTCATGCAACAGACCTGGGACTTAATTATAACCATGTTAGTTATAATACCCGAGTTGTCAGTAGCGCCCGCCATTGCTAAAATTCATACAAAGTCCCGTAGCTTTTTGACATCACAAAGAAAAAATATGACGTCAAAAAGTTCTACGACGTCATTATTAGGTCAAGTGGAGCTGAAAATTGGGGTCAATTGGAGCTGAAGTTCTACTGTCAATAGGTCTATAGTCATAGAACAGACTATATATTTCATGGTAAAAAAATTGTAAAAGAACACAATTTTTCATAAAGTAAAATAACTCAGTGATATTGGAAGTCAAGGTATGGTATATATACAGATATATACTGATATATGGTGTACATTACAGTGGGGCCAAGCCAGTTTAGCAAATTTAGAAAAGTTGTATAAGTTACAAAAAAAGGGCTGCAATAATTATACTTAATGCAAAAAGAGACATACCTACCAATATACTATTAAAAAAACTCGGATGGCCAACTATTTTTAAAAGAATTGATTATCACAAAGGTGTTTTAATGTTTAAATGCGTCAATAATCTTGCTCCAGAATATTTATGCGATGTCTTTAATACTACTAATAATGCTTCAACTTATTCTTTACGATCAACAAAAAGAAGAAACTTGTTTGTATCTCGTCCAAAAACAAATTTTATGAAGAAAAAGTTTTTACTATTCTGGAATCATTTTATGGAATGCTTTACCAACAGACTTAAAATTGAATAAAAACATAGAAACCTTTCAAAAGAAAGTATACAGATTACTTAAAGCTCAGTGAAGCTTTCTAAAATAACAATCCAAAGATGCTAATATCAGATATAGTAAATTTATACTATGCTGTATACGACGCATTTCAAGGAGTTACCTCTCATCAGCAGCATTAAAACCGAAACCGAAGACCAAAAACCTACTTACTAAAAGATCAATCACCAATGTTAATATAAAATTGTGATTCCTTTAGAAGGAGAGTAACGTTAAATGAAGAAAAAAGAATTTTAGCACTATATACATGATATACACTTGGTGATATCGCACTAGCAACCTTTCAGTTCACAACTTCACTTGAAGCAGACGGCATTTAGGATTATGTCCCTTTGACCATGTCGACACTCGAAAGTTTGGAACTGCGGAATCATCAGTTAAAGGTTTATTCGATTCTTTACCAAAGACAAATCGGTGACATTTGAACACATTTAAGCAAACGGGGCGGGGGAGGGGAACAAACATTACACAATATTCAATTATTAATTGGACATAGAATCCAACATATGATTATCAATCAAATACTATTCTATTCTATTCAAAATAAAACAACAAACATCAACTATATGATCAATAATGAAAAATACAGAACACGGGCAATTAATTGTTTCCGCAAGATATATTTACATCTGGGGGCCAGGGATCATATAATACTAACATATACAGTTCCTGTGGGGGCTTATTAGTCTTCTGTGTAAATATATCTTACTGAAACAAATGCCTGTGGTACAGAAGTTACGTCGGACTAGATATACTAGCCATACTGCACAGAATTCAAAGTTAATAATAATCTTTATTTGGAAAACTACGCCCATGTGGGTCAAGCAAATACAAACATTGGACAAAAAAACAAACACAAAATCAATGGTCATTTAAAACATTTGACCGACACGGACCTCATTTTCGCAAATATAATGTTTGCTTTATAAAGTCGCATATTGCTGGCGAAAGTTCAAATTCGGAAGATAAAATATCTTTAAAGTTTATCTTGTGATTGATGTTGGACAAAATTTGTCTTCTGAGCAAAAGTGAATCATTAAATTTGAATTTTGTTTGCATTACAAGAAAAAATAATATTCATCATCAATACCATCTTTACAAATTTGACATAATCTGCTTTCCCTTGGAGTATTCTTGTACTTTCCTAGTTCAATTTCTAAAATATGAGCACTTACACGAAATTTAATGAACATTTGTCTAATTTTAAAATTGGACTCTTATAGTAAATGAACAGCACCCCCCCCCCCCCCCCCCACTTCACCAGTGAGTGTCCCGGAAATATAAAATAATTAAGTCAAGATACCAGCAACAGGAGCCCCTGAAATACATGTATTTTAGAGCATCCACAATTAGATTTCAAGAGTTCTATAAAGCAATTTTAGGACCTATACATGTATAAATAGAATTTAGGATATTATAAAATCGATTTATGGAGGTCATTAAATATTTCAGACTTATGACCCTCCATCTTCGCTAGCCAAGGGTTACGATTCGCTCTTGACGCGAATCGTAACCCTAGGCTAGCGAATATGATGACCCTCCTGAAATCGAATTGTGGAGGTCCATAAATATTTAAGAACTTCCTGAATTAAATGTACAATAATTTTGATTAATTCCGTGCCTCAAAGTATATTTTAAACTTCCACGAGTTTTTATTTTTTTCTTATTCAATGTGTAATAAGCCGAGTAAGTAAATTTTGGTAATGCATGTAATGAAAAGGTAGGACTGCCGGGTTTCATGCATTATCTCTTCTTTCTAAAACGGCATGTGTGCTTATAAAATTCATTTGCTTATGATAATTTGAAAGAAGTATGGCCACCCCCCCCCCCCCCCTGCATTTATTTCACTTCTAGGGCCATTTTTCAAAAAGTCGCCTAAAACCTTCAAAATCTCTTGGGGCATAACCTGGAATGTGGTCTTTAAATATTTGCTACTCATATAACTAACAAGTAATTACCCAAATTTTTTCTTTATACCCGAATATCGCTTTGGGAGACAGTTTAAACACAAATTTGACAAATTAACGTCTTTCAGTCAAAAGTTTTTCAACGTGAAAGAAACTCAGAACCCAAACGATTTTTTGGCTGTAAGTGAGTTTATGTATCTCCTTTTAGGTATAGTAGAATGGTTTTTTATTCTGAAAGTCCTAAAAAAGACTCCTTCTTGGCAATATTTCAAAAGGTGATACAAAATGACCCAAATCGCCCATATACACGACCTTTGCCGATAGAAAACTTGAAATTATTGATGATAAAGCATTAAATTTTTGTTTGCTAACATAAAAATGCATTGCATAAAGTCGTTTACGATTAAAACTAGGTAAATATTTAAGATTAAAAAAATCAAATAAATACACGGAAAAGTGGCCCTACGCCTTTCAGAGGGCTAAAAGGATTTTTTTTGTTTCTTAATAATAATTGAAGCTGTGAATTAAAAAAAGAGAATACTGTAAAATTCTTACCTGTAAAGAACCGTCAAAATTATATGAATGTTTGAATTTCATCACTTTGATAGATATGCGTTGTCTATTACTTTATCATAAATTGGAATTTTTCTGGCTTCATGCATAAGACTGTTCAGCAGGTCTACGTCAGATCAAATTTCTCCAAAACTTCAAATTAACCATACAATAATTGGAACTACAGACATTGTTGTCGTTCAGGCAAAACGTTGCTTTACAATAGGTTTGCTGACTGTATTTTTTACCCTTTAAAGATAATCCTTACCTTAAGACTTGACTACAATAATTCACTCGAAGATTGGAATACCCTTTTTCACAAAATACATCTGTCTTATTTCAGATATAATATCAATCGCGTATATACTTCTTTTGGGGCATAAAATCAATGCAAATTATGCTAGTAAATTAAACATCAGTCGTATGTGTCAGTGCATATCATGTTTAGAAAATTAAGTTTCTACCTCTAGATAAGATACCAGTACGTAATCTCTTTCTGTTCCTGTCCTTTGTGTTAGAGAGGAGGGGGGGGGGGGGGGGGTGGCAAAAATAATTTAAAAGCTGGGCTTAAATACTTAAGAGTCAATCCAGGAAAAAATTTTAATATATAGGAAACCGCGTACAGGGTTTATATATTAAGGTGAAAATCGTATGTGATATCCGTGATAAACAGAACATGGCTTCACGCCCACTTATTTCTCTAATTCATAACAATTGGTTATGGTTAAATATTAACTATATGCTGAGTAATGCGATTCGATGAAATGGTTTTCGTGTGAAGTAAATATAAGCCCATTTAAGTACAAAAAAATATTCAGTTTTGCAAAATCTATCCCGAATATATATTGGCTATGAAAGAGATTGAAAACTAAGTCAGATCGGATTTTGAAGTTACACCTGTATGGGATAAACAAGATGAACAACCCTACGGGAATAACGTTAGTGACATACATCGAATCGCATTGCTGGAATTTTCAAATAAAACCGAATTATGCGAAAATTTAATACATTAAGTGTTATGCATGAGACCGAATACTTTTATGAAATGTTTGTTTGTCTTGACAGTTTGGTCTTCAACAACAAAACAATCATTCATACGTTTTTGCAAGATTAATTTGTTCCATGACATCCTGAGTGTCGACATAAAAATGAGCGAGTTTTGGCCATGAACAAATTTGCTTCTTATGAAGAAATTCGGTATCGACCGACCTTACATTCCAAAGATTGTGCTTTATGTATAATGTTTATTGGTTGAAACCAGGAATTTAGTAATGTGTACTTTCATTCCCAATATTTCGTTTCGACGAATTGAGACTCAACAGTAATTTTGAATACAAGCGACAACATGCACTCTACTAATACGACCTTCAACAGCAACAACCAATGGCGTTGGGAGATTTGGAATATATCTACATTTTCCAAGAGACAAAAGACAGTCTCATTCCCGGGGTCACATTACCGCGCGATTGGTATGACTATGGAACAGATTTTGTGCAAAAAATGCATGCTTGTTACTTAGTACGGTTTCCTTCTTATTTATAAATGCATAATTCTTTATTGGAAATGCTTGCGTCTTACTTACTAATGCTTGCGTCTTATTTACTACTGCTTCCTGTAATTGCTATTCTAATGCATATTACAGTAACGGCATTCATATAAGTGCTATGTCTATTTATGATACTTTGAACTCCGTGCTTGTAACTTCATCTGACCTGTTGACTGTGTAGAATACCACTGTCAATTGAAAAAATCAGGAGGTTACATTCGATCCGTTTTTCCAATTGCTTAAATTGTCCTCTCCCCCTGGCCCTACAGGAATCTACCCGGGTCCAACTTGTGGGATCAACTGAAGACGGTCCCAGATTTTATAGTATGAGTGTGCCCCATTAAAGAGTCGTATTTTCGTGATTCATTTACAATTGTCTAAAAAAGAGTTATAATTTCTTGCTATAGCATAAAATCGTGTATATGAATATGCTTAAAAGGCCAAAGTAAGTGATCAGTATTTCCCATTCCTGTAAATCCTCATGTTTTAGTTCCAAAGCCCCCCCCCCCCCCCCCTCCCGTGCCCATATCCCTTGCCTCACTAAAATGTTTCCCTTAATATCTATCTATATGATAAAATCCCTAAATGATATCTACCCTTTTCAATATATGGAAATTACATGCATGATTAATACATCTAAACTGGCAAAGAGCGTTCCTTAGATCAACTATGTCATTTGTACCTTAAGTAATCAGATAATGTTCAAAAATATCTATATATTTAGACACGAGATATTCTTTAAAGATGTCATACTGACTACAGATCCTTGTGCACCTTCCTTTGGTGTCTTTTGCAGTTGGGAAACCTATACTACTACACAATGTAGATAAACTCTTCAAACTGGAAATACTAAATCTTGAAATAAAAATCACTTACTGTTACAAATGGTACAATTTGTGAAAACTAAGTAGTATCTCCCTCGTGGATAGCTCTGTCCACAGATGGTTTTGGATTTACCCCTTTTGGTCATTTTGGCATTTTTTAATTTGCTCTTCAACTTTTTTGATTGTTGTTTTAGACCACGAGCAAAACTGACGAGTAGTAAATGGATGAAATGTGCACATCTTGTGCATAAAAATTTGGATCAAAGTATTTTACCGGGGAATTTTATCTGATTAATGAATTAAATTCAATTCTTTTTTCATTAATAGATCTGCTTGTTTTCCTGCATTTGTCATGAGGAGGATTGTAAGATCTTCACGATCAGTTTATAAGATATCTTATAAACTATATGAGATATCTTGTAAAGTTTATTAATAGATATCTTGGAGTTTGAATAAATAGTAAAACGGCTCGCCATAAAAAAAACACCCAAATACTATATAGTAGAGTTTTGGGCTTTAAATTAAAAAAAATTACCATCAATATTAATTTACTGTAAGTTTAAGTTTTTATTTTTGGTGAAAACTATACTTGTTTACATGTTCATCACCACCCCGGTATGCAAGTTGTAACTTTAAAAAAAAAACGCCAATAGTTTGGTGATAATTTGCTGGGTTGTTTCCCTTTGCATCCTAAATCTTGACCTTATCTATTATGACCTGATGTTTTGGTTTAGGTGGAAGAGTTATTTTTACTATGATTATTTATATTATTGCTCCAATTTCTATAGTTTTTCTTATAAAATGGATAACAACAAAAGATCCAGAGCCAATTTGTAGTATTTATAAACAGAAAAACAAGTGGTATTTTATAAAATATTGGTTCTTTAGGTTCATGTTATATAGAAGGAAAAAACAAAATGAAAAATCAAGAACTGCCAAAGGAAATAATGCAGGATATGGTATGAGATCTAGGAACACACCACAAGATATGGACAAAGTGCAAACTTTGCCATCAGATAAACCATCAGTTAGTATGTTTTGCCCTTACTATCATGGAAGATATAAGCCATGGATGTCCCATGTCCGTAGTCGTAGATAAAATGTTAAAATCCATAGTTGTCCTTAAAAAATCCTAATTGGCCCCCAAATAATTCATACTGGCCCTCCACATTTTCTTATATTCCCAAATCAGATAAAATTGTTTCTGATATTTTAGAAAAAAATATATTCCAGTTAAATTTATATTATGATTATTTTCTTCAGTCTGAAAATATGTGATAGCTGATTATGACATGGCATTTCCATATTGACCATTGAATAAATTATAGTTCCATACAAAACTTCATATTTATCTGTAATGTAGTCCAATAGGTACAACTTAAAGGAGACTAAGTAACAAATCAATTTTTAATTAGCAATACTGAAAATTTGTTTCTTAACAAATGGCCTGTAGATTAATTATAAAATTCATATAAATAAATAGAAAAATATGCACAAATGTAGAAAAAGTTGAAATATCTATAAATAAGGATCATCAGCTTTAACCTAAACCTCCTTGCTAAAAACAATTTTTCTACTCTTTGTAAAGGGAACATTGAACTTCCAAAACAAATTAAGGTTTGCATATTACTACTAGATTGATTGTTTGTTGTTTAATACCCAGTGGCGATTATTATTATCCATACTCAGGAGGAGAACAGAGAACATGTTGATGTACCATGCTTTGTAGCAGATCAACTGACTTGTGACTGGCTGACTCACGAAGTAACAGTCTGCAGGTCATCCTACACAAAACTTTGACTCAAAGCTGACCAGTGTGTGCCTAGCATAATCTAGCTGGGGATTGAACTTAAGACCTCTTGAACTTGAGACAAGCATGCTTCACTAGGCTTAGAAGATATTCTAGATAGTTACATACTGTTAACAGGCAATTTACTACTGTAAGATCTGTTGTATGAAAACTAAAAAAAAAACAAAAAAAAGAGAAAAAAAAACAATCAAAATATTGTAGTTTAACAAGAACCAGACATTGCTGAGATTCACAATGATTTGATTTTTGCTCAACATGCTCAACACTGATCAGCAACATAACATTACCTTTATATATTTTGAAACTGCAATTTGGTTACAGGAACAGCCGATCTGTATAATGTACTTAGTTAGCATTTACAAATATTGTACTTTGATTTTTTTTATTCCAGGCAGTTGATGCTGTGTATTTTAATGGTGGAAACAAAGATGGCCAATATTTTGTAGCAGCTACTGCTCGTAGACAGAACAATATAGTACAAACCATACTATATTTAAGGGTAAGTTGTATTGTGAATAAAATATATTGTCAGATGCATGGCTGTACCTGTTCAAGTTAACAAAATTTAGTGTGGCTCAACTTTTGTTAAAATAATTCCTTCTTATTAATAGTGATTGATTGGACTGAAAATCCAACTGGTAGATTGAACCTTGATAGTGCAATTTGTAAATTTGCACACATAAATCATAGCACGTATAAATAGTAAAAAATGTTGTTATTTGGTATTCAATAATTTTATGTATGTTTACTATAGCTTTGACATTTGTCACTGTTTTGTTTTGATTGTGACTTCAGATTCCCGAGATAGGTTTGTTAGAGATGCCATCTCTACCAGATACTAAACTGAAAGGAACAAAAGAAAATTCATTTGCAGCTGGTGGACTAAAAATAGAAATGGTGGAGCCAATGAAAAATTGGAGAATATCATACTGTGGTAAAATGAGGTATATATATATATATACGTGTAAAGTAATAACCAACATTCGAACTTACTAGATGTTGGACCGATAATAAATTAACGATACAATGCAAACTAAAAAATAAATAAATGTATAAAAAGTTGCAAAACAACATCAAAATAAAGTTATTTCCAAGTGCTTCGTTTATTTTTTTTGTGTACTTTTTCATTTGTTATGATGTTATAATTCTGTAAAATAATTCCTTACATATGTTAAAGGATTATTTATTTTAATTTTTGTTTACATGCGTTGCTACATATGAGGAAGATGAAGATCACGATTAGCCATATTGTTTTCTACATGTAATTGATTAGTCATTTCGCAAGTTTGAATTATTTTTATAATTCAAAATTTTATTTGTTTTATTTTGATGTTGTTTTGCAACTTTTTAGATATATATATAGATATATATATACTGAATTCTATTTAAAATGGGCAAAAAATCATGTTTTCATAATTGTCTGTGTCATATTATTGATTTTATGACAAATTAGAAGTATACAATTAATTTTTTATCCTTAATGTTTGTGAAAAAGACTTCATCAGATGTGCAGAATAAATTCCAAACTGTAGAAAATTTTATTATGAGATCACAAGAACATGTAAGACTTTCTTACAAAGCAAGATATATCTTTTCAGAAACAGAACAACAGACCAGTTGGTTGATGTTACCTTTGACCTTGATTGGATAGCCTTTACCAAATATTTTGACTTTGACACTGACCTTCACTCAAGTGCCATGGCTGACGCCATTGCCAGGGAGAAGTGGTCCAAGAAATATTTTGATGTATTGCAAAGGTTTTAACATTGTTTAATATGTAGCAGATGTCACCTTATAAGCATAAAAAAATCTTTTGGTTGACAACACTGTTAGGAACAAAAGATACCATGCAAAACACACAATACAAAGCAAAACAATGCCAAAATCTGAAGACTGGAAAGTTCGAGGTGTGCTTGAAGGACCTCATGTAGCACTTGGCACATTGCCTAGTAATCAAATTCAGTAATTATCACAATCCAGGTGATTTCACTTGCTTATTGACTATTATTAACATCAGATTGCACAAATGTATTACAGATAATACATATAAAAAGAGAACACGACAACAAAGTGCTGGGCAGATGTCATTTTACATTGAAAAAAATTCAGTTTTAGTAAAAACAAATAAATTCTCATAATTGTGTATATTTTTTGCTATTTGTTCAGGTACAATTTCTTCTTCCGTGTAAATGAAATAATTCGTTAGAATGTACTGATATAGAAAATTACAGGTAATGTTTAATAAATGAAGTGAGACATTAAGTTTGAAAAGAGAAGATAATTTTATACATAACATAGTAAAAAGGAGTAAAAATACTATTATATCTTAGATTGTAAAATTTCATGAGACCACAGCAAAATTTCAGTTCTTTTCCTCTAAATTTCAACTCACCTTAACTTGCATATAAGAAAGCAATGTGCCTTGGAACTCTAACTTCTGAATTTTGCACCTCAAAACTGAGTGTCCATCATTTTTAATCTTCATATTTGACAGTCTGTAAACCCACAATAGTTTTGACTAAAATTCATGTGAGAAATTTAAAAATTCTGCCAAGACCCTAAGCTTTCCATAAATACCAAATTTAATTTGGTAAAATTTAAAATCTAAATTTAATTTAAAACACTAATTAATTTACATAAAACCTGGCAGTGCAAGGAACTATGTTTTTTATATTCACTATTTCCATTTACAAAATGTACGTTTTAAAAGGGGATTTCCTGTAATGGTGGTTTTACACCTAAAAATTTTAAAATGGATGAATCACATTTTGTTTGACATCACAACTTACATTATAATAGAATGCTGAACATATTTCTTACTTTTCTGGGTAATTTATAAAAAACATTTATGTTCAATTTTCCGTATTATATAATTTTTTAGTGTACATCAGACACATTATGAACAGTTTGGTGAGATATCAGGAACAGTTAAGATTAATGGAGAAGAAAATATTTTAAAAGTAGATGGAGTACGTGACCATTCTTATGGTAAGTCTATCAATGTAATAACAAAACATAGTAAGTGATTTTTGCTTATTTTAGATATTAAATAAAATATTTTTGCTTTATTTGGGTCTTTCAGTACAATGTATTGCTATGTTACATTTTAAGCACCAATTTGTAGAATACAAGAAACAATTCGCCTTTCTATGTTTATCCCCATATTCCTATAATTATTATAACATTCTATCATGGCACGAAATGTAACGGAATAATTCAAAGCAGTTTAAAATCTATGTTGTCGATGCTTGTCTTGTGGGAAAATTAGCTTGAAAAGGGAGAGATGCAATTTTCCCCAAAAATCTGCTGTTCCACCATTGAAATATCTGCACACATTTTTAAACATTTTTAAACATTCATGTCAAATATTTCTTTCTAGAATATTTCAAACAAAGATTCACTCTTGTTTTATATAATTTATGAATTAATATAATATTGACACAAAGGGAGTGTGATATTCATTTTGGATCTTGACGATCCCTTCACAAAATTGCTGTGGCCAGTGAATCTTTTATTGTTTATTGTACCTTATTTCTATCCAAAGCTTACAGTTGCTAAAATAACCAACTACATTTTGTAACTTGTAAATTTTCCATGGAAATATGAAAAAGAACAGATGCAGGTAAAATATCAAGGACACAACAAATGTATTCAAAACCTAGTTAGAGTGATTGTTGATAATTCTTTGCTGCACTCAATCTTCTCCCATGAATAAAACTGGCTGCCAGGATATAATCGATTGCTCTGGAAGTCACATAAAATCCTACTAACTGAAACCTTATTGAATTCCTACATTGAGTAAAAACTATGTGAAAGGGAGACAATCAAGTTATAATCAGTCATGTTTTAATATTTCATTTGTAGTCTCTAAGAACTTTGAAATGATATTTTGAAGATTTTGTTATAGCTTTTATTGGCCTTCTTTTATTATACCCCCGCTTTTGAAAAAAGCGGGGTATATAGTATTCGTTGTGTCCGTCAGTCCGTTTGTAGTGCCGTCCGTCCGTCCGTCCGACATTTGTATCCGCAACTCCTCCTAAACTACTGAATGGAATTTGATGAAAACTTTCAGAGAATCTTCATCCCATGATGGCATTGTGCACCTCCTATTTTAGAATTTGATCGGACCAATTTTTGGGGTTTCCCATAGAAAAACATGGACTTTGACTTTCAATGTGATAGGGGGTACCATGATGCCATCCGCAACTCCTCCTAAACCAATGTATGGAATTTGATGAAACTTTGAGAGGATCTTTATTACATGATGCCATAGTGCACCTCCTATTTTAGATTTTGATCTGATGAATATTTGGGGTTACTCATACCAAAACATGGACTTTGACATTCATTGTTATAGGGGTACCATGATGCCATTTGCAACTCCTCCTAAACCACTGAATGGAATTTGATGAAACTTTCAGAGGATCTTTATTACATGATCCTGTAGTGCACATCCTATTTTAGATTTTGATCCGACCAACATTTGGGGTTTCCCAAAGAAAAACATAGACTTTAACTTTCAATGTGATATGGGGTACCATGATGCCATCCGCAACTCCTCCTAAACCACTGTATGGAATTTGATGAAACTTTCAGAGGATCTTTATTACATGATGCCATAGTGCACCTCCTATTTTAGATTTTGATCTGATGAATATTTGGGGTTACCCATACCAAAACATGGACTTTGACATTCATTGTTATAGGGGTACCATGATGCCATCCGCAACTCCTCCTAAACCACTAAACTAATGAATCTAATAACGGTTCATTAGATTAATAATTGGGTTGATCATATAAAATACAGTAACTTAATCATATAATAAAAAAAAAAAAATAAAATAAATAAAAAAACATAAATTACAATTTTTAGGCATATCCAGCTATATTAGGACAAAGAGAGACAACTCCATCATTCTCATATTTGCAACCACAGCCAAAAGCATATGTGAACATTTAATATTACAGAATTATACCTTGAATGTTTGATATCTTCATTGATATTTCAGGTGATATAAGAGATTGGAAATATTTCCACAGATATGCCTTACAGTATTGTACATTAGAGGACAGAACAGCTATATGTGTAGGAACTATCAGCATGCCTATGACCATGTCTAGGTATTTTTCTGTTGTAAATAAGAGGACAACAGCCATTATGTTGGAATTATAAATATTCATATGACTATGTCAAAGTATTTTTAACTGGATTCTGCAGTTTGGCAATGTTGGTGTGAAGGTGGTCTGGTGGGTGTGTGTGTGCTCCAAACAAAGATGTAGGAGAATATTGTTTGCTGTCAATTTGACAGCTTAGTTCTTTTCTGTGGTACATTGCAGAATAGAACAGCCATATGTGAAGGATCTATATGTCTATGGCATTGTGTAGATATTTTAATATTATTTCATTACTTCACAGAATGTGGCAAAATACTGTGAAAAACTTTATTTTTATTGTTCCTATCTTTTTTCTGATGATAAATTCAAAAATTGAAGGACATAATACATGTAATGGAAAGAATTAACCAAAAAACACCATATCACACATTTCATCACCTATCAAAACATTTAGTACCAAGCCCACTCATAATCAAATTGTGCCTTAATAATTACACATTAAAATGAAATGGAAAAAAATTGCATTTTTTTAAAACTGTCTTTGAACATTTACTGCTAAACACCTTGAAAGTCTGGTTTTTTTTCCAGTCAATGAAAATTGGTACAATTAAAAATAACTGAATTCACGGTTGAATATTAAACAGAATAAGTACTGGTCAGACAGTTGAAATAGATGTCTTCAGCAAAAGGACAGCTAAAAGTTACGTCTTAGTTTGTATATTTTGATATTAGTGTAAAAAAATAACAATCCAAAGATACTAATATTAGATATAGTAAATTTATACTGTGCTGTATACGACGCATTTCAAGGAGTTACCTCTCATCAGCAGCATTAAAACCGAAACATTTGGAAGACCAAAAACCAAACTTATTTTAAAACAAGAAGTACTAATAACCAAAAATACCGAAATAGGAAGCCAAATTTCAGCTAAGGAGATCTACCATGTGCAATGCAAGGAATGAACCCTTAGTAATTCTATTATTTTTTAAATTTGCTAAATACTGTAAGTATTTTTTGAATTGATTTTGACAGATTATTAGTAGGATATGTACTACACCCAGATGGAACTATGGACAATGTATCATGGTCTGACTTTGAGTTCTATAATCATGGAGAAGATGGAAATCCTCCCCAAGAAATGGTCATGAAATTTATAGCAGGTAATGTTCAAACCTAGCAGTTTTAATGTGTTCCTAAGTAAGCTTTTGCAGTTTTAGCAAGTGGTAACCTTGTTGGTTATCATGCTGTTTTGGGTTATTAGTGTGTTTTACAAACCAGAGTGTCAGGATAGATAAGGGGGAGGTTTGGGTAAGCATAAAACCAGTTTATCCCCACCACTGTTCAGTGTCGTTGCCAAGTCGGACTATCCTGACGCTCTGTTGTGTTTATGTTTGTGTTTTGTGCTCTTTCATGTTATTTTTTGTCCAGAGTTGGTTTTGATTGATTGGTATGTCATTGTTGACCTTTCCTGTTATCAATTTTGTTGTTTATTAAAAGTAAATGTTCTACATGTATGTTGATTGCAAAATTCTAAACAGAAAATATCCTTCCTGGTAATACATGAGAGTAGTGTAGAATTTTATTAATAATAAATGCGATATTTGACAAATGGGCCCATTAAAAATTAAATATGTTCACACTAGACTATCAGTAAATATTTCATTTATCACACATTTATAAGAAACTTTTATAAGAAAAAGATGTAGGTTTGCATATTTACCTAGTGAATGGTTTTCCAATCAATATCTGTACCCAGGGAAGATAACAAATTTCTTGCCTTGCGTTTATTATGACGTCTATCAAAAGTACATAATATGGCTGACAAGGACTGCTCTCAGTTTCCATCCATGGATGAAACAGAAACAATAAATTTTTTGATGGGATAAAAATTGTAACTAAAATCTCTGTTATCTTTTTCATTATTAATTGTCATTTTTACAATAAATTCTTTTATTCTGATTTTTTACAGCCCCTGTGAAATTGAAATATGTGACAAAGAGCTAATCACATGCCTATTTTCATATATGCCCTGATATCATTCCTCGACCGATATCTGCACTTGGCTGTCACTTTCTGGAAGATGTGGAATTCTCAGGATGACACAATGCGACCGATTTAAGCGTTGACTTTCGGTGTTTATACAATTCGGAAAGCGTGCATCAAAGATAGGTCAAGTCCCAACCAGTAATACATCGCCCATTGTCTGTTGTAATTGTATACAAGTTCATAGTCAATGTCAATGGTCATGTGTACACGTTTTCAAATTCCGACGCACAGGTCGCAATGAAGATACATTCTCGACCACCTGACATAGTTCTCCCCCTTTTCAGCAACAAAAATTCATATAGGGCTAGATATTACTGCGATGTTTATCCTCAGCAAGCTGGGGCTACTATTTCAACCAACAAAAAAAAACACTTTCAACTCAAGTTGTGGGAGTGAACTCCAACCACAGAAAAAATCACCTTGGTTTAAACCTATTTATGTTTTATGTTGTGGATCTACTTTTGGAATCCTGAATGACTATATTTTTTTGGCCATTTTAGCATATTTGAATCTGTTCTTCAACATTTTGGATTATTATTTTGGTTATCAACATTTTAAGGCTTTGGCACAACTGCAAATTGTAAACCTACACAAAGTGTGCACCTCTCGTGCATCAAACTTGGTATCAAAGAAATTTATTACCCACTCAAAATCTAACCACAAAGTTATCTCCTTTTCTGCACGAGAAAAATACCTAGGTATTAGATATTACTAATACCGTTAAGGTCGGTCAAGTCCCACCCACTGATAATGACAAATACAACAGCGCACATGTTTGTTGAAATCGCGGTAATTTATTGAATTGTCAGTACGTGTAGTTCAAAAAAAGACACTGGCACTGGATCATTAGAAATATTGTTTTTCCTGTACAATAAAAAATATGCTCAACACATAAATATAGATATACATGTACATGTGCATTTATTTGGAAAATTGTAGAACGTATTGGATAAGAGATGACATTCTCTGAGAATGCCACTCAACAATGCTGTTTGTATTTTTATACTCTCAAATTCCATTTTTTGGTTATAATTTTTAAATTTTGTACAAATATTTTCGTTTTTAAGGCATTTTACTCTGTGTTAGTCGTAACAGCATGCCTGTGTGTGGGAATTCGTAAACGACTGGTATTGACCTTGACCTTTTATATAATTTCAAAAGGCCACTGTGACGTTGCATCCAATCGTATTAATACAATGTAGTTGTGGGTGGGACTTGACCTATCTTTGATGCACGCTTTCCGAATTGTATAAACACCGAAAGTGAACGCTTAAATCAGTCGCATTGTTTCAGGGCAGATATAAAACTAGATATATGATAATCTTTATTTATTTCAGGTGAAAAGATATACAACATGAAGATAACAGTTGTAGAAGCCCCTATATTTTATATAGGGGAAGGGAGAGATGCCAAGATACATGAAAGATTTAGTAGATATATTGTTAATGGACAAGATGGTTGGGGAATCAGTGAATGGGATTACAGGTACTTATGTTTGATTTTATAGAAGTTTTGGTATTATCCAATTTGTCAGATAAAAGACATATTTTACGATTCCAATTTTGATGGACAAGATGAAATTTGCATCAAACAAAACTAGAGGTGAGTTGTTGACATGAAAAATATCTATCCCACCTCAACAGTTCAATACAAATGTACATTCTTGTTATTTCATGAATGGATTATGATACTGATAAAGGTAAATTGTTGCATTCCTGTTTCTTATTTCTACACTTTTTAGTCCCTTACTGAACTCTAAAAAAATGTTTTACTTTATTATATATCTACAGACAGTGAGCATCAATATGGCAACAAAAACTTGCTTCTATTCCAAAAATATTGAGTAAGTAATAAATCTGGCACAGAATATAGACATGTATTACACCAATTGTTTACAAACTGAGTATTTCACAGTATTAATGAAAAAAAAAACACTTTAATTTTGTCAAAATTACAACTTCAAATAAGCTTTTATCAATATTTTTGAAAATAATAATTTCTTCCCTTTTTCATTTTCTGCTGTCTCCTGTACTTTATTTAAAAAATTCATTATTTTGTCATGACATATACATGTATATTAAAAACTGTATATCAAATATTTTAACATACATGTATATCGAATACCTGGATACACCTAAAAATATCTATAGATAGAAAAAAAAGTCTGGGACTATCATTTCATGCTTGTAAATTAATTACAATGCTTTAACATTTTCAGGAACAAAGAGGTTTGATGTGAATTTTTACAAGAAAAGGAACAATGCATCAGTGATCAGCAGTATGACTTGTAGAAAACAATGTGCCAAAAAATGAACAAGACTTTTCATTAGTTTCAGTATCAATGATGTAATTTAACATGATTTCAATATTAAATGTGGTAGCAAATACAGAATAATCTAAAGATTAGCATTATTTGATTTCCAAAAAATGTTTTTTAAAAGTTTCTTTTTATTATTTCAATAGAGTTGTGTCTATTTCTTTGACAAGTCTGCTTCTTAAGATGCAAAAAACACATTGGAATACAATATTCAACTGTTTCAATCAAGGACATTACTTATAGCAATGAAATTTCGATTCCTTAGAACCTTGATTATATGAAATTCCTATAACTTTTACTTTTCTTAAGTCGGTCACAAAATACTACTGTACAGGAGTTTGATTTGAAGAAGTTACACAAAAAAAAACTAGATTTGTTGCTGTGAAATTTTACAAAATTTATTATTTTAATATTATTTATTGCTTTTTAGATCACCTGGCATACAGGCCATGTGAGTTTATGTCATCACTTTGCGTAAGTCGTCCGAAAACTTTTCACATTTTGATCTTCTTCTCTGAAACTACATGTACTTGGCGGATTGCAACAAAATTTGATAGGAATGATGTATGGAAGAACCTCTACAAACGATAAACCATTGGTTCTGGTTAGATGAACAACATGCCCGCCAGAGGCCATCTTTGACTTTTATTGGCCAATTCAAAAATTTTCTCCTCTGAAACTACATTATGAAATGTTTTGACACTTTGCATGATTGTTGACAACAATACCGTCTACAAACTTTCCAATTTTGGTTGAGATTCATCTGCTGAATGACGGCTGGAATTACCTCTATTAACTTTCCACCTTTGGTTTCGTATGGATGAACAAAATAACCGCCAGAGGCCATCTTTGATTTTTATTGGCCAATTTAAAAAATCTTCTCCTCTGAAACTACATTATGAAATGATTTTGAAATTTACAGGATTGATGACAATAATACCCTCTACAAACGACAGTTGTGGCTGTTCAAAGTTTTCATTGAAACAATATGGGAAAAGACTTTTATGTCATTTGCTCAGGAACTATAAATGGGCAGACTGTAACCAAAGTTGACACGAATCTTATATGGAAGGACAGATGTAAATGATCCACTTTTTGAAGGTCAGAGGTCAAATATATATAAATTACTTTGTCATTTTATGTTTCTTTAAAACCCTTGTGGATACATGTGAGTGATAGAGGCTCAGGTGAGCTTCTAGCTTATACATGTTTTCGTGTTAGTTGATGTACTATATTTAAAAATAGTTTTTATTTCTCATCTATAGATAGCATCAAATCCAAAAGCATTAATTATTTAATATAAGAATGCAGGCTGGCAAGTTATGACTGTGATTGCATTTTTCATTTAAAATTACAAACATTGTACACACTGTACACGTAAACAAAAACTACTATGCACATGTTTTATCACGAGAAGGAGGTTGATTTGATTTCAATTTATCAATATATCACTTTGCTAAAGAGGGTACTTATACTACTTGCTCCGCATTGTTTAACACCACTTGAAATGGAAAAATTTTGCTAGTTCTGTTTGAATATTTTACCCTAGAATTCTTATTTTGGTACATTGAGTACACTATCTTTAACAATCTGGCTGGCACCTTTAAAAAAAAAATATAGAAAAGACCAGGAAGCCAAACAGTGTCGAATACCTTTTTTAAATCAATAAAGGCTGCATAGATTTTCTTTTTCTTCATTTCATAGCTGTCGGTGACTGATTTAATAGTAAATATGTACGTCATCTGCTGTCCTACATTTTTCTTTGAACGCAATTTGGTTTTCACCGATTATATTATTTTCCTAAGCAAATTTAGGTAACCGAACACCCATGATCTTGTTAAAAAGCTTTCCAAGGTTTAAGGATATTGATGTTCCTCTGTAGTTTGACGGGTCTAATTTGTCTCCCTTTTTATGAATAGGAACAATAAGACTCTCCATCCATATTCCCTTTATCAAAAATAAAATTAAATAATTTAAGATAGGTTTAATCAAGGCAGATATACCGTACTTAATCATTTCATTGGACACCTTGTCTAGGGCCGAGTATGGCGTTTTACTATTTATTCTAACTTCAAGATATCTAATAAACTTTATAAGATATCTTAATGGTTTATAAGATATCTCATATAATTTTCTTTATAAGATATCTTATAAACTATATAAGATATCTTATAAACTATATAATATATCTTATAAAATATATGAGATATCTTGTAAAGTATATAAGATATCTTATATAAAAATATTTATAAGATATCTTATAAACCTTATAAAATATATACTGGTATATAAGATATCTTATAAAGTAAATAAAATATCTTATAAAAACTAGATTATATAAGATATCTTATATATTATATGAGATATCTTGAAGTTAGAATAAATAGTAAAACGGCTTGCCATAGCCGAGCTTTTACCAATTTTTTATCTTTTTACTGCGTCCAAAATTTCTTCCTCTTGGATAGGTGTGATAATTTGATTAGAGTTAACAGTCATTTCTTGTACTAGAGATTCAGTTTCCTCTTAGGATTTTTTTTTATGGATTTCAGAATTATTGTTATCGGCCTCATTTACCTTGATAAAGAAATTTGTGAAATCATTCTTGTTAATAATATCAATATCTTTCTTATCTTTTGTAAGTTTATTTATGAGATTCAAGCATGTCTTTGGATCACTATCCATGCAGGTTAAAATATTGTTGCATATATTTTCTCTGAATTTTCTCTCTTTATATTTACAGCCTTCTATATGTTATGGCTGAAATCACCTTTAAATTGTAGCCAACAAAAGACAAAAATCAATAATAAAATTTAACAAGATTTATTATATACAAGTTTACAAAAAATATTATACAAAATAAAATGTCAACTTAACTGTTCAAAATCCTTTGTCTTTTCTTTATCCGGAAATCTTCTCGTCACTGTTGCGGGAATCCAAACGGAATATTATATCCAATCAGTCACAATCTAGTATGATAAGATAGATAAGATAATTTATTCAATAAAATATCAACATGTTATATGACTTTAAAACAATATTCAGTGATAGAACATGTATATATGCATACGTCTGTATAACAATTAAAAGTTGACATCTTATTAGGATGACCCATAAAAGCTCAAAGAGCTTATTTCCAGTGGGGTCCCATAATGTAAACCTCTTAAAGTTAAACATACAATAATAATTATATACTTCCTATCATCACCACTCTATAAAATATATAGAAACTTTAAAATGATAAATGTAATATCAATAGTATATATATGGCTGAGATGAAGTACAGCTAGAGTTTTCCATTAGATGTTCTTTAACACTGGTTTTAAAAGTATTTATATTTTTTATACCTTTTATATTATTAGGTAATGAATTCCAGTTTAATATACCATTGTAATAAAAAGTGTCAGCTTGCTGACTTTTAACTGGTGGAACCCAGAAGTTATACTGGCTATTTCTTGTGACATGATGATGTACATGTCTTACTTTTGTAAAATGTTGGTACATATAATTAGGACATTTATGGTAAAAAATGTTATGCACATGATTAAGTCTTAATTGCTTAACACGATTTTCAATATTAACATATCCAATACTTTTTAGTACATTATCATCTATTCTAGTTTTATTTCCATAATTTTTTATAAATCTAACACATTTGCTTTGTAAAACTTGTAATTTGTCCTTATATTTTTTATTAATACCAGCATACCATGCCGAGCAGGCATAATCGAAGTGGCATTGAATTAATGCTGTTACCAATGTCTTTCTTGAGTTCTCAGATAGACACTTTGCCTGTCTGTAAAGAAACTTTAATCTTGAGTTAACTTTTTGTATTATATTATCTACAATTTTTTGTCCAGATAAGGAGTTATCAATATTTAGACCCAAATACTTCACACAATTTTGAGAACAGATTGTGTGGTTATTACAAGTAACATTAAAGTTTCGAACTTTTGAAAGTTTACGTTTTGACCCTAACAGAATTGCTTCTGTTTTCCCCAAATGTAAAGAAAGTTTATTATCAATTAACCAATTACTGCAAGATTGCAGTTCCATACCAAGTTTCTGAGCTATAGCTTCTGGATTTTTATGTGAAAATAAAATAGTGCTGTCATCTGCATATAATAACACTTTGCAGTCATTACTTATACTTATAGTCATGTCATTTACATAGCACAAGAACAGTAAAGGTCCCAATATGCTACCCTGTTGGACTCCACATGTTATATATTTTAAGTCAGACTCAGTACCATTAATACTAACTTTTTGTTGTCTATCACACAGATATGATTCAAACCATTTAGTATGTAACGTAAATAAAAGTGTGTCATGTATTTTGTGTGTAACGTAAATAAAAAGTGTTTCAATCCAACAGCTGAGAACACAAGAATGTTAATGTCTGGTCCGATATGTTATGCTCTGAAAGTCCAACCTTCGTCCGTATATATAACCACCACGGAAATCCATAGAATCCTTCTAGAATACGGTAGAAGTTTGAATTACACCAGAATTATTACGTAAGTCAAATAGAAAGTTCTAGTCATTCCATCAGTATCTATTATTGTTCCAGTGATTTCTAATCTGCGCAGTTATAACATTATTTGGTAAACAACTATAAGTATTATGATAAGCATATTATACATGTTATAAGGCCACACACAACAAATTAGGCCAAGATAAATAATATAATAATTACAATATCATAACATATACTTGGAACAAAATGAATAATATGACTTTCTAAAAAATCCATTAGACGGAAATTGGCTTACCAAGTTACAATGCTTTAAAACAGTATTACGAAGATCTCTGCATGATTGGGAGAAGCATGGTTTATAGAATTTAGGTTTTTTCCCATTTTTAGGGACTTTGTTTACAAACTTGGTGGATTCTGAAGCACCCTTAACTAAAATAGAACTAAATAAACTAACTGCTTCCTCGCAGCCTGGCAGTTTCTTATCCAAAAACATCAGTATTTTTTTTTTCTCTATACTTAGTACTATGTATATTAGTACTGTAAAAATTTAGAGCCCCGGGATTCCAAATGAATTTACCTGGCAATGGGTCTAGTTTGACATCTCTATTATACATATTACAATAAAAATAAGTGTACAAAACGGGGTGGGGGGGGGGGGGGGGTAAAATAGTTTACATAAAACTTTTGTTCATATTGCAAAAGATCGGTAGATACGACAGTATAATCACTAAACTACATCTGTAACGGTTTATTTTTTTCCGGTGTGAAATTATTTCCGAACTCGTATATTAATACACTTCTGACGGAATAAAGTTGGAAAATATTTCATTATATAAAAATTAAGATTGCTATAAAATATTATCTGATTCATATTTTACACAAGATCATCATTTGACGGTCGGAAAATATTTCACAGATATAAGAATATCACAGCCGGAATAAATTATCTCTTACATATCCACTATAGGTACAACATATACATTTTCCAAAAAGATCCCCAATTTTCCTGCCATTTACTATTCTATAAGTGTGTTTCTTTACATTTTTATCACTATCATCGCCATTTTTAGAAATAACGGTATTTTTATTAGTAAGGGGAAAACCTAATTTAAAAATAGAATCAATGACGTAGGGTGGCCTCCAGTATTCCATCTTCCGCTTACCGCATTGAAGTCACTTTGTAATACACTGAGTCAACATCTGGTCCAGTAGAGTTCTGAGGTGAGATATATACAATAGCAAGGTACACATTTTTTCGTAAATAGAAAACTTTCTTATCTAACGTCGGGGAACTCAAATCGCCCAGTGTACCTAGATCGCCCAGGCCGCACCCACAGGGTGCATTACACTATCCACGTCCTAAAAAATCCTAAAGGGATATAAGCCGCCATTTTGGATTTCCTACCTCTGCCACGATTAAAATCAATTAAAAATACTTCCATTTCACAATTTATTTCATATCTGCCCTCAGTCTCCTCCAAAATGAATCATCTTCAAAATCCAGTCACCATTTTACCAAGATGCGGCATCAAACTCTTTAATTTGACAAGCAAAGTCAGAAGTTCGCGTATTTCGGGTCGAAAGCAACGTTACTGTATATAACAGTATGTTAAGTCAATGAGAATCAGAGTTCCGTCCCTTTGACTTCAATAGTAAAGCTACGAGGAACGTTGCTTTCGACGCGAAATATGATAAGTTTTGACTTCGCTCGTCAAATTATCTAGTTTAATGTCGTAGCTTGGTAAAATGATGATTGGATTTTGAAGATCATTCATTTTGGAGGAGATTGAGGGCAGATATGAAATAAATTGTGACATGGAAGTATTTTTAATTGATTTTAATCGTTGCAGAGTTGGAAATCCAAAATGGCGGCTTATATCCCTTTAGGATTTTTTAGTATAAGGACGTGGATAGTGTAATGCACATTGATAATAAACGCAGAATATTCGTTGTTACAGTGAATATTTATTAAAAGTACTCATGAAATAAGATAACAAAAAATAAAATAAAAAAGAAATAAATTTCCAGAAGTCGGGCCCCTGTGGCCGCACCTAAAATACTGCTGGAAAATTTGCTTCTGCGAGCAAGAAAATAAATTTGCACTTTTCGTAATATTCGCAAACAGGCGCAACTTTTAGGTATAAAATGGAAATGACAAATTAATCAGATGATTGCAAATTATGGATAAGAAGTTAGGATGAAACGGATGTCACTATCAAAGTTTGTTTGACGGACCAATTTCAACTCTTTAAAATCCACTGTATTGCAAAATAATGTGTTGTCCTGATGCGGAGACATTCATAGATCTATGTTTTCAAATTTATAACTTTACCTCTTCTCTAATGACAGAAATATTAAGAGATTTTTATGTCTTGTTTGAACGTGCTTACTTCCGCCATTTTTGTTATGACAACTTTTAAGTTCGATAACTTGCACATGCAGGTGCGATAAAATCTAATGACTTGCATTGTTTTCACAAAATGTCTTAAGACAGAGAGAAACACTTTCTTTAATTGTTATTGTGCATATATGTATATCTCGCATCTGTTTCCTCATTCCTATTTATAATTTGTCAATTTTATTATTATTATTATTTTCTTCTCAATTTTCTTAGCTATTCTGTTTATTTCACCTCCCCCTTCATTTAACGTATTCTGGATAAGATAGTCAAACTTTATGTTAATATGTGCCGTACCTAGACTTTGTAAGACATAATGCAAGAAGGACAGAAATTTACAAAATTGTAAAACCTCTCGACTCGCTTTACTTTCATGTACTTTAAAAGCTTTACCCTTTTGTCCCCCTTCGCGTTTTGTTAATCCTATAGCTCATTTATCCAGAAATTTCAAATTAAATGAAAAAAGAATAATTGAAATAAAACAGGATAGCTAAAACAAAAATAACAAAAAAGTAAAATAAAATAATGTGGCATCCATGTCCTAACCACCTTTGAACCGAATTGCACAGCTGATGTATTCGACAAAAAAAATTAAATACAATTGTAGACCCATGCATAAAGCTCATTTTTGTTACATTTTTGTTTAGTTTATTATACTTTTTTTTAGTTATTCATGTATCCTTGTTTTGTTTGCTGTGTTTCATTGTTCTGGCTTTGTCTTTTCTCTGGACTTCGAATTTATGGACTTCTCCCACTGTTTTGTCTCTTCGATTTTCTTTTATTCTTTTGTCTATAATTAGCTCCTATGCTTATATTTATTTAAAAAACAGTAAAGGCTTCAAAATTATTTTGTCCTTATAGCAAGTTTTAGCTACTCGCGCAGATAAAATCTATATCTGAAATGTAAAACTAAGATCGTCTTTGGTGGTCATCTTGTTTGGAGGCCGGTGTCATCTGATAAAATTTTGAAATTGGACCATCTAAGGACTGTTCCACCAAACTTTGGTCTCAAATGGCCAAATAGTTTTAGAGAAGATTTTTAGACATTTTTTTCAGACTTTTTATTTTTAGTCAGCAGTCCGAACTCCAAGCACTATCATAACCATTCTATCAAAGTTCGATGCCACTCCATTAAGATTAAACAAAGGACAGATGACAACTACGGGAAGCAGATAAACATAGTCCCTTTTACCATTTACATTTCTAAAAATGTGAAATATATATGTAGGAACAACACTGAAAGCCTTCAACAAAATGAATTATAATAATATATTCCAATTTCATTAAATCGACTGCAAAATCAAAATTTTACGTATCATGTATTTTAAAACACTGGCTATGGCCTTGCTACTACAATTCTCGCTCCAAATATTCAGATCTGAGTTGACTTTTGATTTTTTACATCCATGTACAATTTTTCTTCAGTTGCTGAATCATACAGTTGTACTCGTCTACTGAGTCATAACATAATACGACAGCAAGCGATTTGTGAATTTTTTTTATCTTAACAATTAATTCATAATGCATAATTCAAAATAACTTTTGCAACAAGGATCAGTCGCATACTGAATTTGTTGCGTAAAATGCGCAATTTTGAATAATCTATGATCAAAATTATAATCATCAAAATAATTTGTAAATATATGAATAAAACCAGTCATCTATTTTTAGAAAATAGATCGAGGCACTGCTTTTTGGCTCTCCGGACCGTAGGTCCGAGAGCCTTATGCTGTGTGTAGCATAATTTTCGTGATTTTGTGAGCTCGAGATCTCCAAAACGGTAACTTACTGCAAATTGTGCATTTGGATGCATTCGGTATTTAGGCTGAAGTTGTGCATGCTTTTTTCAAATCTAGTTTTACAGGTGTGGAATGCGAAATTTTGTAATGACCTATATTCCCATTATACACCAATGTAACAAAACAGTTAAAGTCCTTGACATATAATTAAAGTTGCTCCGGCTGAATGTTGATAAGAGAAACAAATGGATTACCTATTTATCTTGAACAGATATAGATTAAACTATATTCATCAAATTGAAAAAAATATACTTCAAACGTTTATCACATAATAAAAGAGTAAAAGATGCAAAAAAATCCAAATTCCTACTGAATCTTTTCGATTATAAAAGTATCACGGGGACAACTGAAAGTTCCACCTGGCTTAGTTTACTTTCACTTTCGTTTGCAAGGGAGGCAACTATTGTATACGAGTCTATCTATCTTCTTATTTGAAGAAATGGGAGTTAAAATGGCAAAACATCATCCAAAAGTCGAAAATTGTTAAAAAACAAATATACGCTGTATTATACAATGTAGTTCATTTTATTAGGACGCAGATTACTGACTGGGCGATTTGGGTTCCGTCCACGTCATGGTGACGACACGTCGATCTAGGCGTCTGCTATAAATAGTAACAAAGATTACATGTATAAAACTTATGCGTGGAGATCAACCGACTTGTGTATTTGTCAAATAATAATTATTGATGATTTTGTAATGCAAGTTTTTCTGCAGCAGTTGAAAAACCATCTTCAGACTGGGCGATTTGGGTTCCCCGATAAGCTTTCTATTAATAAAGAGTATTATTTTTTATGTATTATTAAATGTTCGTAATAGAAGTGGGACATTTAAGACGTATCGTATCCGTATCTGATACGTTGACGTATCTGAACGTATCTATGGGTTATTGTTTAATTGATTATTTACGTGTTTAAATAGTAATCGAGAATAGGGAAAAGAGAGGGAAAAAATAGGGAAAGGGCGATGAAAATTTTTGGTCTCTTTCATTTTTAATATCTGAATTGCTTTTTAATAATGTTGGATAATTGTTTAATTGATGTATTATGTGTGTTTACATACTTGCTTCTTGTATGTCAAAATCCTGACTTCATTACATTTATTGCCCTAAAAGTGATGTTTCTACGATATATATTTACAGTACCTATAATACAATTATGAAAACATTACATGGACGACACCAGAAGCTAACATTTACACACATTAACAATCACGTGATTTTCGTGTCAATCTATATACTTGTATATGTTTTAACACTCGATATTTAAATCATCAGAACTACCCAGGCGTGAAGTTGAATTATAAAACAAATAAAGTTAACGTTAACAATATTTATACACGTATTTTAAATTGGCTAATAAATGGGGATTGTTTTTTTTTTTTAATTCTGTGTACAGGTACTCGGTTGTCTTTGTCTACATATATGCTGTTTAAACTAAATATATTGGCCAGTACAGTCGAAATTATGAACACCATGGCAAGCTGAAGTTGAATATATTCTTTTCTTTGTATGAAATATATTCCTAGGATAAAATTGTATTAGTTGATATTAGAAATATCAGAAATAAAATCGTCTTTTCATTTTAAAAGAATACTCAAACATTTTCATAATATAAGCTGTTGATTTTTTTTTAATTTAAAAATAAAACAATTTCCTTATATTTTTTAAATTAAATATGATTTACAAATTAAAAAAATGGAGAATTAATACCCAAATTGCTTGCCATCGAAAAAGTATCAATTATGCCAATGATAAACATTGAATTTCATTTATTTTCCATCAGCGCCGCATTTTCAATATACAAATCATGGATCAAAAAGTAATAATGATCTTCTAGCGCACAAATTCGCACATAAACACACAATCTTCCCCATTTCGTCTCTATTGTGTCTATACAAGGAACCAATAATTTTAAACACTTTAAGCAGTCTAATGACATGTTCAACATAAACTCTATATTTTCTTATATTCTTGTTAATTTTCCTCCGGACATTTCTCTCCTGTCTAGGTAGTCTGCGCAATTGAGCCGAGGTGAATGGTGTAACAACTGGATGTCGGGATGGGTATATACAATCCCCTAATAAAATGCAGTTTCGTGGAAAGTCTAATGTGCGTCCGTCTCCGATGGGGGTCATCATGTTAAAAGTATTGGCATCATTATTATGGCCCCGAAAACCTGACTCAACATGAACGATTTTTTTACCACGATTTTTGACCCAATCATTAACTATATCTGCATTATTATTTAAATTCGCCTGAGAAGTAATGATGATTTAAATATCGAGTGTTTAGATATAAACGAGTATACATAAATTGAAAACTATCATGTAATAAAAAGAATGTATTATTGATCGAAAGACATCTAACATAGAAAAAACACATATACATGTACTATTTAAACACGTAAATAATCAATTAAACAATAACCCATAGATACGTTCAGATACGTCAACGTATCAGATACGGATACGATACGTCTTTAAATGTCCCACTTCTAATGTCATCACATTAAACTTTCCCTTATTACATGTATTATTACTACCTTTAAATAGATATATTAATACATAGGTTTTTTTTAAGTCTGTGTTTTGATGGCTTTTTTTTTTGGGGGGGGGGGGGGGGGGGCTTTTTTACTAAAGGATATTCAAAGATTTAATTTTTTTATACTTGATTGTTTTTTAAATTGCCATTCAGATATTTGTAATAGCCTTTATCTTTAAAGTTAACTTCGACACGTAAGGGGTGACATTTGACGATATCTATGAAAATATTTATGTTGTGAAATGTAAGGTTTTTATTCATTGTCAGCATGACAAATAATTGTTTTAAAATTTTTGGTTTTCAACAATTATGTCTAGTTTAGGTAATAAATCCCGTATACATGTACAGAGTTAAATCAAGTTTTCAGCTCTTTCATATGAAAGACAAATAGTGATCCTCCCCGCCTCGTTGGGTTAGCCAATCAGATCTATAGTTATTCTTATTCCAAATTAATGCTCTTGAAAATGTATCTCGATATGTATTCAGTCAATGTGCCTATAAATAGACCGCTATTTGTGTACTAATAGAATGCAGATGTACAGGTACGACAGTGTGAACCACGATTTTTAAAGCAACAAACTAAAAGTGCCAAATGAAGTTCTGTGTTTTATTAGCCACCCATCGATAAGTTTAAATCTTTACTACGGTTAACTGAACAAATATTGTATGTTGTAAATTGACGATTTTCCCTAGTTATCCCGTAATCCCGGGCTGCATAGGATGACTATTCCAGGGTGGATTAACAGTGATTAAGGGGGAGGTAATACCCGAGACATGCCTCTTATTGATTCAAACACTTTCTGAACTTTTATGCCTATGAAATGGTCAGGCCTCTTATTGATAGTACTGATAATCCTCCCACCTACATGTACATGTACATTGTCCTAAAAGACATGGGGGGTGGGGGGGGGGGGGGGGGGGTGGGGGGGGGGGGGGGGGGGAGAAAGTAAGACCAATTTGTTAAATACATATTTAGTATGATTGATTGTAAATCTATTTTAAATTGTATGACAGTTATATTTTTGATTGATTTTATATCGAACGTGTCATATATATATATCGAATGCGATAACATTAGCACCAACAAGTGGCGTTTTATTCCGAAAAACCTAGAAAAATGGGAGATCACATGTATCTCCAATTTACTAGTTAAATCTTGAAACTTTCATCTATACAGCGATTGAAATTCATACTCACATGATACTAGCACCATGTTAAAACGTTACCCGGATGTGAAACAAGGCGGACGTCTGAAAGAAGAGCTCCCAAGATTTTATGGTTTTATTCATAGCATAGAATTTTAGCCTAGTAGCTCCTTTCCGTCATTTTGCTCCTGCCCTGACCGAGATAATTCCGCATTTGTCAAATTCTCAAGTGTAACCAGTGTAGCCGCCATGCGCCATCCTGAATTTTAAAAATTTCCGAGAAGCTTTTTAAAACTTTTTACTTTTTAGTCTGAAGTTATATTTTTAAAAGCAACGAAGTTTTATTGCAAGTGTTTTCATCTCAACAGAAACTTCAACGCAATGGAAGTAACAAGACGTAGTAGCGTTAGATTAAGGATAAATGAAGCCTCCTTTATCCCAACAGTATCTACACGTACTAAACAGACAGTGACTAGAAAGGGAAAAAACAGTGCTTTCAACGTGAACTATGAACTTGATAAGTCGAAAGCAATAAAACAGAAATTCAGGCTTGTGACACACCATACTCAGTCTCTGTAAAATTTGCTCAACAAAATATATTAACTTTTTCAGCCGCTGCCTACGAAGAATTCAAATCTGTTACTCTGAATTTTCTCAATAGTCAGAATATATTATTAGACAGTACAGAAACTAAAGATGCAAAGGGTTGAAGATAATCTACAAAAAACATCTCCAAATGTTAAAAGTCCGTCAAGTCAGGGCATCTCAACTGACATTGTGCAATACCCAATTTGTAGACTATGTGGAGAACAATGCACTGACCGTAGCATGCGACACTTGTAACCAGTGGCTCCATTATCACTGCGAATCTCTGTGACATAACCAAATTAAATCAATAGAAACAAATGATACACATTACGATTGCAAAACCTGTCTAGCCCAGAAATATGAAATCAACACTGAAAATCTTAAACCAGCTCCATAGATCAAGCAGAGGCGATCCAAAATAATGACCTTACTCCCATGAGGAATATTCCGTCATCTGTCAGACAAAAAATATAAATTCTAGCTCTGGTAGCAGACTTTTTATACCAAATCCGTCAACCGGAAACCAACAAAATGTAAATAGAAATACCATTAAAACTCCTCTACTGAATGTATCACTGCAGAATAGTCAATCTAATCTACAGTCAGTTGAAATTAACCATCTCAAGTCTATAATAGACCAAAACGATAAATGTTGAAGAGTAAAGAAAACAAAATTCTCAAGTGGGAGTCTGATAATGATCATAATGATCACCTGAAAAAAAGCTATCATCAAATAGGTCGTATTCAGTAAAACTGGAACAAAAGAACAGAGATTTACAACAATCATTGCTAATTGCAACTCAAAGAATAGAACAACTTGAAACAAAAACTAATAATACAAACTCTTCTTCTTGTTGTCAACAAGATATACACTAACAACCAGAAATCAGTGAGATGAAAATATGATATTAGATGTGCATAAAAACAACACCGAACTGATGATTTTGAAAAACGACCCAACTCAAATTCCAAACTATGCAAATCAAACTGCAAATGGTCAGATAACTCGTAAAAGAAGACGTAGAAAACAAAATTTTTCACGAAATAATCCGAAAACCTCTCCACCAAATTATTTGGATCAAAAATTAATCGAAGAACTAGATACGCTTTATTTTCATGATGAAAATACAGAAATTATTGAATCTCACTCCGATATATCTCCGGAAAATGAGGATTTTGTAGAAAAACCCTCTCTACCGAAAGTAAGGAAGAAGAATGTCTGCCAATCTCAGCAGAAATCACAGCTGCCAACTTTGCCCCACACGCCGAATCAACAGTTCCGACAACATCACAAATTTCACAACAACCAAGATCAACTGTCCAGTCACTCCCTGATAATTACAACATTAACAACCTGACGATTGCAGAAACCAAACTTTTGCAAACAAAGTCATCTACCTCCTCTGTCACCGAGGAGAGTACTTTAGACAATACTAATAAAAAATCTACTGAAACACATCCTTCGTCGTCAAACTCTAAAAATGATGCTATCACAGTTGCAACTTTTAATACAGAAGGAGTTACCTCCAACAAACTATATTTTGACATCTTGGCCAAACGTGCTGATATTATACTATTACAGGAACATTGGTAACATAGTTATGAAAGCAACAAAATGGAAGACCAGATTAACGACTTTATATGTTTTACAAGATGCTTTGACGATAATAGTACGCCTGACTTGTATGAAAGGAGGAGGGGTCATGCCGGTGTCTCAATTTATGTTCACAAGAAATTTGAACAATATGTTGAAATTATACCTGACGGTAGTAACAGAATTGTTGGGATCAAATTTAATATAGAAAAACCAATTATATTTGATTGTGCTTATCTCCCCTGTAGAGGTAGTTAAACTAAGGAAGACTACCAACAAATACTTGATAAACTGTCAGAAATTATTATTAAATACCCTAATAATGCGGATTTTGTACTAGGAGGGGACATGAACGCTTCATTGTATAGAAATTCGAAGCAAGACAGAACTTTTAAACATTTTATTAATGAGAACGTTTTGCAAATTCCAAAGACATATGGTTCAAATTTTACCTTTTATCACTATAAAGGAAAAGATGCATCACAGATAGACTATTTCTTACAAAGTAAAAGTTTAATTACTACGTATTTGACATTTACACGGGAACCATATAATACCTCAACTCACGACCCAGTATTAGTAAAAATACATGTAAATTGAAATCAACAGTAAATTTGCAGGAAGACATAAACTTACAAAAGCCAAGAATTTATTGGGATAAAGTAGATAAGGAGAACTACAAAAAGGAAATTGAAAGAAACCTGAAATTATGGATGGAACAAGGACTTTATTTTAATTATGATAACGTGGAAGTAAATATAAAAACATTTTGTAAAATTTTATCCGATGCCGCGGAAAATAACTGCTTAGTAAGGCTTAAAAAGGAGAAAATCCAGACCAAAAAGAGAAAGAGACCATGGACCCCAGAATTGACAACTGCTGCTAAAATGAGCAAAATTCATCATGCAAAGTGGAAAGCTGCTGGAAAAACTACTGATCCAAATAATTTACTCCTTAGAAACAAAAAATAAACACAGAAAACCAGCTTAGATCTCTTCAAAGGCGATTAGAAGCTACAATACGAAACGATAAATACCAGACAATCATGGAATTGAATGAGAATAACGATACTGAATTTTTTCGTCTTGCAAGACAGCAGCGAGATCTGTCTAACTTAACTTGTTCAAATCTTAATTTCAAAAATGTAATATTGAACGATGATGGTGAAATCCGAGAAGCCTGGGCCGATTATTTTGAGGATCTATCAACCCCAACTGAACATGAGAACTTTGATAATACTCACAAAACAAGTCATGAACGATTTAGAAAATCTTGCATGTTTATACAGTGATAACAATGAGAATAATATCTCCGCCTTGCCAGAGGATGAGGTGTGAAAAACCATTTTTACATTTAAGAATAGAAAATCTGCTGACGAGGAAAACATAGCTGTTGAGCACTTCAAATACGGGGGTCCAACCCTCATTCTTTTTCTTACATCGCTTATAAACTTTGTATACAGCAATCTGAATATCCCAGATTTTATAACGAGCGGTGTTGCCTGCCCAATTTTGAAAAAAAGGGAACCAGCAAAAGATCCGAATTCTTATAGAAAGATAACCGTGACAAACTTTATTGGAAAGGTCATTGAAAAAGATGCATTTGAATAGGAATGAACCAAACATTGTCTCAAAACAAAGTAACCTTCAAAAAGGCTTTACCACAGGTGAAATGCCAAACACCGCATCGCTTATACTGACTGAACTCATTACTGAAGGTAATAAAACTAAATCAGCCTTTTACGTAGCCCTGATGGGCGCAAAGACAGCATTTGATATAGTATGGCACGCTGGACTACTTAGAGAGATGCACAAATGTGGAATGGAAGGAGATAATTTGCTATTTTTTAAAGATGGTACGAAAATGTTACATCCAATGTAAAATTAAAATGGAAAAACTCACTGTCAAAATCAATACTTGAACAACAAGGAGTAAGACAAGGAGGAGTATGGTCTCCCATAGCATACAAAGTTTTTATAGACAACCTATTACAAACTTTTGAAAACAACCAACTTGGAGCATATATTGGACCGATGTACAGTTTCTGATGACGTCACTCTGATTTCTAAAGACCCGTATGAATTACAAACAATGCTCGATGTTCAAACTGCACAAGCACATACACAGCGATACCTTCTGAGCGAACACAAATCTAGAATACTGCTATTTAATGACAAGAAAGAAAAACTCTTGGTCTCTTAACGGAAAAGAACTCCCAACAACAAAATCATCAATTCATTTGGGTATAACTAGGGACACATCTTCAAAGTCGGGGACAAAAGGGGTCATAAATAGAATAATAACAGCTAGAAGAACTACGTACTTTTTAATGTGTGCAGGACTACACGGTCTAAATGGTGTAAACCCAACCGTGTCTTCGCATATGATTAAGATTTATGTAATTCCAAGATTATTGTATGGTTTAGATGTAATCAATTTGTCGTCCGGTGAAACACAACAACTCGATACGTATTATAGACTAGTGAAACAGGTCCAACACCTGCAAACAAGAACTGCCAATTCTGCTGCACTACTTCTACTTGGACAAATTCCAATATTAGGAGAACTCCATAAAAGAATACTCAAAACATTTGGAAATATTATTAGAAACGAAAATTCAGTAGGAAGAAATATTGCCATCCGTCAGTTAGCCATGAAAAACAGTAACTCTGGAAGTTGGTTTCCAAAGATCCAAGAATTAACTAGCAAATACAGTCTTCCATCTACGTATGAACTTGTTGATAAGCCTCCTTCAAAACGTAACTGGAACAAACTGGTGAATGAAACAGTGAACAGCTATTTTGTATCAACACTGGTTAATGAAGCAAATGAAAAATGAATATTAAATTATATAAATTTAACTCATACAGTTTTTGGAAAAGCTCATAACATATGGTCTAGCTGTGACTCTGAACCCTTTGCAATAACCATGGCCAGCCTAGAAGCAAAAATAGCAACTGGAACTATTATTTTCCAAAGTCAGAAAGCAAAATTCTCCATAATTCCAATAAGTCAGATCTGTCCGAAATGTAAAGAGGAAACAGAAGATATAGTACATTTTACGCTTAAGTGTTCTTTTCTAAAAGAAATTAGAGACAGTTTTTTATTCAAAGTAAATTGTACTTAATGAAGTGTAGCACGAATTTGGAACTTGTAAATGAACTTTTCGATAATGAGCAACATCTGACCAGATTATCAGTAGATTGTAGTAATTTTCACATTTTTAATGACAAAGAGAAAATCCGTATTGAGACGATTACTTACTGAAATAGTAGAAGAATGCTTTTTAACCTTTACAATAGTCGTTTTGCAGTATCCCAACTATATGCAAGTGATAAAGTAAAATGAACACTGGGCAGGAGTAAGAGAAGTATTTTAGATTTTAAAGGAGCAAGGACAGTATTTTAGATCTTAATATAGATTGTATTTTTAAAAAAAAAGAAAAGTGGAACGTGTAAATATATATATTATGTATATAGAGTGCATGTTGAGAAGAATTTAATTCTATATCGACTATACAAGTACGATGGTCCTTCAGCCATTGGAGGGAGTTGTCGCCTAGGTAAGGTAGGTAACGCCAAATCATTTAATTTTGCACCTTTTTGAATGTCTGGATATCAGCAAAATATTATCCCTACCCCATTCAAATTACATGAAATCTGACAAAATTTCATCTATTTTCTCAATAACATGGTCCTAAACGGTAAACTTTTCATTTATTTTATGTTTTTTTATCATTTACATCATAAATAATCTATATACAGACACCATTTATAATGACTTGAAAATTGGATTATCGCCAAAAAAAATGAAAAATGGGTAATTTCTAATTTTCAGTTTTTCCATGAAACTTTCAGTTTTACGACATTTATGCAACAGCGTGGGCATTTAATCCAGTAAATATGATTTATTGTAAATACGCATAACATTGGTACAGAAGAATAAGATAAAAGAATAAGAATAAGAATAATTTTTCAGTATTAAATCCAAACAAGAGGATTGTCACTAAAGCAAATGTTAGAAGAAATAAACAGTACACACATGCAAAATTAGCATTAACATTACCATATATATATATATATATACAGAGATACAAGGAAATGCTGCCTACGTTGTACCTCTATTATGTTTATTCGTCTATTCAGAAAAGAAACAAATATATATATATGTTTTCTGTTTGTCAAATAGGACTCAAACCAAGGTATAGATCTAACCCCGATAACTTCTAATTTTTTACATCGTATCTTATGATCTACTGTGTCAAATACCACCTGTAGGTCTAACAGAACCATGCCCGTAAAAATACCTAAATGAAGGAGGTAAGAACCAGTTGAAGTTGAATAAGAACTTCTAAGTTCTGAATGAAACTCAAACAATAAATTATTTGAAATCAAGAATTTTTCAAGTTGCTTATAGGCAGCCTTTTATAGAATTTTGGAAACAATACTTAAAATACTAACAGGCCTGTAGTTTTCAGTTCTCCAAACGATTATATAAAACTTTAGAGAAAAAATTTCCTAAACAGCTAGAAAGGGCTATGCTTTATGGTCTGAAGGCTTATTAAAACATCCAACTTTAAATATTGGTTTAATATAACCCCCCCCCCCCCCCCCCCCCCCCCCCATTTAGAAGGATATAAACAAGTAAAAAGTATTAAGTTAAATAATTTCACATACTGTCAACATTCATAGTGCAAGAAATTTTCAACCTTCATTTGTTATCCCATCTGAACCACAGGATTTCTTATTTTTCAAGGATTTCATAGCAAGCAGAACTTCCTCCTCTGTTATCCTAACATTTAAATTTTTGTTATAGTTATTTTAAAATTCACCATCAGTACATGATTTGATATCAAATTTTTTGTTATGAGTAAGTACTATTCATCATAGACTTTTGATATATTCAAACCAATCATTAGCTTGTGTATATTTAGCTTGTATATTTGAACTAGGATCATCATGATTATTTAGTTCATTTCATTTTAAAGTCTTAACAGTTTTTCAAAACTCATCTGGAGTATTATTTGATTCTAAGAGCTTAGCCTTAATTTTATTTCTAAATTGTCTGTATTTTTTTCCTTACTAATTTTTCGCCATAACTTCTAATCCACAGTTCTGTATATAGTTTTCTAGTTTGATGTTTTACAGCTCAGACATGGACTTCACATTCATTATCATAGAAGGGTTTATTACTTTCTTCCAGCCCTGTCTGTGTTTCTGTTTGGTCCAAGAAAAGCAGCATTATATAACGGAGATAACATTTTAGAAACAGTTTCATTAATTTTCTATTCCATACTAAATACTAAGTTATTTTGAACAGGGATTTCTGCTAAACGTTCTAATTCAGAAATAGTTGGCTGAAGTTCAATTTTCAGTAAATTTAATTTAAATGTATTTTCACATTCATTATTCCATTTTATGCTCTTTAAAGGTTTTTCAGTTTTCAGGTGGTTGCTTATTTATTTGAGACTTGATATTTACTGTTATTGGACAATGGTCTGTTCAAATTTATCAACAGTAAAATTCATGATACCGGACATGAATCCAGAACTTCAAATACAACAGTCATCAATAGAAGATCCATTATGATTAAAAAATGTAACTTTTCCCTTAGAATCTCGTAAAGTTTTTCCATTTAAAATCTTAGTTGAGCTGAAATGCATAAGTCTATGATTTGTTTCCCATAACTGTTGGTATTTTGGTAAATTTTTAAGCAATGAGCATCTGCTGTGTAATTTTAAATAGGTAGAAAATCATCTAAGGTATCATCAAATTTATTTGTAATATAGTCAACATCATTAACTTTAATGTGGGCATTTAAATCTCCAATTAAGGAAATATTAACTTCTAGGGAATATTTTGTTATATTCTGCTGTAGTTTTATCAATTAATTTAACACCTTGAGAATTATCCTTTTTAATAAAATTGGCTGAACCACTCCATACTCTATTAGTTCCAGAGTGTCTACAATTAGCAAACATTTGTATCCATTGTAAAATAAAGTATCAGAGATAACTATTTACATATATGCACAGTAGCACAGACAACAAAACACATTCATTCATACAACCATACAACATGCTTACAATAGTACAAACAGATGCACATATTTCAATTAAATTACATATCAA
This sequence comes from Mytilisepta virgata, assembly GCA_028015205.1. Lineage (NCBI taxonomy): Eukaryota > Metazoa > Mollusca > Bivalvia > Mytilida > Mytilidae > Mytilisepta > Mytilisepta virgata. The sequence goes on from CM051516.1 coordinate 43,429,363, forward strand.
TCATGTCAATATTAACTAAGATTATAAGGAATAAAGGATAATACAGTCGGATCTAGCTTTTGGGTACATTTGCATTTATATACATTTATCTTATTAATTTACATAGTTTTTTTTTCAATATTGGTTTTCTTTTTGTAGACATAAGTTCTGTAAATTTCAATGTATTGTGTCTACATATGAAATATTCTGACAAACATTCTTTTCTTTTTTTATCTAATGATTGACACTCAAATAAGTAATGGAAAACATTTTAAACGACGTTCTTATGGAGTGTTTATGATATAATAATAAATGCAAAAGTGATCCTATATGACAATATTACCGAGAAAAATGGATGACGTTTTGTAAGATTTTTTGTAATTTTGATGGGGAGGGGTAATATTTTGCTAATTTTCAAATAAAGAAAAGGCACAAGGTTAAGAAATTTGGCCTTTTAACATGACATGAGTAGCGGGTGCAAATATTTACCGCAATATACATGGTTGTTTCCATAAATTGGAGAAATATTTGTTTTCAAGTTAAAATCTCAAAAATTGAAAATTTTCCCATTTTTGAAGCTTCTGTGCCACAAAAATCCCTTTGTTGTCACTTGTTGGTAGTATTTTCATTGTACTTTATATATGTGACACGTTAGATGTGAAAAAAAATCAAAATGTAACTTAATATAATAATTTTCCACATCAAAAACGGCACCTTTTCCCCTCAATTTTTAAAAACTGGCCGCCGCGAAAACTGCGTAAAACCCGAAATAAACAAACGAACGATACCCAAAGGTTTGATTTGATACGTATTTATATATATTTAGGGCTGTTTAGTAAAATTCTAGGCTAGGAAAGAAAAATAATTGAAAAATTCAAAAATGTACCATTTTTTGGTCAGTGGGTATAAATATCGCCCTAGTTCTATAAAAGCGTGGCGACATGTGAAATCAGTGGGAGAGAGATGTAAATGGGGGCGCATGGGAGGTTATCGTAGCCTGCAGACTATTAATTAAGGTCAATTCCACTATATTTTATATTTGCTTTCTTTTCATGGCGGCCATTTTGAAAATCGCCGTCATTTTGAATTTCAAAGATAAATCAAGACAAAATTTTGGGTTTCTTGCACCAAAGCCCATGTGGTTAATCCTGTACTAACTAGAAACTTTCATATACCATATAACGTACAAAATCTACCACCATGACAAATTTGGTGCTTTCCTCATCAAGTGAGCATTTTTTCACCAATGGGCCGGGCATGACGTACCAGATTATTTAGGGCTATCCCTATTCAACACTTTAGTGCTTTAGTTTTGGCCACAGAAGAAGGTTTCTGATTATTTATGGAAGCAATGTATTGTTATCCAACCTAACCAAAAGAGTCATTGAGCTTTTGCTACCACTGAGCGTCCGTCGTCCGTCCGTCATTTGCTTTTCGCGTTTTAATCAATTACTATGTTCCATGTTGTTCATATGTTTTTAGTTTTTAATTATAGTGCATGTATTGTTTTGGTCTTGTCTTCGTTGTTCTCCGGAGTTTGTCAGTTGTTACGATTTTTCTCTCCTTCGAATATCCCTTTGGTATTTCTTGACTTTACTACTTACTCTGAAACCACTGGGCCAAATGAAATGAAAGTTGGCAGGAATGATCCTTGGGTGGTTCCCTTTCAGAATCATGCCCGACTACCTCGCCCGCCAACCAAAATGGCTGCCGTCGTTAGAAATAGAAAATTCGGCAAAAAATCAATTAAAAATCGTCTTCTCTGAAACTACTTGGCCAATTCAGACAAAGATAAGTAAAATCGTCCTTGGACGGTCCCCTTTCAGAAAAGTATCTCGTGACCCCAACTTCCATCCAAGTTGGCAGCCATCAGCGGACATGGTTTTAACATAGGACCCAATGTCTATGGGGAAAATCTTAATCTCAGAAACCAGGGAGCCAATTTAAAGCAAAGATTACATGGATGGTGCTTGGAAGGTGGACTTTAAAAATTATGCCCTCTGACGCTGACCTTCATTTAAAGATCAAATTGCCTATTCAATTCTACAGATAATTTATGTTTCAAATTTTGTGTCAAGGTAATTTTTGATTTGGAGAAAAATCAAATGACTGGAAAAAATTACGGGGTCTTTTTCGGTTCGTTTTGTAAAAACAGCATGTCAGCCGTCCTTTTATGGAGCTAAATTCAGTTTTAATACTTTTACAAACAATCGGCATTCCAATGGGAACCAACTGTGCTCCTCTCCTCGCCGATCTGTTTCTGTACTCATATGAAGCGGACTTCATTCAAGGGTTACTACATGAAAACAAAAAGAAACTAGCCCAATCCTTTAATTTCACTTTTCGTTATATAGATGATGTGTTGTCGTTAAATAACGACAAATTCCAAGACTTTCTACATCTTATCTACCCCAGTGAGCTTGAAATTAAGGATACTACAGATACACCAAAGTCCGCTTCATATTTGGATTTATTTCTTGAAATAGACTATGAAGGACGTTTGAAGACAAAACTTTATGACAAACGTGATGACTTCAACTTTCCTATTGTTAATTTTCCCTTCTTGAGTAGCAATATACCAGCATCGCCTGCATATGGCGTCTACGTTTCTCAGCTTATCCGATTTTCAAGGGCATGCGTGAGTTACCCTGACTTTCGACAAAGAGGATTACTGCTGTCACAAATGCTTCTTAACCAGGGTTTTATCAGGGATAAGTTGATGTCATCACTTAAGAAATTTTACGGTCGTCATCATGAATTGATTGACCATTACAGTGTTCCAATATCTAAGATGATGTTGGACCTGTTCCCACTGTCGTAACCTTTCATGTGACCCCTACGATTTGTGACTTCCACCGGATTGACCTTGTTGAACTTCACGACGGGTGCCGTATACGGAGCAGGAACTGCTTACCCTTCCGGAGCACCTGGGTTCACTCCTGGTTTTTATAGGAGTTCGTGTTGTTCATTGTTTTTAGTTTTCTGTGTTTATTTGTTGTGCTTGTGGTTGTTCGTTTGTCTTCCCGGGTTTGTCTGTCCAATGGATTACGTTTTTTTGATTGCTCCTTAGGTATATTTGTCCTTTTTAAGTTAATCTGATTGTAAGAAAAGAGTTATCCTCTCTTTGTAGACTTGACTTCATCGAATTTCCCGCATACGGAAAATATTGAGTTTATAATCTTTTACTACAAATTTTACAAAGTAAATAGTTTTAGTATATGCCGGTTGCAGTAAGGTGTAACTAGTTACGCTTTGTTTTATTTATTATTGAATTATTGATTCATCGATTCATTCATTCATTCGTCCTTTCTTTCATTCATATATATATATACGTATTTACAACTCTTCATAAAAATGAAGAGACCTGTAACATCTGACATTTGACTTTGCATGTATGATATATACTAATTGCATGAGCAAAGCATGCGTAAAGCGACAAAAGCTGTCATTTTAAATGTAGCACAACTCCAATGTCCATTGCTTGGATGATCCTTGGATGGTGAACTTTCAAAATTGTGTTCAAAATTGTGACCTCTATCCAAGATGGCCGCAATCTGCGGACATTATTTTGACATAGGAACCTATTTGGCAATATTTAAAACTCTTCTCTTTTGAAACTAGTTAGCCATCAATGGACATAGATTTAACATATAGGACCCGACGCGAAAAATATTAAACCTGTATGTAAATTTAAAGCGGACATTGTATGGACGGTGGGTCCTGGTGAACTTGCAAAAGTGTGTTCATTGAACCGGACCTCTACTGAAGATGGCCGCCTTCAGCGCACAAAGAGTATGCCAATTGAAAGTAGAATATTCTGACAAACATTCTTTTCTTTTTTTATCAAATGATTGACACTCAAATAAGTAATGGAAAACATTTTAAACGACGTTCTTATGGAGTGTTTATGATATAATAATAAATGCAAGTTGATGACATTTTGTCAGATTTTTTGTAATTTTGATGGGGGAGAGGTAATATTTTGCTAATTTTCAAATGAAGAATCTATTGATGATGGCCGCCTTCAGCGAACAAAGATTTAACACAGGTCCCTATGGGAAAAATATTTAACAATCTCCTCTGACACCAGTATGCCAATTGAAAGCAGAATATTCTGATCCTTAAGCGGTCAGTATCGTGCCATTGAGCCCGACCTCCTCCCAAGATGGCCGCCATCAGCGGACATAGTTTTGACATAGATTTTACATAGGACTCTATTGGAAAATTTTGTCTACTGAAACCAGTAAGCCAATTTGAAAAAAAAACATGGCATGGATGTTGTCAGATGTTCGACTTTCAAAATATGCTCGGTGACCCTGACTTCCATTCAAGATTGCCGCCGTCAACATACACAATTAAACATAGGACCCTGTGTGAAAATATTATGAAAAATCTGCCCAGTAACCATGGTAATCAGTGTGCTAGTTTAAAGCAAACAAGACATGAATGGTCTTTCAGTGGTCATCTTTCAAAATTGTGCTCGGTGACCCCGACCTGTATCAAAGATGACCATCATTAGCGGAAAATTCATCATGTAGACATTTCTCAATGGGCTTATTTAAGGCAATCGAATGTGAGTAATACAGGCTAAATTAAATGAGGTACTGTCAAAATTCTCAAACAGCTATAGCAAGATTTCGGTATAAAACGGGGTCTTGGGTTTACTTTAAAGAGTTAAGTGCCTAGATGGTTAGGGGCAATGGAATCTATGTATTGCGAAAGGCTTTTCCGTTTAATTAATCATTTTATCAGTCAAAATTTGGTTTAAGTCAGTGTTACAGTGTATTAAAATATGAAAGAAGAAGTATTGCACTTACAAAGGCAAGCTGAATAAATACTTAATAGAGGCAATTCATCAAACGAGTGTTTTTATTCCCCGATAAAACAAAGTGGGAATTAAAAAGCCAGCCGTCCGCATATACGTCCATCCGTCTTAGGCAGTTACATTTCACTTCCGATTTTGTTCCATTTAAATAAAAGCTTAATATTAAAAATCTTGTTCAAGTTCGAAAATTTTCAGGAGATAATTTTATAGGTTTTCAGTGATTGCCCTGTAAGACTTAGAAAATTTGAAACATACCATTGTTAGCAACTTTGCATCTAATAGTTTTCTAATTTAAGCAAAATCTTAATATTTACAACCCTTTTTTCAAATTCGAAAATGACCGTCATCTACCAATCACGAAGGTTCAATATCTCATTTTACAACAATATTCTTCTTTTCAGAAATGGCACGAAAACTTCAAACAAGTATGCATGATTTTTTCAAAGAAAAGCGTCCAAGACTGGAAGAGTCAGGCGATGCTGAAAATACAAACCCAACCCAGATCAGAAGAGGGTTAAATCCTCAATACGATTCTGATGCCAGCATATTCAGTGAATGTAATCTTGATGGCAATCGATCAGACGAAATCGATTCTGAGGAAGCAATGCTCGATGATCAACTAAAAGATGGAGATAGTCGTGTAGACTTAATTCGAAGCGAGCTTTACGCTGAATATGATTCTGATGACACCATATCTGATGAATGTAATAGTAATGACAGTAGACAAGAAGAATTTGATTCCGAGGAGAAAATGTCTGAAGATGAAGATAACCGTGTAGTAGAACAGTCAGAGAATATGTTTGTTGAATTTCATGATAATAATGGCGAAAACGTCAGAACGTATGTCAACACAGAAGCAGAATCATTCAATAGCTTAGAGGACAAGTATTATGGTTCAATTTTTAGACTAGACAACAAGCGCTTTCAAGACCTTGATAATGTTAAAAGTGCCACTGAACTTTGTAACATTGTAACGGATGCTCTAAAGAAAAATAAAAGGCTTAAGGAAAGTAAATCCGATAAAATTGATAAATGCGGTCTGTTTTATTTAAAACATTTCTTTTATTTATTAGAAAAGGGAGAAAATTATGCAGCATCTCAAATCACAAAACAGCGCGGGTACAGAAATAAAAACAGGAAGTTCCCAGGAGAGAGAAGACCAGGAAATATTTTACTTTTTCATAGAATGAAGGTTATCTCCACCAAGAGTGTTCCAGAAGCCTATTGCCTTTGTGATGGTGTTGCCTTCCATGCTATCTTGCATTTTTGTGATCCTTTATTTAGAACGCAAGTCGCAAAACATTTCATTGATGGGCAGAAAATAAAAGAATTAGATACTATAAATATTGCTGGACCAGATATAACAATAAAAACCACATACAAGGGCAATAGTAATATTGCAACTCAAACAGGAGCATATTTGGAAAAGGCTATTGCATCCGTTTCGGGGATAATAAAATCACAAAGTAAATTAGACGAACTCCTTCAGGAAGATGGAAGAGAAGAGATTTTGATAACTGTTGGAATGAACTTCGTAAGAATATGCAAACGATTGCCGTTAGATACCTGGGCAAAAGTGTTGGAGCTGTTTTCAGATGTTATAGAGACAGACGTTGATAGATCGTCTTGTCATTTATTGAATGCTTTAGAATATGTACAACGAGTAGAAGATGACGAAAAGCGTCGCAGTCTGCAAGAAACCATTACAGAATTAGCAATAGGTATAATAACATATGAAAATACAGCAGATGATTTCTATCTAAGTCATCGGTACATACGAGATTGGTGTCTGGCATCCGATGTTAGTCTTTTGCAGGTGATAAATAGGAATGAAGAAGAAGAATTAATGTCCTGGTGCAGTGCTCCGACTCTTGACATGGTAATAACAGCTATTCATGACAATTTCAGTTCCGAAGAAACCATCAAGCGATTACTACAAGAGAAAAAAATAACTTTATCATACTGGAGGCAAGGTAGAAAAGAAAAACATCCTGTTCAAGAATTTGTCCATGGAAATGTCACCAGAGATGGCGGAGCATACTTCAAAATTGGACAAAAATGGTTTTTCCTATCCTCTGTTTTTAGCCAGGTTGTTGATAGGAATTTTGCATTGCTATCAAATAGCATCTTGATAGAAAATGATATCTGTAAAATTTTAAAATACCCTTGGTGTGCCACCAAAGAAGGGATAAAGGGAATAGACTCTGACGATATAAAAGTTTTCCTCGGTTTACCAGAAGATGAATGTGAGAAACTGCTGGAAGAACTTACACGAGAGATGTCTTTGTTGGATTCAAATTATAGATGCTGTCTCACAGAATACAGTTGCCTGCTTCCAAAGTCTTCTAAACTTTATCAAGATATTACTAAAAGAAAAACAAAAGAAAAGGAAAAAAAGAAACCATTTAAGGGTAATGGTGGCAATTCAAAAATTTTACAGTTCTTTACTGTTGTTGCTAACACTTCCAATGACCACCTCTCAATAACGTGCAGTAATGCTGCTATTACAGAATTACCAGAAAGAAATATTTCAGATGACATGCCCTCCGTTGCCTCAACATCAGGTATCCATTCCGTTGTTGATGAACGCATTACCGATAACGGTCACAGAAGTGTGACTGCTTTACCCAGTGACGGAGATGGCACTTGTGGCGTTGCACCAAGCCCTGACATTATCCCACCTATCACTTCATTAGTAAACCGTTTGTCTAATAACAGTGATGCGTCAACAGACATCAACAATGAACCAGAAAATGAAGAAAGTTTGAACATTGAAAATGTCTCGAAAGAAGAAAGGGTAGACATTAAGAGAGAAAAGATTGGTAGCTTGCTGTTCGACCTTTTACAAAGTGGTAAAGTAGTAAAAGAAAATCATTTCAGAACAATATTGAAACGTCAGGGACCAGTTTGCGTAAAGAAAGGAGATCAGTACTTCGTAAAGAACGCTATATTGACGACTCCTTTCATGACAAGACTTCAGAGGGAACTGCCGTCCCTAGAGGAGCCTCAGTTGTTAAACTTACTGCGATGCAAGTCTCAGTTGACAGAAGGTGAATACAATGAGCTGTACCTACACTGTGAAGAAGGTGATCGATTTGTTGTTCTTCCTGGAGATAGGATTTTGGCGAATAATGTTGAATTATTTGATATACTTATCCACGATAGCAAAACACGCGTCACTTATTTGATTCACAATAAGCTTGGGTTGAATCACCTTACAAGAGATGCATGTGCTCAGATAAGAAATTCATCTGAGCTTTTATGGTACGACTTTATTAGAGGACAACGAAATCATATTGATATGTTTTGGGACAGTGCAGTAAATTCAAAAACGGCCAAATCCCCATATCGTGTCTTGGTTCGAGAAAAACTACAAGCACTAGGAAGAGATACATTTGTAAAAATGTTTGATAATGCACAAAAGATAGTATTTGTATTGGCATTTGTTATTCCACAGGACAAGGGAACTCCAAAGTTGCAATTCAAATTTAAAGCTCTCACCCTTGCAGATTTTAAACAAGAAAAACTGTATAACTGCATGGAACCTTTACAAAAATCGGGATTTCTGACCAAATCTGGATATTTAACAGATATATTTCTTGGTATAACACAGGAAAAGTTTCTTTTGAAATGTCAGTCAGTTGATGGACTTAAAGACTTAAACAAAAAGAAGCAGAAAAGGCTGTATACATTTCTACGTAAATTCGGTACGTGTGACCTTTCTACAATAGCAAAGCTGGAACTGCTTACGTTAGACGGCTGCTTTGCGAAATATCAAATTGGAGGCAGTGAAAGGAGATTTCAGTTTAGACTTTTCCAGCTTAAATCAGCATAGGAAATAACATTTCAGGGTTGGGCAGGGGTTTTATCATTCAAATGTTGAAACACGCTGCTTGTGTACACAGAATATTTTCTGTACTTTTTTGAATTATATCTGAAGCCAAAAGTCAGAGAATGGAAAATAGGTGAAAATGACACAGGAAGCTACCTATTTCATAATATATGTTTAATATTTTGGCGTGAAAGTGAAAAAACTAAAGTTTAAGAAAAAAAACAGAGTTGATTATATTATATACAATTATATTATATGATTTTGTCAATAAGGTAATGAGCATCCTCAAGGCATACCAAAAGGTTCTGAAGTGTAAATTGTTTTTTGAGACATGAAAGTTTTTATTCTTTCGTGACAGTTATTCAAAGAGGAAGCTCTCGAAAGCTTTTGTTTTCATGGTTAGATAAGGCGAAACAAACAAGATATTTGTGTATGTTGCAATGTTCATAGTCTTGATACATATATATAAAGTTATATTTTAGATTTGTACTTTTAAGTTTGCTCGTTTTGCATTATTTAATTTTGTATTTATTGTATTTTCTAAACACAACTTTTTTATTTTTATTTTATGTAGTTTCTTCTCACTGACAGTCTAAATATAAATGTCTATTTTCTCTTGTCATAATACATTTAATAAGAATTTGCTTCCTTCTTTTAATAAATTATAGTTATCTTACACAAAGCAGACACACATTTTTACAAATGAAAGTTTTTTTAGTACTTGAATTCTATTCTAAAGTAAGATCTTTTCAAAGATATCCATCAAATATTTATTTGAAGCAGTCAAAAGATATAGATAGTGGGAATGGTTGGTAGGAATTTTGTTTTTAGATGATAATCTCGACATTATTGTACCTGTGAAACGAAGCTTTTAACAATTAGGCAGGGTCAGAATACTCTTAACTTAATATAATTTTAGGGCCTAAAACTCAATTACAATGATAAAAGGGAAACAATACTGTGTAATATATGTGAAGAAAAATTTATATTGAAGTATTTATACAATTTTGAGCTTAAAAGTCAATTTTTATATTCAACATAAAAATTCACACTATCTCAATCCTCTGGTTTATATTTTCAAAGGAATTTTCACAATATTTTTAATGTTCTGTGAAGAAAGATCATTTTAATATTGTATATTTTAATCATTGAAATTTCATTTTTTTTTTCAATAAAATAAAATTGAATTTTAAAAGGTAACTGTGAATTTTTTGATACAGTTCAACAGTCAGTCAAATTCATCCAGTGCAAGGTTATATATTTACTTAAAATTTAAATCCAAATAAAACAGTAACTAAAATTAGAAAAAAAAATCGGTACAAAATTAAGTCTTCTCTGAAGCTACTTAACCAGTTGGGACCAAGTTGTGGGAATATTCATTGGATGGTTCCCTTTCAAAATTATATTGTTGGGAAATAACACGGGATCCGGGCTCCAGGCTCCACGCATATTTGAACGTTGGGCCCCGGGCTCTACGATTTTAAGGGCTCTGGGAATGGAGAAATAGCTACATGAACTAGACCTGTTTTCCACTGTTTTAGTCGTATTCATATTTTTGACATAATTTTGGGCTCGGAGCTTCAGTTGAGAGTTGGAGCCCGTGTTATTTCCCCAATATTGGACGACTCCTGCCGCTTATAAAAAAATGTCCGGCGTTGCTAAAAATAGAAAATTTTTACAAAAAATCGATTAAAGATCTTCTTTGAATATATTTGGACAAGTGGACCAAATTTTAGTGGAATGGTCCTTGAATGGTCACCTTTCCAAACTGTGTTGAACGACCCCGGCCGACAAAAATCAGTTTGGACCAATCTTTGCTGGAATTGTTCTTTGGTGGTCCTCCTTCTGAATTATGTCCATCAACCCTGGCCGCCAACCAGGATGGCCACCTTTACTAACTAGAGGATCCCAGGAGCCTGTATCGCTCACCTGTACTATGTTCATCTTGACTGGCAGCCTGAAACATTGCTGTCGAGTTCCAACTGGCTCACTGGTTTCAAACAAGAAGATCTTTCCGTATTTTTTCCCATTAGGTCCTAGGTTAAAAGCATATTCCACTCTGGCACCCATCTTCAATGGCGAACAGGGTCATCAGATACAATTCTGAAAAAAAGGACTACTTAAGGACCATTGCTGTTAAGTTCCAATTGGCCAGGTGGATTCAAACAAGAAGGTCTTGAAGTAAATTCCCCATAGGGTCTTATGTTGAACTATGATCGGCTGTGTCGGCCATCTTGGGTGACGGGCGGGATCATCGGATACAGTTCTGAAAGAGACCCAACTAAGGACCATTGCTGTCAAGTTTTGTTCCTATTGACCCGGTGGTTTCTGCCAAAAAAAATGCTGCAAAGCTCTGCCTTAGTGACGTATCCAAATGTGATGGCCATCACCATGCTTGTTTTTGCACGAGATATAATTTTCTGTGTGTTGTAGAGAGCAATTACAATTACCATAAAAGGCTTGTTGTATATCACGCGATTTTTACTATCCACGCTTTAGTCAAGATTTGGTTACTCACCTGCAATTTGTTTTACTACAAGAAGAAAATAGTAAAAAGCACGTGCTTTAAATTACGACCCCGGGTTTACGACAAACAAAACTTTTTAGTCAAACCACAATTTTTAACATTGAAAATACGACGTAATGCGTGTTCAATTTGAAAGGCTCAGGAAAAAGATTTCTTGAAATACATACATTGTTATGCGTTACTGTATTCGTTTCTTTGCCAGACTTTACGAAATAAAGATTAACATTATAGTGCAAAGAAGTTTTACAAAGAAATCGACCTTGGCAATTGAGAAATTGTAAATCCTACTTTTACGATAAATACAAGTGGTAAAAATGAACACAAAAGGTATTGGAAAATGGTTTGCCCTCAGTTTTTATTTCTTTGCTGCACGATAAAAATCCTATTTCTGGACGATATGTGACAGTATAATCTGTTTCCGTGGTGCAGACGAAACCTACTTCCATGCATAGTAGAGTTGCACATGTATCGTAGAAACATATTGCACTGTCGAAGGTCGCATTTAAATAATTTTTTAACATGCCTGTGCATATAACTGCACAGTCAAGCAATTTGTACTATATAATGTACTATATTTGCAATTACTTGTATTAATGTTTACTTGTACTTTTTTGCTTGTTTTGTTTGCTTAAACTTCTGGGTATATATGCATTTAATAAAGTTATTAACACTTAAGTCACGAAATCCTATTGTCACGCACACGGGTGAACAATACAGAAAATCACGTGCAAATTGTTCTGGCTTCATGCATAAGACTGTAAAGCAGGTTTACGTGAGATCATATTTCAAATTAAGCATACAATAATTGATACTACAGACATTGTTGTCGTTGAGGCAAAACGCTGCTTTATAATAGGTTTGCTGGCTGTATTTTTTACCCTTTAAAGAAAATCCTTACCTTAAGACTTGACGTCAATAATTCACTCGAAGACTGGAATACTTTTTTCACAAAATACAGTTGTCTTTTTCCCAAACGAAGTGGGAGACTTATAGATTTTGATGTGCCATTTTTATCGAACATTTTTTTCTTCCTCTCTGATTTTGTTCGTTCGTTCGAGTTCTCAATAACCGTCAGAGATATGGATCTGAGATTTTCCATGATGAAAGATCAATGTTTTGATGGGGGTCACTGAGACGTATAATGAGCAGTTCAAAGAAGCTAGGTCTTTACTATTGGACCCTATGGGGAAATTTGCCTCCTTAGAGAATGCCAACAAGAATGCTTGTCGTTACTCATTACCATGTCAAGTCTGGGTCAAATTGCCCCGGTGGTATATATTTAAATGAATTTTCCCATAGTGTCCTATGTTAATTAAACTAAGATTGCGGTTTGGCTGTGGCGGCCATCTTGGTTGACAGTCAGGTCATCGGACATAATTCTGAAAGAGGACCATCTAAGGATCATTGCTGACATGTCTGGTTCCAATTGGCCAAGTTGTATTAGACAAGAACATTTTTAAATGTATTTTCCCATAGGGTCTATGTTTAACTAATTTCGTATGTGGAAGCCATCTTGGTTGAAAGTCTGGGTCATTAGCCACAATTCTCAAAGAAGACCATCTAAAGACCATTGCTGCCAAGTCTTGTTCAAACTGGCTCAGTGGTTCGAGACAAGAATATTTTTAAATGAATTTCCTATAGGGTCCTATATTAAACTAAGATCGGATGTGGCGGCCGTCTTGGTTGACAATCCGGGGGATCAGACAATTCTGAAAGAGGACCATTTAAGGACAATTGCTGCCAAGGTTAGATCCTATTTGCTCAGTAGTTTCAGACGAGGAGATTTTAAGTGAATTTCCCATTGCGTCTTATGTTGAACTATGTTCCACTGTGGCGGCCATCTTGGTTGACAGTCCTGGTCATCAACCACAATTCTGAAAGAAGACCACCTAACGACCATTCCACTAAAGCTTTGTTTAAATTGGTTCAGTGGTTTCAGAGGAGTTGACGAAAAGGTAAAATTCCAATAGGCTCAATGTTAAACTAAGTCTGGCCATGACAGCCATGTTGGGTGGCTTTCGGGGCAACCGAACACAAATCTTAAAAGGGGCCACACAAGTAGTATAGTGCTTGAGCGAGTCCAGCGCACCCCCCCAAAAAAATTTTTTTTAGAACCCCCGGAAAAAAAGAAAAAAAAATTGTCCCCCCCCCTCAGAGAACCCCCTCGAAAGATGCAAAAAATGAAAAAATATTAAAACCACCCCCAAAAAAAAAAAATTTCCCCCAGTTCATATTTTGGAGGAGGGTCATTAACTATTGTAATTTTATTGAAGAAAATTAAACATTTTTTATTTTTTTTTTATTTCTTCAATTACTATAGCTTTTGTGTCTTCTATTAATTTCTTTCTTTCACTGTCAGTCATTCTTGTTTGTGTTTGTTTTAAATGCATATTTTCTTCCATTTTATTGTATTTTTCGAATTCATCTAAAATCAATTTAAATTCATTTTCACTTATCTGTCCATCAGTTAAAGATTTTGATATTAAATCTTTTATACTGTTTAATTTACATTCTGCTATTGTTTTAATTTCATAGTGTTTTTTTTATTTTGTTTTTAACTTACGTCTGACTAATTTAACTAAACCTCCTAAACTACCACATACAACAGCTGTAATTTGTAAAGGAAGTAAGACAGGAAAAGCTATTCCTATACCTGCTAAAATAACAGATGCTGAAATTAAACTAGTATCAACACCATCAGTAATATTAACTCCACGATTATATTTCTTATATAGTGCTTTACGAGTATCTCTCTTATTTATTAATGTTTTTTCTATTTCTGTTATTTTTTGTAGTCTATAATTTTGTCTATCTTCTATAGGTAATGTTGGATATAAATCAGGAGCTGTAGGTTGTTTCATTTTTAAAGAGTCAAAATTAACTTCGGAGGGATAGATAGTATTTTTATTTTAGGAGTATGAATTAAATCCTTTTTTAAAAAATGGCTGAAATGGAATATGAAAATCCTGTATTTGATAATGATGATTATGATAAAGAAGAAGAAACGTCTTTTCAAGATGATGAAGAGTTTCAAAAGTCTATAAATAATGAAATTGTAGTATTAAAAAATTTATCAGAAGGTGATGTTAAAATTCATGAAAAAGAAATTACCATAAAAATGATAAAAAGATTTTATTTAAGAAATAGTGAAACTATACGTGATGAAAAGGATTTTTCTATCGGGGAAGATAATTATGGAAGACCAATGTTATATGTAAAAGATGAATTAGGTAATAAAGTTGCATTAACATATTACCGTTCTAACAGACTGGATTCAATAGTAACATTTTTATCATTTAACACTATTCAAAGAAAATATGGGGTTAATTTTATTAGAAATGTTTTAGGTGTGGATGATTTTGAACCATCTGCTACAAGAATAAAAAAAGGTAGAGCAGAGTTTCAGAGAATGTTAAATGAAGCACCAATTCTTGAATTCAATAAAATAGAAATTCCATTACAAGAAATATCCACACAACAAGAAGGACAAGAATTATTAGAAACAGCAAGTAATGCATAAACATTTGTGAAAGAAATAGGAACTTCATTTATAAATAAAGAAACACAAACAAAAATTACAAAAAGAGAGATGGATGGTTTAATGAGTGCATTTACAACAACAAAAGAAGAGATTTCAAATCAAGTAGCAAAACTTAGTGAAACAAATAAAGAAATAACAAAAGAAAATATCAAATTAGAAAAAGCTAAAAAAGACAATGATGAATTTCAAATAAATAGAACATGTAATAGAATAAGAGATTTAGAATCTGAGAGAAGTGCAAGACTAGAAGTAATTAATATTAATAAAGAAAAACTACGTAGTAAGGTAAATATAATTAAAGAGACAATGCATAAAGTATTAAACGAAGATAAAACATTAGGTGAAAGAATTAAAACATTATTCAGAGAACAAGGAATTACAATAGTTAGTATTTTAACTGCTTTTGGAATGATTATTGGTCTTATTGTTGAGACATTTACTGGTGGATCTACGTCTTCTTCACCTCCTCCTCCAACACCATCAAAAGGTGGTGTACAAGACTGGATAAAAAAACAATTAAAAAATCTTGGAAAACTATTATCTTTTCTTGCAGGAAAATTAGCAGCTGCATTACCAGGTATTATTGGTTCTATTGTGTCTTGGTTGTTATCTACAACTGGAAATATTGTTAATTGGTTTGGGAATAACTTATGGGCTTTGCTTGTTTTGGTTGTTGGTTTATTGTATGCTGCTGCTAAGGAATATATTAATAAATCTCATAAATAATAAGGGCCGCAATACCTAATACAATACTTCCAACTATTATTGCTTTTTTGTTATCTTCATGTGTGTTATTTTCATATTTTTGAACAGGTTCTATTTGAACTGGTTCTGATTTATTTGTTTTTGATTTAACTGGTTCTGGTAAAGATTTTTTTGTTGTCTCAAATTTAACATTTACATCGTTATTGAAACCAAGTGTTTGTCTTTTTGTTGCAATTACAATTTTGTTATTATAACCAACAATGGTGCCAATTTGTAATACCATATCACTGGGAGACATATATAAACCAAGTCCATAAGCATAATCAAATTTACTTCTTGCGTATTTTAAAACATTTTGGTAATTTGATATCTGAGTAGGCAAATCGATAGGACTATTAATAACATCTTGTACATTTGCTAAGAATTGTTTTTGTGCATCAAATCCTGTTCCTACTTTTAATATTTCTGCCCTTGTTTGAGATTGTGCCCCTAATAAAGCCCATACATATATTTTAATACTTTCATTAATATGTTCAATATCTGCTTTTGTAAAACCCTCTGATTTATCTAATATAAATGTTGTCCAAGCCATACTTATATCTTTTGTATGATAAATTGTATCATGAATACTAAAGAAAGGACCATCCCCTGAATGATGATATCTGTATTCATTACTTGGTTGATAATATTGCTCATAATTTCCTAATCCTTGAGATGATGATTCTAGTTTTTGTCTCCAATCTGTATTTGGAGAAACATTGAATTCATCGCATAATTTTTGATATGCAGCTCTGTCATATGGGTTCTTGTAATAACAGAAAGAAGAATTTGTTGGTAAAGGTGATTTAAGTTCTTTTAAAATTCTGGCAATGCAATAATATAAATGAAACATATAAACCGATTTGGTAAGATTTGAGGTGTTTTGTATGTGGTCATTGTAGGAAACACCACATCCTGTACTTGCACACCAAACTGCAAAGTTTAACTGACATTGCCACCAATCAAATGAAGAATTAATCCATGTATTCCATGGTTCGTTGGTGTGTAATGATGGGTTTTGATAGTTTTGAAATAAATCAGGGAAAGCTGTTTTGAAGTTTTCTTTTTGATTTACAAATATTATTTGATTAACAAGATTTATATCTTTTTTAGAATATTTAATACCAGGGTTATATGATGCATTAGGATTATATTTAAATTCTTTTGTTATCATTTTTTAAATATAAAAAATGTATCATACTATTTCAAATATTGATCAGACAATAAACTTACAACAATACATTAATAACATAGATGGAAATAAACGTATTGGTTTGAAATTTATAAGATACAGTGTAGGTTGGTATAACGTTTATAATGGGTTTACAAGAAAGACCGGAGAGAGAACTCAAAGGATTATGGATGGTTATTATAGTTTCCAACAAATAGCGGATGAATTTCGAAAAGAAAATATTGTATTATCCGTAAATGAAGCAAATGGTATTGCTTTATTAAACACTCCTACTGAGTTAAAGATAAATAAAGATTTGAGAAATATGTTAGGATTTAATAATAAACGTATATTCGAACCTGATAAATTACATTATGGAAACAAATTTGTAGATTTTGCTATCCATAAATCATTGTATATCCATTTGGAACAAGTTAGCACTTCTTATAATTATCTTGATGGCATGCCGAGTACCTTGTTGGCTGTTATTCCGGTTGAGAATAAAGAGTTTGGAGATAATATAACGGTAAGATTTGAGCATCCGGAATATAAGTGTTTGGTAAATGATGTTATAACAGAATTGAAATTAGAAATTAGAGATGAAAATAATAACAAGATAATTAATCATTTACCAATTAATTGTGTTTTAGAAATTATATAATTTATTTAATAAAATGAGCATACTTGGTGTTAAAAAAAAACACGTAGATACATCGGAAATAGAAAAGGAAATATTAAATATGAAGAGTGAGCTTCTAACAATGGATACAAAGGATAAATATTTATACAAAAGTTTTAACACATTAAATCTCAAAATTTTTAATATTGAAAATATGGTTAATAATATTAAAAATATACCAGACATAAAAATAATAAGTATATTCGCCGGAATTAGTGGTCCAGTGCAGAATGGTCAAGTGTTTTATTTTGGTGATGGCGGTGGTGATTATGTAATGAACTTTCCAGGTCAGATATTAGGTATTAGTTTAACAAGTTTAAAAACAAACAAAGATGATGTATATGTCATGGTGCAAGTTACTTCTGATACTAAAAATAATTATGGAATAGGTTTGGATAATTCTTTTTCTAATTATGTTAACTTTGCTATACCTTTAAAATTTGAGGCTGGAGATAGGATAAGTTTTATTAATAAGAGTACAAATATTGGATGTATCAATACTCAAGTATCAGCGGTAATTGAATTATTTTTATAACATCGACATTTAAACCTAAATTTAATCCTTAAAAATGTCAGCATACGGAAATAAATTAAATCCTTACAGAAAAATAAGAGAACCTCGTGGTATGAAAGGTATTCGTCAAAGTGTAGTAATAACTAATAATCCTTCAACTATTGATAGGAATCAACAGTTATTAGTGAGATTCCCCAATCTAAGCAATAATGATGTTATTGTTCCTGGAACAACCAGATTAGCATTTGAAATAGAACTTCAATCTACAGACAACAATGCCACTATATATCAAAACATAGGAAGGGCAATAATTAAAAAAACAACAATTCGTATAAGTGGAAATGAAGTTATGTCAATTGATGATAGTGATATTTATCATTGTTATGTTGATTTGTGGAAATCCTCATCTGAACGTGTAAATATGGCATACCAAGGTATTGGTGAAGAAAACATGTTAAAACACAGAGTTGGCGCAAATGATGCAACAGCAGACACAGGCGATCAAGCAATTGCAAATGCATATGGTAAAAGATTTTGTATCCCACTTGATTTTGAACTATTAGAAACTCATATGCCTTTTTATCAAGCTGGTCTTGGTGATAGACTTGAATATGAACTTACATTCAACGACTACAACAAAGTTATTAAATCAACAGATACAAATGCAAGTTATAAAATTAAAAACATTTGTTTAGAATTTGATATGGTTTCTGATGTAGAATTAGCAAGACAGATAAGACAACAAGTTGATGGTAAAATGGTTATTTTGTATGATAGAATACTAAGAAATAGAAAAATAACCAAAAATAAATCTGATACATTGTGGAATATTAATTTAAATGTTCCAGCTAGAAGTATGAAAGGAATTCTAATGTTGTTCGAAGATCCTGACAGAACAAGCACTGAAACTTATTACAATCCCGAAATAACAAAAGTAGAAATGACAATAGAAGGTGTCCCAAATCAACTATACAGTCAAGGAATGAAATCCTATCAACAATGGGATGAGATAAATAAATTCTTTGCTTTAAATTCAAAACGAAACAAAGAAACAAATATGCTTACAAAAGAGTTATACTTTACTGAAACAACATTAGAAAAATATCTCACAACTAATTATGCATTATGGTTAGATTTACGTTCAACAGATGATAACTCACTACATGGTTCGGGTAGAAGAATTGAAAATGCCTCTGAAGGTATTACCATCCAAATAACGAAAAAAGCAGGAGCAAATGAATTAATAAATGTTTATCTGTTTGTTATACAAGATGCACAAATTAATTTTGAAGATGGAAGATTTAAAGAAGTTAATTACTAGTAAAAAATGGAATTACCAAAATATCCCCATTGTGCTATTATATGTGGTCAAACTGGATGTGGAAAAACAGAGTTTGTTCTTGATTTATTAGAAAAGGAATATTATAAGGTGTTCGAATATATAGTTATACTTTGTTCAACCATTCAATGGAACAAAGCATACAAAAATCGTGAGTGGATTGGTGATGTTAGAAAACCAAAAGCAAAAAATTTAATAATTGTTAATCCTATTGTTAATGAAGAAGAAAAGCTACCAGAACTACTAAGAATGTTTTTTTAAAAATATGCTGGTCATCCAACATTATATATCATTGATGACTGCAGTGCAACAAAAGAACTAACAAAGAAAAAAGATATGCTGTCTAATCTTGCATTTTCAGGAAGACACGCGGAACAATCAGTGTGGGTCATTTCACAGAGATACAACTCTGTTTTAAAAGACTTAAGAGAACAAACAAAATGGTTATGCATGTTCTACACAAAAGATAGAGATAGTTTTGATAATTGTCTAAGAGAAAATGATGTTATTCCTACTTTGGAAGAAAGGCAAAGAATAAAGGAAAAACTTTAAAAAAAGAAACATCGTAAATTAATATTAAAGACAGATCAACCTACTGATTATTGGTTACTTGATTGATTTTTTTAGTAATGCTTATGCAATGCTTAAGTAATGCTTATACAATGCTTAAGTAATGCTTATACAATGCTTAAGTAATGCTTATACAATGCTTAAGTAATGCTTATACAATGCTTAAGTAATATAACAAAAATAAGCAAAAAAAAAAGCATGATATTGAAAATACTAAAAATTATAATAAACACTGCAGTCTTATCATTAGTTAAATATGTTATATTTAATTTTTTAAAAATTAAAAATAAATTATATAAAATGAACGCTGAAGAATTATTGAAAGACATCGAAATTGAAGTAGAAGATGACAAACAAGCGAGCGAAGCGAGCGGTTCCCTTCAAGAAAAAAAACGTGAGCGATTATCAGCCGTTGTTGCTGGCGGGAATAGTAAACAAT
Source organism: Mytilisepta virgata (assembly GCA_028015205.1). Lineage (NCBI taxonomy): Eukaryota > Metazoa > Mollusca > Bivalvia > Mytilida > Mytilidae > Mytilisepta > Mytilisepta virgata. Next base: position 43,449,523 of record CM051516.1, read on the forward strand.
ATTTGGGTAAAGAATTACAACTGTCAGACATTGATACAATGGGAACGGAACAAATAAACAAACTATATTGTAAATATGAAGCAAGATTAGGAGCTAGTATGACTAAGACATTAGGAAACTCTTTTATTAATTTATATGTTATGGGTGTATCAAAGTATTTCAATGTTGTTAATCCACCAAAGCTAATTCAAGACTTAGAGGAAGATCCTTTTATCAATCATGCTTTAACTAATACATGTTGTGAACTGTACTATAGATATGGAATGTATCTTGCTCCTTTTACTGCAATGTTAACAACAGCAAGACATATTTATTTCCAAAAGAAAGATGAAAATAATGACATAAAAAATGATGAGTGAAAATGAAAAAAAAGAAGAAACTAAAGAAGAAATAAAAGAATCTAAAAAACCCCAATTAAAAAACCTAAAACGAGTAGCCGCTGGTAAGAAAGGTGTAGAAGCAAGAAAAATAAAAGTTGAATTAAAAAGAAAAGAAGCAGAACAATTAAAAAAAGAAAATATAGAATTAAAACTAGCGAGAGAAGCAAGTGGTCCCCTTCAAATAACAAAAGATTCTGATACAGATTCAAATAAAACTTTTAATACAGATTATGCTTTGAAAAAAAAATAAACAAAATTCTGATAAAGATTCAAACAATAATTACAAACTATTATATTCATCAATTGGAGTTGTATTGGGATTATATATTTATAATAAAAGAAAACAAACTGAGAAAAAAGAGAAAACAGAGAAAATAGAGAAAACTCCTTCAAAACAAAAGAAAGAAATTGACCCATTTGAATTTAATTAATTTAAAAATTTAATATATAAAAATGTCAACACAAAAAGACGGAAAACAAATAGCAAATATGATATATCATGCTGGAGTGGAAACATTGTTAACAGTTGGATATGCAGAAATAGGTAGAAAGATATTTAAGAGACCAGCACCAAAAGTGGATTTTAATATGAGTGATATTGGAATGTTATCCATTGATATATTACTTGCAATGGCAACAAAAGATATGTTGGTTAAGCAAGGTATTATACCTGCTGATATTATGAAGTAATTATTTTTTTAATTCTTTATAAAATGGCAAGTGCTTTATCAATGATGCTTGGTGGGGCAATAACAAACGCCTTTGCATTTTCAGGAAGTAATTATTTATTTTCACATATGGGTAGTAACGCAAATGAAGAGAAAATAAGACATGATAAAGCTATAGAAAAATTAGAAAAAGCACAAGCAGAATGGAATAAAGAAAGAACACAAAGATTAGATTTTATTAATGAACAATTACAAAAAGAACATCATGCGATTCAGACTTTTAATAATGTTGACCAGGCAATGAAACAATATTATTTTATTACGGGTAAACATTATCACCTAAGCCTACATTAAGTGATTTTTATACTCCATCAGAAAACCAAAAAAATAGAGAGATTGCATTTGTTGTTGGTGGTATGGCATTAACTGGTTTTCTTGCTTGGAAATTAAGATAGTTTGCATTGATTAAAGTTTTTAAATTAAATAAAATAAAAAGATTCATAACCATAAGGTTGAGTATCTATTCCATTATCTAAGATATATCTCTTATCATCAAATGGAGACGTACTTATTTTATTTATTTCATTAACATACATTTTATGTTTATTAGAGTTTAATGAATACATTTTATTCATTTTAGTTTTATTATTAAATAGACAATCTTTATAATCATCAAATTTAATATCTTTCTTTATTATAGTTTTTCCAATTCCTTTTAATTTTTTTTCTTCTTCTATCTGAAGCAACTAATTCATTCTTTTCCCATAATTTATTAACAACATTATAATAAAAGTTACACATTAATTGTTTCGAGTAATCTAATATAGCGTGTCCTAAATAAATAGGTTTATTAAATTTAACAGAAGTAACATTATTTTCAATTGCAACAAAGTTATCATTAAATATTATTGAGTCTTTAAAATTTGGTTTGTTTATATATTTCTTTACTTCTTCCCTATTAATAGATAATATAATATTATTTCTTCCTCTGATATTTTCTAATGTCTTTCCATAAAAACTGTTGTTCATCAGTTTCCAAAGATCTTTTTCAAAAGCAGATTTTGCTTTAGTTCTTTGTTTAGTATTAAAATTAATATACTTTGCTAACCAATTTGATTCTTTAAAAGAAATAGTTCTATATACTTTTGTCACTTTCAAACCAAGTTTAATATATTCATTTAGAATACTATGATGAATAATATATTTCTTTTTATTATTTAGTGTTAAGAATAGTTTTTCTTCTTTACCTAATGGTTTATCTCCTAATAAATTTAATTGATAATCAGATAATTCTTCTTTATTTATTTTAATCTTTTCCGGTGCTAAAGGATATTTATATGTTTTCTTTTTACATTCATCTGTATACTTTAAGTCACATTCAATTAAACATCCTCTTCCTTTTGGAATATTTTTATAATAATTAGGATCCTGTTCCCATTTAAAATCTTTAGTTGGTAATTAAGGTCTTTCCTTTACAAAGGAAAGTCCTTACTGTATTTCTTATGATTATTATTATTATTATTATTATTCTTTCTCCTGCCAAAATTCAATTAAATTTGTCGGAAAAGTTTTTAGACATATTGACATGAAATTTGGCACCAAGTATCAGTCAGACATAAGCTATCACGTGGTGAGGCCGCTAAGGGTTCCCATGTACCTTATAAGAGTTTCCTCCCCTGTTACAGTTATGCCTGTTATCAGATCTCCTCAAAAACCGTAAGAGATATCGACATGAAACCTTTTGCAATTTCTTTGGTTCATCTGTGCGCACATTAATCACATCTGCCGAAAAGGATCTGACAACATCTTATAAGAGTTATTTCCCTTTATATAAGTTTCACTTTTGATTTTTCAGGCAAATATTAAGTTTGAGTTAAGATACATGCATGAACCTTCATATTTGGGCATCAATTTTTGTACCAAGTAAAATTAGGTCAAGGTCAAAGGTCAAGGTCACGGTCTAATTTTTGAAATTTCCTTGTTATCAGATCTCCTCTGAAACGGTAGAAGATAGCTGATAAAATGTAATGGGCAAAATGTCGAGGACATCGAGACAATGCATAGTTTTTCTTAAGTCAAGTCGTATGACGTCATCTTCTATGAGTTATTGGCCTTTGAACGCTTAAATTTACGGTTTTTGGCTAATAACTTAATAATGGTACAAGATAGAGGCATGGGGTCTTTTGTTTTGACACCAGGGACAAGTGACCTTCAAAATGGTGTCAAGGTCAAAGGTCAAGGTCATGTTCTAGAAAATGATTTTTTTCATATTTGAAGTGTAATACATGGAATTTGTTCAAAAATGCATTTTTTTTAATAGGAATCATTTAAAATATGTTATTATCCATTTTCGTAAGACAAAAAATGAAAAAAAATGAAAAATATTTGAAGATTGAAAAATTTGAAAAAAAAACTTTTTTCTTGGCGCAAAATTGTTTTGGCAGTATTTCATATTTGTGTTTGATGCAGCATTTTGGTATTTTATAGTACTTCTAGAATTACCTCAACTTTTAGCTGTATCTCTTAAAATTATAGATTTCCAACATAGGTTGAGGTAAACTTTTTTTTCTAATAATTAGAAAAACATTGTTCTTATAGATATAAAATGGGTACTGGGAGGTAGAATGGGTCTTGGCACATCTCAAAACTATGAAGAGTTTTAAATCTGATTTAATATAGTAAGAGTTCTGGCCTTTCAAAAATTGAAAATTTAAAAATATCAACCGGAAGTGAATTTTTTTCATGATATCAACTTAAAAAGTGTGGCAAATTGATGACAGTGATGATAAGATTTCAAAAATATCCATATATGCTTGATTGAAGCAATTTTTCAATTTTACAAAATGGGGGGGAATGTGGTAAAAATTGCTTAAAAATGATCTAATTCAACATAAGTTCACTCTTTATCAATTTGTTGAAGTTTTGGGAAAGATCTGTCTCTTTTTCGCATGATTATTAAGGTCTTTCCTTTACAAAGGAAAGTCCTTACTGTATTTCTTATGATTATTATTATTATTATTATTATTCTTTCTCCTGCCAAAATTCAATTAAATTTGTCGGAAAAGTTTTTAGACATATTGACATGAAATTTGGCACCAAGTATCAGTCAGACATAAGCTATCACGTGGTGAGGCCGCTAAGGGTTCCCATGTACCTTATAAGAGTTTCCTCCCCTGTTACAGTTATGCCTGTTATCAGATCTCCTCAAAAACCGTAAGAGATATCGACATGAAACCTTTTGCAATTTCTTTGGTTCATCTGTGCGCACATTAATCACATCTGCCGAAAAGGATCTGACAACATCTTATAAGAGTTATTTCCCTTTATATAAGTTTCACTTTTGATTTTTCAGGCAAATATTAAGTTTGAGTTAAGATACATGCATGAACCTTCATATTTGGGCATCAATTTTTGTACCAAGTAAAATTAGGTCAAGGTCACGGTCTAATTTTTGAAATTTCCTTGTTATCAGATCTCCTCTGAAACGGTAGAAGATAGCTGATAAAATGTAATGGGCAAAATGTCGAGGACATCGAGACAATGCATAGTTTTTCTTAAGTCAAGTCGTATGACGTCATCTTCTATGAGTTATTGGCCTTTGAACGCTTAAATTTACGGTTTTTGGCTAATAACTTAATAATGGTACAAGATAGAGGCATGGGGTCTTTTGTTTTGACACCAGGGACAAGTGACCTTCAAAATGGTGTCAAGGTCAAAGGTCAAGGTCATGTTCTAGAAAATGATTTTTTTCATATTTGAAGTGTAATACATGGAATTTGTTCAAAAATGCATTTTTTTTAATAGGAATCATTTAAAATATGTTATTATCCATTTTCGTAAGACAAAAAATGAAAAAAAATGAAAAATATTTGAAGATTGAAAAATTTGAAAAAAAAACTTTTTTCTTGGCGCAAAATTGTTTTGGCAGTATTTCATATTTGTGTTTGATGCAGCATTTTGGTATTTTATAGTACTTCTAGAATTACCTCAACTTTTAGCTGTATCTCTTAAAATTATAGATTTCCAACATAGGTTGAGGTAAACTTTTTTTTCTAATAATTAGAAAAACATTGTTCTTATAGATATAAAATGGGTACTGGGAGGTAGAATGGGTCTTGGCACATCTCAAAACTATGAAGAGTTTTAAATCTGATTTAATATAGTAAGAGTTCTGGCCTTTCAAAAATTGAAAATTTAAAAATATCAACCGGAAGTGAATTTTTTTCATGATATCAACTTAAAAAGTGTGGCAAATTGATGACAGTGATGATAAGATTTCAAAAATATCCATATATGCTTGATTGAAGCAATTTTTCAATTTTACAAAATGGGGGGGAATGTGGTAAAAATTGCTTAAAAATGATCTAATTCAACATAAGTTCACTCTTTATCAATTTGTTGAAGTTTTGGGAAAGATCTGTCTCTTTTTCGCATGATTATTAAGGTCTTTCCTTTACAAAGGAAAGTCCTTACTGTATTTCTTATGATTATTATTATTATTATTATTATTCTTTCTCCTGCCAAAATTCAATTAAATTTGTCGGAAAAGTTTTTAGACATATTGACATGAAATTTGGCACCAAGTATCAGTCAGACATAAGCTATCACGTGGTGAGGCCGCTAAGGGTTCCCATGTACCTTATAAGAGTTTCCTCCCCTGTTACAGTTATGCCTGTTATCAGATCTCCTCAAAAACCGTAAGAGATATCGACATGAAACCTTTTGCAATTTCTTTGGTTCATCTGTGCGCACATTAATCACATCTGCCGAAAAGGATCTGACAACATCTTATAAGAGTTATTTCCCTTTATATAAGTTTCACTTTTGATTTTTCAGGCAAATATTAAGTTTGAGTTAAGATACATGCATGAACCTTCATATTTGGGCATCAATTTTTGTACCAAGTAAAATTAGGTCAAGGTCAAAGGTCAAGGTCACGGTCTAATTTTTGAAATTTCCTTGTTATCAGATCTCCTCTGAAACGGTAGAAGATAGCTGATAAAATGTAATGGGCAAAATGTCGAGGACATCGAGACAATGCATAGTTTTTCTTAAGTCAAGTCGTATGACGTCATCTTCTATGAGTTATTGGCCTTTGAACGCTTAAATTTACGGTTTTTGGCTAATAACTTAATAATGGTACAAGATAGAGGCATGGGGTCTTTTGTTTTGACACCAGGGACAAGTGACCTTCAAAATGGTGTCAAGGTCAAAGGTCAAGGTCATGTTCTAGAAAATGATTTTTTTCATATTTGAAGTGTAATACATGGAATTTGTTCAAAAATGCATTTTTTTTAATAGGAATCATTTAAAATATGTTATTATCCATTTTCGTAAGACAAAAAATGAAAAAAAATGAAAAATATTTGAAGATTGAAAAATTTGAAAAAAAAACTTTTTTCTTGGCGCAAAATTGTTTTGGCAGTATTTCATATTTGTGTTTGATGCAGCATTTTGGTATTTTATAGTACTTCTAGAATTACCTCAACTTTTAGCTGTATCTCTTAAAATTATAGATTTCCAACATAGGTTGAGGTAAACTTTTTTTTCTAATAATTAGAAAAACATTGTTCTTATAGATATAAAATGGGTACTGGGAGGTAGAATGGGTCTTGGCACATCTCAAAACTATGAAGAGTTTTAAATCTGATTTAATATAGTAAGAGTTCTGGCCTTTCAAAAATTGAAAATTTAAAAATATCAACCGGAAGTGAATTTTTTTCATGATATCAACTTAAAAAGTGTGGCAAATTGATGACAGTGATGATAAGATTTCAAAAATATCCATATATGCTTGATTGAAGCAATTTTTCAATTTTACAAAATGGGGGGGAATGTGGTAAAAATTGCTTAAAAATGATCTAATTCAACATAAGTTCACTCTTTATCAATTTGTTGAAGTTTTGGGAAAGATCTGTCTCTTTTTCGCATGATTATTAAGGTCTTTCCTTTACAAAGGAAAGTCCTTACTGTATTTCTTATGATTATTATTATTATTATTATTATTCTTTCTCCTGCCAAAATTCAATTAAATTTGTCGGAAAAGTTTTTAGACATATTGACATGAAATTTGGCACCAAGTATCAGTCAGACATAAGCTATCACGTGGTGAGGCCGCTAAGGGTTCCCATGTACCTTATAAGAGTTTCCTCCCCTGTTACAGTTATGCCTGTTATCAGATCTCCTCAAAAACCGTAAGAGATATCGACATGAAACCTTTTGCAATTTCTTTGGTTCATCTGTGCGCACATTAATCACATCTGCCGAAAAGGATCTGACAACATCTTATAAGAGTTATTTCCCTTTATATAAGTTTCACTTTTGATTTTTCAGGCAAATATTAAGTTTGAGTTAAGATACATGCATGAACCTTCATATTTGGGCATCAATTTTTGTACCAAGTAAAATTAGGTCAAGGTCAAAGGTCAAGGTCACGGTCTAATTTTTGAAATTTCCTTGTTATCAGATCTCCTCTGAAACGGTAGAAGATAGCTGATAAAATGTAATGGGCAAAATGTCGAGGACATCGAGACAATGCATAGTTTTTCTTAAGTCAAGTCGTATGACGTCATCTTCTATGAGTTATTGGCCTTTGAACGCTTAAATTTACGGTTTTTGGCTAATAACTTAATAATGGTACAAGATAGAGGCATGGGGTCTTTTGTTTTGACACCAGGGACAAGTGACCTTCAAAATGGTGTCAAGGTCAAAGGTCAAGGTCATGTTCTAGAAAATGATTTTTTTCATATTTGAAGTGTAATACATGGAATTTGTTCAAAAATGCATTTTTTTTAATAGGAATCATTTAAAATATGTTATTATCCATTTTCGTAAGACAAAAAATGAAAAAAAATGAAAAATATTTGAAGATTGAAAAATTTGAAAAAAAAACTTTTTTCTTGGCGCAAAATTGTTTTGGCAGTATTTCATATTTGTGTTTGATGCAGCATTTTGGTATTTTATAGTACTTCTAGAATTACCTCAACTTTTAGCTGTATCTCTTAAAATTATAGATTTCCAACATAGGTTGAGGTAAACTTTTTTTTCTAATAATTAGAAAAACATTGTTCTTATAGATATAAAATGGGTACTGGGAGGTAGAATGGGTCTTGGCACATCTCAAAACTATGAAGAGTTTTAAATCTGATTTAATATAGTAAGAGTTCTGGCCTTTCAAAAATTGAAAATTTAAAAATATCAACCGGAAGTGAATTTTTTTCATGATATCAACTTAAAAAGTGTGGCAAATTGATGACAGTGATGATAAGATTTCAAAAATATCCATATATGCTTGATTGAAGCAATTTTTCAATTTTACAAAATGGGGGGGAATGTGGTAAAAATTGCTTAAAAATGATCTAATTCAACATAAGTTCACTCTTTATCAATTTGTTGAAGTTTTGGGAAAGATCTGTCTCTTTTTCGCATGATTATTAAGGTCTTTCCTTTACAAAGGAAAGTCCTTACTGTATTTCTTATGATTATTATTATTATTATTATTATTCTTTCTCCTGCCAAAATTCAATTAAATTTGTCGGAAAAGTTTTTAGACATATTGACATGAAATTTGGCACCAAGTATCAGTCAGACATAAGCTATCACGTGGTGAGGCCGCTAAGGGTTCCCATGTACCTTATAAGAGTTTCCTCCCCTGTTACAGTTATGCCTGTTATCAGATCTCCTCAAAAACCGTAAGAGATATCGACATGAAACCTTTTGCAATTTCTTTGGTTCATCTGTGCGCACATTAATCACATCTGCCGAAAAGGATCTGACAACATCTTATAAGAGTTATTTCCCTTTATATAAGTTTCACTTTTGATTTTTCAGGCAAATATTAAGTTTGAGTTAAGATACATGCATGAACCTTCATATTTGGGCATCAATTTTTGTACCAAGTAAAATTAGGTCAAGGTCAAAGGTCAAGGTCACGGTCTAATTTTTGAAATTTCCTTGTTATCAGATCTCCTCTGAAACGGTAGAAGATAGCTGATAAAATGTAATGGGCAAAATGTCGAGGACATCGAGACAATGCATAGTTTTTCTTAAGTCAAGTCGTATGACGTCATCTTCTATGAGTTATTGGCCTTTGAACGCTTAAATTTACGGTTTTTGGCTAATAACTTAATAATGGTACAAGATAGAGGCATGGGGTCTTTTGTTTTGACACCAGGGACAAGTGACCTTCAAAATGGTGTCAAGGTCAAAGGTCAAGGTCATGTTCTAGAAAATGATTTTTTTCATATTTGAAGTGTAATACATGGAATTTGTTCAAAAATGCATTTTTTTTAATAGGAATCATTTAAAATATGTTATTATCCATTTTCGTAAGACAAAAAATGAAAAAAAATGAAAAATATTTGAAGATTGAAAAATTTGAAAAAAAAACTTTTTTCTTGGCGCAAAATTGTTTTGGCAGTATTTCATATTTGTGTTTGATGCAGCATTTTGGTATTTTATAGTACTTCTAGAATTACCTCAACTTTTAGCTGTATCTCTTAAAATTATAGATTTCCAACATAGGTTGAGGTAAACTTTTTTTTCTAATAATTAGAAAAACATTGTTCTTATAGATATAAAATGGGTACTGGGAGGTAGAATGGGTCTTGGCACATCTCAAAACTATGAAGAGTTTTAAATCTGATTTAATATAGTAAGAGTTCTGGCCTTTCAAAAATTGAAAATTTAAAAATATCAACCGGAAGTGAATTTTTTTCATGATATCAACTTAAAAAGTGTGGCAAATTGATGACAGTGATGATAAGATTTCAAAAATATCCATATATGCTTGATTGAAGCAATTTTTCAATTTTACAAAATGGGGGGGAATGTGGTAAAAATTGCTTAAAAATGATCTAATTCAACATAAGTTCACTCTTTATCAATTTGTTGAAGTTTTGGGAAAGATCTGTCTCTTTTTCGCATGATTATTAAGGTCTTTCCTTTACAAAGGAAAGTCCTTACTGTATTTCTTATGATTATTATTATTATTATTATTATTCTTTCTCCTGCCAAAATTCAATTAAATTTGTCGGAAAAGTTTTTAGACATATTGACATGAAATTTGGCACCAAGTATCAGTCAGACATAAGCTATCACGTGGTGAGGCCGCTAAGGGTTCCCATGTACCTTATAAGAGTTTCCTCCCCTGTTACAGTTATGCCTGTTATCAGATCTCCTCAAAAACCGTAAGAGATATCGACATGAAACCTTTTGCAATTTCTTTGGTTCATCTGTGCGCACATTAATCACATCTGCCGAAAAGGATCTGACAACATCTTATAAGAGTTATTTCCCTTTATATAAGTTTCACTTTTGATTTTTCAGGCAAATATTAAGTTTGAGTTAAGATACATGCATGAACCTTCATATTTGGGCATCAATTTTTGTACCAAGTAAAATTAGGTCAAGGTCAAAGGTCAAGGTCACGGTCTAATTTTTGAAATTTCCTTGTTATCAGATCTCCTCTGAAACGGTAGAAGATAGCTGATAAAATGTAATGGGCAAAATGTCGAGGACATCGAGACAATGCATAGTTTTTCTTAAGTCAAGTCGTATGACGTCATCTTCTATGAGTTATTGGCCTTTGAACGCTTAAATTTACGGTTTTTGGCTAATAACTTAATAATGGTACAAGATAGAGGCATGGGGTCTTTTGTTTTGACACCAGGGACAAGTGACCTTCAAAATGGTGTCAAGGTCAAAGGTCAAGGTCATGTTCTAGAAAATGATTTTTTTCATATTTGAAGTGTAATACATGGAATTTGTTCAAAAATGCATTTTTTTTAATAGGAATCATTTAAAATATGTTATTATCCATTTTCGTAAGACAAAAAATGAAAAAAAATGAAAAATATTTGAAGATTGAAAAATTTGAAAAAAAAACTTTTTTCTTGGCGCAAAATTGTTTTGGCAGTATTTCATATTTGTGTTTGATGCAGCATTTTGGTATTTTATAGTACTTCTAGAATTACCTCAACTTTTAGCTGTATCTCTTAAAATTATAGATTTCCAACATAGGTTGAGGTAAACTTTTTTTTCTAATAATTAGAAAAACATTGTTCTTATAGATATAAAATGGGTACTGGGAGGTAGAATGGGTCTTGGCACATCTCAAAACTATGAAGAGTTTTAAATCTGATTTAATATAGTAAGAGTTCTGGCCTTTCAAAAATTGAAAATTTAAAAATATCAACCGGAAGTGAATTTTTTTCATGATATCAACTTAAAAAGTGTGGCAAATTGATGACAGTGATGATAAGATTTCAAAAATATCCATATATGCTTGATTGAAGCAATTTTTCAATTTTACAAAATGGGGGGGAATGTGGTAAAAATTGCTTAAAAATGATCTAATTCAACATAAGTTCACTCTTTATCAATTTGTTGAAGTTTTGGGAAAGATCTGTCTCTTTTTCGCATGATTATTAAGGTCTTTCCTTTACAAAGGAAAGTCCTTACTGTATTTCTTATGATTATTATTATTATTATTATTATTCTTTCTCCTGCCAAAATTCAATTAAATTTGTCGGAAAAGTTTTTAGACATATTGACATGAAATTTGGCACCAAGTATCAGTCAGACATAAGCTATCACGTGGTGAGGCCGCTAAGGGTTCCCATGTACCTTATAAGAGTTTCCTCCCCTGTTACAGTTATGCCTGTTATCAGATCTCCTCAAAAACCGTAAGAGATATCGACATGAAACCTTTTGCAATTTCTTTGGTTCATCTGTGCGCACATTAATCACATCTGCCGAAAAGGATCTGACAACATCTTATAAGAGTTATTTCCCTTTATATAAGTTTCACTTTTGATTTTTCAGGCAAATATTAAGTTTGAGTTAAGATACATGCATGAACCTTCATATTTGGGCATCAATTTTTGTACCAAGTAAAATTAGGTCAAGGTCAAAGGTCAAGGTCACGGTCTAATTTTTGAAATTTCCTTGTTATCAGATCTCCTCTGAAACGGTAGAAGATAGCTGATAAAATGTAATGGGCAAAATGTCGAGGACATCGAGACAATGCATAGTTTTTCTTAAGTCAAGTCGTATGACGTCATCTTCTATGAGTTATTGGCCTTTGAACGCTTAAATTTACGGTTTTTGGCTAATAACTTAATAATGGTACAAGATAGAGGCATGGGGTCTTTTGTTTTGACACCAGGGACAAGTGACCTTCAAAATGGTGTCAAGGTCAAAGGTCAAGGTCATGTTCTAGAAAATGATTTTTTTCATATTTGAAGTGTAATACATGGAATTTGTTCAAAAATGCATTTTTTTTAATAGGAATCATTTAAAATATGTTATTATCCATTTTCGTAAGACAAAAAATGAAAAAAAATGAAAAATATTTGAAGATTGAAAAATTTGAAAAAAAAACTTTTTTCTTGGCGCAAAATTGTTTTGGCAGTATTTCATATTTGTGTTTGATGCAGCATTTTGGTATTTTATAGTACTTCTAGAATTACCTCAACTTTTAGCTGTATCTCTTAAAATTATAGATTTCCAACATAGGTTGAGGTAAACTTTTTTTTCTAATAATTAGAAAAACATTGTTCTTATAGATATAAAATGGGTACTGGGAGGTAGAATGGGTCTTGGCACATCTCAAAACTATGAAGAGTTTTAAATCTGATTTAATATAGTAAGAGTTCTGGCCTTTCAAAAATTGAAAATTTAAAAATATCAACCGGAAGTGAATTTTTTTCATGATATCAACTTAAAAAGTGTGGCAAATTGATGACAGTGATGATAAGATTTCAAAAATATCCATATATGCTTGATTGAAGCAATTTTTCAATTTTACAAAATGGGGGGGAATGTGGTAAAAATTGCTTAAAAATGATCTAATTCAACATAAGTTCACTCTTTATCAATTTGTTGAAGTTTTGGGAAAGATCTGTCTCTTTTTCGCATGATTATTAAGGTCTTTCCTTTACAAAGGAAAGTCCTTACTGTATTTCTTATGATTATTATTATTATTATTATTATTCTTTCTCCTGCCAAAATTCAATTAAATTTGTCGGAAAAGTTTTTAGACATATTGACATGAAATTTGGCACCAAGTATCAGTCAGACATAAGCTATCACGTGGTGAGGCCGCTAAGGGTTCCCATGTACCTTATAAGAGTTTCCTCCCCTGTTACAGTTATGCCTGTTATCAGATCTCCTCAAAAACCGTAAGAGATATCGACATGAAACCTTTTGCAATTTCTTTGGTTCATCTGTGCGCACATTAATCACATCTGCCGAAAAGGATCTGACAACATCTTATAAGAGTTATTTCCCTTTATATAAGTTTCACTTTTGATTTTTCAGGCAAATATTAAGTTTGAGTTAAGATACATGCATGAACCTTCATATTTGGGCATCAATTTTTGTACCAAGTAAAATTAGGTCAAGGTCAAAGGTCAAGGTCACGGTCTAATTTTTGAAATTTCCTTGTTATCAGATCTCCTCTGAAACGGTAGAAGATAGCTGATAAAATGTAATGGGCAAAATGTCGAGGACATCGAGACAATGCATAGTTTTTCTTAAGTCAAGTCGTATGACGTCATCTTCTATGAGTTATTGGCCTTTGAACGCTTAAATTTACGGTTTTTGGCTAATAACTTAATAATGGTACAAGATAGAGGCATGGGGTCTTTTGTTTTGACACCAGGGACAAGTGACCTTCAAAATGGTGTCAAGGTCAAAGGTCAAGGTCATGTTCTAGAAAATGATTTTTTTCATATTTGAAGTGTAATACATGGAATTTGTTCAAAAATGCATTTTTTTTAATAGGAATCATTTAAAATATGTTATTATCCATTTTCGTAAGACAAAAAATGAAAAAAAATGAAAAATATTTGAAGATTGAAAAATTTGAAAAAAAAACTTTTTTCTTGGCGCAAAATTGTTTTGGCAGTATTTCATATTTGTGTTTGATGCAGCATTTTGGTATTTTATAGTACTTCTAGAATTACCTCAACTTTTAGCTGTATCTCTTAAAATTATAGATTTCCAACATAGGTTGAGGTAAACTTTTTTTTCTAATAATTAGAAAAACATTGTTCTTATAGATATAAAATGGGTACTGGGAGGTAGAATGGGTCTTGGCACATCTCAAAACTATGAAGAGTTTTAAATCTGATTTAATATAGTAAGAGTTCTGGCCTTTCAAAAATTGAAAATTTAAAAATATCAACCGGAAGTGAATTTTTTTCATGATATCAACTTAAAAAGTGTGGCAAATTGATGACAGTGATGATAAGATTTCAAAAATATCCATATATGCTTGATTGAAGCAATTTTTCAATTTTACAAAATGGGGGGGAATGTGGTAAAAATTGCTTAAAAATGATCTAATTCAACATAAGTTCACTCTTTATCAATTTGTTGAAGTTTTGGGAAAGATCTGTCTCTTTTTCGCATGATTATTAAGGTCTTTCCTTTACAAAGGAAAGTCCTTACTGTATTTCTTATGATTATTATTATTATTATTATTATTCTTTCTCCTGCCAAAATTCAATTAAATTTGTCGGAAAAGTTTTTAGACATATTGACATGAAATTTGGCACCAAGTATCAGTCAGACATAAGCTATCACGTGGTGAGGCCGCTAAGGGTTCCCATGTACCTTATAAGAGTTTCCTCCCCTGTTACAGTTATGCCTGTTATCAGATCTCCTCAAAAACCGTAAGAGATATCGACATGAAACCTTTTGCAATTTCTTTGGTTCATCTGTGCGCACATTAATCACATCTGCCGAAAAGGATCTGACAACATCTTATAAGAGTTATTTCCCTTTATATAAGTTTCACTTTTGATTTTTCAGGCAAATATTAAGTTTGAGTTAAGATACATGCATGAACCTTCATATTTGGGCATCAATTTTTGTACCAAGTAAAATTAGGTCAAGGTCAAAGGTCAAGGTCACGGTCTAATTTTTGAAATTTCCTTGTTATCAGATCTCCTCTGAAACGGTAGAAGATAGCTGATAAAATGTAATGGGCAAAATGTCGAGGACATCGAGACAATGCATAGTTTTTCTTAAGTCAAGTCGTATGACGTCATCTTCTATGAGTTATTGGCCTTTGAACGCTTAAATTTACGGTTTTTGGCTAATAACTTAATAATGGTACAAGATAGAGGCATGGGGTCTTTTGTTTTGACACCAGGGACAAGTGACCTTCAAAATGGTGTCAAGGTCAAAGGTCAAGGTCATGTTCTAGAAAATGATTTTTTTCATATTTGAAGTGTAATACATGGAATTTGTTCAAAAATGCATTTTTTTTAATAGGAATCATTTAAAATATGTTATTATCCATTTTCGTAAGACAAAAAATGAAAAAAAATGAAAAATATTTGAAGATTGAAAAATTTGAAAAAAAAACTTTTTTCTTGGCGCAAAATTGTTTTGGCAGTATTTCATATTTGTGTTTGATGCAGCATTTTGGTATTTTATAGTACTTCTAGAATTACCTCAACTTTTAGCTGTATCTCTTAAAATTATAGATTTCCAACATAGGTTGAGGTAAACTTTTTTTTCTAATAATTAGAAAAACATTGTTCTTATAGATATAAAATGGGTACTGGGAGGTAGAATGGGTCTTGGCACATCTCAAAACTATGAAGAGTTTTAAATCTGATTTAATATAGTAAGAGTTCTGGCCTTTCAAAAATTGAAAATTTAAAAATATCAACCGGAAGTGAATTTTTTTCATGATATCAACTTAAAAAGTGTGGCAAATTGATGACAGTGATGATAAGATTTCAAAAATATCCATATATGCTTGATTGAAGCAATTTTTCAATTTTACAAAATGGGGGGGAATGTGGTAAAAATTGCTTAAAAATGATCTAATTCAACATAAGTTCACTCTTTATCAATTTGTTGAAGTTTTGGGAAAGATCTGTCTCTTTTTCGCATGATTATTAAGGTCTTTCCTTTACAAAGGAAAGTCCTTACTGTATTTCTTATGATTATTATTATTATTATTATTATTCTTTCTCCTGCCAAAATTCAATTAAATTTGTCGGAAAAGTTTTTAGACATATTGACATGAAATTTGGCACCAAGTATCAGTCAGACATAAGCTATCACGTGGTGAGGCCGCTAAGGGTTCCCATGTACCTTATAAGAGTTTCCTCCCCTGTTACAGTTATGCCTGTTATCAGATCTCCTCAAAAACCGTAAGAGATATCGACATGAAACCTTTTGCAATTTCTTTGGTTCATCTGTGCGCACATTAATCACATCTGCCGAAAAGGATCTGACAACATCTTATAAGAGTTATTTCCCTTTATATAAGTTTCACTTTTGATTTTTCAGGCAAATATTAAGTTTGAGTTAAGATACATGCATGAACCTTCATATTTGGGCATCAATTTTTGTACCAAGTAAAATTAGGTCAAGGTCAAAGGTCAAGGTCACGGTCTAATTTTTGAAATTTCCTTGTTATCAGATCTCCTCTGAAACGGTAGAAGATAGCTGATAAAATGTAATGGGCAAAATGTCGAGGACATCGAGACAATGCATAGTTTTTCTTAAGTCAAGTCGTATGACGTCATCTTCTATGAGTTATTGGCCTTTGAACGCTTAAATTTACGGTTTTTGGCTAATAACTTAATAATGGTACAAGATAGAGGCATGGGGTCTTTTGTTTTGACACCAGGGACAAGTGACCTTCAAAATGGTGTCAAGGTCAAAGGTCAAGGTCATGTTCTAGAAAATGATTTTTTTCATATTTGAAGTGTAATACATGGAATTTGTTCAAAAATGCATTTTTTTTAATAGGAATCATTTAAAATATGTTATTATCCATTTTCGTAAGACAAAAAATGAAAAAAAATGAAAAATATTTGAAGATTGAAAAATTTGAAAAAAAAACTTTTTTCTTGGCGCAAAATTGTTTTGGCAGTATTTCATATTTGTGTTTGATGCAGCATTTTGGTATTTTATAGTACTTCTAGAATTACCTCAACTTTTAGCTGTATCTCTTAAAATTATAGATTTCCAACATAGGTTGAGGTAAACTTTTTTTTCTAATAATTAGAAAAACATTGTTCTTATAGATATAAAATGGGTACTGGGAGGTAGAATGGGTCTTGGCACATCTCAAAACTATGAAGAGTTTTAAATCTGATTTAATATAGTAAGAGTTCTGGCCTTTCAAAAATTGAAAATTTAAAAATATCAACCGGAAGTGAATTTTTTTCATGATATCAACTTAAAAAGTGTGGCAAATTGATGACAGTGATGATAAGATTTCAAAAATATCCATATATGCTTGATTGAAGCAATTTTTCAATTTTACAAAATGGGGGGGAATGTGGTAAAAATTGCTTAAAAATGATCTAATTCAACATAAGTTCACTCTTTATCAATTTGTTGAAGTTTTGGGAAAGATCTGTCTCTTTTTCGCATGATTATTAAGGTCTTTCCTTTACAAAGGAAAGTCCTTACTGTATTTCTTATGATTATTATTATTATTATTATTATTCTTTCTCCTGCCAAAATTCAATTAAATTTGTCGGAAAAGTTTTTAGACATATTGACATGAAATTTGGCACCAAGTATCAGTCAGACATAAGCTATCACGTGGTGAGGCCGCTAAGGGTTCCCATGTACCTTATAAGAGTTTCCTCCCCTGTTACAGTTATGCCTGTTATCAGATCTCCTCAAAAACCGTAAGAGATATCGACATGAAACCTTTTGCAATTTCTTTGGTTCATCTGTGCGCACATTAATCACATCTGCCGAAAAGGATCTGACAACATCTTATAAGAGTTATTTCCCTTTATATAAGTTTCACTTTTGATTTTTCAGGCAAATATTAAGTTTGAGTTAAGATACATGCATGAACCTTCATATTTGGGCATCAATTTTTGTACCAAGTAAAATTAGGTCAAGGTCAAAGGTCAAGGTCACGGTCTAATTTTTGAAATTTCCTTGTTATCAGATCTCCTCTGAAACGGTAGAAGATAGCTGATAAAATGTAATGGGCAAAATGTCGAGGACATCGAGACAATGCATAGTTTTTCTTAAGTCAAGTCGTATGACGTCATCTTCTATGAGTTATTGGCCTTTGAACGCTTAAATTTACGGTTTTTGGCTAATAACTTAATAATGGTACAAGATAGAGGCATGGGGTCTTTTGTTTTGACACCAGGGACAAGTGACCTTCAAAATGGTGTCAAGGTCAAAGGTCAAGGTCATGTTCTAGAAAATGATTTTTTTCATATTTGAAGTGTAATACATGGAATTTGTTCAAAAATGCATTTTTTTTAATAGGAATCATTTAAAATATGTTATTATCCATTTTCGTAAGACAAAAAATGAAAAAAAATGAAAAATATTTGAAGATTGAAAAATTTGAAAAAAAAACTTTTTTCTTGGCGCAAAATTGTTTTGGCAGTATTTCATATTTGTGTTTGATGCAGCATTTTGGTATTTTATAGTACTTCTAGAATTACCTCAACTTTTAGCTGTATCTCTTAAAATTATAGATTTCCAACATAGGTTGAGGTAAACTTTTTTTTCTAATAATTAGAAAAACATTGTTCTTATAGATATAAAATGGGTACTGGGAGGTAGAATGGGTCTTGGCACATCTCAAAACTATGAAGAGTTTTAAATCTGATTTAATATAGTAAGAGTTCTGGCCTTTCAAAAATTGAAAATTTAAAAATATCAACCGGAAGTGAATTTTTTTCATGATATCAACTTAAAAAGTGTGGCAAATTGATGACAGTGATGATAAGATTTCAAAAATATCCATATATGCTTGATTGAAGCAATTTTTCAATTTTACAAAATGGGGGGGAATGTGGTAAAAATTGCTTAAAAATGATCTAATTCAACATAAGTTCACTCTTTATCAATTTGTTGAAGTTTTGGGAAAGATCTGTCTCTTTTTCGCATGATTATTAAGGTCTTTCCTTTACAAAGGAAAGTCCTTACTGTATTTCTTATGATTATTATTATTATTATTATTATTCTTTCTCCTGCCAAAATTCAATTAAATTTGTCGGAAAAGTTTTTAGACATATTGACATGAAATTTGGCACCAAGTATCAGTCAGACATAAGCTATCACGTGGTGAGGCCGCTAAGGGTTCCCATGTACCTTATAAGAGTTTCCTCCCCTGTTACAGTTATGCCTGTTATCAGATCTCCTCAAAAACCGTAAGAGATATCGACATGAAACCTTTTGCAATTTCTTTGGTTCATCTGTGCGCACATTAATCACATCTGCCGAAAAGGATCTGACAACATCTTATAAGAGTTATTTCCCTTTATATAAGTTTCACTTTTGATTTTTCAGGCAAATATTAAGTTTCAGTTAAGATACATGCATGAACCTTCATATTTGGGCATCAATTTTTGTACCAAGTAAAATTAGGTCAAGGTCAAAGGTCAAGGTCACGGTCTAATTTTTGAAATTTCCTTGTTATCAGATCTCCTCTGAAACGGTAGAAGATAGCTGATAAAATGTAATGGGCAAAATGTCGAGGACATCGAGACAATGCATAGTTTTTCTTAAGTCAAGTCGTATGACGTCATCTTCTATGAGTTATTGGCCTTTGAACGCTTAAATTTACGGTTTTTGGCTAATAACTTAATAATGGTACAAGATAGAGGCATGGGGTCTTTTGTTTTGACACCAGGGACAAGTGACCTTCAAAATGGTGTCAAGGTCAAAGGTCAAGGTCATGTTCTAGAAAATGATTTTTTTCATATTTGAAGTGTAATACATGGAATTTGTTCAAAAATGCATTTTTTTTAATAGGAATCATTTAAAATATGTTATTATCCATTTTCGTAAGACAAAAAATGAAAAAAAATGAAAAATATTTGAAGATTGAAAAATTTGAAAAAAAAACTTTTTTCTTGGCGCAAAATTGTTTTGGCAGTATTTCATATTTGTGTTTGATGCAGCATTTTGGTATTTTATAGTACTTCTAGAATTACCTCAACTTTTAGCTGTATCTCTTAAAATTATAGATTTCCAACATAGGTTGAGGTAAACTTTTTTTTCTAATAATTAGAAAAACATTGTTCTTATAGATATAAAATGGGTACTGGGAGGTAGAATGGGTCTTGGCACATCTCAAAACTATGAAGAGTTTTAAATCTGATTTAATATAGTAAGAGTTCTGGCCTTTCAAAAATTGAAAATTTAAAAATATCAACCGGAAGTGAATTTTTTTCATGATATCAACTTAAAAAGTGTGGCAAATTGATGACAGTGATGATAAGATTTCAAAAATATCCATATATGCTTGATTGAAGCAATTTTTCAATTTTACAAAATGGGGGGGAATGTGGTAAAAATTGCTTAAAAATGATCTAATTCAACATAAGTTCACTCTTTATCAATTTGTTGAAGTTTTGGGAAAGATCTGTCTCTTTTTCGCATGATTATTAAGGTCTTTCCTTTACAAAGGAAAGTCCTTACTGTATTTCTTATGATTATTATTATTATTATTATTATTCTTTCTCCTGCCAAAATTCAATTAAATTTGTCGGAAAAGTTTTTAGACATATTGACATGAAATTTGGCACCAAGTATCAGTCAGACATAAGCTATCACGTGGTGAGGCCGCTAAGGGTTCCCATGTACCTTATAAGAGTTTCCTCCCCTGTTACAGTTATGCCTGTTATCAGATCTCCTCAAAAACCGTAAGAGATATCGACATGAAACCTTTTGCAATTTCTTTGGTTCATCTGTGCGCACATTAATCACATCTGCCGAAAAGGATCTGACAACATCTTATAAGAGTTATTTCCCTTTATATAAGTTTCACTTTTGATTTTTCAGGCAAATATTAAGTTTGAGTTAAGATACATGCATGAACCTTCATATTTGGGCATCAATTTTTGTACCAAGTAAAATTAGGTCAAGGTCAAAGGTCAAGGTCACGGTCTAATTTTTGAAATTTCCTTGTTATCAGATCTCCTCTGAAACGGTAGAAGATAGCTGATAAAATGTAATGGGCAAAATGTCGAGGACATCGAGACAATGCATAGTTTTTCTTAAGTCAAGTCGTATGACGTCATCTTCTATGAGTTATTGGCCTTTGAACGCTTAAATTTACGGTTTTTGGCTAATAACTTAATAATGGTACAAGATAGAGGCATGGGGTCTTTTGTTTTGACACCAGGGACAAGTGACCTTCAAAATGGTGTCAAGGTCAAAGGTCAAGGTCATGTTCTAGAAAATGATTTTTTTCATATTTGAAGTGTAATACATGGAATTTGTTCAAAAATGCATTTTTTTTAATAGGAATCATTTAAAATATGTTATTATCCATTTTCGTAAGACAAAAAATGAAAAAAAATGAAAAATATTTGAAGATTGAAAAATTTGAAAAAAAAACTTTTTTCTTGGCGCAAAATTGTTTTGGCAGTATTTCATATTTGTGTTTGATGCAGCATTTTGGTATTTTATAGTACTTCTAGAATTACCTCAACTTTTAGCTGTATCTCTTAAAATTATAGATTTCCAACATAGGTTGAGGTAAACTTTTTTTTCTAATAATTAGAAAAACATTGTTCTTATAGATATAAAATGGGTACTGGGAGGTAGAATGGGTCTTGGCACATCTCAAAACTATGAAGAGTTTTAAATCTGATTTAATATAGTAAGAGTTCTGGCCTTTCAAAAATTGAAAATTTAAAAATATCAACCGGAAGTGAATTTTTTTCATGATATCAACTTAAAAAGTGTGGCAAATTGATGACAGTGATGATAAGATTTCAAAAATATCCATATATGCTTGATTGAAGCAATTTTTCAATTTTACAAAATGGGGGGGAATGTGGTAAAAATTGCTTAAAAATGATCTAATTCAACATAAGTTCACTCTTTATCAATTTGTTGAAGTTTTGGGAAAGATCTGTCTCTTTTTCGCATGATTATTAAGGTCTTTCCTTTACAAAGGAAAGTCCTTACTGTATTTCTTATGATTATTATTATTATTATTATTATTCTTTCTCCTGCCAAAATTCAATTAAATTTGTCGGAAAAGTTTTTAGACATATTGACATGAAATTTGGCACCAAGTATCAGTCAGACATAAGCTATCACGTGGTGAGGCCGCTAAGGGTTCCCATGTACCTTATAAGAGTTTCCTCCCCTGTTACAGTTATGCCTGTTATCAGATCTCCTCAAAAACCGTAAGAGATATCGACATGAAACCTTTTGCAATTTCTTTGGTTCATCTGTGCGCACATTAATCACATCTGCCGAAAAGGATCTGACAACATCTTATAAGAGTTATTTCCCTTTATATAAGTTTCACTTTTGATTTTTCAGGCAAATATTAAGTTTGAGTTAAGATACATGCATGAACCTTCATATTTGGGCATCAATTTTTGTACCAAGTAAAATTAGGTCAAGGTCAAAGGTCAAGGTCACGGTCTAATTTTTGAAATTTCCTTGTTATCAGATCTCCTCTGAAACGGTAGAAGATAGCTGATAAAATGTAATGGGCAAAATGTCGAGGACATCGAGACAATGCATAGTTTTTCTTAAGTCAAGTCGTATGACGTCATCTTCTATGAGTTATTGGCCTTTGAACGCTTAAATTTACGGTTTTTGGCTAATAACTTAATAATGGTACAAGATAGAGGCATGGGGTCTTTTGTTTTGACACCAGGGACAAGTGACCTTCAAAATGGTGTCAAGGTCAAAGGTCAAGGTCATGTTCTAGAAAATGATTTTTTTCATATTTGAAGTGTAATACATGGAATTTGTTCAAAAATGCATTTTTTTTAATAGGAATCATTTAAAATATGTTATTATCCATTTTCGTAAGACAAAAAATGAAAAAAAATGAAAAATATTTGAAGATTGAAAAATTTGAAAAAAAAACTTTTTTCTTGGCGCAAAATTGTTTTGGCAGTATTTCATATTTGTGTTTGATGCAGCATTTTGGTATTTTATAGTACTTCTAGAATTACCTCAACTTTTAGCTGTATCTCTTAAAATTATAGATTTCCAACATAGGTTGAGGTAAACTTTTTTTTCTAATAATTAGAAAAACATTGTTCTTATAGATATAAAATGGGTACTGGGAGGTAGAATGGGTCTTGGCACATCTCAAAACTATGAAGAGTTTTAAATCTGATTTAATATAGTAAGAGTTCTGGCCTTTCAAAAATTGAAAATTTAAAAATATCAACCGGAAGTGAATTTTTTTCATGATATCAACTTAAAAAGTGTGGCAAATTGATGACAGTGATGATAAGATTTCAAAAATATCCATATATGCTTGATTGAAGCAATTTTTCAATTTTACAAAATGGGGGGGAATGTGGTAAAAATTGCTTAAAAATGATCTAATTCAACATAAGTTCACTCTTTATCAATTTGTTGAAGTTTTGGGAAAGATCTGTCTCTTTTTCGCATGATTATTAAGGTCTTTCCTTTACAAAGGAAAGTCCTTACTGTATTTCTTATGATTATTATTATTATTATTATTATTCTTTCTCCTGCCAAAATTCAATTAAATTTGTCGGAAAAGTTTTTAGACATATTGACATGAAATTTGGCACCAAGTATCAGTCAGACATAAGCTATCACGTGGTGAGGCCGCTAAGGGTTCCCATGTACCTTATAAGAGTTTCCTCCCCTGTTACAGTTATGCCTGTTATCAGATCTCCTCAAAAACCGTAAGAGATATCGACATGAAACCTTTTGCAATTTCTTTGGTTCATCTGTGCGCACATTAATCACATCTGCCGAAAAGGATCTGACAACATCTTATAAGAGTTATTTCCCTTTATATAAGTTTCACTTTTGATTTTTCAGGCAAATATTAAGTTTGAGTTAAGATACATGCATGAACCTTCATATTTGGGCATCAATTTTTGTACCAAGTAAAATTAGGTCAAGGTCAAAGGTCAAGGTCACGGTCTAATTTTTGAAATTTCCTTGTTATCAGATCTCCTCTGAAACGGTAGAAGATAGCTGATAAAATGTAATGGGCAAAATGTCGAGGACATCGAGACAATGCATAGTTTTTCTTAAGTCAAGTCGTATGACGTCATCTTCTATGAGTTATTGGCCTTTGAACGCTTAAATTTACGGTTTTTGGCTAATAACTTAATAATGGTACAAGATAGAGGCATGGGGTCTTTTGTTTTGACACCAGGGACAAGTGACCTTCAAAATGGTGTCAAGGTCAAAGGTCAAGGTCATGTTCTAGAAAATGATTTTTTTCATATTTGAAGTGTAATACATGGAATTTGTTCAAAAATGCATTTTTTTTAATAGGAATCATTTAAAATATGTTATTATCCATTTTCGTAAGACAAAAAATGAAAAAAAATGAAAAATATTTGAAGATTGAAAAATTTGAAAAAAAAACTTTTTTCTTGGCGCAAAATTGTTTTGGCAGTATTTCATATTTGTGTTTGATGCAGCATTTTGGTATTTTATAGTACTTCTAGAATTACCTCAACTTTTAGCTGTATCTCTTAAAATTATAGATTTCCAACATAGGTTGAGGTAAACTTTTTTTTCTAATAATTAGAAAAACATTGTTCTTATAGATATAAAATGGGTACTGGGAGGTAGAATGGGTCTTGGCACATCTCAAAACTATGAAGAGTTTTAAATCTGATTTAATATAGTAAGAGTTCTGGCCTTTCAAAAATTGAAAATTTAAAAATATCAACCGGAAGTGAATTTTTTTCATGATATCAACTTAAAAAGTGTGGCAAATTGATGACAGTGATGATAAGATTTCAAAAATATCCATATATGCTTGATTGAAGCAATTTTTCAATTTTACAAAATGGGGGGGAATGTGGTAAAAATTGCTTAAAAATGATCTAATTCAACATAAGTTCACTCTTTATCAATTTGTTGAAGTTTTGGGAAAGATCTGTCTCTTTTTCGCATGATTATTAAGGTCTTTCCTTTACAAAGGAAAGTCCTTACTGTATTTCTTATGATTATTATTATTATTATTATTATTCTTTCTCCTGCCAAAATTCAATTAAATTTGTCGGAAAAGTTTTTAGACATATTGACATGAAATTTGGCACCAAGTATCAGTCAGACATAAGCTATCACGTGGTGAGGCCGCTAAGGGTTCCCATGTACCTTATAAGAGTTTCCTCCCCTGTTACAGTTATGCCTGTTATCAGATCTCCTCAAAAACCGTAAGAGATATCGACATGAAACCTTTTGCAATTTCTTTGGTTCATCTGTGCGCACATTAATCACATCTGCCGAAAAGGATCTGACAACATCTTATAAGAGTTATTTCCCTTTATATAAGTTTCACTTTTGATTTTTCAGGCAAATATTAAGTTTGAGTTAAGATACATGCATGAACCTTCATATTTGGGCATCAATTTTTGTACCAAGTAAAATTAGGTCAAGGTCAAAGGTCAAGGTCACGGTCTAATTTTTGAAATTTCCTTGTTATCAGATCTCCTCTGAAACGGTAGAAGATAGCTGATAAAATGTAATGGGCAAAATGTCGAGGACATCGAGACAATGCATAGTTTTTCTTAAGTCAAGTCGTATGACGTCATCTTCTATGAGTTATTGGCCTTTGAACGCTTAAATTTACGGTTTTTGGCTAATAACTTAATAATGGTACAAGATAGAGGCATGGGGTCTTTTGTTTTGACACCAGGGACAAGTGACCTTCAAAATGGTGTCAAGGTCAAAGGTCAAGGTCATGTTCTAGAAAATGATTTTTTTCATATTTGAAGTGTAATACATGGAATTTGTTCAAAAATGCATTTTTTTTAATAGGAATCATTTAAAATATGTTATTATCCATTTTCGTAAGACAAAAAATGAAAAAAAATGAAAAATATTTGAAGATTGAAAAATTTGAAAAAAAAACTTTTTTCTTGGCGCAAAATTGTTTTGGCAGTATTTCATATTTGTGTTTGATGCAGCATTTTGGTATTTTATAGTACTTCTAGAATTACCTCAACTTTTAGCTGTATCTCTTAAAATTATAGATTTCCAACATAGGTTGAGGTAAACTTTTTTTTCTAATAATTAGAAAAACATTGTTCTTATAGATATAAAATGGGTACTGGGAGGTAGAATGGGTCTTGGCACATCTCAAAACTATGAAGAGTTTTAAATCTGATTTAATATAGTAAGAGTTCTGGCCTTTCAAAAATTGAAAATTTAAAAATATCAACCGGAAGTGAATTTTTTTCATGATATCAACTTAAAAAGTGTGGCAAATTGATGACAGTGATGATAAGATTTCAAAAATATCCATATATGCTTGATTGAAGCAATTTTTCAATTTTACAAAATGGGGGGGAATGTGGTAAAAATTGCTTAAAAATGATCTAATTCAACATAAGTTCACTCTTTATCAATTTGTTGAAGTTTTGGGAAAGATCTGTCTCTTTTTCGCATGATTATTAAGGTCTTTCCTTTACAAAGGAAAGTCCTTACTGTATTTCTTATGATTATTATTATTATTATTATTATTCTTTCTCCTGCCAAAATTCAATTAAATTTGTCGGAAAAGTTTTTAGACATATTGACATGAAATTTGGCACCAAGTATCAGTCAGACATAAGCTATCACGTGGTGAGGCCGCTAAGGGTTCCCATGTACCTTATAAGAGTTTCCTCCCCTGTTACAGTTATGCCTGTTATCAGATCTCCTCAAAAACCGTAAGAGATATCGACATGAAACCTTTTGCAATTTCTTTGGTTCATCTGTGCGCACATTAATCACATCTGCCGAAAAGGATCTGACAACATCTTATAAGAGTTATTTCCCTTTATATAAGTTTCACTTTTGATTTTTCAGGCAAATATTAAGTTTGAGTTAAGATACATGCATGAACCTTCATATTTGGGCATCAATTTTTGTACCAAGTAAAATTAGGTCAAGGTCAAAGGTCAAGGTCACGGTCTAATTTTTGAAATTTCCTTGTTATCAGATCTCCTCTGAAACGGTAGAAGATAGCTGATAAAATGTAATGGGCAAAATGTCGAGGACATCGAGACAATGCATAGTTTTTCTTAAGTCAAGTCGTATGACGTCATCTTCTATGAGTTATTGGCCTTTGAACGCTTAAATTTACGGTTTTTGGCTAATAACTTAATAATGGTACAAGATAGAGGCATGGGGTCTTTTGTTTTGACACCAGGGACAAGTGACCTTCAAAATGGTGTCAAGGTCAAAGGTCAAGGTCATGTTCTAGAAAATGATTTTTTTCATATTTGAAGTGTAATACATGGAATTTGTTCAAAAATGCATTTTTTTTAATAGGAATCATTTAAAATATGTTATTATCCATTTTCGTAAGACAAAAAATGAAAAAAAATGAAAAATATTTGAAGATTGAAAAATTTGAAAAAAAAACTTTTTTCTTGGCGCAAAATTGTTTTGGCAGTATTTCATATTTGTGTTTGATGCAGCATTTTGGTATTTTATAGTACTTCTAGAATTACCTCAACTTTTAGCTGTATCTCTTAAAATTATAGATTTCCAACATAGGTTGAGGTAAACTTTTTTTTCTAATAATTAGAAAAACATTGTTCTTATAGATATAAAATGGGTACTGGGAGGTAGAATGGGTCTTGGCACATCTCAAAACTATGAAGAGTTTTAAATCTGATTTAATATAGTAAGAGTTCTGGCCTTTCAAAAATTGAAAATTTAAAAATATCAACCGGAAGTGAATTTTTTTCATGATATCAACTTAAAAAGTGTGGCAAATTGATGACAGTGATGATAAGATTTCAAAAATATCCATATATGCTTGATTGAAGCAATTTTTCAATTTTACAAAATGGGGGGGAATGTGGTAAAAATTGCTTAAAAATGATCTAATTCAACATAAGTTCACTCTTTATCAATTTGTTGAAGTTTTGGGAAAGATCTGTCTCTTTTTCGCATGATTATTAAGGTCTTTCCTTTACAAAGGAAAGTCCTTACTGTATTTCTTATGATTATTATTATTATTATTATTATTCTTTCTCCTGCCAAAATTCAATTAAATTTGTCGGAAAAGTTTTTAGACATATTGACATGAAATTTGGCACCAAGTATCAGTCAGACATAAGCTATCACGTGGTGAGGCCGCTAAGGGTTCCCATGTACCTTATAAGAGTTTCCTCCCCTGTTACAGTTATGCCTGTTATCAGATCTCCTCAAAAACCGTAAGAGATATCGACATGAAACCTTTTGCAATTTCTTTGGTTCATCTGTGCGCACATTAATCACATCTGCCGAAAAGGATCTGACAACATCTTAAATTAACACTCTTGGAGTATTTCTGATTTCAGGGAATTCCTTTTATTGCAGGAAGGCAAACAGAAAATTGAAAAATACATTATAAATTGGAAGAGAACGAGTGTGTGGTCTCGGTAAACGAGTTGGTGCGCCTAAGATGTGTATTTATAGTTTAAGAATAGAAAGTACCAATTCGGTTTCTATGTTAATCTGCATATGGGGCTACCAAGATATGAAATGTATCCGAATCCGATTAATTTAATGCAGCGAAAATGGTACGTTCCCATGGCTTTTCATGCCGAAAAACGAGGCTCAAAAAGGGGGGGGGGATAATTTGTTGCTAAAAATCGGGGGGTACCAACTTAAATCATTGAAATTACACACATTCTTAAAAGCTAGTTTGAAAATGTTTTATCTCATATGTTTCGAGGGAAGAACCACTGCCGTTTAAAATTATTTATTATTTAATTTAATATTGACCAATGGGCAGCGAGTCACACATTCATTTCTCCGCTAGATGTTCCCTTCACAAGATATTTTATGATTTGGTACAGTGTATCCTTAAAGGAATTCCTCTATTGATGGTATTATTCCTCGCAGGGATATATCTTTATTCAAGTTTAAATTTTAATATCATTACTTTGGTCTCAACCACTTGTGTTGTTTTTAATACTTTTGTTCAATATCAACCAGTACTCGATCGTTAATAAAGATTTTTTAAGGAACTATCGTACTCCGTGGCCTCTTGACCTTTGACAGAAAAATTTACATTTTCTATATGTAGTAATATGTAGTAAAATTAACTGTTTTCTTGTAAGCCTCGGTGGTGTAATGGTTAACGCCGTTGTCCCAGCAAATCGGTGGTCCCAGTTCGAATCTCGGCAACTACTTGATGTATAAATTGTTTTTGCACGTTTTTTCAACATATATTGTATTTTTGGATAAATTTCAATTCATTTCAACGCACATATGATACACGATGTCGAGAATTATGTTATTTTGATTTACATATTAAGCTCCGAAAATTGTAATATAAAAAGCAATGCAATACAAAACTATATCATAGTTAAATTTATTATACCAATTATGGATCCAGAGATAACAGTTATAGTTTGATATAAACATTGACATACGCAATACATGAAACAAACAACTGGATAAAAAACCCAACTTATTAACACGTAGAACAGCTAAAATTTTAATTTTGATTAGAACCATTGAAAATCCAGGCTAAATGTCTCCAACAGTGAATTCAGGCAAAGAGAGATAACTCAAACTTGATATCAATGTGAAAAGAAGGAATGTTTTTCTTTACCCTTTCGTTTTCGGGGTAAATTTCCTAAGGATTTTCAACTACCCTCAAGGATTTTCCTTCATTTTTTATTACCTTCATTCTTTTCTTTCTTTCTATTTTTGGGACAATAACTATTTGGAATTAAATTTGCAATTTTAATACATTGTACATTAAAAATTTAGAAAAGGATCTGACGACATCTTATTTCACTTTTGGTTTTTCATGCAAATGCTAAGTTAGAGTTGAGATACAAGCATGAAACTTCATATTTAGAGATCTTTTTGGTACAAAGTAAAATTCAGTCAAGGTCAAAGGTCAAGGTCACGTCCTAATTTTGGACATTTGCTTGTCATCAGATCTCCTCTGAAACGGTAGAATATAGATGATAAAATGTAATAGGCAAAATGTCGGAGACATTAAGACAAAGCGTCCTTAAGGTGAAGTGTACGAAATTAACCACTCCGTAATTTTTTTTATATTTTTATGAGAGAGGGCTATTTGAATTACAACAGAAAATGTAAAAAATAATAGGCTCACCGACTTACTTTTTTAGATCTCAGTCGTCGAAATAACCATCCTATAGTATCAAAATTACATTGATTATATAGGGAAATTCATTGAAAATCGTCATGTAATTTAACTTTTTATTAATTTTCTCGATACCTGGTCCGTAACTTTTTAAAAAAAAACTAACAAAACATTTAGAAATAAGTTCCGAAAGGCCGGTTGCAAAGAAAATCCTTGACTACCGGACTCGTTTTTAAGCCGTGATACATTAAAATTTTGAAATCTTTGAAAAATCGTCAATTTTTTTAGCAACGTCATGCGAAATTTACGGCGACGTCGCTCACGGCGGATCTATTTTGTCGAAATTTCCAGCTAAAAGAAATGTTTTGTTTAATAATAATCCTATGTATATATATTTGATATTCAATATTCTTATTCATAAAGATTATTTAACTACTCTACGTGCATACAGACACCCTAAACTCTTGAAAGAGCCATGCAGTTTTAGTAAATCAACAGTATTGCAGGATCGTGTTTTGATGTCGATTTCCTAAAATGAAATGGCCAAGAAAATAGATCTAACATTATTTTATATCTGTAAAATTTATGAATGTTTCACATTCGCTCCCGAAACTCTTTAATAATCATGTGACATAATTATATCGAGAGCTTTTCCAATGGCTTTAAATTTCTAGTTTGTACTAAAGGAAAATATCAGAAATATATGATGATGTAAAATCTTTTAGTAAATACCATAAAGTATTGCCACAATTTTTTTCACAAATAAGGATCCCTATTTGCCTTTCAAAAAATAAAAGACCACCAGTATCCAGAATTCTCCAGAATTCGGCACCCCCAAATGTTTGGAGCAAAATAATGTTAATTAGGTTATTTTTCCCAGAAAGAAATTTTTAGAATTGATTAAATTGATATATAATTTTGTTAAAATATTCTTCAACCAACAATAAATGGATAGTCTTGGATTTTTTTTTCTTTTTGTGACGCTTTCTGTAAAAGGTGAGTCAGAATTAAGAGTCTTACATTGGCAACACACTTGAACCGGAATTTTTTTTTCTTCAACGTTTCTTTCATAAATATGTTTTCGTAAAGTTTCAGCTGGGAAATATTCGACCCTATATAATGTTATCATTTTTTCCGACACCCTTGAAAATACCAATTTTTTCCTCTCCCCAATATTTTATCCCAATTTCCCCATTTCCCGATAGTGTGTCACCCCGCTCTCCCTGTTTTTGCCTCTTCCAAGTCCCCCGACAATGTTTCACACTTCTCGAAAGTGCGTCACCCCTCTTAGCACATGCGGCAGTTATGGGTCCAAGATAATATGAATGGGTTGAAAATACGGAAGACTGTGTCTTAAACTCCATTCACGTTTAGACCATCCCATAATAAATCTTATGTAAACATGTATGACATGATCTATTTTAGGAAACTAGGGAACTTTAAGCACTACAGACCCTTAAATTTAGGCTCCATATATTTATAAAGAAATAGATCCTGAAATGATCTATTATACTGCAAATTTTGATTGACAGGAGTAAGGAGAGGGCCAGAAAGATATGAAGGAAGAGATCAACTCGTCGAAACAATTTCAGTCTATAAATATATTAGCTTTATTTCTAAATGCAGCCATCTATAATTATATCTGGATTTTTTTCGTGGCGGACGTGATAGAAAACCCTTTTTGTATGTTTATACTGAACGACCTCTTTAAATTCAAAATAATATGTAATTTAAAAAAAAAGGATTTTGATGGTCAAATTTTATGATAATCATTGGTAATTAAACTATTGATATTATGGTTATTTGAAAAAGATGATCAAACGGGCCAATAAAACTGCCCAACAAAACCGCACAAAGAATCTGTAAATATCGATAAGAATATTTACTTGAAACAAACTTTTGAAAAATGAGCGTTTTATGTTCTGCTTTATATGATTGTATAAGTATGTGTTGATATATAAGTCTTCATTGCACTATATCGCACCTAACTAAATTTTGTGTTGATATCAAATACCAAATATCACCATCCCGACACTATATCCTTCCAGTCGATGCTGCTTTTCCATAGATACACGGTCCATGTGCGAAAAGTTTGTGCACCGGATGCATAAGAAATTCTCACATCCATATCTTTTCTCGCCAACACACGTGAAGAAACAATGGGGATGAGCAGTTTTTAAAGGCCATCATTTGTTCTGCGAGATGAAACAACTCGACTGTAGCTCATTCTCATTGACTTCCGAATCTTGGGTAACCTCGGACGCAACTACCTCGTTGCTAGATCTTTTTCCATTAAATTAATTTAGGACTGTTATTGATTGTAGTTATCTTTTCCATTTGAATCTACCTAATCGATCTCTCGAACTTGCGTCGTACAATTTTCTCCGATTCATAGTGTAAATCGCGTTTTAACGGTGCACGTTCTGATTCCTGATAACCGTTAAGATGCACTAAATTACGTACACTTCACCTTAAATTTGGGTCAACGTCATATGACGTTATCTTCTATGAGTTATTGACCTTTGAAGGTTTAAATTTGTGGGTTTTGGTTAATAACTTAATAATGGTACATGTTAGAGACATGGGGTCTAGTATTGACATCAGGGACAAGCGACCTCAAAAATGTTGTCAAGGTCAAAGGTCAAGGTCATCTTCTAGAAAAATGACCTTTTTCATATTTGAAGTGTTATACATGGAATTTTTAAAAAAAAAATATGATTTTTGAATAGGAACCATTTAAAACTAATTATTATCCATTTTCTTAAGGAAATAAAAAGAAAAGTGATTTTTTTTTTACAAATATGGAGAGTAGAACTGTATACTTTTTTTACAGTTCTATAGTTGAAAAGAGCATGCACATTTCGACCCTGCTGTTTAAACTATTAACCATGCAAAAACCATTACTTTTTCTGGCCAAAATGCGTGACTAAATGTTTTAAAATCCGAGCTAAAACCATACCTACGAAGTCTACAAGTATTGTCTACATGTATGTACCATTGCCCTGTCTGCTACCAATACAGATAAGATAGATAATCTTTAATCCGTGTTGGTACCCGCCTCCCACGACGAGGACGTAGGGTTGGATTTTAGGAGGCAAAAATTTTTATGATGACATGACATTTTTCACATCAGATCCTTAACCAGCCTAAGATCATAATATTAACCCTAAAGCCGATAGGCTCGCGGGATAATATATGAAAAACAGCCTATAACGGATCGGATATGAACATGCCATGTGTTTATTCTTTTTTATCTTTCTGATATCAGATCACACTTTAAACTATCTATATATGAATAAACAATTAACTATCTTTTTCCATGTATGGTACTTTGTATATAAAAGTAACCTAGAAACCATAGACATACCCTTCATCATATCAGTAATTATTTATATACATTTTCAGACTGCCTTGCCTTTGGGTTTTTATTGGATATATTGTTTTAATCATCAGAGTTAATTTCGAGGACCACAGATATCGCATCATGATAACTGTAATAAGTTGGTATAACATGGACTTGTATTTTTGTACAACCTTTAACGTATACATGGTCAATCAGAGTACCAGATTCTGTTGTTGGCATTTGCACTTTTTGTTCATACCCATTTGAAGCCATTAACTCCTGGATTGATTTTTCACCTTTCAAAATATCTTGATTAAAGTCACCTAAAACAACGAGATTCTCTGCAAGTTCTGTCATTTTCGACAAAACAGAACTGAAGCTGCTTAGAAATATTCCAGTTTGATATTTTTGGGATCTATAAACTGTTGCGATCAGGACATTCAATTTTGGAATTTTGAAAATAATACATTCAACATTATTTTCACCTATATTAACTTCCTCATATTCCGAACCCGATTTTACATACACACCAACTCCACCATGATTCATTTCCCGTAAGGATGCAAAGAAAGCATTACTTGATGTATAGGCAGCTGACCTTGGCAAATGATAAAGGTCATAGGTAGGAACCTTGACTTCTTCAGACAGACATTTCAACCAAGTTTCAGTCAAGCATATGTAATTTGCCTTTGTAAAGTCTGAATTTACTTTCAAATCATTTTGGTGAGCCCTAAGTCCTTGTATATTATGATACATAATTGTCAGAGTCTCTTCATTGTTTGAAATTTTCGAATCATTTTCAACAAGAAAATTGTCCATTGATTTAATTCCCTCTTTTATATCTGGATCACAATATATTTTTTTGTTCAATGTTTTGTCATCTATTGGTAATATATAAAGCCCTTCCTTTGAAGTCACTCTACTCAATGCAACATATGCCTGGCCATTGGCAAAGCATTTTTTCAAATCAATTACCGCCTGTGAAACTGTCAAACCCTGAACCTTGTGAACAGTACATGCCCATGCTAACCGCAAAGGATATTGCTTTCTTTTACCACCTTTGAATGGTACATCTTCTGTAGATGGTTCTAATCTAACACACCTCTTCCCGTTAATGATTTGTTGTGCTTTTGCGTTTTTCCCAACTCTCTCGTTTTCAAAATGAACAAATATAAAACCTGGCAATGCTCCCTGGGAAAATTCAGAGATGCGCATTACAGTGCCCATAACACCATTTACTAAACCATCATCAACTGCTTCATTTTTTATCAGCATAATTCGTGCTCCTTCTGCTAAGAGAATGGATGTTGGGAGACAAATGTCGCCTCTTGTAAAATGTCCTTTCTTTTTCCTGAGTTTTCCTGTTGTCCGATCTTTTTCAAAATCTTCAGCTTCAATCAACTTTGGTTCACTGTTCAACTTCATGATCATTTCGTTGTTGTACGCATCAATCTCGTTATTAGTAGCAAAAATATGCAAAGCCTCATCTGGCCCTGAAGCTATACACTGTTTCAACATTTTTAGATCTGACGATTCTAAAGGATGACTTTTTTCTTTTATCCTTAGTCTGTTTAACAACTGAGCAAACAAACCATCTTCTCGCTGTCGCATGACCTCATCTAATTCCACAATAGAAAAAAGACTATTCCACAGATAATTCAAAGGATTTGATGGGTCATTTACATAAAGCTTATCTGTTTTTGTTGATTTTACTGGTGGTAGTTGAAAGAAATCACCCACTGCTATGACTGAAACACCTCCGAATGGACATTTTTCTGGCCTTTTTTTTATTTGACGTAACCGTTCATGAATAAAGAATAACAACCGTTTGTTAACCATTGAGATTTCGTCTATGATTAGAATTTGTAAATTTTCTAATTTTGACCTCAATGTACTCAACTTATCCTCAGTAAGCATAGCTTTCTCCACAGTAAGAGTTTTGAAAATTGAAAGAGCACTATGAATAGTCAACCCATTTATATTAAAAGCTGCAGTGCCAGTTGGGGCAGTTAACATAACTGTCAAATCATCCGGGTTGGGAGAACTGCGTGCAAGTATTCTTGTGGCTTCGTAATATAAACATTTGATCAGATGACTTTTCCCTGTTCCAGCTCCGCCTGTTACAAAAACATGAAAAGGTGGTGGATTTTTACCGCTCACTTTAAGATTGCACCAATCTCTCACTCTGAAGAAAATACGTCTTTGTTTCTCATTCAAACTTCTTAGTAAGGGTATAATCTCAGACTTTGAAAAACATGTTTTAACAAGAAGTCCATCAACAGCATCTGGTTTATCAGTTTTATTAAGATCTGGTATACCTGTTTCAGGTTCATCAACTTCTTCAACAGTTGAAGTTTTACCAATATCGATACATTCATGTCTTTCATTTTCTGTTTCTGGACATAGTTCTGCCCATGCATCCTCATGAACTACTTCGTTTTGTAATTGTTTCTCAGCGACCTCTAATTCTTTGTCATTTTTTACAAACAAGGACATGTTATTGTCAACTATTTCTTTAACTGCACTTAGTTCTGTTTTTTTATTGTACTTTACAAATCCAAACTTGTAAAAATCCTCATATGTAAGAAACTTTGGTGGCTTTAGTTGGTCCATAGACCTGTAAGGCAAAAACAATTGCAGTATGCTTTGGTAATACTGTTCAGAGGATGTTTCGGAATTAAATCTTGGATATTTGATAACAGCTGCCTGTGTTCTTGAACGCTTTCTGATATATCCAAAATCATTCTTAAGTTTAAATGTAGTGTTTTCATTTATTTTGTTTGGTATCTGTGACTGAGCTAAAACTGAAAATTCTGAACAAAATGTACCTAAACACATCTGGTCAAATAATTCTCCATCAGGCCTGTTTGCATATCTGTCAGTTATGCTTGTCATCCATATATCATCATCATCATCAGCATCACAACCATCACTGTTATTATCTGAATACTTTTTCTTTGAGACTTTTGATTTTTTTTCAATTTCCTTGAGGGGTATACTCATTCTAGCTGGGTTTTCTCCTATTGGAATGAATTGTACTTTTCTGGAACATTCCTTCAACCTTAAACCTGTGACTCTGAAAACAGCTTCTTGAGCACTTAGTTCTCGAAAATGAAAATACGCAGTTCCCACTTTCTTCATAGTCTGCTGTGCATCTAAATTTCCATCAGCTGCTTCATTTTTTGTTTGCTGCAGCAGCAAGCCAAGTTCTCGTTCTGATTTGCTAATATAACTTATAATGTACACCACACAGGAATAAGCATCCAATACATACTGAATGTCCATATTTGCGTTCCACGCCTTCAAAAGATGCGGGTTATATTGGTTGATAAATATTTCATCTTTATTTCTCTTTAACACTACTGTATTTCTGTTGGTAATTGATCTAAAACTTTCTTCAAAATCTTTCTGAGAAAGTCCTGCCCTCACAAACAATTCGTGGGTGGTCAAATGTTCATTCTCTGTGCTTTTTATTACATCCCATAAACATTCTAATTTTTGCTTAGCTTTTGATACAGTACTTCCTGACTCCGGGTTCTTATCATCCATATCAACATCACCATCTTTTTCAGTGTCATCCTCATTGCTAACTGGACATGAAATAAATGTCTTTTCAGAAGGTGGCCGTGGAAAATTAAACCGACAAACAGTTCCCTTTTTCTTACAACTTTTTGAATGGTTTCTGCTATGCTGTTGAATAGTTTTAACAATGTCAGCTAGCTCTTTGTCTTCACTTTCTGGTGGTAGTTTACATGTGATATATTTGTCAATGAACTCATAAACAGTATCATCATCATCTTCCTCAAATTTAGGGGCATCTTCTACCCAGAATAAGCAATGTGTATGTGGAGACCCTCTCTGCTGAAACTCAACTCTATAAAAGTAGTCTTTCACAGGACCAATCGGTTGAGCATCTGACATTATAACATCTCTTACGAATTTGTGAAATCTATGGTCAAAGATTCTAGCAGCTGTAACAGGGTTACTACAAAGTATTTTGCATTTTTCATCCCAACTGAGATCGTCTACTTTACGAGTATCTCCTTGTTGTTTCAATATGGTTTCTACTACTTCCTTCCATCTGAAATCTGCAGATGAGAACGATGCAAAGAATGTTGGTAAACCTAACTGTCTAATCATACAAAAGATGTCTTTCTGAGTAGATTGCCAATAGGGTGGTGTTCCTCGAACAGGTTTCATGTACTTAATAGCTTCATCTTTCCGGAATAACCCACCTAATATTTCTTTTTCACAAAGCATTTGGCTCGTTACTTTTTGTCCGTTTGAAAAACTCGATCCTTTCCGTAGTGATATTTGAACATTTGACATCACTCTATCTAATTCTGACATGTACTGACTAAAGAATATATAAGAGGTATCTCTAGCAAATCTATTTTCTACACTCGTTAATCTTAAGTTGAAATATCTCAATAAAGATAGTTTCTCCTCTCTTTCCTCATTTAGTGTGTTTTTACCTGTAGGGTAATGGACTGGAAAGGTTTTTCCTTCAATGCCCTTTTCTTTAAATAAGCTAACTGGGTTATTTCCTTCTCCGGGTGAGAGATTAAACTCTTGATCAAACATTGTATCTAAGGCTTCTTGTCCAATATCAGCCGGTTGTAGACATGTATCTAGCTGCACACCCTGTAAACTACCATCTAAATATGATTCAGCTGTAGTTTCCTCCTCTTTTGAATCTGTTTTGTCCTGAATGTTAATTTTTAACACAGCCTCAGTACCGGTACAATCTAATTCTTCCCCGTCATATTTTGGAATGGGATTCAACCAATTTTCGTCTATTTTTATCTCTGAATACCATTCATTCTTTTCTGTTAGAAAGAGCAGAGCATCTTCTAAATGTTTTGTATCAACAAACTGGTATTCCTCATAACCCTTAAATTCTAATTTCCTTTTTAACTTTACTTTCAGTAGACAATTGTCATCCTCAGATCTAGGCAAAGTGGTAGTTACTTTTGAAATGTCTGAAGGCACACAAACACATGGACCATGAACAGCTTTTTGTCCACCTTTTGGTAAAGCCAGAATCTTCATGAAAGGTATATGTAGAGAAACAAGGTGTTGTTCAAGCTGATTTAATATTTCAAGTTCTTGTGGAACTTCTTCTAATGCCAAATTGTTTGCAAAAGATTCGGCAGGTACCTTTCCTTTTAAGATCTTTCTGTGACATGTATAACAAATCCACAGTGATTCTCTACTAGTTCCCCTAAATAGACATTCATGTTTGCATTCCCTTGAACATTTATGCAAATACTTCTCAGTAATACATGCTTCTGCTACAGGTTTAACACTATCTTTTTCATACAAATGTTTTGAACATTTAATTATTTGATTCTGAAAACAAAGTCTTAAGCAGCAAGAACAAACGAATTCTGGTCCCTTACTAACATCCATCTTAAATTTTTCAATCACCTTTTCTATCTTTTTATCGTCTTCTTTAGCATTTCTTCTTCTACTTAATGTCTGTTCTTTGATTTTATTTCTGAATTCATCATTAATGGCATACTTCTGGGTGCTTGCCTGTTTAACTTTAGATTTGAAATCATCATCATCGGCATACTTCTGGGTGCTTGCCTGTTTAACTTTAGATTTGAAATCATCATCATCGGCATACTTCTGGATGCTTGCCTGTTTAACTTTAAATTTGAATTCATCATCATCGGCATACTTCTGGATGCTTGCCTGTTTAACTTTAGATTTGAATTCATCATCATCTGCATATTTCTGAAAGCTTGCCTGTTTGACTTTAGTTTTGAATTCAGCATTATTTTCATACTTTTGGACACTTGATAATTTCATTTTCTTTTTGAATTCATCGTCATTGGCATACCTTTCATTAATTCTTCGTTTCTTCAATTCCCTATGTTTCTTATCAATATATTTATCTTTTGATTTATCTTTAGAGGATTGACGTTTATCTTGCCTATAGTTAACATCGTTTTCATATTTTTCCCTTTTTGCTTCAAGCACACTTTCTCTATAACTTTGATCTCTATTATACTTCAATTTTTCTTTTTCAGATTTTGTTAATTTATATTTAAATGGATGAACATCTCCAGCTTCTTTTCCTGAGATACCCCAACAATCTTCTGAAATTAAGTCACCGCTAGTTTGGTCGTCTTTTATTAGATTACATGTCATTTTTGTACCAACTTCAGTATTTCGCAATGGTTCGTGGGACGTTTTGTCTACGGACAACACCACCTCGTAATGTTGTAAATTATGGATATGTTTTAAGTAAATCGCTCTCTCGGCAATTTTACTGTTTGGGAAAATTTGGCTTGCTGAATACTTAATCCATACGCCATTGTAAAAGGTAAATATGTCTGCTTTCAATAGATCCGCTGCTGCTAGAATTTCTATTGCAGTTCCCCATGAATTGTCTTCGGTCATTCTATGAGAATGCAAGTGTTGTTCTATTGTTTCACACGGACTTTCCAAAAAGCTTTTCAAACTATCTGATATATTTATACTATGCTGGACAATGGCCTGTCTTACCTTATTATAGTTTTCTTGTCTTTGTGAAACAGCAAATGATATTGCTCTAAATAGACAGTTTCCATCAGCTCTGATTGACTTAGTTGTTAAAGGATCTGCAATATCGCATACTTCAGAATGGTACGTGTTCCTTTTTACATTTTTATCTGATATATTAAGTACTCTACATAGTCTTTTTTTAGAATTGTAATCTAATGGTTTGAACTGAAAAGCTGTGGTATTTTCAGAAATCATTTCAACATCACTATCCCCGAATACATCATCTTGAAAATCTGTACTAGTCTCTTCTGTGGACTTAACACTTAAATGGTCTAATACATTGTCACCAACACTTTGCAACTGAACTTGATTTGTTTGAATTGTTGCATCATTAACAGATTCCCTGATATTTGTAGCATTATACGTTTCATTGATACCTACAGTGATACCTG
Organism: Mytilisepta virgata; assembly: GCA_028015205.1. Lineage (NCBI taxonomy): Eukaryota > Metazoa > Mollusca > Bivalvia > Mytilida > Mytilidae > Mytilisepta > Mytilisepta virgata. The sequence continues at coordinate 43,489,908 of CM051516.1, forward strand.
TTACATCAAATGGAACAGCATGGTCATTCTGCACAAAATTACAAAAATGCCGATAAACTGCATGAATATCAGAAAGCCCCAACACTAAACTTGAACCAAGATTATCTAGTGAACCAAAACAATTTCTTGCATGAGAGTCAAATAGATATAATTTGTTATTCTGCTTTATGATCAAAGATGTTGTTGCCCTTACTGTCACAAAGCACCCATCAGAATCTATCAAACTATACTGCAAGGCTTGGTCAAAAGGTAAAGCACCTTCAAAATCCATGTCCACCTCGCCTATAAACGCAGTGATTGAATCCTTCTTATTGCAATGAACAATTTTATTTCCTATTTCAATAAACTCTGGTAAGTCTTCGACACAAAGGTAATCATTATTGCCATGTACTTGTGTGTAAATTTCATTACCAGTAACTAATATACTGTCAACATATTTCGGATTCCATTCCAAAATTGGCTTAAACTTGGTATGTATTACAGCTGATAAACAATTAGCTACACATTGTTTTCCCGCATTTGCACCAAATCTTACATTCCCTTGATGAAAGGTACCCTGAATGATAAAATCATTCTTTTCCAATGTAAATTGTGGTTGATTCAAATCAACAGTGTCTATATTTGAAGACCTCTTGGGGTAATTAGACTGAAAATCACATTCAAATGTTTCATTGACTTCTGTTGTTTTATTACTTTCAGTTTTACTATATACAGTATCAGGATTGTCCGTTTTACTTTTTTCAGTTTTAATACTTAAGGCAGTGCTACTAATTGGAGAGCTACTTAACACAGTGCTACTAATGAGACAGCTACTTAAGGCAGTGCTAATAATTGGAGAACTATTTAAGGCAGTGCTAATAATTTTTATTTTATTTTTTTCATTTTTTATTTTTCTACTTTCATTTTTTTCAGTTTTACTTTTTTCATCTTTCATTTTTCTAGTTTCATGATTTTCAGTTTTACTTTTTTCATTTTTCATTTTTCTTGTTTCATGTTTTTCAGTTTTACTTTTTTCATTTTTCATTTTTCTAGTTTCATGTTTTTCAGTTTTACTTTTTCCATTTTTCATTTTTCTAGTTTCATGTTTTTCAGTTTTACTTATTCCATTTCTACTATTTCCAGTTTCCTGTTTTCCAGTTTTACTTATTCCAGTTTTACTTTTCCCAGTTTCACTGATTTCAAGTGGAGTGTTCAAACTTCCTATTTCATTGTCAGAGCTACTTCTGATGGCAAAGCTTCTAATATTGACAGAGCCATTATTGATTGCACAGCTACTGATAACAGGGTTAATAACGATAACAGAGCTACTACTGACTACAGAGCTATTCAATTCTAAGCTTTTAATGGCAGAGCTACTGATGTCCGAGCTACTGATGACTGGGTTACTGATGACAGGGTTACTAATTGCTGAGCTAATAATGTCAGATTTACTGATGGCAGAGCTATTCATGTCTGAGCTATTAATGGCAGAGCTACTAATGGCTGGGTTACTGATGACAGGGTTACTAATTGCTGAGCTAATAATGTCAGATTTACTGATGGCAGAGCTATTCATGTCTGAGCTATTAATGGCAGAGCTACTAATGGCAGAGCGTCTTTCTCTCATTCTAATCTTCTGTTCTCTTATTTTTGAATCTTTACTTTTTGCTTTGCGTGGCATCACCTGAAAAATAAAAAAAGAAAAGTTAAATAATGAGTCCTGAACTTCGATGTGTTACATATTAACATGAAAACATTCTTGCTCTTTCTATTTAAGCTCAATTCAAATTAAAAATTTACCTGATACAAAACCAAATGTGCATAATAAACAGAAAAGGTCTTTGTCTAAATTTGAGAGGTGGCAAAATTAAAATGGTAACTTTGCTCGGTGTAATTGGGTTATAAATGTTTGGATAAGAATTGCACTGGCAAGATCACTTTTATGAAATGTATCCTGCTAATTTATTGCCATGGTGCCCAAGTTGTAGCATTTTGTAAACGGTTCAACACTGTTTTGTATTATTGGAGTCACTTCAATGTGTGTTTCGGATTACAATCTTAAATGACAAGGAACAAATTTTTTTAAACCATATAAGTGGTTCACTCTTTGTGCTTGTATCTTCATCCACGAACAAAACAAGATTGCTCTGTGTAGATATATATGTCCCTCGCCGCTATACATAAATCAGCAAATCAAAATTCGTCCTCACAAATATGGACGTACTTAATAAGCTGAAGTAATAAGAGATATGTGAACATTCCAGCAAAATATAATCAAAATTTGTATGAATAGTTTTACAGAGTAGTGTCCATCAGGTATGCATATAATAGACAGTGATAATGAACAATAAGTTCCATATAACTAATATGCAAATAATAATCAAAATGGCAGTATTGTATGATAATCTTCATATCACAGGAAACAATCCTGCAAAATACAAAGTAGTTTCACGAGTTGCATGTGTCCACAAGGCATGCATAAAATTATCTGATACTAATTTTGATACGCAGTGTGTGGCAATTTCGTAAGATTTACAAACTCATCAGTTGTGTGATGAAAACCAAAACAACACTGCAAAAGGTTGAGGGCAAATTAAAAAATACCAAAATGGACAGGAGTAAAGCCAAACCATTTATTACTTGTTTGTTTAGTTGAGGTTTTACGCCATTTTCAGCAGATTTGGATATTTTGCGGCTGACAGATTTCTGTATTGGTGGAAGAAGCCGGTGTACCCGAAGAGAACCACCGACCTTCGTTATGAAAATTGGCAATCCTTGTCAAGTAAGATCGGAGTTGAACACATCCCGTAAAAGGTGAGATTCTAACACACAACCTCAGTGTTGACAGGCTAGTGATCATTGTACAAAATGTAGTCATGACAAACTACCTAGGCCACTCGGCCACCGAGGCCCCCAAACCATTTAAGGACAGACATATGCACAAGGGAGTTAGTTATTCCTTAATGTGATAAAATACAAGGTCCCATAGGTAACAATCTGGGAAAATATAACCAAATCTGCCCAGTAGTTTCAGTAGTGTTGAGTCCGCAGAGTTATTGAAGCAAACGGACTGACAAAGAAAAACGTGACAACAAAAACTGGCTATTACAATATAGCCAAAGAGTACATAAATTCAAATAAAGCTCCAACTAAATCTTTACTATAGTCATATTCTATACTTTTTAATAAGAATACTGCATTTTTTATTATTAACATATATTCCTTCTGATATAATGGAAAAATTAGGTTTTTTGGTCAGTAAAATAAAATTTTACTCATCATTCCTCACCTGAAAGACAAGAATTGTTTTTCAAATAATATTTCGCTTATATGTCTTTCAAGCATTTTATATTTTATTCTGGACATAAAAGACACTTTAACAAAATAAAATTTTACTAATCAATTTTCACCCAAAGGATAGAAATCGTTTTTCAAATAATATTCACTAAGCTGTTGTTTAAGCATTTCTTATTTTATTCTGGACAAAAACGACAAATTAACAAAATAAAATTTTACTGATAAATTTTTACCTGAAGGAAAGAAATTGCTTTTCCTGTAATATTTCGCTAAGATGTTGCTTAAGCATTTCTTATTTTATTCTGGACAAAAACGACACTTTAACAAAATAAAATTTTACTAATCCATTTTCACCTAAAGGACAGAAATTGTTTTTCAAATAACATTTCAGTAAGATGTTGTTTAAATATTTCTTAATTTATTCTGGAGAAAAACAAAAAGATTAACTAAATAAAATCAATCTTGTCATAACCTATGAAGGAAATAGTTGACCCCCCCCCCCCCCCCCCCCCCAAGGTTTTACACATTTACTTCATTCAATTCGATTTGTCACAAAGAATGAGGAAATATAGAACAATTTAGAGTGGTATCTCAACCATTGGTCAAATAAAGGTCATATGGTATGTGACACACACCCTCATGATAATACACCTAAATACCAAAGGTTGAGGTCAAAGGTCAAGGTGAAATGACCCACACCCTCATGGTAATACACCTACATACCAAAGGGTATAAGCCTAGGTCAAAAGACAAAAAAGTTACAACCTTGACAAGGAAATACTATAATTTGACCTTGAGGTCAATGGTCAAGGTCAAATGAAGGTCATAATGGTATTTGACACACCACCTCATGGTGATACACCAACACACCAAAGGGGCAAGGAAATACTATAATTTTTGTCATAATATTATCTTAAAGTCAAAGGTCAAGGTCAAATGGAGGTCATGATGGTACATGACATACCACCTCATCGTGATACACGAACATACCAAAGGGCTTAGCCTAGGTCAAAAGACAAAAAAGTTACAACCCAGACAAGGAAATACTATAATTTTAGTCATAATTTGACCTTGAGATCAAAGGTCAAATGAAAGTCATAATGGTATGTGACACACCCCTTCATGGTAATACACCTACATACCAAAGGGTATAAGTCTAGGTCAAAAGCCAAAAAATTAAAACCAGGACTAGGAAATACTATAATTTGACCTTGAGGTCAAAAATCAAGGTTAAATGATGGTCATAATGGTACAGACACACACTCTCATGGTAATACACCTATATACCAAAGGGTATAAGCCTACATGTAGGTCAAAAGACAAGAAATTTAAAACCAGGACAATATACTATAATTTGATCTTGAGGTCAAAGGTCTAGGGCAAATGAAGGTCATAATGGCACGTGACACACCCTCATGGTAATACAACTACACACCAAAGGATATAAGCCTAGGTCAAAAGAAAATAAAGTTACAACCTTGACAAGGAAATACTATAATTTGACCTTGAGGTCAATGGTCAAGGTCAAATGAAGGTCATAATGGTATGCAACACACCATCTCATGGTGATACACCAATACACCAAAGGGGCAAGGAAATACTATAATTTTTGTCATAATATTATCTTAAAGTCAAAGCTCAAGGTCAAATGGAGGTCATGATGGTATGTGACATACCACTTCATGGTGATACACGAACATACCAAAGGGCTTAGCCTAGGTCAAAAGACAAAAAAGTTACAACCCAGACAAGGAAATACTATAATTTTAGTCATAATTTGACCTTGAGATCAAAGGTCAAATGAAAGTCATAATGGTATGTGACACACCCCTTCATGATAATACACCTACATACCAAAGGGTATAAGTCTAGGTCAAAAGCCAAAAAATTAAAACCAGGACTAGGAAATACTATAATTTGACCTTGAGGTCAAAAATCAAGGTTAAATGATGGTCATAATGGTACAGACACACACTCTCATGGTAATACACCTATATACCAAAGGGTATAAGCCTACATGTAGGTCAAAAGACAAGAAATTTAAAACCAGGACAATATACTATAATTTGATCTTGAGGTCAAAGGTCTAGGGCAAATGAAGGTCATAATGGCACGTGACACACCCTCATGGTAATACAACTACACACCAAAGGATATAAGCCTAGGTCAAAAGAAAATAAAGTTACAACCTTGACAAGGAAATACTATAATTTGACCTTGAGGTCAATGGTCAAGGTCAAATGAAGGTCATAATGGTATGCAACACACCATCTCATGGTGATACACCAATACACCAAAGGGGCAAGGAAATACTATAATTTTTGTCATAATATTATCTTAAAGTCAAAGCTCAAGGTCAAATGGAGGTCATGATGGTATGTGACATACCACTTCATGGTGATACACGAACATACCAAAGGGCTTAGCCTAGGTCAAAAGACAAAAAAGTTACAACCCAGACAAGGAAATAATATAATTTTAGTCATAATTTGACCTTGAGGTCAAAGGTCAAATGAAAGTCATAATGGTATGTGACACACCCCTTCATGGTAATACATTGTACACCTACATACCAAAGGGTATAAGTCTAGGTCAAAATACAAAAAAGTTATGGCCCGGACAAGCTTCGCTGAGAAGAAGAAGAAGTACTACAAAAACAATATGTCTCCCTTCTACGAAGCGGGAGACATAATTATTCTATTTTGGACAAAAACGACACTTTAAAGAAATAAAATTTTACCAAGCAATTTTCGCAAGGAGTTGTAGAAATGTTTTTAAAAATAATATTTCACTAAGATGTTGTTTCCCATTTTTAATTTTATTCTAGACAAAAACGACAATTTAACAAAATAAAATTCAGATTTAACAATTAATACTTGGGAATTATTTGCGGATTGGTTTCTTGAATATTAATTTGTCAGTGCCAATTGTATCATAAAAAATAAAAAAATTCTATAAATAGCTCTTTCTGAAAAACACTAATTTTTTCTATAAAATACAACTTAAAAACTTTTCTTGAAAATATGTGATTTATTCTAATAATGGAAATTACCACTCCAGCTTCCAAAATAGAACCAATTTTCAAAGTATCAAGAAGTCAGACAATTCCAAAATACAAAAAATGTATCAACAAAATTTGAAAAGAAGAAACTAAATGCTTTTTACTCTAATGTGTTTGTGTTTTGTGTTTTTTTTTTCTGTCTGTCGGACAAGTTGATTGTCATTGCCTTCCATGTTATCCATTTGGTTGTTAATTTTTTTGTCGGGCCTGCATAGTCTAATTTACACTTCAGAAAAATTATAAAAGAGCTGTTAAATTTTCTTGAAAAGTATGCCCTGTATTACAAGGCAAATGTTTTTTAAATTGTTTTTTTGCTTTTATTTTGCTATAAACTTACTTTTAGTTTCTAATTTTAATCTGTAACTGTAAATGATGTTACTATATAAGTTGTGTAGACTGAATCTACCTGTAAAAAAAATCAAAATATAACATATATATATAATGCATGAATAACATTTGATATGCATTTAATAAAAGTATTCCATATAAGATGTTTGACAAAAATATTGCAAATACATGTAAATGCATTCATCTTCCAATTTATAGCAGCAAGAATATATATTTATAATTTAATTTGATTAGAAAACTGCATTTTAATTGGCTGAACAACATAGAGTAAGATTGATTATACAATAAAACCTGGTTTGGTCCTGTGATATCACCTACGGATTAATCCGCCACTTGTAAATTAAAATATTCCCATATCATTTTTTATGCTTGAATCAAGGAATCATTGTACTTCTGTTTGGAAATTAAAATATAAGGAATGTTTCTAATTTGTGAATAGCTTATACTTCAATAACCTGGTTAGGGTCAGTTTACGGCATTCATAAACTGCTTTTCAAATAAAATAGTGTTGCGATAGGATCAAGTACATATGGTGACTAACAGTCCTACAAAATTATGATGAAATCCGATCAGCGGTCTCAGAGGAGTTACGCTGAAAAATAAATGTGACGGACGGACAGACGAATTTACGCTGACAAATAACTGTGACGGATGCAGACCATTACTAGGTCCTATAATATGTTTAGGGTTGGGCCGATTTTTAAGGGGCGGGCGGACAACAGCAAACAAACCTATTTTTATTTTTGGCCTCATGTACGATCTATTATAATATTCAAGTTAATAACCTTAAACTGCAAAATTTCCAATTCAGGAGTAATAACCCAACAAAAGGTTGACCGATGCGTCTGAAAATTTCATGGCAGGTAGATCTTGACCTGATGAACATTTTTACACCATGTCAGTTTTACTCTAAATGCTTTAGTTTTTGAGATATAAGCCAAAAACTTCAGTTTAAACCCTATGTTCTATATTTAGCCATGGCAGCCATGTTTCTCGACGGACAATATAGTAAAAAACAAACTTTATTCTAGATACCCTAAGGATCATTCCATCTAACTATGGCTGTAATTGGTTCAGTGGTTTCAGAGGAAGATCTTTGAAAAAGTTTACAATGGACAGACGACGGACGCCAAGTGATAGTAAAAGGTCACATGTCCTTTTTTCAAAAAGGCAAATCTTCCTTTTCTACTTTTAAATAGTTTTAATAGTTACATTTCTTCAAACTTACTTTCAGTTTCTACTTAATCTTTAACCGTAAACTATGTTACTATTTCAGTTGTGTAGACTGAATGTACCTGTAAAAAAATATATATATAATGCATGAATAATATTTGATATGCATTTAATAAAAGTATTTCATAAATAAGATATATGACAAATATATTGCAAAAATTTAAATAAATGTATTCATTTTCCCATTTATAGCAGTATTAACAAGAAAATTCAGTGATATTCTTTAAAAATAATTACTTTTGGACAAATTATTTTTATTTTTTTACCAAATTTTCATCAGAGTGGGAACATACTGCTGTGTTTATTAGCCTGATGTAAACTGTTCAATTATCATAGATAATTATATAAAACTTACCAATGATATTTCTTAGTCATCATTTTAAAATGTTTTCACTTGAGTGCCAGATTTTTAAAAAAGTGATTGAAAAATTCTGTCCAGAAATATCGCCAGATTGAACAAAAAATCGCCTTTTGCAAAATTAAAGAAGAGCAGCCCCTGCAATTGTGATGTCACTTCCAAGAGTGAAATACCGACTTTACTATTCGCATGTGATTTATCAGATTTTCTTTCACTCCGATGCTACAGTAAATCAATGGTTACAATGTAATAAAATGAATTTTCCTTTAAGTGGGACACTTTAAAGGCCTTTATCTTCAACATGCTTAAATAAATGATATTTGCTGTAATTTATTATTAAACAAACCGATTTATTTCATAAGCAACTGGGATTTATAATATATTACCTCTCTCTAATTAACTAGAAAGAGCAGTATGGCCTTTTACAAAGCTTTAAGGTATCCGGACCATAAATGACCACATGATTATTCAAAAGTCCCGGATGTTCCATACAACGCAATTGAAATGACCTTGGTAATTATCGGCAAACTTCGGAAATGCCAATATAACTAACTTATTTTTACAGACTCTGCATATAAGCAACAAAGTGTGTTTCAACTTGAGAAAAATATATATACAAAATTCCAGCTTTAAATTGTTTGGTTCAGCCATTCACGGTCAAAAAGAGATACAATTTTCGATCATGATCTATTATGGTCTGGATACCTTAATTGAATCAGTCAAATGATGAAATCCAAGTCAACTTGCCCCCCACCAACTCACCCCCCCCCCCCCTTTTCAACAAAGTTGCCCCACTTTACTTTACAATGTAGTACGTGACTAATATTATGTACATGTAGTGTATATTTCCAGTGCTTTGTATATTTATGTTTTATATTTTCTTTTTTCTTGTTAGGTGTATCATATTGAGATCTAACAATAAAACTGTTAAAACATTTTTCTTGTTTATCATTATCTTTCTATCAAGATTAATGTTACCATAAATATAAAAAGAGTTTACAAGATGTAGTTTTAATATAGTCTTGTCCGATTTCAAATGGGGGCAGATTTTATTATTTTCTAATGGGGGGGGGGGGGGGGGGGGGTTGACCAATCTCTGATTGGGGCGGGTTTGATATACAAAATTTAAAAGGGTGCGGGATGTCTCGAAAGTTGGGCGAGTTGGTCAAAAAGTGGTGCAGGTTGGTGGGGGGAGAGTTGTCCTGCTTCCAATCACTCATATGGCCTTTTACAAAATATTTTTATGGCCTTTTAATAACCTTTAAATTCATATTGCTGGACCTACCATCTAACAGAAATTTCTACTTGGGATTAAAATTGTCAGTACTATCAGTAAAATTAGCATATCAAACCATGAAACATAACCCCCCACCGGTAAGTATCACGCGCGATATGTAAACAAACAAATAACCGACCGAAATATTTACAGTATGACCGATTTTAAGCCAAGGTGTGGAGGGATATATTATCTACCTGCTTTCTCAATATTCAGTGTCCAGCTATCACACTTCGTGGATACAAATGTCAAATGTACAAAATATAAATATAAATTCAATACTGAAATACTATTCAAAACTCAAAACGTCTATAAATCTTTCTAAGCACTGCGAAAAAAGTCTTCTACACTAGGAGAATCTTAGCGAAAGGGGAGAGTATTTTGAGGAAAACCTAAAAGAATGTCAGTAATCCCGGAATATTATTCGTCACTTGAAAATATAAGGTTTTAAATATTACATTTTATTTTGTTTTAGTTTGGGGTTTACGCCGTTTTCAGCACATTTGACTATTTCGCGGCGGCCAGTTTTTAGTGGTGGGGGAATCTTGAGAACCCGGAGAGAACCACCGATCTTCGGTAGGAAAATTGGCAATCCTTGTCAATTTAGATCGGAGTCTAACACACCCCGCCACAGATGAGATTCGAACTCACAACCTCAGTGTTGACAGGCTAGTGATAATTAGTAGTCATGACGAACTACCTAGACCACTCGGCCACCGAGGCCCCTAAATATTAGAAGGGCACCTAATGATTGATATTTGATATTTTTGAGGCAAAAATAGAGGAACAGGGCCTCTTTATTGACAAATTGGAAACACGAAAAGGAAAGACCTTATCATTTGTGCCTAGAACAAATGAACTTTTAATTTTTGTTTGTGTTTCTTTATTTATAAATGAAGTTTCTATTTCTTTCACAAATGTTTCTGCATTACTTGCTGTTTCTAATAATTCTTGTCCTTCTTGTTGTGTGGATATTTCTTGTAATGGAATTTCTATTTTATTGAATTCAAGAATTGGTGCTTCATTTAACATTCTCTGAAACTCTGCTCTACCTGTTTTTATTCTTGTAGCAGATGGTTCAAAATCATCCACACCTAAAACATTTCTAACAAAATTAACCCCATATTTTCTTTGAATAGTGTTAAATGATAAAAATGTTACTATTGAATCCAGTCTGTTAGAACGGTAATATGTTAATGCAACTTTATTACCTAATTCATCTTTTACATATAACATTGGTCTTCCATAATTATCTTCCCCGATAGAAAAATCCTTTTCATCACGTATAGTTTCACTATTTCTTAAATAAAATCTTTTTATCATTTTTATGGTAATTTCTTTTTCATGAATTTTAACATCACCTTCTGATAAATTTTTTAATACTACAATTTCATTATTTATAGACTTTTGAAACTCTTCATCATCTTGAAAAGACGTTTCTTCTTCTTTATCATAATCATCATTATCAAATACAGGATTTTTATATTCCATTTCAGCCATTTTTTAAAAAAGGATTTAATTCATACTCCTAAAATAAAAATACTATCTATCCCTCCGAAGTTAATTTTGACTTTTAAAAATGAAACAACCTACAGCTCCTGATTTATATCCAAAATTACCTATAGAAGATGGACAAAATTATAGACTACAAAAAATAACAGAAATAGAAAAAACATTAATAAATAAGAGAGATACTCGTAAAGCACTATATAAGAAATATAATCGTGGAGTTAATATTACTGATGGTGTTGATACTAGTTTAATTTCAGCATCTGTTATTTTAGCAGGTATAGGAATAGCTTTTCCTGTCTTACTTCCTTTACAAATTACAGCTGTTGTATGTGGTAGTTTAGGAGGTTTAGTTAAATTAGTCAGACGTAAGTTAAAAACAAAATAAAAAAAACACTATGAAATTAAAACAATAGCAGAATGTAAATTAAACAGTATAAAAGATTTAATATCAAAATCTTTAACTGATGGACAGATAAGTGAAAATAAATTTAAATTGATTTTAGATGAATTCGAAAAATACAATAAAATGGAAGAAAATATGCATTTAAAACAAACACAAACAAGAATGATTGACAGTGAAAGAAAGAAATTAATAGAAGACACAAAAGCTATAGTAATTGAAGAAATAAAAAAAAAATAAAAAATGTTTAATTTTCTTCAATAAAATTACAATAGTTAATGACCCTCCTCCAAAATATGAACTGGGGGAAATTTTTTTTTTTGGGGGTGGTTTTAATATTTTTTCATTTTTTGCATCTTTCGATGGGGTTCTCTGAGGGGGGGAAAATTTTTTTTTCTTTTTTTCCGGGGGTTCTAAAAAAAATTTTTTTTGGGGGGGTGCGCTGGACTCGCTCAAGTACTATACTACTCACACAAGGAGCATTTCACCAAAGTTTGGTTCAAATTGACCTAGTGGTCTCAGAGAAGATAACGAAAATTTTAAAATTCACATAGGGTCCAATGTTAAACTATGTCCGACCATGGCAGTCATATTGGGAAAACTGAACATACATTTTAAAGGGGATCATTCAAAGACATTTCCATTAAAGTTTGGTTTAAACTGGGTGAGCAGTTTCAGACCAAAATGTAAAATTCCCTTAGGCTCTATGTTAAACTAAGTGCAGCCATGGCGGCCATGTTGGATGGCGTTCGGGGAAACCGAACACACATTTTAATAGGGGGCACCCAAGGAGCATTCCACCAAAGTTTTGTTTAAATTGGCCTGATAGTCTCAGAGAAGATAACGAAAACGTTAAAATTCCCATGTAGTCCAGTCAAAATAAAACGACCTCAAACTAATTGCAACAGAATATATTTTGAATCTAAATTGATTAAGTATATCCTAGATATACACAGAAAAAAAAGTTCATAAAAAAATCGGACCACGGGAAACTTCAAAATTCACCCTTTTCCAAAATACCAGATGGCAGGGGCAGATAATCCAAATTTACGTGTAAAACTTCATTTAGCTACAATAGATTGTACAGTGAAAATACGTATGAGCTGTGTTAAATCTCAGTTTTTAGGTATGAAAATAAGTTTAAAATAAAGAACATTAAGCTTTAAAAAGGCATACACTTGTTTGAAATAGTTTGCGTATGTTCATTTAAAACTGAATATTTTATCGAACAAATACCTTGTGATGTTATGTTAAAATATGTTTGTGTTTGTATTATAAATTGACCATCTGTTTTGTTCCAGTTGATTGGTTACACCTGAGTTTACCTAAGAAAAAAAATTATGACATTACACAATCAGCTGGAAATAACTGATGTTGCAATAGTTTTGTTCATAACTTAAATATATTGATACCAAATAATTTAAAAAACATATACACGTAGAATATAGATTTAATAATGACGAAATTTAAAAACTGATAATGATAATAATAATAATTCATACAAGGGTGTTATACTGGTTTAAGTGGGTTGTTTTTACAAAGTTTTTGGTGATTGATTTCTATTGCTTGTAATCTTGAAATTTTTTGACAACATTATTTGAAAATTTTAATTAAATTAGTACTATCATTAAGGTTTTGTAATTAGTACCTAATTACCTGAAGAAAACTTATGTTTTCATAAACCAGATGAGGAAAACCAAGACAAGACAATTTTATTCTTTAAAAAAATTGTAACAACATTGGTACAAAGAATGTAAATACAAAAAGATTTAACTATACAATATTGAGTGCACATGACAAGATTATGGATGACATAAGTTCATACAATGTATGTGTGTGTATATATATATATATATATATATATATATATATATATATATATATATATATATATATATTGTTATGATATTGTAATTATTATGTTTATTTATCTTGGCCTAATTTGTTTTGTGTGGCCTTATAACATGTATAATATGTTTACATAATACTTATAGTTGTTTACCAAATAATGTTATAACTGCGCAGTTTAGAAATCACTGGAACAATAATAGATACTGATGGAATGACTAGAACTTTCTATTTGACTTACGTAATAATTATGGTGTGATTCGAACTTCTACCGTATTCCAGAAGTTTCCGTTCTACAGTATATATACGGACAAGAAAGTTAGACTTTCAGAGCGGAGCGTGTTGGACCAGACATTCTTGTGTTCTCAGCTGTTGGATTTGTTTACGTTTTGCACATCATCCTTCACACACTTTTGTTTGCGTTACATCATACTAGATTGTGACTGATTGGATATAATATTCCGTTTGGATTCCCGCAACAGTGACGAGAAGAATTCCGGATTAGGAAAAGACGGAGGATTTTGAACAGTTAAGTTGACATTTTATTTTGTGTAGTATTATTTTGTAAACTTGTATATAATAAATCTTGTTAAATTTTATTATTGATTTGTATCTTTTGTTGGCTACAATTTAAAAGGTGATTTCGGCCGTAACAATATATACTAGCCACAAAAAGAAACGATACCCAGATTTTATCAAAAATATCTATTTTATTTTTCAACAATGTTATTTTAGATTTGTATTTCATGGAACAATAACATCAAAGCATACAAACTTAACAAAGATAACAGATCACAATTAATTTTCCTTATTGCACGGACTGTTTGAAGATGTCGTTGTCAAAACCAAAAGTTGAAGAGTTAATATCGCGTATGGCCACCTCTTGCGTTGATAACAGCAATCAATCTCCGACGCATTGATCCAATTAAACGCTGAATAAATGCTTGTGGAATGTTATTCCACTCTTCCACTAAGGCGGCTCGTAGCTGGTTGACTGACTCTGGTGGCTGATGACGTCTGCGTACACGTTTGTCAAGTTCATCCCATAAATGTTCAATGGGTGATAGATCTGGCGATAAAGCTGGCCATGGAAGAATGTCAATGTTATTCTGCCCAAGATATTGTGTGCATACACGTGCCACGTGGCACCTAGCATTGTCCTGTTGGAAAGTATGCCGATTTCCATGCCTTGCAATGAATGGTTGTACAATTGGAGAGAGAATTTCATCACGATAACGAACTCCAGTAAGGCTTCCGTTTACGAACGTCAAGTCAGTGCTTCCACCATGCGTGATTCCTGCCCAAACCATCACACCACCACTACCAAAGCGATCACATTCATGCACACATGCGTCTGCATAACGTTCATTTTGACGTCTGTACACTCTCATTCTGCCATCACTTCTACGTAAGCGAAATCTGGTCTCATCACTAAAAATGACGTTTTGCCACCTAACACGGTTCCAATACAAACGTGCATTTGCCCAACGTAGGCGTGCAGTTCGATGACGCTGTTTTAGAATGACTCCTACTACTGGACGTCGTGAACGCAAACCAGCCTCTCTTAGCCTATTTCGTACAGTTTTGGCGGATATCCTTGGATTATGCCTCCCAGGTGTTTGTCTTGCGGTAATTGTAGCTGGCAAAAACCGATCCCTGAGATGAGTGAATCTTATTCGACGGTCTTGGCGTAACGTCGTTTCTCTTGGACGTCCACTACGTCGTCTGTCATTTGAGGACCCAGTCTGTCTTAAACGACTCATTAATCTTGTTATTGTCAATTTAGAAACACCAAAGTTGTTTGCGACGTCAATGTGGCGCATACCTGCTTGTACCATTCCCACTGCTCTATCACGCTCATGTTGGCGTAGACGAGGCATATGAAACCGGCTTTTTTGGATGTCACCTTCAATCACCTTTTGTTTACCTGTGTTGACCGGATATTTAATCACCCTCATTAAATTTAAAACCCGTGTTCGGACGACATAAATGTGGTTCCGCTCGAAATTCAAAAATACGCTAAAATGACGTTATTTTCCGGTAAAACAAACACAAAAGTGCAGTAACCTACAGACTTATGACTCTTTTCGAACATATAGCTAGTCGCAATAAATAATTCTTTGTTAATAAAAATTATTATGTAAAAAAGTTTGGCATCGTTTCTTTTTTTGGCTAGTATGTGTATATATATATATATATATATATATATATTTAACGGCAAACACTTTCTACAAACCGAAAGAACAGCTATTGGTAAGTTCTATTGGTAAACAAATCAATCTTTATTAATGCAGTGACATTTGTAAAATGCAATGATCATAAAGGTATTTCAAGAACAACTTGAACATTATGAATGATACAAGATTTGGTTAAACTTTGATCCTCTGGCCTAATAATACTGTAAAATAAGGGAATTAAGATGAGAGCTCTCGAAAAGAGTAGTCAGATGTTACCATAATGATTCATTACATGAAAAAATGGCAAGATGAAATAGTATGAATAAGATTGAACGGACCAATTATAGGTTTTTTTTAAAAATTTAAATTGCAGTTTTCGTCAATAAGTTTTTGCTGTAATCACTTTAAAAAAGGGCCATATTTCATTTTTGTACATTTTAGTCATTTATCACTATTAAAATTGCGTCACCATGTCCTAGTAACCTATTGCTTGGATTTTAAGTTCTCGAAAAAGAGATTCTTTGTCTCATCTATTAGTATCTAGATAGTGTAATAATGCACATTTTAATATTTCTTTTTTTTCTTCTTTTTGGAGATGTTACTTGTCAATATGGTAAGTTTAGTTGATTTTGATATATTGTCATATCTCCGCCCGTCCGTCCACACGTCTTAAGATAACATATACTGTGTGCCTTCATTCAGTTTTCCTGAAATTCTAATACAATGTTAGGAATGGCACATAACGTAAAGAAATCATAGACTGATAATGCTTTCACAGAATTTCACAACCAATAGAGCTGACCGTTCAGATTATTAAACCTTTATCGTTATAATTTTGGTCATTTTTCTTACATATTTTAAAGATATCTCGATAAAGCTTTCATTCAAGAATATCAAAACTAATGAGTTAACCTCCATATCAGTTTTGACGTTTATCTTTTCCAGATTATTAAACAATTTTGATTTTTTTCTTATATTTATATAATAATGTTGTGTTAAGCTTTGACTATGCGACATTATTATCATACTGATTGTCAATAATTGTTTGAAAGTAATGCGTAGATTGCCTATCATAAAACGCTTTGAAGATTCAGATATGAATAACGATTAACTCCGTCCATCCATACATTGGCTCCGTCTACTCGCGTGAATAGAACGTTGATTGACATATCAGGCCACTACTGTTGAGGACAGCAGTAGTGACTATCAGAAGATAGACCATATCTATGCCAAATTAAAGTATTCGAATGATCAAAGGACATTCTTAGAGGAAGTATAATAATTTATGATATATCGGTAGAGTTTTCATACAAGAATGTCAAAACTATTGGCTTAACAGCACTTTCAATTTTGATTTTAAACTTTATTTGTCATTTGATTTGTCATAACTGACGTATTGAATTTTAACTTAAACTGCTTAAAATTTTGATTGCCTGTCAAAACTGAGATTAAAATCATCAACAGGATTCTAGATTATTTCTCCGACATCAACGGGAGCATTCCAACAAGGGATGTCAGAGATCACTTGAAGTACATCATGAGTTATCTACATTTATAGCCGCGGGCACTGAGATTGTACCATGCACCCTGAAGCACCTCAGGTCAGCCTGAGGCGGTTGTACAATCTCAATGCCAACAGCTATAAACGAGGATTGGCATTTTCTGTGGTAAAAATATGTTGTCGTCGGTCGATAAGCTAAGAAAAATACGACGTCAATTTCATTACGCATTACCCCCAGCTCAATTGCTAGTATTTCGATATTAGCCCGAAATTGATACTTAAAATTTACTGTTACAAAATTGTAAAATATTTGAAAACTAAACGAGGTTTCCCTCGTGCAAAGCTCTGTCCTTAGATAGTTTTGGCTTTACCCCTTTTGGTCATTTTGGTATTTTTGAATTTTCTTTTCAACTATTTAGATTGTTGTTTTAGCTTTCAACGTTTTAGACCTTGAGCACAACTGATGAGTCGTAAATCGAAGAAATGTGCACATCTTGCGCATCAAAATTGGTATCACAGAATATTATTAAACCGATATTAAAATGCAAAACATTCCCTTCATGTCGAGGGTAATACCAGAGTTTTGTGTTTCGTGTCGTGTTATTCTAATTTTCTGTGAAATGGTACGTTTTACACATACATGTATGTAATACTCGCTTTGACGTCTCTGGAAAACAAATTGTCCGCTCGGTCTTCGGCAAAATAAAGTTAATATTCATAAATATGTATTTACGAAAGCATAGAGAATACAAAATACGACACTTTAACGTGGTAACCAGGGTCAAAATCAACTAGATAGGGGCATTGGTTTTTAAACGACTTCAGGTTAGCCAATCAACAGCCGACATTTATTCCAAGCAGGGGATAAGCAGTATTGTTCATTATTACCCATCTGATTTTACTGTCGGTTATGTCCTCTCATGTTCCAAGATTTGTTTTTACATCAAACGACCTTTGTCGTATTTACTTGGGTCGTTTGGATCCAAAATTGACACTTACTTTTGTGTTACGACTATACATAAGTATATTTATTTTTTTGCAAAGAAACTAGAAATGTAAGTAATATCCCGTATTTATAATAAGATAATTAATAAACACAGCTTGATTAGTAAAGTCAAGGAATACCAAATTCGAAGGAGGGGAAATCAAAACGACTGACAAACTCCGGAGAACAACGAAGACAAGACCAAAACAATACATGCACTACACTTAAAAACTAAAAACATATGAACAACATGGACCCCACCAAAAAAACGGGGTAGCCTCAGGTGCTCCGGAAGAGTAAGCAGCCTCTGATTCCTGCAGGACACCCGCCATGCTGCCCATGTCAAATCCGGTACATCAACGGTACAGGTCCATTTTCATTTGGAAAACAGATTTTTATACCTGTCAACCAAGTCATGATGACGTCCATAAAACTTTAATAAGGTGACGCAATAATTGTGTCGTTAACATTCGTTATAAACAAAAGCAACAGCCTTTGGTTGAACAAAAGGATTTTCGGAGAAAACTTCCATGGTTACAGATACGAAAGTCAGGACAGGAAACAAATTTGAAACATCGAATATATATGTGAAGTGAGCTAAGACGTCCAAGGGCTAACCAATACGCTAAAAATGAGGAATCTCAGAATCGTATTTTTTCTGACTAAGATATGCGTATGTATGGGCAGCCATTCGGGCAAAAATTAACAAAAAATTAAAAACAGACGATAAACTAAAAATAGACGCAAAATCACAAAAAACAGACACAAATTTGAAAAACAGACAAAAAATACAAAAACAGACATACATTTTACTAACAGACAGATGATCGGGCAAAAATTAACAAAAAATTAAAAACAGACGATAAACTAAAAACAGACGCAAAATCACAAAAAACAGACACAAATTTGAAAAACAGACAAAAAATACAAAAGCAGACATAAATTTTACTAACAGACAGACGATTCAGTAAAACAGACAAAATATGAAAACAGACACAAATTTTACAAACAGACGTAAACTTAAAAAACAGACACCAAATTCAAAAACAGACGTTTTTAAGTGTTATATATATTTAATACTTCTATATATAAAAGTTAATTATTAAATTTTTTTTTCACCTTTTTGCTAATATAATATGAACCAATTAAGCTGTTAGAATTTTAACAAACATCTATACAAATAAATACAATCTGGTTTAATAAATCAAACATTTTCATAGTAATTAACTTGGACACACAATAATTTTGATTCTGGTTCATTTGACAGGGGAGATAATAAAAAAAACTTTTTAATTTAATACTCAAGACAGGTTTTTATCCTAAAACTTGGAACACAACAAGTCCTTGTGAACAAACGACCATTGTTTATTTAGAGGAGGGGAGAAGGTCCCTGTGATCAAACTTCGTAATCAATTTCTTATTTCTTTGTTTCACCGTGTTAGATAATTACTTTTGTATTTTTATAAAAGAAAGGTGAGATTGCTCAATGTTCTACTATTTATATTATCATATTTATTTTTAAAAAGATTCTTAATCTCTAGTTTCAGGGATTTGACATTATTTCATAGTTTTACAGGGGGAAATGTTTTCCTCTGGGACATGATCGTGTGATGAAACAGATTGTATTTATTTGTATAGATGTTTGTTAAAATTCTAACAGCTTAATTGGTTCATATTATATTAGCAAAAAGGTGAAAAAAAATTTAATAATTAACTTTTATATATAGAAGTATTAAATATATATAACACTTAAAAACGTCTGTTTTTGAATTTGGTGTCTGTTTTTTAAGTTTACGTCTGTTTGTAAAATTTGTGTCTGTTTTCATATTTTGTCTGTTTTACTGAATCGTCTGTCTGTTAGTAAAATTTATGTCTGCTTTTGTATTTTTTGTCTGTTTTTCAAATTTGTGTCTGTTTTTTTGTGATTTTGCGTCTGTTTTTAGTTTATCGTCTGTTTTTAATTTTTTGTTAATTTTTGCCCGATCGTCTGTCTGTTAGTAAAATGTATGTCTGTTTTTGTATTTTTTGTCTGTTTTTCAAATTTGTGTCTGTTTTTTGTGATTTTGCGTCTGTTTTTAGTTTATCGTCTGTTTTTAATTTTTTGTTAATTTTTGCCCGAATGGCTGCCCATACGTATGCACTAACCAGGTGTCCTTCCTCTTGGAGATCATGCCATGTTTTGATACTGGGTATTTCTACGTCTAGTCATGGGCTGCAATAATTTTAATTGTTACCAAAAACATTAATAAAATTTTAGGGAGACGAGTTGATTATAGAGGTCGGTGTGCTGTGCCCTGTAATCACCAAGACCGAGTATACGCAGGAAGTCACTCAGGAGCCTCTGGCACAACAGGCAACCGTAGCAGTGTTGACCCAACTATCATCACCGTCTCAGACAACGGAATGAATACTAGAATTTATGAATGTTTTATGAGATCAGGACCATTTTTTCTGTATAGGTAATGTGTTATTAAATGATATTATAAAATACATTTTCATGGTTCCATAACATAAAACATGGTTTATACTCGCAACTAAGTCCACTTAAATAGTTTGTAAAGTAAAAGGCAACCGATAATCATGAAATTAATTTAATAAAATACATTTTACTTCTCAGAAGGTCACTGTTGACATGGATTTCCTGCCTTCACTACCGAGCTCATTAAACTTTAGGTAAACACCGTGTCTTTGTAAATATAGATGAATAAAGTAGTTGGAGGCAGTCCGAAAGACAGCTATCCCCACACTCCCTACATGTCCTATCCGTGTGCACGACTTTCATAATCAAATGTTTTGAATAAAAGACCCAATTTTTTTCACATCTACATACAGTGTGTGACAATACCATATAGAAATAAAATGCACAAAAGGAAAAATGAAAGAGAAGTTTAGGTTACTTGAACTTCATATTCGACCCACGTGGGCCGCAAGTTTTGAAAATCATAATTCTAAAATCTTATTGCGCATCTACATATAGTCTATTACATTGGTATATAGAAATAAAATGCATAAAATGAAATCACAAGATTATATTCACAACTTCAAAATTTGACCCTGTGGGCCCTAAGTTTTGAAAATCAAAATTCTAAAATATTACTGTGCATCTACATATAGTGTATAACAATGATGTATAAAAATAAAATTCATAAAAAGAAAAATGAAAGTGGACTTAAATTCACAATTTTCCAAATTCGACCACTTTGGACCCCAATTTTTGAAAATCAAAATTCTAAAACATTATTGCGCAATTACATACAGTGTGTGACAATACTGTATAGAAATTAAATTGTTAAAAAAGAACGAGGGATTTAGTGTGACGGACGGGGGGATAACAATATTTCTCGAAATAAATTAATAAATAAAACTTTAAAACTTTACTGTCGGAATCGACAGTGATCCCCGCACCCCCTGTAAGTAA
Source organism: Mytilisepta virgata (assembly GCA_028015205.1). Lineage (NCBI taxonomy): Eukaryota > Metazoa > Mollusca > Bivalvia > Mytilida > Mytilidae > Mytilisepta > Mytilisepta virgata. The sequence goes on from CM051516.1 coordinate 43,511,301, forward strand.
AATATAAAACCTTATTCCCATCCAAAAATAGTATGCAATCAATCTAATAAGAAATTCAAATCAATAAATCCAATGAAAAAAGAAAAAAGCTTAGATCACAAGCTTAAACTTGAAATTTTGTAAATTTGACCCGAGTGGGCCCCTTGTTTAAGAATCGAAATTCTAAATCCTTATTGTGCAACTACATATAGTGTAGCACAAAACTATATAAAAAAAATGCATAAATTGCAAAATGTAAGAAGAGTTTATGTCACAAGCTTAATTTAAAAATTTCAAATTTTAACCCATGTGGACCCAATTTTAGAAAAACTAAAGAGGAATTTTGGTCACAAGCTTAAATTTACAGTTTTTCGAAATCCGACACCTATGGGCCCCAATTTTAGAAAATAAAAATTTTAAAACCTTATAATAATAATACCAGCAGAAATAATAAATCTAATGAATCCATGGCAGTGAATAAGTGTGTTAACTTTAACTGCCTGTTCGATCAGTTACACGACATCTGTTATTTTATGATTATATATAGAAGAGAGATGCCAGAAAGCAAAACTCACTCTTGGTATAGGTGTGCAAAGAATGCAGAAGTTGACCCAAGTGATAACGTTCTGGTATTCTTCCTTACAGAGTGGAGTAAGTTATAACATTCTATGACACGAATCTTAATGCATTTCATCTATGACTTATCTGTAGTTCAAATGTCTTCAAGATCGAAGTTATGAAAGCCTATTAAAATTTACGGTGATTGTTGTGGGTAAAGTTTTAAAAAGAATTGCAAGCCTATAATTCACGTATATGGCACGCCGTTTTTATATTTATTCAAATTCCAAGATATCTTACTTCTTTATAAAGATATCTTTTAAACACATACTTTATTAGATATCTTATAAAGTTTATAAGATATCTTATAAACTAATAGAGATATCTTATTAACTTATAGAGATATCTTATATATTTAATAAGATATCTTTATAACCAGTTAAATAAGATATCTCTATAAGTTAATAAGATATCTCTATAAGTTTATAAGATATCTCTCTTTGTTTATAAGATATCTCTATTAATTTATAAGATATCTCTATTAATTTATAAGATATCTCAATTAGTTTATAAGATATCTTATTTAACTAAATAAGATATCTCGAAATTGAATAAATATAACAACGGCGTGCATATGTGTCTTTCTTACCAATAAGGTAACGAAAATATGTTTCGTCAATGAACACGAGAAACAATCGTCGGAAACCCACGGTCGATCGCGCTTACGATATGCTACACTTGCCTTATCGACCATGGGTGAATTCATTCAATTTTCTCTTTACCAGTCATAAAATAAATCGACAATGAAAGTGATGCTAACAATAGTGGCGTTCTCGACTTTGGAGATTGAAACAGTGCTTTGAAACCAGAAATAGTAAACACAAAAAATAACAGCTCCCATAAAAAATTATACGTGCGTCATGCAGTTGATAAATTTTGTGGTGTATTTTTGTTCACTTGGTTAGTAATACAGTCGCTTGAATGTATTGCAAAACAAATTTAAACTTCTTTATTATTTTTTTTGTTGAAAACTATATCCTTCTGCAATTGAAAATCTATCGAAAATATACTTGAATTCCATACCGTCTACGACATATATCTTGACCCAACGCTCGTTTGTTATCTATCATATTGTCATCACAGAAGCGTGCTGAAACCAATCAAATTGGTTTATGAATTATTCATTAGAACGAGAAAAAAAAAGAATGAATTTAAGTGTAGCATAATGTAAGCGCGACCGATCATGGTTTTCCGATGATGATGATTTTAGTTTTTTCTCTTTGAAAATCGCAGTTTAAGGTCTTCAACAGAAACAATGTGTACAACAGGTAACGTCGAAAAGACGCTACAATTTTTATTTTATTCGACACTTTCAAGAACACTCAACTGGAATGCAATCAGAACACCTTGGTTTATTAAACAAATGGCGTGTTTAATATATTTTATAAATTTAGCGGTTTTTACAAAAATTTTAACAAACTTTCAGTATCTCGGAAAATATACTAAGTACCTTTTGGATGTTTGAAATAAAGACTGCATGGCCTTAGTTTCAACATCTGAGATGACTATAAGTAGTAATCTCTGTAATTAAAATCCATAGTTTATTCTTGTTAAAAGTAGATTTCAACGAGAAATTAAAAAAAAAAAATTTTTTTTCCCAACTTTACCGGTTTTAAACTGGGAATACACGTTGAATAAACCTTGCATGCAGAAAGATCAAAATATTCACTAAAGCATCGACTAAGGCAGTACTGTATTTCTTGTTGTATATATCAATTCATACAGAAATCATGAATAAATTGACAAAGTGTAGACTGCTTCAGACGTAATTGATATATGTTTTCAACACTGAATGGATAAAAGTTCGTTTCATAATCAAAACGTTTTTGTGACAGGTGGTCGTTGTACTATGAAAACATTCATTTTAACCCGTTTAAATAGACTGAAATTGTACCGAGAGTTCAGTATTTTCAGCTTTGACTTTATTAAGATTGACACATGTATGCATAAAAATTAATCCCAAAACCAATGACAATTTCCTTATTTTAGCGCCTTTCCGTGATTACCCATCTATCTGTGATGTATGTACTGGAGAGGGTTATTTACCAGCACTTGTTTTAAAAGGTGAGTATTTATAGAAAATCTTTGTAAAAGTGACAAAAAAACATTTATATGGTATTGCTCGTGTCAGGACTGACTAGTCATTAGGAATTTAATGCTTATTTAGATGTTATGCGTTTTATTATGCATTTCTTGAGTATTTTCGATTCAGTCTGATTATTTTCTACGAATTGAGGCTTAAAATGTTTAGTAAACAGGATGACTGAATGACAAGTTTTTTTTCAACTTGACTTTTTAATTTTTTTGTAAGCTTTAATTATCAAGGTCTTATCTTAGCTGGGAATACTATCTTAAGGGGGAATCTTCTTTAGTACAGTTGATGTTAAATATATGTGAATAATTTCTGACTTATTTAGATCTTTGTTAAATATTACGGATTATAATTTGACAATTTTGAATTGCCATATCCGAGCTTCTAATGTCCAATAAGCGTATATTTAGCACTGTCTGAGATAAAAAAAAGTGGTTAAAAATGTTTAAAGATTTATTTTTGGCATCACGAATCGGTTTATCATGGTAATACTTACTCATGCTCTCACATGGCTATAATTATTTTGTCTTTGTTCTAGCAGTACGGATTGCCCTCGATCATGCCCTATATTGTTTAATAACAAGGCAATGAAATCCTTCTTGTGCCTATCTATCCGGAACGAAAACGTTATCGAGTATCAAAACTGACCTATTTCATAAAACTTTCGAAAGCAGAAAAATGTTAACACATTGTGAAATAAACTTTAGAGGGCAAAAGTATTAGTACAAATTATAAAGTAAAAATTTGTATCATTTCACCTTTTGAAACTCAGAATTATTTATAATAAATTCGATAGCAAAAAGAAACTACTTCTATATAGTATATCAGTTTTATATAGACCAGCAACAGAAGTGACTAGGACTTTATAATCTCAATATATCGAGTAACAGATTACAATCATTTCATTGGACGGTCAAACAAATACTCACAGTAATTTTTATGTATTTATATCTTTGAGACTTACTATTAATTTATTTTGTTTTAAACAGATATATCCTTACCAAAGAAAGGTATGTACACTATCAAATCTTCAATTCATTGAACAAGATGTGATGCTCAAGTGAGCATTTTAAAATTGATTTTTAAATTCCTTCTGTAGTACTTGAATACAGACAACTTGGAACAAGAAATATGTATGTTTGGTGTTGCTTCGCTTTGAGAACGTGATTACAAAATACATACCAAATTTTGTGGTACACATAATGTTCATCATTGACTAAGCTACTCTGTATAAAATGAATAAGAAAAGGAATTGTGAAGAAATAAGAAAGTTCTAAGTAGTCTCTTTTAGGTTTTCATAGTCTTGAGTGCTTTTGATCGATTGTAATACTAACATTTGAAAAAATTATATATTTATAATTATAAAATTCTCTTAATTTTATTTAGCCTGCGACCATGGTGAGTACTTTAAAAATACGTTATTTTACTTCTTTACTTTTCATCCCCTCGTTTTTATTCAACCGTTGGAGAAAAAAGTAAAATTTTTAATTTCATTTGTAATCGCAACTTTGTTAACGAGAAAGTATATCCAAAAAACTGACCAAGTTATACGTGGCATAAGGCAGATGATTATTCATTTACATATAAAATACATACTTTCGTATATAAATGAATTGTCTCACATGGCAAGTTTATACAGGACATAATGCTTTAAAGATTTACTTTCTCATTGAAGATTTTTTTTAATGTTTGTTTTAAATATCGGAAAAAGAATACCGAAGACCAATTAAAAGACAAAGCAAACATATACCGCAAAGATATAACTAATATAACGAACAAAAATAATCAGAACAAGACTGGACAAGAACTAAAGTACAATTGCAATGTAAACACTCAAAAAATCTGGAGTGCTAAACATGTCTACGTCACAGCATCCGTCACATTGGAAGTTTCTAAAATAAAGTTCCGGTGAAGAGTCAGTCCAGTAAGATCTCATTTTTAAGATCGAAACATATTTTCGGACAACCAAGTCGTGACGACGATCATTAAATTTCAAGTATCGATAAAAATACAAATCCCTCTGTTGTTTTTGCGCATATAGCAGCGCAACGGTATTATGTCATCGGCGGTTTATGACGTCGGGATTTCCGTGAACTTCTAAAGTTTCAGAAGAATTATTAATCCTTGATCAACAGAAATAGAATGATGACTCGAATCAATAGAAGCTTAAAATTTCGAATATATATTCCGTTCATTTTTATGTTAATTTGGGCTCTTTATTGTATTTTACATGTTTTCCTCAATAAATTTTCTGAGCCGTGATTTCATGAGTGGCAACATTTAATGGGAAACCCAATTATGACATTTATAGGTTTCACAATGAGTGAGAATTAGATATCGCTTGATATCAAATCTAGTTGTTTAATTTGGATATAATAATAAACGAACCTTTGGCGAGTTTATTATTAAGTCCAAATTAAATAACGAGAGTTGATATCAAGCGTTATCATCCTTCCCTGTGATTCTATCAGCTTGTTGAGCAGCTCCGAAAAAATCGTATCAAGAAGCGCGTGCGCTGAGCAGGAGTTATCAAAGTCAGCAGGACTTATCAACAAATTCTCCCAATGTTTGGCAACTTAGAACTTATTAAATAGCTTTCAAAATTGCAAAATATTAATAACTATATAAAGATTTGGTGTTCCTTTTTTTATATTATGGCGTTTTATTTAAATGAATGATGAAGAAATTTCTAAAAGTGACATCAACGAAATGTGTCTTTCCTCGATGCTGATAATGTCTGCTGGTACTTCTTTCGGCTCTTTCCATTGCATTTCATTATTTGCGATTAAATCAATTTTTTAAACGTACGCTTTATTTTTATATGTCCATATATTCGCCTGAATTAGTACAAAAACGACTAAATGTTGTTTAAATAAATCATCTCCTTGGTTAAATTTGAGTGATTATTTTACGTTGCGCATATTTTATTCAGAAGTTGTTTCTCGAATGGAGACGGACTATGACGTCAACGAGGTTGCAAAGTTGAAAGCGGGTGCTTTAGTTTCCCGGAAAATCATGAACAAAGATTTCCAGACTGATTTTATATTTTAAAACATGAAAATACATCTTAATGTCGCTTTTTATATCGTTTATAAGATATTTTATATAAACATTCGGGGAATATATACGTATTGGTATGGTAAACAACGTAACGGAAAACTTTTCGTTGCGATGAAGAATCCATACTTTTCCCGCGAAAATTTGGGAGAATTCATAACGTTTACAAATATTTACGTTTCAGATAAGTAATTAAGATGATAAAAATATTATCTGCATTTTGACAGCTAGATATCGTAAAATATCACCCCGCTCGACAGAATATGAAGATTGCATTTTGGTAGACTATGCTCACTCGTCCATTCTTCATATTCTGGCTCACGGGATGATATTTTACGATATCTAACTGTCAAAATGCAGATAATTTTTACGAGTTGTTCAACCTATTTCTCTTATGATTCTTCAGGAATATTTGTTTGTTTGTGATTCGGCGTCCGACCCGCTGGAAAGATTAACATTCATTTTTCTGTGACGCTAAATGTTGCTATGCAACAGTGGCTTTCAACGATGACCGCGCAGATTTCAACCAATCAGAAAACAGCGACGTTTGGATTAAGGCCAATAAAATAAAAGAATTTCTCGTAACACTTGTTCATATCATATGATGGGGAATTAGTTATGACAAATAATTCATCGCGCGAGAAATAGATAACAAGCACCATCATAAAATAAAACGTTATTCAACGTTTTTCTAAGAGAAGATAATTCTAATCTTCATAACAATTATTGAAAAATGGGTGAAAATTAGTTTTTTTCTCTTAAAAGGCCGGTTACCTATATTTTTTAAAAGCTTATTCGTTAAAGTGTGCTATTTTCTTCTTCCATGACAACTTTTAAGAAAATTCTTAACGTCAGAATTTTTTATATATAATTTTGTACATAAAAGAATACGACTATCGTTTATTGGCGGGAAATTAAATAATATACTATTTTCCCAGTTAGAGCAAAGAAAATATGATTAAATCAAAAACAAAATCTCGAAATATAAGAAATTTTAGAAATTCTGGTACCAAAATGTAAAATATCTGTCGTGTTTCAAAAGAATAGCAATCCTTTGAAAATGACACGTTAATCTGAATGATTTCTTAAAACGAGAAAAATTCGAGATGGAATAACATGTAAACGAGTACGGTGACCTCATTTTTTTCAAACCTCATTTGGTCAATATTACTTGAAATACCTTAGCGTTGATTTTAAAGGAAATCCTAAAGTCACAAGTGAGGGATTTGTCTTTAACATTATCTTAACATAATCTTCGACGTTTACATTATCAGAGACATATTAAGGATACTCGGTGGTCATGTTTTGGTCTTTTTGTTAGATATTTCGGAATCCTCGGGTTTTATCCATTTCTTAAACATTATTTTTTTTGCACATGAACCCCCACTTTTTCTTTTATATTTCAATCATATATACCTTAAAATGGTATTTGACAAAATTTTATGAAATCCTTTTTATTTTTTCATACATTTTTGACAGACTGAAGTTGCGAATGCAAAGACAATGAAAAATCCAGACAAAACCTATTTCCTGCAAATTTGCATAGCTTTATAACTCTAAAATGAGCACATGAACCTATATTTTTTCTTGCTTATTTGATTACTATTCATATGTTCTCTCAAAGTAAAACACCTATTTCAAATCCTATTTATTTCCTATTAGACCAGCGATCATCCTTAAACAATGTTTCATATATCTCTGCATTAACTTCGTTCTGTCATGAAAGTTAAGGTACAAATCATATGCTAGAAATTAGTTTATAGATGCGGTGTTGCATCTCAACGATAATTAAATTTCTGTACAATATAATTGATAATGATTAAATCTGTATATTTCAGTCAAAGTTCCAGGTAAGATAAACATGTAGTAACAATTTTCATTTACATGTGCGGTTTCATAAAATACCAAAAAAAAGGCATGAAGTACCAGAAAAAAGCAGTGAGTTTTGATTGTCATATTGTGGCAATTGATCGATTTAACACGACGGAGACCTTCTCAGCATTAAAGCGTTGATTTTATTGTGCAGTATAGCGTGGGTTAATTTTTCTTGTATATGGACCCCAGTCATCCGTTCTTTTATTTTAACAGTATAAAAAAGAAAAGAAAAAGACGAAAACACGCTTAAATTGTTTAATAACATTCATTTTATTCTAGGAGTTCAGTCTTTAACTGAAAAAATATTCATAAATGTATCAAATATATCGGATTCGCGGATAGATCTTTTACTATATATAATTGATTAATTCAGTATTGTCGTATCGTATCACAGCTTGGAGTAAAGATTCCATTGTAAAGAAACTTTGGCATTTTAATTATAACTTTATAAAGTTAAGAAGCTACCAAGCTATTTAAAAAAACATTAGATACAATTCCTTGTGCCATATCAATGATTCTACTTTTTAGATAGTACTGTAACAGTAGCTTTGATGATTTTTTACAGACTTGGGATGCAACATACCTATTGTATGTCCTGTAAGAAGACGGAAACAGAAGCAATGTTTTTGTAACAAAAAGTTTGATGATGGCTTTTGTTGCCCGAGAAAATATTAAATCATGATATGCAGAACTTGTAATTCATTTTTTTGCTCCCTTGTGTGAAGCTCATAACTCTGTACCTAGATTGTGTTGGCTTTACCATTTTGATCATTTAACAATAACTTCTATTGTTTAGGATTTCAGCATTTTGTCCTTGATCCTCCCCATCGAAAGTGTCATATGTAGTTTTTTGATATGAAGTCACGATTTTCAGCACTATAATAATAATAATAATAATAATAAATTCTTTATTTAAAGAGGGTAACTCAATTAGAAGTAGTCTAATTTTCATTGCGGCCCTCAAACAAAATACATGTATACAGTTAACATTCGTACATTAAAATACAATATATATTACTAGTATATACACAATTCAATCATTCAAACATACAAATGGCAATAAATGGCAATAATTGGTAAAATTTTGATTAAATTTTCTTATTCTTACGACAAAAGAAAGAAAACAAATTATTCGACTTGCATAGAGTTTTCAAGAAAATGATTATAACAATGTTTCTTAAATAATTCCACATTACGAAAAATTTTTATTTTGAGTGGTAAATTATTCCATACCTTTGTTGCATAATAATGAAAAGATTTTTTATAAAAATTTGTATTTGGTCTTGGAACAAATAGATCATTATTAGAGACAGATCGTAAGTTGTGGTGTTGCACATCCTTAATATTTAGCATTGCTAAGTAATCAGGTGTTAGTCCATTTACAATTTTATACATTAGAATTGATTGTTGGTATTTTATTCTATTTGTAAAAGATAGCCATTTTAAAGATGAAAACATAAAATTAGATGGAACTGAAATATCGCATTCAAGTATAATTCTTGCTACTCTTTTTTGAAGTTTTATGATTCCATCTGAATCTTTTTGCAATAAATTTCCCCAAACTGAACTACAATAGTCTATATATGGTAGAATATATGCATTATAAAATAGTCTTGTGTGTATAGGCAAATATACTTTAATTTTAAATAAAAGTGATATTTTAGATGAGATAATCTTATATATGATGAACATGATCTTCCCAGCTTAAATTTTCATCAATGTCAATTCCACGTAATTTGAAAGAATGGACATTTTCAGTACATGTTTCATTGACGGTAATACATAATTCTGATAGTTGTGCAAGTTTTTGTTTTGAACACAATTTCATACACTTTGTTTTTTGTGCATTAATTTTCATACTGTTATTGTTACACCAAGATTGTATAGCATTTAAATCATTTTGCAATATGCTGTTTATTTTTTCAATGTTTTTATTATGTAAATGCAATGTTGAATCATCAGCATATAAATCCATGTCGGATTGTTTAACATGAAGTGGTAAATAATTTATACAAAAATTAAAAATAACAAAGGACCTAAAATAGAACCTTGAGGCACTCCATATTTTACAAACGATTTATCAGATTTAATGTTAGCGTATTGAACTTCTTGTTGTCTCTCAGACAAATATGATTTTATCCAATCTATCGTATGTTCTCCGATATGATAAAATTTTAACTTTTCTAAAAGTATGGCATGGTTAATAATGTCAAAAGCCTTACTGAAATCTAAAAACACAGTACCAACTATTTCTCCATTATCTAAATATTTTAACCATTCATCAATTAGTTTAGTCAGCGCTGTTTGACATGAATGACCTTGCCTGAAACCTGACTGAGCGATATGTAACATTTTTTTTTATTATTTAAGAATGCATATAACTGTGTACATACATGTCTCTCCAAAATTTTAGATATGGTATTTAAAATAGAAATTGGACGATAATTGGAGGGAATATTTGTTGGTCCTCCTTTATGTATAGCAGTTACCCTTGCAAGTTTTAATTTTTTCGGAAAACGATTTGACGTTATACTTTTGTTTATTAGAAACGTCACTAATCACTAAAGGTCATCAAAAACCCTAAGGCGCCGTTAGTTCGCATCCGATCGCAACCAAACTTGGTACAAATCATGAAATATTCTTGAAACATTACAAAAATTCTCTCAGGCCGTATTATTGATATGACGTCACAATTCCAAGATGACAGTGATGATGTCAAGAACATAAAAGAGCCTCAGCTGCATCGTTTGAGGTGACTTTTACGTACATACAGTTGACGTTTACGTACAATTCCTAGTCCATAGCACATTCGTGCTTATTATATTGCAGCATGAGTGAACACATATGGGGGCTTCCGTTGTTGTAAATTAATCATTTTCTGGTTGAAATCAGTTAACATTGGCGGTGCATTGTTTGTCCGGATGAGATAGAAAAAAAGTAATGTGCAGAATTAAAGGTGTGTATACTATAAGCATTTCCATTTTTTCATCAAATTATTGGTTGCTGAACTGATTCATTTTCTATGTGAAATAAGCATTGGGGTACACGGCGGGGTACATGGTTTATCTTCTACAGTTTTCAAGGTAGAACGTTTTTATACTGCAGGAAGATTTTACACATATCGAAACTATCATTGGGGTACATAAGTTGTCCGGATAACATCTTACAGTTCTCAAGGTAGAAATTTTATAATCATGCACGATGACTACACAGATATATTTTAAAGGTATGAATACTAAAAGGACTTTTAACCTTAGACCTCACCATTTTAGCTCACCTGTCAACAGGCCATATAAGCTTTTGTCATCACTTGGCGTCCGTTGTCCTTCCGTTGTCCGTTAACTTTTCGCATTTTAATCTTCTCCTCTGAAACCACTGGGACAAATGGAATTAAATTTGGCAGGAAGCATCTATGTAAGGTCCTTCATAAAGATTTCTCATTTCGTCCCGATCGGACAACAAACATGGCCGCCATGGGCAATTGTTGTTTCTGATTGGCCGAGATTTCAAAAATCTTCTCCTGAAACTCCTGGCCCAAATGAAACAAAACTTTACAGGAAACATATATGGGGGGTCCTTTATAAAGTTTCCTCATTTCTTTCCGATCGGACTACAAATATGGCCGCCATGGGCAGTTCTTGTTTCTGATTGGTAGATATTAAAAAATCTCTGAAATCGCTTGGTCAAATGGAACGAAACTTAACAGAAAGCATCTGATTGGGCGGTTCTATACAAACTTTCCTCATTTCGTCCTGATCAGGCAACAAACATGTTTTCCATCGGTTGATTTAAAAAAAATTATCTTAAACTGCTTGGCCAAATAGAGCCAAACTTGATAGAAAGTGTCTATGACATATAACAAAAATGTACAGAAACGCAGAATTGCTTGAAAACAAACATGGTCTGAATGTTCCTCTTTAGGTGCTCACCAAGTATTGTTACTGTGGTGCCGATCCCTAATTTAAAATGGCCTTCAGCAGAGGACTTAGGTTAACATAAGACCTTATGGGAAATACGTGCAAAAAATCTTCTTGAGAACCGCCAAATTTTAGAATATGCTGACCCGTAAGTAGAAGGACCTTGATGAAGAAAATATTGGTTCCTACAAGGCTTACCACACTTCAAAATTATAGGGACAGGTGACTTTTCTCTTTGAGGTACATCAATAAAAATGGCTTTCATGCCAGGTGAGCGATACAGGCTCAGCCCTCTGAGCCTCTAGTTATAGTCTGTGCTCAATATAACAGTGCTTATATGAATAACCAGAATACCGCTAGCTGCTTGTAATATATGTTTTCTTTTGAACTTAGTTTTACTGTGCGTATCGTATTTTAGCTCGACTCAATTATTTTTTTCTATACATGACGGGGGTGCGTCGGTGAACTTGAAACCTTTACCCGAAATTACCCACGTTATATGAGTTTGTGACCCGAAAATATCCAGGAAAGCTAAAATTACATACCCGAAATTATCCAAAAATAATAACATTTGTTATGATATCCAAAGAGAAAATCGATAGATCTGAATTCTCCTCAGTGCTTTATAAAAAATTGCAGAAATTTTTAAAATCCTGACCGGAATTCTCCAGAGTGTCAAAACATCATGACCCGAAATATCCGGCGGGTTTGTAAAATATTGACCCTAATTTGCCGCACGTCCCGTATTTAAATATCACTAAAACAGATGATGAGCAACATGGACCTATCCACAAGAAAACGAACTTTTGTTATAGATCTAAACATAAACAACAAAAAGAAATCTAAATATCGACAAAAAGAACACATTGTTGAAAGAATATCCTTTTGGAAAAAACAATTCTTGTTAAACTAAAATGGCTACTTTGGCGTGTTTCCATAGAAATCAGAAATGTCAACGGGTTATAGTCTTGAATGTGTCTGAACAATACGTAATGTACAAACTTTCAAACTCAGAACTACCGTGGATAGAAATAGAAGATACAAGGTGAATCTAAAAAGTAAAAAGTCGCCCTACTGTTAACGACATGACCTGTGTGTTTATGCCTCATTTGAAGTTTCAATTCCTTATGCCACTTTGAACCAAATTAAAAAAGACCAATTAGAAATGAAAAAAATGCATGACTGTCATGTGAGTTGAAAGTCTGGGACGAGAGAGTAAAATTTAAAAAGACTTTCCATATATAGATACTTTAGACCAAGTAGAAATTCATTTGCCTTATGATTTTCAAAGGAGAATTTATGAAAAAATAAAATGCATACAACTGGAATACGGATGCTGACTGATGTTAAAACCCACAAAGCTCTTTGAGCCAGAGAAGTTGGCTCATGAAATAACGATTGTAATGAGTAACTACGTCAGTAAGTTTTAACAAAGTTTATTATTCACTTTTATTTACATGTTTAACTGGATTATTCTGAAATGTAAAGTCCAGAAAAATGAGAATAATAATATCCATAGACATCTTGCGCTCTCAACTGGGTATGCTTAACTGAGATTTTGTCTCCTTTATTCAGTTGAAATAAACCAGTTGCTGATTCTGTCGCACCACTGACGGTGGTACCGAACAGAAATAAGGCAAATTTTCCATTCTTAGAAATTGCCACATGAACATCTCCCTTGTTAGGCGACATAACAGTTGCTGTGAACTGATATAGACCTTTTCTTGAAGCTGTAAAAATTCCACTTTTAGGGTCGTAGCAGTTACCCCGGTTGAGAAGTACATTTTCAAACTTGAGTATAGCGCCGTGTCTCGTTAATGAAACACTACGATGGAGAGTAGCTGTAAAAGCAGGCCGGATTTTCTGGGGTCCAATGTCTGAAAATTTAATAGAAAATATTGAAAAAGAAAAGATTTAAAAACAATTATCCATATTATCAATAGGCCAATCAAGCAAATTTTTTTTACAAGAATAAGAGATACAGAGTTAAAGATGTAAAATTTTGAAAAGTACAGAAAAGTATGTAAAGTAAATTATTTCTTTTCACTTCGTATAAAAATTTTGGAGTATTTGTTATCACTCAGAAATTTTGAATTAGATACATGTACTTAAAATAATTACAACAATTAAAAGATCTAACCTTCATCACTTGAACCACTCTTTATTGCAACCATCATGTCTAAAAGTTTGTTGAATATTTTGTTTTCTGAAAAATATAATTCTTGATTTGATGTACAATAAAAATATAAGGCAGTTTTAATTATAATCATAAAAATGGGCAGGGTAATGAAATTTTGCCTGCAAATAAGGAAAAACATGAAGAAGTCAACTGAATGACCAAAATACATAAAATAAATGATATTTGTATTTGCAACGTCACCTGTTACATGTAGCAATTTCACCTAACGCCAGGCGGAGCTTTTTTTTCCGGAAGTTATTTAAAAACTGGGTTAAAAATATTTATCACCTATCTATAGACGATTTGGGTACCAGATATATTAGTTTCCACCAAGTGCTGCACCTAGCGTTAACTAGAATTGCTATTACATGCAATCGAACATGGTATTAAAAAATAAATTGCAAATATTGACGAAGGAAAAATTCTTCTTAAATCTAGGATGCAGATGATGCAGTCTCATATATATACATTTTTTGCACTTATTTTAAGGAGACACATTACATACTGCTTGAAATAGAAACGAGAGGACATGAGGGGGTGAATGTTTCTGGAACAACAACCTATTGATTTTTAGTAATACAATTTATTCTGAGGGCGTTTATGGAAGTGTAAACTATGCCGCTCACAAACTGAATAAAGTAAAAAAAAACTTAGTGTAAAGTTTAAGTGAAAGGCTGAATTTGCACATCAATAAATTACGTCAAAAATAAGCTTTACTATGCTAATAAAATATAATTTAATATTGTAACGCGTCATTTGATTGGTCAATTTTTTTCGTCTCTCATATCATAGACTAAATTTTCTTTTCTACTATGACGTCATTAAAGGTAATCAACAGTTGGAATTAAATTATAAGGAATGACAGTAATTTTGTTTTCAGTCTATTCGAAATAATCTCAATGCACATGGTGCACACTTTCAAATACCCCGTTACGCTGGTTATTTAGTGTGCACCACATGATTGAGGTTATTTCTTCATATACTGAAAAATGTTTACAGTCAATTCTTAAGTATTAAATTATCTACGCGCTAAGAGTTATTTCTCCTGTGCAAGAAATAATTGGGGATCAAAAATATATATATATATATATATATTTAATTACTAACAATGTGCATAACATACGATACCTAATTTTGAACACGGACTTTTCCCTTCAACTCAGAGGAAAATCACCAGAAAAATACAAAAATATTGTTTATACATGGTTTTGGTATAAATGGTAAATCACTGGAATCGATGTGTTCTGGTAGATGTCGGTAGATGCACTTATTGCAGGAGGATAAGTGGATATTTACTTTTATTTTAGGAGGAAGACATTTCAGATTTGAAAATTGCATGCTTCAAGTGAACAGATGTCCTAAACATGAAATTAAATACTTAATTCATGTACATGTATTACTTACTCAGCAAATTTAATACGCTTCCGGATTTAGGTTTAATAAATGCATGCGTTAATGTTTTTCTCAACATTAAAATAAAAATATTTTCTATATATTTTAAGGCATCCATTTTGCTTTTGGTAATTATTTTTTTTAATATTGTATTATATATTAGAATAAAACAGACTTTGGAAAAAAAAACCTTATCACCTAAAACTTCACATTCAATCTTTCACTATTGTAAAGTATAAATAACACACGGAATAATATAATTTTTTATGGAGAAAAACTAGTGCTCGTGTGGCTAAACAATTATGACCAAAAACCTCTTCGGGTATTCAGCAATCTAAAGCTTATATATTTCGGATTTTTACATTCGACCAAATCTTCACTTTGAACATTCGTCAATTTATAACACTGCATGTGTTAAAAAACACCCATTATATTACAAATATACATTTATCCATAAATTATTTCTATAAAATGATATAACAAGTCATAACAATACCCATGAGTAGGAAAAAAATATATGCAATCAAAATTACACTTTTCTATCTGGGAAAGTCGCCTCCAAAACTTAATTTATCTGACCTTTCAATTCACAATCAACGACAAATATTTACAGAATGCAAACAAAGTTGACTTGTATTTTGTCAGCAGATCAAATTTGCTTTAATTCCAGTAATAAACCATAAAAAAGTTAAATAGCTTTGTTGTTTTAATGATTATAGTCTATATCTTATTCTAATGCAACGTTGGCTGTAACGTTGGTTTTTCATTGGATGACGTTGAAAATTTCAGACCACCACTTTCAAATATCGACCTTTGAGATGAACGTGAACCGAGATGACGGCGCGTTCAAACCGTCACTTCTGGATTTCAAAAATGTTTTTGTTTTATATATTTAAAATCTTTACACTTACGAATGGATATAATAGTACTGTATCTTACTATCAGCGGGCATTAAATTTGATTTCATTGGGGAAAATATCCCTTTACCGTCTACGTTAATGCATCCCCAATAAACTACTGTCTACGTTAATGCGTACCCAATAAACAACTGTCTAGGTTAATGCGTCCCCAATAAACAACTGTCTAGGTTAATGCGTCCCCAATAAACAACTGTCTACGTTAATGCATCCCAAATAAACTGACTTCGCAACCATCAAATCCACAACTGATGTCGGCAAATATTAAAATACACAATACAGTTATCTCATAAATATATTCAGAACTAGGGGCCTCGGTAGCCGAGTGGTCTATGTAGTTCGTCATGACTACTAATGATCACTAGCCTGTCAACACTGGGGTTGTGTGTTCGAATCTCACCTGTGGAGGGATGTGTTCGACTCCGATCTAAATTGACAAGGATTGCCAATTGTCCTACCGAAGGTCGGTGGTTCTCTCCGGCTACTCCGTCTTCTTCCATCAATAAAAACTGGCCGCCGCGAAATAACCAAATGTGCTGAAAACGGCGTAAAACCACAACTAAACAAACAAACAAATATTCAGAACTATAGTATTTATAATTAAGAAATACATTGTAGTTCATGACACTGATTGCCATATGGCAATATATGGAGTGGCAAATCGCTCCAAAAACAGTATATGGACCGAAAAAGAAAAGTTTATTTCACCTTCGACCTCATTACAACTACATCTTTGACATACTCTATTGTGTCGAGGAATATTATTGTACCTACCTCTTTCTATAAGTAAATGGTGAGCAGATATGCGAAATCTTGTTAGACTATGTCTTTCTTCAAATTTTTTAACAATATCAAGATATATTTCGCAACCAAAATTGGATTTAAAAGTAACATGTATACATAGTTTTCCTTCTGGTTATTGAGATGTTTTTCCCAATCTTTCAAAAATGCGATTCTAAATTTTCTGTTGTTATTGGCTTACCCGTGTCAGAGGATGTTAGGCGACTATTGATCAATGAAAGAAGTCCCTGAGAAGACATGTACCATGAGGGTTTCTTTGACTCATACAATTTCTTAGATGCCAAAAAAGCATTATGTAACAGTGGAAAGTTAGTGCCACATTTTTCTAATCTGTAATAGTATTTAATCATAGACTTAACCATGTTAAAATATATTGGTAGTCTACCCAACTCAGTTAATATAGCAAGATTAGTACTTATTTTTGGAACTCCAAGAATAAATTTACAGAATTTAGTATGAAGTTTTTCTGCAGCTAATTTAGAGTAAATATGGTCAAATGAATCAATCCGTTTTCTAAATTTATCAGCCATTGGGTTAAACTGTATACAAGGATGGGTTTGATGGTATGATCAAATACATGCATGCTTGTTTTGACTGAAGATGCAAGGATAAAAAAATCTTTAGACAACTTAAAATAAGCTTTTAGTGCCTTTTTATACAATTCATCCTGTGCTACTGTGAAGCAGCCAGATGCACAAAAGTGTATACCCAAATATTTATATGTATGAACACACTCTAGTTTTACACCATTTCACATGAAATCATATTTGGTAATCTACCTGCCCTGTTAAATATAAGGACCTTTGTTTTATTTGTATTCACACTTAAGCACAAGTCATTGCAGTAACTTTGCAGTATATCTAATTTCATTTGTAAGCCGTTGGGAGATGTCAATATCGTCAGCACACATAATACAGTGTAAATCTTGATGATTAATCAGAGTTTTTTTTAAATAGTTTGTTAAATTATTAATAAAGATCTTAAAGAGTTTTGGGCTAAGGTTGTCTCCTTGTTTTACCCCCCAGGTGTGTTGAAAAGCTGCCAGTTAAGTTTTCATTTACTTGTACACGTGATTTGGTTACTTCAAACATGTTTTTTACGATGCTGTAAAATGAAGATCCCACTCCAATATCTAGTAGTTTCAGTTTAATTCCTGTGTGAATAACTTATCAAAGGCCTTTTTGAAGTCAACAAAGCAGGCATACAGTTTACCATCAGGATTATTACAATATTTATCAATAATTGTCTTGATTACAAACATGTGGTCAGAGGTCCTAGCTTTCTTTGTGAAGCCAATTTGGCAGCCATCAATTATTTCGTGTTCGATTAGAAATTTGTAAAGACGGGAGTTCAAAATAGAGTTAAACAATTTCCCTATAGAACTAGTTATAGGTTAACCACGATAGTTATTAGGATCAAGAATATCATTAGCCTTATGTAAGGGTGTAATATATCCTTCTGTCTATTTTTCAGGATATGTGCCATTACTCAAACACGAGTTGAACATTTTTTTGAAGCAACGAATCAAAATACTCTGGCTGCATTTAATCATGTTATTTGTTATATTGTCCAACCCAGGTGATTTGTTCCATTTTAATTTTGAGATGGCATTGATAATTTCATTATCAGTAATTAAAAAATCTAAATCATTAAAACATTTCTGATATATCTCAGCAGACTCCAAACTCTAAAAAAAATATCATTAATCTTACTTAATTCTTGAAAGTGATCAAGCCAGTCAGATGGTGATATATTGTTAACAGAAGAATCATGATCTTTGTCCTGTAAATTATTAATCAACTTCCAATATAGTTTAGGATTGTCGTCATGAAGAGTTTCTAGTGGCTTCTAGTTTTTTTTAGTTTTCATGCATTTGTTATATTCTCTATATAATTTGTAATAATGGTTTTTAACCTGAGAATCTTTTGGATAAGAGGAATAAACTTTGCCTTTTTGGTTTTTTTAGAGATATATCAGCAGCCTCTGTGAAAATGTTAGCAAGTCTGACTGAGGCATCATTTATATCTTTTGTAAATGTAAAATACCCCTTATCCATGAAATCTGAAATTTTTGCAAGTACAGACCGAGAGTTTAGAGCCTCCTGAAATACTATAGCTGAGTTCTCTGATCACATGGACTGAGACGACATTGTATGTAAATCATAATTAATACAACGATCTCGTAAATTAGTACTAAATTGAGCCATTCAATGTTACAATGACAATCAGATACTGTAGGTACAAATTTTGCAACTCTAAAGCAAGCTTTTGGGTTTAACCTAACCTCTGCTGAGTGTCTGTATCAAGTCAATCTGATGTTTTTATGTTTGTATTTTGCGCTCTTTATGTTATTTGTTGTCTGGGTTCTGTGTATTGTGGTGGTGTTATTTGAATTGTAATTAATTTTTGAAATTTCCTGGTATCCCTTTTGTTATTTCTAAAGCTTATTTAGATGTTATGAGTTTAATAACACTTCTTTATTATTTTTAGAGTCGTATTAGCTTTAAATTCTTTAGTTGATCAGGACCGTTAAATGATGTCACTTTCAGCTTGACCTCTCTCTTACTTTCTTTATTTTTTCATATTTATAAAAAAAATCTTTAGCAGGAAATACTAAAGGGACACAGACATGGCTTCATATGAAGCTAAATTTTCATAGGAGCTCAGTTATTTAATTTCAGTTTATACATGATATTCTGTCACTTAATAATCCTAACTTTAAGGATTACCTACATCTTATCTTTCCCAGTACACTTGAAATTAACACGACCACAGACACACCCACTTCTGTTTCATATCTAGAATTGTACAGCAAGACAGGATTATGTCCAGTGCTGGTTGATCTCATGACGAATAAATTGGGTGAAATGCAGTTTCTATCTTACAAATGAGACTATGTATTTTCAGTTAGATTTCACCTCTCGTGAGTTTAGATTTCAAGTCTTATTGGAAGTGAATATTCACCGGACTTGAACCGCAACCGAATTTCCCTCACTTGCAATGAGACAGGTGTCGTAAATGGAGTAAGACATCCTTACGCTTCTGTAGAACCTGATTTCACTCCCGTTTTACAGTGTGAATTCACAATGCAAGTACATGTACTCTTTGGTAAGGTAAGTGTTTATTACTCCTTTGGTTTGTAGTCAGTATTTGATTGCTGTGTTAGTATTCTCAGGAATTCGCCTTGTCTTTGAATTTTGGTCTTGTGGAATTTATCTATTGTCGTATTACCTTGGTATTCGTTTCCAATAATAACACCACTTTAGAAGTTTACTGTTTCTATCACAAATTGGTTGAGCATGACGATATCGAGTCAGGATCACATACTATGGTTATATTGGTAAAGTCGTCTTGAGTGGCTTCAATCAGCGAAGAATCTATTATCAAAGTTAACATTGGCCTACACTAGAGGCGTTTTACATGGCTCTCAAACTGAGTGTGTAATTTAAAACGGAAATTTGAGTTTATATTTTGCCGCCTTATTCTTCTTGTCAATGGGTATCAAAGAATTTATTTTTTATCACTTAACCACTGAGTCGATACCGCTGGTGGTAGACGTCAAGTCCCAGAGGGAATCCCCAGCTCATTTGCTAGTATGTCGATACGAGCCCGAAATTGATACTCTAAATTTACTTTTACGAAAATGTAAAATTTGCAAAATCTAAGGAATATCTCCCGCGTGCGTAGCTCCGGTCTTAGATGTTTTGTTTGGTCATTTTTACATTTTCAAATTTGCTCTTCAAACTTTTGGATTATTGTTTTGTTTCAATATTTTTGGCCTATAGCACTGATGAGTCGTAAATCGACGAAATGTGCCCATCTTGTGTATCAGAATTGGTATCAAAGATTTAATTTTGCTGATAAACTAAACTGCTGACGTGATAAATCAGTAAAGTCAAGAAATACCAAAGGGATATTCGAAGGAGGCGAAAATCGAAGACCAGACCAAAACAATACAAACACTACACTTAAAAACTAAAAACATATGAACATGGACTCCACCAAAATACGGGAGTAGACTCAGGTGCTCCGGACGAGTAAGTAGCCTCTGCTTCCTGCGGGACACCCGCCACGCTGCTCATGTCAAATCAGGTATTAGGAAGAGACAACATCAATAGAACAGGTCAATTTTCATTTTGGAAACGGTTTTTTAATACCTGTCAACCAAGTCATGATGAGGTCCATAAAACTTTAAGGATGACTGCAACTTAGGAGCAACATATCCCTGTTTGAGAAACTTTTCTGTCAGGAGCCGGGCTCTGTCCAGGAAGACAGTGTACATGTCACAAGCTCTGGGATAACGTACGAGTTGTGAAATATATACTCCATACGCCGGGGCTTCTTGAATGTTGCCGCTCAAAAATGGGAAGTTGACGATTGGAAAGCCAAAGTCATCCCGTTTGTCGTAAAGTTTTGTATTCAGTCTTCCTCGGGTTTCAATTTCGAGGTGAAGGTCAAGATAAGATGCAGACTTGGCAGTGTTTGTGGTATCCTTAATTTCGAGCTCATTGGGATAACATCTAGGATGTTGTCCAAGAATATATTATTGCTTTTAAGTAGTTCACATGTAAACAGTTATGCATACTATGCACTTTTCCCGACACCGAATGGACTTGGATTTTAACATTTTTAGTAATCACACTTTATAAAAAAATTAAATAATTTCCTAGAATAGTCAAACACTATTTTAGTAATTATCCATCTCTGGGACTTTGCGTATTCATTTAAATCATTTTAACGTAAATTTTACATGCAGCTAAAATATTCTAAATTGGATCTAAATATCGAAAAAAAAAATTATACTTAGCTCTTATATTTCTTCAGTAAGGTTGATTTGAAATCCTTCAAATAAAGGTCTTTTACTGTAGATGTCATATGAAAATAAAATAACAATCCAAAGATACTAATAGTAGATATAGTAAATTTATACTATGCTGTATACGACGCATTTCAAGGAGTTACCTCTCATCAGCAGCATTAAAACCGAAACATTTGGAAGACCAAAAACCATACTTATATTAAACAAGAAGTACTCGACCAAAAATACCGAAATAGGAAGCCAAATTTCAGCTAAGGAGATCTACCATGTGCAATACAAGGAATGAACCCTTAGTATTTCTATTATTTTTGAATTTTGCTAAATACTGGTAATTTCTGTAACAAATCAATGAATAATCATGTCAGACAAGTCTGACGACTGGGTTTGCGAATACCCTCGGGGACCTAGGGTCCACCAGCAGAGGCATCATCTCAGGAGTTTCAAAATAACAATCCAAAGATACTAATATTAGATATAGTAAATTTATACTATGCTGTATACGACGCATTTCAAGGGGTTACCTCTCATCAGCAGCATTAAAACCGAAACATTTGGAAACTGCCGAAAAAGTTAATCGACATTTCTCAAAACTAATCCCTAGAATTTTCTAATGTGTACCGAATATAAAATTATTGTCTTAATTATTAAGTTGCTTGTAAAAACAACCTGCATAACACTCTTGAAGTAATATATATATATATATATATATATATATATATATATATATGCTTTGAAAAAGTAAGATTTGCATCTGCTTGTTGCATGGTTATTTATGAACGTTCAACTCGTCAGTGTTCTTTACCCTATAAATGTTGAAAGTCTAAAATATTACGCTAAATATTGTACAGGTTATTCAAATATTGACTGCCCAAAAGGGCGAAGCCATAACTCATAATAGACCAAGGTTTTTTGTATTTCTTGAGAGCTTGCTTTAAAACTAAGTCTGTTTCGACTCATCATTTGCGTTATAGGCTGAGAAGAAACAACGCTTTTTAAACACAGTTCAGTGGTTAACCAAATAGATATAGATTAAAGGTTGAGCACGTAGAACATATTTAATGTGCGATGACAGAAATTTCATTCGCTCTCGGGACAACAGAGGCCTTCACTAAATGTCTCTTTACAGTCGCAGTACTCTTGCCCTTCCTTTGTTTTTGGACAAACTCTTGGTAAATTACATCCCGGATCTAGAAAAAAAAACAGAATTATGAAAAGTTTTTTCATTTGGGCTGTGAAACATTCACTTTTCGTGGTATATCGATCAATCAACGAATTTGAGAACCCAACTAAATATATATCTTCAGATCATTTCACTAAGGGGAAATATCGACAACTTTGAGTTCGTTACCAAGAATACAAGATACTCGATTGGCATCCGATGAGTATAGACATTCATAATAGAGCATGTAACTTTGATGAAATGGAAGAAGAATGTTACTTTAGGGAGGAAGGAAAATTACTAGTATTCAACTAAAATAACTGATTGCACAGTAATTTGCTTTTTATCAACGATTGCATTGATTAGAACATCGTTTACCATCTCTTCTGTATAATTCCAACTTTTCTATAAAAACATTAGGCAAAAGGGTATGCAGGTTAAATATACATGAAAAATTAACAATTATAGGAATACTTTTGTAGCAAGGTGAACAATGCACCGACTGCTTGTTTTGAATGTAGCTTTAGGCGAAACGTTTAATTATACAATCATGTATGTCAGTAAATCATCAAATAAAAGCGTTGTTATCTATCTACACGAGGAAGAAAATTTTTCATCTGATCCCAGAATAATTATAAACCAAACTCAATAAGCGAATTGTGTTTCTGATCTGCAAAAGTACATTAAATACAATGCAAACATAATTAGAAAATATCGAAATAAGATTATCATAGAAGTACACCTTTCTGTACTGTATGATACCGCTTAAATGAAAGATTATGACAGACGACCAAGTATTTTAAATGTCATGATGTAGACCAGTTAGATAAACAATGTACACGTTTTGGTTTATTAGTTCGTGTACACTGGATGTTTTGAAATATGCACATAATGTGTATTAAGGTTTGAACTACAGAATTTTTATATATAAATTTGAAGTACTGAGAAATCCCTTTATGGCGTTGCTGCAATCATACCTGGGAAAGAGAATTTAACAATACATCATATAAACTATATATTTGTAAATTCATCTAAAATCATTTATACTCACCAGGAACTCTTACTGAAAGTTGTAGAAAGAAACATATTTATGAAATGTTCAATATAGCAGTTTCTCTCTATGCTGAATATTAACGCGTTCGTTGAAACTTTCATATGTATATTGTATTTCCCACTTTGTTTCTATCTCTATCTGTACTGCACGTCGCGTTTTGTGTAATTCAAAACAATATTAACACTGTATTTCTGTTTTAAACCTTCTGGACACTGCGATTCCATGTACTTACCTTTTATGTCAATTATAGTTTTATATATATATATAGATTTGTATATTCGTGCCTTTTTACATATATATCCGATATATTACGTTTCGTCAATACGTCATATAGTTTTATCTTTGATAACATTTAAATGCATTTTTATTTGGAAACACTTTCTTTTGACCTGTATGTCGTTATGACGCTTCCAAAGTGATAACATCGCATCAAATTTCATAACTGAACATTATATAGCACGTATATTGCAAATAATTGAATAAAGTTCTATGGCATTGGCAATTATCAGAAAATGTATGCCATCTACTTCCGGAATAATTATATCAATGAAAACAGATAAATACAATGAAACGTCCATTCATTGGTTAAAATTAAACACATACCTTATCATCCTTACTTTTTCAATCAGAACATTTCATAACATTGAGATAAACTGAATTATATCTTTAATTTCTTACCTACTGCACAATCTGAAATAAAAACATTAAGAGTAGAAGTAGTACATGTATTTTACACATATCAACTACGATAAAAAAATATCATCTTTTTGTTTGAGTGTTTTTATAGTGACTGCGCTCCTGACAAAAACATTATGGTGAATTTTTATGTCAAATAAGGATTCCTTAAGAAACCTAGAGGCTCAAAGGATCCTATATTGCTCACATGGATTCAATTTGCCAATCAAATGCCATAAAATCAACCACCCCATCCTATGTTAGGCATTGGTGGCCATCTTAGTTGATCAATATCAGCTCCTTTTGTCCCAGTAGTTTCAGAGTTAGCATTTCATGTTATCAGAGACAATTCTAAAAGAGCGCGGTCTAAGGACAGTCCTGGTCATCAGACACAACTCTGAAAGAGAACCATCTACGGATCAGTGCTGCCAATTCTGGTTTCAATTGGCCAAGTGGTGTCAGACCAAAATGTTTTTTAAAATAAATTTTCCATAGGGATCTATGTTAAACTAAGCTCGACTGTGGCTTTATATTGGTCCGGTCATCGGACACAATTCTGAAACAGTAGCATATAAGGACAAATGCTGCCATGTGTGCTTCCAATTACCGGTGGTTTTAGACTAGAAGATTTTTAAATGAATTTTCACATAGGGGACAATGTTAAAATAAGTTCGCATGTGGGAGCAATCATGGTTGACACCCCCGATCATCTGAGACAATTCTGAAAGAGGACTATCTAAGGACCATTGCTGCCAAGCTTTCTAAATATCTTAGCGGTTTCACACAAGAAGATTTTAAATTAATTTTCACAGGTCGGCAGTGGCAGTCATATTGATTGACAGTCCGGGTCATCGGACACAATTCTGATAAAGAACCATTCAAGGACCATTGCTGCTATGGTTTTTAAATGAATTTAAAAACCATGCCAGTAATTGTGATAATTTGCCAAGTCATTTTAGATGTTTAAATTAATATTCACAAAGGTTCCTATGTTAAACTAAGTTTGGATGTCGCGGCAAATTTAAATGACAGTCGGATCATCGGACACATTTATGAAACAGTAATATCTAAGGACCATTGCTGCCATGTCTGTTTCCAATTGGCCACGTGATTTCAGACTAGAAGGTTTCAAAATGATTTTTCCCATAGGGTCTTTTGTTAAACTAAGTTCGGCTGTGGTGGCCATCTTGATTGGGTATAAATCTGAAAGAGGACCATCTAAGGACCATTGCTACCAAATTTGGTTCCATCTGGCCATGTAGTTTTATATAATATTTTTTAAATTCATCTCCTCTTTTTCTATTTTTTATCACCCCAGCTCAGTTGCTAGTATTTCAATACTAGCCCTAAATTCATAAAATTTACTGTTACAAAATTGTAAAATTTGTGAAAACTAAGGAGTATCTCCCTCTTACAGTTCTTATTTCAATACTAGCCCTAAATTCATAAAATTTACTGTTACAAAATTGTAACATTTGTGAAAACTAAGGTATCTCCCTCTTACAGTTCTTACTCGTTCTGTCCTTGGATGGTTTTGGTCATTTTGGCATTTTTGAATTTGCTCTTCAAAGTTTTAGATTGTTGTTTTGGTTTACAAAATTTTAGGCATGAAGAGTCGTAAATCGACTAAATGTGCACATCTTGTGCATCAAAATTGGTATCAAAGAATTTTATTAGTCACAGCAGCCATTTCGGTTGGAAGGCGAGAACGGAACCACCCAAGGACCATTCCAAAACATTTTGGTCCGAATTGTCCTAGTGGTTTTAGAGGAGATCTTTAAAGGATAATTTATGCCAAGTGATGGCAATTGCTCAAATGGCACTATGGGCCAGATAATCTAAAAATACAATCCAATGAAACATAATAACAGCGCAGTTGCTTTTACTTGAATGTCTCGTTGTCTTCGGCAACCTTTAAAATGTTTCCCTTATGCATAAATTTGTCATAATATGGGTTTTAGCTTCAGTTTACCTCATTGTTTTTGTATTGGAATAAGCACTTCAAAATTGTGGCTTCTATGTTTCGTCTTTCAACATTTTCGGTCCTAAACAAAACTGATGAATTGCAATTAGATCAAAATATACATGTTAAGCATTAGGAATAGTTTACCTTCTGAATATAATTTTGGAGCAAAAATTGGCATTTTAATGTCCTAACACGTTCCTAACATGATAAATTTAACCCGAAAGTATACGATTTAACTGATAAGAATGGATATTGAGTAGGTAAAATGGGAAAAAATCCTAGAATTGCCGACAATACACTAAAAATTTAGAGTAAACAATCATTGTCTGTTTAAGAAGTTGAAACAATATCAGCAATAGTTAATTCTATATCCCACCATGAAGTCATTTCCTCGACCAATTTGCATATTTTTCACTCAAATAAACAAACTGATTTCAAGCAACTTTCTTCTATTTGACATATATAAACAACGATACTCTTAACTTAAGTATTGATAAACAATAAAATGGGTAACAGGAATGGTCATAATATTCAATCAACGCCACAAACAGACAAAACTCCGGGAAAAATAACATAAAAGAGTACGCAACACAAACATGAACACAACATAGAGTCAGGATAGTATGCCTTGGTACAGACAAAAACAGTGCTAGAGATAAACCGGCTTAATGGGTACCCAAACATTTACCCTAACATATTAGGGTTTATAACATGCTATAAAAGAGAGTCTGTGTATTTTGTGTAATATGTTTGATTTTAAAAATATGAACTCGATCTCAAATGTTATCTAAGGAATAGTTTCTGTGCGATAATTTGGCTCTTATGAGAAATTCGCTTCTACGATCACGATAATATCCATACTTGGAGAAAGAGAAAGCATACATAGATGGCAAACCAAAGATGCAATTCGAAAGGACGCATATAAAGCATAAAAATGAAAAACTAAAATGAAGACTGAAGAAAAAATACACTGAAAACCACGGACAGCATCAAGTTATTTAACTACCAGCAGTTTATACATCAGATGGCTTTGAATAGTAAGCAGTTTCTGTATAAGAGAGTATCTTCTGGTAATGGTTGCATGTCAAAGGAACATGACAATTTACGATAGCGCAAACAAGTCTTATTTTATATTTTATATTAGCACATTATAATAATGAATTGTTGATAGATGATATGAATGAGAATTTATTATATGCATGTGATACTAGTAAACAAAAAGTAACATTGCTGCAAACTTGTTTAGGTAATTGTTATACTTACCAACATTTACATCTGAAAAAGTTAATTTATAGTTTATGACATTCTAAATCATACTAGGTTTGCTTCAAAAGCGAGAAAAATTCAGAAAATTAAAGTTAAATGAAGAAAACGAAAGCAATATAAGGATATAAAAAGATCTGAAAACGAAATTAGAAGTGGTAATATTAATTTACTGATTGAAAAAAAAAAGTCAGAAATAGGAAAAAAATTTCGTGTAACCAGTTACTATTCTTTTCTGTCTTATCAGATTTTGTATTTAAAAGTAATGATTATGACATAAACAAATGTTTCATCAAAGGTCTAAGTGAAATATTTAAGGTTAATGAATTCATTGATTTAATCAGTTCCCTAATTGTTATATTTATACTTGTTACATGTATATATTCTAATGGTATTAGACTCAATACAAGTATAAGTATTAAGTAACTATTAGTAACTTTATTCGCAATGTGAATGGACTTCATGAACTTCCACAAACAAGCGTAGAGTAATATTAGGTGCCCTGGAAGGCCAAGCATGCCCTGCTCAATTAGAGCCACATACCACTTGGTTAAATCTCAAGTGTTTATGTAGTAGCACAATACACATGATCCATCTTAAAACGATACACTGTATATTTTTCTACAGCTAGCGACCATAATATAGAAAATAGCACTGTCTGTAATACCTTCGAACAGCATTACTATATATAATATTATTATTAATAATTTCAACAAACCTCGAACTATCAGTGGCGGCTCAAATCCTTGACCTCTGCAAACATCACATATAGTTGGATAGTCAGGAAAAATCTCTAAAAGAAAATAATATTTTTTAGCAAAATGATCTGAATAAATTCAAATAAACAAAAGAAAAATGTAGGAAAATCGAAGACAAATATTTTTAGAAAGGTATAGCACAGCTCCCCGAAGCACAATATTTATAAATAAATGAGTATACTTATGACTGTATACATACTCAGCCAAAGTTAGTTTTGTAAATATTTATACTGTTTTTATAGAAGTAACAACCTGATAATATCAAGTGAACAGATACGAAAACGCAGATGACACTTACTTTTAAAAGTACACCTATTTAAACCCGTACAGTTGTTTAAGTTCAAAAGTTAACCCTATTTTTCATTACCACATTTTGGAATATTTGCTTATGCTTGAAACACTCACGTTTTGCAAAAAGAGTTAATCTTGGTATATCTTACCAAAAATTGGTATAGTAATATTGTTGAATAAATGAAATTGAAAATGGTGGTTACATTTGAAAAACTGTACCCTGTACATACTTTTTTTATGAATCATTAAATAAAGGTATGGAGGCTAAAATATATCTATTTAATGCCACATGTACAAGTTATGTATGTAGTAGGTACTTTTGTATAGGTAAAACTTTGGCCTGAGTTTTACACTGTAGGGGTCTATATTTGTCAATTGATTTGGGAACGAGGTTGTAAAAGGAAAGTTTCGCCTTTAGGAGTTATTTTCATTGCCTTCTAAGGTAATCAAATTCATGTTATACTTGGAATAAATAGCCTTGTGATTGGAAAGTTGTCGACTACAACACTACAACATATCCAAAAGTGTGAATAGGTAATGTATGTGTACACATTGCAGGCTCCAAAATGCAGTTTTAAGAATTCAAAAGAAAATATCCTAAGTAATATTCATTACTGCCGCGCATGTGATTTATACACCAACTTTCTCGTGAGGGCGAGATTGTTGTCACATAAACTTCAGGGTTATGTTCAGTCTACATGTATGTCCATTTCATCACTCCGAAAGTTTTACGTCCCCATCACCAATTGATTTTCTATCTCGCATATGAGACTAGATATCTTTAGTTAGATTTCACATCTGGAATTTACCTCTCACCGGACTTGACACATCACCAGACTTGACACTTCAGTAACAGTGTGACGGGTGACGTTAGCGGAGCATGACATGCTTGCCCTTTCGGAGCACCCAACGTCACTCCCGGTTTTTAATGGGAGTTCACAGTGCTAGTGCTTTAGTTTATGGTCTGTTTTGTTCTAGTTTGGTTTTTTTTATTATAGGTTTTTTTTATTTTTTTTTTAGTTATAATTGTATCCTTGTGGTGTTTGTTTGTTGTGTTCCATTCTCCTGACTTTGTCTTTTCCTTGGACTTCGAATATGTGGACTTTTCCCACTGTTTTGTTGCTTCGGTATTCTTTTGCCGATATTTAAAATTATACATAATCAACAAATAGAAACACAAAATTAATTGACAATTATAGATCCTGACTTTGGAAATGTAAATAAACATAAAACTAATCTACACTTTGATTTGAAATATTATTTACGCTTCCAAATAACAGTTATAGGACAAAATTAATGAACAAAAAGAGAAAAATAAAAAAATCATTAAACAACTGCAAATCACATAATGAGTTCAATAGTTAAAAATAAGACCAACCACTAAAATTACATGTTTTATTTGATGATTTATCCTTGAAATTTGGTAGTTACTGATCAAGAGGTTTCACACGATATCGTCTTTTTTATCGTCTTTTTTAAAACTTAGTTTTGGTTCAAAAACGATTTTGAAAGAGAGGAAGCCAATAACTATTAAGAAATATAGATCTTGCAGTGAATTCTCCAAAATATTAAGGTAAAAACTAAGTTCATTACGACGACCATCGCCCCAGAGTTTATTGAAACTGGTCCAGTGGTTAAATACTATACAAATGTTAATGTTTAAGTGCCACTTTAAATATATTTAACAAGCATTCTGAAAGTATTGATCGGCAATGTCACCTACCGGTTTGAACTGTGAGAAAACACGCAAAATCTACTTGAGTATGTGAATCGGACGAAGACGTATGGACAGAGTGACTTCTAAAAATGCTGAAAATATGTTTACAAGGGGTACACAATAATTACCCGATCAGCTTGTTCTGTATCTCATCATTATAAGCTCACATACCAATAATAAGATCACTTGGTAAAAGGGTTTGCAAAAAAGTCCAGAAAACTAATATTTTGACAATAATTTTTATTTCCAAGGGCTATAACTCTCACAATAATTATCCGGTCAGATCATCATTTTATGCTCACATACCAAAATAAAATTATTTGGTAAAAGCGTTTGCTAACAAAGTCCGGAAAACTATTATTTAAGCAATAACTCCTATATCCAAGGGTCATAACAAAAAAAAATAACTCTCACAATAATTATATGTTCAGTGTGAAACTCAAACTTGATCTGTAACTCATGATTATAAACTCACATACCAAAAACATAGGATTAGTTGGTTAAACGGTTTCTGAAACCAGAGGTTCAGAGGGCTGAGCCTTTATTGTTCACCTGGCATGAAAGCCATTTTATTGATGCGCCCCAAAGAGGGAAGTTACTTCTCCCTATCATTATGAAGAGTGGTAAGCCTTGTAGGAACCAATTTTTCTTCATCAAGGCAATTCTACTTACAGGTCAGCATATTCTAAAATTTGGCGGTTCTCCAGAATTTTTTGCATGTATTTTCCATAGGGTCTTATGTTAACCTAAGTACTCTGATCAAGGCCATTTTAGGGATCGGCACCAGAGTAACAACACTTGGTGAGCACCTTAAGAGGAATATTCAGACCATGTTTGGTTTCAAGCAATTCTGCGGTTCTGTAGATTTTTATTATATGTCATATACACGTTCTGTCAAGTTTGGCTTTATTTGGCCAACTAGTTTAAGAGAAAATATTTTTTAAATCAACCGATCAGAAACAAAAATTGCCCATGGCGGCCATGTTTGTCGCCTGATCTGGACAAAATGAGGAAACTTTGTAAAATCCTCCAACAGATGCTTCCTGTGAAGTCTCGTTCCCTTCGGGCAAGCGGTTTCAAAGAGGAAGATTATCACCCGATGAAAGATAAGAACCGCCCATGACGGCCATGTTTGTTTCCTGATCAGGACGATATGAGGAAAATTTGTATAGAACCTCCCAATTAGATGCTTTCCGTCAAGTTTCGTTCATTTTGGCCAAGCGACTTCAGAGATTTTTTTATATCAGCCCATCAGAAACAAGAACTGCTAGTGGAGGCCATATTTGTTTTCCGATCGGGACAAAATGAGACAAGTTTATAAAGGACCTCCCATATATGCTTCCTGTCAGGTTGCGTTCCATTTGGGCAAGCGATTTTAGAGGAGAAGATTCTTTTATATAAGCCAATCAGAAACAAGAACTGCCAGTGATGACCATATATGTACACCGATCGAGATGAGTAAATAAATTTTGTAAAGAACCTCCCATAGATGTTTCCTGTTAATTTTCATTCCATTTTGGCCAAACAGTTACAGAAAAAAATCTTTTTAATCAACCAATGAGAAACAAGAATTCCCTATGGCGGCCATATTATTTTCCCGATCGGGACAAAATGAGGAAACTTTGTAAGGAACCACCCATAGATGCTTTCTATCATGATTGTTGTTTGATCGGGATGAAATGAGCAATCTTTATAAAAGACCTTACATAGATGCTTCCTGCCAAATATAATTCCATTTGGCCCAGTGGTTTCAGAGGAGAATATTAAAACGTGAAAAATTAACGGACGGACGACGGACGCCAAGTGATGACAAAAGCTCACATAGCCTTCGGCCAGGTGAGCTAAAAAGTCCGGAAAACTATTATTTTGGCAATAATTCCTAATTCCAAGGGCAATAACCGTCACAATAATTATCCGATCAGCTTGAAACTCAAACTTAATCTGTAACTCATGATTATAAGCTCACATATCAGTTGGTTAAACGGTTTCTGAAAAAAGTCCGGAAAACTGAAGTGTGACTGACGGACGGACGGAGTGCAAACCTATAGTCCCCTTTGGCGTTGTCGGTAAGGGACTAATAAAACGATGAACATAGATGCCTTACCCCAAGGAGTAGCGAAGATTATCATCACACCGGTTTCGTCCAGCTGTATGACGAATTTTCTACAACTGTATCGTGAGTGTGTATTGTTACCGTCAATTCTCCACCTAAATCATAAATAAACAATAAAAAGGCTATTCTAATGCAACATAACATATAACGTCCTTTTTGATTCGATAACGTCAAGCGTAAAATCCACGGTTTACCATCGGAATCATTGACGACAACGTTGTGCAAACGCATCTGACGTTTCCTGTTTACTTTTTATTCTATTTTTTAACGTTTAACGGAGGTTGCATTAGAATGGGGATAACTGTATTGTATTTTATCAGTTGCCGACATAAACCGGTGGTTTTCCCATCGCAAATATCCGTAAACCCAATTTGCGACGGTAAAACCAGCGGTTTACGTCGGCAACTGATAAAATACAATACAGTTATCCCTAATTTTTATGCGCTAGATACTCAAATTTTCTCAAATTATTACTCTTTAGTATTGCTCAAGGTCAAAAATATTGAAAGCCAAAATAAAATCACTAATTAGTAAATCTGATGTTGAATGATATTAGTGACTGACTGGTTTACAATATCTATTACCACGTTTTCTAGGAAATGTTCAAGTCGGAAGTTAAACGAGATAAATTCGCCTAATTGGAGATTTAATGACCTTGTTAAGGCCAGTTCGGCCAAAGCCAAGTAGAGCTGTTTTTCCTGGAGTTGCATTTCGATTGGTTCACTAAATATGTATTGGGCACTAGTGTATTGTATCCAAGTTTACAACCGATGTTTTTCCAATTATCTGCACTAAGATTTTCCTGAATCTCTAGTCTATGTTTCTATGTTTGTGTTCTGTGTTTTTTTATGTTATTACTTTCTGAGTTTCTGTCAATTGCATCGCGTTAATTGATTGATGTGTCATTGTTGACCTTTTTTGTTATCATTTTTTCGTTTATGTATATCACCGAAAAACTAAAAATTGGTGCCATCAGAAACGATGTCCATCCCCGCACTGCACAAGTCAAAAACAATTAACAGTGAAAAATTAGCAATTTCACAATTTCAGGCTGAAAATTGGAACCTGCATCAAATTTCAAAATTGAAAACATTATTGCACATCTACACATAGTGAAGAACAATATTATGAACAAATGAAACCACTGAAACAAAAAATGAAAGAGTATTTCCAGAGACAAGGCAAAATTAGCAATTTCATCATTTTCGATCCCAAAATTTGATCCCTTAATAGATTTTCAAAATTAATAACCTTTTCAAACAACTACAGAAAATAAAGAACAGTATTATATACAAATTAATATGCTAAATGAAAAATAAAGCAGGAGTTTACGGTACAAGCTTAAATTCACTATTTCCGAAATACAACCCATGTGGGCCTCAAGTTGTTAAAATCAAAATTATAAAACCTTATTGCGCATCTACATATAGTATGTGACAATATTGTTTAGAAATTAAAAGCATAAAATAAAAAATTAATAAGGAGTTTAGTTTAAATTTCCAGTTTTCGAAATTCGACCCCTGTTGGCACCAATTTGAAAAAAATCAAAATTCGAAAACGTTATTGCGCATCTGCATACAGTATGTGATAATACTGAATAGAAATTAAAAACATAAAATGAGAAGTGAATGAGGAGTTAAGGTCACAAGTTTAAATTTCCAATTTTCGACCCCTGTGGGTCCCAATTTTTGAAAATCAAAATTCTAAAACCTTATTGCGCATCTACGTATAGTTTGTAACAATACTGTATAGAAATTAAATGCATGTAGTTAAAAATGAACTAGGCCTTCTGGAGACAACATTATCTAACGGACGGACAGAATAACAGACGGACCGATTACAAATATCCCCGAACTTCATTCGAAGTGCGGGATAATAAAGTAGATTACATATTGAGTTTTCATTTACTTGAACTATTGACACGTGCATATGTGTATTTTGTATTATCCACTACATGTACCACGACCGTGTCCTTTTTAACCTTTTCTGTTCACATATCAGTTGTCTTAGAGGATTCAGAATTTTCTTGGTGTTCACTTCTTAATCAAATAATGTTTACCAGGTTTCGTCAGTTTAAAGTTCAAAACTTTATTTGCTTTGAGTTTTAGTTTTAGTTGTATAGCAAAGGATAGTAATGCCAATGTGTCAGGATATTTAGGTCTTGATCAATTTTTTTAAATAAATATTTCCGGTAACCAGTCAGGAGTTGCCGTGTCATATACCAATCAGGAACACCTGTTATAAAACCATCACCATGTTGTCTCATTGTGTTCACATCCTTATAAGAATACATGTGTTTTCTGCCTAGTTTTAGAAGGTTTTTTTTTTTTTTTAAATGTGTGAGTTATGATATTAGGCTAATGTTTTAAAAACACAATACATTTGTAAATGTTTGAAATTACTTGTTTTGAATACAAACCTGTGAACAATAAATTCGTCAGATCTTGCAAAACATTCAAAAACCCGAAGGACGCTACCATTCTTTGTGATCGTTATAATTGTTGGTTCAGCTCTGCTTCGATTTCCTCTTTCTCCATCGTCAACTGCTTTTTTCAGTTGAAAACCTTGCATACTACACGGGAAAGCACAGTGACCTTTGAAATTGACTATAGTCTGACCTGTAAAATATTATTAACTTATTGTCAGCAATTACTTTTAATTTACTTTAGCATATTAGAAAAAAGATAAAGCTTGTGTATTGTGTATAAATGGCAATCGTTTATACACTACTAACAACATCGTAGTGAATCGTATTATTACCATGAACGAACAATGGTAGTACGATGAAATAGTTTTCAACGCCTATATAGCTATTATGACCTCGTTAACATCCCTGCATTTTCTTTTACTAAAAACCCTTGACTTGTGCATTCGGAA
Organism: Mytilisepta virgata; assembly: GCA_028015205.1. Classification (NCBI taxonomy): domain Eukaryota; kingdom Metazoa; phylum Mollusca; class Bivalvia; order Mytilida; family Mytilidae; genus Mytilisepta; species Mytilisepta virgata. Next base: position 43,546,819 of record CM051516.1, read on the forward strand.
AGAAACCGGGCACATGCTGTAACAATTTATTACCCATCAAATTTATTTAATATTTATAACCAGCGGTCACTTTTTACTACATTTACTTGACTTATACTGTAATGACGTTATAATCCTTAGTTTCCAAAAAATTCAATCAGTTATTTTTGAAGGAACCAATTTCACGCACCTTCTTGAAATACTAGAGACTGAACTGAAGATTACCCCGAGAGAATAGCCCCGGGAGATTACCTCTGAGTGTCTACTATGTGGTAGTGACACATATATGTCACAAGATCAAGACCAAAAATGTTACATTGTATTAGCCGTAAAAAATACTACAGGTTCAGACATGAAATGAACTCATATTCTGAATGCCTTTTCCTGGAATAATCTTTCTCAGTCACGTGACCAGATTAGACTTTCGAAACTTAAATATAATCATCAAAACAATGTGAACAACAGAGTTAAACGGATGTGATCAGGACATCCGAAATCTAAGCAGGTAAAGAAAGTTTAATAATTTGTATATATCTTAGTTTAGTTTAAACATATTTTATTGTCTAATAACAATTTGAATTGGATACAAATATATATATACAATGTAAAGACGGACAGCAAGTACTCAAAATAATATAGTAAATAAATATAAAGCATACAAAAGTATTGTAATAAATGTAAAAACATGGACATATTAGGTTTGGGGGTGGGGGGGACGGGGGGTTGAGTACATCTATGTAAAAAAGTTCTTGTTTGATGATCCATGTTATAATTCTATAAAACGTTTTGTTTGGTGTATAAATCTATGAACATTTTCAAAAACATTTTTATTCACTTCGTCACTCCACATATCTGATCCAAATAATATATATTCTATTGTATGGTTTGGTTGAATATTATTAATTAATTGAGCTCGGGGATGTGTATATAGGGGACATTCTAGAAAAAGATGTATAGCATCCTCCAACGGGCACCCACAGATGCAGCTAGGGTCATTAATCAAATTAACTCTAAATAAATCAGCTTTAAGTGGACTGCAACAATGACGAAGTCTAGTATGTAAAATATTAATTTTTCTAGGTCCAATGGGATAATAAAACGGAACCAATGATTTTTCTCCTCTAACAGACTTCTTAAAACTTGAAATTGAGGGAATAGATCTTATAGCAAGATTTAGAGCGTTCCAGGAACGAATACAAGAAGGATAAAAAGATTTCGAAAACGTTTCTAAACGACATCTAGGAACTCGATATTGAGGTTGATTTCTGAGATTATAATTACCTAATGGTGTATATTCACCAAGACAATCAGCCAAATATTCCGGGGCTTTCTTATTATAAATTTTGTGAAATAAACTTAATTTCCTTCTATTTCTTCGAATGGCTAAAGATTCCCAACCCGATTCAAAATATAGTGATTCTTTACTAGAGAAAATGGGGAGACCTGTTACAATTCTAGCTGCTTCAAGTTGAAGACGTTCTAATTTTTCTGCATCCTTTGCAAAACATCCATCCCACAATTCACATGAGTACTCCAGAAGTGGAAGTATATACGCAAAATAGATTTTGTTTAGATTATTTCGACAAAGAATATATTTTAATTTTCTCATGACAAATATTTGCTTAGTCACACTATTACATATATTATCAATATGTGTTGACCATTTACAATCCGCAGAGAAGGTTATTCCAAGATGTTTGTGGTTCTCAACAAATTGGATATATTCATTGTTGAAAACCAAATCTATCATTGGAACATCTCTACGAAATGTAAACATCATACATTCTGTTTTTTAAGGATTGAAATCAACAAGCCATTGATGATTAAAATTATTTAGACATACCATGTCTGTATTTAACTTCCGTTCAATTTCAACAGAATCTGGAGATGAGTACATTAAAAAGCTATCATCGGCAAACAATCTAACCAAACTTTAAATATCATCTGCAATATCATTAATATATAGCAAGAATAGCAAGGGTCCTAACACAGAACCCTGTGGAACATCTGCCTTCAAAATGCCAATCTCTGATTTACAATTACCAAGCAGTACCTTTTGCTTTCTATTTGAAATATAATCTTTCAGCCAAGATAGAAGTTTACCTTCAATACCATAAGATTTCAATTTTTCTATCAGAACTTTATGCCAAAGACTTTCAAACGCTTTCGAGATATCACAAAAGATTATACACACGATTTCCTCATTTTCTAGAGCTAAACATATTTTATGATAAAGTTCAACTAATTGATGGAAGGTAGAATGTCCCGGGAGAAAGCCGGATTGGAATTTAAAGAACAGTCTGTTATCCATCATATAATTAAAAATATACTTAAATAGGATACGTTCAAACACTTTTCCACAACAACTCAAAAGAGCAATGGGTCTATAATTGGACACCACGGATTTATCCCCCTTCTTGAAAAACGCCAATACATTAGCTATTTTCCAACAAGCGGGATACTTTCCAACTGATAGCGATCTATTAAAATATAAAGCAATGGCAAATAAGCTGTGTTGGTTGTATTTTTCAGCATCTGATGACTAATACAGTCTTCACCAGCTGCTTTGCCTAATTTCAATGATAACAGTATATCTTTAACATCGTCTTCCGTTATCTCACCGATATCCAATGAATTATTAGTTCGGCGTGGTAATATTGGTGGATCTATTCCTTCATCCCTTGACACAGATACTGAACAAAAAACATATTAAGTAAATTTGCTTTCGATTGGTCGTTAATTACAGTTTCATTAGATATCGGGTTAACAAGCGGAGGTATAACGGATGATCGACGGTTGCCCATTACTTTTTTAACAAGTGACCAGAATGCTTTAGAATCTGAAGAAGCCTTTTCATCAAGCAATCCATTAGCATTAAAAAAGAATTGTTCCTTGGCATAAATAATCATATTATTTACTATGTTACGCTGGGTTTTGAAACGATTCAAATTATGCGGGGTCGAATGCAGTCTAAACTTTTTATGTAATCGATCACGAATGCGCATTTGTTTGCGTATATCGGAGTTAAACCACGGTTTATCTGTAGTTCTATATATATATATATCTTAAAAGAATTACTACTCCAAATTAAGACACTCACCTATGTCAATAAAATTATTTATCAAAATTAAAATCGTTCCAACTATAAGTATCCTCATGATGATGAAATTAAAACTGAAACAGATTCAAACACGAAGTAACATCTGATACTATTATATTCTTTTCAACGGCGGATGTAACATCTGAAATGTTAATTGTATATACTCAACAACGATTTGTTTTTATATATGTACAAAAATTAAATTAAATTTTCCAAACAGGTTTTTGTAATCCATAGCAACATTTTTCGGAAATAAAATGAAGAATGTTTGGATTTTTTATTTCCCAAAAAAACATTTTCCTCATCTAAACAGAACACAAAAACACGGCGCACTTGCCAAAAATTGAAGATTTTTTTCCCCTTTTCCAGGACAGAAAACGAAATTGAAATTGCAAAGTCGTTTTCAAATAATTTGTTCCAACTGACCACTCTGAAAACATCCGATTTCAGCCTCCTGATTTTCGACTATTCAGGGTGGAAATAAACTTTTTTTTTTATCTACTACAAAGTAATTGCAAATGTGATTTAAGAATATAATTATTTCCAAGATTATTGTCAAAATATAATAAATTTTGAAAACGTTAAGCTTGGAGGATTTCTTACGTTGTTGAATATTAGTTGTTTAGTCAAATCAATATACCAGTACATGAAGGTAAAGTATGAAATCTGAACTGGAATCTGGACTGAGGACAATTACGAAAAAAAAATCATTTATAATATTCTTATTCCGAAAATTTAGGATACAGTTAGGTTATTTTAGAAAAACAAGTATAACAAGAACAATTCATTCGAGTTTTATTTTTGAGAAAATTTGAATAATACAGGTGGCATATTTAAATCTAAAATGTAACTAGTTAATTGATACCTATGAGTAGTTTAAAGAAAAAACAAATTAATATCGTTGGTGTCAAGTCATAGAAATGATGCATAGAATAGGCAGATCTCGGAAGTGCTTTATTTCTTACAGGTGGTGACATCTAAAGGAAAAAAAACCTCATACAGAATATTAAAATTAAGATGGTATTACAGTGAAAATAACTAAGAAGAACTCTCCTGTGATAAGGAATTTTCCCTCATTACAAGTTTTGTCGTTGTGGAAAATCATTATCTTATGTTATGTGACACATTACGTTACGTTGCACATTTCGAGGAGGTCATAATAGCAAAGCGTCCAAGAAAACATCAACTTTCATGGATTCCGAAGAAAACTTTCCGAAAGAGTTTGAATATTAAAGTACCACAGGATTGCCATTTAAATTTAAGTTTGAAGATTTATTCTTTTAGTATAAAACCAAATTAAGTATGATCGGCGAGTATTTGGCCGTTTGTATTTCCATAGACTCCTTCGTTTTGTAGAAAGATTTTTCTGTCATTACTGCCATTCTCACTTTCGTGAATTTTTTCGGTCTATAATGGGAGAAAAATCTGAAATCATACAGACAAGGGATCCTTCATCTCTGTGTATATAGAAGTTACTATTCTAAATCTCATAAGACGGATATTCCATATATACTTACATTCATTAAAGTGGTCAGACAAAAATATCAAAGCCAGCGAGGTCAGTATTCCTTTCATTATTCTCAACTAAATATAACAGTTAATGTATTATTTAAACAATTGATATGTAAAAATATGGAACGCCACAGCTGTCTTATGTTCATTTCCATAAAATTGTTATGTCCATTTGTTGTTTTATTAAGTCAAATTGTCTGATTGTGGTGTTTGTTCTTATGTTGTTATGTTCAAATATTATTTCATTGACTTAATTTCTATTTTGTTATGTTCAATTATTATTTCATTCAGTCGAATCAATTTGTTGTGGTGTTAAAAGATCGTTTTGTTAGGTCAATTGATTATATTGTTATGTTAAATCATTATTTTATTACGTTAGATCAACTTATTATCATGTTAAATTATTATTTTATCAAGTCAAATCAACATATTGTTATGTTCAATCATTATTTCGTCTTGTCAGTCTAACTTGTTGTTATGTTCATTTGATGTTTCGTTACGTCCAATTAGTATAATGTTATGTTGCATTTTCATCACGTGATGTCAAGTAGCAACTTTGTTTCATTGTGTCGAGTTATTATGTTGTAATGTTGAAGTATTATGTTGTAATGTTGAAGTATTATGTTGTAATGTTGAATCGTTATGTTGATCAACGTTATGTTGTTCATTCGGAAATTCTTCGAGTTACTTCGGTATTAACAGATTAATTTGAGACCACTCCCAGTCTGCCATAAACTATATTCAACACCTACCCCAGTGTTTAGGGTACCTGTTCAGATAGATTAATAGGTTCAAGGCTACACCCATCATCAAAACGACTCAAGCCCCTGATGTTTTATTTTTAGGGATCAAACATTTTTTAGGGCGGGGACGGGGGGGGGGGGGTGGCTAGGATCAATTTTGGAATAAAAAGGCAAGGCCAGGATTTTTGCAAAATAAAAAGGCTGGATCACTTTAGGTGTAAAAAAAAAATGCAGGACGTGTGTCAATAAGGACATTTTCAGATAAATGAAAATAAAAATGTAGGTCGCAATAGCAACCGAAAATAAGATCCAGGACCAAAATTTTCAGGGAAAAAAGATAGGCAGGACCAAACATTTGATCGTAGTCCCCTCTAAAAGTCAAATGGTTGCTCCCTTAAGACGTATTATCTTTAATTATTTTACAACGTATGTTGAGAAACTGATACACAAAGAGTCGCACACTTAAATTGTTGGTCAATAATCTATGCTAAGTCTTTATCTCATTGTGCACAAAAATTATTTTCAATTGAGAATTTGTGTTATAATTTACGTATTGGATACGTTTGAGAAAGATATACTGTTTTTATTTCGTTTTAGACGAGGTGAGGTAATTTTCAAGACTTTTGTGGTTTTTTTATGCAATCAGCGGGGGAGGAGAGGCGTTTGAATATATATATATAATTTCTTCCTAACTGTTTGTAGCAAATACTTTATCGGTAGCGCTTTGTTTTTATTTTTAGGTCTGCATTTTAACCAGGCGCAAGCTGGCAGCCACTTTTTTGAAATGTCTAAAAAACAAATATTTATATAAGAATATAACATTTTGAAATGCCAGCAGCCATTTAGGTAGCAGCCACATTTGAGATACATGTAAAAACCTATAAATTACGACAGACTCATTCAATCTTGAACGCCAAAACGAACATATTTAGCATTATAAAAAGTTTGTTTCTGCGTATTAGTGAATGTTAGATACCATATTAGTATTATAAACCAAAGGCGATATTAACCTTAGTAATTCAAATTAAGGATCAAAAGTTTGGTCCTGCCTATTTTTTTTCCTGGAAATCTTGCCCTGGATTTTTTTTTGGCTGCTATTTCGACCCACATTTTTATTTTCATTTACACCGAAAAATGTCCTGATTGGCAAATGTCCTTTTGTTCACACCTACAGTGATCCTGCCTTTTTAATTTGCCAAAATCCTGGTCCTGCCTTTTTATTCCAAAATTGATCCTACCCCCCTCCCCCAACCCCCTCCCCCTCAAAAAATGGTTGATCCCTAATAATAAAACATCAGGGGCTTGAGTCGCTCTGATGATGGGTATAGCCTTGAACCTATTAATCTATCTGAACAGGTACCCGAAACACTTGGGTAGGTGTTGAATAATTTATGGCAGATTTGGAGTGGTCTCAAATTAATCTGTTAATACCGAAGTAACTCGAAGATCATTTCCGAATGAACAACATAACGTTGATCAACATAACGATTCAACATTACAACATAATACTTCAACATTACAACATAATACATCAACATTACAACATAATACTTCAACATTACAACATAATACATCAACATTACAACATAATACTTCAACATTACAACATAATAACTCGACACAATGAAATAAAGTTGCTATTTGACATCACGTGATGAAAATGCAACATAACATTATACTAATTGGACGTAACGAAACATCAAATGAACATAACAACAAGTTAGACTGACAAGACGAAATAATGATTGAACATAACAATATGTTGATTTGACTTGATAAAATAATAATTTAACATGATAATAAGTTGATCTAACGTAATAAAATAATGATTTAACTAACAATATAATCAATTGACACAACAAAACAATCTTTTAACACCACAACAAATTGATTCGACTGAATGAAATAATAATTGCACATAACAAAATAGAAATTAACTCAATGAAATAATATTTGAACATAACAACATAAGAACAAACACCACAATCAGACAATTTGATTTAATAAAACAACAAATGGACATAACAACATTATGGAAATGAACATAAGACAGCTGTGGCGTTCCATATAAAAAGAATGCAGCTGTTACATCTTTGTAAACATTTGTTGAAACAATATTATCTTCAGGATTAATTACACGTATCATATATAAAAAACAATCTTACTATATGTAACTGAAACTGATTAATATATTAAAATCTTCCAAGACTTTTTTTTAATGAAATATCAAATTGCTGTACAATTTCGTAGATTATGTTTTAAAATATGGAATTTGTAATTCGGTTGATTAATTTTTCACACGAAATTATATATTCACAATTGTACATGTATCTCACTCTTTTTCTGTGTTCAGTGGTATGCTGTTTCATTGTCGCTTAATATCCAAACCTTCCATCGATAAGCGTTTATTATTTAAAAATAATCACCTGCACACTGATTTTTAACTCACCTGGATTAAAAGTCCAGACAAGACAAGACAAGACAAATATTTTATTAAAGTCTCACCTAATATACAATTTACAATATGTATGCATATATATATGTACAGTCTAAAATCATAATTCACTAAATATATAACATTAGCCATTCTTAAAAGAGTTATGAGAGACTATATAATTAAAGAAAATAAAATACGACTAACTATATAAAACACCTCTTCTTTGCAATAAAACAGCATGGCAGATTTTGGCAGATTTTGGCAGTATAAAATTGTATATCATCATTATTGAACATAAAAATAAATTTATCATCATCAGACATAGTAACAAAATTATCATTTATACGACAGGCATGAGTAAAAAATTCATAACGTAAATCAGCATATAATGGACATTTCAATAACACATGTTTTTCATCTTCAATATTAAAACAACAATTAAAACAAGTTCTATCATCTATACATAAATTTTCGTATCTCCATGCAACACCACACCTAAATTTAGAAAAATCACTTCTATATTTACCAGGAATGTTTTTGGTTAAATACTTCTCTGTACCATAATTGATTTTAAATTGTCTATATGTACGTAGTTTGCTCTTATCATTTGACATAAGTTTACAATACCACTCTTGCTTATAAGATTCAAAAGAAATATTCTCAATATCTTTGATAACAGATTTTGGCATAACATAATTTGTGTCAAATAGATAATCCATATTTATACTTTTAAATTTCATATAAATCAGTCCATGTGAGCTATTGCCATCACTTGCCGTCCGTCGTATGTCGTCGTCCAGCGTAAACTTTTCCTTTAAAGACCTTCTCTTGTGAAACCACTGGGACAATTGGGACCAAATTTTGGTGGAATGGTCCTTGGGTAATCTCTTTCCAAATTATATCCGGCATCCCCGACTTCCAACCGACATGGCTGCTGTGAATAAAAATAGAAAAAATGGGGATCGATGAATTTAAAAATCTTCTATGTAACTAAATGGACAATTCAGATTTACGTCCGGTGACCTGGAATGTCAACAAAGATGGCCACCACAGCCAAACTTAGTTTAACATAGAACGCTATGGGAAAATTCATTTAAAAATATTCTTGTCTGAAACTACTGAACCAATTGGAACCAAACTTAGCACCAATGGTCCTTAGATGGAAAAAGACTTGGCAGTAAAGGTCCTTAGATGGTCCTCTTTCAGAATTGTGTCCGATGACATGGACTGTCAATCAAGATGGCCGCCACACCGAACATAGTTTAATATTGGACCCTATGGGAAAATTCATTAAAAATTCTTCTTGTCTGAAACATGCTGGGCCAATTGGAACCAACTTAGCAGCAATGGTCCTTAGACGGTCTTCTTTCAAAATAATGTCCGATAACCAGGACTGTCAACCCATATCCAGGCAACTATTTCGGTCATTTTCAAGTTCGATAACTCTGTTTTGATTATAGCATGTATTCCTCGTCTTCACTTTTAAAAACTTTTTTTTTAATTATGTAGTAGCATTTCACATTGATTACAATTCCAATATATGAAACTGTCACAATAATTAATAATATGAAATTGTGATAATACTATGAGATTTATTACCAGTTTATACAAACAAGCAAAAGTATATACACGTAATAATTTTTTCAAGCCACAAGAAAAGATTTTTTTTGGGAAGGGGGGGGGGGGGGGGGGGGGGGTAAAATTGATTCATGTGTGATTTGATTTTTAACTGAAGTAAATTTATATGTAAAGAAATGTGTTCTATGCAACACGTTGTGAGTTGCAGGCAATTATAATTAAATAATGATTTGACATATATATTGTACCTTCACTGTCCGGATGTTTTATTGTTCCAACCCTTAAGGTACACAGGTACATTGTATGTATACAGGTAAACCGTTTATTGACCAAAACAGCGGGTATCTCAAATTTTTGTAATATATTCTATCATATATTAACTTTATTTTTGGAGTTGGGTGGAATTATATATCAAGAAGACATTATCGAAATGATTTTTCGAACACGAGTCCTTTTGCAAAAATACACGTACGTGATATGGCTTTATTGGGTTAAACACGAAAAAATCAAATGCGATTTGAAGCAAAAATGTTATGCCCTAAAGTACATATCGAAAAAGACGAAGGAATAAGCAATACAACAAGGGGTTGGATGGTGTCAAACACACGATAACAAAGAGGTTATGACCATTTAATTAATCAGGTTTGTATTAATAAATCGACAGCCATTATTTGACGCCTATGTACTACCAGAGGTCACGTGATGACCGCGATAGCTGGATATGCAAGATGGCCACCACAGCCAAACATTATTTAACATTTGACCCTTCGGGAAAATTCATTAAAAAATATTGTCAGAAACTACAGAGCCACTTGGAACCAAAATTATCAGAAATGGTTTTTAGAATTCCGCCCGATCACCCAGAATTTCAACCAAGATAGCCGCCACAGCCGAACTTCGTTTAATGGGAAATTCATTAAATAATCTTGTCTGAAACTACGGAGCCGATTGGAACCAGACTTGGCAGCAATGGACCTTAGGTGGTCCTCTTTCAGAAATGTGTCCGTTGACCCCTAGGACTGTCAACCAAAATGGCTGCTGCAGCCGAACTTGGTTTAACAAAGCATCCTATGGGAAAATTCATTTAAAAATCGTATCTGAGACAGCTTGACCAATTAGGACCAGACTTGGCAGCAATGGTCATTAGATGGTCCCCTTTCAGAATTGTTTCCGCTGACCTGGCCTGTCAATCAACATGGCCACCAAAGCTGAACTTGGTTTAACATAGGAGCCTATGGGAAAATTAATTTGCAGATCATCATTCCCTCTGTGGCTATTTGGCAGCAGACTAATGGCAGCAATGGTCCTCTTTCAGAATTGTGTATGATAACCTTGAATGTCAACTAAGACGGCAACCACACTCTAATTTTGTTTCACATTGTACCTATGGGAAAACCAGCCAAGATAATTGCTACACTTAAATTTTAAGTCTTGCTGAAGGTGGACAAGTTAAATCCAGGTGGGCCATACAGGCTCTTGAGAGCCTCTAGTTCTTCTTTGGTTCTTGTTCGCCGGATACATTCGCACTAGTGTCACTTTTACAGTTCGAAATTGTCCTTTTTACGCCTTTGTTAGGCATATTTCACTGAAAACATCACAAAATCTATCGGAATAAAAAGTCCCTAGCCACTGGCTATTCGTCAAATGATAAGATTATATTCATATTATATCAACGTATCCTCATGTTGAATATGCAAACGAAATAAGACGAGATTTCTTCTGGAAAAAATATACACTAGTGACATCTTTCGGTAAAAAATGTTTATAATCGGTAGATGATCTCCTTCTGTACTTTAAACTGTTCGATATACTTATAATTTGTATTTAAAACGAACCATCAACGAAGAATTCAACCATAAAATAATAATAAAATTTAATTAAAAACATAAGCTTAATACTGTTAGATAGATTAATAAACTTTTTCTACAAAAATGTAAAAAACAAATGTAAAAAAAGTTTTTTCGAGGTCGTATAAATATTGTATATAAAGTTACGACTAGTTTACAACATATAAAATACATACTAGTAGAAATTTCAATCTGCACTGCAATTTTACCTTCGAATGCTCATTTTATAAATTTTCCCAGTTGGAGCGCTTTTTCAAATAAATAAATGGAATAAAACGATCGGTCTAGTTGGTCCTATTATTGAATTGCCCACTAACAAGAATGAAATGTAGCCTGTTGAATTGATTTATCAGAGAAAACGAAAGGCAATAGTTTATAGAAACGCGTATGAGATAAAATACACAAGTAAAGTCAACAAGTTTATAGACATAATAAAGGACAAAGGTCTTTAGCTGAAACAGTTTGACTCATTTCACTAACAAGATGGACTATTTCCCTGGACCTTCTACTTCCTAGGACTTGGGTATTTAGATAGAACTTTGTTTGAAGATCTTCATCTGTTAATGGAAATCGCCAATGACCGTATGGCGTCTTACATATACTTTCATAGCATGTCCCGTCTTTAACGTACACCTGAACATTAACATACATTTCAGTTAAAGATGGTTTAATATCTCCAGGAGTATCTATAACAGTCATATTCAATAAATTAAGCACTTTCTTCCTTTTTAATTCTGCACAATGGAAAGTCTCAGATGAAATATAACCGTCTATCAAAGCTGAACAAATTGTAAATTGAAAGGAATGTCTGGCTTCGTGTTCATTGGTTGGTATCGGTCTATCTATATATTTAGACTTTGGTGCTGTTATTTTTATCATTTTGATACTTTCCTCCTCAAATTTCCCCTTAGATGTAAGTATGTCAGCCCTTACTTTCAGCGCAGCATCAATACCCCAATGCATTGCTAAATGACAAGGATATGTTTTAAATGCCACATCTTGTTCGTGAAGAAAAACATTTTCTGAATGTTTTGTTGTCATTATATCAATCATATTTTGTGGTTCATAATCTTCAAAAAACACACCAAACCCAGATGTCAGATCCAGTATTGTTTTACTGCCCTCCACACCTTTGTCAGCCAGAAGAGCTGCCTCCAGCCCAAACCGAGCCGCTTTTCCGCTATGAAGAGATTTGGTCATGGTTCCAGCGTTGGCTATCGGTGCTCCTGCAAACGATGCTGCAATGGCCAGTGCATGCGCACATTTCTCTGAACCAATACACATTAATCTGGAACATGCTGCGGCACTTCCCATTACTCCTACTACCGCCGGAGGATGGAATCTTAAAAAAAATAGATAAATCAATAAATATCAAAAATAAGAAACTGACTAACTGTTGTTTCTTCAATAAAATTACTTCAAAACAAGAATCAGAAATAAAATAACATGAAGGATACGCATATAAGGATTATTAGTTATGACTACATGGACTTTACTCAATGGCAAGAAATTACATATATTACTTAACTACAGCTTTAATTGTGTATCTGTAAATTACGGATGCCCTGTCCTCCTGCACATATAATTCCCACCTATAACTACGACTGTAAATAGTTTTAAGAATCATTTTAAATATTTGAAAGTTTCATAATGTATCCTGCTTACATCATGTACATTATAGTAGCAAAGGTTATTTTAGAGGAATTTATCAATGTATAAACTCGGGCGATTCACTCACAAACTAAATTTATGCAAACTTTTTGAGTGATGAGCCGGAGTTTACACATTGATAATTTCCGTAAAAAAACCTTTAACACTTATAATTCCAAAGTTATGCAGAAATATGACGTTTTCCATTTGAAATTAACATTTTCCTCATGCACTATATTGCATGCGTACGTATTCATACGCGCGACGCCATGAAAGGAATTTATCAAGTTACCGGAAGTTGCTTTTAGCCAATGAAATTACTGCATTTGACGTTTTGAAGACAACATTGGAACTTTTACCCCATTAAAATTGTGAATCCACAGTATACAAAATACTGTTTCTGATATCAGGACCCAAACGCTAAAATTTAATGGAGTACCTCAAGTAATGAATGAAATTTATGTGAACTAATATATCCTGATGATCTTTATTGAACTAAAGAAGCTGTTTGTATTCCAGTTTATGTTAACATGTTCAGAATTCCGGTCAATAAATATAGGCATTACATTTTTTACATAGATTACCGAGGAGGCTTTTTATGACGCTTGTACAAAAAAGAGAATCAAAATTGTAGGCACTTACAAATGTCAAAGGCAATACTGTATTTTTTTACCTGGCCTAACATTACAAAATCTTAACGACAGACCGGATTACTCGGTGAGTGTGTTAACCTAGATTTATTTTATTTTCTATTTTAATATTAACCTGATAGGAATGTTTTTAGCAGTGGTAGAACATCTCAGTAAAACGCCTTGAGCCTGGACACCAGTGTTGAAAGCTACCAGAACATCCTGTAAACTTACACTGGGGTCTTGCAGCGAATCCACCAATGCTAATACAGCTGGAAGCACAGGTCCACTAGGATGTGTAGCCGGCTGCCAAGTATCGTCAAAATCCATTGAATGAGTACTACAACCGTTTAAATAAGCCGCCATTGGTGAAGACATCTTTATTGTTTTTGTTCCCCATACCAATGATTTATTATTTCGATTTAACCCTTCTGTCTCTTTGGCATACGATCTAAGAGTCTCTGCTAGAACTGTTTGGGATCCTATAATACCGACTCCTAAAGTATCTAAGATCATCCGTTTACTTCTATAAACTGCAACTTCGGATAAGTCTTTCAAAGAAAACTCTGCAATCTGTTTTGACAACAGCGACGTTAAATTTGTCATACTATCAACATAACCTGCAAGATAAAATGTCAAGATTAAATTCTTTACAATACCGAAAACGCCAAAACAGAGACCATAAAATTAAGAATATTAAGATAAAAAAAACCTGATCACTGGGAATTTCAATAAAAAGGCGACATCAAGTACTAGTAATCTGGAATATGCATCCGCCGTGTCCAGATGCAAATCCGATACTAGACTTTAAAGCATGATTGGTAGAAATGTAATATTCAAACCTGGACATTTAAATTATGAATATTGGTGAATGGTCAGTTTCAAATAATTTTAAAAACGTCCAACGGATATTCATTTACCATTAAGAAAATCTTAGGATGTCCGTTTGTCATCACGAAGGTTGTGTTTTCAACATCTATCTCAATGTCTAGGGTTTTAAGATGTATAAATTAATGTTTAAAATAAAAAAAATACAGAAGTAAATGATTCAGAATATTATTTCATTTTCAATGTTCTGTAAATTTAAATTCTTCCCAATTTTTAGTTGTAGGTGGGGTTGTTATAAATTATCGCATTTTGCTGGGACCGGGAATGTATTGTGTCATTGCTTATTGTGAACAGGATATGTTTTCTCTATGTGTTTTGTTAGTATTTGCTGTAATTGCCAGTCACGAACGTGGTTCATTATTGGATGGGAAATCGACAAAAATACATGGTCAAGTAGCTCCCATCCGGGAGCATGGTCGATTTCAAAAGGGTCATAATGTTATTTACAGATGTATTGAGGATCAAATACATACAAAGATTTTTTTCAACGGCATACGATAAATGATTTTACTACACATATTGCACTGGTCCCTTAAAATCAAACGATTCTTTTTTTTTAAATTCTTTTCAAATTCTATACTTGTAAATGGTTAACACAGTAAAATGAATAGTTTAATATTTATGGCAGGTTTTATCCTCCGTAGAATAGTGTGTTCAAATTAAATGTACTAGAAATTGACCTTGTTTATTTGTTTTTTTTTGTTGTTAAGAATATGCATTAATTTGGAAAATGCCCTTTATAAAACTCAGAAAGCATATCATTACTTGGCAATCACGTGATTGCCAAGTATAGTGGTTGGTTACGTTTTCTTTCAATCGAGTGTTTGAAAGAACTGCAATGAATATTAGCAAACAAAAAATATGTTCATCTATCATTATTATTGAACTAAAATTAAATCTAGTCTAAATCGCGAACTGTTCACTTTTTGTTTCGGTTATTTTCATTTTTATTTCTTTTCTGTAATGTAAGCGACTGTTCTATAAATAAGCGAATATTCCATTCTATTTATAATTTATAGTGGTTTTCTACCGTTGTATAAATGAATAAAAGTGTCTGCTAAACGCATAATTATGATAACAGACACAGTTGCAATTATCAGGTTGACCTAGTTGTCAGCAGCAGGGAAAAATAAACTGATGAAGTCGATAACTTTATATCAAAAAAGAAAAAAAAAATGAAATTAACCTTAACGTAGTACTTATAGTAAACTTTTATGTAGCTGTTAACTGCATATCGAATGTTGCTATAACAAACATTTTAATTTTCAATATCTTCTGCTCATTGTGCTATTTCACTGAACAAAGCGACTGTTCTATTTATAGATGGATTTCTACAATAATACTTATTGTGTATTTCAAAATACATCACACAACCAGATAGGATGATTGTCAAGTATCGTGCTACGCACCACCTTTCATTACATAATTGATTATTACCTTTTTATTGTGTTTTTTCTTTTTGTTCTTTCGTGTTAGTGTCACAAATGGCCCGACAATACTCAACACGAACTGATCTGATATTTTTTAAACGGTGAGGGGATAGAAACGTTTCCGATCACGGAAACGAATCTGGAAACGACAGTCAGTGGACATAAATGAGTTCCCATTTGGAAAATTTCCTATATATTACATATCAAACCACAATTTTTTCAAAATTTTGTCCTGAAGCTATTTTTTGTCATATTTTAATACAATTTGTATTGATGAGCAGAGAAATATCTATAATTTATATTGATAAAATCAAAATATTTCAATATTTTATTGTTTTTTAAAATCCACAATTTAAATACAAGTATTATTTTTAAGAACATTTTCTCCATTAAACCTATGTAATTTTGACACGCATTAATTATTATTTGTGTTTAAATAATGATTTCTCCAGAAAAATTTTAAAATCCAAAGAAAAATAAATATTTTTGAGATTGGTCGTGAAATTTCATACTTATAGGATAACAAATAAACATCAGGACAGTATTTTGAAATATGAATTGTACAGGGAAATTTACAAGTGGGAACTCATTTATGTCCACTGAGTGGAATCTGTGAAATACAAATTAAAGTAATGCAAATTGATCAAGTGATGTGTATTGTAAATCATTTGTCAAATTTGTCAAAGATTTAATTGAAGTTGCATAGCATAATAGGTCTATATGCATTAATTGATCAAGAAAAAAGACAAATAATAGTCGCCAAAACAGTTAGTTTTTTATTTAAATTCGTAAAATGAAATATATGTGAAAAGTAGAATATTTGCAAGACCAAAACATTTCTTATATAGTTTTTCTATTGCTTCTAAATGACTGTCCAACACGGAGATACGTGTTTGTATAAATATGAAAACAAAGATGCATAAACAATTTGAAATATTTGTAAAAAAAAAGAAGGAAAATTTAAATTTAGAACTAGTTCAAATAACTAGTAACTTAACTGCCTATATATATTTGTGTAATGTTAACTGTTAATAGTATACTATTTAAAAGAAACATAATATGATTAGGTCATATTTTTAAATTAATAAAATTTCATGCCAATGTTTCCCTCTGCATGCAAAAATCTTTAGTTCTGATTGATTATTTGTGAAAGTACATGGTGAGAAAATATATGAAAGGGTCAGGAAAATATTGGTTTATATATGATTAGAATGGAGAATGGACACGGGGGGATTGTGTCAAGAGACAACAACCCGACCAAAGAGCAGAAAACAACTCAAGGCTTTTTGAGTTGTTTTCTGCTCTTTGGTCGGGTTGTTGTCTCTTGATGCAAAGACCCTATGAGTGAAAAAATATAAATTCCAAAAAATGCCATCTTTAATGACTTGAACTGTATCGTAACTATATCCCTTGTGGATAAGTCTGTTTAAAGGTTTGGTTAGCTTTTCATGTGAATGACGACAGTTTTGTGTTTTATATAGAATATTGCCATGAAAGATGGGATGAACATATAAGATGTTTGCACGTTGATTTATATTTCCGAATGGTGTCCTTGTACCGATGATAAAACTTAGTAAAAGATTTGACAAGTTTGTGATATTGAAATCCCTGGTGTAATATTTTTTTTAGTAATACATAGATTTGTTTCGTTAAAATCAAATACGTTGTTACATACACCAGCAAACAAGCTGAAATATAAAATTCATCTGATGGTGCCAAGGGAACGTCGCCGTCTAAAAACGGATAATTAATAAAAGGAAATGAAAAATTATCTCTCTTATCGTAAATTTTAGTATTAAGCTTCCCGTTAGAGATATAGATATCAAGATCCAGGTAAGGGCAGTGTTCACTGTTAGTATTATCTTTATTTAAAGTAAGTTCAACAGGATAAATCTCTTTAGTGTACATACTGACGTCGTCATTATTGACAGCCAAAATATCACCCAAATATCTAAAAGTGTTATTAAATTTTTGTATCAGATGTTGTTTTGTTGGATCTTTGCTGATTTTAGACATAAATTGTGATTCGTAACAATACAGAAACAGGTCCGCAATAAGTGGTGCACAGTTATTTCCCATTGGAATTCAGATAACTTGGCGATATACGGAATCTCCATAGCAACCAAAAATGTTATCTAGTAAAAATTCAAGTCCAGTTATCATATTAAAGCAGGTCCAATTGACATAGTTCTTTTGTTTGTCGTTGCTAAACTATGATCTATAAGAGTTTGAACATATATATTCACATTCTGACTTTTTAAATGCCCATTTAATTAGGTATCTGATTTTTTTCTTGATGAAATTATGAGGCAAAGTGGTATATAGGGTAGAAAAATCAAAAGTTTGAACAGATTCGAAATCACCAATATGAGCATGCAATTTATCAAGTACTTCCAACGAATTTTTGAGACTCCAAAAGTAATTAATACCATCTAAATTGCAAGACAGTAGTCCATCATTAGTCTAATTTCATGCAAAACTTAAATCCAGACAGTTCTGCACTCAAAAGTTGACTGATTATTTTAAGCAGGCAAAATGTGCAGTTTATTAAAATTCCGACAAATGAGTTAATTACCTCCTCTTTACGTGTAAAACCCCATAGACAATGCATTTTGTTATGCCTTTTAAAAAAAAACCACAAGTAAAAAAATGGATTTGCCTTTGAACTATTATGTGTACGATACGCTGACACCTTGAGTACAATTCACCCAGTAATACACAAGTATGTGTACAGATAATGTAATAATTATACGTTGTTCTTATGTTTTACCTCCATCCGTGAATTTATTGTATAAAACGTAATTAGTTTTGGGGGGATCACAATACTAGTATTAAAACGTACAAATGTTCTTAATCATTTTTATTATATTTATTATAATTTCATTATCATAATGCATGTACTTATACTTGTATTCCCTTTTTAACCGCTGTATATATATATTTTTATTTTCCTTCCAATTAATTTCTAATTTGATGTTTGGTTATACACTAAAGACAAAGGTTAGGGCATCCTAGCCGAGATGATCCTAAGATGTGTAACCCCAGACATGTCGTAAGATAATCCTATGATTATCCTAAAATATGATCTGAGACATCTTAGGATAACGTCGATAAACAGGCCCCTGCTTTCAATTATATTAGTGAGACTACTTAAATGATCTAAAGATCTTCTTTTCTTTTTAAACCAATTTTAGCATCATCTTAATATTCAAACATGGTCATTTCATATTTTGTCCAGGACACATATTTTCAACCTCTTATTCCTAGAACTGCATTTACTAGTTATTACATCTATGTATAGAAGTCACTTTCAATTTGAAATGTTTTTCCAGTAATGCTGCTGATGCTGCTACAATGGCCAAGTACCTTTTGGTTAACTTTTTTGCAGTGTGGCAGTATACATGTAATAGCTATAAAGTTTTCTGCAGAATCTACTGGTATATCGAAGTTTGATAAATAAAAAAAACCCCTTTCAATAGTCATGTATTAGTATACCAATGTTTTGTAACACTGCCTTGATGAGAATTGAAATAAACTTTATTCTACCCTGGGCATATTTATTTATCATTATTATGGTATTTGAACTTTGTGACCTAAACTACAATTTCATTTTTACTGTATTCTAAAACAACACACAATGTATGACAATACTATTTATATAATAATGTTGTGTTTACAAAATGTAGCTTTGACTATTTGAAAAGAGTAGCCAAGTGCACGATCCGAAGGGGAGTGCACTATGTCATGTTGTATGTCTTCAACCGAGGCTACTATTGTTTGAAATCAATTCTATGCCAAATTAACATATTCTAATTACCAAAAAACATTCTTACAAGAAGTATAACAATATGAAATAAAATAAATAAATTGAAAAAAACTATTGAGAAGCAACTCGAATGATAAACATGATAAATAAACAAACGACAGAAGATCGATTAGCTTTCAAACATAAAAAAAAATGAAAAGTAAACGATATTTCATTTTCTCAAGTGAATATAACGATAATTAGTATAACAATTTACACCAAGATTGATAGTTAAATAATACATCTGTTACAACTTTTTAAACATGTGTTGCAATCATCTTATCTGCCCGATTAATTACATAAAACCAATTTTACTATGTGAGTAAGTAACCTTAACTAAATTTATTTATCTATAACAATAAAAGAACGGTTTTCTGGCTTTTTTTTCAAGAAAACGCGTTGATCAAAGTGAATAAAATATAGTTTAAAATGTAAAGGATATCATCGCATTTGAAACGAAGTTCTGTCAACCTAAACTTCGTTGTCGTTTATTTGCAAATGCACTTTGTAAAAAAAACAAGATTTATCTGACAAAAATTCAGAAACTCAGACTGTTAGTACATTGCGGTTATTACTTGTACAGTAGAGTTTATATTTAATCTGTACTACATATTTCCATTATTAAAGACATTGTTCTGCTGCTGATTATTGCTACTAATAGTTTCCCTGTGAAAAATGGATTGAAGGGCAATAACCCACGAGACAGAGATCTGACATGTGGATTCTTTTTTAAGTGAAACACTGCACATTGAACATATAAAATTGGTATAGTATTATTATTGCATGATAGACTTATCGCACTTTGAACATCCAAAATTTTACAATCACTGTGTCTTCCGAAAAAAAAGTAGATCTATGGGTTTAAAAAAACCAAGCTGTGCAAAAAAAGACATTAATCTAAATGATTCAAAAAGGAATATTTAGTATGGCTACCTCTTTTATACTGAACACGCACTCCAGAAAACCGATAGACGAATCACCACACATACATGACCTTTATGACATATACTTGTAAAGTTTTTTTACAGAATAAAATAATATAGGCAGTTAATAATTATATCAAATGAAAGAAAAAATACTAAATCAGTTTCATTTAATCACATAACTGATGAGTTGCAAGTCGACGGAATGTACATTTGTTGTACATGAAGAAAATGTCATCTAATGTAAAGCTTGGTAATATTAAATTCATATTTGTCAGATTCAGGATTTCAAGATTTGAAACAATTTTTCATAGCTACGTCTTTGTACTAAAGCAAATTTGACACGAGTGCAGTTGAATGAGTTAAATATCTGTTTTTAATATTTTCAGTTGCCCTTCCACTTCTATGGAGCATTATTACTTTTTTGTCATCAAAGTCTTTTATCATCACATTGTTACATGTATTCATAATAAGACTTAGCTTCAAACCAATGCCTATCTTAGACCGCTAAATATAAAACATTTGGGTCTAAGGTCCGTAATTTTGGAATTAATTTTACCACCTGATGCCACAGTTTACAAATTACATTTTAGCAATATTCATGTATATACATGCTTATAAATGGTCATGTCATATTTTGTCAAGGGCTATTATTCTTAGTCTCTAATTTCTTGCACTCCATTTAATAGTTATAGGAAGTTCAATGCGGATTCTGCAAAAGAACACCTTTCAAGGCGAAGTGTTTTTCATCAATGCCACATTTTCCATAGCAGTGTAGCATTTACCGTCTTGACTTGGTTAACATGTACATGTTAATTATTTTTACCCATAAACCAGTTATAAAATGTAACCAGATACGTTTCAAATCCAAGTCTTGTCCTAATTAGGTCACAATATTGCCCTTAATTTAGAATTTTCACATTGAATAAAGAGATTTTATGAAAATATGTAATATTCTTAATATGCAGTAGCAGTTATTCAAGAATAGAGGTTTCTGATTTGTAAAATCCGAAGTGGAAATATACATAACTATTTCAGTCATCTTTTTTTTTTCTGTTTCATAGTCCTCATGTTTCACTTTGATTTTCCGAATATAAAAGTAATGGCGGGTAAGGAATACTGCATAAGTAATGAAGATACATGGAGACTGAATTTGACGATGTTGAGAAAAAAAATACAGTTTACAATAAAAGATTATTTAACAATAGAATACATTTTATCTGCAAGAGTTTCCAAAAATGAATGGAGTTAAGATAACCCAGTATTAATATAAAACCTCGGGAGAAGAACACGATATCTATGTTTTTTTAAATGTTTTTTTTATATTATTATTCTTAAATATATTTAACATTCGAGATATGTGCCAATAAGATAAAATTTTAAACGTATTTCACTTGGTTCTTGGACAAGATTAAGTGGACCAAGACATAGTGGTATAAAACAGACTCCAAAAAAATCAATCAACTTTCAATGTATTTAATTCAAACGGTCATTGAATGGATGCAGGGGTATGCGGACCTTTGCACCAGTAAAATATAAATTTGAAAATTCGGGAATTCTTTTACAGTTTCATACGTCATAGCGTTTGGTGATTTTACGTAATAAGTATTTGGATTTTTCCCAATAATCTTGTCTATAACATGTAGTTTCACATTTCATTTTAATTGTGTGACAGCTTGGAAGAGAAATCGAATCACTCGAAACCAACGATCTCTTTTGTCATAACAAGTTTCTTTTAGTCAGAATTTTGAGCAATTTATAATTTGATTAAACAAAGTAAACTGAAAATGACCATGACATTAATTGCCGTTGGAGTTATGCTGATGTTACAGATTTCAACGGTTACTGGTCATGCTGAGCAAAAATCTTTCGTTGAAGCCAGAAAGGGGATGGTAGAACTACAGACTTACTTCGACCAGAAAATGAAATCCATTAATGCAAAAGTCAAAGAAACAGAGGAGGAAAATGGTTGCTCTGCCCCCGGTAATATATTCATTTATCTCTTTAATAATCTATATAGTGCTTACATTTACTATCGCCGTGATATTGGCTGCAATATCGCCAACTCGGCGTTAAACAATATTCAACCAATCAATACATTTACTATTGTTATTAGTCCGGTGATATTACTTTTACAGAAATTTATTCAGTGTACTGACTTTCAGTGATAATACAAAATAACAATCCAAAGATACTAATATTAGATATATAGTAAATTTATACTATGCTGTATACGACGCATTTCAAGGAGTTGCCTCTCATCAGCAGCATTAAAACCGAAACATTTGAAGACCAAAATCCAAACTTATATTAAACAAGACGTACTCAACCAAAAAAATTAATAAACGATTTGTGCCATATTTTGCAAATAATGTTTGCATTATGTTCATCAATCAGAAATATTGTTAACAGCAGCTAAATAAATAACATAGAAAGTTGTGGGGTACACTCGACTAAAATCAAAGGACAAGACGAATTGATAAATACAGCATGTACAACACAGAGAACACATACTGTACAAAGACCGCAATAAAAAAAATAGATATAACTGACTAAAGAGAAATGGAACCAGAAGACATGCAAATGAAAACACACAGTCAAACTTAATATTTAAATATCAACACTAACGATATAACATAGAATCAGACAGAAATAAAACTGATATTAAAGGCATTTCTACAATAAATATTTGGAGCTTTTACTCGATATCTTTTTCAGTCCTGCAACGTTTGTCTAATAAATGAAAAGTTTTGCTTTATTCAACTGGCAATACAAATGTATCGAACAGATCGTTTTAGAGATGAACAAAGGCAAAATACCTGCTTTTAACATTTTAAAAGTAAGTTGGAGAAAAGATTTTTTAATATGATATGTAAATTCACAATAAATAACATTAATTTAATCAATACAAGTCCAAAACGGAGAACTTGGATTGATTAATGTATAAACTTATACATGCAAGTAAAATTAATATTTCATTTTAATTTCTATTTTTATTAATTTTTTCTAGATAAGACAACCATAGCTTTCAGAGCTATCTTACACCAACCTTACAAAGGTCCGATTTACTCTCATGGAACTGTGAAATTCGACAGGGTCAGCGAAAATGAAGGCACAGGGTATGATAGGTTCAGAGGTGTGTTCGTTGCTCCAGTCAAAGGAATTTACGATTTTTCGTTCGCCGTCAGAGAAGGGGGGAACAAGTATATCGAGCTTGCGCTTTATAAAAACAACGAACAAGTAGGAAAAGCGGTTGAAAAACAGTTCAACTCCGTCACCCTGAATATTGGTTTGCAACTGGACAAGGGAGACTTGGTTTATGTAAAGAATCCTTCAAAATCTACCGTAATGTTTATGGGTAACTCTGAAAGCTACTTTACCGGACATATTGTGCATGAGCTCCAATAATAAATTATTGATTAATAAATGTAAATAAAGTCTTGTCATTTCTTTAAACAACTTTAATTTCTTGCAATTTGGTTTAAAACTCAAATTATAGCATACTACAACAGATTCATTTATTTTTGTGACCAGAAATTAATGAGGTTTGTTGGAAATTTAAATTCGAGGATACTTACATGTAAATTGGTGTTTTTTTTAGCTCACCTTCACAAAATTGTTAATAAATATTTTCTGTTATGCAAAATTTTATAAAATTGGTTAAATATGATATATTTTATCATTTGTTGTTTGTTTTTAAGACAATTTTCCTATTTAGAAGTAACAATAAAAGTTTTGATTTTTTTAAAGAAGTTATCTCAATATAAACAAAACATTTAAAAAAGAATTTTATTTTTTTACACCAAATGAAATATCTTTAAAATTGACATAAAACTGCAATTTTTCCTGAAGCCTAAAAGTTTAGATTATACCAAATTACAGAACAATGAAAAGGTCTATTTTTCCAACATGTTAATATCATGATGAGGTAGGGATTTTGTCTGTTGATGAAGAATGATACCGTACAGTAAAGATTAAATTAAAATAAATTAGATCAATAATGACAAAGAAATTATTTAGCAGAACTAACTAAAAATACATTAGTGAATAAGATGAAATCAATTTATTACTTTTTGATATTTATCAAAGGGAAAATTTTAAAGTGAACGCTTATATTTCGATGTGAACAATAATTTATCATAAATGAGCAAAATCTCACCCATACCCATTCTGAATTTGTCACATGTATGGATTGGTTGATATTTTTTTAATTTCTCTGAAACTGCTGGACCAAATAGAGCCAAACTTGACAGAAAGTGTCTATGGGACGTCCTTATCCCTCATTTTGTTCCAATTGAATAACAAAGATGACTGCCACAGACAATTTTTGGTTTCTGATTGGCTGATTAACAAAAAAATCTTTTCCTCTGAAACCAATGGGTAAAATGAAACGAAACTTCACAAAAAGCAGATGTCGAAGGTCGTTTGAAGAATCCATATTTCCTCTCAGTCGAAAGCAAACAGCCTGAATGTCCGGGCTGAATGTTCCTCATAATGTGATGACCAAATGTTGTTACTTTGGTGCCAATCCCTCATTCAAGATGACCACCAGCAGAGGACTTTCGTTAACATAAGACCCTATTGGAAATACGTGCAAACATCTTCAGAACTGCTGAATTGTAGAATATGTTGACCTGTAAGTAGGGGGACCTTGATGCAGAAAAATGTGGTCCCTACAATGCTTACCACACTTCATAATGATAGAGAGAAATGACTTCTCTCTTTGAGGTCCATCAATAAAAACGGCTTTCATGCCAGGTGAGCGATACAAGCTCAGCCCTCTGAGCCTCTATTTTTTTATGGTTTTAGTTCCGCCTTGTTCTCTGATTCAATTTTGTTTGCTAAGTTTTTTTTTACTCTTTTGGGTGTGTCTTTTTATTATTTGTTTTCTGCCAATAGCTCTCACGAATTCGCCTTGTCTTTGTATTTTAGCCAACTCATAATTTATCATGAAATAAAAACTTACATTTGTAGTTCCGGTGCATCCACGAAAATCACCAAAAAACTGATATAAAAAACATAACTAAGTCATGCAATAACGTATCTCTTATCGTATGCTACTATACATGTACATGTAATACTATAATGCAACTACGTCATTAGCTGACCAATATAACCTGCCCAATATTGTTTTCAATTTTGGGTCAGTATCCTAATTTTAAGCTTCCTGGTACCCTTGGCCTTATATTCAACGATAGATTGTATTGCCTTCTGGTTCACAGTGTTTATGATGTCATGTTTCCCTTGATTGCGCGCCAAAAACACTCCTTACAGTTGAAAATAAACTTGACTTGTTTGGATGCTCGTGACAATGTCAAATTGGCAGTGGTCGTACATTTATATAAGTCCGTGTTCTCCAGGTTCACTTTACCAAAGCGGGTAATGAAGGAATATTGTATGGAAATGCCCCATAGGTTCCATTTTATTTCAATATTCATGCTGTAAGACAGACGTAGACAGCAAATGACTGCTATTTGTTGAAATTTTATCCAATTTCCGGTTACATTCCAATGAAGTGAAGTTCGCTATTTTTGGAATAGCAAATTGACGTCACTGCCAACACACATCAAATTTTACACACGGAAATAGTTGGGTAATAAAAATAAAGTCCACACATAGTTTGCTTGGTTGTTTACCTACAAAATTGCTATTGTTTCCATCTCATTTGATTGACAAAAAAAATAAGGTTTAGACTAAAGCGGAAGCTGGCCCGAGTTCTTGTAGAAAATATGCAGGAAAAGGTATAGTGTATATTATTTTTTTATTGCTAATTTTTCTCCTTGAAATTAAAGTAATGGTTAAATTCTTTAAAATTTTTTTTTATTAATTGAGAATTTCTAGTATACCAGTATTATTATAGTTCGATCACAGGCAGATATTCAGCAATAAATCATTGTAAGGAATATTATTATGAAATGCAATAAACTTCTGGAAATTATTAATTCCTGATTTATTGTTGTAGTTAGATCCAAAATACATCACCTTGACGACAGATCCAAAATACATCACCTTGATCATTTGATAACTTACAACTACATATATAGCTAGATGTAGATCGCTAGGAATTGTGCTGTTGGATAAAATAAATGAGTCAATAAATCATTTCTTGCAAAGTAATGATTCTGTAACTTCTTCGCAATAATGTAATATTTCTATATATAGTTTAAAAGAATCAGACAAGCACATGTATAAATCTTATTCATACTTTGTGCATAAAATAGTAAACTTTTGGTTACGGGATGAAATATACTTTATCTTCATTAGAAGCTCAAATAATATAGGAGCTTGTACAGTTAATAGCTGAGACTTAGGTTAAAAGTTGAAATTTTATTGCTTTGTGCCTCTTGGGCAATGTTAGAGTAATTTTGGTGTCAGAAACAGTAATTGACTGTTTGTATACACATTCCTTAGCAATGCAGTGATCCAGAGTACCGCATGTGCCACACAGAATTAATAAATAGACGCTAATATTCATTAATTGTTAATAAATTGTAGTCACCAAAAGCCTGTAACTTGATGGACCTTTATAAGTCGCGTGTGTTGTAAATTTCTTTATACAGAACATTCATATTTTGCAAATCAGTTCGAAGTATTTGAAGTTTCAAATGAATGCGTAGGTGTAACCTTATCAGGTTTTAAATATACTCTAAGGTCCCACTTGTATATTCCCCTGTTTGGTTGTATGATTGTTCTCTAAAGTGGTCTCTCGAACATTACACTGAGCATGCAATATTATGACTAGTTCACTTTACATAACTCTAGTACACACACGTGAAAATATATATGTTAGATTTTCATGCCTTTTCGCTTAAACAGATAACAATTAAGTGTTGCAGGATAAACACAATGTACATATATTGTATATATCCAAACACTTATACAAATAAACATCGGATGTCAGCCGTTTTAGACGTAAGTATTTCTATTTTACAAGGTATTCTAAATATAGCTATCACGTCGCGATGTCGGCGTATTCGGTAGCAAAAGCGATTGACCAAAATTTATTTGTACACTTAATCAAACAAAACTATACATTGAATAAATCATAAACTTCTATTTTTTCTCATA
This sequence comes from Mytilisepta virgata, assembly GCA_028015205.1. Taxonomy (NCBI): domain Eukaryota; kingdom Metazoa; phylum Mollusca; class Bivalvia; order Mytilida; family Mytilidae; genus Mytilisepta; species Mytilisepta virgata. Next base: position 43,574,408 of record CM051516.1, read on the forward strand.
AACACATTTTATTTGAAAATAAATTATTTTTCAACACATAAGCTTGAGAACGCTCTGAAAAAAATGTTTTTTTCAGCTGTAGAGGCATAACTAACAACTGACATATTCCTTTACACTTAACTCCAGGAAAAAAGTGGTTAATCGGAAAATTACCATTATTTGGTGCATTACATCACTTGTTAATAGAAAATGATTATTTCATATAAACTATAACGTCATTAGCGTATTTTACAGAAAATAACCAACGAAGAAAACAAGAGAACCATGTAGAGAATAGAAAACGTCGGTAAAATGGACCAAGTTGATAATGATCATCTTCGGAAAAGCTAGAAAACAACAATTCTTATTTCTTATATTTTTTACTCGATGTTTTAAATTAATTAATTTTTTTACGATATCATGTCCTTATCATACTATTGGAAAGAAATTTTATTGTAATATCATGTAACTCTTAAGGTGCACGGAAGTGTCACAAAAAGAAAGGAATTTAAACGCAGTAACGGATTCTAATACAAGTGTTTTTATTTTCTTTGATAATAATTTAGTTAAAAGTAATATCGCCTATAAACAAGTATGCATTCACACACATACGCCTAAAATAATTAATAATTAGGTCTCGAATTTTACACAAACCACTCTTTTTTTTTACGAAAACGGTTCACGCCACATTTCGAAAATGTATACATGCATCTTTCCGGAATTCAATGTAATGAACACGATTTCCGATCATATCAATGTTCAACTTATACTAAAATCCTCATTTGAATTTTTTGTCTCTTCTGTAATTTTATGACTAAACATCCATTTCTGCGATTTCGCAACTAAATGTCACACCGAGCCGAAAATGAACAAATTAACGTTTGACGCACATTACATTCAAATTTTAACAGAACATGAACAAAAACATTGTTCTTTACATCAGATTTGAAAATATATTCGAAATATGCATTTTCTTAGCATTTTTATCCATATCCGCTTGTATTGATGCATTTAGAATTAAGAGAATTATACGAAATTTGCGATATCTCAGTAAAATGTCACACAGTCATGACAGTCATAAATTGGAGCTCCAATTTGAAGTTAGAAAGGGAAGCGGGGCTTATCAGGATTTTATTTTGTAAATGAATATCGTTGTTACACATATACCACATGTGTAGAATATAAATTTCGATATTTTAGGCAAGAAGTCATAGGAAGAAAAAGAAATTTAACAACAACAAAAACAAATTAATGACTTCTAAAAATGGTAAATAGATAAATAAACAAAAAGTAATTTAATTAAATAAAAGTTAATTTCTCAATAACAAAATTTTGAAAAATTATTAACGGTCACCCTTCAAAGTGACAACAAAAAATATTTCTGAAACAAAATAAATAGCATAGTAAAACGTCTCACATAAGTGAAGTCAAGAAATACCAAAGGGATATTCGAAGGAGAGAAAAATCGTAACAACTGACAAACTCCGGGGAACAACGAAGACAAGACCAAAACAATACATGCACTACAATTAAAAACTAAAAACATATGAACAACATGGACCCCACCAATAAACCGGGGGTAGACTCAGGTGCTCCGGAAGAGTAAGCAGTCTCATGAATCTACCTAATTTTTACCTCAGAACGTTACAAATTGACGTAACGTTCGATATCTACTAGGTAAATACTGTAGAAATCTGTTACAAGATAAGTAATCCATGATACCAGTTTTGATGCACAAGAATTACGACTCATCAGTTATGACGGTGAAAGCCAAAATAATAACACATAACGTTCAAATATCAGAATGACTAAAAACCAAAATCATCTAATTACAGAACAATGCAGCAGGGAGATATTGCAGTTATTACTGTTAACAATAATCTCTGGGGTTCAAACTTTTCTCCTTTACTATATAATATGTTAAACATACATGTTATATATATGTTCTATTTCATATAAATGAAAAATAAAATAAAATAAAATCGTTTATTTTCTAGATTTTCAATCTTTTCTCGATTTCGATTTTTCATTGCATTCATTTTTCCCCTTTCGAAAACAGAAGAATCGAGAGTTCCTTCGAAAAAATAAAATTTTAATGAGGTTACACCAGCGATGTGATTGTGGGTCTAATTTTGAATTAAATCTATCAGATTACTCGGTTTCACTTTATTTATTTATATGAAGGAATGCTCAATTCTACCGGTTTTGACAGAGGAAAAGTGAATGCAATAAAAAAATGAACATTCAAAAGAAAATTGCAGTGTGGCTAGCAACATTTTGTATTATAATAAACCATAAATTAGCAGAAATTCTGGGTTAACTACTTATAAGGCGATTAAGTTCAAGGCAGATGAACCAAGTGCCCTTCCCGTATATTTTTTAAAAACTCTTCAGCCGAAACGTTTTAATTTATTAAGCTTATATCTTCATTGGTGGCTCAAGTTAACAGTAAATTGTTTCAATTTACGATTTACATTCTCCTTAACATGTTAGCTTTGAAACCTCACAGGATTTTAACCACTTGAAATGTGTCGGAGTAGGACATGCTAACCCCTCTGGAGCATCTTTTGTTATTTTAATTTTTTCCTCTTTTTTTTAAGGTTGTTCACAATGTTAGTGCTAGTTATTCTCCTGTTTTGTCTCTTTGGTTTGTTGTTTGTTATTCTTCCTTTATATCCATGAATCTGCATTTGTGACGGTTATAAGACTTTTTAAACACTTTTAGGGAGATATGTGTGGGTAGGGTGGGGTTCTTTTAACTTTAGGATCATTAATACATTGACCAATGTACTAAAGGCTTTTAAAACCTTTTTAAACAATTCTATCTATGTGCGAAATATTATATTATATCTACGTAGATATCAAAATTAAAAGACAAAATGCAACCTTCGTTAACCATTTTTATCTTTAACCATGAATACATCTCTAATTGTATATCTTGCTGCTTTTGGTTTTGCAAATAAAGATACAGTAAGATTTTCATTATATTAATGGTAGAACGCCCTGACTTCATAGTCAAAATTACAAAGCCGATCTTTTGAATCTCACCACATGAACTTTGAGAACGGAGATATATTACAACTGTTAAGACTTATTATGATTCAAAATGAAATAAAATCTAATGAAAAGTAAGTTTTAATGTTTTCAAATTATTTTATTTTCAGTTTCAGTTTTAGGAATTCCAAATAAAATAAATGTCTGTCACTTTAGAACCTTTAAAGCACCAATTCGTTTGACTAATTTTCGATTTTGTCATAAAAGAATCGATGTACATAATTCATGGCAATCATACGTTCATAATTAGATTTTAACACGGATAGCATTAATTCCTTTTGGGATTCTGTGTCCGGAGTTATTTTTCTGACTTGGACAACCACCGAATCCCTTATCAACCACTAATAACTCTATTTGGAAAAATCAAAACCCCCCTCTCTCATCCCGGCACTTTTCCATTTTAACATTATCAAAAGAAACAAGTGAAACGAACCACAAGATGACAGAAAATAATATAAAAGTGCAATATTCCACTTCTTTGGGATTTGTTTACTTGTTGGCAGTCTAATTACAATTATATCGTGGGGAAGAATTAAAAAAATGTGTGTTTGGGGGAAAAGAGGGGTAAGTACATTTGGTTTTTATACGACCGCAAACATTTACTTTTCTTAACATCCACTTATGAAAGATAAACCAAAGTCTGCTCGTGAGCAATATCTGTCAATCTGCTATGCTAGTACATTTATCTTTGAAGTGACGAAGTTATTAGTATTTATATTTTATCTGATGTTATCCCATTATCACAGAGAACAAACTTATTGGATATATTGTAAGTAAAGTCAAGAAATACCAAAGGGATATTCGAAGGAGAGAAAAATCGTAACAACCGACAAACTCCGGAGAACAACGAAAACAAGACCAAAACAATACACGCACTACAATTAAAAACTAAAAACCAGGGGTAGACTCAGGTGCTCCGGAAGAGTAAGCAGTCTCTGCTTCCTGCAGGACACCCGCTATGCTGCCCATATCAAATTGTAACTTTGTTGTTATAATATCTTTGAATGAATAAAAAATAGTATAATATGACTATTTATTTATTTTCAATATTTTTTTTTGTTCATCCAAGTCGTTTAACAAGGTGCCCCGTAAAGAAGGTCTGTCCTCTACCAAATATATAAGATGTGGATGTTCTTGTATTTTTTAAATACACTCGATCACTTTTGTCCAGGATCACGGAAACGTTGACAGACAGTGAACTTTTTCTTCTTGCAACTGATTTTACCATCTCGTCATCATCTTTGTAAAGACCAAGGTAAAGAAATCCATCGTAGGCTTCCCTTGCATTTGCAGAAAAGTGATATAAACCTTTGACAGGAGCAGAGAAAATACCACTGTATATTTCAAACCCATTGCCAACATTTTCTAATACTTCGTTGAATTTGACCAAAGCATTACTGGATAGCTTTAGAACATCTGGATCGGTCAGTCTAGCTTCGAAAGTCACAACTGTTGGTCCTGTTAATAGATTAAAACTTTTTTACATTACTTGGTCATATATTTGCTTCTTGTTTTGCATGTTGGACGATATTCTTTGGAAGATGACAATTACAGGAAAAAGTTGGCTCATGTTATCTGAAAGTTTTTTGAACAGTCAAAAATAATATAATATAACAGACGTAAAAATCATGAAAATCATTATATTTAGACCAACGAATTACACATGTTGTGTTATCAATAATTTTGCGATTAAAGAATTTGAGATTAAAAGGTTCAGACAATCAGCCCTACACGACTTACTCTACAGTATTCTACCATCGAATATGACCTTTTTTCAGGACTTGGCAATGAGCAATAAGAGAATGTCTTAAAATGGCCGGAAATATTTATTCTGATAATTACAGTTTTTGTGGTGGGGTCCATTTTTGTAATGAATTTTATTTAATTTTTCATTTTTTCCCTGTTATTAGTTTGGTTTTTGTTCCTAGTCTTGATTTGATTTATGATTTTTAAATTTGCTCTTCCTGTTTGTTATGAAAATCTTAAGAAAAACATATTTTACTAAAAGAGTTACCTTGTGCAAAACAGCTAAATTCAGCTTCTTTGCCTTTAAGTTTATAGTCGAGGGCCTTCACCTTCTGATCAAAATATGTTTCTAGCTCAACAAAGTCCTTCATTGCATCCACCATGGAGTCTCCAAAATGGGCAGTTGTCGTATTCAATACTGCAATCACACCAATTACAATACCGACATAAAATTCTGCTTGCACAATTTTCATGTTCTTCAGTAATTGTTTTTGACGTTTAGAGTTAATAAAAAATCGATATCGGATCAGTTCGATAAACTTGCAGTCAAATATTTAATAAATCTGCTAATTCTAACACAGTTTTGGAAAGCGCAACGATATATTCTTTTTCAATCTGTTACACAATTAAAATGAAACTAAATCTGTATCGATTGACTTGTAAAAAAGTTTGACGTGGAAGAAACTAAATAACTGGTAAAATGTATTTCAGAAAAATAATAAAATGACTTCCAGCCACCCACACCCCCTCCTCAGACACCACCAATTATTATTTTATTGATGTAACAAAATAAAATAATAATATAACAAACAGGAAAATGAAAATAAGCATTCTTTTCAGAAATTCTAAAATTAAGGCATAAAATAAATCAGAGGAGTAGAGCTACTTTTCCCTGTATTTCTTTCCTCATATCTGCTTATTTTTATAATTTTAAATAATGACCATTTTTATTGAAAATTATGATACATTCTGTATTTGAATGTTAAAAAACAAATTTAATACTCAAAGGTCGTGGATAGACGCGCTTTTGGACATTGGTCAAGGATCTTGTCAAAAGGCTAATTCGTTTTAAAATTGTCTCCAGACGCGTTATTCAGCCATGCAGGGCATTTTCCAGCCACTAATTTAATAGTTTTTACCCACAAATCTCAAGAGTATACATTCCAGCCTATATGTCTTGGGACATGTTGAAAGGGGTCAGGTAAAGTTTTGAAAGTGGCCTGAGAATTGACAAAAAAATTAGAGCCCTTCCTTTGAAGCAAAAATAAAACGTCAATTTTACCCTTTTTTTTAGCACAATATGGTCACGTTTTGTCGATTTACGCTTCGTCAGTTGTGCTCATAGCCGAAACAATAAAAATAAAAAAAAAAACGTTGTAGATTACGTGTATATTGTATGCTATGTACATATCTCAGCATTTTGTACGCATTTGCTATAGGGATGAATATTTAAACGATTACAAAAAACACGTCTACAACAACGTTAAAGATTTCACCAGCTGCATAATCCTTTCAAAAATGTTTTTAATAGTATCAACATCTTTTTGTTACACACCCGGCTTCAAGAAAAAATCTTATTTTCATTGGGTTTTCCCACCTTTGTTTTTATTGCAATATCGTGAATAAATGCACAGGTCTTGCCAAATAACATTTGGTTTTTACACGTCCGCAAATATTTACTTTTCGAAACATCCACTTACGAAAGATAAATCAAAGTCTGCTTGTGAGCAATATCTGTCAACTTTCATGCTATTACATTTATTTTTGAAGTGACCAAGATATTAATGTTTATATTTTATCTGATTTTATCTCATTAATGCTACCATATTCCTACAATATCGGCTAAGAATATCCGAAACAAGTAGAAATAAGTAGAAAAACATTTTACCGATTCCAAACTGTGTTAGGGACAAACTTTTGAAAGCCAGGTTTCAATAACTTTTGTTAACATTTTGCCAAGTAGGGACTGCCACAAATCCCAGGCTAGCTGTTAGTAGCCAGGGAAAGGAACTCTTGTTATATTTGTTAAAAGCGCAATATTTTTAGTCTAGTGTGTCTCTTACGAATACTGTCGATTAACAATATCGGCGAAGAACAGCCGAAACAAGTAGAATCAAGTAGAAAAACATTTTACCGATTCCAAACTGTGTTAGGGACATACTTTTGAAAGCCAAGTTTCAATAACTTTTGTTAACATTTTTACGAATACTGCCCATTTATGTTGAACAACCTACCATTAAAACCCTTGTTTGGAGTATTATTTCTGACTACTTCGCTTAATCAAGAGACATTATACTACCAGCAGCTATGAGAGCCTTATCTAGTTTTACAGTAAACGAGCAAGAGTGAATTTTTACTCTGATATCTACATTATATACTGTTCATCAAATTTTAACGTTTCTAGCTAGCGGTAACCATGTTGGTAATCAAACTGTGTTGGGTTTTTTTGTGTTTTATACACCAGAGGGTCAGGATAGAAAAAACAAATTTTACCCCACCACTAGTGAATTTTTACTCTGATATCTACATTATATACTGTACATCAAATTTTAACGTTTCTAGGCAGCGGTAACCATGTTGGTAAACAAACTGTGTTGGTTTTTTGTGTTTTATACACCAGAGGATCAGGATAGAAAAAAGGTTTTACCCCACCACTACTCAGTGTCTGTACCGTGTCATACTATTCTGATTATCTGTTCTTTTAATGTGTGTGTTTTGTGTACCTTTATGTTATTATATTACTGATGGTCTGTCGATATGTGGCGATAATTGGTTAGTGTGTCGTTGTCGGCGTTGAAAATCCTGTTTCCGTTTGGTTGTTTATCAAATGCTTAAGGTAGAAGGTACCTAACTCCGCTAAATTACGGACGTTTATGAAATTTTAGATGCCGCTAGAATATTTGAAACGGCATCTAAGTAAAGTCAAGAAATACCAAAGAATATTCGAGGGAGGGGAAAATCGAAAATCGACAAACTCTCTGCTTTCTGCAGGACACCCGCCATGGTGCCCATGTCAAATCCGGTATGAGGAAGGGACAACATCAATGGAACAGGTCCATTTTCATTTGAGAAACGGTTCTTTTCATGTCATGATAAAGTCCATAAAAAATATAGAAATTTTTTTTATAATTTATCTTTTATATATCTTCTATAAGTTTGATTTGAAATCCTTAAAAAAGAGGTTAAAAAAGTTAATTTTCACTTAAAATCGTCATTCCTCAAAAACTAATTACTAGAATTTTCTTTTAAAATGATATATTATTGCTGTCAACTTTTCTGTTTTACTGATACCAAAAAAAATATAGGGTCACCCGCTTCGTTTTCGCTGTGGAAATCATTCAACCTTATGTCCTGTCTGTAAAATCACCAAAAATCTATATTTTTTTATCGTGACGACGGTACACTTATTTTGGATTTTTGACGCTTTTTTCGCTCTATATATAGTAATCAATTCGATATACTGAAAAAGAGAATCTGGTGACTGACCCCTAAAAAAATTACATTAATAAAAAGAAAATTTCAATGGCAATAATATATCATTTTTAAACAAAAACGCTAAGGACAGGATTTTGAAAATCATAAGTCTAAAGATTTGAATTTTTGTAGCGATATCGACGTTTATTCTTTGTATTTACACATTCTACTTGCCAGTACTGTTATTGTTAAGGTTATGCTGTAAAATAGGTATTCTGTTGTAATTATGGACCCTTAATTGCGAATTCTAAAAAATAATAAGTAAAGTATCTATAGATTGCCATCCATGTAACGGAATGCCTTACTAAATTTATCGTAGGTCTTTTACGTAGAGATGAACAAATAGACAGTATTGTTTGCAATTCTCCACTTAAATGATTACTCTGATATAAAAGAAACACTCTCTGATGTTGATGTTGATGCACGGCATTTCAACAGTTTGTCTCATCAGCGCAAAAATATTGTGAGTGAAGAAATATGGATTTGTTTAATATTTCATGCAGCGAAATCCATGACATTACAAACAGGAGAAAAGGGAACTAACTGAGATACGTACATATGTACGGTAAATATAATATCGACAGAGCCAGAATACAATCGCCAGCTTTCTATTACTTTATTTTATTTATACAATAAAAAAAAAACAACAAAAGTTTTAACAGATAAATTGCCCAACATTTCGGCCAATATGGGCTTGCTCAGAATTTCTAAGAGTCAACAGTCTTGCTCTGAGTTTCTAAGAATCAACATCTTTTTGCAAGCTCGTGATCAAAGCCATATTGGCCAACCCGGACTTCGAATCGACCAGTTCTTTGAACTTATTCCATTTTCCGTATGTTTGATTGAGAGGCAGCAAATACCAATTTTAAAGTGTTTGATTTTTGATCCGGCTGGGGATCGAACCATCGACCTTCCAAACTAGGCGAGCACACAAGGTTTATTAAGGGGATGTAGATCACCGTAAAAGGCAGCACGTGCCATCTACCACCAATTCTAGTATCAAGAAGCGATTATTCAACTGCGAAGCATTTATAATACCAGTATCAACATATTACAGCAGTCGAACTTTTCAAAATTAAAAACACTAATACAAACTTTTACGACAAATGCCGGATCTTTGGCAGATATCTTTTCTTCGACACATGCATTTTTTAAAAACACGTTATATAATCACCTTCATAAAGTACTTTGTTAAAATCATGCAAATGACGGCTATTAGTATTACCAATCTTTACTGAGTTACTCTTGTATTGGCACAAAACTGATGGCAAAAATTTGGTTATTCTGGCTGAAACACAATACTTTTTTTAGGTTCAGTACTGCTCATTGAGATGATACGAAAAGTTATATTCTTACATCTAGGTCTACAAATATACTATTTTAGGGGGGATATCAAAACAAAAGATTCCAAATAGTTGAATATTAATCAGGGTAAACATTAACGCTAATTCCCTAAACCATATAAACAGATGAATCGAAACACTGACAAATTATCTCCAATGGCATGAAAAAAATCAAAATCGATTTACCCTTTTTCTTCAGATAAATACAGATAATAAATCCATTTTATGCATTGTACAGTAAACGTAAAAGCTAACATAATAAAGTTGTTAAAAAGCTTATAAATAACAGATTATATTTTTATTAATGGTGTCAGATTCCTTTTTATCACAAAGAGCTTCACTTAAAAATAGAAAGAGCGATGAAAACTCCGATATTAAAGTTTTGTCCCACGGGTAGTCGCCGGCTGCGTGGATAAACGTTCATTGTGAAAAGTAATGTTGCTCTCTCCTTAGACGGTATTGGCCTTACCCTTTTGGCCATTTTTGGTTTTTGAATTTGATCTTCAACTTTTAATATTATTGTTTGGGTTTTCAATATTTTAGGCCTTGAGCAAAAGTGATGAGTCGTAAAATGACGAAATGTGCACATCTTATGCATGAAAATTGGGACCAAAGAATGTATTATCAGCTATGCTGTTAACTTCGTTAAGTAAAACTTTGAGAGCGAAACACAAAGCTTCAAATGGACCTACATGTATATGTAATAACTACAGCTATTAGCTATAAATAAACATCAAATGAGGGAGTCGATCAAAAGCCTTTACATAAGCATGAATAGACAAGCGGAAAAATTATCTTCGACAATTGCATTTTATCTTTTGAGATGTTAACATGTCTAATGAGAAACGATATGTTGTAATATGTGTATACGTTGTATGTACAGTTCATCGTAATTTTTTTGTAGCCAAATTAACGATTAAGTCTCTTCTTCTGGCATTCACTTTTCCTGAATTTAAATGAAAGGATATCAGGTCAGGATAACTCCATATCAATATAATATGTTTTTGTGAACAACTGCTTCTTCTTAAATGTTGAAAGCTGAAAAATGAAAAATAAACATTTTTTTAATTTAATTTTACGCTCTATATACAACCCTTGACATAAAAGAAAAAATAATATTCTGGGGACATCGTATATCTCGTCACAGTTTCATACGTCATGGCGTTTGTGTGCCTAAACGTAATCAAAATTTGGAATTTTTCCCAACAATATTTTCGATGCAATGTAGTTTCATATTTCATTTTAATCGTGTAACAGATTGGAAAAAAAAATCGAATCACTTTACACCAACGATCTCATTTTTTTTTCGAATATTTTCTTTTTGAGTTAGAGTTCTGAGTAATTTATAATTTGATTAAGCAAAGAGAACAGGAAATGACGATGGCATTGAAAGCAGTTTTTTTGCTGTTGTTGCAGATTTTAACAGTTACCATGGTTACTGGTCATACTGAACAATCTTTCTTCGAAGCTAGAAAAGATTTGTTGGATCTCCGGACTTATTTTGACCAGAAAATAAAATCCATTAAAGAAAACGTGATAGATACAGATGATGAAGTTGGTTGTTTTTCCCAAGGTAATATATTTATACTTATACAGGATCTGTTATATGTATGTAGTCCTTTGTCTTAATATTTATTGTATTTTGAAATGACCTATTTTTAGATTCCTCTGACATCACACGGGTCTTCTCTCCCGTTGGCTTTGACCAAGCAAAGGCGGGCGTTTTTATGCCATCTGACATGCATGTAAAAGAAATTAGTTTGGTCTTACCTAGATTTTGGAAACATTGTTGAAGCCCGTTTCTTCAAGTCTGACAATAATTAGTTTTGGTAATAAGCGTATCTCATAAAGATTAACACAGTAAAACGAATTTTACGCAAGGAATTTTATATTTAAATTGATTTTCTGGCAGTAATTTCAGCAAGGTTATTTTAGTTTGCGTTCAGTTATAATCAAACATTTTTGTTTAAATTGTCCTGAAAATGGGGGAAAATCGTTTGCAAAAAATACTCTGTATTGTGTTCAACAAGAACTTTTGTAAAGTATTTTTATGAAAGTGTGCTGTCAAATTTAAATTGTAGGACAGACAACAACTATATATTCTTTTACTTAATTTAAAACAAAGTCATGCTTAAATATTTACACTTTATGTCTGTATACCCTTTCGTTCAATATACGTATAAACTTTTTTTTTTCAGATAAAACTACCGTTGTGTTTAGAGCTCTCCTAAAGTACCCCAAAAATGGCCAGATTTCCTCTCATGCAGTTATACAATTTGACAACATCGTCGAAAATGAGGGTTCGGCGTACGACAAATACAGAGGTATGTTCACAGCTCCCGTCAAAGGAATTTACGATTTTTCGTTCGCCGTGAGAGAAGGAGGGAACTACTATCTAGAGCTTGCGCTGTATAAAAACAACGAACAAGTTGGAACAGCGTTTGATAGACAATACAACTCCGTCACGCTGAATATTGCTTTACGTCTGGACAAGGGGGACTTGGTTTATGTGAAGAATCCTAAAGCACCTATTAGCCATTTTGTTGGTGACAACGAAAGCTACTTTACTGGACATCTTGTGCATCAGCTTCAATAATTAATTATTGATAATAAAGTCAGATATTTCCTGAACACTTTGTTGCGTTCTCTATTTTTTTTTATGAAAAAGCAAATTATGAATGTAAGAAGTCTTTTAAGAAAAAATTTAAATACAAGAATACTACTATCAATACATATTCTATATGTAGCACTTTATGGGGATGAAAAGGGAATATAGGAGTAGTGACAGTATTGCAAAAAAACATTTGCAGATAAACATTTTATTGTTGTAACCTTGTCGTCATCAACCTTTTTTTCACGTGTATGTTTCATATGTGTTCTACCTAAGCATTACTAATGTTAAGAATAACAGGTATTTTTCAATTTTTTGCAGCCCTCAATTTCGCATGAAAATGAAGAACCACAAAATACATATTTTCTTTCTTTAAACCTTTGTTACGTGTATATGTAGAGATTTTAATCAATAAACAACAAAATGGACAACAGAAAAGTCTAACAATGACTACCAATGAAAAAAGGCCACCCAAAACACAGAGCCCCGGATAAAAAAATAACATAAAAGAGTACAAAACACAAACATAAAAACAACAGACAGTCGGGATAGCCTTGACTTGGTACAGACACTGAACAATGTAGCTGGTTAAACCGGTTTGATGGGTAACCAAACCTCTCCCTTATATATCCTGATACTTTGGTGTATGAAAAATACTAGTATGATTGTTAACAAGGTGACTGCTTGCTAGAGCTGAAAATGTGGTTGGACGGTACATAATTTAAATAACAAGATCAGAGGTGCTCATTTTAACGGTAAAATTAGCAAAGGCTCTCTTAGCTGCTGGTCGGATACTGTCGCTCTATTAAACGATAAATCCAACAAAGATATTCATGCTATCTCGTCATAGAGTTCAATAGAAATTGGCAGTATTCGTGATAGCCAGTATAAATTGTAAGCCTTCAAGTCATTAGGGAGAAAGAGTAATTTTAACAGAATTACAAAAATTTTATATTTGTAGCCCAAGTTTCTGGTAATAATTATCGCGACTTTTGCATTTAGTCATGATATTACAATAGAAACTTAGTTGGAAAAATCTGTTCATGATAAGTGCTTTAAATTTCTGGAAGCAGGGTATTTAGCCGAAAGATTGCTATCTATTAAAACTTTTAAAAGCAGTAAGCATGTTGTGAAATTTATAAACCCTGTAACAGAAGTTTTTTAGTAATCATATGGTTTGGTCTCGTTAAAATCTTCGAACCTTGAGCAAATTCGAGCAAAACGTACAGGCTGTGATAAGTAAACACCATACGATGGTGCCACAGGCACGTTTCCGTCAAAATGTTGAAATCAGTAATTGGAAAAATAAAGTCGTCCCAAAGGTAAACAATTCATACGCGATACGTATTAAAAAATATACGGGTTAAATTTGAATTTGTATACTGTGCCTTTTACCTTTCCAGATTAACGTTACTTTAAGGGCGCCGTGGTGTAGTGGTTAGCGCATCGGACTACGAAGCCAAAGGTCCCTGGTTCGATTCCAGTTCGGGATTAAAATTTCAGGGATCAAATTTGCGACGCCCCATCGACACCATTTGCGAGGATGGTCTCGGTAAACGATGCTAGTCCGTCGGATGGGGACGAAAAATGGCTGTCCCGTGTTAAGGGAGAGAAACACCCTTAGCACGTTAAAGACTCCTAGAGTAGGCTAAAAGGGCGCTACAGAGGCCGCTCTCGCACCCGCCAAGTGGAGAGGGATTAGTATAAGTTGGTATAATTTGTTTCCCAATCCACTATAAATAAATAAGTTTAAACTAACTAATCTAACGTCACTTTATGAATGGAAAAATTGTTAATTTTGCGGTTTCCGAGTTATGGGGAATAGAAAAATTGAGGCTTCCATTCAATAACTTGAGTATTGTCTCACCAAATAATTTGAAATTTGGAAACACATGTATTGCTATCGATCACTTAACACGGTATTTCACTTTTGTCATTTCAGACTTACGCCTCTTTTTAATGTGGAAAATAGTCAAAATTTCCTAAAGATAACTTGAGTATTGTTTCACCTGATTATTTTAAATTTGGATATAGTGTTAAGGACTTTTAAACACAAATTGAGCTTGAACTTGACATAATTAATTTTTGTCGATTCTGAGTAGTGTCCCTTTTTAATATGGATAATAACCAAACCTGAGGTTTCCGTTTAAGAACTTGATTATTGTGTAACCAGATTATTTGAAATTTGGAAATGTTGATAGGGGCTACTAAACATAAGTTGAGGTGGTATTTGTAATAGTTTACTTTTGACATTTTCAAGTCATTCCCGTTTATAATTTGTATAAGGGAGTCTCCGTTCCGTGGACACATTCTTTCTTTATTTCTACATGTATGAAGTATTAACCTCTACAGTTAAGTTCTAAATCTTTGAATTTATTTTATGTTTGTAACTTTGTAACTGGATTTTTTTCTATATTTTTTACTTTTTTTCAAAGTTTTTGAATTTTGCAAATCGTACTATTATTAAGTCGTATAGTTTAAACAAGACCACTCTGCTTCTTCGCAATTCAGTTTCAAAACTATGAGACAATTGTCTAAATTCTGTTCAGGAATTTTAGGGATCTTTGACACCAGTATGGTGTCACACAATGAATGTTACAAAACCTACTTTTTCTAGCTAATTGTTATTTGAAAAAATGAGACAATCCACTAAATTTGCCCATACTTGCCTACATAAAAATAAGTCTAGAAATAAAGAGTGGACTCAAGAAATATATATTTATATCTTAATGTATCCTAGGATTGGGTGTATGTTTATTTTATTAGGGATAAAACAAAAACAAAACAAGAGGCTCTCAAGAGCCTGAATCGCTCACCTGGCAAACAATGACTATAAACTAAATTAATATATTAATGTTTTTTTGTAAATTAAACTGAGTATTTAAGGTCACATAAAATGCTGAAAATACCTTTAAAAGCCTTTCAAGAACCTCTGGAAAGAAATGGGCATGAGTTCTCCCTATGCTTGATTAACATACAGTCATGGTCAATCTGATGATTCACAATACAAAATACAAGCTTTAATTCATCTTCAAATACAGTATAAATCTTTTGGTCTATATATTGTCTTCGTTTTTAAAATGTTTGAAAGAAGTTATGTAAAAATTGTGGGTTAAGGCTTTTTATTGTACTTGAAAAGGAAATATTGCAGGAACAATCATGCTACGTTTCATCCAAATCCCCCTAGTAGTTTCAGAGGAGAAGATGTTTGAAAATTTGTTAACAACGATGATGACAGACACCAAGTGATGGCAATTAAAAGCTCACATATTATGAAGTTTAATCATTGTTATACAACATTCTCATCATCACCATTCACTAAGGATACCATGTTTACTTTAAAAACCAAATATTGTTGAAATCCGAGCAAGTGTAAAAAATGGCGGGAAAATGGCAGCCATTTTAAAAATGGCCGTCCAAAACAAACTTTCATCATCACCATTCAACTCGGGATACCATGTTTGCCATCAAAGTAGCTTTCATCTTCATTTTATTTCTATAATTCAGGAAAAAATAGCAAAAAACAGCATTTTGACTCCTATGTTCTATTTTTAGTAAGGGCGGACATGTTTTTCGACCATCCAAAATCCAAGCATTAACTTTCTGCAGGATACCCTAAGGAGCAATCTTACCAAGTTTCATTTGATTTTGAATAGTAATTTCAGAGAAGAAGATTTTTGAAATAATAACATAAAAAAAGCCAAAAATGTCAAAAAGGGCAATAACTCTAACATCAGTTGACAGATTTTCACGAAAATCAGCACACAGGTAGCTCTCATCATGCTGAACACTTTCAACCTGCCAGAATTTGCCGTAACCTGATGATTTTTGAGATATTTGCGAAAAACTGTTGTTTGACCCCTATGTTCTATTTTTAGTAACAGTGGCCATGTTTTTCGACGGATCAAAAATCGAAGCATAAACTTTGTGCAGGATACCCTAAGGAACAATCATGCTAAGTTTTGTCCAAATCCATTCAGTAGTTTCAGAGGAGAAGATTTTTGAAATAATAACATAAAAACAAATTTACACGCAATCAAAAGCTTTTTTTCATTTTCTACAGTTTGCCATCTATAAGGCATCAACAGTTATTTTGACATTTAAGGGACAAAACTTTAACTCCTAAAGGGCTCATTTAAACATTTTGCAAACTAAGGGAAATGCTGTGAAAATGGTCAATTTTGATGTTCTAAGGGGAATAACTCCTAAAAGGAATGATCATACAACTTAATAAGTACAAATTTCAAAAAAAAATCAAGAAAAAGGGCAATAACTCCTACATGGGTGGTTACATCTTCTTCAAAATTTCAAAGCAGGTAGATCTTGAGGTGTTGAACACTTTAGCTTCCCATCAGAATTTTGATATCTGTCACCATTTTTGAGTTATTTGCAAAAAACTGCAATTTACCCCTATGTTCTATTTTTAGCCATGGCAGCCATGTTTTTTTACAAATCAAAAATCCAAACGATAGTTTAGTAGCACTCATGCCAAGGAACAACTACACTAAGTTTGGTTGCAATTAAACTTATGGTGTAAGAGGAGTTAACGATTTTATTACAATGAATAAAGACTGCAAAAATGGTCAATTTTGACGATCTAAGGGGAATAACTCCTAAAAGGAACCAACCTACAACTTCGATCCTGTTACAAATTTTGTAGATCTTTGTGTGCCTAACAATATGAAATTTAAATTTTTCAAATTTCCTTTATAGTATCCAAGATATTGAGCTTAATAAGTGCAAAATTTGGAAAAAATGCAGAAAAAGGGCAATAACTCCTACATGGGTCGTTGGATCTTCTTCAAAATTTCAGGGCAGGTAGATCTTGAGGTGCTGATCACTTTTACCCCATGCCAGAATTTTGATATCTGTGACCGTTTCTGACTTATTTGCAAAAAACTGCGATTTACCCCTATGTTCTATTTTTAGCCATGACGGCCATGTTTTTATACGAATCAAAAATCCAAACGATAGATTTGTAGCACCCATACCAATTAATAACTGAACCAAGTTTGGTTGCAGTTGGACTTATGGTGTTGGAGGAGTTAACGTTTGAAAAAGTTTACGGACGACGGACGGACGGACGGACGACGGACGGACGACGGACGCCAAGTGATAGCAATAGCTCACATGACCCTTCGGGTCAGGTGAGCTAAAAAGAACAAGACAGCACAGAAACTAAAGCAATAGAAATGTGAACTCCTACTAAAAACCAGGAGTGGCATCATGTGTTCCGGAAGGGTAAGCATGTCCTGCTCCGTGAACGAAAACCAGTCACATTGCAAGTGCGTAACAGCCAATGAAGTGTCAAGTCCGGCGAGGTGTCAATTCTAGAAGGGCCTGATATCGAAATAGAGATATCTAGTCTCATACATGAGATAGAAACTTCCGTGTCGGGGCCAATTAATTCGTGAAGACGAACGTCAAATTTTTGGAGTGTTGAAATTAACAGAGACTGAACATAACCCTGTCTTCGAAGTTTATGTGACACTAATCTCGCTCAGCCGAGAAATTCGCTGCATAAATCACACGCATGGCAGTAACAAATCAACTATGAAATGTACACCATAGGCTGGAGACCCTGGTATGCATCTGCTAAGAAAGGGGAAGTTCGCAATCGGAAAATTAGAATTATTACGTCTGTCATAAAGGTTTGATTTCAATCGCCCATTATTATCTAATGTACAAGTACAAATCTAGATATGAAGCAGAAGTGATTGTGTTTGTGGTCTCTTTATTTTCAAATTCACTGGGACAGGTGGATTTTGGTAATCCTTAAGTTAGCATTATTAAGTGACAGAACATCATCTATATAGCGGAAACTGAAATTGAAGGACTGATTCGTGCACTAGCCCCTGTTAGATTTGTATACAGGTAATATGTGTGCAATAATTATCTCTGATAACAATTTTGATGCACAAGATGTAAAATTTTCGTCGATTTAAGACTCACCAGTTGTGGTCAACGCCTAATGTTGAAAACTAAAACAATAATCCTAAACAATTGAAGAACAAATTTCAAATTGACCAAAAGATTAAAGCCAAGACCATCTAAGGACAGAGCTATGCACGAGGGAGATACTCCTTAATTTTCACAAAATTTAACAATTTTGTAGCCTACCAGTAAATTTACAGTATCAATTGGGGCTAGTATCAAAATACTGGAAACTGAGTTGGAGATACTCTCCGGGACTTGTAATTTGTTATTTGTCGACACTACGTCACATCAGCCAACTGATAAATATCTATCAGAGATAGAATGTTGCCGCCATCTTTAACGGTTAATGTATGGAAGACCACTATTTAATTTATGACTAAAACAGGGTTAATTTGTTTGACAAGACGGTTTTTTATTTTTTTAGAAGGGGACATATCTTATCAGCAATATTCATCACCAAAAATATGAAAGCAGCAAGTGGAATCAAAATTATATAGAGCTAATTTAAATACATAAATAATCGAAAAGTAAAACAGAGAGCAAAAAGGTATCTATTAATATATAGTTTTGTACAAGAAAGTACCCACAGACATTACCAATTTTTCCACATTGCACTTGATTGAATGCCAATACAAATTTCAGCACCACTTGGGGACTTTAGTATGTCACACAAGCATCCACTCGTTGATTAGAATAACCATTCTGCGATGGCTCAATATAAACATTTATACAAAGTGTAACTTCACAGTAGTGTCTAAGGACGACATATTGGTGGGTAATTCTTGTGAACCTCGATAGAAATTGTATGATCTTTATTATGTTTGTTTTCTGTGTTATTGTTACAATTAATTTATTTGCCTTGTTTTGGGGATTTTGTTTCTGATCTCTGTTTCGCTAAAAAGATAACGAATCATTATAATGACCAAAAAAAATCATTTAATAACCGAAAAAAGTGTATAAAAACAGTACAACTTTCTAAAAAAAAATACCGAAGCATAGGCAGGTGGCAAATTCTACAACACCAAAATCCAAAGACAAGACGTATTCTTGAGAACACTAAAACAAAATACAAAGTATAACCAAAGGAGCACAAGAGGAAAGGTTCTTGCCGAAACTATATTAGCAGTTTAAAAAGTTGTGTACTGCGTGACAAAGTGTGTACTTGGGCATGATGATTAGGTATTAAATGTAATAAAATCAAAACAAAGACTAGAATGTTTTATTATCAATAATTGAAGTTATACGATTCTCTCCAAGAGATGTCCAGAAAAGAAGCTGTACCCGTTTCCAATCGCCTCTTCGTCGCTCTCGCTGATGTTCCTTATGTAGACGCGGTCTGTCGTATCAAGAGTTAATGACATGTGAAGAGAAAGAGAACAGTGCTGTTTGCCGACAGAAGATGCCATTTCTTTATCATTTTTGAAAATACCAAGGTACATGTAGCCTGTACTTCCTACTCTCACGGTTGTAGAAAAGTGGTAAAGACCTTTTACCGGAACTGTAAAAACACCACTGTACTTGTCATAGCCTAGACCAAGGTTTTCTTTAACAGTCTCGAAAAGGACTACCTGTTTTTTACCAAATTTGTATCTTTCGGTCTTTGCAATATGAGCCAGGAATAAAACTGCTGGAGATTCTGTTAAAACAAATAACACCATTGAAGGTATGACAGTTTTTAAAAAGATGCATTCATTGAACTTTTATAAATGCATTTACTTTTAATTCATAATTAACAGAAGTGCCTAAATTCAAGACCACATCACGGTCTTAAAGATTTAGATGTCTTACAATAACAACAACAAAAAAAAAAAAAAAACAAAGAAAAAACCAGAATTTCCGTGTTTCTCTTTTTTCACTATATTAGGACCATTCTATTGAATATGTTATTTCCTAGTCTGTTAATGCAAAACTTGCTATGTCTCTTTTCTAGATGAACTAATGGCAATTTTCAAACAAGTTGCAAGAATATATATCCTGTATATATTTTTATAAGACTTATGGGTTTTCTCAAAAATTTCTAATGATTTGAATCGTGTATTGAAGGATACTCAGAACAAACTTAATTTTCTTTTTTGTTTCCCTTTTATGTTATTACGTTAAAGTTAAAGAAGATAAAGTCCAATATTTCTTTCAAATGTGAAATAATCAGAATGATGGGTAAATTCTTGACACAAAATCCTTACATAATCGAAAGTGACAAAGTTTAAACACTGTTATTGCTGTTCTTCGCCTTAAAGTTGTTTAAATATTATAATTTACAATCGACTTTATCTCAAATACATGTATACTTTATAAATAGTCAAATTAAAATTTAAGAACTTGTTGTTCTAGATAAGTATTACCTTGAGCAAAGCATCCAACTTTTGCTTCCTTTTTACGTAGTTTTTGGTTGATATCCTTTACTTTTTCATCAAAGAATTGCTGAAGATCGCGTATGTCCTTCTTTATTGACACGAACTTCTCCTCGGCCGATATATCAGAGTGTCCATCTACAGATACTTGAAAAGTTGTTAGGAGCCCAAGGATCAAGGTCAATGCAACCAATATCATCTTCAAACGAGAATCGATATGACTTTAACAATGTTATAATTAATAATTGGCTTAAGTTAATATGATCATTTAACGAAACGAAAAAATATATGATAGAAAAAGAATAATAATTTCTGTAAAAATATGTGACATAATTAAAATGAAACTCTATATTCTTTGATATCGATTTAAAAAATAAAAATGTAACCGATCCATCAAAGATACTGATCTTATATATCACAGGTTAAACTTTTCTCTAGATATATATCGAGAATGTATTTTACAAAAAAAAATTAATTTGTATAATCAAGACAATTTTATAAATATTTGCTCAAAAAAATCCAACATAGGTCAAAAGTGCAAGTTACTGATTTTGTATAATTTCATATGACACTTGTTTCATGACATCACAAACATAAATATCGTGCACCGGAGATGGTAAATTCCGGAAAACCATGGGACATCACATTTGTCTCCCGGTTTCACATATTTTCAGAAAAAATATCAAAATTGCCTTCCTATAGTTATACTAATGTACGGTATAATAATTCACATTAAAGCATGGTATATGTTAAAACGTAGTGTAACGATATATGGTACGAGTCAATTTTGTAACAGCCTTAAACGCTAACAAGAAATAATTACGATTTATATCATTTACAGTTCGCCGTGTTATATGTTACAAGCCCCCCCCCCCCCCCCAAAAAAAAACAAACAAACAAAAAAAAAAACAATAAAAAAAAACAAAAACAAAAAAAACAAAACAAAAAAAAAAACAAGCACTAAATAGACCGTGGAACACTAGCTGTAAATCAATTACTATCATAGAAAATATATCACCAAATAACTATTGCTTTATAAAAATATAAATTCAGTATAACCTAAGAAAGATATTTTTTCAGATATATACATGATTTCTATATAGTTTTGCCTCGTATGAGTTAATGATAAAACATCCCGTAAGACTAAAAAAGAAAAAATTACGATTGATATCATCTACCGGTCGTCGTGTTATCTGTAGCAAAAAAATGCCCAACCCAAAGACAAGCACTACTTGTAGTGTACTTAATTTTAATTCGTGACATATATAATAACCTAATCTAACCAATATTTATACGCTTCTTGCAAACAAAAATTCGCACGCATTTATAAGTATAGTAGGAATGAAACAAAATCATAGCAAAAAATGGAATTTGTCATTACCACATATGTTGTATATGTCGCAAGGCCAAGTCTTTGTTGATTTGGGGCAATTGACTCTTTACAATCTGTTTTCACTCCCTTATCTATAAAAAAAAGAAAGAAAAAAAGTTTTTTGTATGCTAATACTAAAGGCATGAAGATGTTGTCGCATAAGGAAGACTTAATACATGTTATATCTCTCAGAGATGTTTCTAACTAAAAGTACAGCTGACTGTCGTTTTCTAGACGTTGTAAAGAAGGCCCTTAATTATTTGAGTAACAAGAATCTTAAACATAAAGAGCATGTATGGATAGTAATTTATGTATGAATTTGTAAATTAAGTTAAAATTAAGCAAATTTAGGATAATGCCGTTAAAAAAGCACAGAAATTTAAAATAATTCCACGAAAGATACATACCAAGTTTAGGATACTGTCCTATCAATGCGAACAAGCAAATGTAGGAAAATTATATGACCGAAAACAAGCTAATTACGATAAAGCCGTGGCTGAAAATTTAGGACAATGACGTGGACAAAACAGGGAAAGTTAGGACAGTGTCTTGAAACAAAACATGACGATTTAGGAAAATTTTGTGAACGACAACGAACAACTCTGTAACGTAGGACAATACAAATTTTGAAAATTTAGAAAATGTTTGGGGCAAACAAGCAATTTAGGATAATCGGCAGTGAAAGAAAACAAGCAGGTTTAGAACAATGATGTGTGGATCTAAATAATCAAATTTAGAATAATGCAGAAAAAGGAACCAAGCAAATAATGCAGTAGAATAGCCCAGGGACCGAGACCTGTTTAACGAAGCTGTCTTAGTACTATCGAACATGTCTTAAGTTAGGATACATCTTAGATTTCGTCTTAAACTTAAGACATCCATATAGGTGTCTTAGGGTGGTCCTAAACTTGATCACGAATAAAAAATAACTGTAACGTTTTCTTTTCTCCCAAAAAGAGAACAGTTCATGTAAAAACATTTGTTTATAAAGTTCAAAGTCCAGACAACAAAATTTCGGTGATTTTTTTCACTATTGTATTGTTCAATTTTAACTTTATAAACATCAAAACATTTTTACACATCATTTAAAAGTTTAAACAATTACTGCACGTGATTTCAAGCAAAAAATCAAGCAGACTTGGGACAAAACATTTGAGTCTATAGAAAAATATGTATTTCAATAACAAATATAATGTGCATATTTTCCATATATTCTGTGGCATTTCTCATGCATACGAACAACATATCATAGAAAGAAGTTAAATGGCTTTAATTGTAATAAATATCAAATCTTAATCAATCTAAATTACCTTTATGATGGTTTTTACCCTGTGGTCAATATTTAACAATGCTAACTAAACAAATAATATGAGATATAAATGATATTAGCGAAAATTTATGAATAAATCAATAAAAATAATCGCCGTAATTAATTTATTAATGGGTAAAAGTTACAAAGCCAAGAATATAATGTCAATACACGGCCTTAAGAATCCGTGTAAATTTTGTGAAAGTGAACCAGTACGCATGTATTATTTGTAATTCTTCATTTTGAGAGAATGAGTTAAAAAGGGTCGGATGCACAGTTAGGTCTTTCTTATTCCAGCCACAAACACATCTTGAACAAATAAATACATAAGAAATTAAAACAATAAAAAAAATATACTGATTTTTTCTTTTTTTTTTTTTTTTTTTTTTTTTTTTTTTGCTTTTGCGATTTCTTTGTAATCAGGCCAATTGGCAAACGTCTTTCGGCAATCTATATTCATACTGCAATTTGGTAAAAAGGGAGAAATATTTCCTTCAAATTAAAAGAATTATATGTATAAAGCTAAAGCGAGAAGGCAAGTCAATCCGGTTTGTTTACATCGAGTAGAAGCAATGGAACTCTCGCTATGTACCCTTACCGCTATAACACATATGGCGCTAGTATCGTCATTTCCGTTACTTCTACCCGATGTAAACAAACCGGAGTGACTTGCATGTACCTTCTCGATTTATACATATAAGTAACTCGCTATGGATAGAAAATACGGCTTGATAGTAATATCCATGTGAATTCCAAGAGAAAAATGTCAAAAAAATCGCAAAAATAACTATTAGAAGAAAAAGCGTTTCTATACATCATTTTGATTTAAATTCAAAAAGCCCACAGAAAGAGGTCAAAATAGGAAAATATTACAGAAGAGACATTATATACATGATTATTAACTAGTTGTGTAAAATATGTTATAAATTGGCTATGCAATACTAAATGTCAAGAACTAATAACAAACAAAAAACTGGACCAATACGGATTATAGCCTCAATATGGATATCAGGCCTGAAAAACAGGACCAATACGAGTTTTAGCCTCAATATGGAAATATGAGCCGGAAAAACAGGGCCAATATGGATTTCAGCCTCAATATGAAAATAAGGCCTAGGCCCAATATGGATTTGTTTACTTCCGCCATGTTTGCAAGCAGATGACAAAAACCTAGAAAATCGATGCAAATAATATTGGGAGGAGACAAAGCTATAATTTCTTTCTATAATAGTTACTTGCGTAAGTATTTAAAAAAAATTACTACGAAAACAACTGTAAGAAAAGAAATTTAGCATGTAACATCACACATCCATCAATGACCTGAAGGTAAGAAAGAAAGAATATGAAGATGTGGCCATCGGAAACTTGCCAATGAAGGTATATATTTTTTATTTATAAACAAGTGAACAAAAATATCACAATATTTTTTTTCAATTATTATTGATAAGTCATAAATTTTCATGATTTTACACAGCTAGGTAATAAAGGGATCATAAGATTCAAGATTCAAGATTTTATTCACTCAAGAGACAGTATACACTGTAGCAAGAGGCAAACATGATATATACATATGTAAACAAATGGCGAATTAATAGAGTGTGTCAATATACAATAGTACTTGTGACCTTGACATTAAGTGATTATACACATGTTAATACAATAGACTAAACATATGTAAATGGATAAATATACGATTCTATACTTGTAAGTTAAATTAATTTAGATTACAAAAACTTCACTATTTTTTGTAGAAAAAGAGACAAATTATTTAGAACTCTGGTATTACAATATGATATCATACCTGTAAACTTATGGTGGCTTGGATTATTTAGATAATATTTTGCAACGTACTTTACCCTATTTTGCATTATTTCTACATGTGTACATTCAAATATATAATGGTACTCTGATCCAATCATTCTGGTATCACATAAATGGCATATACGCTCTTCCCTTGGTGTGTTATTCCAGCGCCCGGTTTCAACCGGGAATTTTATATTTGAACACCTAAATTTGGCAATATAACCCCTCCTGTTTGCATTTAATTTGATTAAATATTTTTCTAACCCAAAATTGCTTTTAATTGAAGAATAAAACTGACCCCTCGACGATTCTTCTGTAACGCTATGCCATTTTTGTATAAATTGGTCACACAAAATTTGTTTAATGCATGTTTTTATATCAGTATTATTTAAAACAAATTGACTATCCCATACATAACTTAGTCCTAACGAATCTAGTATGGATTTAATATTAAATAACCATTTTGAACGACACATCTCAGTCTGGTTCAAATTATATAATAATTGATACATAATGCTTGATAGCTTATTTTGGTTTGCTAATAGTTTTGTCCAAAAATTTAATAATCTAAGTTTAATTTTTATTTCTAATGGGAATCTACCTGTCTCCCCATATACCATATAATTAGGTGTACTCGACCTAACTTTCAGTATTCTTTTCAAAAATTGTAAATGAATTTTTTCTAAACAATTAACATTTTCGAAACCCCATATTTCGCAAGCATACAGTAAAATCGGTTCAACAAGAGACTCAAATAATTTAAGTTGCAGATCAATGGGAATACAAATATTTCTAATCTTTTTATACAATGCATAAAGTGCCTTCTGGGCTTGATCAGCTAATTTCTTTTTAGCAGTAGTAAATTTACTGTTATAATTGAAAATTAACCCAAGATACGAATAAGAGTCTACCCTTTCAATGACTGAACCATATAATTTAAACTCACGATCAAGCTTTTTTTTCCTCTTTGAAAAAATCAATACCTTTGTTTTGTTTACATTAACAGCTAATTTCCAATTCAAGCAATATTGTTCAAACACTTCTAAAGAATGTTGTAAATCGTCAGCGGATTCTGCCAATATTATAGTATCGTCTGCATAAAGCAAAACAAACAATAATACAAAAATTCTAAGATTTTCTTGACATTGAATTGATATTGTTTCGAGACCTGTAACATTATTACTGCTCAGAAAAGTTTCAAGATCCGAAAGGAAAATAGAGAATAAAAAAGGCGATAAATTTTCCCCCTGCCGCACTCCAAGATCACACGAGAAAAATCCTGAAATTTCTTTTTCCTGTTTAACACATGATTTTATACTATTATACATATTATAAATTACTTTAAGTATTTTCCCGGAAATATTATTTTGTACAAGTTTCTGCCAAAGGCCAAGTCTCCAAACAGTATCAAACGCCTTTTTAAAATCAATAAAAGTACAATACAATTTTTTGCCAAATGATAAATAAATTTCAATCAATACATGAAGGCAAAACATGTTATCCAAGGTCGAATAACCTTTCCTAAAACCTGTTTGTACGTCAGGAATAATTTCAACTAAATCTGCATACTTTGATAGTCTATTATTCAGAATTGCTGTAAATAATTTACCAATTGACGAGACTAGAGTGATACCCCTGTAATTATCATAGAATGGGCTTTTGTCATATAGCTCCAGTATTATGTCATCGGACAGGTCGCATTTGGCCTCGGCCAAATACAGCTATCCTTGGCCCAATACGACTGTCCTTGGACATAATACAGGACCAGTATGAAAAAGCCCACTCAATAACCCTATATTATGC
This sequence comes from Mytilisepta virgata, assembly GCA_028015205.1. Classification (NCBI taxonomy): domain Eukaryota; kingdom Metazoa; phylum Mollusca; class Bivalvia; order Mytilida; family Mytilidae; genus Mytilisepta; species Mytilisepta virgata. The sequence continues at coordinate 43,601,190 of CM051516.1, forward strand.
ATGTCAGTATTGACAATTTCTATGAAGAATACTTTTATAGATACGTATAAAAAGAAAACAAATGTGATACATGTATCAATTTATATTTACAAATTGATATGCGGACTTAAAACATATCGAGTAATGTTTTCTTAATATCCAAAGCAAAACTTTATCGCAAATTGTAGATTTAATCTACTAGTAGTAGATATTGATAACGACAGTTTAAGGTGAGGGTCAAATATGCATCACGTTTTAAAATTCAATATTAATTTGATTCAAACCCCACAAGGTTAGCTAATATTTTTATACTGATTAACTTTTTAATTAACTTAGCTGATTAAGTATTTAGATATTTGCGATAAATCTGGACCAGATTTCCTATTTTATGTCATTTTTTTCTTTGTGAAATTAAGCGTAAAATGTAATATAAAAATTCAAACAACCCAAATATTAGAACGTAAAAGTAAAATACCACAACTACCTCTTACAGCAGTTCTTTAAATCCCTCATTCTAAGCTGAACTTAACTTTGTTGCTTTTTTATCAACGAATCCGTATTTAAAAAAATATAGATTTCTGTTATGGGGTGAAACCTCATATCGTATAAATCACATCTAACACTATAACAATACTGAGAGCAAATGACTAGGATTTATTGTTGTTCTTCATCTTACAAGTTGATGTTAGATCTTTAACAATGATAAAGAATTAACAGCAAGATACGGAGGCTGGTCGAGTTTGACAGAATTGTGTTTTCAGCCGTCAATAGTCGCTGATATACTCTCCTGTATTGAACATAAATTGCGCATTGTATCAATCAATCATTAAATAAGCCTCTTTAGACACGAGATTTAAATGAAAAGACAAACATCAAATCACCCACAGCGCACCATTAATAATTTTTTTTAGCAGAAATGGATATTCACAAGTAGACAAAGTAGACTGCATTCATGCAATTGAGACTTTGACAAATGAAAATTGTAGGTGAACTATCACAAGTTATATCTTATGAACAAGAAATAAATCTATACACTCCATATATGCGGAAACCTTTGACAGGATTGCCTGCTCTTCAGCGTGCATGAATACAGAGTAATATTTTATGTCCATGGCGATTCATTATTTATTGAAAAACCGTGAAATAATTTCTAAATATTTAGTAACTTATTCAGTTTTTTTCTTTTTTTTGTGGTCATGTAAGCAGTGTAGTTTTTTCCTCGCCTTTTAAACTTGTGGTTGTTAGGGGTATCTAGTAAGGTTAAGAAATACCAAAGGGATATTCGAAGGAGGGGAAAATCGAAACAACTGACAAACTCCGGAGAACATCGAAGACAAGACCAAAACAACACAAACATAACACTTAAAAACTAAAAACATATAAACAACATGGACCCCACCCAAAAACCGGGGAAAAAAGTCAGGTGCTCCGGAAGGATAAGCAGTCTCTGCCTAGCTTATGAATGATAATCCAGAAATGCACATTCAAGAAATTCTGTTTTTGATTTTATTTTCAAATGTTTGGCCACTGGGTTGAATTACAGCATCAACAATACACTTGGAAAAAGGCTTTTATAGGTTTTCTATCCAAATGTTCAAGACGAAGTCATTTGTTGTAAATTTTGGTTTTAATATTTAGGACTTTTTAGATTCACTAAATGTTAAAACGGAAAACATGACAGGTAAACCACACTATCCAAAAGACAGTACCACAGACAAAAAATAACCAAAAAATAACATTACAAAAGCACAAAAATAAATACAATAGGGAGTCAGGATAGTTGACTTAGAAGTGGTGGGGTTGAATCTGTTTTATGGGTACCCAAACATCTCCTTATCTATTCTAACCTTCTGGTATATGAAACATTACATAAGCCAGTATGATGACTAGTTGTAGAAATGATAAGATAGTTTGAACTGCACATAATTTAGATACCAGGGTAAAAATATTGTTCGTTTTAACAATAAAACTAGCTAAATCTATCATAGCCCCTAAGATCTACTAAATTGCATTTTGATTATTACTTCTACCTTTTTCATTTTTTTATTCGTTCATGGAAAGTTGCATATGGAATGAATAGAAATATTTATTGTGTATGCTGATACCGCTTATGGTGAACTCGGAGGTATCACAAGCTCACAAGCTAGTATTTCGAATTCAGGCGGAACTGATATAAAAATTTACTATCATAAAAATGTTATATTTTACGAGAACTAATGTCCTTGGATATCTTTTACTTTACCTCGTTAATTGTTTAAACATTAGAACTTTTTGGGTTATTATTTTTTGGGTGTGAGCACAACCGATAAGTGGTAAATCGGCGAAATATCATTGCACAGATTTTGAATCATATAATATGTATTAGGTACATGTACTCATATAACAATTAATTGAAATATGTCTACTTGTTACAAGGACAGCATAAATAAAACTATTCTAAAAATTTACTTAGCAGATTAACCTTACATAAAGAATAAAATTGATATTTAATAAGTAACGTTTAAACTTACGAAAGTCAAGGTTAATACTAGTTAAATTCTGAATACACTTTTTTTTGTCTTTTCCCAAAGATCTATCCTGATAATGTTTTTTCTTCACATTAACTATTGTCAACATTAACTACCACTATTAAAATACATTTTTTGTACAAAGACCAAAATTGCAACATATTATGTTCACATGTATATGTGTATATTTTTCAAATATTCCGTAGCAGGTAAACGAGTATATTCACAATATACATGATATATGTGAATGATATTTATGAGTACACATTACTTTATGCTCATTATACGTTATCAATAAACGGAATAAATGTGTTAAAATTGCACATGTAATCTGATGATTTTCCTAAACATGTGTGTATAATTATACTGTTTTATACGTTGCTACCTGGATTACTCGTACAGCATTATGACAAAGGACGATAGTTATCCATTTTTTAAAAGCTAATGAAAAAAACCTTAATTTAATAGGTAATATGAGTGAGATCAAGATTTACACAGGCGTGTAATTAGTGAATAGTTAAACTCAGTATTTAAATTCAACAACTTCCTCAATTTTACACGTAAATGTGTCAATACAATCTGTTTGTATGTAACACTTTTTGATTTGACATGAAATCTTTTACAACTGAATTTTGTGTAGATCTGTATTGTGAAAAACGTTTTAGAAATTTTATGTTGACCCAGGGCTACCCAACATTTTGTTACAGTTTGAATTATTTTGGTTCAGTTTTAAGACTCGTAGAACTGTTTTGTATGTTTTATATGGATAAAATGTAATTGATTTATTTGTTGTTTGCATGACGTCTAGTGGCAAATATTTCATGCTTCGTCAGGACGAGAGCCAGTTCAAAAATTTATTAAACAATTCAAATAGGGATGGGGCGGGACACAGAGGGGAACCGATTTTGACTGCCACTGTAAAAGGGTGGATGGATGGATAATACAGATAATTTAGCCGTCTGCAGCGGCATTATGGATAGAATTTAAACAACATCTCACGAAATACATGTATGAAAATTGAACGTAAGGTTCAAAACCTTCTACACACCAAAAATCAAATTAGAACACTGAGAGTTACGTAAAACATTTCATTGTTAATGTTTAGTACATTTTCTGAAGATTTTATGCACGTTAAATTATTGACAAGTACTAAGCAAATTAAAAATATCAATAGCATCAGTGATATGTATAAAATTAAATTCAAAACCTGTCTTAAGTCATATATGTTTAGAAATACAAGGACGGGGATATAAACAGCATATTCAACTACAGTAACTATTCTCTCATACCATAATACAAGTATTTTAGAAAATTACCTAGCCACCATATTTGTACTGGAATAGTATGAGCAATTATTCTTAATTCAATGTATCCCGAACATTTGAATTTTAACTTTTTTGACATAGTAACATATTATATCAACGTTTTACTCTAGTTAAAGTATCCAAATCGTCTTTTATTCTCCCCATGTATAGTTAATTATGTCCCTAGATTTTCAGTTTTGGCAAATTTAGGATAATTCAGTAAAATACAGTTTTAATGGATAATATTAAGAAAAACAAGTTTTCGGCAGTGCTTTAAAAATATACTCATATGCATGAAAAAAAAAACCAACAACCCTTCCCTTTATCTAATCCTGAAACTCTGGTGTATAAAACATACTATTGAAGTCAATTCTGTATGATTACTAACAAGATGACCGCTTGCTAGAAGTACAAAATTGTGTTGTTAGAAAGTACACAATTTAAACTGCAGGGTCAGAATATGCTCCTTTTAACTGTAAAACTAATTTCGGCTCTCATCACCATACTATGAGCGAAAATAAGCTAATTTAGAACAATTCCATGAGAGAAAATAGGCAAACTTATGAGAAGGCTGTGGAATAAATCAAGAAAATTTATGTCAATGCCGCGAAAGACAAGATTGAAATAAAAACCAAGCAGACTTAGAATGGAACCTTGGAGTAAATAAACTTATGAACAAATAACAAATGCAATACTCTGTGACGTTTCTCATGCAGAGGAAAAACATTTCACAGACTGAAGACAATTAAACCGGCTTGAACTGGAATAAATTTCAAATCATTATCAATCTCAATTACTTTAATGATGTTTTTTCCCAGTGGTCCATATTTAAAAATGATTATTAAATATTTAATACGACGTATAAATGATATTAGCGACTATTTATGAATTGATCAATAAAAATAATTGCAATAATTAATTTATTCCTGTGTAAAGTTATAAAAACTAGGATATAATGATAACAGGGCCTTAAGAATCAGTGTAAATCTGGTGGAAGGGAATCCGTACATATATATTCTTCGTTATTCTTCATTTTCAGAGAATGAGTTTAAAAAATCAGATGCATAAGTTATGTCTTTCTTATTCCTGCCCCCAGTACACTTTGCAATAATAAATACATTAGAAATTAAAATGATAAAAATATATACCGCTTTTTTTTGGCTTTTGTGATTTTTAAAAATTAGGCACATCTTTTTCAAAAGTCTTCCGGCGATCTATATTCATATTACAAAGTCAGCTTTATATTTGAAATCGAACTATTAATATGATAGAGCCAAAGCATAAGATGTCATATATGTTCTGGACTCTTAGTTTACCATAGACTATTAATTCATTTATTCTCGTAATATGGCATCCTGAATTCTTTTCGTGCCTTCTACCCACAAAGACATTCGATTGATGTTCGCTTACAAAAAGTCCATATGAGAATATCGGCAAAAGAATACCGAAGCGACAAATCACTAGGAAAATTTCGTAAATTCAAGATCCAAGAAAAAGATAAAGTCCAGGAAAATGGAAGACAATAAACAAACGCTACAATGATACATGTATAACTAAAGGAATAAAAACATAATAAATAAAAATAGAACAAGAAAGCACAGGAGCTAAAGCACTAGCAATGTGAACTCCCACTAAAAACTGGGAGTGACATGAGTTGCTCCGAAAGGGTAACCATTTCCTGTTCCGTTAACGGCATCCAGCACAGTGAGTAAAAGCCAATGAAATGTCAAGTCTAACTGGAGATATCTAGTCTCATACGTGAGATAGAAACACCGTAACGTCCAATTAATTCGTGATGACAACCGTAAACTTTTTGGAGTGTTGAAATTAACATAACCCTGTCTTAGAAGTTTATATGACAGCGATGTCGCCCAGCCGAGAAAGTCGCCGTATAAATCATATGCACGGCAGTAACGAATCAACTGTGAACTGTTCACCCCATAGGCTGGAGACATTCGTATGTTACTGCTAAGAAAGGGAAGTTCACAATCATCACGTTGGTCATAAAGTTTTGATTACAATCACCCATTATTATCTATGTTCAAGTACGATATGAATATTTACAGCATCAGATTTGTTTAATGATTAATGTTAGCCGTGTTTAAACTAATGAAATTTTGTCTCATAAACGCCAACTATGTATGTTTTTTTAATATTATTTTTAACTCAATTCAAAGAGCCCAATGAAGGGGGTCTAAATAGGAAAATATTATATACATGTATATGTATGTAGGTGTTTACTGACAATTTCCAAGAATACTTTCATAGATTCTTCATATAGTTACAGATATCTGTTAAACCTCAACCATCCACCCTTTACAGTGGCAGACAAAATGGTTTCCCCTTTGTGTCGCGTCCCACCTCTATTTGAATTGTTTGATAAATTGTTGAACTGGTTCTCGCCCTGAAGAAGCATGATATATTTACCACTGGACGTTAAGTAAACAACAATCAAATATATATATTTATATAGCGGATTTGGCCAAGTGGTCTAAGGCGCTGGACATGGTACTAGGCGAATAGGTGCCATAGTGTCTAAACGGTGTGAGTTCGAGTCCCGTCAAAAATTTGACAGTATTAAAATCTGATTTTAACAGTGTTGGGTTAGTATATATATATATATATATATATATGTGTGTGTGTGTGTGTATACACATTGCTATGCCGACTTAAAAACAGAATGCTATCGAGTAATGTTTTTATTGTCATTCTTAATATCCATAGCAAAACTTCATCGCAAATTCGAGATTGAATTCATTAGTAGTAGATATTGATAAATCATATATAATTAATTTTATGGTCAAACATTTAAAATTTCAAGGTTAATTTTATTTCGATTCAAACGCCACAAGGTTGGCTAATATTTTTATACTGATTAACTGTCCAAGTATTTAAATATTTACGAAAAATCTAGACCACATTTCATATTTTATGTTGTTGTGTTCTTTGGGAAATTAACCGTAAAATGTAATATAAATATTTTATATCCACACGCGGATACATGTATAAACAAAAGAATAAAACAAACGTATAACTAGAAAACTAGAATACTGCAAATGTCAGAAAGGACCCTGCCGGCTTGTGTGATTGAACTCATGGAAATCAAAAAAATTTCAAAATGTAGTTTTCATATAAAAACTAAGTTTTTACCAAACATTGTTGTCAGATTTTCCTCAAAACCGAAAGTGACCTTCCTTTGGTCAAGTCCAATATTGTGACAGAGGAAATGCTGACTGACAGACGGACGGACAGACTGATTACTATAGGGCGCCGCTATGGCGTGGCCCTAATAAACTAAACTAGGACAAGACATCAAAGAAACTAAAGCACTAGCAATGCGAACTCCCCTAAAAAAATCGGGAGTGACTCAGGGTAAGCATGTCCTGCTCTGTTAATGGCACACGTCACATTGCCAGTGAGGTGTCAATTCCGGTGAGATGTCAATTCCAAAAGGACGTGAAATTTAACTGAAGATATCTAGTGTCATACGCGAGATAGCAAAAGAACAGATTTCCTTAGGTTTTGCATTTTCTAGCTGTCGTAGTGATCAACACGAAGTCATTTCTTGTGAATTTTTTATGTTGACGCCATTTTAGATTTATTAAATAATAAAACAGATAAGAGGAAAGGTGAACAATGACATACTAATAAATCAACGCCATTGACAGACCTGCAGACAAAAACAACATGAAAGATCACAAAACACATACATAAAATCAATAGAAAGTCAGGATCGTCTGACCTGGTATAGAAACGGAGCAGTTGTAGGGTTAATACGGATTAATAATCCAAAGCTCCGCTTATCTATCCTAACTCCCTGGCGTAATGGTACAACACACTATAAGAGACAATACAGTATGATTACCGACAAGGTGATCGCTAGCTATAAATGATAAAATCACTTTGACGGTACATAATCTAGATAGCAAATTCAAAAAAGTGCTCGTTTAAATTATAAAATAGCCTTCAATCTACCGTGCTACATTTTTTTAAACTGGAGATATATAATATATATGAAATTAGTATCGGAGAATATTTATTGTGAATGCTGATGCTTTTGCTGGTGTACTCGCGTATCACCAGCTCATTTAAGATACTACAGTGAAATTTTAAAGTTCACTGTTATAAAAATGTTTAAAAAAAATCAAAAACTACACCACCTCGTGCTTATCTGTGTCGTAAGATGGCTTTAGGTTTACCCTTTTGTTAATTCCGACATTTGAGTTTGCTATTCAGCGTTTTGGGTTATTGTTTTTGTTTTCAATCTTTTAGGCCTTGAGCACAACTGATGAGTCGTAAACCGATGAAATATGCACATCTTGTGCATTAAAATTGGAATCATAGTATATGTATTTGGTAGATGTACTGATTTACAAATTAACCGTTATTACGACTTTATAAAGAAAACTAGCCTAAAAATTTACTGAACAAATTAAACTTCAAAACAGAATATAACTGGTATTTAATAAGTAAGTTTTAAACTTCCGAAAGTCAAGGTTAATTGGTCAATTTCATAAAAGTTCAATATACAATACTCATTATAACTTTTCTGCTTTTCTTTCAAAATATTTATCAATATATTTGAAAAAAAACGTCAACGTTTAATACCATAGCTGCTATGACAATACATAGATCAAAATTTCACCATATGTTAACATGTATTTTCAAAATTGTCCATAGTAGATACATTTGATTCCACTTAATTGAACCTGTTAATTGCAAAATTTGGTTATTTGCAACAACAACAAAAAAACCAACACAGAACCATTTCCCATTCAATGTTTATATCATTAAGTATGTCAAAGATGTTTATGTAAACATGAGTTATAGGAAAACTTTGGAGAATGTTTGATAAAAATTTGGATTTGCAAAATATACAAAACAAATGTTATGTTTATTGTACGTTACTCAATAAATGTGTTTGGGTGTGTGTAAGTTTCTGAAAATTGCGAATTCCAGCTGATGATTTTCCCGATATAATTATACCGTATTATGTTACTACCTTGATTACTCATTCAACATTATGACATCCATTTCTTAAAACGGAATTAGCCTAACAAAAAAACCTTTATTTAGGTAATATGAGTAAGGTAGCGATTTACCCAACAATATAATTAATTAATAGTTAAATTTAACCACTTCCTCATTTTCACAGTGCATCTTTCAGTTTGTCTCACTTTTTATTTGAAATCAAATCCCTTACAAGTGAATTAGAAGTGTACACATTTTATTCATTTGGAAAAAGATTAATATACTTAACATCTGGTACATTTTGAATTATTTTGGTCTGTTTTTTAGAGTCTCTGAACTTTTTTGTTTTTATGAGTCAAATTTGAACAGAATTACGCAAAACGGAATTGACTTTCGGAATGTTTATTCCAAGTTTGTTAAATTTGTAGGGCACACCTTTGTATTATTACTGATCAAAATATGCCAATTCAACGGGAGATGTAAAAACTCGTGTTTCTAAAAAAAAAAAAAAAAAAAAAAAATACCTGGCGATTGTACATACCTGAAATCAAATTAGAAAAGCAGTTGCATAAAATGTTTCGATTTCAATGATTACAATTCTAATTTAATAAATTTTCTGGAGGTTTCATCCTTATTAAAATCATTGATAAGTACTTAGCAACGTTTTTTGTAAACAAATGAGAAATATCTACGATATCAATGATGTGTATACATTAAAATTCAAAACCCTTCCTGAAATACTTTTATAACTTAATTATTTAAAAACAATCAATATGCATGTGTATTTAGAAATACAAAAACAGCAACTATATGGCAACGATCCAACTTGACCTTTGTGTTTTAGAAAATTAACTAGGAATAAACAAAAAATGGATAGTAGGATAGGGCAACAATGCAATACCAATCAATCAACGTCACGCAACAGACAGAACCCCCGAAAAAAATAACAAAATAGTACAAACACAAACATAAAAACAACAGAAGGTGAGGATAGTCAGGCTTTGTACAGACACTTAATAGTGGTGGGGATACCCAAACCTCCATCTTATCTATCCTGACACTCTGGAGTATGAAACAAGCTATAAAAGCCAACACAGTCATGATGATTACCAACAAGGTGACTGCTGGCTAGAACTGGAAAAATTGGTTGGACGGTACATAACTTATATAACAGGGTTAGAGTGTGCTCGTTTAAACTGTAAAACATGCCAACACGTAGAATACTGTATCTCTATTAAACGAAAAAGCACTCCCATATCTCGTCGTAGGTTCAATTGAAAGCGGCAGTATAAAGTCTTCAATTCATTGGAAGAAAGAGATTTTTTTTTCCATATGTAACACCATTGTATTGGAATAATTAGAGAAATATATTTAATTCAACATTTAAATTTAGATTAAAGATTGTCATTTCCTGTAATAAAGTATCTACTGTGTGTCAAATTTAATTTATAAACTGGCCTGGGTGCCATTTGCTGAGTAAAGAAAATGTTACTCAAATTCCCATTCTCAGCCAATCACATTCGAGTATCTCCGTATTTAAGAAAATTCTCAGACTTAAGAATATTCTTAACTTTTATGGTGCCAGGACCTGATTCCTTAATGAAAAAGGTGTGACCTTGCTGTAATGTTACACATTCAAACGCTAAAGTTCGACATGGTTCAAAGTTTAAACTAGGTCACATTTGCATATGGTTCCGGATTTTTTTTTACACAAAATAGAAACATCTGTTCATAAAAAAAAGAAAATCTTGTCTTGTTAAAAATTTGAGGCATTTTAGTACTTTGAAAGGCATATAAATTAATTGAAACAAAAGATAGAGTTAATGCTGCTATTGTTACTTTACAGACAGTATTAAGATGTTCCCAAAAAATTACTTTACAGTTTATGTGGGAAAACTAGAAATCAGTACGTGGGACACACAGAAAATTGTCAAATTTGGGATGCTTGGTTCTGAACACTCTTTATAAGATATGATTTGTTGCATTTTGCACGTAGGTATACAAATCATCAAAACTGGTTTCATTGAATTTATTTTTTTGCTACCTCAGAAATTGATTCTAAAATTTAATGCCATGAAATATGTTTTCTGTATTAAATCTATATTCTTCAATACGTATTAAATGATTTTAAAATGTGATTGATATACTTTTCATTTTAATCTACATACTCATGTTCATTTTTTTCTAAATAAAAATGTGTCTGCTAGGATTATAGGGTATTAATTCGTGGGATAATTGTGTATACATGCATTTGGAAATTTTGGGTTTTTGTAGTTTTTAAAAATATTTCAACTGGAAATAATTATTTGTGTAATTTTATGATTAAATACACTGAAATCGACATCATAGACGCCTTCAAAAGTTTATTGACAAATAATTCACGATTAAATGGAATGTTTTGATTTAATTTTTATGAAATCACTTCAATTTCAAAATTTTATTTGAAATATCCAAATTACATAATCGGAAAACGACAAGATTTTTAAATCTTTCGTAACTGTTTAAATATGGAAGTATTAACTACTGTGTCGTGGGGTTTATTGACAAAGCGTTAATCCTGGGAAAAGATAAATATTGACCCAACAGTAGCTGTATGATTTAACACTGTCCCATTGAAGACAAAGTACCTACAAAAGTGTGACCAAAGTGTAGTTCCGTTCTACAATGCTACTTAATTATCTTTTAACAGTTAATAACTAGAAATGTTTATCACACTTTAATTTTAAAACGAACATTTGATAATGAGAGTCGTTGGAAAACTGTGACAATTTATAGGTCTACCACAGGTAAGATTTATTAATATATTTCACATTTCTTTGGATATCTTCAATTGCAAATGGCTAAATTTTTCAGTTTTATCACTTTTTAATAATTCAATTCAAAATATTTGTTTTGAAAAATAGTCAATTATTTTCGTCAGGGGTGAAAAATGAAATATGTATTTACTTACTGAATTACGATTTTATGTGGGACTTTGAATATAACCCTTTTGATTAACACTGTCAGGTTATGTTCATACATTTAAAAAGAAATCAATTTAAAATTAAAAAGTTTGACATTCTAATTTGGTAATTTAGCTGAACATATACGGTTGGATTTAATATCATTGCCATGTACATTGTAAGTAAGATAGCTTATTGTAGTATATTATCGTTTTCATGCGACATTTTGTTATTCAAGTGAGTTTCATACACATGTATATTATTCAGTGTATTTTGTTATTTGTCACCAAGAGTCATTATTTTATTCGGATAGAAGAGTTCTATATCGTAAATACATGCCTACATGTAATCCTTGTGGGAAAAAAATGGCTTAGCCTTTCCTTGAAAATGTTGTGCACTGATATAGAAGGGGTCATCTATAATTGTCAAAATTTTTCACAAGTTTACAAAGAGCATTTTTTTTTGGAAACCCCAACTCCCCTAAAAAGGTCATTTTTTAACATTGTTGCTGTGAACAGGTACCACTTCTCACCCGGAAAGAGATTACATCCCTTGAAAAGCAAAAAAAAGTCATTTGCCGTTAGTTGGCTTTTTGCCACCTTATATACTGTTCAGTTACATTTATACCGATTTTTTAAAGCGTAAGCTAAAAATGTTGAATTTTAACCCCCTCCTACCCCCCCCCCCCCCCCGCCCCCGGCGTGCGTTTTGTAAACTAGTGAAAAATGAGGACAATTATGGATGCCCCCAAATCGTTCTATTGTTCAACATTTAAGTTTAATTTCGCTAAATGCGCGAATAATTGATAAATTACGCCTCTCGTTTGGTAGTGCTTAAGACAAAACTACCCAGTTATTACCTCAAAATAAATTTATGCAGCCTTGTTATCAATACGCAAATTATAAGAAAATGAATTTAAAATGGTTATTTATTGTTTCGGCGATTGTGACCTTGAGTACTGACAATAGATTTTGTTAAAATATATGAATATGCAATTTATCAAAACTAGTATATATAATAAATACAATATTTATTGATACCACCGAGATGGTGCTTCTGCATGTGGACTCATCATTCCCTATCGAGATAATCATCATCTCACTTGATACTATTTCGATACTTGCGGGAAATGGATGATTAAAATGTACTTATTTTTTTTTACTTAGGACTATAACAATTAAGCAAAAACCTCTGTACTTGGAAGATTTTTGTCTTACATTAAGCCATTTTCGGCTTTATAGACATTTGTCAATTAGCACTCCTGATTACAAGTTATATTTTGCAACCTGCATATACAGTATCATAAACGTTTTCTTGCAGCTATATCTTTTCTATCTTGTATAACTTGGTTAACCACTTGGGAATTCCCTAAAGACACTCCGCTCATAAATAGTTCAACACGAACATGCTTTTGTTTGGGATTTTTTCTACATGTAACAGGAGAGTTTTAACATTGAATTGTGCCACAGTACTCTTTTTGTTATATGATTAACTACATTGAACTGTAGTTCTTGACCAAATATTGACTCTGATTCTGTACTAATTGGTTGCTTTGACGAATTCTTCCTGTTATTTAAGTCGGTCGTACATCATCTGCAATGAACCCCTTCACTTTAACGAGCAACCATTGATTTTGCTTTTATCTAGATTTTAAATAATTGATACAGAGAACCTTCGTAAACTATACTCGATTTTTATCAGCACTTTCTTTTTCTTTGACGACAATGATTTTAATCACAAAAACATGCCATTATGTAAATAGTTAGTTAACATGAAAATATCATATAAACGATTTTATAGACGGCCAATAAATGACGGCTACGTTTTAACAACGGTAATCTAATTGGGAAAGCCGATTGTTAAATTGAAGTTTGCTTTTAGAATGTAACGTAAATTTGTTCAATTTGTCTTTCAAAAAATATCTGAAATCGATTTATAATTGGGACAGAGATAATAGCTTTCAACCGCTACTTTAAAAACTTAAACCAAATATAAGAATATTTTACCTTGTAATTTTTATGTGGTATTAAATGTTTCCATTATTAACTTTGTGTGCAATGGGACAATTATAGGGGATTGACAATTGCAGATAGAAATATATCTTCCCTACAATAGTTAATTGCTGTTGTCCCTGGTGCATTTAGAACTAAATGTATAAATAAAGTTTAAATTTGTGTATGATATAGTAAATTATATATGGATATTTTTGTGTTATTGACATACATAGAAAAAAAAACAGCAACATGATAATTGTGCGTATGTTGACTTTGTTGATATAGTACCACACGTCGATATCTTGTTACGATTTCGCGAAATAGAAAACATATGTTACAGAGCCTATTTGATCGACTTGTCTTTGTTCAATATATATTTTTATAGTACATTAGAAAAACGGTCGCCTTTATTTAGAAATTTTCGAGGTGTCTTTATTTGTCTACTTAAACTCTTTGAAATATAAGGAGAGACATGCCACCTTTCTTGTGTGTTGTTTACTTATTGCTGCCAAACATTCTATAAATTCCTTCAATTTTTCTATTAATCATACTACAAATTAACGAATAACAAAGCCACAAGATATAGGGATAATCCACAAGATAAGAACCAAAAGACAAAACGAATTCGCGAAAAAGATATATCCATAAAAATATAATAAATAAAACCTAAACAGAATCCATGTCCACATACGTCACATCATATATTTTTGCTCAAAAAACACTAGCAAAATTTTGCCCGCAATTACAAGTAAAATTCGGTATTATTCCTGTTAATCACACACTATATAAGATTAGAGACGTAATCGTGAAAAAAGCAACATGACAAAACTTACAAGATAATGTCGGAATCTTTAATGATTCCCAGGACAATTTACTGGATAAAACCAATATAATCTTGCATAATGATTTTCTTGTATCACCATAGTGTTGCGCTAAATTATTTGTTTTGTTCAAATGAGTAATATTGTGAAGAAATTTCCGAGCAGTCACCAACTTGTCTCTTTAGCGCCGTTCAAACCGACTTGTCCCCAGTCGCAAATCATGTGGCAATTGGACACGGTGCTAGAAGGTTGTGGTAAGCTTTGAGACACCCATTAACCGCTGTCGATTGAATTTATTCTGGAAAGAATACCAATAACCGGTATAAGTATCGAGAATGACAGATTAATCTGCCTTCAAAATTTGGTATTAGCCGGATTGAATCAGGCAAAGAAAACCACATCTTCACTCAATACTGATCGAGATAGAAATATACGTGGTACCAAATTTAAAAGTAAACTTTTATATACCGGTACACTGCGACATATAACTTTGTTTGCAAACTCGTTTTATAGACTCAAGTGCAATTATT
The DNA here is from genome assembly GCA_028015205.1 of Mytilisepta virgata. Lineage (NCBI taxonomy): Eukaryota > Metazoa > Mollusca > Bivalvia > Mytilida > Mytilidae > Mytilisepta > Mytilisepta virgata. The sequence goes on from CM051516.1 coordinate 43,616,238, forward strand.
TTACTAACGTGATTCAGACGATGGAGTAAGTTTTAAAGCGCCATCTGGGATTTGAAGAAAATTGATTATAAAGATTTATAATTTGGTACAATGGAATAAGTTTTATACCCACCTCTCGGATTGTGAAGAAAATTGATCCTGTTTTATTTTTGGATTTGTTTTTTGTTATAGAACTTTATTATGCTTTAGATATCCAAGCCTTATATAAATAATTCAGAGCAATTTTATCATTGGGCTATTATCTTTAGTGACGCAATAACTTTTTTGATAGTGTTCATTGAAACAATAAGATAATTATTTCTATTAGATATCGAGGAAAGTCCCATAACACTAAAATAAAATTTACGTGAAAACAGCAATAACGACAGATATATATAAAAAAACACATGATAAACATACGGAACTAGACAGCACAAAAACTAACGTACTGGCAATGTGAAACCTCTTACAATAAAGGTACTCCCAAAAGGTAAGCATGTCCCGTCCTGTTAACAACACCCGGCACATTGCAAATTTGTAACATCCGGTGAAGTGCCAGTTCTAGTAAGATTTGAAACCTATAATTAAAGATATCTGGTCTCATTTGTGAGATACATGTATAAACTACGGTGATGGTGACTATCAAATATGAGAGTACATATAATTCAGAATCTATATGACAGTAATTTCGCTCTAATAAGAAAAAAATCGTTTATATCACTGTGAAATTAATCGTGCACATATGTAGTCTCCTTGACAAGTTCAAGAACAAGGTTTTTTTGGAGAGATGAAGTTAAATGCAGGCGTTTAAAGCAGTTTTGACAAAGAAATGGGATTTTCAATTCACCCATTTACGTTTCCTGCAATATCCTGTAACAGAACAAATTTTAATGAATGCTTCGGTTTAATGGAACACACCTTTATACTTTCCTTGAAAAGACGCCAATTTGGTCTTTATTTTAAAATATGTGTTAATAGTCACATGTGGGTATTCCCCCCTGGCAGTTAGGAGCAATTATACTTTTCTTAATATATATTCTTTTTACTAATTAAATGGTTTTCTAAATAGTGGGAAACTAAACGATACGTTTTACAACAAAAATTCAAAATTTATGAGCCATAATATTTCAATGTACCTTTTAATCAAACCAAATGTAATTTTTTCAAATAATCGATTTAAAGTAAGCACCTGATAAGTTGACAGTTTAATTCGTTCTTTGGGATTTTGTCTGATTGATTGAAAGAAGAGGGTATAGAGATTAAACTAACGTTTATCTTTGTTTTTAGGGCTATAGATTTAGTATCTATGTTGTCTGGCGATAGACGTGAAGACCAGTAAAAAAGTGATTCTACAAATTAAATGGATCAATAAATCTATGACATCAATATCTACTTTAATTTGGCGGACTTTAAAAAAAATTTCCTCGAAGCGGTAAGTGTGTTTATCTCATAATTTTCATCTTTTCTTCCAATAATTTATTGAAAAAATCTGTATCTTTATACATATTCATTTGAACAGTCTTTAGTTTTTAAACAACATTTATGTTATTTCTGCAGACAAATATGAAATTACCAGTATAAAATTATAATTTGTCTTGCTTTTTGTTGATTTTATATTATGAAGCCATTACATAAGAAATACGTGTACGGTATTGAGATTTTAATTAGACATAGTTCAAATGCGCCTTTTGTCAACAATTAAAGCTAAATCCAACGACAACGGTCACAGAATGTGGGTAGTGCAGCACTGTTCAAAACATATTGTCCATGAGTAGAATGAATCCTTTTAGGTTAATATAAACATACTGCCTTCACTGGAGGGTGTTATGGTAGATTACCACACGAGGAAAACAATATCACCCTCTGGGAAAAAATATCACCCCAGACGAAGTCTTATTATACTCAGAGGGTGTTATTACTCAGATGGTGATATTGCTCATAGGGTGTTCTTACTCAGAGGGTGTTAAAGTAAAGGGTGTTATTGTTCAGAGGTATTCAGATTATGCTGGTAAAATTGGAATTCACAAAGCTATTGCAAAATATTATCTGCCGTTAAGCCAATGAAATGAGAGGATTTTTTCATGAAGTTCAATAATACACAATTTTCTTTATACTACAAATTGTACTATATGATTCTGGATTGTTGTTATATGAAAATATATAGGAATATTCAAAATACAGAATGAGATATTACTCTGATTTAAAATTCAGCAAATGGTTAAAATTCCAAGTTAATACTTGTCAGACAAATTACGAAGCAGCTATTTAATTTATGGCAAGCAAGGAATAGAAAATAAACGAAAACAAAAAGGCTTCAATTTGGCAAATAAAAGGTACCGAATATGAAGAAAAACAATGAAGGACTGAACATCCCATGCAATCAAGTAAAAATGAAACTTGAATAAATGCATGTTCAAGTGCACTGAAAGTCCGGGACCATGGATATGCGGAAAAAATATTTCAGGATCGTAAAAATCCTAATCTGCATTAACCCCTCGCCCACTTACCCTCTTAAAAAATCATACAGTAGCTCCCTTACAAGCAACTTTTAGATCTTTCCTATTTTGTAATTGATAATAAAAAAATACAAATTGTGATACCTTCACCAGTAATTACTACAAAATCTGGGATACAATCAAAACTGGATGACATGCATAAAATACACGATATATTAAATTGTTAAGAGGGAAAACTATCAATATATTTTATTCGAAATATAGATAACTGAATCTAAATACTTTAATTTTATCTCTTTCAACAAACACAGAAATAAATAAATTAGAAAATAATCTCGATAAATATGTTTCTTTTAAATCATCCCAAGCGCATCTAAACACTGCATGAGAATTTTACTTCTTACTGGGGGTATTAAATAATCGTTACCCTGGGACTAAAACTTAGTATTTAACGAAATAAGGATTTATTTTGACAGAAATTTAAAGGTGTAAAACGAATCCTATTATCTATCATTCAGGTATATAATATGTTTCTTTTTATATATCATACATGTAATATAGCTACAACCACGCAATCAAAATTTTGAAATTAACAGCCCACTTTCCCTTTCACGCCACACATAACCACAGTAAAGTCATAGCCGTATAACGCTAACTGCCTATTTAACCAACATTTTACATATAATTAATAACAAAAAATTTCATTAACTTTTAAACTACCTCGTCAATCAAAAAGATAGAAAGAATAATGATGATGTTCAGCTAGGTACAACTTAGGATGAACTTTGGTATTTCCAATTAACTCTGATGTTTTGGGTTTTCTTGTGAGAGTTTGCCACTTTGATCATTTGTCTGAATGAAACGTAGAATATATCCATTAAAGAAAACAAGAGCTGTCAAATAGACAGCAAACCGGGGTTTTATTCTTCACTACTAATAGAACACGCCCGCTCGTCCTTTCGTCCGCCGTATTTTTTTTTCTAAACTGAAAACTATGTTTCGATGGAACTAAAAATTTTCGCGAAAGAAAGTTAAAATATGCTGAGAACTTGAAGATAGCATGGTATCTGTCCACACAACCACTTTAACATGGTATCTGTCAACACAGCCACTTTAACATGGTATCTGTCAACACAGCCACTTTAACATGGTATCTGTCAACACAGCCACTTTTACATGGTATCTGTCAACACAGCCACTTTTACATGGTATCTGTCACCACAGACACTTTAACAGAGTATAAATTACTACTAACAAACATTGATATAAACACGTGAAGTGTGTCAGAAATTGATTACCTTAACGAACCTTTGTATTTTGTCACAGTGGTAATGAAAAAAAAAAGAAACATAAAGCAAAACTCAGCAAAGAAACACAACTTCTCAATAACTCAGCATTTAAAGATATGCAAATAATTGAACAAGAGGAAAAGTTCTGACTATTGAATACTCGCTGATATCTAGACGTTTTGTATTGGAGGACGAACTCACGCGTCTCGATTCCCCAGTGAAGATTTCCATTAAGTCGTGGGCGATGTGTTAATCATAATTATAATAAATATTAAGACAGTAAAGTCATCTAATTATTTCATAACAATCTAATCAATAGTTATAAAATTAGTTACATAAGCACTTAACCATGATTGTATTATGCTCTCAGTCATTATATTAAGTCAATAAAAAACAAAATAATGAAATATATAATTTGCTTAAATTGCACCTCATTATATATATCAATGAAAAAGGGAACATGTAATGGAAGTTTAATGCTTTATCATAAACTAAAGGAATGTCGAATTTCCTTGATAACAAATATGTCAAAGGATCTTAATTTGGCGTGTAATTTGTCACATCAGTAAAAAGACACATAAACGATCTATTATTTATATTACTTAAAAGATTAATATTTTAAAAGCATTCACAGAAAACACAGGTGTTAGTCCACTCTCTTTCTAACTTAGTCATATTTTTTTTTACATAATACGTTTTCTCTTTTTTTAGACAAATATGCCGTCTAAATACAACGAAAAAATGTTACGAGTTGATCGCATGAACAGAATGGAGAAGACTCGCTTGGAGTTTATGATCAGGAGATATGATAAGGAAAAAATATCATTAGTTCATGAAATTGACCGCGAGAAGCGGGCTGTTGTTAGAGATTTTGCTCACGTACGAAGAACGAGTGGTTTTAGTGAAGAAGGAAGGCGACCTAAAAATGACGATTTTAAGAACGATTCTGTGCTAAATTATGGATTAAGAACTGGTGAGAAAAGATTATATAGTGCAAAATCACAGAGAAGTTGTTCTTCAAGATCACGGAGTCGCTTTGATTTGAATGGAAATTTCCAATACCCAAGACATCAATCAAATTCTACAGAATCCGATGAAGACGTTTTTGTTACTGAGGAAGTGAATACTCTCCCTTTACCGGATTTAAGCAATATGGCTGATATAGAAAGATACGAGAAGGAACTGATTGAAAGCTATAAAAATGTCTTTAAAAATACTGAAATAAGTGTTAAAAAGTCAGATAGGAAAAATTTGACGAGATTTCTCCGATCTAGAAGTGAGGTAAATAATAGAAAGTTACTAAGACCACAAACTGCAAAGAGTACAATGTCATTCGAACAACGTGTTTCATTACCGGTTAGACCTTCCACTGCGAATGACGGCACATCAAACTTAAAAAGAACGATTTCACAAGAAAATGAAAGTAGTTTTGAACTAAGATCATGCAGTTCTGATAAATCACTTACTAAAAATTGTACTACCTCTGACAATATTCAAACAGCTTCAAGTGTTCATGCATTAGAAACAGTCTCAGAAGCTAACCAGACAATAAACCCATCCGTCAAACAACTCATTGAACAAATATTAGAAGAGGAATCTGAAGATAAAAATACTCATAAGTTTTTCCACACGGAAATTCCAGTTTCAAATAGTAACAACCATAAAATGAAACCAGAGAGTGGAATTTTGAAGTCACGGAAGGCCTCCACGAGTACAAATCAAACATCTGATGTCGATATAGATAGTAATATGAGAATGCAAAGACAAAATTCTGCAACAGGATTGCGCCAGAGGAAAGTAAGCATCAATTCCATGGCATCTGGATACGACAGTTCAATATTGTCCAATATGTGGGGCAGTCTTGGTGACATTAGCCTCGATTCCAACGGCCAAAGGAAACCTAGTAACTGGAGAAAGTATGTTTCAGCCGAAAATGCCCCAATTCCTGAAACGAAAAGGCTCGTTACCTTGACAACCGTTGTTAAGGCGGCTTTAGCATTTTCAAAAACTGCACGAAAAAGAGCTTTGGATAAACTTGTTGAAGAACAATCTGTTGATACAAGACAAGTAATCAAAGAAGAACGTTTAAGGCGTTTACAATCTAGAAATAGCGTTTTAATGTCATTATCATCTCAGTTTTCTGTTAATGGAAATGAACCTTTCACGTTAATGGAAGAGAACCTTCCATGACAAACATTTAACAAATAATTTATATTGACCCTTCAAAATATTATAAGCAGACTTTATACTAGTTTCAATGGAATTGTTCCATCCGTAGTAACAATGCTATCTCTGCTGAATGAAATTTGCATTACAACTTAAATTCCCATATGATGATGTATTAACCTAGTCTAACGTTTTTCGATAACTACTCCAGGAATTTATCACACAAATATATACATCCTTTTTGTATCTCATTTTTAAACACATTAAAGTTTCGTTATTCATTCTTCCTATTTCGGTATTTTTGGTTATGAGTACTTCTTGTTTAAAATAAGTTTGGTTTTTGGTCTTCCAAATGTTTCGGTTTTAATGCTGCTGATGGGAGGTAACTCCTTGAAATGCGTCGTATACAGCATAGTATAAATTTAATATATCTAATATTAGTATCTTTGGATTGTTATTTGATTTTTTCAAGTGTTATTATAATTATCTCTATTTTTAGCTTTGATTGTCTGTTACATGTTACTGTTAGGCAAACGGATGACAGTATTTGCATGGACACCTTTATAAAACTGTTGCATGCATAAAAACAATAAGGGGCATGTGGAGTTTGGGCCATCTTGATTTTGTTGTATGGCGTAAGCTTTTGTTTGGGTCATTGCTGAAGACAGTGACTCAAGATGACGAACAGCAATACTTTTAAGTATTAATTCTTTAAAAACAAATAACTTCGGCTTTGGTCACTTTTTAATGGTGAACACTCATCCGTGATAATGGTCAATACGATTTTACCAACGGCCTGAGGTGTGCTCGATAGCTTTGTTACAGACCTAAGATGGAAGGGCGTAAAGGGTGGCAAACCATTGCTTTTAGGGTGTCAATGGAAGCGAAACAGTACTCCCTAGGCCGCGCTAGTACACTACCTCTTTACCTCATTTTTTTTTTTTTTTTTTTTTTTTTTTTTTGTAGAGCGATGGCCTTCATGGAGGCGGAAGGAATATTTAAAGTAAAATTATATTCTATTCTATGGTTGCAATGACGTCCAATTAAAAAAACAAAATCGGCTAATTAGTAAATGAGTTAAATTTGGATGTTGTAATCGTGGCATGATCTGGAGAAACTGTTTGGAGTTCCCTTGTGAACGAACTCACACATTTAGTTGTTTAGCACTCCTTGAGCACAATTTGATAGATCAGTGGACTATTTTGCCAAAGGTTCCGACTTCGAGGCTGGTTGCCAACAAATAATTTAAAGATTTTAACTTTACTTCACACTCTTCTATTATGTATTTAAAAAAGTTGTTACAAGAAGGTCTAGAGGTTGGTACGAATTCTTTTCTGTGCTTCCTCCCTTTGACTGTAAGATGAAGAACAGCAATAGAAATATAGTTCCGCATGTAGGAATTTTGTGTCAACAATTTGTCCATCATAATTTTCCCTACTTATATTATATCTACCACCTATAGATTTTAGACACAATTCAACAGAATATCAATAATAAAGGAAAAATACCTGAGAAATGATATTTAAACACGAATGAATATGGATTGTTTTTATAAAAATCTAAAAAATCAGATAAAAAGTTAGGCTTTTGAATTTGATATGTATAGATTAACATTTAAGGGAGATTAAATGTTAGTACGGGATGATAGGTTTAGTGGGGGTATGTGTAAATAGAACAACATGCACAGTGAAATATTTATATGGTCAATTACAATGGAAGCACTTCACATAAGTATCAAAAATAAAGAGGTAAAAAGATTCAACAAATTAAAATAAACAAAAAAAAAACAAAAACAAAAAACAAAACAAAGTTTTTAAAAATGTTTTTTTAAAGAATAAGCAGACGAGAGCTACCCACCGAAAATTCCTAGCTGAGAACCAGCACATACAAATCTGATGCGGTTAAACTGTTAAGCTCCTTCTAAGGAAGCCTCGGCCAAACAAACTAAAACAACTGAGTTTTTATAAATTAAACAGTTCAATAGTGAGACAAAAACTTTGTCGAGAAACCAAAAATAAGCGGGTTAAAAGTGCCGTCTTCATTCATCATAGACTATAAAATTCGTTTTCATTCTTCATAGACGCAATTCGGAAAAGAAGTTCCAAGCAAGAAGTGTATACATCTATCTGCACATTGAAAGTAGGATTTTCAATCTGTGGTCTAATCAACAATTGTATGGATGATAATACGGTTAGTTTTCCTATCAGAAACCCATTGTTCCCTCTTGGTGGACCGAAGACGCAACTTTGTAACGATATGTCCCAGAAATCCAAACTGGATCAGTACCAGACAGGTGTATACAAGTATACATTTACCCATCTTTAGTTGAATTGTGCTTAAATAAGTATTAAAATAATATATATACAGTGATAACTAGAGTTACTGTGGTCTAGTGGCCCACAAATACCCCCGTGCTAACTGCTTTGTAAACCTGTCCACATAATCTGCCCTTAACGGACTATTGATACCCCCCGATCTGTTGAGCCCTCTGCACTTTAGAAAGTAAAAGCTGTAAGAAGAGTAGATGAAACACTCTGCAAAGTTTCAGACCATTGAATTAAAGCTGTAAGAGGAGTTGATTACACAAAATGGGTACTCTTCATATAGAATATTGTTGGAAAATGAGCAAGTTCAAAATGCAAAAATGATGATAGAAAATCTTAATGACTTGCTGCAGGTATGTAGATCACCAGTAAAACATGCCGAGTCAAAATCTATGGGCGTTTGCAAAGTCAAAAGTTCTACCATCAGTCGAAGTGCATTGAGGATAAGTCAAAGTTCTTAAAGGGGGGTGGGGGGGAGACATTTGCTGGAAAAAATGCTGGAAAAAAAACTAAGTCCAAACTTGAAAAAAAATTGGGCATAGTGGCCCCTTGAAAATACGTTTTTTTACCCCCTTTCCCATCACCCAGACCATAATAGAGGGAATTAAGAGAGAGAGTGAAAGACAAGCTGGGACAAATTTCATTTATCCTAATGAAATCTTACTTGTCTTTGTGAGAAAGTGTTTTTATGTTGATAGTTGATAAAATGATCTACATACCTGCAGCAAGTCATTAATCTGGAAACATTTTCTTAATGCAAATTGTAAAGAGCGGAGCTTTACTAAATGGGAATTCATTTTGAGCTATGATTGTGCACATCATCAGCCGCCCTCGTTTTGTCCTCTTCCGATTTTCGGCACTTTTCATAATACTTGTGAGACTTCACCAGTAAAATTTACCTCCGTGAGCACATGGAAATATTTGTGAGACTTCGCCGACTGACAAATATGAGTAGTACATAATATAAAGGTTTCGCTTTTTGATGAAGATTGAAGGAATTTCCAAAGATCAGTGTATTCACGTTTGGCTGGCATGTTTTTTACTGGCTTCATCATGCCGCCATTAAATGATGCCGAGTCAAAATCTTACGGGCGTTTGCAAAGACGAAAGTTCTACCATCAGTCAAAGCGCTGTCAAAATGCAACGTTCATTCGAGCGTCCTTTAACTTTATGCCTGGGCATATCGACATGTCGCGAAAGGTTCCGAGCGAATTTTGCGTTTTATTTTTTTACCGTTTTACTTAGTTGACGTAGAAAAACGTTTAAGAGGGCGGTAGGCGTAATTTGGGGGTCTGAAAATCGTAGTGATAACGCTAAAATCGTAGCGGTAAACAGGTCCGAATAAGCTTTAACGGGAATTGATAACACAAAGCATGTACACGAGGTTCGGACAGACGGACAGACAGACAGACTGAAACCTATATACCCCCCAAAACTTCGTTTTCGGGGGGTATAACAAGCTTCCTGTACGTCTCGACAATGGCACCAAAGGCATGAAACGTTAAAACCAGGTTTCAATTCACAGGCGCTTGTCTCAGAAAAAAAAATTACTATATATGCCAAATAATACACTTTTGACCGATTTCATATGCCTAAAGCGCTGTTGATTGGCAAGTAAGGTAGGCGTGTCATACATCATTGTGTTGATAAATTAATATTTTTTTTATTGATCCAAAAGTTTTGAGGGAGGCCGAAAGGTGAAAGCGATAATTCTTTGGAAATCGAAGCAGACGCGTAAAATTGTGTTGCCCGAGTTGGGGACCTTTTCTTTTCACTTGGCATATATAGTAATTTTTTTCTGAGACAAGCGCCTGTGTTTCAATTGCCAAAATAAACATAATAGAATGTGTATACCCTCTAGCCCCTAAAATGATACAATGTTATGTAATAGTAAAGTTTTAAGTATCCGGTTCAAATTAGTATCGAAGTATAAGAACTAGCAAGTCAGCTGGTAAGTCCACCAGTTTTGTTTCTAGCCACTAAGAACTAGCAGATCAGCTGGTAACACAGCAATAACATTCCATGATACCAAAAACACTATAAACGCATATTACCGAAGATGTCTTCTACATAGTGTTGAGAAAGGTTGAAAAATTAAAAACTTGAATGACATTAAAATGGATTGTTAATCAGGCTCAAAGGACGAAATTACCAAAAATTATAAATATTAAAATTGATAGCTATATCACAAAAAACGTCGGCCTTCCGTTAATATATATATATATCACATGATACCATAGCCTGTTATGCAGCTAAAACAAGAGTCTGCATGAACAAATTCATGAAATGAAACATAAATAAAAAGCTTAAATTAAATCTAACGGGCATGGGCAGTTTGGTATAAATACTGAATGGCAAATACGAAATATACATAAATTTAAAACAAACGTTAGATTATCACATTTAATAGGAAACAATTGTTAAGTGAGTTTATTTATAACAAAGCAAATTGGCATCTGCATATCTGTGGGATTTAAGTCAGTTTAATTTTTTTTTTTTGTTACTTTATGTATTCCGTCTTCATCAAAATACTACAATATCCAGATAGATGATCTTTCACTAACCACCTCCAGTTTTTTCTTGGCATCTTTTAGTGCGCAGATCTCTTTTCAAAGCCATTTGTTCTATGCTTAACTAAGAAGGACAACTCTCAAATTTCTGTACAAAAAAAAAAGAAATAAACCGCTATAGTCTTGAATTTAAAATGGAATAATTTGACAAAATTATATGTGTAATAGGTTATAAAAATATTGAAATGCACACAAATCTGTATATTTTTCAATATATCTCCGTTTCTAGCGCAAGTTAAATCAATAACAAACAATTTGTTTTTATTGAAACGCGGGTTCAGTAAAATGACACATTTTAACAAGTGTGCAGAGTTAAAAAAACAAACTAAAAACTAACCATTATAAAATGTTATAATGAATATTCCAGACAGTGATGTGAATTGATTAGTTGGAAAATAAAATATATATACATAAAAACCTGAATTTCAAAACATAATCGTCAAAAATAAAATCTGCGCTACAGAAAACATTTCCTCCAGTGATGCTAGAGTGACAACTGCGAAGAGAGGAAACAAAGTACAAATGCATTGAAGAGTAAGCCCAAATACAAAGAATGATCAAATATATAACCTAACTAGAAATGTATGTATATAGGTGCAGTGATTTGAATAAGGATTATTATAAGGTTGGAAAAACTATCAATACGGAGATCTGAATCGCCTAGCAGGGACATCCACTAACTGGCAGTGTTGGGTGTATCGATAACAAATTGGTTAACTTACAAAATGGGATATTAACTGAAAAAATCTAAATAAATAAACTTACATCGTCCATTTGAATTTTGATAATTCCTGATAAAATTATCAGAAAATATTTTGGTAATGGTTCGCAAAGTTACAGTTTGTAGGTGTATTGTATCCCTGGTCATGATTCTGCTTTAGAAGGCATATAATTTTCAGTTGGCATTGCTGTACTCTGTGTGACATCCTGTGAGTTTTCGTCCGATTTTACAATATCTGACAAGAAACGTATATACATGACTGTCTTCTTCAAAATTTCTGCTTTGCTCATTTTTTTTTGTCGTCCATTCTGCAGGAAGTTTGTATTTGAGTTCTTCAAAGACGGAACTTATTTTTTTCACACGATTTCTTTCGCGAGAATTTCTTTGGATTCTATACTCTCTAGGACTGTTGTTTAAACTGTACATCTTTTCACTTTTTACCCCACGAATTATATGCATTTTGCAATTCAACTTTTCAACGATTTTATACAACAACTAATATATGTGTTTACTAAAACTGAGAACTAATTACAATTAATTTTATATTTTTACATCTTTTAACATTTATTCTTGAAAGACAAGATACCGACATTGCGGTCTTTGTACAGTAAATGTTTGGTGATATATTGTAAACAACAAGACCATTATACTCTACTTAGCACCCTGCGGTTCTATTTATCCCGATAAATACTGTACCGTTAACCTGTACGTCAAAGGTGCTGGGTATTTATCACCAATAAAATTACCTTGTTTTTTTTAATTACAATTCTGAATGTTTACGAATAATATATTATTAAGTAGAGGCGAATTTTTCTTAGTGTCTGTTGATCTATTTAAGTATATAATAATAATAATAATAATAATAATAATAATAATAATAATAATAATAATAATAATAAAGCTAGGAAAAAATCAATGAATAATATATGTTTAATAATTAATAATTTAATATAATAAATTCTGCTATACAAATTTTTCTGCAAAAGTTGTGCAAATTGGTCGATTTGCGACTCCTTAGTTTTTGCAAAATTTATTGTTTCTGGCAATAAAAAGCAATTGGGCTGTTGATACCCTCTGGGATTGTCGGAATCAACGTACAGAAATATTAATAGTTACTTTATTTGCATGAAAAAAAAACTGTTGGGTTAAGCAATACACATATTACAGAATAAACAACAGCACAAATTAAATGGAATGCAACATATCTTACACTAACACATATAGAACTAGCTCTAACTTCTAATGATCACTTTATAGAGTTACAAACATTGGGCAAAACTTCTGTATCAGGATTAACAATAATTTTCAATTTTTCAATTGAGTCAAATTCATCAAACTGAGGAAACTTAGTTTTCATAAAATCGATAAAAGGAGAACGGAAATTATTATTAGTTTTACAATAAAAGAAAAAAGTGATATTCATCGTCCAGAATTTTAACAAAATTTACAGATTCGTTTATTCCGTGGAATATTTTTGTAACGTTCAAGTTATATTTCCAGATTATGATCGCTTATACGAAATTTTGTTAATAATTGACGACTAATGAAATTTCTCTCCCTTTTTAAATATTCTTCAAGTTTGATTTCAGATTATAATTTAATATATAGAAAAGGTTTGGAGGGGTCATTAGTCAAAGAAAGGTTTTCCAATAACTGCTTTTCATAATGTCCATGAACATCTTTTTAAGTATTTTTTAAAAGTAGTTTTAGCAAGATGAAACGGCCTATTACAGAATACAAAATCATTTCATTAATAATCAACAAAGCAGATAAGTGTGGTTTAGATTTATACTGTTTGCCGAGTTGTCAACAGATACAATTGTAGTTGGATATTAGTAACATATATGGTTTCTTTGTACAGTCTGCACATAAGGGTAAAATAGGTTTTAGAGAATGTTTGCTGTTTACTTATTATGATCCCGAAAAGTTTTGGAATTGCCACTATTTCTATGCAAATATGATAATCTTTTAAAAAAAATCAGATCGAATGATACTGTTAGTTGAGATCATTTGAAAGATTCTAGTTTTAAACGATTAACATGTTAGTAATGAATACTAGAATTTCCTTTTTCAAAAGATTTAGGGCCAGATTAAGATGTTGATGGCTTACAAACTATTCGGCAGCGAATGGTGTTTATGAATTATAATGCCAATCAGAAACTTCACAACTGTAATTTTTTTTCGAATTTTAGCTGTTATCCCCGTTAAACTTACAGACGGCCACCTTTTTTCATTTCTATTGGTAAAATCTACTATTATGGCTCAATTTAAAAATAAAATATCTTTCTATTGCTAAGAAAGATAACTCATTTGGCATTTGTCGTTTAATTACTGAAAGAATTTTTTATGAAATCAAAATTAAACAGATTTATTGGTTTATTATTATTATTATTATTTTCATTTAATTCCTTTCATGTATTTGTTAAAATAAATTATTACTTTAGAAAGTAAAAACATATAATATAAAAGAAACGGCGTCATAACTACATTAATTATTATTTACAAACTAAGGTATTAGTTATAAAACAAGGTAATTTTATCGGTGATAAATACCCAGCACCTTTGACGTACAGGTTAACGGTACAGTATTTATCGGGATAAATAGAACCGCAGGGTGCTAACTAGAGTATAATGGTCTTGTTGTTGACAGTACATCACCAAACATTTACTGTGCATAGACCGCAATGTCGGTATCTTGTCTTTCAAGAATAAACGTTAAAAGATGTAAAAATAGGAAAATTAAATGTAATTAGTTCTCAGTTTTAGTAAACACATTTTATAGCTCTTGTATAAAATCGTTGTAAATCGAAATAAAATATGCAGATGATTCGCGGGTAAATGGTGGAAAGATGTACAATTTAAACAACAATTCTTTGGATTGTAGAATCCAAAGAAATTCTCGCGAAAGAAATCGTGTAAAAAAGATTAGTTCCGTCTTTGAAGAGCTGAAACACAAACTTCCCGCCGAATGGACGACAAGAAAAATGAGCAAAGCAGAAGTTTTAAAAAAGACAGTCATGTATATACGGTTTTTGTCAGATATTGTAAAGTCCGAGGAAAAGACAGAGAATACAAACATGCATACTGACAATCATATGAATTCCGAAGTAAAACAGAATTATTTCCAGGGTTATAGAATACCTATTAACAGCAATTTTGCGACCAGTCAGGACTGTGATGATCTGTTTCAAAGTATTTTCTAAAAGTTGTATTCAGTATCAATTTCATAAAGAAAATGTAAGTTTATGTATTTAGCTTATTTTTGTAAATATCTATCTTGATATAGGAATAATTATAAAGATATACAATATGAGTAATCTAATTTAGCGTCGATGCATGAACATTTGTTTAACAGAAAGGGATGCCTCTGCTTGTGGAAACAAGTTTCCGTTTTGTTTATGTAATTCACCGTTATACAACATACGAAACTTTGAATTTTGACAGTTTTGCTACATTTTTTAGTCTTTATTTTAATTTTTTTTTATTCATTCATTTATTTATTTATTTATTTTTTAATATATATTTTTTATTTTTATGTCATATTTCCAATCTACAATACAAAAAGCATATATAACAGAAGAAAGTGTTTTTACATAAAACCTTCAATAAAATATACACTTAAAAATTAATGCTCAGCCCATTGCCTCAGTTTATATTATGTTTTTAATGTTTAACCATTTTTCTCTGATTTTATTTGACGTTTTGATAGAGCATAAATAATTGGAGGCCATATCAACCCTGTAATAGTATTTTAGCCACTCAATGGCCTCATTTATAGATGGAGTTTTGATTTTAATTCTACAGAGATAGATATATCTCTTAAGAATCAAAATACATGTGTTAAGAATGTCATTGTAACCATGAAAATTGATACCCAAAATAATAGCATTTATTTATTTATTGTTCATGTTTTTTATTTGGATAAGCTCTACAATTTTTTTCTACTGTTTCTACTCTCCAACCGATCATTCCAAAGAGACACAATTTTTTCAAATTCTCAAATTATTACGATTATGTTTTAAAAGTCGCGTTAGTTTATGTAAATTCAAACCAACCCTCATGTCAAGTAATGTATTGCAACTAAATATTATATTACATTTGTACCTCACTGATGCACACTCCATTTTCTTTCATGTTCATTTAACATTTTATTTAAGCATTCTTTTTGGTCTGTTAAGAAATAACCTCAGTCATGTGCTGTTACGTTCAATTATAAAGTATTAAAAAGGTGAAAATAAAATTTGAAAAGTTATTTCATTTAAATAAATTTTGTGAAGATACCTCATTCACATAACTGTTATAAAAATAATTGTGAAGTATCGATATTTTGGTCATACATGTAATTTCGTGTTGTATAAAATTATATATTTGTATATTTTAGGAAAACAACAGTTGTCTTTCTTTATGCAGCCCAAGAAGAATATTAGACGAATTTGTCGGTCACCATACTAAGACACACCATTACGTCCGTAGTACTGGTCCGCAGGGTGTGTTTAAGAGATGGTGTCGATAGAGCATATCCAAAAGATTGAGTCTGTAGAGGGTGTCCAGAAAATGGTGTCCCTGGAGATTGTTTCAGTAGAGACCGTACAGATGATTGATTTTGTAAAGCTTGTCTAGAAAACAGCTTCCGTAACGTCTGTCCAAAAAAACTTTTGTCCAGAAAGAATAATACAGAGAATTGTGTTATTTGAGGAAATTTGAATGTGACTTAAATAGGTCATACATTTGTCCGAGGAATGGGTTTGGTGTTAAATAAGTATTACCAGTTTGGTATAATGTATGTCATAATTATTCAGTTATTCTAGTATATCGCATCTTTGTGTAATACTTTATATCATCGTAATATGTAAAACAAACATTATATCATTGTGCTTATTTACTTCTTGTTCCGTTTTCTTATTGCACACTCTTTGCAAATAAAATTATCATTATTACGACATATTATTTATAAATATCAGTTTATGAATATACAGGTAGAACATTTCTTCAAAACTTTTAAACTTTTGTGTGTAAAAAATCTCTCTAAAAAAACTTTTCATAGATATGTTCATGGTGACGAGAACAGACAAATGTCCATATGTTTGTTTTGCCATCGCACCTGATGTTACTCCTCCTTTGTTCTTTGGCACGAGCGGTCACATTGCTAATGTACTTGGTACCATCATCTTATTGTCTGACTTCAAGGTTCATATAAGGGGTATTATGGAAGTTTTCAGTGAATTAAACGTTGTGTAATTTATTGACATTCGGTCCAAAATAGTCATAAAATCAAGTCGGAATTATGACAGTTCTTACATTACCGTTTTGATGATATTGTGCGTAAATTGCTTGAATGTGGGTAATGATTTCGCATACCTATTCAGGAAGTCGGAACATGCAGTCCATACCAAGCTATTGTCGGTTTTTGCTGCTTTGAACCGGTTATTTAATTGTTGAAAAGGAAGTACTAAAAGGACGAGTTCGTCTAGTCCGTTAAACGGTAATTGACGACCTGTCTGCTCTGCTGATACATGTTGGCCATATAAAGTAATTATTTTTCACCCGCAAAACTCATTCAGTTGTAATTATGTATTGATCCTTATTGTTTTAAAGTTGGAGGGCTGATTACTCGCTAACTACATACATTGTTTAACCCCTCTACATTCATATGTGCCCGGACCAGGTCAGGAGCATTTACAAGCGTTCCTAGGATTATTGTCATTGTTTGTGTATTATGGTGTTTATAGAAATGAAACGAGAAATGTTTTGAATTTCGATAAGAATTAAAGCAACCATGAAAGGAAGTCCGAAAATTACAAGTTCAACCTTCAATAGTAGTAACAAGAGGCACAAAATAGCAAGATCTGAATGGCCTAATAAAAACACAAACAAGAGCCCCCCCCCCCCGAAAAAAAAAAACTTTGGCTAACAGGTTTAGCGAGTACTAAACTCTCCCCCTTTTCACATATGACAGTGGACTGTTATAAAACTTTGTATTTCATATATTTTGTGGTGTCGGTTGAATTTCGTCTATTAACGTTTCATAGAGGCCACACTCTATCTAAAAACCCATAGTGTACTTTTATTCGTAGATTTATTTCCCCCTGCAACCAGCCAATGACTTATTCCGAAATGCTGCAATTATTTTTTAACGTCATGCATATAAATGCTAATCTCCCAATGGCAACAACTATCATTAACTCAACCTCAAATTGATTAAAAATTTAAGTATGTGCTCGGAGACATACGAAAAAACCACAGAAGTACTTGCATATTGATTCTCGTAATGTCTAAA
This sequence comes from Mytilisepta virgata, assembly GCA_028015205.1. NCBI lineage: Eukaryota > Metazoa > Mollusca > Bivalvia > Mytilida > Mytilidae > Mytilisepta > Mytilisepta virgata. The sequence continues at coordinate 43,634,020 of CM051516.1, forward strand.
TAAATAAAAGTTTAAAATAAGAGTGAATCAGTTTGATTTGTTCTTATGTAATTATGTCTTTTTTATCAAAAATATGATAGCGATACGAAATTCAATATAAAATAACACAGACCCAGACTCTGAGCCTATAGCGTTTATCAAGGCACCTGTCACTCTGTCTATTTGTATGTTGACGTTTATCTACAACACTTCAGAGACCTAGACTCTGAGCCTATATCGTTTATCAAGGCACCTGTCACTCCGTCTATTTGTATGTTGACGTTTACCTACAACACTTCAGAGACCTAGACTCTGAGCCTATATCGTTTATCAAGGCACCTGTCACTCTGTCTATTTGTATGTTGACGTTTATCTACAACACCATAGAGACCTGGACTCCGGGCCTATATCGTTTATCAAGGCACCTGTCACTTTGTCTATTTGTATAAAAAAGTTATTAATAATCAGCAGCCCACATAAGAATTAATGAAATTCTACCAGACAGAATCAAAAATTTTGTATAGTCACCATATTATTACACATGTATATGGACCCAGACAAATTAGAATAGTTACCTGTAGCTCATAAGAATGTGCGAGAATCTTATGTCATTTGCCCATTTAAGATGAAAACGAAGTTGGCAAACTTCATAACACACTCTCAAAAATAAATTATATGATACTAATTATCCAGCACAAGATGTTTATATTTCGTCTCATCAGTTATGCTCAAGGTCTAAAATGTTGAAAACAATAAGCAATAATCCAAAATGCCGAAGAGCAAAATGGCAAAATGATCAACAGGGTAAAGCCAAACCCATCATACGATGTAGCTATGAACGAGAGAGATACTCCTTAGTTTTCATAAAATTTAACATTTTCATAACAGTAAATTTGAAGTGTCAATTTACGAATGATCATAAATTATTCTCTCCAAATATCCGTTATTTGACTCAATGATAGAAGAGATATAATGAAGAACGGGCGACTAATACTAATTGATGACAATTAGCTCACATGGCACTGTGCTCCAGGTGAACTGAAAAAATTGCTCGGGACATAAAGAAATCTATCCCTTGTTACATGTACTTAAATCATGCGTTATATGCAGACGCTGTTGTAAACTATTCATATATCCGGATCAAGCAACCATTTACCAGCCTTAATCACAGGAACCGTTACAGACTCCTAATCAACATCTAAAAATACAGCTAAACCACCACTTTGTCATCAAATTTCCTTTTAACGATCGATTGGTAAGATGATTTAACTACACAATCTAAGAGATACTGAAAATAACAAAATATATTTACACTAGACGATGTTCAAAGATAGTTTGCACAACGTTTCTTTATCATTTTCTATTTTACATTTTATTTACAATTGGTAACAGCTACAGGTGTACCATTTCACAGACTTGTTAGAAACATTACGGGAAGGCTGAGCAAACGAATACACATTTGTCTTCCTGTCCCTTATAAATTCTATCAAAACTGGTCAATATTTTTATTTTTTAAAGTTTTATTTTAGAGTAAAATATTTGGCCATGTAGAGCCATATTGTTTCACAATAACTCCGGTTCTTTCAGAAAATGGGAATTTATGTCTAATTCACTGTTCCTTCCTTAGTTGATTACAGAATTTTTCATGAATTACAGTTTTCTAATTTACGAATACAATGTCCCAAACAACAATTTTCCATTTAACATTATTATAACAACTCTAACGTTCCTATATTTAGAATTTTTATTTGCAATACATGATCATACATGACATGATAAAGTTAAATAAAGGTATTGCATTGTCTGACTTAGAAACACTGGGTAATGATATTAAACTGTCCTATAATTGTCAATTTCCTGTTTGTGATAGTCTTTGTACATGACAAAGATCGCTAGTCAGCTTCATCCAAACGGGAAATCATTACTTTGGACAAGGAATATTTATATTCTGCTAGACAAAATAAGTATGTCAAGTTCCAAATCAGATGTTCCAGTTCAAAGAAATAAATAATTATAGATAGGAAATCACTGTGATCAAATGAATTAAGCAATTATGAAGAATGAAATTAGAGATGAAAAATCTTTGAAGAAATTTGATGCAAACAGAAAATCAGATTGATTTTGCTCTTTTTGCGAACTTAGATTCCAGAGTTCCTTCATTCGCTGGAAATCAGTGTCTGAGTTCACCTTGCTTCAGCGTTCATGCACTGCCTCTCAAGTGTCTTAAATTTTCAAATTAAGCAGTACAAACGGTGCATCATCGATCAGAAAAAAAAAATTCACTGAATTTAAATCTTTTATATATCTGAAGTGATGTTTCTTTAGCCTCACTTCATGCCATCAGGATTGCCATGATGTGACCTTAGTCGTCAACGTGGTGTTAAGCACTAATCAATCAATCATGCCATCATGTAAATATAGTAGCTTTTTAACATGGTGGCATTTCTTTTCCTTCCCCTTTAGAAAAATGAACTAAAAATACGCAGATTGGAAAGGAGTTGAAAATTCCGAAATAATATAATTGCACGTATTGCCTTTATAATTTGTGTTATACTATACATAAAAAAGCTGTTATCAACTTACGTATCTTTAATACCCACATACACGATTTTTACGCGTAAATGGTAAGTCTCAGAACTACTAAGTTTGCAGATTTATCTAGGGAATAAACTTTACTGTTCAACATCTAAATTTCATCCGATGTAAAAATAAAACAAAAAGACCTTTCAATGACGTAAGTCAACGTATATTCTTTATAGAGTGATTGTTTAAATAAATATTGAATTAGTCTATAGACATTTCATCACGTACACTGTTTCATTAATTTTTGCCTTTAGGTGGACACGAAAATGAGATTTAAAGATATGATGTTTTATTTCTGTACAAAGTTTCACTATGGGAATATTTTTAATACCAGCATCAATCTGATTTCTCAGTAGGCCTGTAGGCAATATTCTTATTTACGATTCTCAACTTATTAAATTAAGTACGTATCGAGATTGATTTTTATTGATATAATTATTAAGATTTTGTTTTAACCATTGTTCAAAGTGTTAAAAGAGGGGTTGGGTTATCATACAATATTTTGAACCTGTAACATTCTAAATATTTTTGAACTATTGCAATTCGTTCATTTTCCTGTTTTAAAGTTGTGAGAGAAAGTAAATATGTGATTGTACCTCAGCTGACGAATGCAGGTAGCACATCTGAATAAAAAGAATGATCCACTTTTAAAATCAAATCACAGACCAGTAAGTGTCTTAACTTTTTTTTCTAAAGTGTGAAACTCAGTTATATGATTTTTTTTATCCGTACTTATGTGCTTTCCGAAGGGATCACGGATGTCAGACCACACTGCTCAGACTATTAGACTGTCGTCAAGCTCTAGATAATAACCATTATATTGCAGCTGTACTCATGGACCTGTCAAAAGCTTTTGATTGTTTACCCAATGATTTATTACTTCATAAATTATTAGCTTATTGAGTATCACCACATTCAGTTTCCCTTCTACAGTCATATCTTACCAACATGAAACAACAAATTAAAGTAAATGGTATTCTGAGTAGTTGGGCTGAAATTCAGAAAGGTGTTTCCCAAGGATCAATTTTGGACCCATTATTATTTAATGTTTTCATTAATGATATTTTTTATTTTGTGAAAAAAAAATCTCCTTTTATAACTATGCTGACAATGATACCTTGTTCTTCAGTCCTGATTACAGTTCACTTATATCCACTCTGGAGTTCGAGTCTCAGGTGCTTATTGACTGGTTCAAAGTAAACAAAATGCAAGCCAGTCCTGACAAATTTCAGGTTATAGCAGTTGGAAAGAAAACTTAGTTAACAAATAATAGCATTCAAATTCAAGAAAATTTCTCTTCTGTGAGGAAACTGTCAAGTTACTTGGCATTGATATAGATCATCAATTGAATGTTGATGTTCATATCAGTAACTTGTGCAGAAAGATTGGGGTCTAAGGTATCAAAACTTAACAAACTGACTTTTATTTAAAGTAATTTTAATTTTTATCTACTAGCATGGCACTTCTGCACGGATACCAACACTAAAAAGTTGGAGAAAGTTCAGGAGTGAGCCCTCCGTTTTATATATGAAGACTATTCTTCATATTACGCAACGCTTTTAGATATGGCAAAGGTTCCAACTCTATAGGTGAGAAGAATAAGGACAATGGCACTTGAGACTTACAAAATTATAAAGAGCAAAGCTCCAGTGTGCTTGAGTGACTTAGTCAACTTAAAAAATTATAAATATAATTTCAGATATAGCAATATCCTGGACTTACCACAGGTAAGAACTAGTACCTATGGTAAGAAATCATTCAGATATGCAGCCGCTTCCCTTTGGAACAGCATGCCGAACCATTTCAGAGTGGAGAATAACTTTTCACATTTTAAGAGCCTCCTTCAGTCCTGGAATGGTTCAAACTGTCGCTGGTCGGCTTGTCGTTAAGTCCTTATATTTTATTTGATTTGTTTCTCTTTTGATGTTTTTCTGTATGCTGACCTTGAGCGGAGACTTAGCGAGGCATTGCCAAATGGGTACCCATCAGGACTAGTTTCAGTAAGCAAATCTCAAATTTTAGCTCTGCCTCACTTACCATTCATGCCTGCCTACCGTTTTTGGAAACCTATTTCACTGTTTCTATTAATTTTAATCAGAATAGGGAATAGAAACTGGGAATGTGTCAAAGAGATAACAACCCGACCAAAGAGCAGAAAACAGCTCAAGGCTACCAATGGGTCTTCAACGCAGCGAGAAAATCCCCAACCGGAGGCAGGCTTCAGCTGACCCCTAAACAACTATGTATACTAGTTCAGCAAAATGGACAGCACACTTAACTCCGAAACATAAAAATGAACCAAAATTCAAAAAAAACACACAAGACTAACAAAGACTAGAGGTTCCTGACTTGGGACAGGCGCAAAAATGCGGCGTGGTAAAATATGTTTTGTGAGATCTCAACCAACCTCACCCCCCCCCCCCTAATACCTCAATAAACAAATAATAAACAAACACACAGCGATACACAAAGTAAAACTCAGTTCAAAAGATATCCGAGTCCGATGTTTAAAAAGGCAACAGAAGAAACTAAGCAAAATGACAATGATCATCGTATATTAACAAGGGACTACTAGCCGTCGTATGTTGTCGTCGTCGTCGTTAACAATTTTTCAAACATCTTCTCCTCTGAAACTACTGAATGGATTTGGATAAAACTTAGCACGATTGTTCCTTAGGGTATCCTGCACAAAGTTTATGCTTCGATTTTTGATCCGTCGAAAAACATGGCCACTGTTACTAAAAATAGAACATAGGGGTCAAACAACAGTTTCGCAAATATCTCAAAAATCATTAGGTTACGGCAAATTCTGCAGGTTGAAAGTGTTCAGCATGATGAGAGCTACCTGTTTGCTGATTTTCGTGAAAATCTGTGAACTGATGTTAGAGTTATTGCCCTTTTTTGACATTTTTGGCTTTTTTTGTTATTATTTCAAAAATCTTCTTCTTTGAAACTACTAATCAAAATCAAATGAAACTTGGTAAGATTGTTTTTAATTGTTTTTAATTGGTCGAAAAACTTGTCCGCCATTACTAAAAATAGAACATAGGGGTCAAAATGCTGTTTTTTGCTATTTTGTCCTGAATTATAGAAAGAAAAGATGGAAGCTACTTTCAAGGTAAACATGGTATCCCGAGTTGAATGGTGATGATGAAAGTTTGTTTTGGACGGCCATTTTTAAAATTGCCGCCATTTTCCCGCCATTTTTTACACTTGCTCGGATTTCAAGTAAACATGGTATCCTTAGTGAATGGTGATGATGAGATTTTTGGTATGAAGCATCTATGGAAGGTCCTTTAGGAAATTTGCATAAATCTTCCCGGTCCGTGAAACAAAATGGCCGTCATGAGCATTTACATGTTCTGATTGGTCGAAATTTAAAAGTTCTTCTCCTCTGAAACCGTAAAGCCAAATGAACTGATTTTTGGTATGGGGCATCTATGGAAGGTCCTTTACAAAGTTTGCATAACTCATCATGGTCCGTGAAATAAAATGGCCGCCATGAGCATTTACATGTTCTGACTGGTTGAAATGAAAAACTTCTTCTCCTTACAAACCGTAAAGCCAAATGAACTGATTTTTGATATAGAACATCTATGGAAGGTCCTTTACAAAATTTGCATAAATCAGCCTGGTCCGTGAAACAAAATGGCTGCCAAGAGCATTTACATGTTCTGATTGGTCAAACTTTAAAACTTCTTCTCCTCTGAAACCTTAAAGCCAAATGAACTGATTTTTGGTATGGAGCATCTATGGAAGGTCCTTTAGGAAGTTTGCATAAATCTTCCCGGCCCATGAAACAAAATTGCAGTCATGAGCATTTACATGTTCTGATTGGTCGAAATTTAAAAGTTCTTCTCCTCTGAAACCGTAAAGCCAAATGAACTGATTTTTGATATGGAGCATCTATTGAAGGTCCTTTACAAACTTTGCATAAATCTTTCTAGTCCGTGAAACAAAATTGCCACCAGAAACCTTTATATGTTCTGATCGCTCGAAATTTAAAACTTCTCCTCTGAAACCGTTTGGCCAATGAACTTATACTTGGTATGAAGCATTTATAGAAGATCATTTACAAAGTTTCCAGAAATCAATATAGTCTGTCAAATCAGAAGTTTGTGCCTGCCAGGTGAGCGATACAGGCTCAGCCCACTGAGCCTCTTGTTTTTAAACACGCCATTTGTTTTATAATCTATAAATGCATGTTTCATTATTTATTTTAGGATTGCATGTTGTTATTACTTGATTGTTTTTATGTTAGTTTATATGTGTTATATATTCGGTCAAAAGCTCTTCAGAGCTTGTGTTTGTGTATTTCATTTATTCGTATTCAGTACTAAAGATTTTTCATTTTCAGGTTATCAAACTATAGTAAGATCAACACTGATAATACAAAAATGATTTCGAACATCCAACCCTTTACTAAGTACATGTAAAACACGAGAAACGCCATTCGTCCTAATGGGATCTGTGTGGCATCGCCATAGGGGAGAGGTCTATTTTTCGAAGAACCAGGCATATGTTTTTAAATGTGTACATACTATGTATTTTTATCATAGACAGTTTATTCAGACTTAGAGATTGATTCATAATATCTTTCACATTTTAGATTTGGTTTGGTTTATTGTGATTTAACATCACTTTCAGCTCAACTGTTTTTTTTTTTTGGACCAGATTGTATTGGTCTACGACAGGAAAACTGGTACTCCTTGCTAATAAGGATCAGAGTCGACCACATCTATCCACGATATAGAATCCGGCGTTCTGATAACCTCGGTGGTCTTTAGTGGTTATATAGACAACTCAGCCACCGTGTCCAACACCTTTAAGGAAAGTAAAAATTCCAATATTCTCCATTTTAGAATTTAAATCATATAGTAAACATGCTATGCTAGCAGTTAGCATTGTGGTACTTAATTCATAAATCCCAAATTTTAAAATCTAAAATATAATGAAAAAAACATTTGTGTATCTGTTTTAAGTTTTTCCATGACAAATATATTATGTATCTTAATATGTTGCTCTTTCAATATGAACATACGTAATGCCTATAAAATAATTTATTTAACTAAATATGTATAATGTCTATCGTTATTTTTTAATGAGCATCATTCAAATCGTAATTTATTATCATCTCCATTGCACATGACGCCACTTTCGTTGATAAAAATATTGTAACCTTGACACATATATTTCACAATGTAATTGAAAAAATCTGTCCAACAGTCCCGGACTTCCGGTATAAATTCCTCACCGATAGCGTATTCCCAAACGTCAATCAAAGATTTCGAATAGGCTGCAAAGTATTCAATTCTAAAGCCTTCAAAAGTTGCATGTTTGGCACCCAGCATCATTAATGTTTGTTGAATTTTGGTTTTTGGCTGATCCATGACATCTACTAGTTCGTCAACAATTTTCATGAATCTAACAGCATGTTCCTTAAATATATCTGATTTCAATAAGTCGGACTCATCCATATCACTGAAATATAAAAATGCAATTAGGGAAAGCAGATACATTGGAAAAGAAATTATCTCATATATATATATATATATATATATATATATATATATATATATATATATCACAAACTTAAAAAAATCGTACGGGATTAATCACTTCTCTAGTAAAATCTGCGGAAACAGCCACAATCTCTTGCACACAGGTGTCGGTCTCCATCCATAGATGGGAGCGCTAAGGACCGATAACTCTGGTTAGAGATTGAAACCGCCATTCTTTTTTACAAACAATATGATGTCTGGTAAAACGTACGGTCTGATTCAACCTCCGTTTTTTTAATTCTGAAGCAGTTCCGTAATCTTTGTTTGTCATCTTTCAAACAGCTCTGATTTGACCTTGATCATTCAGAAATATTGTGTACATAGATTTAAAACACTTAAACTGAATTAAGCGGATGACTCGTTATATGAAGTGATCGATGGGGTAACCAAACCTAACACAGATTTCCCAAATTTTTGGGTTTTATTAGTGTTCAACATACAATGAAACGTATGACGCACCCTTTTTCTAATGATATAATGGTGTATTGAGCGACTTTTTTATGTTTGACAGAGGGTATCGTGTGCAGTGTGTCCAATGTGCTAATAGGTCAAATTGAAGAATTTTAAAAAATATAAAACGCAAATTGAAAAAAGTCCTATATGGTATATTTAAGGAACCAGAGGCTTCCAGGAGCCTGTATCGCTCATCTGATATTTCCAATCGTTCAATGCTAAAGTACCTTAAGATTAACATCCAAGCAATGTTTGGTTTCAATCCATTCAGACATTTTCAAGAAGATGTCGTTTGTATGTAACAACACTTGGTCAGCACCTCATAAGAAAATGCCATGTTTCGTTTCAATCCAATCAGCGGTTCTCTAGAAAAAGATTTATGTATGTATTTCCAACAGGATTCTGTGTTAAACTAAGTCCCTCACTAGTGGTCATCTTGGATGATGGATCGATAACAAAGTAAGAATACCTGGTCAGCACCGCATAAGGAACATTCCTGCTATGTTTGGTTTCAATCCATTCAGCAGTTTTCTAGAAAAAGATTTTTATATGTATTTACCATAGTGTCCTATGTTAAACTAAGTCCCCCGCTGACGGCCATCTTGAATGACGGATCGGCATCATTGTAACAACTCTAGGTAAGCACCTCATAAGGAAAATTCATGCTATGTTTGGTTTCAATCCATTCAGCAGTGTTCTAGAAGAAGATTTTTGTATGTATTTCCCATAGTGTCCTATGTTAAACTAATTCCCCCGCTGGCAGCCATCTTGGGTGACAGATCGGCAACAAAGTAACAACTCTTGGTCAGTACCTCATAAAGAAAATTTAACTTGAAACTTTTATTTGTTGTTGAGACACATACTTTATTTATGAATAATTACCTAAATCGCTTAAAAACATTTCTAACGTTTGGCTCTTCATAGAACACTCTAAGAAAAACTTTCACACCAGTTGATTCAATGTCGTCTGCTAAAATTGGCCACGTGCTTCTTATTGTGTCTGTTTCTAGGTCTGAAAACTCTAGATCACCATTTGGAACACTTTGCTTTGTTTCTATAACATCTGCTACTTTACTGCCATCACATCCCATTCCTGGCCAGACGTGGCAAATTATTTCCGGTCATAACTGAAAAAGATTAAGACGTTGAATATTCATGGAATTAATTTAAATTCATAGCATATTTGGCAGGAAACTTTTCTTTCTCCATGCTTTGAAAAAGTTAAGACAAATATTACAGTTGTAAGTTCACTCATTACCCCTGCTTTGTCTTAAATAACCATTTCTTTGACTAAATATTTTTCATTCATTACCAAGACAAAAACATCAAAAATAAGACACACTGTCTCACAAATGAGCCAAGGAGGTTGAGGGGCATTCGGGAACCACTCAAGAAATTTGTTTCTATAGGTCCTATACGGGGAAACGTTTGGAGACGTTTCGTATAATGTACAAAAATGTCAACCAAAATTCGTAAATACCGGTTGATATCTATTCAACAAAGTCTAGAAAACGCCTGTAAACTAGGAAATGCCAATCTTACCTAGTTCCTCTTGATTTGGAGTTCGATTCTACTTCCTTGTTTTAAAGTTTCATTTCGTTTCATTTCTTTGTTGACAACAGAAATGAGTTAATGACCGAAACTCTGTCTGACGACTTTTGCATATGGGTTAATGACTTAGACTCCTCTGACGACTGATATGTGTTAATGACTGGGACTGTGTCTGACGACTCATGTGATAATGATTGCGATTCTGTCTGACGACTCGTGAGTTAATGACTAAGACTCTGTCTAACGCCTGTTAAGGGTTAATGAATGAGACTCTGTCTGATGACTCATATGGGTTAATGATTGAGACTGTCTGACAGCTCATATCGATTAATGACAAAGACTGTTTGACGACTGATATGTTTAAAATGTAAAACATGATGAAAAAAAATAGTCGTGTGTCTATTTGGAGTTTTTCAATGACAAATAACGTGATATATAAGTTGCTCTTTATCCTACAAATTTCATTATTAAAATGCGTAATGCCTATAAAATAATTTATTAAACTAAATATGACATATGTTAATGGATGAGATTCTGTCTTACGACTGGTATGTGTTAAAGACTGAGACTGTGTCTGACTAATGGTATGAGTTTTATTGAGACTGTGTCTGACAAATGATATGAGTTTGACTGAGACTGTGTCCGAGCACTGGTTTGGGTTTATGACAGAGTCGTCTGACGACTCGTTTGGGTTAATGACTGACATTGGTTTACAAATGACAGGGTCTTTATTATTAACCCGCATCAGTCGTCAGATATAGTCTCAACAATTAACCCATAGCAATCATCAGACAATGTTCATATATCAAACCCTAGTAACCGAGGAACAAAGTAAATTCATTTCAACTCTGAAAAGTTTATACATAACATTAATTCCAGTGTCATATTAAACATACGTATTATCAAGTTTCCAATAAAGCAGATGGAATCTGTCTACTCACAATGTTCAGATAATCACACTTTCAGTTTAATTTATTGTATTTACCATTTGTTTACTGGGAAACCGTAAATTACTCATTTGTATTCAGCGATAAGTGAACGATATTATTCTATGATGAAAGATTAGAAACCGTCGATAGTGTGAAAGAAACCTTTATCAGAGAATGACACACTTTCCCGTATTTGTTTCATTCTGAATACAATGGTTGAATGGTTTATTTCCAATCTTTTCTCGGCTTGTACATATGTAAATATGGAATATCCATTGGATTTTATAGTAAAAATACATAACATATATGAAAACTCTCTTCAGTAAAAATTTGTTGATAGAAACACTTTTGGTAATGTTTATATATATATATATATACATATATATATATATATATATATATATAAGATTATCATTTGGGCTAATACAACCTTAAAATTTCATCACCTAAAATTGGTATGAAATCTTTAATCCGTTAAACAATATACGGTCTGCAGTATTTATTGGAAATCTTGGTTGAATTTCCCAACGGTTCAAGTCTGTTAAATATTATATAACTGTAAATGTTTTGTAACACTTTCACTAAAATATAGAAAATACTGGAAACTGGACTGATGATACAAGTGGGGATGATGTAAGGTTTTGCATAAAAGAAACACAATTTTGTCAAAATAACGATCATGGACATTCAACAGTCATATAAGTCAACATCAATTTACCAAAAATTATCTCAAGTCAGGTTACCTTAGATTGTAATAAAATTTTAAGGTACCAGCTTTGATGCACAAGATAGGCATATTTCGTCGAGTTACGACTCAACCGTTGTTCTAAAGGCCTAAAATGTTTTTGAAATGGTAGCATTAAACCAAAAATGACCTAAATCTTGAAATTTTGTAATTAACATGATTAACGTGAAACAGAAAGTAGATAACTGGTTAGCCAAATATTATACATGTAGCTGTTCTATGTATGGATAATCAATCCATGTCTGTTCTTAATTTAATTGGTCGGCACTAAAGACAAGACGTTTTAAATAAACACAAAAAAAACTGCCATGGCGCTAAAGTATTGTTCTCAGAACATTCACTGATAAAAGACAACTATTTCGAAGTGATTCCTTTCTGAATAGTACATCAATTTATTCTTATCCAGAATATTAGTTTTAGTTTTGGGAAGTTTGGATATCCATATAAACTATCACTTTACTATCACCAGTGCTAAGTTTATTTACAAAATCATACTTTCCTAAATTTCTCTTAAGTTGGTGTTTTGTTCTCTTTTATGGCGTTTTCGTCTGTAAGTCTGTCAGTTGGATTGTACGTTATTGTTGACCTTTCCCGGTATCCTTTTTACCATTTAGTATTGAAAAACGATACTTCGAAAATAAAAAACTGACCTAGATTATATATTTTAGTGGTATTTTAAAACTTTTTCAACCAGCAATATAGTACCAAGACAATGACTCAAATTTTTTTAAAGAATTAGATTTAAAATGAAACATATAAAAGCGTAAATATTACAAGAACGCAAAACTCAAAGCAATGTGAACTCCTACAAAAACCGGAAATGAAATTAACTCTAACGATCAAACTTTATCGATGTATGCATCGGTATCGTTTATCAAGAAAAAAAGCATATTAGCCATGAATATAATTCCCCTTTTCACTGAAATCACTGGTTCAGTGTTGACGATCAAAAATTGGCTTAAGGCAAAGAACATTCTTTGTTTTGTTAATGAACGAAAATTGGTTATTATGCATGATAGTTATATATGTAGCAATAATAAACATATCATATATTTATCACACTTCATCGTAATATAGAGTCAATTTTAGAGTCCTGAAAAAATCCAAATAAATAAGTGATAGTTAGAAATTTGCCTTGAGTATGGTAACATTATGTAAATCAGTAATACAATAAATGGACTATTGCGCTGAGAGGTATAGCGACTACACCGTGCACTATTCCTGGAAGAAATTTGATCCTACATTTATAATAATTTCCTAAAAACAAACATGACAATTTGATTTACAATGAGCTCATTTGCAAATACGGTTAACTAGAAAGCCATTACACAATGTAAATATTGTTATTCCCTTTGGGAATTGTCACGTTATAAAATACATCATTGTTTTAACATAACACAGTTAATGGTTAACTCCATGCTTCGGGATGATGACTCTACTTTGTCATCTTTTTTTGTTTTTTTTTTGTTTTTTTGTTTTGGTTTGTCATCGTAATATGAACATATTATTTATCAATATTTTACTTTGATCTGTTAATATAGCAACTACTTAAAAAAAATAACTGGGTTATTTTCTTGTTTTTTTATTATTATTATTATTTTAGAATTCGGTAAATAACACCTACTTTCTAACCCGTATGATAGGGGAATAACCCTCCGGCAGGATGATAACTCCAGCGGAAATATGCACATCGTACAAACTAAACCTAGCGGGAAAATGTACGTCGAACCAAATAATCCCAACGGGAAAATGCACACTGAACCAATTACCCCTTGGTGTCAGTGGGTTAAAGGTGGAGGCCATAATGTCTCGGTTCGGAACCAAAACAATGAAGCTAGTCGAGTGGTACGTGTAGAATAATAAAACAATTATGTCCTTCATAAAAAGTTAATATCAAAAACTGTTATATCTTGAATGGGTTATTTCCCTTGGCCTTTGTCCGCGGGAAATAACCCTTTCCTTAATTTAACAATTCTGGATAATAAATTTTCATAAAGATTGTATAGTATATGAAAATTAAAGTTGCTTAAAATAATAACAAATAATATACCAATCCCTAGAGAGCTATTTGGATCAGGAAATACCTGTTTGTTTACGTTTAACCAAACCATAAGCCCTTAAACCACGTTAACTTCATATTTAAATCTACATTTGGACCGCTTTTTATCCCTCAGACAATTATGTTACTATTAAATGTAATTACTTTGCTTCCTATAAGAAAGAACTTTTATCGTAATTATTTTATTATTCAGTCTCAAACGCAACCTTTCCATAAATAATGTTATCTAGCTAGTCCTTAGGGATATTCGGGGGGCGGGCGGGCAGCGTCCACAACTTGGTAAAATAATTTGAAAATTGTCAGAACTGAATATCACCTGAAATAGAATAAAAGTGTATTCAGGATAAAGTTAGATCTGCTTGAATGCTGAAAAAAAGAAAAAAAACAGGCTAATATAGATCCCGCGACCGCGAAAAAATAACAAGGATCACTTCCTTCCATCCATAAAAATCAAACGATAGCTCCCATTAAAATGAATTTTGAATTCCATGTACAATACAAACTCGCATCCCTAAATTCAATGCATGCCAACTGCAAAGTAGATAAACTTTATCAGGTACGTTCGTTGCCAAACGTTTTGTCACCAATAAAGTTGCCAAATCCTTGTGATCAATGACATCGTAACTGAGCGGACATAAACACGATAGTTGTTATTTTGGTTATCAAATGAAAATTTCAAAAAAGATGTCCTACAATCATAAAAAATAATCCTAACATGACTTCTGAGAGCACGATAGCCTTTCAGTCCACAAGCAGTGATATCTCTTCAGTGCATGGCAGTCATATTATATATCCCATTTTGTAAATTAGACATTCCAAACTGTATCCAAAAGGAAAATTAAAATTAATTAAAATAATTTATATTTTAAAATTTTCGTCATTAATTGAAAAACGTTTCGTCGCTTTATATACGCACCAAAGATATATTCATTCTGAAATTTCTAATTTCCAAAATGGGAAACATAATACGTACACAGCACATGCGATAAATGGCTGTAGGATAGACTTATCTTGAATTGTTTTGATATTGTACCCCGTTTGTGATATTTTATTTGACATGTTATTTTAGAGAATTTTCTACTGAGTTGGACATATTTGAAATAAATATTAAAGTAAAATGAGAGAAGGGATTTAATTATCTCTTGACTTAAAACCTATATACACTAGTCAACAAAAGAAACGATACAGGATAATGCATTTTTCATATATTCACAATTTCAAATAGCTGTATTAAGCAGAAAAAAAAATTCCCACACGTCTGATTTTCATAGTAGATTGTTTTCTCATCAAAAGCATGGATTTCAAAAATCACATTTTTCAACCCAAAATTAAAAAATCAGTATTTTTACCCCGTTATGTGAATCATAATGTCTGTGACAAAAGATTTCAAGTTTTTCTACTGATATCAGCCACTGAATTTTCATTTTATAAAATGTGTGTAGATTTTCTTCTAGATTTTCCGCAAAATTAATTTAACAATCTTTTTCCATTTTCCACTATTTCAAGCTTTATCCAAATTTCAAAATGAGACGTATTAGATCAAGAAATGAAGTAGCAAACCAATGTTGCCCTAATACGTAAGTATCTTTAAGGAATTACCAAGATATTTGTTTTCGAACTGGTGTCTCGTTACTTTTGTTAACAAGTATACATGTATGTACATGACACAAATTTTAGCAAAAGAACAGCACTGTTATTATTGTCCTTCATCCTATAATCATAATGAGTCTTAAACATGGAGAAAAATTAAGCAATATACCAAAGTCAATTCATAATTCGTACTTAAAGCCATATTATTGATAGTCCGCAAAATAGCATATCGTTGTGTTTTGAATACTCGAAAAAAAAGTGCCAGGGTGGAAGTAAAAAATTATATAATATTTTTTCTTGTATTTAGTTCTCTTGCAAATCAACGCCCTAACGACACCATATGATGACCTTGATAATTGATGGAGCACATGCGTGGACGTTGATTACATTCGACGAGGGAGAGGATTTGAGGATTTTGAATTATTCTGGGTCTTTGCAATATAAGCGGATGCTCTGTACACAAATAGATCATGTTTCATGTAATCTGATTTGTTGTAAATAAGAACATGTTTGAAAAATCAACATGCATGGTTCTATATCAATATAAATAGTTAATTAAACTGGGTGTAATTAAGTAAGCTGTTAGGAAAATGATCAAATATGAATTGAAGTGAATTCTATATATATCAATACACATTATTTAAGTAAACTGAATTGCGAAATTGAGGTCCACGTTGGTCCAAGGTGCAGTCAAAATATCTGATGTAACCTTTTATTGCGATAAAATTGCAATATCCTCTATGCATTATTTTTCATGTATGAATTGAAATAATAGATATGATTAAAACAGTTTGGTTAATGGCGTTATCAGCCACTTTCAATGCAATTGGTTATCATGACAACCAGTTTTTAACAGCGAAGGAAGTCGGACAACAGGAGAGAACCACAATCCTTGCCAACTAAAATCGGCGTCGAACGTATCTCACCACTAGCTCCATCCAAACTCAAAACCTCAAAAACGAATGATCTTCAGTTGTTACGACCAACTTAGTGGAGCACTCAATTGCGGCCCCATATTATAAGGATTCTAATGATATTTTTAATCAATCGTCCTCAGAAAATGGAAAATAAGTACTGTAAATAGGCAAATTAAATTGAAATTAATCTTGAAATATTATAAAGAAAATTACAATTAATTTAAATTTTAAATAAAGTATCTTCTCTATCCCTTCCGACATCCTAAGAACAGTATTAACTTTTAAGATTTAAAACTTTTCTGTTTCAAAAGTTTAAATTCGATAATATACTCACATGGCTTTACCGAAAAATTACATCCATAGTATCCATTCCGAGTACGATTCTGGACTTCATAAAATTTCCGTCATAAAGATGCGCCGTATTGATTCAATTTTACTCACGATTATAAATGAATTTTTTGAAATTATTAAGGTACATTATATACGATCGAAGCATGCAATGATGTTTTGTAGAGTTTTCTATTAAAATACTAAATCGTCTAATGGATTGTGTTAAAATCGTTACTATGGATTATCTACGACCCATGAAACCCCTTCTGAGTCTCTCTTGTTTGTTCAATAACGGTAGAGATCAGTTCATTGGATTTCATTTTCATTTAAACTAATAATTATTTGTATTGTGGACATCAAGTACAAAAGGATAAAAAAAACTAGGTAAACAACTTAGTTCTATACAATATGAAGGGATATTGATATTTCATTTCATACTGGAATACGACACAGAAATATAAGTATTATTGGGTGTATCAGGGCATTTAAGTTTTACGATCATCAATTTCGCACTTTAATATGGCCACTAAGTCGTCTTGAAGTAAACAGCATCGGATAAGCAGGGGTTATAACAAGGAAAATAAATACAACACACAAAGCATTTTATAAGCGATTACAGACGCATTTCTGATTACCAATTTGCCCAGCAGTAAAGCCCTGTCCACATGAACTGTATTTCATATTTGTGTAATGTGATTCCTGTACGCTAGTTATAGAGCTGACAGAAAAGTAATGTGATCAAGTTTGTCGTAGAGTTTCATTTGCAATCCCCCTATATCGTCAGTGTCAATGCTATAGGAGGCATATTCGGTCTATTGATTCCAGTCTAGGGATTATTGAGGTGTGGATTATCAATAAATCGCAAATTGCTGAAATTTAAGGTTAGGGCTAGTTTTTTTATTCCTTTACTGCAGAAACCCTTAGAACGCGTGTAGGAACAACACATCAAGGAGAGCATCACTTATTGTGTGTTGGCAACTTAACTGATTAAAAAATAATTCTTTACATTTCAAATAACAATTGAATTAGGTATATCCAAAGTGTCGTCATGGGTCATACATTTGAAAACAAAACTTGCAAATATATAGCAACGTCAGATTTGGTTGTGTTGAAGTCATATTTTATGGAAAAGTCAATAAATTGCACACATGAATCAACCGACTTGCAGTTGAAAAGAAATCCACAGTAGTACCGTTGTAATGTGTACGACCAGGAATAACCCGTTTTTCGCTTTAACTTCAAACTCAAAGATACACTACTGGTATGAGTATTCTTATAACAAATTAAACTTGATTCGGACTTTGGCTTAACGTGGAAACCCGAGATTGACCTATCAAATTATTTGAGGACAATATATTTGGTTGTTCAGTGTGGTCTCATTTGTCGGTATGCAGATAATTTCGGTGGTCCGAAATTAGACATATAGTGTTGTTTCTTTTTCACGGTTGGACCAAACCTTTCGTGGTAATGTAGATACTTAGTTCTTGTCCAAAATTGTCATGCAAATAAACGTACTCTTCATTTGTTTTTGTTTTGTTTTGTTTTGTTTTTTTTTTTGTTTTTGTTTTTTTTGTTTTTGTTTTTTTTTTTTTTTTTGGGGGGGGGGGGGTCTTTTTGGAGAGGGGGTAGGTTCTCGTGTACCTTAACCGATATCCAGCTTTTATCGTTTTAAGTGTAACACTCACACTGTTACATCACCAATTATAGGCATAGAAAGATACATAATTGTTTTCGCCATTCAGAAATGTTAAGATTGAAGAGGATACAGTGATTAACAATGGTTCCATTAACAAAAACAAAGAAACATAAAAGGATTATCAACAATCACTTAAAATGCATTTTAAATTTTTACACGTCATGCCTCACAGGACGAGTTTTTATTTATTTTGTATTTCAGTAACAATTGAATAGTACAACGCTTTGGTTTGTTTATAGCATCCATGTACTTTAAATAAAGATCAATGTTAGTTGGGTGTGTGTATAATCCAATCTAATTATATATTCTTGTGACTGTATTGCGTAACAGATTAGAAATTAAACTTTTGTAGGACCCCTCTTTTGTATTTATTTATTCATTTTTTTCCTGATTTATTATTCTTTTTATCTCTTCTTATTATATATTTATATTAAACAAAAAACATTAAGATGAAGAATGAATCAGTTTCACTTTTACGGCATTTATTACTACAAGCGCTTCACTGCTTTACACAGATCTTCAGGTAGAAGCCACACATATACATGTACGGCTTCTACCTGATATATATATATATATATATATATATATATATATCTTTAAATACCTTAAAACTCGTCTTTGTACAGCAGATTATGTTGGTATGGTTTATAGATATGTTCTGTATCGTTTAAATGATTGTATAATTACATAACTCTTTAAATAATAAAAATTTTATACGAAAAATACAGATGAATGTTAGATTTAACTCGTATAAAAATGAACAACTTTTTTATTGAATTATGTAATGTTGTTCATCGTTGTCCTGAGAAATGAAACTCATTGTCATATGGCTGAAAGCGAAGGGGAAAAAAATTATATACCTGTAGCGTGTTATTATAACGAGCGTAACATTTCGTAAAAACGGATTCGGAAAGTGTGAAAATATTTTGCGTTCAATTTTTTTCCTGATTATATCGTTTTCCAGCGTCAATACATCTCATAATAACTGAAAATAAGCACCCCTCTAAAATAAGCTGCTACGCGGTATATATTGTGTAATTTTATTTTACCAATAAATATATATCTGAGAGTTTGGTTTTTTGGGTGCATGTTAAATTTATCGAAAAACAAGCGAAATAACAAGATAGAGGGGAAAGCCCATAAGATAAAAACCTAGAGATAAGACGAATTCATGAGAACAGTGTCACATAAAAAAACCAATAAAGAAACATTCAAAAACGATAAACGATTCAAGCCATCGGTGATTTGAGATAAAAATGGACGCAGTAATGTCTAAGTGCATCCGGAATTACGCCTGAGTACGCAGTGATTTAGTATTCAGATTTGCTTGTATAATACATGAACCCGGGGGAAAAGAATATATATAGGACAAAGGAAGCTTACAGCTATGAGGTATCAGCATGTTTGAATTTAGTTATTTTTTCTATGAGATCATTGAGAAAATAATGACAATATTTGATAGGTTTTATTGTCATCTGAGTTCATCAATAACATAGGTCTGTCTTCAGCTTACTGTGGAGTGCGAGATTTTGTTTTGCGTCAAGAACTCATTACTTCCAGATGAAGAACAACAATGACTGGACATGTCATGTGTATATCGGAATTGTATGTTAAATATAAATCGACTGTATCCCTTCTTCCGTATTATTTTGAAGGTCAAGATTTAAATTATTGTCATTACAATAGTGAGCTTTACATAAACTTTTTGTATAGACATAAATGTTATTAAAACAATTTATTAACCGTAGCATTATACACTGATTACCACTGATTACCAAATTATTAACCGTAGCATTATACACTGATTACCAAAGCAAAATCAAAAATAGTATTACAAAAACATACTTCTGTACTTACATTTTATGTAAAATTGTATCAGTCCTAAGAGAATTAATTCATTAACTGCTGATCGCTCTGAAATACGTATCGGTTTCATTCTTCCAATATTCCATTGATTTATATATAACTCTGTTTACTTTTGCATTAAAAGTTTATTTTTTTGTTCATTGCACGAAGTCTTCCGATATAGGTCATAGTTTTTACGCATAATATATATCTGTAATATAAAACTCGTGAAGCCAATTCCATGAAATCGTAGAACAGGACTAACATAAAATCGGTACTATGGATTTTTTACTAACGGTTTATTAGATTTATATTATCAGTAAGAGTTTGTTGGATAAATACTAAAGACTCAAATCAATTAGTTATAATTTATTAAGCTTAACAACTGTTTGCACTAAGATCAAAGGAATAAATATTTAAATAAAAATAGAGATATAACGAAGATTGAGAGATTCCATGGTTTTTACACGAAGCGTGATATACAGTATGTGCGACATGAAACCACGAAGTCAAGTCCTAATTCATAACACACAAGTCAGGTCTCAGGCGAAATTCCGAATGTACATAGACTAGGTGCATTAGAAACAATAATTACACATAAAATGAAACATACTTTGCATTTATAGTTAGAATTTTGCATTCGGGTTGTTTTGTATGCAAAGTATCTTGCATTCGGGTGGTTTTGTAATGCAACGTATCTTGCATTCGGGTGGTTTTGTAATGGAACGTATCTTGCATTCGAGTCGTTTTGTAATGCAACGTATCTTGCATTTGAGTCGTTTTGTAATGCAACGTATCTTGCTTTCTGGTGGTTTTGTAATGCAACGTATCTTGCATTCGGGTGGTTTTGTAATGCAAAGTATCTTGCATTCGGGTGGTTTTGTAAAGCAACGTATCTTGCATTCGGATGTTTTTTGTAATGCAACGTTTCTTGCATTCGGGTGGTTTTGTAATGCAACGTATCTTCCATTCGAGTGGTTTTGTAATGGAACGTATTTTGTTGTTTAACGCATCTTAAACTACAATATATATTTTTTAAATAACAAATTCAAAAATTAGTGGTTTTTTTCTGTTTATATTTTTCTGGGTTTTTTGTTTTTGTTTTTGTTTTCTTTGTTTTGTTTTTGTTTTTTGTTTTGCTTTGTTTTGTTTGCTTATGTTTCCTATTTTTTTGTTCTGTTTTCCGAAATGAAGATTGTGAGATAACAAGGACTTACAGAAGTCTTCGTGGGATTTGTTAAAATCTTTTACATAGAGTTACTTTATCTTACTGCAGTCTTAGATACTTGGAATTTCTAATATCATAGTTCATGTAGTATTTCCAAATCTATTATTTATTTAACATTCCTGATAACTTTTTCTATCATAATATTTTTATCTTGTTTTTCTTCAAAGGTTTCCCATAAGGGTCTTTACTCTTATCGAAAATTAATAAACAAGTAAGTCAAATAACAAATCTATATTATACTTTCGCCACTCCCTGACTTGTTAACTGAGTTGATCTGTTAGTAAGTGCCACCTATAACAGTACAGTAAACCAGTTTTATAACACCTTTATAAAACCAACGTGACCAACTGATATTCAATTAACTCGGTTATATACCATTAACACAATTATTATTTGTATACGGAAATTAATTTGTTTATAATAAATAAATGTTCCTTATTTCTATAATAAACGTAGATATTGGTTTTTATTGACATTATGAACGACTTTTTCTTTGATTTTACAATCAATTACTTAACAACATGCAAGAGATGTGAAATCTAAATAGAAAAGTAGTCCACTACATGTAAATTGGAAAATAGGACCAGCAGTGCAAAAATATAGAATAGGAAGTCGTAGACCACAGCTTTCACTGCGCTCCCCA
Organism: Mytilisepta virgata; assembly: GCA_028015205.1. Taxonomy (NCBI): domain Eukaryota; kingdom Metazoa; phylum Mollusca; class Bivalvia; order Mytilida; family Mytilidae; genus Mytilisepta; species Mytilisepta virgata. Next base: position 43,656,129 of record CM051516.1, read on the forward strand.
CGCATAGCACCCTTGCTATTGGGGAAGTCTTAGACGATGCAGATTTCCGGGCGCTCCGCATGTCAAACATCCCTGCTGCTGGGGAAGTGTTAGACGACCTGCGCTCCCCACAATTAGCGTCACTCCTCCTTAGGAAGTCTTAGACGACAACTTTCCCTGCGCTCCCCACAGACAGCATCCCTGCCGCTAAAAAGTCGTAACAACGACAACATTCCCTAAACTCCCAACAGACAGCAACCCTGCTGCTGACAAAGTCTTAGACGACAACTTTCCCTGCACTCTAAACAGACAGCATCCCTGCTGCTGGGGAAGCTTAAACGACAACTTTCCCTGCACTCCCAACATGAAGCATCAATGCTGCTAGGAAAGTCTTAGATGACAACTTTCCCTGCGCTCCCTACAAATAGCATACCCGCTGCTAGGGAAGTCTTGGACGACAACTTTCCTTGTGCTATCCACAGATCGCATCCCTGCACTTTCCCCCCCACTCCTCACAGCATTCCAAACACATAGTATTCCTGCTGCTGTGGAAGTCTTAGACGACAGTTTTCCCTATACTATCCACACATAGCGTCTCTGGGGAAGTTTATTAGACGGCAACTTCCCTACACTCCCAACACACATACCATTCTTGCTACTGGTGAATTCATAGACGACAGATTTCCCTGTATTACCCACATATAGCATCTCTGCTGCAGGGGAAGTCTTAGACGACAGCTTTCCCTGCATACTCAACACATAGCATTCCTGATGTTGAAGTCTTCGACAACAGCTTTCCCTGCACTCCCCACACATAGAATTCCTGCTGGTATGGAAGTCGTAGACGACAACTTTCTACACTCCCCATACATATCGCCCCTACTGCTGCGGACGCCTTAGACGACACCTCTTCTTCACTCTCCACACATAGCATCCCTGCTGCTGGGGAAGTTCTAGACCACAACATTCCCTGCACACCAAAGATATAGCATTCCTGTTGCGGGGGAAGTCTTCGACGACAGCTTTCCCTGTGTCACACACACATAGCATCCCTGCTATCTGGAACGTGACGTCTTAAACGACAACATTCAATGCACACATATAACTCTAGCTGATGGGTAAGTCTTCGACTACAGTACTCCCAATACTCTGTTGCTCGGAAAGTTTTCGACAACAGCTTTCCCAAATAAGAATTCTGTTAATGGTATATAACTGAGTTAATTGAATATCAGTTGGTCACGTTGGTTTTATAAAGGTGTTATAAAAATGGTTTGTTGCACTGTTATAAGTAACACTTACTTCCCTACTCCTGGGGAAGTCTTGGACAACAACTTTCTCTGCACTCTCACACATAGCACTCGGAGGAAGTCTTCGACGACAGCTTTCCATGCATTACCCACACATAGCATCCCTGCTCCTGGGGAAGTCTTCGACAACAGTTTTCCCTGCACTCCAGAAACAGTATCCTGGCTGCTGAGGAAGACAAAGATGACAACTTTTCCTGCACTCCCACACACAGCACCCCTGCTCCTGGGGAAGTCTTCAACAACAACTTTGCCTGCACTCCCGACACATAGCATCCCTGCTGCTAAGGAAGATATAGAGAACTTTACCTGCGATCCCCACACAAAGCTTCCCTGCTCATGGGGAAGTCTTCGACAACAGCTTTTCCTGCGATCCCGACACATAGCACCCCTGCTCCTGGGGAAGTCTTCGACAACAGCTTTCCCTGCAATGTCGATGCATAGCATCCCTGCTGCTGAGGAAGACATAGACAACTTTGCCTGCACTCCCCACACAAAGCATCCTGGGGAAGTCTTCGACAACAGCTTTCCCGGCACTCCCGACGCATAGCATCCATGCTGCTGAGGAAGACATGGACGAAAACTTTCCCTGCACTCCGTACACACAGCAACCCTGCCCTTGGGGAAGTCTTCGACCACAGCTTTCTCTGCACTCCTGACACATAGCATCCCCGCAGCGGAGGAAGTTATATACAACTTTCCCTGCACTCCCCACACACAGCATCCCTGTACATTGGAAATTCGTCGACAACAGCTTTCCCTGCACTCCCGACACATAGCATCCCTCCTGCTGAGAAAGACAGACGACAAATTTCTATCCTCTCCCCACACAAAGCATCTCTGCTCCTGGGGAAGTCTTCGACAACAGCTTTCACCGCACTCCCGACATATAGCATCCCTACTGCTGAGGAAGACAGACGAAAACTTTCCCTGCACTCCTCACACACATCATCCCTGCTCCTGGGGAAATCTTCGACAACAGCTTTCCCCGCACTCCCGACACATAGCATCCCTCCTGCTGAGAAAGACAGACGACAAATTTCTATCCTCTCCCCACACAAAGCATCTCTGCTCCTGGGGAAGTCTTCGACAACAGCTTTCACCGCACTCCCGACATATAGCATCCCTCCTGCTGAGAAAGACAGACGACAAATTTCTATCCACTCCCCACACAAAGCATATCTGCTCCTGTGGAAGTCTTCGACAACAGCTTTTACCGCACTCCAGAAACATAGCATCCCTGCTGCTGAGGAAGACATAGACGACAACTTTCCCTGCATCCCCCACACAAAGCATCCCTGCTCCTGGGGAAGTCTTTGACAACAGTTTTCCCTGCAATGCCGACACATACCATCACTGCTGCTGAGAAAGTCAGACGACAAATTTCCATCCACTCCCCACACAAAGCATCCCTGCTCCTGGGGAAATCTCCGACAACAGCTTTCCCTGCACTCCCGATACATAGCATCCCTGCTGCTTAGGAGGTTATAGACGACAACTTTCCCTGCACTCCCCACACAAAGCATCCCTGCTCGTGGAAACGTCTTCAACAACAACTTTCCCTGCACTCCCGACATATAGCATCCCCGATGCTGAGGAAGACATAGACGACAACTTTCCCTGCACTCAATACACAGTATCCCTGCTCCTTGAGTAGTCTTCGACCACAGCTTTCCCTGAACTCCCGACACATAGCATCCCTACTGCTGAGGAAGACAGACGACAACTTTCCCTGCACTCTCCACACACAGCATCCTTGCTCTTGGGGAAGTCTACCACAACAGCTTTCCATGTCCTGACAGATAGCATTGCTGCTGCTGAGGAAGACATAGATTACAACTTTCCCTACACTCCCCACATAAAGCAACCCTGCTCCTTGGGAAGTGTTCGACACCAGCTTTCCCTGCACTCCAGACACATAGCATCCCTGCTGCTAAGGAAGACATAGACGACAACTTTCCCTGCACTCCCCACACACAGCATCCCTGCTCTTGGGGAAGTCTTCGACAACAACTTTCCCTGCACTACCGACACATAGCATCCCTGCTGCTTAGGAAGACAAAGCGACAACTTTCCCTGCACTCCCCATACAAAGCCATCCCTGCTCCTGATGAAGTAGTAGACGACAGCTTTCCCTGCATTATGCACACATAGCTTCCCTTCTGCTGGGGAAATTTTAGACGACAGCTTTCAGCGGGGTACCCACTGAAATTTTGATGCATATTTCTTCGAATTGCTTATAATAATAATATCAATATATTTATTTTATATTACATCAATTATCCTTATGACCTAAAATGTTGAATAATGTATTTTGACCACAAGAAATGGTTAAGCAGTCGAAAACCGACCATTCACAAAACAATGCATTTGTGTATTTTTGTACGAGGCGGCTATGATAATTATAACATCACTCATTTTATATCAATTGTTTTACATTATTTGTATTATTTTTAAGTTTCGTTGGTTGAATAAAAAAAAATCAGTAGATGCATTGTATTGGACGTTTTATTTAAAAAAAAATTTTTAACTGTGAAACCATCGTTTCAATATTTGTTTGAAATATAAATCTGCATGACAATAAAGATTATTACGCTTTATTTGTTACTCAAATGTAACATAAATATAACGAGAATCGTAAAATTCAATTCACACCTTTTATGACATAAAACGTTTCGTAAAGTATTCCATTTTATGATCACACTAAAACCTTGTTTATAGAATCCAAATAAAGTTAAGGGACATTGACATCGCATGTCTGACAGAAAAGATAAAATCCGGTTCACGCCTTTAATGTTATAACACATTTCGTAAAATATTCCACTTTACGATTATACTAAACACTTGTTAGAATCCAAGGACATTAACATCTCATGCGCTTTCCATTAATTTAAAAAAAAATGGGCTTTCAGTTATGCAAATTCTTAATGGCTTCTTTGATTGATATAATTGATGCTGGGAAAAGACAGTTATCGCAATATGGGAAATGAAAAAGTGACTTTCTGTCATCTATAATCTATGATAAATACACTAGAACAGTGACTTCCAGTTATAGACAATTTATTTTAAAAACGGCAAATGTCAATCCCTTTCAACCCTTGAAATTGTCAATTATCAAAAAAAAAAAAAAAAAAAGAATAGTTCGTCATCTGTTATAGTATATCCTTCCATTATCGTAAATTCCGCAGTTTCGTGTTTTCTAAACGGAGTGCGCTCTGATGTCTCACGGCCCCAGTATGTTACAAAAAGGCCGTCAGACGTCAGAGCAATCTCGGACTAAAGTTTACAGTGAGTGTTTTGCATTTCTATATACAAACATCAGAAGGCAATGTTCATAATATGGACTAAAATATTTTTTAAAAGTGATGTTTATGAATTATTATATTGCAAGAAAGTGCCTGTGAGATGAAAAACTATTTTCTCTGTTGGAGATCAAACAATACGTTTATGTAATATTGAAAGGATTTATAAAAAAATTTTATTCATGTATGTTTACCTTTCATTATTTGTTGCTTTTTATATTATATTCCATAGTATAACACAAAAAAATCGTATTTTTTATAAGTTATATGATACATATAACAACATATTAATTGCCAACTTTATTGTTTGGATTATATAAATTTTTTAAAATGCGGTCAACTTTTTATCAGTACAAGACCTTTTCTACAAGTTTATTCACGGAGAACAATAGAAATTACAAATTCTACACGAAGCAGAAAAACGGCATCTATAATGGAAATTGTTAGCATGTTATTTCATTACAAAAAATACTGAAGTCACATAATCTATATTTTATGCAGAATATCCTATTATTGGCTTCATTAACTCCAAAATTGGAAGTCCCGTTTTTGTATATGTAAATGATACATTATAATTTGACTAATTAAGCTAACATGACATCAATCTAATAAACATCTCGTGTTTCTTACTTCTGTATTCTGTTTTTTTTTTTTTTTTTGTTGTTTTACTGAATTAGTTAAAAGAAATAGAAACAATATGACGCCATGCGTGACCTCGTGTTTGTACTTTGACTACATCATAAATTAGTTTTATTGAATTAGTTTAAAAGAAATAGAAACATTACTGTCTGTAAACAACGGTTCGTGGAATAGATTTTTGTCATTTTGAAAGTCCAAAGAATTATAAGGCAATTTGTTGTTGGTTAATAAGGCTTGGTGAGTCGTCCAAGAAATCCTAAAAAGTTTACAATTGTTTATAAAGGTTATATGAGTACACCTCAAAAATTATTCTCAATCGGGAATTTTCAATAGAAAAATTAATGCACTTGAAAATTTGAAAAAGTTAAAATTTGAATTAACTAACTCAGACCTATCCTAAGATTTGTAAAACCATTATTTTTAATGCACTTTGTGATTATTTCATGCAACACGGCAATGCATTACTTAATTTAATAAAATCTCAAAGAAAGAGTTATCTACCTTTTTCATAGGCGAACTGTTTTTGTTTTTCTAGAAGACATTATTAAACAAAATCAGGTAAGTCCAGTTGTTTTAGTAACCACTTAGCTAATTGTATCTTTCGTTCAAGTGATTAGATGATTCACATTGATATGGAAAAATTCTTTCCGCAGACTTGGGTATACAGTATTATTTCACGACGAGTGCCGTGTAAAGAGAAGGAACTGCTTACCTGGATTCACTCCTGGTTTTTATAGGAATTCGTGTAGGTCATTGTTTTTTAGTTTTCGGTGTTTATTTGTTGTGCTTGTGGTTGTTCGTTTGTCTTCCCGGGTTTGTCTGTCTAATGAATTGCGGTTTTTGGTTTGCTCCTTAGAAATATCTATCTTTTCCATAGGCGAAATGTTTTTGTTTCTTGAAAAGACATGATTGAACAAAAAAGTCCAATTGTTTTAGTGATGACTTAGCTTATTGCATCTTTCGTCCAAGTGATTAGACGATTCACATTGATATTGGAAAATCCATTCCGCGGACTTAGGTTTACAGACAGTAGGTACATGTATAAAATGAACATTAAAAATTATTTCAGTTATGTCTCACCAGGTAGATAAGCATAATATTATATTACGAAAAGTTTACTGAAAATATCACAAATGAAAATATATAATTTTGATATAAAAATGACACTGTCATAACACATAATATTCTTCCACTGATTTGCAACTATCATGGAGTTACACTCACGAGTTGTCAAATGTTAAGCAGGAACCGATCTCTCTTAAGGAGCAAGTGGGTTCACGAATTGTTTTACAGGAGTTCGCGTTGTCCATATATTTAGCTTTTAGTGTTTCTTCTTTTGTAATTGGTCGGATTTGTTCATTTAATTTTTTTTTAATTACATCGTTCCGTTTTATACAGATGAACCATTGGATGTCATTTTGAACAACAGCGAAATTCATCAATTGCATTCAAAAAACGATAGTAATTAGGGGTCATCCATATTTATCAACATGTTTCACAAGTTTACAAAGACCATCTTTTTGGAAACCCTCACCCTCCCTAAAAAAATGTACATCAACATTTAGCTTATGAACATTTGTTAACATTGTTGCTGTGAACAGGTACAAATCCTTACTCGGCAAGAGGATCTACAGACATCATTATATCGCTTGGAAAAACATGAAGCAAGTTAAGAGCACGAGTCATATGTTGGCATGCTCAGGTGAGTTGGCGTTTGTTGGCTTTTGAAACCCCCTCCCGTAGCGTGCGTTTTGTAAACTCTTGAAAAATGTTGACAATTATGGTTGACCCCTAAACTAATAAATTGCCACTGAAATATAAATTCAAAAACAATACTTTTTCGCTCAATATGTTATGAAAATATAAAAATCTATAAAATAATTGATATATATATTTAATTTTTTTAAATGTTTTTTCTGTACTATGCTTTAACAAAAAAAAGTATTTTGTATAATTTATAAGGTTTTTGTTGTATTTCTCAACGAATTAATTATCAGTTTATTAATATTTGTTTTGATAATACTAATAAAAATTCGTGACATTGAAGAGAATTCGACGTAATATTCACCAGAAGACCCTATTCTCAAGTTAAGTAAAAGTGTAACAGGCGCCCCTAAAGCAACAGACGCCATCTCTTTAGCAAAACAATGCTTGAAAATCTACAATGGACATGTCAGTAAGTATTTTCTTAGACAAAATAATGATTCGGAAGGAAATGATATATAATTATACAGAATGTCTTAAAGTACATATATATTGGCTTCATTATCTCCTTTCCAGATAGTCTTGTCATTATAAATTTTGTTGATTAATGATTATAAGTCCACTAATTTGGGTAACATGATATTGAACTCAATATTAAAACACTATTTTTCCGGTTTGTTATATATACAATACAAAGTCATTGTCGGAACACTGTTAATCAGATAGACCAACGGCTGGACATAAATATCGAAGTTTAAAAAGTACCGGCATTCAATACTAGCTTAATTGATCTATACCAAGCAACTGTTTCATAATCAGATTAAAGATTTAAAATGAACTTAGACTTCAAAATGTTTCGCTTACTGTACGAATGTGTAGGTAAACCTTCATTAGGGATGCTTGGCTTGTGACCAATATAATCATCGATAGAATTAAACAGCCATAAACAGGTTAGCCAACATTAAGGTAAAGTTAACAGCGACTAAGGGATCTGAAACCTTACTGTAAAAACATTGCAAACAACTTTGTAATTTTTCATGAATCCGCTCGTAATTAATGACAGGAATTACTATTTCTTCTCAGAAAAGACTGTAAAGATATTGATATTCGTCAATAACATGAATAAAACAACTTCCTTTAAGATTGAACAAGGAAATTAGTTTTTTTACATCTAGGTGGTCATCATTAACTAAGCCCTTTCCCCCAAAGACATGCAGTACATGATCCCTGAAACAATTGTGTCAAGAATTTAACAAATGTAACCACAATTACCAAAAACAACAGTTTGCCTTAAGATAAAACAAATAACTGTTATTAGACAGGAGGTGTTTGTTGGAATACACAAATAATGTATTGCTAGTGTTTCGATACTATCTTGAAAATACACTTTAATGTTATAAAATGTTCAATTTTGTGAAACCCAAGGGGTATCTCATTAGATGGTTTTGGCTTAACCCTTTTCGGTAGTTTTGGGCATTTGCTCTTCAATCTTTTCCAGTAATTGTTTTATCGTTATTCAGTAATATTTTAGGCCTTGCACACGATGATGATGAGTCTTGAATGGACGAAATGTGTACAAATTGTTGATCAGAATTGGCATCATGTAATATACATCTTACCTAGTTTTGGTACAGTACATTAGCAAGCTAAAGAACAAGGCGCTCACGGGACCTCAACCCACAGAGCTGCCTATCGCGTGCCCAGGTGACGGATAGGAGAGACCCTCTCGATGGAGGGTTGTCAGGTCATAATACAGAGTGCTTGACCGCGGACCATAGTGGGTAACGTTTTTGAAGAATGCCACACTCCCTGCACGCTAGACCCCTCTTCTGTATTTTTCAAAAAATAGTAGGCTAATGCCGCTACATAAAGCTATATTATCCGATCCCACCCATCCATCCACCTTTTAATAGTGGCAGTCAAAATTTGTTTCCCTCTGTGTCCTGTCCTATCCCTATTTTGTTTGTTTGATAAATTGTTGAACAGGTTCTCGTCCTGAAGAAGCATGAATTATTTGCCACTGGATGTTAAGCAAACAACAAATCAATCAAACTAAAGAAACTACTAATTTAGGTATCTAAACAAAAAAGACAACATTAATCGATATAATTACTTCACATTAAAGTCTATGTTAACATATTTTTAATTACTGAGTACCAATTAATTATTTCTAAAGATTTTATTGAGTTATTCCTGGTGTGCATTACCATTTTTAGTCTTTCATCTGACATTTCCCCGACTGGCTTACGTCAGTTGCTCATCGTGATATCTCTATGTTTTGCTAATGAGGATAAAAGCTAGAAAGAAGAAAATTGGAAGGAATTTTACATTCAAAGCCATCGATCGCATCGAAATGTAACACGGAAAGAACTTAAGATAAATCCGACGTAAAGTACATAATTATTAAAAAATCGTGCATAAATGTAGTTTTGTCCTTAAATCATGTTAGCTATTAAAGCTACAACCAGTGATAGTAATTACGGTGTGACTTTCTTAACGTTAATTTTCATACAGACAAAACAGAGACTAGAGGTTCACAAGAGTTTGTATCGCCCATCTTGATTTAAATCTTCAGCAGAACTTTAAATCTTCAGCAGAACTCAAACTTTTACTGATAGTCATGCTGTTGGTGGTTTGTGTGATTTATGGCGACCATCTTGGTTGGTGAGCCATGCAGGTCACCGGATATAATTTAGAAAGGGAATCTCAAAAGTCCCGTGTAAAACTAAGTTCGGCTGTGCCTGCCATCTTGGTGGACAGTTCGGGTCGATGGCCAAAAATCTGAAAGAGGACCATCTAACGACCACTACTGCCTTGTCCTGTTCTAATTGGCCAAATGGTTTCCTACAAAGATTTTTGAAGGATTTTCTCCTAGGGTCCTATGTCAAATTAAGTTTGGCTTTGGTAGCCATCTTGGTTAACATTCCGGGTCATTGGAAACTTTTCTGAAAGAGGATCATGTAAAGACAATTGCTGCCTAATTTAGTTCTGATTTGTTAAGAATCTTAATAGAAACATATTTGAAAAGTTTGCGTTCAATCGAGTATATCGTTCTTGAGAAGACGTTTTCACAGTTTGTCCAAACAGAAATTAGAATAGGCTCTGACCGCCATGTTTCTTGACTAATCGACACCAAAGTAACAACACTTGGAAAGAACTTCTCAAGGAACATCTCTGACAAATAAGGTCAAATTCTGTTCAGCGGGTCTCAAGATGATTAAAATATGAAAAGTGAACGGACGACGGACGCCAAGTGATGGTAATAGCTCACTTTAGCCAGGCTATGGGGTAGGCTTAATTGTTTTCAGCTTCGGTAAAAATTGCAGTTTTATGCAAATTTTAAAGATATTTCATTTGGTGTCAAAAAATAAAATTATTTTTTAAATGTTTTGTTACTGAGATAATTAAGAAAATCTGTATATGTTTCAGTTTACCCACTTGTAGCCTAAGTCTATGCCAAAATGCATTGATATCACTTTTCTCTTTTCTTTTTACATATGTCAACTTTTAAAATATCTATTTCATTTAACATTTTTAATTTCATTTTAAATCAGTATGGAAACTTGTTCTCATTAATTGTTTTAACAAACGTCCTTTTGTGTGGGCAACGTTAATTTTCTTTACAAATACAACTTACCATGTATAATTAATTGATGTATAAAAATTTTTTTTTTTGATCAACTAAACGAAAGACAAAATTTTAAATAATGCTGTCTCATTTTTATTTCCCCCGGAAACAGACTTCATTACATTGTTAAATATTAATAATCGCCAATAACATTTTGATAACAGTTAATACAGATTTGGAGGATTCGATCAGACATTTCTACCGGTAATAAAGATCATTTCTTTCATCTTATACATCGAATAATTTTTATGTAGTTGAAAATCTCCCAAATCGTATAAGATCTTTCGTGTGTATTTTTTATGCTCCTCCTGTGAGGCAGGCCGGGCATAAAGTTCTTTGGTCTGTGCGTCCGTCCGTACGAGGTTAGGGTTCAGGTTTAAGGTAGTTCTTCATCAAGGAGTTATGGTATCATCATGAAACTTTGTACATGGATATCTTGTGATATGAACAGCAGCATTTTGATGAGAAACGGAGGCTGTGACCTTTAGGTCATGGGTCATCGACTTTGAATTTCTGTATGGAATTTCAATATTAGAATCCAGGTTAAGGTTCAGGTTGGAAGTAGTTTTTCATGAAGTACTGAGAGATAGCATTTCATCTACCCTATCGTTAGGGACTTCAAAGTCAACAACATGCAAATGTTATTCTGTTTACTAAATACCTACATGTAGTGTCCATTGGACACATATATACTTGTTTTAACCTAATATATATAGTGAATATACCCACTGTCACCTGGTAAGATTGTAAAATTTTAAATGTAAAATTTTACATTATTAATAATTGAATGCTTCATGTTTGTAGTTTTTATTTGAGTACAAAAGCCTGAACCGAAGCATATTTTGTATGAAGCGCGAAATTCAGATAATTTTTCAATCAGATTTATGAAAATATATGAAAAGCAATACCGATGCTTTTCTGACCAGTTCTAACCTCAATAAAAAGATTTTAAAAAATCTAACATGTCTTTGTGGTTTTTTTTAAAATTCATGAATATCTCACATTTTTCATTGTATACAAAAAATAAACAACTGAATGGATTAGAAGAAAGGTCAACAGTGACATACCAAAAATCAATCAAAGCAACCAAACTGACAGCTGAGGACAAAAAATAACATTAAAGAGCACAAAACACAAACATAAACACAACTTGTTATTTAAATGTGCAGAACTGAAATAATATATCTTTTTATTAATAATTCACTCGTCAAATCAGTAGAAGTTGGACTAAAACTATAACACAGGACAGTAAAGCTCTCAGATAATTGGTTTTATAGTTATGAAACAATTGCTACAATCCAATATTTAAGTGTAACGGTTTATATGGATTAATAGTGTAAATTCCAGCAGAGATTGGTACCTCTCGGTACCACCGTGATCGACATTTTTAATTCATGTTGGCTGTGTCAAGGTACTCATTTATCTTGCGTTGCTACTGAAGATAAACACGTGTTTAATAATGTTTTGTTTTTGATTTGTGACTGTTTGACTAATGACTTAGATACAATAGTGACAAAAAAAAGGAGCAGGTTCTAAGAACAAATCTGTCAAGGACGATAATACACTTAGAAAATGAAACCGTATCTCACGAAGAAGGAGCAAGATCAAAGATTTATATTACCTCCACGAACTTTGAATTTACCAGCCGCTGAGATAATGCAATTATTTCAGATAAAAGATCTGTCCGTCTGTCATGTCTGTAGTTTTTAAAACTCAAAATATTGATATTGTTTGCAGTGCAGACACCGTGGTCGAAGAAATGTGTGATTCTGTTTGTTATAGGTTAGAAAGGCTATGTTGGATATTTTTTACACAAAATCCAAACTTTCGTCTTAATTATACCCGCACTTTCGAATGAAAGTTCGGGTATATTTTCGTTGCGGTCGTCCGTCCGTCTGTCCGTCTATCCGTCGCGCCGTCTGTCCGTCTATCCGTCCGTCCGTCCGTCACACTTTCTTGTGACGCAAACTCCTCCTTCACTTTTTTTACACATTTTTACCATTTTTTGTGCCATATTGTTGCTTACTAACTGTAGAAGCGCAATAAGGTTTTGGAATTCCAAATTTTTAAAAGAGGGTCTGGGAGGGACCAAAAAATGGCAAAAATTATACAAAAAGCCTTGTGACGTGGACTCCTCTTTTATTTTTGAATTTAAACCATTTTTATTGTTGCCATATTGTTGCTTACCAACTGTAGATGCGCAATAAGGTTTTGGAATTCCAATTTTTTTAAAGGGGGTGGGAGGGACCAAGAAGGGCCAAAACAAAAAAAGAGCATAATTACTAAAATTTTATCTAAAGAAAAAAAATTGAAGAAATTTGTGAATTTCAGTTTAAGGGGCTATAGGTCCCTAAAAGGGTCCAAATAGTTAAATTACAGTAAAAGTGGGTTGTGATATATTTGTGAAAAGGTTATTTGTTACAGATGCAAACTGTAATGCTAAGCATGCTTTTATTTTGCATTTTGAGGATTTAAAGGGCCAAAAGGGGAAAGAGGCCAAAAAGTTAGGTTACAGTGAAAGTGGGTTGTGACATGTTTTCCTGTGGACTATATTACTTCGTTACCTCGTAAGCTAGCGCGTCAAAAATCAAACTTGTCGGTCTATTACAAAACATGGTTCATATTCGTACCACATCAAAATACGAAATTCATTAGAAGTCTTTATCTAGGTAATTATGGTGACTGTTTGCATTTTAATTGATTTATTCAATAATGATTTGAAATTAAAACTTAATTTGCAATCAAATTCAAAATCTAAACTCCTGTTTTCGACTAATGATTCATTTTATCTTTTCATAATAACTTCAAAATCACAGGATATAAAGAGCTTGTTGTAATGAGATTATTTAACATTTTCCTCACATATACTGAAATTGTCATTTATCCGCATTTCTTTAGTTTGATAGGTGATTTCGGCAGCAGAACTGCTCGTTTTCAGAATAACAAAATTATATATCACACGGACTTGATATTAAATCACATACTAATTAACGACTCTGATAGCATTAAACCCTTTATGGGAGTGTTATTTCTGACTTTTTCGTTTAATACAGCGACAGCATCCGACCTGTAGCTATGAGAGACTTAGCTTGTTTTACAGTTAAAACGACAACATTCTGACCTTACTATCAAAATTATGTACCGCCCAGCCAAACTTTACAGTTCTAGCAAGCCGTCACCTTTGTGTTGGTTTAGTATGATTATACACCAGAGTGTCAGGATGAGTGGGATGTTTGGGTACCCATAAAACCAGTTTAATCCAACAACTGTTCAGTGTATGTACTAAGTCAGACTATACTGACTCTATTGTGTTCGTGTTTTTGATTTTGTTTCTGTTTTGTGATCTTTTATGTTCTGTCTGTTGGGTAGCGTTGATTGATTTGTATGTCATTGTTGACCTTTCCTGTTATCCATTTTGTTGTTCTTGATTAACGAAATTTTGAGTTGGAACTAGTAATTGAGTGGTCCATCAACCAGCTCATACAATGTAACCGGGTTTGGGTATTATATTGTCGTCCATGAACTACATCGGAGTCTCAAATTCAAATATGCCAGATAAAGTCGGTAAAGGAATATTGAAGCAGTTTGAAGAGAAAGTCTATAAGATCAAAATCTTAATACATTATTGAGCAGTGTAATACTGGTATTTCTAGTATTGTAAAATGGGCAATACTGAAATTCCTGTACCTCACCACTGTTTGGTATCTGTACCGAGTCCGACTCTCTGTTTGTGTTTATGTTTTGTGTTATTTTTGTCCACTGTTGAGTGGCGCTGCTGTTTGATAAGTCTGTCATTGTTAACCTTTGCTGTTATCCATTTCGTTGGTTTTTTTGCATTTATAATAATGAGAATTCCGGGAATGTCTGTTGTTCAATTCTCGTGATTCCGATACTTAATTTCCTTACAATACTGGGAATTCTGATATCGTAGAAGCTCAATAATAGCAGGTAAAAAAATACTACAACAATATAACCACCATAGCCAACCAAAGATAATTAGAACTAGACAACACCATTACAGCTTATAGAAAAAAGGAAATTAATACTTTACACAGGAAATGTTTTGAAACTTAATTCATAAAATAGACCTGTACACAGGGTAGGGTGGGGGGTGCAAACGCACCCCCTGTGAAAACTATTAAACACCATTAAAGTCGATTTTTAAAACATTGACTATTAAGGTTCAACATTGTTATAACTTCAGTTGTCTTCATAACTTCTTCGTTAAAGTTCTGATAAAAAAAAATCAACGCTCTTTATAATGTACACGGAAATTTCAATCTCAATCCCGCATTCGTTTTACAGTTTGGTTATCTTGCACGTCTCCCAAACCACATCAAAAAATTCTGAGTACGGGCCTGTAAGATATACTCGGTGTTTCTCATAAAGATCATAAAAGGTTGTCACTGAGACATCTTTCTCCGAATGCGATCTGAAATTGTCCAAAAGAGAACTATAGTCTTAACACTTGAACATTTGAAACGTTTTAAATTATTAATTTCGTTTTAATGATGAACATGCAGCATGACGATATTTGTCCATAAACAGCCGTCTGAATATTATCAATCAGATCCTTTTGTTGTAGAAAATATTCACAAAATAGGAAAAAATTGTATTTTGAAGAAAATTGTGCGTTTTTCTTAATTTAATACTTTAATCAATAATGTGCGTATAATCTTTATTAATCGTGGTAAGGTTAATATTTAACATACCTTTTTATCCTTTTAATTTATAGATTTATTTAAGTTCATCAACCGAACATTCTAATTGAATTTATGGCCTTGAAAATAAAAATGCTTCATTTAATTCAGAGATTCTGATCAGCCATATTCTGGAAAACAACAGTACAACACTGCATGAGGCTCAGCATTTAAAACTACAATCTGAAAGACTAACACAGCTGAATATCTGAAGACTTCATTATTGAAACTTAAAGAGAAAATCGGAAGATTCAACAATGTCATGTCCAAGACCACAATCCTCTTTATATCCTGTGATTAATATAATCCCCTCCATGAATTTACTGTATTTCTTCAATATTTAATTTTTGTCCCTTATAAAGTATTTTTAAATGGTTTTTGTTCTAAATTTATAGTAGAATGTTCAAAATTGGTGTTTTTTTTAAATATTTGAATGAGCTGCCATAAGTAAAAGTGGTGATTTGGTCAGATGGAAAAGTGTTAGTATTTAGGTCGTCGTCTGCCGTTTGCAAGAATTGTGCTTCCCTAGGAGATATTTTTGCAATATTTTGAGTTAGCATTTTTATTCTGTTTTAATTTTGATATTTTGACAGGAAGTAAGTATATTCCTGAAAGATTTTCAAGTTTAAGCCGGTGCGATTTTTTTAATTCAATTTTATTTTAATATGAAAATGCATTATGAATTAATTGTGTTCTTGGACCATCATAGCTAGGGACAACAAATCACGACAAGAACAACCATGCAGTCGCTCTATTTAATATTAAATTACATTTTCAGTGTCCCAAACAATTATCCTTATATTTTCACAAAACAATTTTGTGGTTTTGTGACCATCATGCAAACAGTAACATCATTATCCTTATTTATTGACAATTTTAGAACTATAGGAAGTCACTATAGGATAACATGGTGCAGGCGCTAAGTATAAGTACTACTCTTAATTTACAATATGTTTAAGACTATACAAAAGTCATAAATCGGCGAAACGTGCACATCTTGTGCATCAAAACTGGTATCAGATAATTTAATATTACCACTGAAATGATACCACTACTGGTGAAAAGTGTCCGAGGATATCTCCTACTTAGTTGCTAGTATATCGATACTAGCCCGAAATTGATACCTTAAATTTACTGTTACAAAAATATTAAATTTTGTGAAAACTAAGGGATATCTCCCTCGTGCATAGCTCTGTCTTTAGATGGTTTTGGCTTTACTCTTTTGGTCATATTGGCATTTTGGAATTTGAACTTTTTCAACTCTTTAGGGCTTTGGTACAATTGATAAGTCATAAATCGACGATATGTGCACATCTTTTGCATCAAAATTGGTACATGTATCAGAGAATTTATTATCACGAATTAAAATTCGATATGACGATTAAAAGAATCATTGTGTAATTTAATTATTACGATTAGAATATATCCGTTATCACCACTGTGACTTAATTTCGTGGTCGCGATTTGCATAAAATCAGTTATCAAGAAAGATATAAAATTCTACTAGACATTGAACCCGCGCGAGCGCGGGAAAATAAGCTTTTTTTGTGGTGGCCATATTGACTATAAAAATTTGTTGCGGCCATGCCATTCATGGAACAGGAACTCAATATGGATGATGTGGCAGGCTTCCATAAACTTTCCTGTTAAGT
Source organism: Mytilisepta virgata (assembly GCA_028015205.1). Classification (NCBI taxonomy): domain Eukaryota; kingdom Metazoa; phylum Mollusca; class Bivalvia; order Mytilida; family Mytilidae; genus Mytilisepta; species Mytilisepta virgata. The sequence continues at coordinate 43,673,037 of CM051516.1, forward strand.
AGGTGGTATCAACTGATAGTTTCATGTCTATATGTGCTGCATGTAGTATTCTTAGAAATGAATTTTAATGCAGACTTTAACCAAAGTCAATGAAGCGTGAAATGTAGGTCATCGTGACCCAATTTTCATGGCTGTTCGTTACTACCGAAGATGTATCCATTGATGCAGTAGACTGTATGCCACGTAGAATTACCAAAATGGACCTTAAGGTGCCATCAAAGTCAAAATCTATGACGAAAACACAACCACATAAATTGTCAATATTTTTATTGTTATAATTAATTCTGAACTGGAACTTGATGAAAAGCTTTCATTAAATACACATTTCATAATGCATTACCTTTTTCCTTCAGAATAAATATGAAAATGAAATTGTAGATGTAAACATTTCCTTAGTGACGGATGAATTTTTCAAAAGATGCCGTGAGTTAGTTAGAGCATATTTTTGGAAAATAATTGTTCCAATTGTTCCATTGTCATCATGGGCAGGGCAAGCGAGGCTTAATTTCACAAATATATCCAATAATCAGAAGGTGAAAGCATTTTTAGTGTGTGGCTGCTTGTGTTGTCCACGTTTATATTTATCAAAGATGTCCGAGATAAATTTCGTCATTAATGATAAAGATGACATTTGTTAAAAATATTTTTATCTAGGGCTTACAGTAGAGATATATTTAGACAGGTCACATGACAAATAATTTAAAAATAGATAATGGTTGGTTTTATCACTTTGTGCAAGGTAAACATCCGAGCAATCCAAAAAACAACTAAGTTAGGAATTCCTCTGAATTTTACCTTACTTCTTCATTATCTTCAAAGTTCATAACCTTTACAGTTAGGAGAAATTGCGTTATTGTAGAAAAACAATCCTGAATACATAAAGCGGAAACATCCCACTCGAAGGAGAATGTTTTTAATTTTTTTTAATTCTTCTTCCGTAATTTCAAACAGAAATACATTAAAAATATGTGCATACTTGTTTATTTAAATCAATGTGCTAAAATGATGCCTTCGGGAACCTTCTAAGGGATACGTTGGGAGAATTCATATCTAAAAAGTGCATACAAATTCCATTTGCACATAAACAAAACTGTAGTTTAAATTTATAAATGCAGATTGTCAAATCCGATAATAACCTTTATAATCTGAACTATACATCGTTTATTTTGAACCAAGCGTTTTGCCGCCTATTCGGCTAATTCGTAAATTTAGTATTATAGATATAATGATTTGAAGAATAATTGTGTGAATTCGTTATTACCAGTTCTAGAAACAGCATTAGAATAGATTTAGAAGAAATCGCGAAAACGACTTTTTAAATTTGTTATTTTTAAAATTCGTTATAACAAATTAAATTTTAAAATTCTTTCAAACGAATTAAAAAAAATATTTGATAGGTCCTAAATGGACTTTCGTAGATTCGCAATGATAAGTGGACGATTTTACAATATCTACATCTTTCATTATCCCCGCACTTCGAAGAAGTTCGGGGATATTGTTATCGCCCCCGTCCGTCTGTCTGTCCATCCGTTCGTCCGTCCGTCTGTCCGTCCGTCCTTCACACTTTCTTGTGACCTAAACTCCTCGTTCATTTTTAACTTCATGCATTTAATTTCTATTCAGTATTGTCACATACTGTATGTAGATGCGCAATAATGTTTCAGAATTTTCATTTTCAAAAATTGAGGCCCACGGGGGTCGAATTTAAAAAATTAGGAATCTAAGCTTGTGACCTAATTAACTCTTTTATTATTTATTTTAATTTCTATACAGTATGATCAAAAACTGTATGTAGATGTGCAATAAGGTTTTAGAATTTTGATTTTCAAAAATTGGGGCCCAGAGGGGCCGATTTTCTCAAAAAGGTGAATTTAAGCTTGTGACCTAAACTCCTCGTTCATTTTTCATTTTATGCATTTGATTTCTATACAGTATTGTCACATACTATATGTAGATGTGCAATAAGGTTTTAGAATTTTGATTTTCATAACTCGGGACACACAGGTGTTGAATTTTGAAAATTGGGAATTTAAGCTTGTGACCTAAACTCCTCTTTCATTTTTCATTTTATGTATTTATGGTCACACACTGTATATAGATGTGCAATAAGGTTTTAGAATTGTGATTTTCAAAAACTGGGGCATTTAGGGGTCAATTTTAAAAATTGGGAATTATAAGTGGGTGACTGAAAGTTTTCTTTAATTTTTCATTTTATACATTTTATTTCTATACAGTATTGTCATACACTGTATACAAATGTGCAATAAGGTTTTAGAATTTTAATTTTCCAAAATTTGGGCCTGTATTCAAAGGTAGAACTGTGAAAAAGGTGCACAGGGATACAATAAAACGTATCACAAAATACCGAAATAAATTTGATGCACTGTATGGCCATTTCGTTGACTGACAATTCATCAGCAGTGCTCGAGATCAAAATATTGGAAAACCGGCTAAAGATATAATGATGAATTAATAAGCACAACCGGGGTGCAGGGATAGCTGTCGTTTCCGACTGCCTCCCTCTAGTTGTCTTTATCAATAAACATGCTGACTACTGCACCAATTAAAGTTGAGTTTTTTCAACTTTTAACATAACGAGAATCGAGTTTACTTCGAGGAAGGTTTGCCCATTAAATCACATTCTGTAATCTTTAGGGGTGAGTAAGATTGTATTTGCTTGAAATGTTTCTCTTCAATATATGGGAGTAAAAAATAACAATCCAAAGATACTAATATTAGATATTGTAAATTTATACTATGCTGTATACGACGCATTTCAAGGAGTTACCTCTCATCAGCAGCATTAAAACCGAAACATTTGGAAGACCAAAAACCAAACTTATATTAAACAAGAAGTACTTAACCAAAAATACCGAAATAGGAAGCCAAATTTCAGCTAAGGAGATCTACCATGTGCAATACAAGGAATGAACCCTTAGTATTTCTATCATTTTTTAATCTTGCTAAATACTAGTAATTTCTGTAACAAATCAATGAATAATCATGTCAGACAGGTCTGACGACTGGGTTGGCGAATACCCTCGGGGACCTAGGGTCCACCAGCAGAGGCATCATCCCAGGAGTTTCAAAATAACAATCCAAAGATACTGTAAATTTATACTATGCTGTATACGACGCATTTCAAGGAGTTACCTCTGATCAGCAGCATTAAAACCGAAACATTTGGAAGACCAAAAACCAAACTTATATTAATTCAGGAAAAAAACATTTTTCTTTGATTATTTCAGATTGCTATTTTGAATCATCACTGAACATTCTGCATACCTCTATGTTACTACTTCATTCATATTTTTACTATTTCTGTCTCATGTTAGCTTGCTTGATAGTTGACTTAAGTATTATGAACGAATCTATTTGACTCTGATACATTAAATAACCAACATGTAAAAACATTGCAGTTAATCAATAATGAATTGTAACCATTTATAATTCCATAGATTTATAGATGGAACATGTAAATGTGTACTTTTCTGCAGGTAAAAATTTAATTACGATCATAATAATCAGTCACTTTATTTAATATTTTATTTACCAGCAGTTAAATTCTGACAAATAAAGAAATCAATTTATTAAATTATTTATTAAATTTCTCTGTCTTAGTAGAGAAATGAAATGCTCTGAATCAATATATGATAAATTTCCAATGTTATTGGAAAAAATCGACAGAAATCGGGGGATAAAATGGTGTGGGGGTTTTTATGAAGTCATGTGGAGGAGAATGTAAAAAACTTAACGGCAAAAACATGCGAAAATGTCGATTTTTGAATCAACCTTTACCAAATCAGGTGGCATTACTAGTGCTTTACACACATTAGACTATACAAACATGATAGAAATAAGTCCAGTTCTTTGGGAAGATTACACAGTATATGCTGCTAATATATATATAGATGAACGTTGTTTTAGCTTAAATCAGTTCTTGCAGATAGCATTGCATGACTTGAAATATTTTATGGGTTTTTTTTATTGCCAAAAGCTATTCAACAATGTTGGAAACTTTAAACATGTTTAAACCTACTGTATCTTTTAATAAAACTGGATGAATTATGTAGATAGAGAAAACCGATTGTACATGATCTATGTAAAATGTTCAAGAACATGCAAAAATTATGACAAATGTTGTTACTGTCACTGTATCCAGTACTTGCAGATCTAACTCGGTGGTATATAAGGATAGTATCTATAATTACAGCATCACAACTGATATCTCATCTTCGCTAGCCAAGGGTTACGATTCGCTTCTCTCTCTTCACCTCAGACTTTGTAAACCACGCGGGGCAACATCTTGCGGCTGAAAGTAGTCACGCTCACTATGATTACATCACTACTGACCAATGACACTTTACTTTTTTATTTTTACTGTTCGACTTCGTAAAAATTAACACACAAACATACTTTGGCATTTCATCGTCTGAACGAGATAAATAACCCAAAACCTCAATAAGTTGATTAAACAAAGTAAACTGACTGTAAACATTGTTGTTTTGTGTTTTTGGAGCAAAGTCTCGTGGCATAATCTGCTATTTTCAACGCATTTCGCCAAATTATTTGTATTATTTGTTTACATTGTCGACATGTGATCGTTGTTTTCTAATTGGTACTGCATCCAATAAAAATAAGTAATTCACAGACACGAAATTTCGGCTTAATCTGCCAAGGGCGAAGAGAGAAACGAATTGTGACCCTTGGCTAGCAAAGGTGTTGATATCTAGGCATCTTATTGCAATTGTATCCTGATACAACATCATGATTAGTATCTAGTTATTGTACCATGATTATATCAAGTAACAGCATCAATTAATATCTTGACATCTTATCGCTATGGTTCCTGATACAGCATCATGATTAGTATAGAGGTATAGTGTTATGTTGGTATCAAGGCACAGCATAACAATTGATACCTAGGCATCTTATTGCAATGTTGTCCTGATACAATATCACTATTAGTATCTAAGTATATATAGTGTTAAAATGGTATCAAGGTATGATATCACGATTGTTTGCCGGTACAACATGGTGCTAGCTAGATTCAACATCACAATGGTATCTAGGTACAGAATCACGATGGTGTCTTGGTCTATCAAGATAGCATAACCATGATATCTAGGTACAACATCATGGTGTCTACTGTCTAGCTGCGTTGCGATAGTATCAAGGTGCGATATCTAAGTACAATGTAACACAATGCGATATTGTGTACGTACAGCATCACGAACTTCCGGTGATATCTAGGACATCTAGTTATAGCATAACGATATCATCTTAATATAATACAAATATCTACTAGTATCTTAATCGTTTTTAAATGATACCTTGTAATGTTCTCTTATCTTGTCTAGACGAAAAATTCTTTGACTTATCCGATCATCAGGCCCCGGCGCCATAAAACTTTTTGAGTAATTTTTTTTACTAAGCATAAGAATTTTCTTAAAATTTTTATTCCTTGTAAAATTGACCGCCATAAAACTTTTCACACTATTTTTACTCAACAAATAAATTCTCAGAGTTAAGGATATTGTTTTATAGCGGACAAAAAAGTTATCATTCTTAGCTTTCATTCTGGGAATATTTTTATTCTTAGAATATTTTAGTTTTATGGCGCCGGAGCTAGCTGTTTAGTGCAGCTGAATGTTTAAGTATTCTTAGTATATAGTGATAACTGAAAATTTGTTTTCAGAACAAGAATTAAAATGTGTTACCTGTTTGTCGAGATCAGCATCAAAAGACAGAAATCCATTGAAATAAAATATACTCTCACATCAATCCGTAAGAATCATATTTGTGACTTCCTGTCAAATCTGATATATAAAAACTATTTGCTGTAATGTTTATCAAATAGCTCTCTGATCCAGTAATTAATTTCACACCTGAATCGTATTACAGTTTCTATTGAAAAAAAATATCAATAATAGATATCTAAGTTACTGACTTTGTTCAAGCTATGCTTACACTTTTTAAAGACAATTCAATTGAAATTAAACAAATAATACTGAATGTTGGCCTACATGAATATCCTCTGTTCTGTCTATGTGTAAACTCGATATTTATGTACACTGCTGGATTTCTGGTTATCGATTGACGAATTTTGCTTTATATTTATTATCAAAAGTATGCATTACTTGATTAAAGGTACGGTATTAGAGGAACTGCAACCAAGAAGTTACCGGTACCAAGTCGGTTTAACACGACAACTTCCTAAAATCGATGATATTGAATGTAATCAGACATATTTCATTCATACGTTACAAAGACATAGCAGCAGTTTAAGAGTGAAAACGATCTTTTTAAATAATTATTAACATGTTTCAGTGGCGGATCCGGGACGGGGGGCGTAGAGGGCGTAGCCCCCCTCCCTGATCGCCATTTTTTTTTATCGATATATCTGATTTTTTAGCATAAAATCGTCAAAAAAAATTTCGCATCTCTCCGCTCAGCGTTACATTTTTCAATTCCAAATTTTACGCCCCCTTCCCCTCCTTTCAAAAATTATGGATACGACCTGATGTAGGAGTGTTGAAGTACAATGTGTATGTATTAGAATGTTGTTTATAACTTTATTATCATATTGTTACAGTTTTTATGAGCAACCACTCACTATAATCCAGTTGTCCTACCAAGTGTATTTCAAATAGGTTTCTGTATGAGATTAAAAGTCAACTTTGTTAAATTTGAAACGAATAAATGAAACAGAATGACATTGAATTGTCAGAACCTGTAATATTGACAGTCTCAGTTGCGATATTTTTCTCGGTATTGAAGTCCTCAATGGACCTTTAAGAAGAAAGGCAATAAAACACTGCCTTTTTATGGGCAAGTGCGGATTTTATGTCAAGAAAATATCTAAAACATCATATAATTTTTCAAGCAATCCATGGAATTCATATTTTTCTTCATCAACGAATAAAAACTTCAAATAATAATACACACAGAAATATTACGGAAAAATGTAATGGGAACACCTGAGCAGACGCTGAAGTAAAGCTGAATGCAATCACTTATAATATTTTATTAGCCCTTTAAGAGGAAAACAATGATGAAAATAATAACTGTATTGATTATATCTGGTATTTGATTGAACAGTTTTATGAAGCATATAGTAATTTCTCTTTCCTGGGTCATTTACTTCATTTATTGGAATTATAAAATGTGGAGAACACCTACTACTAAATCAATAGGGCAGGAGACCCCGAAGTCCTGACATTTCAATTATCTGACTCAAGTACCATTATAAAAGCATAATACTTTCTCCAATCAATATAAAGAAGCTTGTGTAATACTGATTTTATTTACACTAAGTGCACCTGAACAATGATATTTTTCTTAAACTGGCAAATCATTCTTGTTTATATATTTTGGAGCTTATTTTACTTCAAAACAATTTTAGATGGAGCCATTAAGAACCTCTGGTGTACTAGGAGTACATACCCGTATAATAGGCTGAATTAAGATTAAATTTTTGAACTTCAGTATTTTTCCCTATCTTTCAGCATTTCTGGTAATTAAATTTTAACCAATTATAACATAAGATACATATCTTTTACCACTGAGAGAACAAAGTAAAAGGGCATATCCATGTATTCTATGATACCTGTTTTGAAAATTTCGTCAAATTACGTCTCATCACTTGTGCCCAAGGCCTAAAATAATGCCAGCTCAATCAATAACCCAAAACGTTAGAGAGATAATTCGAATGACAACATTACCAAAGGGTTAAACCAAAACCGTATAAGGACAGTACAATCCATGAGGGAGATATTCCTTATTTTTCACAAAATGTAACATTTACATCATGAAATCAAATTGCAGAACCCTAAAAAAAGTATAGACAACGAAATTTATATTTCTATTTATTATGACATGTCTTTTGTGTGGATTTTGGTGTTTATTCGAGATTTATGGTTCCTTTTGTTGAATTCTTACACCTTTGTTTCTGGGGTTATTAAGTACATGTCATTGCTCCAGAGTGTCGCAGAGCATTTTTTTCAGTGATGTAACCAAAATTTACAACAACAACAAAAAACACTTCTGGTGAATCAAAACTTGTATCCTTTCCTATTAATTACAGTAGGTCCAATTCCATTCAAATTTTCTACCTAAATAATACATATTGACAAAAGACAAATTTTCTACTAATGAGGAACCAGAGTGAGTTATCTTTTCCTAACCAATGTAGGTAATGGAGATAATTAAATTCTCTCCCGTTTGTCCTGAGGCTAAAAGGGAGACAAATTTATTATCTCCCTTACCTACATTGGTTAGGAAAATATAACTCACTCTGGTTTCTCATTGCAATAGATAGCAGGTACATTATTCAAATCCTTTTGGAGTTTCCATCTGTTGCAGATTTTAAATTTGTATAAAATTTGAAGTTTCTCATGTAATCTCTTCAGGTTTGAAACCTGTGGCTGATTTACGGTCAATCACAATACATGGATATGTAAAACGACACCGTCATTCCTAAATATGGAGTGTACGTTTGCATAAAAAGTATACTGCAAGTCTATCAAACTAATTGCAATTATGGTATTTGTTACAGATCATTGATATACCGGGTAATTAGGTAGTTGTATTTTTTGTGGACATGTTTTAACATATTATGACTCAATAATTACTTAAGTTTCCCCATTTCTAACAACAGGGTTTTGAGTTGGCATTTTCATATTACATGTCACAGAATTAAAGTTATTTAAAATGATTTGTTTTTCTTTGAAATTCACATGAGAAGAAAGAGGAAATTAAAACAATGATCCTTAGTTATAATGAACGTATTAATAAATCCATTGTCTCAGGAACATGTAAAATTAATCGGCTCATTTTTGAAGCAGTCATTAGAACTGAGGGCAGAAGTGGCTTATTTTTTCATGCCTTTGTTAAATGTATTTACAAATGTGTATGTATAGTTTATCTGTTTATTCTTATTTGTTATGTTCTTTCTTTCTTTGTCACTTGGTTTATAAGACAATAAAGATAATTGATTTTAATCAACGAGCTCCGGAATTATATTATCCAGATCATCATTGCCTTTGGCATACATTTGTATTTTACAACTAATTACATAATGACAAAAAGTCGCCTGAAATAATTCTCTTTGTTCTCGTAAATGTGCCGTTGACATTTAAAAAGTCACGTCATTGTGACTCAAATGGTATTCGGTTTCCTGGACTATTCCCATTGTAGTTGATACGGAGGAAACATTTTATGTCCACCTTCAAATTATAGATCGATATCAAAACTACTTTCGAAAGTTTTTATGATCATATCCACTTTATTTATCAGCAAAAGCTAATGAAAACCTGTTTTCATATTTCAAAAGACTTGTTATTCGGTCGCAATAAGTACTTTTTATTATTTGTTAAAAAAACACTGAATTTGTAAATCTCAAAGTATATTGCATTCAATGTTTTGTCAAGGAATAATGACTTTAGCATGTATAGTACAGCCATGTAGTATGTTTAAGATTAACTGCACCACTTTAATTTTTAGCAAAATGTCTTCAAAATATCAATTTGCTATAATATTATTTTCTTTAGTGTTATAATTCGTTATTAATTCGCTTTTCTAGTAAATGGTTGATTGGACTCCTGTGTATATGTATGGCACGCCGTTTTTATATTTATTCAAATTCCAAGATATCTTATTTATCTTATTAAGTATTAAGATATCTTTAATTTTTATAAGATATCTTATTCAATTTGAAAGTAAATAAGATATCTCTATAAGTTAATAAGATATCTCTATAAGTTAATAAGATATCTCTATTAGTTAATAAGATATCTTATAAAGTATATAAGATATCTTACTTCTTTATAAAGATATCTTTTAAACACATACTTTATTAGATATCTTATAAAGTTTATAAGATATCTAATAAAGTATGTGTTTAAAAGACTTTATTATCTTATATATTTAATAAGATATCGTTATAAACATTTTAATAAGATATCTAATTTAATATATAAGATATCTTATTTAATAAATCAGATATCTTATTTAATATATAAGATATCTCATTTTATTATTAAGATATCTCAATTAGTTTATAAGATATCTTATTTAACTAAATAAGATATCTCGAAATTGAATAAATATAACAACGGCGTGCCATATATATGCGGTATTACTTATATAGTTTTTTATCGATAATTTGAACATTATTCCTTTGATTTGTGGCGACTGATAAAGTCATGGTCAACGTACTGGACCATATCAGAAATTTAACGGGTTAGTACACAAGTTGACAAGCGCTAACTGCCGAGGAAGGATCTAACATATGTCAGCCGTATCTAACGTAAACAATAACGTCAACGTTAGATCGGGAAGTAATTTATAAATCGCAGTTGTTCACAATAAAATGTTCAATTAAAAGTAATAATTCAATTGAAATATATATATTTTTTTTAAATTAGATTAGTCCCAATTTATAATACAAAATATTTGCGAGTTTCAATCAGGTAATATAAACTAGAGGCTCAGAGGGCTGACCCTGTATCGCTCACCTGGCAGAAACAAGAATTGCCCATTGCGGCCATGTTTTTTGCATGATCTGGACAAAATGAGAACACTTTTTAAAAACCTCCCACACATGCTTCTTGTCAGGTTTCATTCCATTTGGCCAAACAGTTCCACAGAAATATTTTTTTTAAATCAACCAATTAGAAGCAAGAATTTTTTTATGGCGCCCATGTTTGTTACCTGATGAGGACGGAATGAGGAATTTTGTAAAGGACCTCCCATAGATGGTTCCTGTCAAGTTTCGTTCCATTTGGCCTAGCAGTTTCAGAGAAGAAGAAATTTTTTAATATCAGCCTATCAGAAACAAGAAATGTCCATGGTGGCCATATATGTAGTCCGATCAGGAAAAAATGAGGAAAATTTGTGACGAACCTTCCATAGATGCTTCCTGTCAAGTTTCGATCTATTTGGCCCAGTAGTTCCACATAATTTTTTTTTATTTAATCAACAAATGAGAAACAAGAATTTTTCATAGCGGCCATGTTTGTTGCCCAATCAGCACGAAATGGGATGAGGAAAGTTTGTAAACAACCTCCCATAGATGCTTTCTGTCAAGTTTCTGTCCATTAGGCCAATCGATTTCAGAGGAGAAGATTTTTTTATATCAGCCAATCAGAAACAAGAACTGCCCATTACGGCTATATTGTAGTCTGATCGGGACGAAATAAGGAAAATTTATAAAGGACCTCCCATATATGCTTCCTATCAAGTTTCGTTCCATTTGGCCGAGCAGTTTCAGAGAAGAAGATTTTTTTATATACATGTATCAGCCTATCCAAAACAAGAAATTTCCATGGTGGACATATCTGTAGTCCGATCATGGAAAAATGAGGAAAATTTATAAAGAACCTCCCATAGATACTTCCTGTCAAGTTTCGACCTATTTGGCTCAGTAGTTCCACAGAAATGTTTTTTCTATTTAATCAACCAATGAGAAACAAGAATGTCCCATAGCGGCAATGTTTGTTGCCCAATCAGCACGAAATGAGGAAAGTTTGTAAACAACCTCCAATAGATGCTTCCTGTCAAGTTTCTGTCCATTTGGCCAAGCGATTTCAGAGGAGAAGATATTTTTATATCAGCCAATCAGAAACAAGAACTGCCCATTACGGCTATATTTGTAGTCCCCCCCCCCCCCCCATATATGCTTCCTGATAAGTTTTGATCCATTTCGCCAAGCAGTTTCAGAGGAGAAGATTTTTGAAAATTCGGCCAATCAGAAACAACAATTGCCCATTTGTTTTTGATACTGTCTTAATCAGGGGTATTATCTGGCTCGCCCTAGCGGCCTTGCCAGATAATACCCCTGATAAAGACAGTATCAAAAACAAAAAGTCCGTTATACTATATAGATCAGAGAGAGTCCGGTTAAATAGCCGTCGTCTTTTTTTATACCAACCACATCGTTTGATAAGTCATATACTTAATAGTTTTGTTTGCTTCTGAAATAGGTAATTAACATCATTTTTTTTATTTATTTACGATTATTTCTGAAATGTTATCGATTTCTGTGGGTGGGGTAAAACAAGATTAATACAATAGAAAATGTAATGCAACCATTGTTCTTTGAAGTGACAAATAAAATTCATTTAATATATTGCATTAATAGGCCATTTACCTATTGACTGTGAGGGGGTGCAATCAATGTTGACATTCGTATTGTTTAACGCCTCTCATTACCGTGTATGATACATATTGCTATGAAATTAACTTTTTAGTTTATGATAGTATAATATTAATTTTTAAAAATCAGGTGTTTGGGAAATATAGAATCTTACGTACTGTTTTCCAATCAAGGACCGAGAACAAATATAATAACGCGTGGATTATCAAATATTTCTCAAGCTGATCGGATACCCTGAAAACATCCAAAGAATTAGAGAAACTAACCTTTATGACACCTTTATTGCTGTTCTTCATCTTGAAGGAAGATGCAAGGTCTTCAATAGTGCATCAACAGCTCGCACAAAATACAGCAAGATCATAAAGGCCTTTAACGTTTACTTTTGTGCTACTACTTGCCGTCTGTATGATAAGAAAATATATATATTGGTAAAGTGTTCTCCAAAAAACTGTTATCAGTTTTTCTGACCAAAAAAACAAGAGTCATAAAACAATCAAACGGGAAGTAAAATACATAATTACAATAACAAAAAAGAAATTTGCGGAGAAATGGTCATTTACATAAATGGTGGTGGACTAAATACCAATTTAAATTAACACCCACATTCCAAACTTCAGGTAGGAGGTACAAAAATGTACGTAAATGGGCTTTATGTTAGATTTGTGTCAAAATTTGCATGCAACAAGTCACTTTAATACTTCTAAAAAAATGGTGTATATGTATCATGTTTTTGCAAATAGATGTGTAAGTATATAGAATGCGCGTCGATAGCTCTTCAAAAACTCAAATCTTTAGCCTTTAAAAATGATTTCTCAAAAGTCTGCCCCTAGATTTTTTCAAAAAATGATATATAGTATAATTGCCGTTGAAGTTTTTTTGTACTAATAAAAATTTCATTATGGGTCATCCACTTACCTTTTTAGTGTATTATATTGATTAAAATTTGTAAATAATGTTGTGACAAATAATTGAATGATTTCCATAGCTAAAACGAAACTGGTGACCCCATTATTGATTTAGCATCATTGAAACAGACTGTTTCAATTAAGTGAAATTATTTTTGTTATTATTTTTATTGTTTTATTATATATTTTTTTCTTATAATTCTTTTATATGAAATCAACAGTAAAGGGCCTGTATTTTAAGAATCGTAAATCAAGCTTAATTAAGAAATATAAAAGTTATATAAGATGTAAAATTTTCGATATTTAGATGCATTTTTTTATACTCTAGCTGCATGCAAAATTTCATAAATTTCAGTGATATAGCGGATATAGGTACCTCCTACCTTAAGATTAATATTTTGTGTTCAACAAATTTACGGTATGTAAATGTGTTTCTCGTGACAATGCAGCTGCAATTTATTTGAACTCTTAATGCACATACATGTAGACGTCGGTGGTACTGTAAACCAGACAACAAGACAAGATCTTAATGGCACCATTAAATGTAGAATTATTATTATTACTATATTCTATATTAAAAACGACTCATCTTAATGCGATTATATTTCTTTCTTTTTTCTTTTATATATCAAGACAACGACCCTACATTAGAAAATCCGATACTATATAAGTCTTCTAAATATCGAATAACTCACATTACGTGACTGTGGGTTCATATTTATATCTGTACATTACAGTGCAGATTCGATGAACAAAGCTAATGCGAATAGCAAATGCTGTCCATTTTTGATCTTACGTTGAATGTTGAAAATGGCAAGATAAGTAATAAATTTATGAGAAAAGAAACAATTTTAGTTTTCCAGTTACTGATTTCCCCTTTCTTGACAGAGACGTGTGTAAGTAGCCAGATTATACGTTTTGCACGAATTCTCTCTACATTGGAAGATTTTAGCGATTACTAAACAAAATTCTGTGGCAGGGTTATAGATTTCACAAACTGCTTGGAGGTTTTATAGTAGGTATGTTTTGGCTAAATATCCGGCTTCTGGAGAGGCAATTGTCAGGGTTTTCCCACCCTGGTTTCTGTTGTGGTGTCTTAGGGTGGGTGCAGGCGTCTTACCAGCGACCGCTGAGGATCGCAGGTGCCTTGTGATCTTTTTACAGTAAGGGCTAGAAATAAGAAATTTCGGGTTATTCAGTACAAATTACTCTTGCGCCCAATGACTTGAATATTTTACATCCATATTTCTCACGAATACTGTTGATTTTTATTAAACTCTATGATAAGATACCATTAAGCCCTTTATTGGAGTGTTATTTCTGACTCCTTCGTTTAATAGACGGATACTATCCGACCATCAGCTATAAGAGGCTTAGCTGGTTTAGGAGTTAAAACGAGCACATTTTGACCCTGCTATCTAAATTATTAACCATCCAACCAATTTAACATTTCTAGCCAGCGGTCACCTTGTGCAATGTAGTAAATCCTATAGTATTGGCTTTTATAGTGTGTTTTATACACCAAAGGGTCAGAATAGATCGGGGAGTTGAGTTGAATACCCATATAAACAAAACCGGTTTTAACTCCAACATTGTTCGGTGTCTGTACCTGCTTGTATTTGTGTGTTTTTATATGTTATTTTTATGTCTAGAGTTCTGTGGCTCAGATGGCGTTAATTGATTGGTATGATGTTGTTATCCGTTTTACTGTTTATTTACTTGTCTCTGCGAAAGATATAATTATTATTACTATATTTTAATTTGTAGATTTTCGTGCAGAACTTTTGGTACAGATTTCAAGGTCTTGCATTTTTTGCAAGATCGTGTTAGTTTCACATGTGCAAAATTCGATATATAATATTTTCCGATAAAAGAATTTTCGCTTTCGTCATTTTGCCTTGTTCAAATTGTCGCAGAATTAACTTTTCTCCGTTTATAGGTTGTAGTTCTATAAAGGTCAGTTTCAATGATGAACAGAAATTGTTCGCACTAAAAATGATCATATATAGTTCCGATCGAGCTTTCCGCCAACTAAACTGTTTAAATCTTCATGTAAAAACTCTACGAGGTTGTTGTAAAAATTAGGTTTTAAAATTTTTAATCGTGAAATTCATAAATTTACCATATCGTGAATATAGTTAACTAACTCCCAAGTTCGGAGCACCACTGCATAAGTCCAATTTTTTTTTTTTTTTTTCTTTTTTTTTTTGAAATTTCAAATTATATTCGTCAGTATGTTAAGGCAGCACATGATTTTAATTAAACTTTAACAATAGTACAATAGGCCTACCATGGTCAAAATCATGCAGTAGTGTACGTTAAAAAAGTGGCGATGAGTCCTGGGACTCATCAAAATCAGCTGGGACTCACCATTCTGAAAAATGATGATCCCAGGACTCATCATGAAAAATTCTTAGTGAGAACCCTGTAATATCTTAAAGGTTAGGAGTGGGCTAGAACTAGTATATGCTTGCTAAGTCCACGTTTATTCACAGCAAGGAAATAATATTACAGCGAATCACATTCTTGGATTTTTTAAATAAATCGTAATGATGAGAATATTTAACATAATCTTTTGTTATGCGAGGGGAGATAAGCAGGTGTGTATCTAAACCTATATCAGACATAAGACCTACTGTCAAGATGAAAAGTTCAGGACTCCATTCATATTGATAGAAAACAATAAAAATGAATGGAAATGGTGAGCTGTCAAAAGGGGCATAAAACGACTTAAAAGTAAAAAATATACACACTACAGAACCAAATACAAAATCGTAAAACAAAAACCAACAACCAAATTAAAAAGTTAAAATTACCCAACGTTTCGACCAATATGGCGTTGATCACGAGAATGAAAAAATAAAAATGAAAAGGTATTGACTCTTGGAAACCCAATGCAAGACTGAGTCCGTACATAACATGTAATATGGATAGATCGACACTGAACGTGCTACACTTTCCTTTGGAATGAAGGGAAACTATGAAGGTCTTAGTGGTCAGAATATGGTTAGAATGGATGAACGGTTTCTCTTGAATTTCATACGATCGCTTGAAATGCTAGTAAAAGTTAAATACCGTTTATTCACAAAAATAGTCTGATATAAGTCAAAATGTGCATTTTTTCAACCCTGTAATTCTTGAAAAGGATAATGTTGCATAGTCCATTTTTTTTAAAACAAATTTTGCATACCTTAATCATATGTAAATATCGTGTGGTATGAGCCTGTATCAATCACCTTACAACGAGCCATTCTTTTATAGTTTCAAAGGAGACAATTCTTGAAAATGGAATTAATTTGAAGTATATTGTTAATCACTACATTTCTCAAACGGAAGATTCTGTAACTTGGACTTTTTTATGGTACACCAATTACAATGGTATAGAGATACATAATGAGTACCAAAAAAAAAGCGAACGTACAATACCGCACAATAAAAAAGGTATATACAATGCCTAATTATTAATAATTCGGATGAATTTATATAGTTTGATAAAATATTCTTTTTTAGTGTCGCACATTATTGAATAAATTTTAGATTATTTGGTCTATGGAAAGTCATTTCGAAGAAACTTTTTCCTGTCAATACAGACAATCTGAGGAAATTTCAAGTTAGTAGAGACCATTCAAGAGATGCACCATATGAGATTCTTTAGGGAGCAACCATTTGATTTTTATGGAAGGGGGGGGGGGGGCATGGAAGTAATTTTAAGTCCTGCTTTTTTTCTGCAAAATTTCGGGACTGCCTTTTTTTCTGAGGATTTTTGGTCCTGCCTTCTTTTTCACCAAATTTTGCATCCTGCCTTTTTTTCAAATTCCTTCCATGCCCCCCCCCCCTAAAAATCAAATGGTTGCTGCCATAGGTCAAGCCGCCATGGTATGTAAGATTGATTCATTGTTGCTTAACGTCCAGTGTCAAATATTGCATGCTTATTCAGGACGAGAACCAGTTAATTTAGCTAACAATTCAAAAGAGGGTAGGGTGGGACACAAAGTGGAACCAATTTTGACTGCCACTGTAAAAGGAGATGGTTGGGTAGGGTCGGATAATTTAGCCTTCTGTAGCGGCCACCAGCCTACTCTTTTTCGAAAAAAAAACACGTTACCCAATATGATCCGCGGTCAGGCTTTCCGTATTATGACCTGACAAACCCCCAACGAGAGGGTCTTCCCTATCCGCCACCTGGAAACGCGCTAGGCAGCTCTATGGGTTGAGCTCCCGTGATCCGTCACAGATGCCTAGCCATGATATTTAAAAATCAAGTTTAAAATATAAGAAATCAGTATTGACTATTTTTGTTATGTTGGGACAAAAAATGAAACTTCAAAGAGACCCTCCCATGGCTTATTTATATGAAGATTTCCATTCTTTTAGACACCCAAATTTCAGGGAAAAAATATCGACCCAAAATCAAGTTTTATTTCTCCAAACAACTTCAGGAGAGAACAATTTATTTTAAATCAAGTTTGACCAATTAGAAGCAAGTATTTTTCATTGCCGCTACATTAGTAGTTCAATATGGAACACAATGAGACCTTCACATGAAAGCTTCATATGCAATTTTGGTTCATTTGGGCAAGTTCTTTAAAATCAGAAATAAGCATTGGATAACGTTATTTCCATTAGTTGTCTGACCTGGATAAAAAAAATCAAACTATTTTACAGATATTTCCATAGATGGATGCTTCTTACCACGTTTCACATTATTTTTAACAGGGTTTTCAATACGAAAAGTTAATAGACGGACTTCAAGTGCTGACAAAATGTCAAATGTCCCTTTGAGGATGGCGAGATTAAAACGGCGTCTTCTAATATGTCCTCATCCACTTGAGTTTAACAAAGAATGTAGATTTTAGACAATGTAACTTATACTAAGAGAACTGCATATTTAGTGAGCGAGAAAAAAAAACAATTAATATTTGGTACAGAGTTATTGATTCTTTAGTTTGAAAATGCCAATTTGCTCATTTCATGTTTTTTTTATATAATTAAACAATGATATAAAACAAACTATTAGTTCTTTCTTCATTTTTTGCAATAGTAAATACAATTATACATTAAATATTTATCTGAACAAGCCGTAATTAAAGTTTATGTTGGTGGATATTTAATGGCGAAACGAATGATTGGAAGCAATTTATCATGCGACTGATGATTACCATGTATTAATGGTACCATATTTTATAAAAATTTCCAATTAACAAACTATTCACTTAGTTCATCATCGCTCGACGTACTGTAAGCAATTATCAATATGGTGCAAAGTGCATAAATCATTGTTGAAAGCGGAGTAATTAAACTTAGGCTATAAATAGTCTTATTTATCTTTTTAAGTATTAATGATTCGAAAACCTGCAGGAGAGAGTGGGAGGCTGGGGTTCGCTATGAACTGAAAGTAGAAAAAACTGTATAAGAACTCCCCAGAAGAAGGCAGACTAAAAGAAAAGACAATTTAACAATTTCAAAAACTGTGATAAAAAATAACAATTTTTATTCTTTTTGAATTCAGTGGTTTTATTACAAACCAATACAAAAAGGCGTTTCAGAAATTTACAACTAAACTGAGGCAAAGGAGACGAATATATATGTCTTATTACTTCTTTTCGAGTTCTTTTAATGGATTCTTTTTTTTCATACGTATTTGTAACTGTTTCTTTATATGATACCTTTAATATGTTTACACCAGAGGCCATTTTTAAAGCGATTGATATTAGATTTCATCACATTATGTCTCGCAGGAATTTCTGAAAACCGAAAACCGAAATAATATCCTAAATTTTGTAGAGCAATTAAATGACCAAAAAATATTATTTTGAAACGAAAATTAACAATTTTATACTAGTAAGTATAGCATTCATTTCACGACAATACTAGCATTCGACCTTATTACTTATTATTTAGTCAAATTAACATTTAAGTCAATCATAAACAGATTATATTATTAATTTTAATAAAGATACAGAATGTCTTATAATGCAGATAGAGGGATTTAATTGTCCAATGATTTTACTACTAACAGTTTTGCCAATTAAAGCAAAAAGTAATTCCTTCATTGAATGAATATTAAAATAAAGTCTGATGTACCAATCAAACAATCGACAGGGACAGGCCTTAAAATTGCAGTGAATTCGAGTTCTTTCGTGTTCGTGTTGAGGGCCTCATTATGACTTTAAGATGAAGAACGGAAATGAAAGCCCTATTCCTATGTATATATATGTTTTGAGAGGTGAATTGTCTTGTCTTCTCCTTTGCTTAAACTGTTTCCAAAGGCGTTTCAGGAATGTAGGGTATTTTTATCAACTTATCTGGTAGGTATTATTAGTAAATTTTAAAAGGACTATGCTATGCCGTTGAAAATTTTGAAAGGCATTACACGATGTTTGAAAAACGGCCAAGTAGTGCACAAAAAACAGGGGAAAGTGACCGTACTCATTTAAATGTCTCTTCAGCTACAAAAACCATGCGAATAATGTAGACTTGATGTTACACAGAACAAAATCTTACCCAAAATAACCAATAAAGAATACGAAAAACTGCCTAAGGGAAATTCAAGGTCTTAGATTCCAAACTGACTGTAACCATTTTATAACACTAAATTATTGTTAGCGTCCAATAAACGAATGTCAAAAAACCATAAACATTTTTAACATTGATTGGTACCTAACCAATCAAATTAGATTTTATCCTTAAATCGCTGATCATGATTTTCATGACCTAATATAGTTGCGCATTACGTAATACATGTACTTGACCCAACATACAGCAGTGGATGATGGATGAATTGTTGTTTAACGTCCAGTGGCAGCAAGGTGCATGTCAGGATGATGCAGCAGTGGAAATTTACCAAGTATTTGTTCTAAGTAGATTAATGATCATGATAATCTTAGTTATATCATTATCCGGCGAAGAAATGCTTTTATAATAACTTATTGATTTATAAAATTTGCAGCCAAAAACCCTTTTATTTATAATAAAATAAATTTTAACAGGTAATCATGATAATGTATACAATTTCAGTATATTTAGCTTTCGCTTCATGAAAATTTTAGCATCAATCTGATTAGCTTTATCCAATCAGAATCCAACAAGAAATAAAATGTTATTTCAACATCTACTGATGGAGTTAGATTAAAATTCGTCGAGCCAATTCATTAAAAGTTTAATTTAGATAATTTAAACAAATCAAATTCCTTTCCTGTGATAATTTGTTGAATGACTCTGTACTGATATTGAGAAAATAATTACCTGTGGCTATGGAAAGTAAAACCTTCATTGTGGTTTGAGATTTTCCATCGTGTAGAAAGCCAAACTGTCTCTCTTTAAGTCGAAAAACCTGGACTTCTGTTAGTTGTTGGTACAAAGTAAATAAAACCAATTAAAGTAGACTGACTGAAAACAGCAAATAAAACTAGAAAGCTTGACTGCATGTTGGAATCTACAGTTATCTATCCCTGCAATTAGTTGGGAAACTTACCCAAATGCAAAAATCTAAAACCTTATGCACATTTAAAGATGTTACGCAATCATCCTATGAAGAAATTAAATCAACACCTCCAATTACAGATAAAAACTAGAAATTGGTGCCATCATAAAGGATGTCCATCCCCGCACTGCACAAGTCAAAAAACAATTAACAGTGAAAAATTAGCAATTTCACAATTTCAGTCTGAAAATTGGAACCCTGAATCAAATTTCAAAATTGAAAACCTTATTGCACATCTACAAATAGTGAAGAACAATATTATAAACAAATGAAACCACTGACACAAAAAAATGAATATTTGACAATATTGTATAGAAATTAAAAGCATAAAATGAAAAATTAACAAGCAGTTTAGTTTAAATTTCCAGTTTTCGAAATTCTACCCCAGTGGGCCCCTATTTTTGAAAATCAAAATTATAAAACCTTATTCCACATTTACATATAGTATGTGACAATATGGAATTCCAAATTTGTTTAAAGGGGGATGGGAGGGACCAAAAAGGGCCGAAACAGAAAAAAAGCATAATTACTAAAATAACTGTCATATTGTTGCTTGCTAACTGTAGATGAGCAAAAGGTTTTGGAATTCCAAATTTCTAAAAGGGGGTCTGGGAGAGACCAAAAAGGGCCAAAACAGACAAAGAGCCTTGTGACGCGAACTCCTATTTCATTTTGGAATTTAAATCATTTTTATTGTTGCCATATTGTTGCTTACCAACTGTAGATGCGCAATAAGGTTTTTGAATTCCAAATTGTTTTAAAGGGGGTTGGCAGGGACCAAAAAGGGCCGAAACGGAAAAAGACCATAATTACTAAAAATTTTATCTAACAAAAAAAAATGAAGAAATTTGTGAATTTCAGTTTAAGGGGCAATAGGTCCCTTAAAGGGTCCAAATAGTTAAATTATAGTAAAAGTGGGTTGTGATATATTTGTGAAAAGGTTATTTGTTACAGATGCAAACTGTAATGCTAGGCATGCTGTTATTTTGCATTTTGAGGATTTAAAGGGCCAAAAAGGGAAAAGAGGCCAAAAAGATTACAGTAAAAGTGGTTTGTGATATATCTCTGCAAAGGTTATTTGTTACAGATGCAAACTGTAATGCAATGGAAACTGAAAATGTTCAGAATGTTTGTTTACAAATAAATGTGGTTTGCGGGTATAGCTGTCGTTCCGAGAGCCCCTACCTCTTGTTAAAATTGTGATTAAATTTTCTTTTGCATAAATGTCTTATTAATACAAGTCAATGTATAAGTATAAAACAACATAAAGATACCATGCTAACTGTTCTTGGAAGCTGTTCACATAACAATGATACAGTGTATCCTGTCATATTTTGTTCAACTATTTACAACAACAGAAACCCATTTGAAGCAGAAAATCATAATTTTCATAAACCAATCTTACTTAATTCACAGGCAGTCGACACATGGACTTAGTTTCTAGCTTTTCTGCTTTCAAAGCGATATATGGCATTGTAATCTATTTACCTGATGTATAGGACCAACCCAGCTGTTATGAGTTAAATTAGAGGGTTTCAGGGGCCTGTATTGCTCAGCGGGATTTTATTTGACACAATAATAAGAGAGCAACATGTATGGCCAATGATAAGTAAGTCCAGTTGCATTGTCAGCCATCTTGGAACAAAGTAACAACTCCTGGATAGTGCCTTGCAATGATCATTTATGACAAGTTTAAATCATATGGTAAAAAGATTTTTCACAGAAGACGATCTTCGAAGTTTAACCAAAAAAGCCCATGTTAACTAATTCGGGCACTGACAACAATATTTGGTTTCCAACTGTAGCTTAGTACCATGCAGAGATCATTTATGACAGCTTTCGAATCCACTGGTCAGGTAGTTTCAGAAAAGAAGATATTTGAAATTTAGCCCACCAGAAAGACTTTGGGACCTTATGGCCATGTATGATAGTAGAATGGTACCAAAGTAAATTACGATTTTACCATTCTATCAAATTGTTCATGAGACTAAGAATTTTAAATACCTTACAGCAATGTCGAATTTCCAAAGTAATACCTCTTTGGAAGTACATTGCAATAATCAGTCATGACAAGTTTCCAATATATAACTCAATTTATTTTAAAGAAGGAGATCATTGAAATTTAACCAATTTGGAAAGAACCTTTTGGGGCCTGTCAGTAATGTTTGCTGGTAGAATGGAACAAAAGTAACACGAGTAATTCATAGGTATCAAACCCAGACCACCAATCGTAGTGTCAATCTTTTCAATTGTTCTTCAGAACAGGAATTTCAAATACATTTTCCCATAAGGTCCAATGTTAATCCATATAGTTGCTGGCGGCCATCTTTGATTTCAGAGTGATGGCATCACACATTTAAAGTAGCGGAGTTTTACCTATACCACAGAGATAGATTTTACTGTCGTAGCACGCCCTGAATAATATTTTGTCAAGCAGAAGGAAAAATTACGGCATATATATGACCCTTCACTGAGACGATTCTGTAAAATTGTATCCATTTTAGCTCACCTGGCCCAAAGCTATTGTCATCACTTGGCGTCCGTCGTCGTCGTCGTTGTCGTCGTCGTAAACTTTCTTTTAAAGATCTCCTCTGAGACCACTGGGCCAATTGGAACAAAACTTGACAGCAATGGTCCTTAGGTGTGTCCTCTTTCAGAATTGTATCCGATGATCCCGTCTGTCACCCAAGATGGTCGCCAGAGCTGAACTTAGTTTAACATAGGACCCTATGGGAAATTTACTTAAAGATCTCCTTGTATGAAACCACTGGTCCAATTGGAACACAAGTTGTCAGCAATGGTCCTTAGGTGGTCCTCTTTCAGAAGTGTATCCGATGACCCGGCCTGCCATCCAAGATGGCCACCAGAGCCGAACTTATTTTAACATAGGACCCTGTGGGAAATGTACTTGAAGATCTTGTTTGAAACCAGTGAACCAAGGTGAGCGATACAGGCTCACGTGAGGTTCTATTTAATTGAGTTTTGGAACTTTAAAGAAATTAAATGCTTATTTTTACTGTTCAATAAATAAAATTTACAAAGAATGTTAATTAATTTTAGGAATTTATGGATGAGACTTAAAATTTTAAAAGAAATCTAAGCACTTTGTGGAAAAAATATGCTAGGAGATATCATTATTTATCACCCCTGACTTTATCAGGCAGTTATTTTTTAGCAAGAAAGCTGTGGAGATTGAGATTTTTTGTCTTCCTGAGACTTGTGTATGCCACGTGTATCGTTTGGATGCTTTTGTATTTTTGTTTCAATACATCTATAATACTAAATTTACGAATTAGCCGAATAGGCGGCAAAACGCGTGGTTCAAAATAAACGATGTATAGTTCAGATTATAAAGGTTATTATCGGATTTGACAATCTGCATTTATAAATTTAAACTACAGTTTTGTTTATGTGCAAATGGAATTTGTATGCACTTTTCCGATATGAATTCTCCCAACGTATCCCTTAGAAGGTTCTCGAAGGCATCATTTTAGCACATTGATTTAAATAAACAAGTATGCACATATTTTTAATGTATTTCTGTTTGAAATTACGGAAGAAGAATAAAAAAAAAATTAAAAACATTCTCCTTCGAGTGGGATGTTTCCGCTTTATGTATTCAGGATTGTTTTTCTACAATAACGCAATTTCTCCTAACTGTAAAGGTTATGAACTTTGAAGATAATGAAGAAGTAAAGTAAAGTTCAGAGGAATTCCTAACTTAGTTGTTTTTTGGATTGCTCGGATGTTTACCTTGCACAAAGTGATAAAACCAACCATTATCTATTTTCAAATTATTTGTCATGTGACCTGTCTAAATATATCTCTACTGTAAGCCCTAGATAAAAATATTTTTAACAAATGGTCATCTTTATCATTAATGACGAAATTTATCTCGGACAACTTTGATAAATATAAACGTGGACAACACAAGCAGCCACACACTGAAAATGCTTTCACCTTCTGATTATTGGATATATTTGTGAAATTAAGCCTCGCTTGCCCTGCCCATGATGACAATGGAACAATTGGAACAGTTATTTTCCAAAAATATGCTCTAACTCACGGCATCTTTTGAAAAATTCATCCGTCACTAAGGAAATGTTTACATCTACAATTTCATTTTCATATTTATTCTGAAGGAAAAAGGTAATGCATTATGAAATGTGTATTTAATGAAAGCTTTAAATCAAGTTCCAGTTCAGAATTAATTGTAACAATAAAAATATTGACAATCCATGTGGTTGTGTTTTCGTCATAGATTTTGACTTTGATGGCACCTTAAGGTCCATTTTGGTAATTCTACGTGGCATACAGTCTACTGCATCAGTGGATACATCTTCGGTAGTAACGAACAGCCATGACAATTGGGTCACGATGACCTACATTTCACGCTTCATTGACTCTAGTTAAAGTCTGCATTAAAATTCATTTCTAAGAATACTACATGCAGCACATATAGACATGAAACTATCAGTTGATACCACCTACTTGACAGGAAAGTTTATGGAAGTCTGCCACATCATCCATATTGAGTTCCTGTTCCATGAATGGCATGGCCGCAACAATTTTCATATAGTCAATATGGCCACCACAAAAAAAAAACTGATTTTCCCGCGCTCGCGCGGGTTCAATGTCTAGTATTATAAAAATGTAATAGCAGGGTGTATTTGTCGACATCATTCAGAGACCATGCATCAAAGTTTGGTCCCTTCGCAGATTGACCATCATCCTCCCAAGTCAGGGCTTTGTATCCACGTTCGTTCCTACAAACCCCTGACATCACACATTCATATTTTACGGGTCGGAAGTGAACGATTTTTGTTGGTTACTTTTCTAGGTCAGAAGAGAATCCATTTGCGTCGTAGGTAGAATTCTCTAGGTCACACACCATGCGGCGATATTTTAAACCCGCAAAATATGAATGTGTGATGTCAGGGGTTTGTACGAACGAAGTGGACCCTGACTTGGGAGGATGATTGACCATGTAGTTTCAAAGAAGTATTAAACATTTTTGCTGATTTTCTGTTAATTTTTAGTAATTGGTGGACAAATTGTCAGTCAATGTCTGGTTCCCTCAAAATAATTTCGAAGTATGTTTTTTATTGCAAAATTTGTTAAAAAAATCAGTGAAAAAAAAGTTCTATTTCGGAAAAGTACTTTGCTTCCGCCTGATATTAAAAAAAAAAAGTGAATAATAAAATCTTATTTAAAGGTATTTACGTATTTTTTCCTTTTACTAAGACAGGTGTTATGATTGGCTATCCGCCCTGAGAATTAAAATTTCCCGCCAATAAGAACTGTTCATTTCTAAATTTAGAACAGGAAGTTAACAGCCAAAAGAAAAATAAACATCCCTGAATGGGCTTTTCCTGATAACTTCCCGTGCAAGAAAAAAATCTGCTTTTACATATTAACAAGGGCGTATAACTAACATACGTCCTTGATATTAAGTAGCTGTTTGAAGGATTTGTTAGATGTTTTGGTAAATTGCATAGTGGTCTTAACTTAAATTACATTGTTCATAAATTGACATAATATGGGGCAAAGCCAGTTTAGCAAATTTAGAAAAGTTGTATAAGTTACAAAAAAGGGCTGCAATAATTATACTTAATGCAAAAAGAGACATTAGATTAATTTATTGTATGTGTTTTATTAATTTATATTTCAATTGAGGGCCTCAGGGAAGATAAGTATTTTAATACTAACGTTAACTGTGTTACCCTCTTTAAATAAAGACATTACTTACTTACTTACTATAAAACAGAGTTATCGAAAAAAACATTTTCTTGTCAGACATTTGGTCTGACAGTCAGCAAGGTCTTGTCAGACCCTGAATTTCTTGTGAGACCCACAATTTGTTTTTTATTTTTTCTAGTTGTGAATGAAATGCCCTGGAAAATAAAGCATGTTTAACAAACATGTATTTTTCAGCAAGAAATTATACTAGAAGTCTAATTCGGTACAAATTTTATTTTCCAACCTCCGGTATCCATTCTATCATAACTTAATTACCAGTTACTATAGAATGGATAACTAGTTGCGCAATTGGAAGGGAGACAACTGAAATGTAAACAAATGACAGGATCAGCTTGCTTTGCAGGATCCAAGCCCCATTTTTTTTGTCGGACACCAGGACCGGCAGAATCGACAGTCGAGTCGGACCTACTGGAATCTTGTCGGTCGGGACCGACAGGTCCGACGATTTTCGACAACTCTGATAAAATACATTCATTTTAGACAGTTGATAATAATGAGTGTAAATGTAATTCTGGGAATATTATGTTACACAGGTGTAATGGGAATTTCTATTGAAAAAATTATGGGAAAAATTTATAAAAATTTGAATTTGTAACAGTAGAGCATGATTTGTCTCCCAAAATTACCTACCGCACCAACCGGGGATTGAACCCGGAACCTTTGGTTCAGTAGTCCACCGCTCTACCAACTGAGCTAATGGAGGGTGATTATAAACCTGTTACAGTTCTATAACTTCTGTATTAATCAGGCGAAGCCCGTTACACTTCCCCCACCTCAAGAGTCATCGTCCTACAATGACGATATCCAACTTCAACCCTTTTGCCAACTAGCCCTTTTTGACAATCGTGGGTTTTTTAGTTGGGCGCCAATGTAACAGTAGAGCATGATTTGTCTCCGAAAATTACCTACCGCACCAACCAGGGATCGAACCCGGAACCTTTGGTTCAGTAGTCCACCTTTCTACCAACTGAGCTAAAGGAGTTCTCCACTAGCGCAGCTAATGGAGGGTGGTTATAAACCTGTTACGGTTCTATAACTTCTATATTAATCAAGGGAAGTCCGTTACAAATGAATCTTCCTGTTGTTTTCACTAAAGAATAATTTTTCTATGTCGTTAACAAATATTTGTGTGACATTCTTGGCTATCAGTCTTGAATTTATTATGAAAAGGCTTATAGGTGTGCAGACACAGAGGACTGCAGGGTAAAGGCTTATAGGAGCACAGACACAGGGGACTGCAGGGTATAGGCTTAATTATAGCTATAGATGCGCAGACACAGACGACTGCGGTGTAAAGGCTTATAGGTGCGCAGACACAGGGGACTGTAGGGTAAGCCTAACTTTTTAAATTGACTAATAGATCGACCTACTAAGACTGAAGGAATTTAAAGCAATGGGACTTGACAAAGGATTTATAATCCAATATCCTACACAGGCTACGGGAACTACTGAAAAAAAAACATAGATTGTGGATTTATCCCCGGTTTGGACTTTTCTTTTCTAAAGATTAATGATTGTACATTGACCATAAAAAGGCAAAGGAAATTATCCCAGTCTTGGAATAAATGTGGGCAGTTGATTGGCTAACATGACATCAGTTAAAAACCCATGCAACCAGCTCATTGATAAGTATCCTGGTTACCCTATTCAAATGTCTTATTTGTATCTTTGCACATATCGTAGACACATTTATTTATTTGAACAATATGTCACTCAACACAAAAGATATTTTACTTTGCAATGATCTCAAAGCTGTTATGTTATGATAATGTAAAAACATTGATACCATGTGACATGTCATGGAAATATATTTCATTGTAAAAACACACAAATCTGAGGTTGGTACAATACATATAGGCACCATCCTTAAAATGCCACATGGAAATGTACATTGATGCTGAAGGGAGGTATAATCTCAGTGCCCATGACTGTAAATAAGTAAGAGTCTATATCATCCTTCTATATATCTTTAATTATAAGGATGACTGATACCTGAAATATATAATACAGAGGTACATAAGTAAATGATTAGTTATCTCCTCCCCGGGGGACAAGTTTTTTAGGGTACGACAAAAACTTAAATAAAAAAAATGACTAGTCTATGTAAAAAAAAGGGGGTCCATCTGAAGAAATGTTCTGGAAACTACCGGACGCGCACAAAACAATTGACAAGTGTCATATCACTGTTTTCCAAATTAGAAGTCTTATAATTGAACTAAGATTGTTTATCGGCGTCTGATTCAGTCCTGTTACGGCGGCTTGGTCTGCGTGGTGTCATTAGTTCCTTTTCTCCAGCTTTATTGTGTGGTTGGAGACGGGAAAGAGCACGTGGTAACTTTGACAAAGCAGGGCCATCTGGTTCAGGATTCGGCAAGAATGACTGGTCCAAATCTAATTGTGGTGTCTGGTGAGTTGCATTTGATGCCTGTTTCAAAGATGGGACCACTGTAGCTGGATCATTAGATGCAGCTGGAATACTTTTGTTGTTTGGTGGTGAGGACAGTGCAGGAATCTTGGGCACCTGTGGCAATGATAGCATCTTAGGAGCGTCTGAATTCAATATTACTGCCTGTGGTTGTGCAATCGTAGGTGGCATAGATTTAATAGTACCATGTGCTGGAGTGCTTTGAAAAGGAGTGAATTTCCGCAGGTGTTGACGGTTATGGAGAGTAACTCATCCTGTACCATCTACACTGACAACATACTGGTGGTATTGCCGTACTTCAACAACAGTTTCAGTGCGTTTCCCATCTTCTAGGGTGGTTTCCGACTAAGTTCTGTATGTACACATGATCCCCAACCTGTAGTGGTGGCAGGCGGTGAGTGTGTTCATTCCACCGTTCATGTTCTCTCGAATGTCGTTTGCCCAGTGCCATCTCTCGATGAGACATTAATTCAATCCATGTTTCATGTGGAGAATATCTACCCATCAATATAGGAATTGCATCTCGAATGGGTCTTCCAAACAGAATCAATGCTGGGGATGCTTTTGTCTCTGGGTCAACAGAATTTCTGTACATCAGTAAAGCTCTCTGAAATTTGTCAACATCCAAGGATCCAACTGCAGTTATGTTGTCCACAAGCATACGTTTCACTGTTTTCACAGCCATCTCTGCTCTGCAGTTTGCGTGAGGGTTTGCAACTGATGAAAGTCTGTGACGGACTCCCCAGGCCTTCAAAAACTCCTGAGTTTTCCCTGCTGTGAACTGTGGGCCACCATCGGACGTTAACTCTTCTGGGATGCCAAATGTCACAAATGTCTCACGTAGTCTCTTGACAAGGCCCTCTGCACCTGATTCTGACTTATATACCATTGGCCAGTTGGAATACCTGTCAACAATAACTACATAATCTTTACTCTTATATGTGTCGCTGCAAATCCTCTGAAAAGGATAGTCTGGAGGTGTAATATCAGAAGGTGGCTGCATGGGGTTTGACTTGGCCATCTGACGACAGTGGATGCACTGGTCTCTAACTCTGGCAATATCTAATGTAATATCAGGCCAATACACTGAGTCCATGGCTCTTGCACGCATTGCACTTACTCCTAGGTGGGCTGCATGGAGTGCATCAAGGACTGGTTTGCGAAGAGTTGGTGGTATGACGATACGTTGTCTTATGAGATGTACAAATGTGGGGTCTGATGCTGTGGCCTCACATACCATGTCCCAAGTAACAACCGTGATAACAGCATTCAAGGCACTAGTGGCAGCAGCAACTGTGGAGGTGTCATTGGCTGTATCATCGTCTTCTGTATGTAGACATAGACTGGTTATAGTTTCATGATAATGAGCAGTCATGTTAGAGAGGAAATCTAGTTCTGGTGCTTCACCTGGTAAGTACAGGCGATCTGGTGGTCCAACAGGATGTCTTGAAGCTGCATCAGGTCCAAGGTTTTTTCTGCCTGGAACATGAATGATTGTGAACCTATACCCAAGAGTTTTCTCTTTGAGGTTGAGCAGTCTTCTGTTATCGATTTCTGTCAGTGACCTATCATTCAGAATCTGTAGTAGTGGTTTATGGTTAGTTGCAACAAGGAGGTCTTTGCATCCTAGAACATAGTAGCGTGTTTGGTGGAGTGCATACACAACGGCCAAGGCCTCACCTTCAATAGGAGCATACCTGCTCTCAGCTGGATGTGTGAATCTGCTGCCAATCAGACATAGCTTCCAGCCACCGTTACAGCAGGTAGGTGTGTTACTGGAACAATGACAGTACTTCTGCATCAAGAAAAAACCAATTCCATCAACAGACCAGTCAGTAGCCAGGCATGTCATACGAGCAGGATCAAACAAGCGTACACCTTCCTTCATCTCCTGGATGATGACCTCTTTTGATTGGTGGAAAATCTCATCTAGTTCACTTGTCCAGTTGAAAGCTGTAGATGGTTTCAAGAGAGCACGAAAAGGTTTCATTTGCCTTGCCATGGAAAACGCATATGCACCCTGGTTTATAAGCCCAAACCAAGCTCTGGCACCAGTTATGTCAGTTGGTGTTGGGAAGTTGCTAATGGCATCCAAGAACTTTGTACTTGGTCGGATGTTGGTTTCTGTGATTGTGAGTCCTGCGAAATCCACAGTATCTTGAGCAAATTGGAACTTCTTTGGATTCAATGTAATGCCATTGCGAGCACACAGGTCGAGCCATTTGCATGTCTGAAAAAATGCTGCTTCAATATTATCAGCCCACATACAGGTGTCATCCACACATTTCACCTTGTCATTAAAGTTGGATATTATGGCATCAAATCGTTGATTATAGGCATCACCACTAGCCATAAACCCCTGAGGAGCCACCTTGTACCTGTAGCGCCCCCATGGTGTTATGAATGTTGTGAAATGGCGGTCTTCTTCACGAATAGGCACAGAGTGGTATCCATTCCAAGCGTCTGTCACTGTTTTTTTCATGCCTTGAGGGACACGGTCGGCCAGGTGAAATGGACTTGGCACATGATGTGTTTGGCGTACAGAATGTCGATTCTGTGGTTGTAGGTCAACTGTCCTTCTTGGAGTTCCATCAGCTTTGCTGGTTACCACCATCCTGGAGCACCAAGTTGTTGGCGTGTTTTGACTGACTCGTTCCAGTACACCGATGCGAACATCCCTTTCAAGATCCGCATACACTTTATCCTGCCAGTGGATTGGAACAAGAGCTGGCTTGTGGACTGCAACTGGTCTGGCATTTGGATCAATGTGGAGTTGGAGGGGCTCACACTTCATAAGCGGTAATGGTTGATGTTCACAGACATTGAATGTTGTAGCACCATAGTAATCAAGAAGCCAATCCTTTAGGGATTCCACATGGTCCTCTGTGGCCTTCAAACCTTGAGGTAAAGTTGTTGGAACCGGAGGTGGTGTAGATCTTCGCCTAGGACAAGAGCAGTTTGCCTCTTCTGAGTTTTCCATGGCAGCAGCAATGTTTTGTGATATAACTGTTGTAACATTCGGGAAGTTAGTGTGAATTATTCCAAGAGAGATGAGAGCTTCCCTGCAAATGAAGGCTCTTTCCATAGTGTCAGAGACATAACACAATAAACGTGTTGACGTCGTGGCATTAGTAGCACTGTCTTTAGTTGTAACACTAACTGCAACTGCTCCAATTACACCCAGATCTTCCTTTATAGCTCCACGCATCACAAGCTTGACCGGGAGGAGATCCTGTCTGATTATTCCAAGGTTCTTCACCGACTGAAATGGTATAATTGTACTCTGGCACCCTGTATCAGCCACCATTGACATAGTGATGGTTTTTAACTTGGATGTGTCTTGCATGGGATGTCCAAACAAAGCATGGTCCTCAGGCAGGGGGGTCATGCTCACCAGAAGCATTGGATGAGGTTTTGAGGGACGAGCCACCCACTTTTGATCAAATACGTGATGTGCAAGACGTGAGGCATGGTTTGCCTGTTCTGATGTGGTGCACAGCTGGTCATAGACATAACCAATCTTGTCATGGTCTGGATCTTTGGTTGGTCTCCAAGGGTTCCCTTGACTTGGCGGGTTCCTGTGGCCTTTACCTTGAAGGCAGAATCTAGATGATGCGTCCCGGTGACCCCATGCTCCACAGGTAGTACACTTCCTGCATGATTTCGTGTAATGGCCTTTAACTGTACATTTTGCACATGTGAATGTCCAAGCCTCACAGTATCTAGACCTGGCCCTGCGATCATTCCTCTGTCCATGAGCAGGACCACCACATGCCCAGCATTTCACTTCAGGTGCTTGAGTAGGTGTTTAGTTTAGGATTATGGTGTGTAGCACTCATTGCACTAGCTGAATCGCCCACTGCACTCCTAGTAACTTTACCCTGCTCCTTCTGGGCAATGTATGACACAGTCTCTTCAAGTGTTCTGTCTGTTTTCGGGTCACCCAGTAGGTCAGACATAATTTCTGGGTCTGCAATACCTCTCACAAGATTGTCCTTGATAATCTCATCACTGTAGTCGAATGTGTGGTTGCAACCTGGTTCCTTACAATTGGCTTTATACTGGCAAAGTGAGGCCTGGCCTCTCAGACTGGCCAAGAATGTACGGATATTTGACCCTGGCGATTGGGTCATCCTGTTCAATTTAATGCGTTGGACCAGTGTACTTTCGTCTTTAACAGCTAGTCTCTTAATTGCGGCCAGAAGATCTGCTTCTTTCATGTTGGCGACATTACCCTGGAGGTCACGCATGATGTCTGTTCGAATATCAGTTTCGCAGCAGTAGAATAGGGCAGTTGGCAAGACATTTTCTGTAATTACCATTCCCGTTTTATACATGTCCCATTGCCTGGTGAAAGCCGACCATTGATCTGGATCACATCCTGAGGCTATTGTGGGTGGGTCTAACTTCAACTTGTGTGTTGCTGGTTGAGCCAATGGTGGGTGGGCAGTTCTATCATGGATCTGTAGAGCAGTGGTTAATGCAGTGGCAAATGCGTTATCCAGGTCTTGGGATTCCCATTCACGTCCTTCAATAGGGCACTGTAAAACTGGCATACTTTGTTTCAGCTTTAAGTATCAGTCATAAATAAGAGTCTATATCATCCTTCTATATATCTTTAATTATAAGGATGACTGATACCTGAAATATATAATACAGAGGTACATAAGTAAATGATTAGTTAGTAAATGTAGATAACTGATAATGGAAATGCAATGTCCCTTTCATTATCAAATTTTGACAGAAAATGCTCTCCTTTCCATGTTGATGATGGTGCATGAACCTCTAGTAAAAAAGGGTCCAGCAGAACTTCAGGGAAACCTTATACATTTGTATACATGTACTTCAGTTCTATGACCATTTAAAAGTTAATTGTTTTATGAAATGCCCTGTTATTTTTTAGCAGTTAATGAATAGTACAACTGAATTGTGTTTTGAATGGTGTTTTTGTGTTGTCTATTTTTATTTCACTTGACCAGAAATGACAGTCTTCAGTTGGAAGAATAAATTATTTGGAAAAAATTATTCAGGTTGTCAAATAAGCAAAACATATCAGGTTTTCTAGACAGAAACATATCAGGTTTTCTGGACAGAGAGATTACAGGTTTTCTGGACAGAGACGTATCAGGTTTTCTGGACAGAGACATAACAGGTTTTCTGGGCAGAAACATGTCAGGTTTTCCGGACAGAGACATAACAGGTTTTCTGGACAAAAACATATCAGGTTTTCTGGAAAGAAACATATCAGGTTTTCTGGACAGAAACACAACAGGCCTCTGGACAGAAACATACCAGGTTTTCTGGACAGAGACATAACAGGTTTTCTGGACAGAGTCATAACAGGTTTTCTGGACAGAAACATATCAGGTTTTCCGAACAGAGACATAACAGGTTTTCTGGACAAAAAAGTATCAGGTTTTCTGGACAGAAACACAACACGCCTCTGGACAGAAACATGTCAGGTTTTCTGGACGGACACATATCAGGTTTTCTGGACATAAAATGAATCTTAAATATAAAAGAACATTGTTAAATCTAGTTTAAAAAATTCTCAGTTTTATATATGTATGCAACACAATGTAAGACCTCTGAACTTGGGTTTCAATTCATATACAGTGAACACTTTTCTCTTTTTTGTAGACATGGCAACAATATTTAATAATTGTCAAATTGTACTTGATTTAACGACCAATGTTAACTTCAAGAAAAAGCAGGAAATAAGAAAGAAAATCACAGAAAATGGTGGAATTATATCCTATATTGTTACAAAGAAGGTTGGTATAATGTGGTAATTTGAAATTGAATATGGGATTGAAAGTTCAGAATGGTCCTATTGTACATGTATATTTGTCTTTAAATCAAATAAAAATGATAAGTGATACATGTACAGTTTCTCAAATATTCTTTGGGTCAAACAAGAGAGGACAGTATATGCCCCCTCCCCCCCCCCCCCCAAAAAAAAAGACGTGTCCATTGCTTTTTTGAGTGTTGCATTTTGATGCAACTATTTGTAGAATTTTCTGAAACAGTTTTTGAGAGCTTTACAAAAGCTCTGAAGTAAACATTTAGCTTTCTTGCTATTTACTTATATGAACTCTGAGAGTTTTATTTGACAGATCCTTCAATTTATTTTTTGTTCAGAGTACCCATGTTGTGTGCAATGACCCAGAAAAGGCAGATATTAGCTATAAATGTAAGATGGCTGCCAAATATGGACTGCCAGTGGTATCACTAGACTTTATCCATGATTGTGTAGACCAAGGGAGACTACTCAATACAGATAATTATATTCTTGTCGGAAAAACAAAGTCTGAGGAATTCAGTACTGGGAAGATAGTTGGTAAATATAAAAAAATCAAATATTTTATAATTTTTTATGCCTCAAAGCGAATGTGGCTGGGGCATATAGATTTACCCTTGTTCGTCCGTTAGTACGTCCCGATTCGGTTTAGATTTGCCTTTAGCTCCATTTCTTAGAAACCTACAGTAATATATCAATGATATTTCACCACTACAATCCTCTTGTATAGTACAACGTAGTTCAGCAACATTTGAGTCGCTATGACCTACGTTTTATGCTTCAGTTACTTTGGTTAAGTTTTCCATTTAGGTTCATTTCTTAGAAACCTATAGTAATATATGAATGATATATCACTGCTACAGTCCTCTTGTATAGTACAACGCAGATCAGCAATACCTATATTGTTTTTAGCTCACCTGGCCGAAGGCCATGTGAGCTATTGCCATCACTTGGCGTCCGTCGTCGTCTGTCGTCGTCCGTCGTCGTCGTTAACAATTTTTCAAAACTCTTCTCCTCTGAAACTACTTGACCAATTGGAACCATACTTGGTATGAATGTTCTTTGGGGTATCCTGCATAGAACTGATGTGGGGATTTTTGATCCGTCGAAAAACATGGCCGCTGTTACTAAAAATAGAACATAGAGGTCAGACAACAGTTTTTCGCAAATATCTAAAAAATCATTAGGTTATGGCAAATTCTGGCTGGTTGAAAGTGTTCAGCATGATGAGAGCTACCTGTATGCTGATTTTCGTGAAAATCTGTCAACTGATGTTAGAGTTATTGCCCTTTTTTGACATTTTTGGCTTTTTTTTTATGTTATTATTTCAAAAATCTTCTCCTCTGAAACTACTTGACTAATTAGAACCAAACTTGGTATGAATGTTCCTTAGGGTACCCTGCATAGAACTGATGTGGGGATTTTTGATTCGTCGAAGAACATGGCCGCTGTTACTAAAAATAGAACATAGGGGTAAATTGCTGTTTTTTGCTAATAACTCAAAAACCATTACAGATATCGAAAATCTGACAGGGGTAAAATTGATCAGCATGACAAGATCAACCTGCCCTGAAATTTTGAAGGAAATTCCAAAACCCATTTAGGAGTTATTGCCCTTTTTTCATCAAATTTTCAAAATTTTAACATTTTTCGTCATTTATCTCCAAAACTATTTGAGATAGAAGTGAAATGTAAATTTGAAAAATGTTTGCCATGTTGAGATCTACCTACCCTGAAATTTTAAAGGAAATCCCAAAACCCATTTAGGAGTTGTTGCCCTTTTTTTGTCAAATTTTCAAAATTTTTTTATTCAAAAATCTTCTTCTCTGAAACTGCTGGGCCGATTGGTTTGAAACTTAATAGGAATGATCTATGACATGTCCTCTACAAACGGTCCTCAATTTATTTTGATCTGACATAAAACATGGCTGTCGTAGCTAAAAATAGAATATAGGGGTGCATGTGTTGTTTTTGGCTTATAACTTAAAAACCGTTACAGATATCAAAAATCTGACGTGGGGTAAAATTGATCAGCATGACAAGATCTACCTAACCTGAAATTTTGAAGGAAATCGTAAAACCCATTTAGGAGTTATTGCCCTTTTTTCGTCAAATTTTCATAATTTAACATTTTTCGTCATTTATCTCCAAAACTATTTGAGATAAAAGTGAAATCTAAATTTGAAAAATGTTTGCCATGTTGAGATCTACATACCCTGAAATTTTAAAGGAAATCCCAAAACCCATTTAGGAGTTATTGCCCTTTTTTCGTCAAATTTTCAAAATTTAACATTTTTCGTCATTTATCTCCAAAACTATTTGAGATAGAAGTGAAATGTAAATTTGAAAAATGTTTGCCATGTTGAGATCTACATACCCTGAAATTTTAAAGGAAATCCCAAAACCCAATTATGAGTTATCGCCCTTTTTTTGTCAAATTTTCAAAATTTTAACATTTTTGAATATCTCCAAATCTATTTGAGATAGAAGTGAAATATAAATTGAAAAATGTTTGCCATGTTGAGATCTACCTACCCTGAAATTTTGAAGGGAATCCCAAATTCTATTTAGGAGTTATTGGTTTGTGTAATTTGAGGTCGGGTTCTGTTACATTTATTTAAGGTTCACCCTTATTCCTGGTCTATTTTGTCAACTTCCTGCCAGGACTACCACCACCAGGGAACATATTTTAACATTAAACCTTATGAAAAATAAATCTTCAACAAATTTTCCCTGAACAATTGAACCAATTGCAACAAACTTGGTCAAATAGTTGATTAATTGTCCAATGAAAACAGACTCAAGGTGAGCGATACAGGCTCTGGTGAGCCTCTTGTTTGGGTGGAGCATCCATGTCTTATAGACACATTTTCTAGTTTTAAACTTACGTTGATAGGTATGATCTGATATTTGACATTCGTATTGATTTGTGCAAAATTTGTACATTTGAGATTTATTTTGCAAGAATGACTTGTACAAGTACAAAAAATGTAGATTCACATAGTTTACAACCATAGATAGATGATACAAAAATATATGTGATCGCTGTGCTTTTTTAGCTCACCTGGACCAAAGGTCCATGTGAGCTTTTACCATCACTTGGCGTCCGTCGTCGTCGTCGTCGTCGTCGTCGTCGTCGTCGTCGTCTGTCGTCGTCGTCTGTTAACAATTTTTCAAACGTTAACTTGTCCGACACCATAAGTCCAATTGCAACCAAACTTGGTACATTTGTTTAGTGGCATTATGTGTACAAAAATATCGTTCGGATTTTTGATTCGTAAAAAAACATGGCCGCCATGGCTAAAAATAGAACATAGGGGTAAATTGCAGTTTTTTGCAAATAACTCAAAAACCATAACAGATATCAAAATTCTGGCATAGGGTAAAAGTGTTCAGCACCTCAAGATCTACCTGCCCTGAAATTTTGAAGAAGATCCAATGACCCATGTAGGAGTTATTGCCCTTTTTCTGCATTTTTTCCAAATTTTGCACTTATTAAGCTCAATATCTTGGATACTATAAAGGAAATTTGAAAAATTTAAATTTCATTTTGTTAGGCACACAAAGATCTACAAAATTTGTAACAGGATCGAAGTTGTAGGTTCGTTCCTTTTAGGAGTTATTCCCCTTAGATCGTCAAAATTGACCATTTTTGCAGTCTTTATTCATTGTAATAAAATCGTTAACTCCTCTTACACCATAAGTTTAATTGCAACCAAACTTAGTGTAGTTGTTCCTTGGCATGAGTGCTACTAAACTATCGTTTGGATTTTTGATTTGTAAAAAAACATGGCTGCCATGGCTAAAAATAGAACATAGGGGTAAATTGCAGTTTTTTGCAAATAACTCAAAAATGGTGACAGATATCAAAATTCTGATGGGAAGCTAAAGTGTTCAACACCTCAAGATCTACCTGCTTTGAAATTTTGAAGAAGATGTAACCACCCATGTAGGGGTTATTGCCCTTTTTCTTGATTTTTTTTGAAATTTGTACTTATTAAGTTCATTCCTTTTAGGAGTTATTCCCCTTAGAACATCAAAATTGACCATTTTCACAGCATTTTCCTTAGTTTGCAAAATGTTTAAATGAGCCCTTTAGGAGTTAAAGTTTTGTCCCTTAAATGTCAAAATAACTGTTGATGCCTTATAGATGGCAAACTGTAGAAAATAAAAAAAAAGCTTTTGATTGCATGTAAATTTGTTTTTAAATGGCTATTTATTAAAATATAAATTCAATGTTACCTCAATATACAATAGTACTTAAAAATAACTTTCATTAGATGTATATATTTACATGTATATATTTTTTGTGAAATTAGTTTTGAAACTGGCTGTGGTCAGCACTCATTGTTTGACATTTTTGGCTTTTTTTTTATGTTATTATTTCAAAAATCTTCTTCTCTGAAACTACTATTGAAAATCAAATGAAAATTGGTAAGATTGTTCCTTAGGGTATCCTGCAAAAAGTTAATGCTTGGATTTTTGATTGGTCGAAAAACATGTCCGAAAATGAAGATGAAAGCTACTTTCAAGGTAAACATGGTATCCCGAGTTGAATGGTGATGATGAAAGTTTGTTTTGGACGGCCATTTTTAAAATGGCTGCCATTTTCCCGCCATTTTTTTACACTTACTCAGATTTCAACAATATTTGGTTTTTAAAGTAAACATGGTATCCTTAGTGAATGGTGATGATGAGATTTAGTTTATAGTGCATTGTTTACCTGGTGAGCGATTCAGGCTCTTGAGAGCCTCTTGTTTAAAACAAATTTAAATTTATTTGCCATGTCATTTATTTATTTATTTGTTTTAATTTGTCACTAGCATCAAAATATCAAAGCAAGGATGCCAAGAAAAAAAGATTTAAGATTGATCCAAAAAGTGTGAAAGTTTGGAAAGCAGGAGATAAAAATGCTCCGGAGTATAATGAAAATAACTGTGAAGTTGCCAAATTTGCCATGTTTCAGGTAACTATAGAATATCTGTAAACCGTCTGTCATACTTGACCCATTGCTCACTTCAAAATCTACCATCATGCTAACATTCAAAGATGAAAAATAAAATTCAAGGAACACACTTCAGGTATTTACTTTGATGAAGCATTTCTTTGAATATTTTTAGAAACTCACAGTTGATTACACCAGGCTTGTGACATTTTGGTTTCATCCATGGGTTTCACACAATGTTGCTGGAATAATGTATTTGCTCTTTTGTTTAAAAAACTAACTACATGTATTAACCTCTAAACCATAGAGGGGTCTCGGTGGCTGTCTGGTCTAGGTAGTTCGTCTTGACTACTAATGATCACTAGCCTTTCAACGCTGAGGTTGTGAGTTCGAATCTCACCTGTGACGGCGTGTGTTCGACTCCGATCTAAATTGACGAGGATTGCCAATTTTCCTACCGAAGGTCGGTTGTTCTCTCCGGGTACTTTGGCTTCCTCCACCAAATAAAAACTGGCCGTCGTGAAATAGCCAAATGTGCTGAAAACGGCGTAAAACCCAACCTAAACAAACAAACTAAACCATAGAAATATTATCAGTTCTGAAATAAGTCACATTGTTGTGATATATGCTTTGTACAGGAGATTACAAGCTATCACACGTGTAGTTGATAAGCGTATGTTTTGGAGAAATCCCAAATATAGTCAAACCTGTGTATAAAAGGCACACAAGTGACTGCCATGTTTCTTTTTAAAGTGTAAAAGTTATTGTTGTCTGGTTCCCAGTGTAGTATATTGTTTTTATTCACACTATACCGGCATCAGATCAAGGTAAAGAGACATTGCATAATCAACATAAATGAATGATACAATTATTGGTATTAGAATAAAATTAAAATTTTGTAATTTATAAAATTTTAGTAGACAGCACTACATTGTGTAGTTTCAATTAATTCATGAAACGTTAAATATTGCACAAACAAACAATTCGTTTGAATTCGATTTGGAAATTAGCAAGTCTTAGTTTATTTCTGTACTCAATAAAGCCATCATTTTGTCTAAAAACTACATGTTTTTCGTTCAGTTATCTTCCTAAATTATCTATCATTTTAATTGCATGAAAACATATATATACTACAAATTAAAAATCTCGACAAAAATGAAAAAATGTTTCAGTTCCGAAAATGCCGATTTCTGACGACCACAACTTGGACTTGGTTGCCAAAATGTCCCTGCATATTATTTAGAAGAATTTGGCATTTTTGCTCGATTTTAGAACTTAAAAGGGGGTACGTATAATCTACCAATGCATATTTTCTGAAACAAAATGCAGTATATTGGTTCTAAAAATATTGTTACTCACACGCGGCAGAAGGAGAATCTATATTTCGAAATTTTAATATAACCATAAATAATTATACAAGCGCAAAT
This sequence comes from Mytilisepta virgata, assembly GCA_028015205.1. Taxonomy (NCBI): domain Eukaryota; kingdom Metazoa; phylum Mollusca; class Bivalvia; order Mytilida; family Mytilidae; genus Mytilisepta; species Mytilisepta virgata. The sequence goes on from CM051516.1 coordinate 43,713,939, forward strand.
ATTGTGGACATATCATGGTAGGAACCTGTCACCGGCCTTGTCCATAGACAGTTAGTTTTCCGCTCATTTACCTTTGTTCTATTGAACATATCCTTATTATATTTTACCACAATGGTCCTTCATAAGAAAAACAGGTTGTGATTGATTTTGGGAAATCTGGCCAATCCTGTTGGTGTAATTTTTTTAATTTTTATTGGATTTTTATAATTTTTGGTTTTTAATGTTCCTTGATGAAAATGGAAAAACTTCCTTTCAGATCTGATTTTCACTTTCTGTTACCGTTTTAGAGATATAAGGGCTGAAAAAGGGACACGCCTTAATTTTCAAAACTTTTTTTATTTCTTTTCCAATTTTGAAGATTTTTTTAAATGGTTCATCATAAGATATACAATAAAAGTTATTCCAGGCATTTTTGTGTTTGTTATTTGATTTAAAGGGGTCAAGCATAATAGTGTTTTAGCGTTTTTACCTGCTGAAATATTGCGGCTGTATCATGTTGCGCTTAGCAAAGCCCTTTATTTCTCTTTGATGAAGAACACAAAAATTCATGCACCTGATTATTTGTCCATTACATCCAATGGTATTTATTTCAGAAAAGTGACAAAATAGGAGAAACCAAAGTATTTTATAACTTAGAGATACATGTAGCTGAACTAGCAGATATCAACAGATCAGATTGTTATAGATTTAGGATTTTCTCACATTATGGATCTGTTACAGAGATAGAGGTAAATAATTCGCTGAAAATACTGTTTGGTTATTTTCTGGGACAAAGAATTTAAAGAAGGTAGCTGATAATGACATTTATAAATATTACTATATGTATTTCTGTTAATTAAATCATAGCAGGACAATTTGACATCATCAGGGAAAGAATTTTAGAGAATTCTTATTTTTGCAAACAAAAATTAATTGTGAAATAAGAAAATATATATAATTATGGACAAAACTACTTGCATGTTAACTTATGAGATTATACTTGACATTATTAAAAAAGAAACAGAGTACATCTAAAAATGCTTTCTTCTCAACATTAGACTGCTTCAAGTGCAAACAGAATTTTACAGTAAAGTTAATTTCACTGAAAAAAACAAGATTAACATAATATATATGGAGATATAAAGGAAAAAATATCTAGTTACATATGTACATGTATATTATATTTTGAACATGTTAATTATTTTGACAGAAGTCCACTACAGAGTATCGGTATGTGACAACATCAGATGATGCTTTACATGTGTATGCCTACCTATATAATGAACAAACAAAGCCACCACACAGTATGAATGTTGTCTACCAACCATTGTCAAGAAAGATTGGATCAAGCAAGTTTCAAAAGGTATGATTATTTTCATGGGTTCTGGGAAAGTTATTTAGAATACTTGAAAACACTTAAAAATTGTAATATTTTAATCATACTAATTACAAGATGTGTTAGAATAATCAGAAAAACACTTTTAACTCTGGTATTTACAATCCTACTATGCAGACCAATCATTTTCAGGCTATATTGTACATTTATTGTACACAAAATTTTCTTTAACACTGATTTTGCAATCCTCCTATACATAGACCACCAATGAACAAAACTTAATTGTACATTTTTATTTATAAAATTTTCAGATGATTGAGGAATATGGAATGAACTCTCGTCCTTTGACAGAATCGCAGATAGATTTAATGGAACATATCTGGAAGGAAGCTACAGGGGAAATAGAAAGTGTTATTAGTTCACCTTTACAGACCATCAAACTTGAACAGGTAAAAAAGTAATTTTAGATTAACTGAATGAATAATTATACTTTTATATACCTTTTTGAGTTTTTTTTAGTTTAAGCTTACCTTTTACACGAGAGTTTCATTTGATTAATCTTGAATATTCAGACACTTCTGTATTTTGATCAACTTTTATGTCCCTTTGCTGAAATTTCGTTGAATTAATTGAAGATTAAAAAACTGTGAATTACTTGAACTGCTTTGTGTCTAGAACTGGTTATGTCAAAAAGTTTAAAGGCTACTCTAGTGTAATGAAATTTACAGACAGTCAGACAAAATCACCAACTGTCTCTGCAGGTTTATCAGTTTCATTTTAAACATGTTTGTACTTCCCAATACTAACTTTTTAATGAAATAACATAAGACTAAAATGTATATTGTTTTAATTTATTTCACAGATAGAAAAAGCAGAAGCTATTTTGTTAAAACTAAAGGACATTAAAGATAGCAACCAAAGAACAGATTTGGTGAATGAATTCTACAGCAGTTTGCCACATTGGAATATGTACCTGCCATCAGACAAGGAACTTAAATCATGGTTATCCAAGAAACAAGATATTTGTCAGGTATTTTTTTTATACCCTGCCCACGAATGTGGATGGGGCATATATAGTTACCCTTGTCCATCCGTACGTATGTACGTATGTCCGAATGTCCGAACTGTAGTTAAGTTATACATTTATGTTCATTTCTTTGGAACTAAGCATAGTGTATCAGTGAAACTTCATCAGTGGATGTGCCTTGGGTAGTAATGAGCAGTCATACAATAATTGGGTCATTATGACCTACATTTTATGCTTGAGCGACTCTGGTTAAGTTTTGCATTTAGGTTCATTTCTTTGGAACTAAGCATAGTGTATCAATGAAACTTCATCAGTGTATATGCCTTGGGTAGTAATGAGCAGTTGTACAATAATTGGGTCATTATGACCTACATTTTATTCTTGAGCGACTCCGGTTTAGTTTTGCTTTTAGGTATATTTTTTTGGAACTAAGCATAGTGTATCAACAAAACTTCATCAGTGGATGTGCCTTTGTATAGTACTGAGCAATTATACATGTACATGATGACCTACATACTGAGCAATTATACATGTACATGATGACCTACATTTTAGGCGGGGCGTCCGTGTCTTACAGACACAATTTCTAGCTTTACTTAATAAGGCACACCTCATATCGTTGGTTTAAATATACACATGAATCTTCAGTCTAAATATATAAATCTCTCTGTCGTAAAACCTAGTAACGGGTATTCATATTGTAAAATACCAAATATTGTTTACCTAAATTACAAACTGATACTGTGTACAGGCTGTCAATTTAAAGAAAATATTATTTAAATGGTTTTTTACAGATGATTAAAGACATGGTTGCTGTTAGTGAAGCTACAAATTGGTCGACAAGAAGTAGTACTGAAGCCAAGTACAAAGCGTTACGATGTAGAATTGAAAGTTTAGAAACCACAGATCCTGATTATAAACAGATTAAAGAACATATTATACAATCCCTGAAAAAGTTTGTATTTACAAACAGTAAAAAAATCAAATCTTTACCAATGCATTTCAGACCATTTCTATTTTTATGCCTCGCCCACATGTGGATGGGGCATAAAGAGTTACCCTTGTCCATCCGTATGTCCGAACTATGTTGTTAAGTTTTGTGTTTATGTTCATTTCTTTGGAACTAAGCATAGTGTATCGATGAAACTTCATCAGTGGATGTGCCTTGGGTAGTACTGAGCAGTCATTCAATACTTGGGTCATTATGACCTACATTTTATGCTTGAGCGACTCTGGGTAAGTTTTGCGTTTATGTTAATTTCTTTGGAACTAAGCATAGTGTTTTGTGTTTATGTGTATTTTAGGGCTGGGCATCCGTGTATTACTGACACAATTTCTAGTTTCGAACTTCTACAAAGATTCAAAGAATTTTTTTTAATTTTGTGAAATATCTGTGCTTAGATTGTAAATATTTACAAGACAGCAGTACTGAAAACTTGAAAATTGTTGTTTCAGTTCAAGTGTCATCAACCTATCCGTGATATATATGCAAGTTCTGTTGTATACAAAAAACCTTATCTTAAAAAACGTGAGTTCTGTTGTATACAAAAAACCTTAGCTTAAAAAACGTGATAAACTAACGTAGTTCAACTATTTAAGAAGACAGTTATATTTCAGAGTATATACATATTATTCCACTGTCATTGTATATGAATTTCGATGAAATTTTCTGGGAATCTTCAGTAACCTATACCATTGTGAACTTCCTGTTTCACTTTTTTTTAGCAGAATGATTTAGATTTCCATATCAATACATGGACTGTCAATTTTTTTCTATAATAAGGGAGACAACTCCAATTGTTCTACATGGATTCAGCTTCGATAACATCTTTTTGTAATATAGTGTTAATCTATTTTGAATTGCTCTTTTTGTATTCGGCCAGTTTTGATATTTTTATTTTTGAAGTGCCTTGTCATGACTTTAATTAAAAAAAAAATTTACTTACAAAACTAAGGTTGTAGACATAGTCATCTTCAACTTCTCCTGAACCAGTGACCTAGGGACATGCCACGCAAATCTTCCATGAAAAACCTGAAAAAAAAACCATGCCTACTGTGTGTCTCACATCCTTTGGCAACTGATTTCTTGATGAGAAACTCTGGACTTCTTTACTATTCTCTATGTTTAAAATAACATTTGGGTATGTCTTAAAAGTCAACATGGATCAAACTTTTGGAAACAGAACGTGCACATATTCTGCAATGTCACATTTGTTTGTGGTGACATCACATATGATGCATAAATCAATGAAATGCATACAAAAATTGGAACATCAGCTCTCGTAAAATATTTTGGGAATTTCAGTGTGGAAACGACGATAATTCATTACGACTACTGGAAACACAACATAGTGAAATACTTTTTACTTTTATTTCAAAGAAACGTTTAAAATATTCCTGAAAAATCACTTTCAGTTTGAATAAAGACACACAGTAGTTTGAGAAATTTCTTTCCACAATTATGGCACTCATAAAGTTGTTTATAAACCTTTTAGAAGCAAAAATATCTGCTCCGCTAACCATTTATGTATTTCATAAGCAAACATAAGGTGAGAAAAGATAATATTGTTTTATTTTTCAGTGATGAAAAGATCCATGTTGTAAATGTTTTTACTGTACATCGCCAAGTTGAAGAAGACAACTTCAGAAAAACTCTGCAGCCTCAGCACTTATTGTTTCATGCTTCTAAAGTTCAGAACTTTGTCGGAATATTATCAAGGTAGCACCCAATGTATTTTATCAATTTTCTTTCTATTTTAAACTTTTTATCTATTTGCAAGAAAGATTTTTAGGCAAGGAAAGCTCCCAGTGGCTAGGTACCAACAGTATGATTTGTTAGTGGGGAGATTGGAATCATAAAATCCAGGCTTCAAAATTTGGTGATAAAAGGTAGACTCGTAAATGTCATTAAAAAGTTCCAGGGTTCAGTATTATGTTGAATCAAACAGGAGAATATTTTGAATGAAAAAAAATGTGTGGACACAATCACTCTTAAAAATATCTAGTTTGGATGTTCTGAAGAAAAAAAATTCAAGAATCCAAGATCACTTTCATTTCACTCTATAAAAATAAAAACTTGCTTTCTTAGTGATTTTCTCTTGCATGTTTTCTGTATTAGTTTAAATTCCAGATGAATATTTAATTTTTTGGTAAGGTATTCCAGGAAATTTTTTTTCAATTTTTCTGCTTAGATTTTTTATGGTATAAATGTTATTTCTTTGTATATACATGTACTTATATATTAATTACAGACAATTTTAGAATATATTTTACACTCTTCAGAGGTCTACTGTTACCAAAAGTTGTGGTAGATGATTTTGGAGGTACCAGAACAGATGCAGGAATGCTGGGTAATGGTATTTATTTTGCCAGTTCTGCAAGGTAAGATGCTTTAGAATAATAACTGTACATTTAGATTGTTTTGTACAAAACAAAAACAGAAGACTTTTATGTATGTTTTGAACCTGAGTAATGAAACCATTTTGTGAAAAGAATTCACAAGTAGCAATTGTTTTATAGAAATGTTTTGAGATTCTTAATTGATAGGTTTTGTTAAGAAAGAATTAGGGGTCTAAAGATGAATCATTTCTTACATACAATTAGTATAAAATTTTGAAGATATACTCTTTTAATTTATGTCTTATTGCAAGAGAAATTGTTTTAAGTACTATCTGGAAGTCTGAGTTCATGGAATGGATTTTTGGCATTTTTAATGTCTAAATGTTACAATTTTAGGATATTTTTTTGTTGTTGATTTTTCCAATAAAGCATAACAATCAATAGTACCATTGTTTATATATTTTTATACCTCAAAAATAATTCTGATTGGGAAATTTCCAAAAGAAAAATGAATGCACTAGAAGAATTGAAAGTTTGAAATTACTAGCTCAGACGTATCCTAAAATTTGCAAAACCATTATTTTTTAATGCACTTTATGCATAGGATTGTTATACTTAATTTGATGAAATATTATAGGAACAGTTATCCATCCTGTTCATTAAAAATTCCATAGGTGAAGTGTTTTTGTTTCTCTGGAAGACATGTTCGAACAAAAACAAGTACATTCAATTTTTTTATTTATGACTTTGCTAACTTTAACTGAAATTCTGGAAAATAGGCTCCGCAGACTGATGTTTACAGACAGTAAAGGGGGAAATGTGAAATTTTGTTTTATCTAAACTTTTTGCAGTACCAGTATTCAGTATTCAAACCAGAGTAAATGTAAGGGAACCAGAATGATGCTAGTCAGTAATGTTGCCCTTGGTAACTGTAAGGATTTTACAGAATTCAATCAAGATCTTAAGGGGCCTCCAGAGGGGTATGATAGCTGTCATGGAATAGCTTCAACTGGAGATCAACCATCTGAATTTAAGGTATAGAATTTTTCAAACCTTTTGTGGTAATAAAGTAACATTAAAACTAAACATTTTTTTAAAAATGTTGTTTTTTACATGCTCTTAAAAAATAGAGATTGGTAGGTAGACAGTTATTTTTACCAAGATTATGTAGTTGGCTTACACAGTGCTTGTTCAGAAATGAATATAATCAGTCAGGTTGTTATATTTTTTTTTACCTGACCATTAAATTGTTTGAAATTTGTAAAATGAAATGTAGAGAGAATTTTTTAAGCCTGCACTTCATGACCAGTCTTGCAGCTCCAAAAATTTTTTTAGTCAACCGGCAAATTGACAAATGTGAGTAAGAACTTTGATATTGTAATTTCTAAATAAAATACTCTGAATTCACAAATTTTTACTTGAATTTTCAGCTAACCTGGCCTAAAGGGCCATGTGAGCTTATGCCATCACTTGGCGACCATTGGCGTCGTCGTCATAAACTATTTCAAGAATCTTCTCCTCTTGAACTACGGGACAAAATACCTTCAAACTCTAACTGAATGTTCCTTAGGGTAACTAGGTTATAACTTATATCTGAAGTTTTTATCTATCAACAAACATGGCCACTGTTGCTAAAATTAGAACATAGGGATCAAATGCAGTTTTTGGCTTATATCTCAAAAACCAAAGCATTTAGAGCAAAACTGACGGGGTAAAAATGTTCAACAGGTCAAGATCTACCAGCCATGAAATTTTCAGACAAATTGGACAATTCTTTGTTGGGTTATTGCCCCTGAATTGTTAATTTTAAGGAAATTTTGCAGTTTTAGGTTGTTATCTTGAATATAATAATAGATAAAGACAAACTGTAAACAAAAAAAATGTTCAGCAAAGTAAGATCTACATATAAGTCAACGAGACCAAAATCGTCAATTGACTCCTTATAGGAGTTTTTGCCCTTGAAAGATTATTTACATGTAAACAGAAAATAATGGTCTGACATTGTCACAGATATTTAGGGCGTTACTTTAAAATAAATGGTAGCATTACACGTAAAATGGAGGGTCAATGGTCAATGCCATTGAAAAAGTCCATAGCAACCGATGAAAAAGTCCCTAGCAACCATATATATTTAGGTTAAGGACTTCATAATATACCTGTACAAGTCAAAAAGAAAGGTCAAGAGTCAATGCCTTTGAAAAAGTCCATAGCAACCATATATATTTCAGTTCAGGACCTGTTCAAGTCAAAATTGAAGGTCAGTAGTCAATGTCATTGAAAAAGTCCATAGCAACTGATGAAAAAGTCCCTAGCAACCATATCTATTTGGGTTCAGGATTCTATATTTTAGCTGTACAGGTCAATATTAAGGAGAAAATTGTGAAGGTATACATTAAATATCAGGTGAGTGATTCAGGCTCTTGGGAGCCTCTTGTTTATTTTGAAACCTGCAGTGATGGACAATATTGATACTTAATTTATATAATTTTATTAAAGAATGGCTAGTGTATGATTTTGAGTTGCTTATTTGACTATTTTTAATTTTACACCAGGACGATGAATATGTGATCTACAATACAAACCAACAGATGATCGAGTATTTGGTTGAATTTTACGTAGAAGGAGATAAAAGACATTTATTGGATATTGGTGAACCAATGTCAAAGGAGGAAGAAGAAGACACAGATGAACATGATAAAGGTATGTTGACCTGATTCAGACTTTATTATATGCTGGGACAAACCAAAAAGAAATAAAAGGCAGACATTTCATGATATTATATCATATTACTTTGAGTCAAGTAGGTTCTGTGGAAAATCAGTGATTTCTCCATTAGTTGAAAAATTTAGGCAATCATCCCTCATTTATATTGATTTTGGTAGACTGTATATTATATCCTGATCTTCTAATATCTAGGAAGATGAAATAATTATATCTAAACCTTATATCCATCATTATATTGACTATGCTGAAGAAATACTAATGGAGAGTTAAAAACCTGTTATGGTTCTATAAATTTTACCACACACATTGAAGCCCATTATATCACAATACTGCAGTTGTGTATTTATAAATATATGTATGTATATTAAAGCAAGCCTACGAGATTTGGCTTAAGTGTAAAAATTATAAGACTTATGTAAAATGAGTAAAAGTGCATGCAACTTTGAAATTATGAATTACTTTTTTTATCACATTGTCCACTTTGATAAAATATTGCATTTATTTCTGAATCTCAAAATTATTTGGCAGTAGTGAATAATACCTAAAAAAAACTATAATTTATACACCACATAAAGGTTTTACTGTAATTAACTGGATTTTTCATTTATTAGTTTGCTTAGGAGGCAGCTCTAAATTCTTATGAAAGAAAATCCAATTTGCTCCCTTAGATTGATTCCTGTTATATTTTAGGTTGAGATTGTACAGATTGTGAAATTGTTAAGTGCATATTTTTTCAATTAGTTATCTTACTTTGAACTTCAGTTGATTTGAAAGATGTCTCTGGTATAAAGAATCCTTTGGATAAAGTAGAAACTGGTCTCGTATCCACTTCAGGAGATACATGTATTCTGAAATCTGTTCATGTCAGGGCACAACTGATGGATTTGGCTTCAAAGGTAAGTCTAGTTCCCTGTTTCAGGATAGTCAAGCTTAGTAAAGATACAATAAATTGTTGTGGTAAGTCCAGTTTTGTTGGTATCTTTCCTAATCTCTTAGTATCAGTATCTGTTATATTTACGTATGTTGATGTGATATACAACTTCATGCAGTTCAGGGAATTCTCACAACCTTGGCATCGACAAACATGTCAACTTGCACTATGTAAACGTGCATTGGGATGGGTTTTGTCTGTGTTTAAGGCATTATTGTGACTCAATGATGAAGAATATCAATAAAAGCCCTTTTCTCTTGCTGTGTTTTTAATTTATGTGAGGGTTAAATTTTGAATATTACATTACATTACATTTCCATTTTCAAATTAGTATCAAATTTGTTCAGGAAAATACATGTACATGTACAAGTTTGACAGTTAAAAAAAATGTCCAGCTTTAGAGGTCAGTTGTGTTATATCGGGTACATAAAATGGTAAATCTAACACTGGAATTGATTTTCAAGATCTTGCAAAAAGGCTGGATCATTCAGTGAAGTTGTCTTTTACAGGTTGTAGTCCTACAGGAATATTATAATCCCAGCAGTTCTGCATTAGAAGCCAAGTATGTATTCCCGTTAGATGACATGGCTGCTGTGTGTGGATTTGAGGCTTTCATCAATGGTAAGCACATCGTAGGAGAAGTGAAGGAGAAAGAGACAGCTCACAAAGAGTACAAAAAGGCCATCAGTGAAGGTCATGGAGCTTATTTAATGGACCAGGATGAAGAAACACCAGTAAGGAAAATTTATAAATGATTTTTAATTGATTTTTGGGAATGCTATACATTTAAAAGTTTTACAATTGTTCTTTGAGGTAAGGAAACATAAAATCTTGTGGTCAAGAAGTCAGAATGGTTGTCAATGTTACAAGAGGTAACTTTATTGACAAATAATTTTTGGGATGAAAAATATAAAACACAGAGAACTTTAGTTGACCTAACACCCAACAGTTCAAGGTATAGGACAGGATGAGTTATTGAACTTTTGACGAAAAAACATTTTGGTTATTTTAAATAGACTGAAAAATTTACAGTCAGTCCTTATAATTTATTTCCAACAACTGTTTTAGCATGCAGAACAAAGGTATTTTGCTTTAAGACTAAGCAAAAATTTAGTGTGTGATATGATAGATGAAAAAATTCAACCAATCAACGGATGTGTTACAACCAATACATGTATAAGATTATGTTGAGGTATCAAGAGTAAATAAAGTTATCAGGAATCTTGAGATAAAAGAGTTCGATATATCTAGAGTGAACTGTACTTGTAATATTGTTTTGACTTAAAGTTATAGCAATTGATACACATAGTTTTCATTGGGTTTGATATCTTAATTTACAAATAAACTAAAAATACCTTTTTCAGGATGTGTTTACAGTGAGTGTTGGAAATCTACCTCCAGGATGCAAAGCTCTAATAAAGATAACATATGTATCAGAATTGCAAGTAGAGGGAGAACTGATTAACTTTTTTGTACCTGGATCAGTAGCTCCATGGAAACAGGAAGGTGATACAACTGAGGTAAGGCAGATCATCTATCTGCATTTTAAAAGGTGATCATGTGTGGTTTCGCCAAGGCAAATGAAATAAAAAATTGCCTAATTTTAGAATATATTAAAGTAAATATACAAAAAATAATTTTAAAGTTAGGAAAATGAAGAAGGATTAAGAAATTGTAATATTTAATGTAATATTTCAAATTTGTAGAACAATAAGTGTTCTTTCTTACAGAATATAGAAGATAATATAAGTATCCAAGTATCAGTAGAAATGCCATTTGATATCAGATCAGTACATTCTCCAACACATAAGATCAAGGAAAAGGTATTTATATTTTAATAAAAACAGTGTAATGTCTGATTAAAAAAGGGTATCAATCAAGGATACAATTCAAAATGGAATTACCTGTAAAATCATAATTTTTGTGCAATTTTTTATTTGTTCAAAAAAGGGGGACTGCAGTTCTTAGAATTTCTCATGCTTATTCCTCCATGCACTAGCTTGCAGATTTTCTATTCTCCAAATGTGTACTGTTACAGACGTAAATCTGTGGTTGGATCTATACGTATGTAGTTTTCTGCCATTTAATAGTGACAGCGATTACAAATAAATTCAATACATTAAGGATTTTAGGATTGCAGGTATCTTTTACCATCTTTTTTCTCAAGCTGTCTCCTTATTTAATTCAGCAGCCACATGTATCCGGCAGTTATTTTTTTATTCCTTCAAGAGTTTTTTGGGCTAATCAAATTGAGATAAGGAGTCATCTCTTTCATGGGTAAGCAGTCACAAAAAATAATGTAATATCTTCACTGTTCACACCAGAAATTAAAATCCAGATTTTCTGATTTTCTGCTCAATTTAAATCTGGATTAAAAGGTCACATGTTATAAGCTGTCACTTTACCTTTGTCCCAGGTTGATCTGTAGCAGTTTTTTACTGTTCAAATTAACACTTAACATAGTTTATAATTTCAAAATATTTAGCAAGAACTTAACCTTAATAGATTGCTAATTAAGTCTCTCAAACGAAGTTCGGACAGTTATTGTTTTTGCTGCATTTCTTGTTTTTGAGTTGAATTTGTAAAAATTTAATATTTTACAGAGTTGTGCTACAACTTGTGTAGTTGAAATGGTAAAGGGACAGAAAATATCAGATGGATTCCAGTTACTCATTGGTTTGGCTGAAATACATGTACCTCGAATGTGGGTAGAAGCTAATGAGGAAAGTCAGACAGAGGTGTGTATTACATGTGTATATAGATCTAATTAGCAATTATAAGTACCTTGAAATGAAAAGTTGACAGAAATGTATATTTTGCTTTTAGATGGGTTTTATAAATACAGATACCTCAGAATTGGAGACAGCTATGAATATTTCATCCTCAGGTCATAGTAAATTTTGTTCATTCTTTCCTATTGGCTTTGGCTTATTGAAGTAACACGCATATTTTATATTAATGATTTCAAATTAGGTCTTACATAAAACAAGTATTTATTTCATTTTGCTTTCATGATTTATCTTTTTGTACCTTCAAATTGATAGTTAATTTAATGTTGAAGATGAAAACAGTAGCAAACTTCAAAAGACCCGCCATGTTGTTGACTAATATGTGAACATCTCACAAATGATTTTTATGATATGGATTTGGAGCATCTCGCAAATGATTTTTACTTTTACAACACATGTTACGTTTGTAGTCTCATCGTCTTTTTAGAACATATTATAACTATTATATTTAAATGTCTTGTAAACAATGATAAGAGGATTTGTTTTGTAAAAACATTATTCATTTCATTTGAAAATTTTTAAATTTATTTCTCTGAGAAACGCGAATACGCAATTCTGTTCCGAACTCGTTTCGAATTTCTTTTCAAAAGTAAACTTCCAGGTAGGAAAAATTCAATAAATTTTACCTAAAAATTGATCTTGTTTCAATCAAATTTATTAATATAGATAGTTTAAATGGTTTAGAAAGCTGAAAGTAACACTCGATGAGGACTGAAAGTAATTAACTTACCTAAGAAGTCGTAACTTTGACAATTTTGAAATCGTCGAAAAAATAGAGTTGTCAAAAAATTAAAATTTCCTTGAATTTTCAAAAGTGTCCAATAATTAGGGTTATTACGGTAAAATGTTTATGTTGAAATAGAACGAAAAACGAAGAAAAGAAGGTCAATGCTCATGATTTGATTGCATTTTGCCAGGTGATATAATAAACATTTGCTATGTTTATTTCAAGGTCAAATATTGATATCAGTATTCTGAGCTTTACTCTGTTTTAACTTAAATTTCTGTTTCAGGCAGCCATGTTGACCTTTTATCCTGAATTTGAAGCAGCAGAAGATAATGAAGTGGAGATAATACTTGTCCTTGACCTCTCTAATTCGATGAAAGGAAAGGCCTTGACGGAGGCAAAGAAAATTCTAATGTTGACCTTGAATCACTTAACATCACATACACAGTTTAACATTGTTGTTTTTGGTACAAGTAAGTATTTTGAAATGTTTTAAAATGAAAATGAAAAGATATGGGGAATGCCTCAATGCAAAAACTAAATATAGAGACAAGGCTTGCACATGAGAACAAATAAAAGTTAGTTAAAAAAACAAATACAACAAAATAAGTATAATGGAAAAAATACAGACAATGATAGTTAAATAGCACCAATGATTATGGTCTTTTTCATGTTTATAGGTTATGTAATAATTATAATTTATACACTGTATCATAGACTGTCAGATAGATATTTTATGAAAAATCCAAAACAAAACTTAGAACATACAGTTAAAATGTTCATATTAAAATATTTTACAGGCTACAAGGAGTTATTTCCGACCAGTCAACCCAAATCAAAGTCTACACTAAAGATAGCAGAAACATTTGTTAAGGTAATTAATCATATTGCTGTAAAAATGTTTAAAAAGTGTATATCGTATAAATGGGATTCCCTCGTGTATTATAGAAGTTTTACAAATGTAATAGGTTTATAACCACCCTCTACTACCTGCACTAGTGGAGTACTCCTTTAGTTCAGTTGGTAGAGCAGTGGACTGAACCAAACGGTTCTGGGTTCAGTCTCTGGTTGGTGTGGTAGGTAATTTTGGGAGACAAATCTATACTGTTACATTTGCAATCAGCTGTTCTGCTGCTCAAATAAAGGCAGATTATATGACTAATCATTGTTTCTTCACATTTTACAAGAAGAAAAAAAATATTTGAAAAAGTTCTATTCATATAAAACAGGCCTATGTGACCTTGTCCTATACAAGCTGTCTCATCTACTGCAGCTTAATAGCATGGTATTTTTTCTTTATCTAAATGTATAGGGAATTCAAGCCAACATGGGTAATACAGAGGTATACAGACCTTTACACAGTTTCTTCCTCCTAAAGCCAGAGAATTCCTTGAGAAATATCTTTCTGATATCAGACGGCCATGTTAACAATGAGGAAACAACTCTTAAAGCCATTCATGACAACTGTCAACATACAAGGATTTTCACATTTGGAGTGAGGTATGCTATTAATGTTATATGCTTTAAGTAAATAATAATTTAGGAATATAATTTGAACATGCATAGAAATAAATCCAAATTGATTATTTTTTATCATACTATACTTATCACCAGCCTTTTTATGCCCTGCCTGTATGGCAGACCGGGCATATAGTTGTTTTGTCTGTGCATCCGTCCGTACGTCTGTACGAGGTTAAGGTTTAAGGTAGTTTTTCATGAAGGAGTTATGCTATCATCCTGAAACTTTGTACATTGATAGCTTGTGATATGAACAGCAGCATTTTGATGCAAAAAGGATGCTATGACCTTGAGGTCATGGATCATCGACTGAATTTCTTAATGGGATTTCAGTATTAGAATCCAGGTTAAGGTTCAGGTTGAAGGTAGTTTTTCATGAAGTACAGAGAGATAGTATTTCATCTACCCTATCGTTATGGACTTCAGAGTTAACAATATACGTATGTAATTCTATTTACGAAATACGTCATCGGTGGGGCATTTAGTGTCCATTGGACACAAATATACATGTTTATCTTATATCTCTTTGTTTGTTTGTCGGCTTTGTCACTGGTCATTTTAGCTGAGTGGTCTAGATAGTTTGCCAAAGTACAAATGATCACTAGGCATACAACACCGAGTTCTTGATTTCAAATCAAACTTGTTACAAGGCGTGTTCTACTCCAATCATAAGTTACAAGGATTGCCAGATTTCCTGCCAAAGGCTATTGTTCTCTCAGGGTTATCTGCCATGTTATAGCCAAATGTGCTGAAAGTGGTATATTTCTAAAACATTTGTCATTCAATACTGACCAAAAATGCAATCTGACAATAAGTAGTAAACAAGATAATGTACACATTGTTTATAATTTTTACTTGAGTTACCAACAGTGAAAACAGGTCTAGTAGCCGCTCGACTCTGTCCGTCCATATGTCCATCACGCTTAAGGGTACATACTTTGTGCAATCTGAAATTCGGACTGTATTGAACCAATATTTTCAAACTTTGCATAGTGTTTATATACAAATTGAAGATGTGCACCTTCAATTTGGGGGCAAATTTGACAAATTTTTACTATGAATTTTATGCATGTTGAACTTAACCGTTTTTTCAGCAATACATGTTATGAACGGTGCATACTTTGTGTAATCTGTAACTCCAACTGTATTGAACCAATATTTTTCAAACTTTTCATAGTGTTTATATACATATTGAAGATGTGCACCTCCTATTTGGGGCAAATTGGACAAATTTTTACTTTGAATTTTTGCATGTTAAACTTAGCCATTTTTCAGCAAAATATGATGTGAACGGTATATACTTTGTGTATTTTTAACTATGTTGCCTACAACTAAAGATGAACATTATTAATGATTGGTAGGTCAGTTTTTGTTCCTTTCTGAGTATTTGATGTACAATGCCCTGACAAATATATGACAGTGACGTAGGTCCAGACTTGTAATCAGTCTTGTTTATGTGTTTACCTCACCGGGCCATGTGAGCTATTCGTTCATCGATGGCTACGTCAATGAAATTGGTTCAATGGAATGTTCATTGAGTTGCGTCGGTGGGTGATGCTTCAATCTTTCCATTAAACATCTTCTCCCCTGAAACAAAATTTGGCAGCAATAGTGCATAGGTGGTCCTCTTACAGAATTGTATCCATTGACCTCGCCCCCCCCCCCCCCCCCCCCCTCCCCCCCATCAAAGACGGCAGCCAGAGCCGAGCATAGTTTAACATAGGACCCTTTGGGAAATTTACTTAAAGATCTTTTTGTCTGAAACCACTGGGCTAATTGGAACAAAATCTGGCAGCAATGGTGCATAGGTGGTCCTCTTTCAGAATTGAATCCGATGTCCTCGCCCACCATAGTCGAGCATATTTTAACAAAGGACCCTGTGAAAAATTTACTTAAAAATCCTTTTGTCTGAAACGACTGGGCCAATTGCAAATTGGTTGCAATGGTCCTTTGTTGATTATTTTTGATGACTCTAGAGCCTCTAGTTTAATTTGGGTCTCTATCTTTCAGTTCCATCGCCAACAAACATGTGTTGAAGGCATTGTCACGACTGGGAGCTGGTTCGTATGAATATTTTGATTCACATGCAAAGTCAAAGTGGGAAAACAAGGTAAGTTTAGTAAGCAAGTTCCATATGCAGTTCAATACATAACTGATTTATTGATAAGTTCCTGCAGAAAAAAGAATGAGAGATATGAGGAATTGATTTTCTGTTGACCTTAAAGTTACTTCAAGATGAAGAACAGTAGTACATGTATGTCCAATTAGTTATTCTACAACAATCTTGTCCCTTATAGAACAATTATTCTACATGTATTGTTATATATTCATTAGCTCCAAATGTGATCTTGAGAATGATTTGTTTTAGCCCCCTACCGGCAACACTGAAGGGGACTATAGGTTTGCACAGCCCGTCAGTCACACCACAGTTTAATGATGCACTAAAGTTTGAGTTTCAGGCTGATTGGGTAGTTATTATGTACCCCTTGCAAACATAGTTTCAGGATTTTTAGGAATCACACGTCTTTGTCTGATTCACATTGTCAAGGAGCATTTTGTGTGTTTTCTAACAGCTCAAGATGGTAGTGGACATTATATTGCTCATCAATACTCTCAGAATGCTTGTTTATAACATGAGTCACTCCTAGTAATCTATTCTGTTTTGGAAATATTAGTTTGGTTTAGATAGGTTTCACTGTTGTACTTATGTGTACATACAATGTATATATTTATGATCAGTTATTAGTATATTTTCATCATGAAATTTATCAAATTTTCAGATCAGATCGCAGATTCAAAAGGCATCACAACCTGTGCTGACATCTGTGTCTGTTGCCTGGCAACAGTTTGATGAACCTGCTCCTATCCAGGCACCAAGACAGATAACTGCTCTGTTTAACGGATCCAGACTTGTGGTGTATGGTTTTGTGAACAACTGTAAAATGGTATAGTAACAATTGATTTCACATGTGTATTATAATGTTTATTAGTTGGATTAATAACCAAGATAAAATTTGTACTGAAAAAAATATCGAATGTTGCTATAGTATAATATCCATTCTTCATGTATCTTTTGTAGGCTACATTAAAAGCAGAGATTGGAGGTCAAGAAATTTCTACAGTAGTTTCTACTTCAGAACTATGTATCACTAAAGGACAGGTAATGGCTATTTATTACAATGACTGTAGCAAATTGTATAAGTGAAATAAAATTCTAATAAGTTGTTAGTAAAACAAAAATTGCAGGAAATGATAGTTTTGTAAAACAGGGCTCTACACAGGCCATCTGCCTTATTTGTCTAAATATTTAGTATAATTCATGTACAAAATACATATTTAAAGCTAAAGCATATTGACAAAAATGCAAAAAATTTACCCATTATGAACTGGTGCAAACTTTGTGATTTTATACACTGTCCTTTATAAACATTGATTCGTTATACAGAGGTGCCCTTAAGATTGGTTCTGAGTGTTATTCTCAATTTTCAGGAACACTAATGATCAGTGCATTGAACAAAGCTTAATGTATGAACCATTATTTTGACTTGCTATTGCATTAAACAGGCCAATCTTTTGGAAGTCCAGAATTAGTTCAAAAGCACTAAAATCAAATTCTTCAGTGAATTGCTTATTTTTGTTAACATATAAGATATTTTTATAAAAATGAGATTAATTACAGAAAAACTCCAAAAAATAAATTCTTCTTATTCAGAGATTTTATTTAACCTACTATGTATACCACATAGATAGTAAAGTGTTTTTTTTTTCCTGAGACAATCTTAATATTGTTGATAAAAATGTTTAATTTACCTTGAGTCATATATAATTATTTTTGAATGCATAGATGCCTAAAATGTTTAATGAGAGCAAATTTTTCATTTGATATTAGTTTAATTTTATGATCCCATGGCATGATGCATGAGAATGTACATTAATTTTTTCATTTTGGTTAATTATCAGGCCTCACAAAAGTGATTTTTAGTTCTTTGGATTTTTTATAGTAAATATAGGTGCGAGCATGCAAAATTTAAAACAGACTAGTTTTTTTTTCATGTGAAGATCAAACCTAAGTGCGACACAATTTTTAACTATAAAGACAGTATTGTAAGAAATGGAAAAAAATCACTATTTTTACAAAATTTTGGGAGCAGGTGAGAACCTCTTAATTTCTTGAAAAATGAAGAATAAGAGGTGTAATTTGAGCATTTATTTTTAAATGAAGCCACAAACAAATTGCAGTGGCGAAAACCAAGTCATTAAATCAATTTGTTTCGGCCTAATTTGATGGGGATTTAACGGCAAATTATCAGCTCACACTATTTGAAAAATGTTTCTAGGCGTCAGTTATCCTTATGGATCTTTACGCTCTTGCTTATATCTTTCTTACAAGAATTTTTTTGCTAGGCGATTAAATTTTGTGACAGTGACAATATCCTCTAAATTTAATGCACTTGAAATGAAATTGCTGTTTTCAAATTACGTGGGGTTGGTCCACTTAACACACTTTGAATTTTAAATTTTGTTAATCTTTCCCAAAGTTTACCATACTTTTAAAAATATAAGTGCACAATTTTGCAAAGTGGGTAGTAACATTGCTTATATAACATTATTTTATCAATTTAAAGCTGTAAATTAAAATTTATTTAAATTTCATTTTTTTATTATCTGCCAAAAAACACACAACACAAGATGAAATATTCATAAAAGTGTCGTGGTAACACAATAAGTTTTACAATCTAATTAAAATTACATCTATTTATTGCTCCTTTCATTCACTGCATGTAGATCTAACAACAATCCATTTTACTTTCTGTTCTGATAGCCTATTGAGAATCCTCAGGTTTTATCCTGAGGCTAATGCCTTCAAAATCATGAAGGCTGAAATCTGATTGGCTGATTGGAAAGGTTATCAAAAACTGTAGGATTAACATTGATAGTTTTTATTAGCTCACATGCCCTAAAAGGACATTTACAGACATACTTAGTCTGATTGATTCTTAGGGTATCTGAAATAAATTATATGTTTTATTTTCTTGTCCATCGAGAAACATGGCCACCATGGCTAAAAGTAGAACATAGGGGGTAAACTGCAGTTTTTGGCTTTTGAATATAATAATAGATAAAGACAAACTGTAAATGACAAAAATGTTCAGCAAAGTAAGATCTACAAATAAGTCAACATGACCAAAATCGTCAATTGACCCCTTATAGGAGTTTTTGCCCTTTAAAGATAATTTTTCACATTTTTTTCATCATCTTTGTAAACTTTTAAAAAACTTTTTTTTCTCCTCTTAAACTACTGAATAAATTTTTAGCCACACTTAGGCTGAAAGATCCTTAGGGTATCTAGTATAAATTGTGTGTTTTATTTTCTTGTCCATCGAGAAACATGGCTGCCCTGGCTAAAAATAGAACATAGTAGAAAATGCACTTTTTGGCTCATATCTCAAAAACTAAAGCAGTTAGGGCAAAACTGACAAGTAGTAAAAATGTTAATGAGGTCATTAGCTTGAATATTATTATAGATAAAGACAAAATGTATACAGCAATAATGTTCAGCAAAGTAAGATCTACGAATAAGTCAAGATGATGGTCAGTTGACCCCTTATAGGATTTTTTGCCCTTGAAAGATCATTTACATGTAAACAGAAAATAATGGTCTGATATTGTCACAGATGTTTAGGGCATTACTTATATAAATTAAATGGTAGCTGTACAAGTAAAATGGAGCGTCAAGGGTCAAGGTCATTGAAAAATTCCGATGAAAACGTCCCTAGCAACTGATGAAAAAGTCCCTAGCAACCATATATATTTGGGTTAAGGACCTTATAATTTACCTGTACAAGTCAAAAAGAAAGGTCAAGGTCATTGAAAAAGTCCATAGCAACTGATGAAAAAGTCCCTAGCAACCATGTATATTTGGGTTCAGGACCCTACAATTTACCTGTTCAAGTCAAAATGGAAGGTCAAGAGTCAATGCCATTGAAAAAGTCCATAGCAACTGATGAAAAAGTCCCTAGCAACCATATCTATTTGGGTTCAGGATTCTATATTTTAGCTGTACAGGTCAGTATTAAAGAGAAAATTGCGACAGTATACATTAAATAGCAAAAATTATCATTGATGCAAGATCTACCGGTACACAAAAGATAACAGGTGAGCGATTCAGGCTCTTGGGATCCTCTTGTTGACTTTTCAGGCAAAATGGTTGAAAATTTGCTGTTTTCCCTATTTATCCTATGTTAAAACTTAATTTCAGAACGCATTTTCAGATGGTTATAGTAAAAAAAATTATTTTATGTTCCAATGTATTTCGATTAGCTTTGCATACTGACAAAAAATTAGAAAACTGTGGGATACTTTCAATTACTTCACCTTGACCTTAAATGTGAAGTTGTTAGCAAACGAAAGATCTTCGTTTGAAATGTATAAAAGTTAAAAAGAGTCATGAGTAATTCATCAAGATATCAGTTCAGAGTCATTTTTTGTGGCTTTGTTGAAAATTATCAGAACTATTATAGTGAATAGACCTGTTGGATATTTCTTTTTATCCTTTAGAATCTACACAGATTGACTGCAAAAGCCATTATCAGAGACTGGGAAGATGGAATTCTCTCCCCTGACAGTATTGATCATCAGGTACAGATTTAAAAAAGTTGCTAAATTTTATGAACTTTTGTCTATATTTCCTTTCCAATCTATCTTTTTTCTTTATTTTCTCTAAATGATCTAAATGCTGTTGTATACTCATAATTTTTAATACACCATACCTCAGAAACAGGAAAAACTAATAAATACGTGCCTTTTGATAAAACACTTTGGGTAAGAATTCTCTGTTAATTGTCTTAATGTTTTAGTGAGGTGTCTTGGCAAAAACTTGAGACAACCATTATTGTTATACCTCAGAAGAATTATTGTATGTAAAATTAAATTTCATTGGTTATTGTGATCATGTGATCGACATGAATAAATCTTCATATTTTCCATCAAATTCAAATCATATTCCACCCCTTTGGAAATCTCGCTACTTTTCTAGTATTGATATCATTAAATGGAATCGACGCAAACTAAATATCAAGTTCGATTGAAAAAAACATGTTCATTAATGAGCATCGGCTCCAGAATTAACGCACCTATTGCAAATATACTTTAATAAATACGTTTGTACAAAACGTCATTCCGATATTTACAGTTATAAATGTGTATTTTAAAAAATTGTTTTATGAAATGAAGCACTAGATAGTTGGCCATCTTACCGACAAAAATGTAGGTGGTGACGTCACAACCTACAAAATCTATCCTAAAATTAATGAGGAATTTTCCACAGCATGCTACCATTTACATACGGGCATTATATGGGGGAAACTGGTCGATAATTACAATATTATAACAATTATATCACAAGTTAATCCTTGTCTGTTATTAATTCAAATTCGGTTAAAAAATATTTATCAAACATAATACATGTAATTATAATTATATAAAGAAATTAATTCGAAAAATTAAGATTTAAAACAATTGTAATGCAATTCTGAATTTCATCACATCATGGAAAAAAATGGAAAACATGTATTAAGCCCCATAGTGTCCTGTGAAATAGTGTCCGCACAGAATTATAATATTAAATAATGTCCATTGCCATGACATTTTGTCCTTTAAGTGGACAGAATTTACAGCAATAGTTATGAA
Organism: Mytilisepta virgata; assembly: GCA_028015205.1. Lineage (NCBI taxonomy): Eukaryota > Metazoa > Mollusca > Bivalvia > Mytilida > Mytilidae > Mytilisepta > Mytilisepta virgata. The sequence goes on from CM051516.1 coordinate 43,735,998, forward strand.
ATAGTGTCCTCCCATAGACAATATTTCATAGCAGTTGATTAATTATTAAATTCTGTCTTCCAAGGGAGGTAATACAAAGGTTATCAAACTGTTTTATTATATACGGTGTATTTGAAATAGCTGAAAGTAAAACATAAAAACAATGGATCGCAGTGAATACCGAAAAATTTACAAATATCTAAGTTCCAAGAAATACCCAGAAAAGTTAAAGAGGATGAAAAACTAAATGGAGGCATAATTAACAGTATCTATGAATATTTCTATTTATTAATCATGTTTATAATTAAGTCATTGAATGTTCTGATGTGTACTTTAGACAATGAAATACTGATTTCCACTTAAAGCTATTTGATTGAAAATTGTTATGTACACGTATATATATATACTGAACCGCAAAAGAAACGTCGCTTTTTCAAAATGTTAGCAAAATTCAAAATAAATATTAATTAATAATTTTTATATAATCAGTATTACGATTACATCACCAGGTAAGATTAAATTACCTGTGAATTAAATTTTCGGTTGATATCGTAGAGCGACCGTACCTAAAACCGCTCGTGGGACACACTTGGCGGTAATTTTTCTTAAATCTTAAATGTTCGTGAAATTCATGCTCCTTTATGGGTATAAAAGGCCGGAGAAAATTAAAGAGTGTTAGTATCAGTGTTGACACAGAAGCTATGCCACGTCTGACTCCACAACAGAGAGAACAGGCCATTGGTCGATTGGATGCTGGGCAATCTGCCAGAGTTATTGCCAACGACTTCAACTGTGCTGTTCGAACAATTGAACGTCTACGGACACGGTACAATGCAACAAACAGCACAAATGACCATCCACGGAGTGGTAGACCCCAAGTCACTACCCCTAGACAGAATAGAGGCATTGTTCGTCACCATTTGATGAATCGGTTCACCCCAGCTGCCGAAACTGCCAGAAACACTGTTGGAACACATGGACGACCCATAAGTGATGACACAGTTCGTCGGCGATTAGCTGCTAGAAACATGAGATGTTGCCGTCCAGCAAGAGGACCTATTCTTACTCCTCGACACCGTCAAGCTCGTCTTCAGTGGGCCACTCAGCGACAGAATTGGCGAAATCGACAATGGCGTAACATCATCTTCTCTGACGAAAGCCGTTACTGCATTTCAACAGCCGATGGCAGAACCAGAGTGTGGAGAAGACGCGGGGAACGTTACGAAGACAGCTGCATTCTGGAAACAGACGCGTGGGGAGGACCTAGTATCATGGTATGGGGTGGAATCGGCCTTAACGTTAAACTTGGTCCAGTCATCTTTCAGAACCTTGGCCCAGGCAGAGGAAATGGCGTAACAGCTGCCCGTTACATCGACCAAGTCTTGACACCCCATGTTCAGCCCCATTTCGCACGTCATCAAAACAAGACTTTCCAACAGGACAATGCACGTGCGCATACCGCAAGAGCCACAAGAGACTTCCTACAGCAGAATAACATTAATGTTATGGATTGGCCGGCTTTGAGTCCAGATTTAAACCCTATTGAACATTTATGGGACGAAGTTCAAAGACGGTTGAATAATGAGCAGCCAAGTCCGACAACTGCAGCTGAACTTTCACAAGCGTTTCAGAGAGTATGGGCACGTATTCCGATGGCGTTTATTAATCGGCTCATCAACTCCATGTACCGAAGATGTGCCGCAGTAATTGGTGCCGGTGGAGGACATACACGTTATTAACGGACGTGGGAGCACAGCATTGAAAACATGTCACGTTGCGACAATTGTGACGTTTTTGTGAACATTGTAACTAAAAGACTGTAAATCATTCATTAAATTTTGTAAAAATTAATTTAAAATATATAAATGTCACTTTGAAATAAATGTATGTGAACATGTCATTTTGTGCGACGTTTCTTTTGCGGTTCAGTATATATATTTGAAAATAATGAATTCAAGTTTATACTATGCTTCTCAGGTTTCACTTCATTTTATTTTAAACAATCTTTCCTAAACTGCTGATATAAAATGAGATCACCTTCAAAATCTACACTAATTTGTATGAAGAGTTAAAATTAATTACTTGATTAGTTACATGCACAAAAGAATGTCAGAATTATCACGTATACTGTTCAAGGACCAAATTTAATGGTGATTAGCATGGACAACTTTTCATAGCCTAGGACATTTTTTCATAGGTAAAGTGTGTCCGGGACACAGTAAAATAAGTAAATATTGTCCATCGACAGTATTTAATATGAAATAATGTCCAGCGGACATCATTTCATGGGGGACATTATTAAATACTACAAACATTTTGTAACTTTTCACAGGTAACGCTGAATATTTACGTTTGAATTAAATAATAGGAACAACATACCCTTAAGGTGATAATTGCAGGTAAATGACCCCCGCTGTTGAAATTATGATGAAAGATGATTTCTTTTGTCATACCCTTAGACCAATCAGGCGTAACATTATTTAATTTCGTCGACTGTGCTCAGTGAATTTAAATAGGTACAGAAAACCTATAAATCAAGTATTTACAGAAGAAATAGGTATTTATACTCATTTAAAAGTGAAGAACAGGAAAATCTTCAATTCATTTTTAGCTCACCTGGCCCATACAGCCATGGGAGCTATGGCCATCATTTTGCATCCGTCTCAGTCGTAAACTTTTCTTTCAAGATCTTCTTCTCTGAAAGCACTTGGCCAATTGGGACAAAATTTGGCAGCATAAGTCTGATGAATCTGCCTGTCATCCAAGATGGCCACCAGAGCCAAACATAGTTTAACATAGGATTCTATGGGGAATTTACTTGAAGATCTTCTTGTCTGAAAGCAATGGTCCAATTGGAACAAAATTTGGCAGCAATGGTCCTTAGGTGGTCCTCTTTCAGAATAGTATCTGATAACCCCCGCCCATCGTCAAAGATGGCCACAAGGGCCGAACATAGTTTAACATAGGACCCTATGAGAAATTTACTTAAAGAACATCTTGTCTGAAACTACTGGGCCAATTGGAACAAAAGTTGGTCCTTAGATGGTCCTCTTTCATGGTTATATCCAATGACCTCGCCTGTAATCAAAGATGGCTGCCAGAGCTGAACATAGTTTTACATAGGACCTTATGAGAAAGTTACTTAAAGATCTTCTTGTCTGAAACCGCTATGCTAATTGAACAAAACTTGGCAGCAATGGTCCTGAGGTGGTCCTCTTTCAGATATATATCTGATTACCCTGCCTGCCTCCAAGATAGCCACCAGAACCAAATATATTGTAACATAGGACCTTATGGAAAATTCACTGAAAGATGTTCTTGTTTGAAAACAGCAAATAATTTGTCAAACCAGTGAGCCAATTGGGAAGCAATGTTCAAGACTGCCAGTCAGGATGGATATAGTCAACTTGTTCTGCAAATTATTTCCAGGTGTGCAATACAGGCTCCTTGGAGCCTCTAGTTAAAATTCAGCCTCGTTACCCTAGTTCCACTGTGCTCCACTTGGGAAAGACATGAATTTTAAAAACTTTTTGAAGATTTTCCAGTCTTCACTTCGAACTTGTGTAAGAACCTATTATTCTCACCATAATATCAATCTATGCAATGTTCAGGAAGATTTTGCTTTACTTGATTTTTACAGTTGAAAAAGATGGATATGAAGGACTATATAATAGAACTGAGTAAAAAGTACTCTATTGTAACTCAGCTCACAAGTTTTATTGCTGTGGAAAAAAGGGAGAAGGTATGATTTTATATAGAACTAAGTAAAACATTTTCTATTGCAAGTCAACTCAAGTTTTATTGCAATGGTGAGAAGGGAAAAGGCATGATTTTATAGAACTGAATAAGGAGTAAACTGGTGTAACTTGTTGCCATGGATTGCTCAAATAATGTTGTCCATATTAGAATCTCCAACAAATGCATGACAGCAATGAACTATTTCTTAATTATACCCCCCGCAAACATAATTTGGGGGGGGGGGGGGTATATAAGAATCAGCCTGTATGTCTGCCTGTCCAGAATTTTTTTGTACCCACAGTTTCTCAAACATGCCTTATCAGAGGTTAATGAAACTTTGCTTACTGTTAGATCCTAGTATGTAGATGTGCGCATGCCAAGTATGTCATGGTCCAATACTTTTTTCTATACTTTATACCCTTTTGGACTTCGAAATTCTATCCCCAAATTTTTTTTGTACCCGCAGTTTATCAAATATGCCTTATCAGAGGTTAATGAAACTTTGCATACTGTTAGATCCTAGTATGTAGATGTGCGCATGCAAAGTATGTCCTGGTCCAATACTTTTTTCCATAATTTTATACCCTTTTGGACTTAGAAATATTGTCTATCCCCAAATTTTTTTTGTACTTGCAGTTTCTCAAACATGCCTTATCAGAGGTTAATGAAACTTTGCAAACCCGGAAGTGTTCCGATTTAAAAGTAAAAATGTCAGACAATGTCTGTGAAGAAAGATATGGGAATGCAGATGAAGCCGACATTGATGAACTTATGAAGGATGCATTGCCAACAAACACAAAAAAGTTGCAAATACCCCTCCCTAACATGATATATCTGTTCAATATACACAACCACATCACTATTTTTAAGAATATAAATTCAGTACAATGTATAAACTAAGAAGGATAAAATTTATTTCAGTTGTTTGATTTCTATGTAGTTTAAGGATTTTTTTTAATGATGAAATTGTATATTTAATTTTGAGGTTTTTTAATAGCTGATTTTGATTTTTTAGGATGAAGAGTTACCAACTGATGGACCTGAAATATGGGAACTTGTACAAGATGAGAACGTGGATTTTCTGAAATATCTTGGATGGGGGAATTATTTGTGTGCCGAAGAAGGAGGTGAATTGGAGGAAGATGGTGCAAGCATCTCATTAGAGGAAGATTATGATGATTATTTTGATATAGAAGAAGTACAAAACCTAGGGTAGGATAAGTGCATATTTTGCTGAAATAATGTAATTTTGCAATATTCCAAGGGCTTATTTACATGTAAATACAACTCTTTCTGAAGAGGTTTACAAGACTTCATGTTGAGTTTGTAATTATCAGTCTGATTTTGAGTAAGTTTTCTCATATGCTGACTTTATTATAAATAGTGAAATATTACACAGGTATTCAAAATATTCATAATCTGTGATCAAAGAATGAAAAACCAGACAGCATTTATTTTTCAATTATGAACGCATATGAATTTCGGCATCACAAAAACTTTCACAGTTTCTAATAAGTAACATAAAAAGTGACTTTATATACAATGTCCAACTTTAATAAAGTTGATTATAAATCTGTATTTAAGTAAAAATATGAACCCTATAACGAAAATCCTTCTGTGATTGTCTGCTGGTTCTACTCGTAGAGCCATTTGCAAGATGTTAAACCAGGACACAGGAATGTATTCTGCATCATCCCTAAGTGCTCTTTCAGATAATTTTCCACTTGACCTTAATCTGTTGTTGAGTGGGAATGAAAATCTTTCACAAGTTAAAAATGAATTTGTCTTTAGACATGTGTTTGAATATATAAAGAAAACAAAATAGTTCCTTGTTGTTTGTTGAATACAGTTCTATACAAAACATCCTCCTCCACACGCAAACACACACACACTGCTATTTTCTTTCATTTCTCTCCAGTTTGTAAATAGATGTATCATTACTAGTAAATAAATGTTATACCCCCTCAAAAAACAAATTTTGGGGGGTGCATATAGGTATTGCCTTGTTAGTGTTTTTGTCTGTCTGTCTGTCATCTGTTCAAGTACCTTGACAGCGCAACTCCTCCTAAACTGTTCAATGGATTTTGATGAAACTTTATATGAAGGTTGGGAGTCATATGTAGATGTGCACGAAGCAAGATAATTATCACCGTATGCTTGCAAAGGGAGATGATCCAACTTAAGGGTTTTACATGTTTAAAGCTTGCAAACAGGGGTATCAGTCAGTGAGGTCACTCACAGTTCTTGTTTTACATTTAAATTCTCTTTGTAAATTAATGTTTGTGCATTCTAATGATAATTTTGTTAAATTATGTTAAACAAGAGAAGACCTTGTAAATGTGCTTGTGTCTCATCCCTTTAGAACAAATAAATATGTTTAAAGTGTATATTCATCAAAAGAGCTATACTAATGTCCTTACAAAGTATAACAATAATTAAACTGAATTGATTCATTGGAAAAGTATATTTCAGAAATTACAAACTAGAAAGCCACTGTCGGAATTGACACCATCAGAATACTGCACCATCCACCGACCCCGCAATTAGTTGAGACACTTACTCAAACTGAAATATCTAAAACCTTATTGGCCATTTACAGTTACATCTAGATCACAAGCTTAAATTCACTATTTTCCAAATTTTACCCCTTTGTGTCCCAAATTTTGAAAATCCAAATTCTTCAACCTTATTGCGCATTAAATGATAATGATAATACTGTAAAGAAATAGAATGCATAAATTAAAAAATTTTGAAGAAGAGTTGACGGCCAGGTTTTTCGAAGGTATCTTAGGACTAAGATATGTCTTAAGATGGTCTTAGGATATATTTTAATTCTAATGGATGTTTTCAAACCCATCATAATTATAGGTTTCACAATGAGTGAGAATTCAATATCACGGTATCAACTTGAATTATTTAATTTGAATATAATAATTAACAAGCCTTTGGCGAGTTTATTATTAAGTCCAAATTAGATAACGAGACTTGATATCAAGTGATATCTTATTCTTACGAGTTGTTAAACCTATTTCTGTTGTAATTCTTCAGGAATATTTGTTTGTTTGTGACTCGATGTCCCCAGCGCGGGCATTCTTAACGTTCATTTCTCTGTGACGTCAAATGTTGCTATGCAAGGATGGCCTTCAAATATGGCACTATTGTGTAGCAAAATTGTTGACCAATAAAAATATTTGAATTTTCCTTCACAATCCCCCGTTGACCAACCAAATGGGCATATTTTTTATATCACTACTTCATATCATTCTGTACATGATGTGATATCAAATTTCCCCAGCCCTTTGAGAGTTAGATAATACGGTCAGTCATAAGAGAAGTTAAGATATGATATAATTAGTAGGGTAAACAATGACACTCAACATTCTCTTGGGTGAAAGAAGTGATATGACTTAGTGTAGGACAAGAAAGTGATCCTGAAGATTTTTCGTGATATACATGAGCCAAACTTTTTTCAAAACATACAATTATCTTATCCAATGTAAAATGCCATTTACTGATGCAATGTAATATTAAATCCTGTCATTTTTAGCAGCTTTTGTCCCCTTTCCCCTAAAACTTTAATGGTCATTCCCTTTAACAAATGTGTTATATATTCCTCAAATAATACTTTTGTCCAATCATATTTTGTCCATGACTTGTTTCAGGTAAATATATTCACTTAATATTCATCAAAATTCAGTAATTTAAGTTCATTTGTTCCAAAGTTGAATTTGATAATAATCTATTTACCTGCAAAAGATGGTCATTTTCGTGTCTATAAAATATGTAACATATTTAACACTGCAAACTTTTGTTATATAATAACTTAAAGTCTTGAAATAAAATGATCATAAAAATAGTAAATGTAGTTTTTTACACCCCATTTTCTGTATCAGTCCCAATATCATCCCGAGGCCTTAATATCGGGACTGATATGGAAGATGTGTTATAAACTGTTTATCATATATTTCTAATGTGACCAACAAGCAAATTTTCCTCCTTTCTCTCAAATGACTTGTGTGGTATTAGAACTGGTATGGGAAAGAATACCTCAGTTTATGTGGAATATTCCTTCAGATTTCACATCATCAGGTACATCATTGAAATCTTTTCTTTTTTCTATAATTATTATTTACGGTTATTGGCGTGTAGAGTCTGCAATGTACAGAAAACAAAATGCTGTGGGTTATGAATTCTGATCAATATTTTACAGCACAACAATAATGATGTCATAATAATGATATGGATTTTTTGCCACGCTGGTCTGATATTGCAAATTTAGTTCTGGCTGTATCATATGGGCAAAACTACCTGTATCAATGCTAAACATTAACACATGACCTAATCCATAGTGGACAGGGTATCTTCCTCGACCCATATCGGAGTCTCGGAATGATACCCAGTCCGATACGGATTAGGTCATGTATTAATCTGTAATTATTATTATCAATATCTAAGTCTTTATTATTATGATAATAATTATTTGAATACATGATACTTTTTTAAATTGTATTTTATGGTAAGAATCAGTCTGAAAACAAAAAGCAAATTAGAACCAAACTTGGCAAAATGGTCCTTTATTAGAATTGTACCAGATGACCCAAACTGCCATCCAAGATGGCCGTCAGAGGTGAACTTTATTTAACATAGGCCTCTTTGGGAAATTCACTTTAAAATCTTCCTGTGTAAAAGCACCAAGGCAATTGGAACCAAACTTAGCAGCAATGGTCTTTCATTGGTCCTCTTTCAGAATTATTTCCGATGACCGGCCCACCAACCAAGATGGCCACCAGAGCTGAACATAGTTTAGCATTGGACTCTATGGGAAAATTGACTTAAAAATCTTCTCGTCTGAAAACAAAAAGCAAATTAGAACCAAACTTGGCAAAATGGTCCTTTATCAGAATTGTATCCGATGACCGCAAAACAAGATGGCCTCCAGAGGCGAATTAAGTTTAACATAGGACCATATGGGAAAATACTTTAAAGTCTTCATGTGTGACACCATGCACTGAGCAAATTTGAACTTGGCAGCAATGGTCCTTAGGTGGTCCTCTTTCAGAATTATATCCAGAGCTGAATATAGTTTAACATTGGACCTTATGGGAAATTTACCTAAAGTATCTTCTTTTCTGAAACCACAAAGCCAATTGGAACAAAACATGGCAGCAATGGTCCTTAGGTGGTTTTCTTTAAGAATAATATACGAGGACCCTGCCCGCTGTCTAATATATAGCTTAACTTAGGATCCTATGGGAAATTTACTTAAAACATATTCTTGTCTGAAATCACAAACCCAATTGGAACAAAGCTTGACAGCAATGGTCATTAGGTGGTCCTCTTTCAGAATTGTGTGTGATGAACCAGACTATCAACCAAGATGGCTGCCATAGCCAAACTTTGTTTAACATTGGACAGTATGGGAAAATAGAGTTAAAAATCTGTGCAACTTTAAACAAATCTTGACAGGAATGGTATTTACTAAAACAAGATGATATAATATAAAAAAAAATGTCCATTGATCCCAAACTACCAACCAAGTGGCCTTTCATTTACTGCTGTTATATTTTTTGATGGGCAAATTGAATCATGGGTCCTTTTCCACAAACATTCCTACAACTGCGATAAGTCGTAAGTGTAATCTGATTTCCGGTTTTCAATGAATTTGTTCTGTTTATGTCATGGAACCTCTCGATCGTAGTCGTACGAATGATTGTGAAATGGTACCAGGTGAGTGATCCAAGCTCCTTGGAGCCTCTGGTCTTTAATGTTGAGTTCTATGATAACACTAAATTAAATATATTTTGATTTGAAGATTGAACTGCCTTGATGTTGATTTGGACTCAATAAAACATGCAATAGAAGACTTAGGGTCTTCACGGAGAAAGGCAATGCATATGGATGATGGTAAGCATGGTTTATAAGGTGGAATTTATTATAACCAAGACGTTTTTTCAAATATAATATATGTATAAGAATCAATAGTTTTCAGTGAATATAGATATCAGGGAAAAAATCATCATTGAAAACCCAGTTTTTACTGCTATGTTTCTCTCTCTATTACATGTAAAATACTATGCTTTTCTTCTTTCATTTTCATGAATATGCAATAGATTGTATAGTCCAATCAGATTGGTGTTTACAGCATTGAAATTCTTGGATTTGGAGGTAGTAAAAACAGTATCAGATAATAAATGATATACTAGATGAGATCATGATGAAAGGGATTCATTAGATTTCTGACATTGAACCTGTGAAACTGCCTTTAGTTAATATATATGATAAATTCTGATGAACAAGATGTGCACATTACCTCGATTTATGACATCAGTTGTGCTCAATGCCTAAAATCTATGAATATGAAACAGGTGGTAATTCTATATTACAGTGTATGGGGCGTGAATCAAACCAGAAATGAATTTAAAATAAAAATATTTATTTAAAATCATGACAAGACAAACTATTTACAAAACAATCATGACAAATGGCAGAACTTACTTGAACATCAAACTAACATTTAAAGTACAGAATATGAACAAATTGTCCATTTAAACGAAAAACGCATCTTGATCGCTGTATAAGCTGCCTTGGAACTCCCTCAAACTACTCAGACTGCATGCTGTCTTGCAACTTTCCTGACCACTGTCATGTCAAAAAAGACAAATTTACCTAAGGAGCAACATCGTTGTACAACTCCCTCGAACTCGGACAACAAAGCAGTCTTGATATCAGACTGGCAGCTGGTCTTGGACCCTTGAGGTCATCAAAACTACACAGATACATATAAAAAAAAAAATACAATTACATAAACACGTAAATATAGTTGCAGATATTACAAAACAAATTTTGGGGCCTCGGTGTCCGAGTGGTCTAGGTAGTTCGTCATGACTACTAATGATCACTAGCCTGTCAACGCTGAGGTTGTGAGTTTGAATCTCACCTGTGGCGGCGTTTTCGACTCCGATCTTAATTGACAAGGATTGCCAGTTTTCTTACCAAAGGTCATGGTTCTCTCTTGGTACACCGGTTTCCTCCACCAATAAAAACTGGCCGCCGTGAAATAGCCAAATGTGATGAAAACGGCGTAAAACCCCAACTATACAAACAAAACAAATTTTATATAAAATATTACCCATATGAAATTATCAAGCAATATCTGAGTAACTGTTTTATATAAATTAAATATCAAGTAATTACCTACAATACAAGCACTTGGAAAAGTGAAATTTGATAATATTAAAGGGAAATAACCCCACTCTATCACAAATATTAAATGAAAGCAAAGTGTCCCATGTTTGATACTGGAATCATTACTGTAGGTTTTAGTAAAAGGTAAAAATATAAGGAGGTGGAGTGCACATAGAAGTTGTTTATACAAAAGCATTTCATGTTCTGATTTCAAGTAAATTACTATCAATTAAAAAGATTTTCTGAAAATGAGGACAATATATATCTGTCCTGATGCACAGGTACTCGTGGACAGGACCCTATATGGTACGCCAATGATACTAAAGCCCCCATCTGAAATGTTTTTGTTGTGATTTTCTTGAAATTTTTCTCTTGGAATTCACTTGGATATTATTGTCAAGCCATATTTTCCATCCACATCAGGTTACGCTTTATACATATAAGTAACGCGATGTGTGACTGGGGTGCATGTTTGCCCTTAGTATATCCCTGCTCTCAAGTCTTTTATTGAAATGATCCGGATCTCGGCACTTGGAATTGACTGAGTTGACACCTGTTATTATTCTCATCCTTGGTAATTCACGTTGAAAATTAATTTGATGATTAACTTGGTTGTTTTAGGGATATATAGTTAATTTCATTGTCTAGTAATTTCTTAGTAATAACACAATATGAACAATACAACAGACCAAATATTTACAGTTGTGGTCCATGTTCAGCTAGGAAAAAGCCATGACAATTTAAATCTTATTTTATATAAAACCATGTTCTTTAGTTTGTACTCTCAGTTGATCAATTACACAAACCTTCTTTTGGTTTCCAGCTGTTTCAGATATGTCTCAAGATTCTTCAGATTGGAGTTCAGAGGATTCTGTTGATGGCTTACCTTTTGGATCATTAATGATGAAAGCTGGATTTGCTGGAGAGGATGGCCCACAGACTGAATTTCCTACCACAGTTGGTAGGCCCAGGCACCAAGGTGTGATGGTTGGTATGGGCCAAAAAGATTCTTATGTTGGATATGAGATTACAGGCAGAGAAGGTAAAATAAACATAGAGACAATATTAAGTCTCAGTGAGGCATTCCACTGAGAAAAATCTTGAACTTAATGGTAATTTCAAGGTAGCCACCAGCACCAAGCATTTTTCAACGACCAGCTTTAGGGGGATTTCAGATTCCAAAAATAATTTAAAAATACAATAAGACGAGTGTGACAATTATTATACAGTTGATTCTTGGTTTCTCGAAATCACATGAGTCGAAATTTTGGTTATGTTGAACTTATTTTTCTTGTCCCAGGTAGATGTCATTAGAATCTTGTCCCAGGTAGATGTCAGTAGAATCTTGTCCCAGGCTGGTGTCAGTAGAATTTTGTCCCAGGCAGATGTCAGTAGAATCTTGTCCCAGGCAGATGTCAGTAGAATCTTGTCCCAGGCAGATGTCAGTAGAATCTTTTCCCAGGCAGACGTCAGTATAATCTTGTCCAATGTCCCAGGTAGATGTCAGTAGAATCTTGTCCAATGTCCCAGGTAGATGTCAGTAGAATCTTGTCCCAGGCAGATGTCAGTAGAATCTTGTCCCAGGTAGATGTCAATAGAATCTTGTCCCAGGCAGATGTCAGTAGAATCTATGCATTTTATTCCTTTTGTCTAGAAATTTGATAAGTTAAAATTTCAGGTGTGTTGAAGTGATATTATGTCCCAAGAAAATATAATTAATGTAATATAAACTTGTTATGTCGAAGTCATTAATTGCCTGTCAAGATGATTAAAATATAAACACCTGTCAGTGTCATCAAATTTACACAGATACATATAAAAAAAATATAATTACATAAACAGGTAAATATAGTTGCAGATATTTACAAAACAAATTTTATATAAAATATTACCCATATGAAATTATCAAGCAATATCTGAGTAACTGTATAAATTAAATATCAAGTAATTAACTAAAATACAAGAACTTAGAAAAGTAAAAATTTGATAATATTAAAGGGAAATAACCCCACTCTATCACAAATATTAAATGAAAGCAAAGTGTCCCATGTTTGATACTGGAATCATTACTGTAGGTTTTAGTAAAAGGTAAAAATATAAGGAGGTGGAGTGCACATAGAAGTTGTTTATACAAAAACATTTCATGTTCTGATTTCAAGTAAATTACTATCAATTAAAAAGATTTTCTGAAAATGAGGACAATATATATCTGTCCTGATGCACAGGTACTCGTGGACATGACCCTATATGGTACCCCTATGATACTGAAGCCCCCATCTGAAATGTTTTTGTTGTGATTTTCTTGAAATTTTTCTCTAAGAATTCACTTGGATATTACTCTCAAGCCATATTTTCCATCCACATCAGGTTATGCTTTATACATATAAGTAACCTGATGTGTGACAGGGGTGCATGTTTGCCCTTAGTATATCCCTGCTCTCAAGTCTTTTATTGAAATGACCCGGATCTCGGCACTTGGAGTTGACTGAGTTGACACCTGTCATTATTCTCATCCTTGGTGGTCACCTTTGAAAATTAATTTGATGATTAACTTAGTTGTTTTAGGGATATATAGTTAATTTAATTGTCTAGTAATTTCTTAGTAATAACACAATATGAACAATACAACAGACCAAATATTTACAGTTGTGGTCCATGTTCAGCTAGGAAAAAGCCATGACAATTTAAATCTTATTTTATATAAAACCATGTTCTTTAGTTTATACTCTCAGTTGATCAATTACACAAACCTTCTTTTGGTTTCCATCTGTTTTAGGTATGTCTCAGGATATTTCAGATTGGGATTCATCAGAGGATTCTGTTGATGGCTTACCTATAGTAATGGATGCAGGATCATTAATGATGAAAGCTGGATTTGCTGGAGAGGATGGCCCACAGTCTGAATTTCCTACCACAGTTGGTAGGCCCAGGCACCAAGGTGTGATGGTTGGTATGGGCCAAAAAGATTCTTATGTTGGATATGAGGCTACAGGCAGAGAAGGTAAAATTAACATAGAGACAATATTAAGTCTCAGTGAGGCATTCCACTGAGAAAAATCTTCAACTTAATGGTAATTTCAAGGTAGCCACCAGCACCAAGCATTTTTCAACGACCAGTTTTAGGGGGATTTCAGATTCCAAAAATAATTTAAAAATACATTAATATGAGTATGACAATTATTATACAGTTGATTCTCGAAATCACATGAGTTGAAATTTTGGTTATGTTGAACTTATTTTTCTTGTCCCAGGTAGATGTCAGTAGAATCTTGTCCCAGGTAGTTGTCAGTAGAATCTTGTCCCAGGTAGATGTCAGTAAAATCTTGTCCCAGGTAGATGTCAGTAGAATCTTGTCCCAGGCAGATGTCAGTAGAATCTTGTCCCAGGTAGATGCCAGTAGAATCTTGTCCCAGGCAGATGTCAGTAGAATCTTGTCCCAGGCAGATGTCAGTAGAATCTTGTCCTAGGTAGATGCCAGTAGAATCTTGTCCCAGGTAGATGTCAGTAGAATCTTGTCCCAGGTAGATGCCAGTAGAATCTTGTCCCAGGCAGATGTCAATAGAATCTTGTCCCAGGCAGACGTCAGTAGAATCTTGTCCAATGTCCCAGGTAGATGTCAGTAGAATCTTGTCCCATGTCCCAGGTAGATGTTAGTAGAATCTTGTCCCAGGCAGATGTCAGTAGAATCTTGTCCCAGGTAGATGTCAATAGAATCTTGTCCCAGGCAGATGTCAGTAGAATCTTGTCCCAGGCAGATGTCAATAGAATCTTGTCCCAGGCAGATGTCAGTAGAATCTTGTCCAATGTCCCAGGTAGATGTCAGTAGAATCTTGTCCAATGTCCCAGGTAGATGTCAGTAGAATCTTGTCCCAGGCAGATGTCAGTAGAATCTTGTCCCAGGTAGATGTCAATAGAATCTTGTCCCAGGCAGATGTCAGTAGAATCTTGTCCCAGGTAGATGTCAATAGAATCTTGTCCCAGGCAGATGTCAGTAGAATCTTGTCCCAGGTAGATGTCAATAGAATCTTGTCCCAGGCAGATGTCAGTAGAATCTTGTCCCAGGCAGATGTCAATAGAATCTTGTCCCAGGCAGATGTCAGTAGAATCTTGTCCCAGGTAGATGTCAATAGAATCTTGTCCCAGGCAGATGTCAGTAGAATCTTGTCCCAGGTAGATGTCAATAGAATCTTGTCCCAGGTAGATGTCAGTCGAATCTATGTATTTTATTCCTTTTGTCTAGAAATTTGATAAGTTAAAATTTCAGGTGTGTTGAAGTGATATTATGTCCCCAAAAATATAATTAATGTAAAATAAACTTGTTACGTCAATGTCATTAATCACCTGTACAGATGATCAAAATATAAACACCTGTCAGTTAGTAACATGTGGGGAATCGATGCTGGAAAATGTTATTTCATATTAATTGTTTTGATAACAAACGTATTTCTCACGGCCTCATATTACAAAGTTCATTTCATTTGCCTCTTAACTACAAAAGAGTATCTTTGTCATTTTTTGTTTATCTCCCTTGTCCAAAACAAGGATTTCAGCTCCATTTTAGTCGAAGTTTGAATATCTTGAACCCAGTCCCATGGTCCCTTGCACTTCGAGTCAACAAAAATCATCTGTATATTGCAATTTACTTCTAACACGCAGTATGGCATAAGAACATTTAGATAAATTATTTAATGCTGCATGTTTCTCAATTAGAGAAGTTTAATTTCTTAATTTACAGAACCACAGATACATTCTACATTATTAATGTTTGAATGACTACAGTAACAAACCTTCATACATAAACAAGGGGAAGGACAAGATATTGGAAGACTGGGAGAATATTTTAACTTTAAATTTTTCTGATCCAAAAGAAGTTTCTCTGACATCAAATAATCTTGAATCTATAATTTTAATGATGTTTGAGAACATCCTGTGAACAAATAAATGGTTTGGTAGGAAGGGATTATTCATTTCCATGTAAAGTAATATCATCCGTCCATCCAACACTTCGTACCATAACTCAAATTTGCTTCAGTCAGTTCTCATGAAATTTTAACTCAACATTAGGATTGACAGAAGAAAGCTCCCTTTCCTTTTTGACGATTTTCAATTTTGTCATTCTGGAGTTATGGGACTTAGATTGTCCAAAAAAAAGCAATTTTTCACATGTCGCACACAAAATCGAGTGTTTGTTGACTGATTTCTTAAAACTTTAACAAATTATTACAAATGATGGTCTGAGGGTCTGTATACTTTTTGACAATTTTCACTTTTGTCTTTATGGGACTTAGATTGTCCAAATACATGTATAACAATTTTTTATAAGTGTAAAATTTCCTGAGTACACAAAGATGATATTTAGTTTGTTGATACAGTGTTATAATTTATATATGTTAAGCTATTGAGAAAGTAACATGGCACTTAATTTGTTAAAAAAAAAATCTTTATTTTCCTTCGGACGTATGACGCGCATAAGGTGCAGCAGTTTATTGAAGGTTAAATACTCATCTCTCTTAAAAAACCTGTCAGAGGTAGTTGACCCCTGATTCAAAATAATTATCTGTGGCTCTAACATGAGGATCAAAGTCATATAAACCAGTGAACAAATAAACTGTTTGGTAGGAAGAGAATATTCATAACCATGTAAAGTGACGTAAAGTAAATAATGTTTTGAAATATGCATATTAAGCTCAGAGCTTATTTCACCACTTTGCGTCCGTCCTCCGTCGTCCGTAAACTTTTCACATTTTCACATTTTGGTCTTCTCCTTTGAAACTACTTGGTTGATTGTAACCAAACTTGATAGGAATAATGTATGGAAGAACCTTTACAAACAATCCACATTGGTTCCGGTTGGATGAACAACATGGCCGTCAGAGGCCGTCTTTGACCTTTATTGGCCAATTTTTTAAAAACTTCTCCTCTGAAACTACATGATGAAATGTTTTGAAACTTTGCAGGATTGATGACAACAATATCCTCTACAAACAATCCACTTTTGGTTGAGATTTGTCTGCTCAACCAGGGCTGCGGCTGTTCAAAGTTTCCATTGAAACCATATGGGAAGACTTTTTTGTCATTTGCTTAGGAAGTAACGGGCAGATTGTAACCAAAGTTGACAGAAATCTCATATGGAAGGACAGCTGCAACTGATGCTCTTTTTTAGGTCAAACTTCAAATATCAAGGTTACTTGGACATTTTGTGTTTCTATAAAAGCCTTGCGGTTACAAAAGAGCTTACATTTTATAATGGCTTAATAATTAAATGCCTCTGTGGTCTTGTAGCGTGCTTGCCTTTAGTGCGGAAAGTCACTGGGTCAAAACAAAGACATTAAAACAGGTATTTGCTGCTTCTCCGCCAAGCACGCAGCATCTAAGAGTAATAGCAAAGGACTGTTCAGCTTTGAATCAGTATAATATGTCTGGGTGGGCTGATATGTCTTCCTCTGGACTGTTACCTCGTGAGCTAGTATTTAAAAAACCAGCTCAGCATGTCAGTCTAGTACATATCATATCAACATGGTCTTATCCTGATATGCATATAATAATTTCCACTGGATGTTAACAATAATTTATCTATCGATGAAAGCCATATACCAGTGGTTACATGACCTCTAACCTTTAGCTCAATGTCCCTAAGAAAATTAATGTTAAAAACTAAAATAAACAAAGATGTTTCTTTTAAAAGTTGAAAGTTAGGATAAAGTTAGTTATTTCTTTTATTTCAGCTAAAGGAAGAAAGGTCCCTGAAAAGAAAAGAAAAATGGAAAGCAGTAGGATGGTTCCAGGTCTGTGTAAGAAGTAAAGAGTCAGTTCTTCAAATTCTGATCTTTATGGATTTGCATTAATTATAACCCAAGGCTTCCCAAATTTTGAAACTTTTAATTAATGAATACATAAACTTTTTTAGAATTCAGAAATATTTCCATTTTCCAGCATTTTCCAAGGTGGAATACACACACACAGAATTAAATTTAGTTGAATGATACCGGCTCCTTGTTACAGGTTACAGCTACAGGTAATACATCATAAGTATTAACATACCTTCAATGGAAAAAAAAACAGGGATCTGATTAATATTTTTCATTAAAAGATTATATTGGAAAGACTATGGCAAGAAAATGTGGTGCATGAAAAATTCACAGCAAGTTCTTTTGTAGGACCAGTGCAGATACTAACTGGAGCAGTACCAGCATCACGTCCAGCAAGAATTGCAGACATACCACAGCCTCCCCAACCAGCTGGATACCTGGATACTTTGGAAGCAGATTCAATATGTTTTTCAACAAACCTAGAGTCAGTGTCTTCTGAAGAAAGAAAAGACTTACCACACGGAATAATTCCAGATTCAATTGCAATGGATATTTCAAAAGACTTAATATCAACTTCAGAGTCTACAGTGTCTCGTTCTGTTTTACAACCTAGATCAGTATTTTCATCAGAAAGAACATCATTATCTTTTCTTCAAAGAACTTCACATCAAAAGAGTGTACCTTTGCAACCACGACCACCTACACTAAAGAGTGCACCTTTGCCACCACTATTACAGGGAAAACCTTTGCCGCCGCCACCACCCCCACCATCAAAGGGTGCAGCTATGCCACCACCACCACCACCACCACCCCCATCATCAAAGAGTGAACCTTTGCCGCCATCATCACAAGGAAAACCATTGCGGCCACCACCACCCCCACTATCCCGAGCTTCACAGAGTGCAGTTTCTTGGCGATCACAACCTACACCATTACAAAGTGAAAATTTCCTATCATCTTTAAGTAAGATTATGTTCAACACTGAAAGATATCAAAGTGTAAGTTGTCAAATGTTGATAAAATGTCAATAATACTTATGTCATATATTTAAAGGGATTTTGTGTAAGGAATTAATACACCATGTTGGGTCATGCTTTTAATATTCATTGTTTGCTGTAGCCTGACCTATACTTAAGAGGGTAGGTAGGTAGCTGGGCATTATTTGTCCAGCCTGTGACTTTTGTCGTGGAAATGAGATATAGCGATCCTACATTCCGTTTGTCGTCGTCAACATTTACATTCACTCTGAGATTAAAGTTTTTTAAACATTAATAAATTTCTTAAACCATCCTGAATTTTTGCCAAACTTGGGCAGCAGCTTGTTCATGATCAAAAGATAGTATCTAGAGGAAAATTTTCTAATAATTTTTTTCCCCATTTTTCTGTATTTTATTTATAAATGGACTTAGTTTTTCTCCCTGTTAACATTACATACAGTCTACAGTTAAAGTTTTAAAAACATTAATTGGGGGCCTTTGCAGTGGCCGAGTGGTCTAGGTAGTTCGTTATGACTACTAATGATCACTAGCTGTCAAGACTAAGGTTGTGAGTTTGAATCTCACCTGTGGCGGGGTGTGTTCGACTCCGATCTTAATTGACAAGGAATGCCAATTTTCCTACCGAAGGTTGGTGGTTTTCTTCGGGTACTCCTGCTTCCTCCACCAATAAAAATAGCCAAATGTGCTGAAAACATCGTAAAACCCCAACTAAACAAACAATAAAACATTAATTACTTTCTTAAACCATTCTGGATTTTTACCAAACATGGACAGAAGCTTGATCATGATCGAAAGAAGTATCCAGAGGAAAATGGACTTTTTCTCCCAGTTAACATTACATACAGTTAAAGTTTTTAAAACATTAATTACTTTCTAAAACCATCCTGGATTTTTACCAAACTTTGACAGGAGTCTTCATGATAAAAAAAATAACATGTGGAGAGAACTTATGTACATTCTATATTACTCTGAAAACATAGACAACAGCGAAATCCGGCGAGACTCTGGGTTACATGAAATTATTTTAATTGTGAAACGTTTCAGATATTTTTTTATCACCCAAGAAAAGGTCAATGAAATGAATAACATTTGTTAAAGAAAATTTACATTTTGAAGTTAACATGATCAATTATGGTTTCCCTAATATCTGACTGGAGCTTTAAAATGAAAGTAAAGATTTTGATATTTTTATTTCATCAATGCAATTATGACACTGAAACAATGTCAAAATAAGCACGGGGATAAAAAAAATTAGTAAATGTAAATTGATAATTTTTCTGTAATTATCATCTTTCCTCATTGACACTTTTATTGTCATAAAAACATCCACATTTTAAATTAGATGTCTACCTTCACTTTCAGTTTCACAGGTAAATTTTTGTTCTGGCCATTTACATTGTTTACGAAACGGAAACGGACTGGACACGACCGGAATCCATCTGCATATGTGGACACATCTGAAGTAAAATTGCTGCGTCCAGTATAAAAAATATGTATACAGGACACATCTAGATGCGTTGCAAGGATCCGGTTGTTCATATCTGATAATTGGTATATTATATTTATTTTCAGGAACAGACCGCTAAACCAGTGAAATCTTCCTCGCTTAGTGATGAAAGAGAGGATGTTATTTCCAGGATGCCTATACTACAAATGTGGAAGAAAAAAAGACGAGCAGCCCGTCCAAAGGTCTATAAAGAAGATGATGCCGCTCAATATGTTACAACGGTATAAAATGATGATACTCTTTATTTTTATCCTTGAATACCTCAGGAAGAATAAGTATTCCATCAGAAGCAATGACCAATATTTCTTACAATCTTACAAGAAAATATACATTTGTTGTTTGTGAAGCCCTGTTGTCTTGTTGACTTTCATCTTTGTCCTTCTTTTTGGTCAATCTGTCATATGCAATAAAGTAGAATTTGATTTCTTGTTTAGAATAACTATTCAGTATGAATATCTTCATAAAAGTAAAGTTTCCTCATGCTTGAGGTATATGGGTTAACATTTTCTGTTTGCATACTGTAACCATTGGTGGCCATTGTATGGGATTACAGTGTCTTTCTGTGGTACATTGTACTACATTTTGATGCTGATATGCAACTTTAGTAGAAAGATAACAAAAAGAACATTATGTCAGTTTAGGAAAGTAGAAATAAATCAATATTTATATATTTCTTAATAGATATTCTATGATACTAATTTTCATGCACACGATGTGCACATTTTGTTGATTTACAACATAAGTTGTGCTCAAGGTCTGCATAATAACATTTAGTTAATGAGCAAGGTTAAAAAAATTTAATTTTTTTCAAGTTCATTTATTAGCTCACCTGACCCAAAGGGTCAAGTGAGCTATTCTCATCACTTGGCGTACGTATGTCTGATGACCGGGACTGTCAACCAATATGGCCGCCACAGCCGAACTTAGTTTTACATAGGACCCTACGGGAAATTCACTAAAAATTCTTCTTGTCTGAAACCTGACTTGGCCAATTAGAACTAGACTTGGTAGCAATGGTCCTTAGATGGTCCTCTTTCAGAATTGTGTCCAATGACCCAGACTTTTAACCAAGATGGCTGCCACACAAGAATTTTGTTTAACATAGGGCCCTATGCGAAAATTCATTGAAAAATCTTCTTGTCTGAAACAACTTGACCAATTGGAACCAGACTTTGTAGCTATGGTCTTTAGGAGGTCCTCTTTCAGAAATATGTCCGATTTCATGGACTGTGAACCGAGATGGCTGCCACAGCCAAACTTAGTTTAACATAGGACCCTATAGGAAAATTCAGTTAAAAATCTTCTTGTCTGAAACCACTTAGCCAGTTGGATCAAGACTTAGCAATAATGGTCCTTAGATGATTCTGTTTTAGAAATGTGTCCAATGACCTGGACTGTCAACCAAGATGGCTGCCACAGCCATACTTTGTTTAACATAGAACCCCATAGAAAAATGAGCCAAATTGACTTCAACACTTGAATGTTTAGTCCTGCTCAAGGTGAAAAGTTAAATCCAGGTGAGCGATACAGGCACTAGAGAGCCTCTAGTTCAAATGTAGGAGAAAGAAGATTTCCAGAAAGTGTTGATATCAATGAAATGTGTTTAAAATCATAATAAATTGTGATTGGCAGGTTTATTTTATATAATGAACCACATGATTATCCAGAATGTTAAATACAAAATCATGGCAATAACCTGTGTAATTTGTTGGCAAACCTTCAATACATTATATACTCAACTAATTTTTCTGCAGTGCTGTTGCAGCAAAGATAAGCTTTAGCTTATCTAGCTGACGCTGCACGTAAGATTATTAGCATGCTGGCAATAACTTTGTACTGAGCCATCTAACCTCTATGAATGCTTCTGCATTTTTTACTGATTGCATATTGATACAGTGTTTGAAAGTAGTGCAGTCTCCATTATCAGGGCCCCGTTCAACCTGAACCAGTTGTAAAGTTGTGCATTACCTGGGGACATTTTGATCTCTTTCTTTTTAAAATAGATTTAATTAAATGATTCTTGTACAATGCGACTCGTTATAAGCCTTTAATTTCAATGTTTATATAATACAGAAAGCGTGTCTCAAAGATAGGTCAAGTCCATCACCTAATCTATTAATACGATTCGATGCTACTTCACATCGGCCAGTTGAAAATTTAAACAAGTTCATGGTCAATATCGGTTGTCACATGACAGATATGAATTCCCACGTTCAGGTGTGCTGTTGGAGTTATTGATATACCGTAATATTTTCATGAATATTTTTGCCTATGACCAAAAAATAAATAATTGTTTGTTTCCCCAAACCGGGAGGTATCAAATTATCAGGTTCGTACACATCTTTCTAGACTATTTAGTGTTTTTCGGAGAGGGCTTTATATATAGGTTTAGCCTGCTGACCAATCTTATTCATAATAACTTTACTTTTATGAATAAAATATTGTTTATATTAAATAATTATAGAGAAATTTGCCTTTAAGACGGAGTTTGCTGGCGTGCATTTTAATCAGATCATGGACAATTCATAGCACATGCTCAGAAATATTAAGTACACAGGAATTCACGAAGAATGTCTAAATATAAATTCTCATTATATGAAGGAAAATAAATATGCGAAGTGCGCAGTACATTCTTATTTTAGAAAGGTACACTGTTTTATACAGAATGGAATAAAAGAAACAACAATTAAGGTTAAGGAGAGAGCACAAGGATTATTATCCTCAGCAAAAACAAAATAGGCTATATCGTCAATTTTCCCAGTACGGGGATATTTCAAAAATGCATTCAGAATCTTTAGAAATCTGAAACTGTCTTATATACTGTTCCTCAAATATCCCCATGTATCTCTGAAACAATGTCTTATATACTGTTCCTCAAATTTCCCCGTTTAACTGTCTGTCTTTTATTTCGTTATTTTCTTCAAATTGGATTACAATTTATTACGAAATAAATGTCATCAATTGAGTTGTTTTTTTTTTTTTGGTCTGTAGTAGTTTTTCTTAATGCATATACCATAATTACTCTATTTATTGGACACTAAAATACACCTATTTTTTAGGAAAATTGGAAAATTGTCAAAAAAATTGAGTTTTCGTATATCCATCCACATCGTTGTCATTTTTTGACTCCATATGATCGACCTGGTCAATGTACTTTAAAAATAGGCAATCAAAATAATGGTTCATACTTGCGGTATTGTTATTTGAGTTTGCTTTCATGATTTATCTTTTTGTACCTTCAAACTAAGTTAATTGAATGTTGAAGACGAAAACAGTAGCAAACTTCAAACGACCCGCCATGTTGTTGACTAATATGTTGACATCTCACAAATTATTTTTATACGACCGCAAAATTTTTGTGGTCGTATATTGGTATGACGTTGGCGTCGTCGTCGTCGTCGTCGTCCGTCGGAGTCTGTAGACATTTGGTTTTCGCACTATAACTTTAGTATAAGTTAATAGAAATCTATGAAATTTAAACACAAGGTTTATGACCACAAAAGGAAGGTTGGGATTGATTTTGGGAGTTTTGGTCCCAACAGTTTAAGAATCAGGGGCCAAAAAAGGGCCCAATAAGCATTTTTCTTGGTTTTCGCACAATAACTCTAGTATAAGTAAATAGAAATCTATGAAATTTTAACACAAGGTTTATGACCACAAAAGGAAGGTTGGGATTGTTTTTGGGAGTTTTGGTCCCAACAGTTTAGGAATTAGGGGCTAAAAAAGGCCCAAATAAGCATTTGTCTTGGTTTTTGCACAATAACTTTAGTATAAGTAAATAGAAATCTATGAAATTTAAACACAAGGTTTATGACCACAAAAGGAAGGTTGGGATTGATTTTTGGAGTTTTGGTCCCAACAGTTTAGGAATTAGGGGCCAAAAGGGTCCAAAATTAAACTTTGTTTGATTTCATCGAAAATTGAACTATTGGGGTTCTTTGATATGCCGAATCTAACCGTGCATTTAGATTCTTAATTTTTGGTCCCGTTTTCAAATTGGTCTACATTAAGGTCCAAAGGGTCCAAAATTAAACTTAGTTTGATTTTAACAAAAATTGAATTCTTGGGGTTCTTTGATATGCTGAATCTAAACATGTACTTAGTTTTTTTTATTATGGGCCCAGTTTTCAAGTTGGTCCAAATCGGGGTCCAAAATTAAACTTTGTTTGATTTCATCGAAAATTGAACTATTGGGGTTCTTTGATATGCCGAATCTAACCGTGCATTTAGATTCTTAATTTTTGGTCCCGTTTTCAAATTGGTCTACATTAAGGTCCAAAGGGTCCAAAATTAAACTTAGTTTGATTTTAACAAAAATTGAATTCTTGGGGTTCTTTGATATGCTGAATCTAAACATGTACTTAGTTTTTTTATTATGGGCCCAGTTTTCAAGTTGGTCCAAATCGGGGTCCAAAATTAAAGCTAAAAAAGGGGTAAATTATTTTTTTTGGGGGGTGGGGGCAATTCTCCACAGCATATTGTATCGCACAAGAATTCAAAAATTGAATATAAATTCAAATCATATGACCAATTCTAAGTTCTTTATTTCAGTTATTCTGTTTTAGAAACCTATTATGTGTCAAATATTTCAAGAAATTTTCAATTACACAGTATTGTGCAATAGCAAGAATCAGTATAATTTAAACCAATTTACATTATTTACATTACAATTAAAGGATAACTTCAGTAACACCCAACAATGACTTCAATCCAAACATATATATTGAATAAACTTACAAATCAGAAATTTTAAAATTATATGATACTAACATACATACTACTGCTAACAATTAAATATGACTTAGAGCAAATATGACAACATGATTATAAAAATATGTACAAAGAGGGATAACTCTTTTTTTTATCTCAAATTTTGAATATGTGCTGATGAAGCTTTTTTGTTTATCTCATCTAAACTGCTTTTAAATTATGCATATTTAAAATTTGCCATCCATGACTATGATGTCATTTTCTATTTTAATACGTTATGGTGTATTTAAATGGGCTGTTATGGTTGCAAAGTATCAAGAGAAATGGGGGGGGGGGGGGGGGTGAAAACAAAATTTAGGGGGGGGGGAATGAGAAATTGGGGAGGGGGCAATTTTTTTCTCATTTCATAATTCATAAATTAAAAAGGAAATTTCAAATTTTTTTTAGCAAGAAAGGGGGGGTTACAATAAATTTTATTGTTTTTTGTTGTTTTTTTTTTGGGAGGGGGAGTCAATGTGCAACTTCATAGTGTATTGCACAAAAGCTAAAAAAGGGGTAAATATTTTTTTTTTTTTTTTTGGGGGGGGGGGCAATTCTCCACAGCATATTGTATTGCACAAGAAGCAAAAAATTGAATATAAATTGAAATCATATGACCAATTCTAAGTTCTTTGGTTTCAGTTATTCTGTGTCAGAAACCTATTATGTGTCAAATATTTGAAGAAATTTTCAATTGCACAGTATTGCGCAATAGCAAGAAATTGATATGTGTGCCCAATTTTAAATTGGTTATTTCTGATTTATATATAAAAACAAAAAATACTGATATGGTTTGAATAGGTAAATTAAAAATTTTTAAGTTCTTAGACAACATTCATTCTGTGTCAGAAACCTATGCTGTGTCAAATATTTATTCACAATCCAAATTCAGTATTGTATCAAGCTTGAATGTTGTGTTCATAATTGCCCCAACTATTCAGGGTTCGACATCTGCGGTCGTATCTAGCTGCGCCCAGCGGAGCATTTTATTAAAAATTGGGGTCCACATGGGTCGAATTTCAGAAATTGGAAGTTTTAGCTTGTGACCTAAACTCTGCATGCATTTTTCGTTTTATGCTTTAATTTCTATACAGTATTGTCACAAACTGTATGTAGATGCGCAATAAGGTTTTGAATTTTGATTGTTGGGGCCCACAGGGATCAAATTTCGAAAATTGGAATTTAAGCTTGTGACCTAAACTTCTTATTCATTTTTCACGTCATGCATTTAATTGTGATACCATATTATCACATACTATATGTAGATGCGCAATAAGGTTTTAGAATTTTGATTTTCAAAAACAGGGGCCCACAGGGGTTGAATTTCAAAAAGTGGAAAATTAAACTAAACTGCTTATTAGGGCCCTGCCATGGGACATGGCAGCCGCCCTATTGTAATCAGTCTTGTCCGTCCATTTGTCCGTCAGCATTTCCTTTGTTGTACAATAACTTAAGATTGCCTTCACGGATTTTTATGATTTTTAAACACAATATTGGACTTGGCCAAAGGAAGGTCCCTTTTGGTTTTGAGGAAAATTGGACAACAATTTTTGGGAAAAACTTAGTTTTTATTTGAAAAAATGCATATTTTGAGAATAAACACTATGTTGTATGATAACTTAAGATTGCCTTCACAGATTTTCATAAATTTTATACAGAGTGTTGGACATGATCAAAGAAAGGTCTCTTTTGAATTCAAGGAAAATTGGAAAACACTTTTGGGGGGAAAACTTTGTTTTTATATGGAAAAGGGCAAATTTTGAGAATTAAGCTTCATGCTTTTTGATAGATAAAATGAATGTATGAAATCACAACTAGATTTTGAAGTGTTTTTGATTCCCATGAGTTCAATCACACAAGCTGGCGGGCCCTTTCTGACATTGTCAGTATTCTAGGTAACTTTTCATTTTATGCTTTTAATTTCTATACAATATTGTCACATACTGTATGTAGATGAGCAATAAGGTTTTAGAATTTTGATTTTGACAACTTGAGGCCCAGAGGGGTTGTATTTCGGAAATAGTGAATTTAAACTTGTGCCTTAAACTCCTCTTTCATTTTGCATTTCGATTTAACAAATTTATTTGTATATATATAATATTGTTCTTTTTTTCTGTAGATATGCGAAAAGGTTTTTCATTTTGAAAATCTTTTAAGGGATCAAATTTTGGGACCGAAAATGGTGAAATTGTTGATTTTGCTTTGTCTCTGGAAATACTCATTCATTTTTTGTTTCAGTGGTTTCATTTGTGTATAATATTGTTCCTCACTATGTGTAGATGTGCAATAAGGTTTTCAATTTTAAAATTTGATTCAGGGTTCCAATTTTCAGACTGAAATTGTTAAATTGCTAATTTTTCACTGTTTATTAATTATTGACTTGTGCAGTGCAGGTATTGACATCGTTTCTGATGGCACCAATTTCTAGTTCTAAATGTCTCGGATGTGCAATAAGGTTGTAAGCCTTGCAACATAATGGCAATGACCTCATTAATTGTTAACAAACTTCGGAAACACTGTGTACCTATATTATTTCTATTGATGCCACATGCAAAGTATGAAGTATGTTTCAACTTTGGAAAGCCGTATTTATGCAATTTCAGCTTTAAATGTTCAATTCATTTTTGATAAAAAAGAAATATGCTTTACGGGTATTATCATTTACAGTCTGGTTACCTTAAATTTACATGATAATTACATAAAATTCACTTGGAATGAAACTAGAGTGAAAATATTCCATGAATGCAGGCTTCCCAAATATTTAACATGGTCTTCCAATGACAAAGTTTGTTTATTACCGGTAGTTGATTCACTGTAGGCTTGTGGGCAATGATGAAGAAAGTCCAGTTTGCTGTGAGTTTAACATCTTATTTCTAAATATTCCTCAACATAACCTTGAAATCTATCTTAATTTCATAATTTTGACAACTGTTGTACTTTTAACCGAATATCTAATTTTAGAATTGTTTTAACATCATTTTTTAGACTAGGGATGATGTAGAAAAATGTTCTGAAGAGAAGTTATCAAAAAGAAGAGAAAGATTGGAAGAAGAAAAACCTGTTTTACAGTATGAGGTAAATTATGTCTCTCCCTCCCAGCTGAGGTGGGGGGAAATATTGTTTTTGTACCGTCTGTCTGTGTCTGTCCATCATAAATTTTGTCATCGCTCTATCTCATGCATCATACTTCGGATTTGGATGAACTTTGGCAGGAATACTTGTTAGGATATTTAGATGTGTATATGTTCCTGATTTTTTGATAAATCAATGTTTGTCAGTTTACCAGGGTAAAATATGGACTTAGCCATTTTTCATTAAGACTAGATGGAATTTTGTCATTGCTCTATCTTATGCATCATAATTTGGATTTGGATGAAACTTGACAGGAATACTTTTTAGGATATGTAGATGTGCAAATGTTCATGATTTTTTCATAAATAAATTTTTGACGGTTTACCAGGGTAAAATATGGAGTTAGCCATTTTGCCTTAAGACTAAATGGAAGAAATTTTGTCATCACTCTATCTCATGCATGGTACTTCAGATTTGGATGAAACTTGACAGGAATACTTTTTAGGTTATGTGGATTTGTATATGTTCTTGATTTTTTGATAAATCAATTTTTGACGGTTTACCAGGGTAAAATATGGAGTTAGCCATTTTGCCTTAAGACTAGATGGAAGAAATTTTGTCATCACTCTATCTCATGCATGGTACTTCAGATTTGGATGAAACTTGGCAGGAATACTTTTTATGTTATGTGGATGTGCATATGTTCATGATTTTTTGATAAATCAATTTTTGACGGTTTACCAGGTAAAATATGGACTTACCCATTTTGCCTTAGATTTAGATGAAAGAAATTTTGTCATCAATCTATCTCATGCATGGTACTTTAGATTTGGATGAAACTTGACAGGAATACTTTTTAGCTCACCTGGCCTAAAAGGCCATGTGAGCTTTTCCCATCACTTTTCGTCCGTCGTCCGTCCGTCGTAAACTTTTCATTCAAACATCTTTTCCTCAGAAACCATTTGGCCAATTCCAACCAAACTTTGCATGAGTGGTGTATGGAAGGTCCTCAACAAAGTTTCCTCATTTAGTTCTGATTGGTCAAGAAACATGGCCACCAGAGGCAATTCTTGTTTCTGATTGGCTGATTTTCAAAAATCTTCTCCTCTGAAACGGCTGGGCAGATTGGATCGAGGCTTCATAGGAATGATATATGACATGTCCTCCACAAACGATCCTCATTTTATATTGATCCGATGAAAAACATGGCCACTGTTGCTAAAAATAAAACATAGGCGTAAATTGCTGTTTTTTGCTAATAACTCAAAAACCGTTACAGATATCGAAAATCTGACATGGGGTAAAATTGATCAGCATGACAAGATCTACCTACCCTGAAATTTTGAAGGAAATTCCAAAACCCATTATGAGTTATTGCCCTTTTTTCGTCAAATTTTCAAAATTTTAACATTTTTTGTCATTTATCTCCAAAACTATTTGAGAAAGAAGTGAAATGTAAATTTGAAAAATGTTTGCCATGTTGAGATCCACCTACCCTGAAATTTTAAAGGAAATCCCAAAACCCATTTAGGAGTTGTTGTCCTTTTTTTGTCAAATTTTCAAAATTTTAACATGTTTGCATTTATCTCCAAAAGTATTTGAGATAGAAGTGAAATGTAAATTGAAAAATGTTCGCCATGTTGAGATCTACCTACCCTGAAATTTTGAAGGGAATCCCAAATTCTATTTAGGAGTTATTGGTTTGTGTAATTTGAGGTCGGGTTCTGTTACATTTATTTAAGGTTCACCCTTATTCCTGGTCAATTTTATCAACTTCCTGCCAGGACTACCACCATCAGGGAACATATTTTAACATTAAACCTTATGAAAAATAAATCTTCAACAAATTTTCCCTGAACAATTGAACCAATTGCAACAAACTTGGTCAAATAGTTGATTAATTGTCCAATGAAAACCAGACTCCAGGTGAGCGATACAGGTTCTGGTGAGCCTCTTGTTAGGTTATGTGGATGTGCATATAATCTTGATTTTTTGATAAATCAATTTTTGACGGTTTACCAGGGTAAAATATGGACTTACCCATTTTGCCTTAGGATTAGATGGAAGAAATTTTGTCATCGCTCTATCTTATGCATGGTACTTCAGATTTGGATGAAACTTGACAGGAATACTTTTTAGGTTATGTGGATTTGTATATGTTCTTGATTTTTTGATAAATCAATTTTTGACGGTTTACCAGGGTAAAATATGGAATTACCCATTTTGCCTTAGGATTAGATGGAAGAAATTTTGTCATCACTCTATCTCATGCATGGTACTTCAGATTTGGATGAAACTTGGCAGGAATACTTTTTATGTTATGTGGATGTGTGCTTATATTCTTGTTTTTTTTTGTGAATCAATTTTTGACAGTTTACCAGGGTAAAATATGGAGTCAGTCATTTTGCCTTAAGACTAGATGGAAGAAATTTTGTCATCACTCTATCTCATGCATGGTACTTCAGATTTGGATGAAACTTGACAGGAATACTTTTTAGGCTATGTGGATGTGCATATGTTCTTAATTTTTTGATAAAACAATTTTTGACGGTTTACCAGGTAAAATATGGACTTACTCATTTTGCCTTAGGATTAGATGGAAGAAATTTTGTCATCACTCTATCTCATGCATGGTACTCCCGATTTGGATGAAACTTGGCAGGAATACTTGTTAGGATATGTAGATGTGCATATATTCTGGATTTTCTGATAAGTCAATTTTTTAATGGCTTACCGGGGTAAATTATAGACTTAGCCATATCGCCTTAGGGCTACATGGAAGAAATTTTGTCATCACTTTATCTTAAGCATTATACTTTGGAAATAGATAAAACTTGGCAGGAATACTAGTTAGGGTATGCAGATGTGCATATGTTCTTGACTTTATGATAAATCAATTTTTTGGGGTTGACTTGGGTAAATAATTTACTTAGCCATTTTGCCTTAAGACTAAGATCGAAGACATTTTGTCATCAACTCGTGCATCCTACTTCAGATTTGGATGAAACTTGGCAGGAGTATTGAGAAGAAAATGGCATTAAAGAGAGACGAAACAGCTAAACAGACAGAAATCGAAGGTATTTAAAACATAGGTTGGCTCACAGGGAGAGAAGTTAATGTTATTAAGATAATAGGAAAATTAGCAAAGTACTAATGAATTGGCAAACAGACAATGTAATATTATTTTAATATTAACAAAGCATTACTCAGTGGGAAAACATGAGTAGTAGTAGTAGTTAAAAAGCAATGCTCAGTGGGAAAACATGAGTAGTAGTAGTAGTAGTAAAAAAGTAATACTCAGTGGGAAAACATGAGTAGTAGTAGTAAAAAAGCATTACTCAGTGGAAAAGCATGAGTAGTAGTAGTAACAAAGCATTACTCAGTGGGAAAACATGAGTAGTAGTAACAAAGCAATACTCAGTGGGAAAACATGAGTAGTAGTAGTAGTAAATCATTACTCAGTGGGAAAACATGAGTAGAAGTAGTAGTGAAAAAGCAATACTCAGTGGGAAAACATGAGTAGTAGTAGTAGAAACAAAGCATTACTCAGTGGGAAAACATGAGTAGTAGTAGTAGTAGTAACAAAGCATTACTCAGTTGGAAAACATGAGTAGTAGTAGTAACAAAGCATTACTCAGTGGGAAAATATGAGTAGTAGTAGTAGTAACAAAGCATTACTCAGTATAAAAACATGAGTAGTGGTAGTATTAACAAAGCATTACCCTGTGGGTAGGGTTCTCGCTAAGGCGTGTATATGCGTCCTGGACACGCTAAAATTGGACTGGACGCATCATCCTTCAAACTCATGCGTCCCTGGGACGCATGTAGATCTAATCAGCTGCATCCAAAGACTGCTATTTTCATAAAAAATCTCGAGCTGCCATTTTTCGTTTTCTTAGAGATCAAAGGGGAAGGGGAGAGAAACAACAAAAAATAAGCTAGAAGATGGCGGCAATCGGAATTCTCTTGATTTTTCATTGGCCATAGGTTTTGTTTACCGATCGGTAACAATATCTAGACCTCATTTAAAAATTAATTTAGCGGATTTTGACTTATCTATGCAGAAATGGAAATTTTGTCAATATTGATTATTCAGGTGTTCAAACAAGGTCAATCTGAGGATTATTTTGGAGAAAAATAAAAGTAAAGATTATAGAATAAGATAAATAAATATTAAAAAATAAAATGGCAATAATAAATAATAAATTTGTGTCAAAAGTGGCAAAGATTTTTGCTCATATCAGTAACAGAAATTTTCTTCCAAGCTTGGAGTACCACTGCATATGTTCAAATTTTTTTTTTAAATTATATTCGACAGTATTTTAAGGCAGCACATGTTTTTAATTAAACTTTAACAATAGTACAATAGGACTACCATGGTAAAGATTTACTTGTCAAAAATCATCTTTCAGAATTGTACCTGTGATGGGGACAGCCCCAATATGTCTGCCACAGGCAAACTTAGATTAATAGATAGAATTGTGGTAAAATTCATTTAAAAATCTCCTTAGATAGTCTTCCTTCAAAATGGTATCTCTGTAATTCTTCTTGTCCAAACCCAGTGAACCAATTGGAACCCAACTGGGCAGCAATGTTCCTTAAATGGTCCTCTTTCAAAAATATATCTGATGACCCTGCCCAGTCCAAAATAAATAAATTTTGTGTTTCCAATTTCCTGAGCTTACCTCTGTTTCCGACGCTGACCCTTAACATTTTATCAACGATAAAAAAAAATCATATTTTTTGGTCTTCCTGGATCCGAGTATTCGGTTAGAATATTAATGATCTTCAAAGTGTTTGATAATTAGGAGTAATATGCATGGGTAAAGCATATCAAGAACCCAGATTTTAAATAAACAAGCATGGCTTGTCAACGACAATGGAGCATATTCAGGTATATGGGAAATGTGATCACATGGACGCAAAAAATATAATGACATTGATTCTTTGGGAAAAAACAATAGAAATCGAAATAAAATGTTTTACCTACCTAATTTTTAGCTCACCTGGCCGAAGGCCATGTGAGCTATTGCCATCACTTGGCGTCCGTCGTCGTCCGTCGTCGTCCGTCGTCGTCGTTAACAATTTTTCAAAACTCTTCTCCTCTGAAACTACTTGACCAATTGGAACCATACTTGGTATGAATGTTCTTTGGGGTATCCTGCATAGAACTGATGTGGGGATTTTTGATCCGTCGAAAAACATGGCCGCTGTTACTAAAAATAGAACATAGGGGTCAGACAACAGTTTTTCGCAAATATCTCAAAAATCATTAGGTTATGGCAAATTCTGGCAGGTTGAAAGTGTTCAGCATGATGAGAGCTACCTGTATGCTGATTTTCGTGAAAATCTGTCAACTGATGTTAGAGTTATTGCCCTTTTTTGACATTTTTGGCTTTTTTTTATGTTATTATTTCAAAAATCTTCTCCTCTGAAACTTGACTAATTAGAACCAAACTTGGTATGAATGTTCCTTGGGGTACCCTGCATAGAACTGATGTGGGGATTTTTGATTCGTCGAAAAACATGGCCGCTGTTACTAAAAATAGAACATAGGGATAAATTGCTGTTTTTTGCTAATAACTCAAAAACCGTTACAGATATCGAAAATCTGACATGGGGTAAAATTGATCAGCATGACAAGATCTACCTGCCCTGAAATTTTGAAGGAAATTCCAAAACCCATTTAGGAGTTATTGCCCTTTTTTTGTAAAATTTTCAAAATTTTAACATTTTTCGTCATTTATCTCCAAAACTATTTGAGATAGAAGTGAAATGTAAATTTGAAAAATGTTTGCCATGTTGAGATCTACCTACCCTGAAATTTTAAAGGAAATCCCAAAACCCATTTAGGAGTTGTTGCCCTTTTTTTGTCAAATTTTCAAAAATTTTTTATTAAAAAATCTTCTTCTCTGAAACTGCTGGGCCGATTGGTTTGAAACTTAATAGGAATGATCTATGACATGTCCTCTACAAACGACCCTCAATTTATTTTGATCTGACATAAAACATGGCCGCCGTAGTTAAAAATAGAATATAGGGGTGCATGTGTTGTTTTGGGCTTTTAACTTAAAAACCGTTACAGATATCAAAAATCTGACATGGGGTAAAATTGATCAGCATGACAAGATCTACATAACCTGAAATTTTAAAGGAAATCGTAAAACCCATTTAGGAGTTATTGCCCTTTTTTCGTCAAATTTTCATAATTTAACATTTTTCGTCATTTATCTCCAAAACTATTTGAGATAGAAGTGAAATCTAAATTTGAAAAATGTTTGCCATGTTGAGATCTACATACCCTGAAATTTTAAAGGAAATCCCAAAACCCATTTAGGAGTTATTGCCCTTTTTTCGTCAAATTTTCAAAATTTAACATTTTTCGTCATTTATCTCCAAAACTATTTGAGATAGAAGTGAAATGTAAATTTGAAAAATGTTTGCCATGTTGAGATCTACATACCCTGAAATTTTAAAGGAAATCCCAAAACCCATTTAGGAGTTATTGCCCTTTTTTTGTCAAATTTTCAAAATTTTAACATTTTTGAATATCTCCAAAACTATTTGAGATAGAAGTGAAATATAATTGAAAAATGTTTGCCATGTTGAGATCTACCTACCCTGAAATTTTGAAGGGAATCCCAAATTCTATTTAGGAGTTATTGGTTTGTGTAATTTGAGGTCGGGTTCTGTTACATTTATTTAAGGTTCACCCTTATTCCTGGTCAATTTTGTCAACTTCCTGCCAGGACTACCACCACCAGGGAACATATTTTAACATTAAACCTTATGAAAAATAAATCTTCTACAAATTTTCCCTGAACAATTGAACCAATTGCAACAAACTTGGTCAAATAGTTGATTAATTGTCCAATGAAAACAGACTCCAGGTGAGCGATACAGGCTCTGGTGAGCCTCTTGTTTGGGGGGTGAAATAGGAAACAAAATTTATTTATTTTGTCTGAACCAAGTCAGTAAATGATATCCAGGTGAGCAATACAGGCTCCTGGGAGCCTCTAGTTTTTTGGGGGGTTTTTTGGGTCCACAAATTTGTTAAAGTTTACATCCAAGATCGTATCTGGGGTACTTTAAGAGATTGGTATTATATATGTAATTTGTATGTAGATGTATTTTAGGAAGGTGAACTTGTACATTTCCTTTTATTTTATTCACTCTCTGTATTTTTAATTTTCAAAATTGCAAATGCAAAGAAAACTATTTCCTAAAGAGCTTATAGTTGAACTTTTTATTTGAAGGAATACAGTTGGCATATAATTTGGCAGACTATGGTATTGGTTCTAGCATTACTCCAGTTGAGAAAGGCAAAAGTGAGGTGGATAAATATAATATGGAAAAATTGTTTGTTTTACAGTCTGAGGTAGGAAAACTATATTATGTTGCTTTGTCATATTTCTTATCAGTAAGAATCTTGATCAGTGGGATCTATTTCTGGGAATTACTGAATTTTTAACATGTGAGCTTTAGTGAAATATATTTTGCCATCACTTTGCGTCGGTCATCCGCTGTCCGTCCACATTTCACATTTTCATCTTCTTCTCTGAAACCACCAAATTGAACCAAACTTGGCAGGATTGTTAATTGGATGGTTTTGTACGAAAGTGTGTTTTTTGTGCAGATTGGATATTCAACATGGATACCAGGGGCAGATAATTCATTCTGATTGGACTTATCTTCAAAGCTCTTGTTGTCAGAAACTACTTAGCCAATTGAATTGATTTGTTGCATGAATGATCCTTGGATGAACCTCTACAAAATAATTTTTTTGTGCCGATCAGAAATTCAAGATGGCTGCCACAGCCGACATAGTTTAACATTTGACCCTATGGGGAAATTTGTATAAAGGTCTTCGTCAGAACTACCAAGCCAATTGAAATGTTTTTATGTATGAACAAGCATTGGATAAACCTCTACAAAAGGTATGTTTTTTGTGCCGATCAAAATTCAAGATGGCCGCCACAGCCTGACCTAGTTAAACATTGGAGCCTATGGGGAATTTTGTACAAAAGTCTTCTTGTCAGAAACTACCAAGTCAATTGAAATGTTTTTGATGTGTGAATGATCATTTGATAGACCACTACAAATGATATGTTTTTTTTGCCGCTTGGATATTCAACATTGCTACCAGGGGCAGATAATTCATTCTGATTGGACTTATCTTTAAAACTCTTCTTGTCGGAAACTACTGAGCCAATTGAATGGAATTGTTGCATGAATGATCCTTGGATGGACCTCTACAAATTGTATGTTTTTTGTGCAGATCAGAAAATTCAAGATGGCCACCACAGCCGGACTAAGTTTAACATTGGTCCCTTTTGGGAAATTTATATAAAGGTCTTCTAATCAGAAACTACCAAGCCAAATGAAATGTTTTATGTATGAAGAAGCATTGGATGAACCTCTACAAAATTTTGTGTTGATCTGAAATTCAAGATGACCACCACAGCCGGACTTAGTTTAACATTGGACCCTATATTTTTGAACAAAGGTCTTCTTGTCAGAAACTACAAAGGCAATTGAAATGTTTTTGATGTGTGAATGATCATTTGATAGACCACTACTAAGGCAATTGAAATGTTTTTGTTGCATGAAGATCCTTGGATAAATGTCTGCTACAAAAGTTCTGTTTTCGTGCCGATCTAAATCCAAGAAAGCTGCCACAGCTTGACTTAGTTTAACATTGGACACTGGAAGAATTCTTTACATATCTTTTCTAGAAGTGCTGGGCACTGTAGAACGATTCCTTACAGATCTCATCTAGAAGCGCTTTGTCACTTGTGGTCACCTAAAATCCAGGTGAGTGATTCAGGCTCCATGGAGGTTCTGGTTAGTAAATATTACCTTTTCTTGCATAGTGGTTAGGAGATCGTGATTTCTAATAACCCTTTTCATGACCTCATATAAGTCTGTAAAAGGGAGTT
This sequence comes from Mytilisepta virgata, assembly GCA_028015205.1. Classification (NCBI taxonomy): domain Eukaryota; kingdom Metazoa; phylum Mollusca; class Bivalvia; order Mytilida; family Mytilidae; genus Mytilisepta; species Mytilisepta virgata. Next base: position 43,772,974 of record CM051516.1, read on the forward strand.
TTTATATCTGCATGCACAGTGAATTAGTTTTCTGAAAATTCCAGTTGAGAAGAAAACAATGACAATTTGTAATTTTGACAGATAAGAAGGTGGAAATGTGTATAAATAATTTGAACAAAACAAAATAATTTGTTGAAAGTTAATTTTTTTTAAGAATCTAACAGTTTTTCCAGACTTTTCCAGAAACTGTTTAACCAACTGATCTTATTTTCGAAATGTGAGCTTATAATGATCAGGAGCAGATCAAGTATGAGTCTTACATTGATTTGGATAATTTGAGAGTTTTGCTTTTGGAAATAGAAAGTATTGCCAAAATATTAGTTTTCAAGACTTTTTTTGAAAACCCTTTTACCAACTGATCTTATTTTTGGTGTGTGAGCTTATAATGATGAGCTGCATATCAAGTTTGAGTTTCTGGCTGATTGGATAATTATTGCCCCTGGAAACAGAAATTATTGTCAAAATAAGAATTTGGTCTGTTTTCTCACAGATCTAGCAGGTAGGGAACATTGTATTGCTCAGCAATACTCTCAGAATGCTTGCTTAGTCTGAAGTTTAGGTATGTTTAAGATACACAAATCATGCATAACCACATGATTCTTCAGTGTCTTCAATGTACCATATAACGTAATGCAATCCCCATGGTAATTATCAGCAAATTTCGGAAAGGCAATATAACTAATTTATCTTCATGGACGTTTCATACAAACAACAAAGTGTTTTTCAACTTAGAAAATATATATAAAAACAATTCCTACTTTAAGCTTTTGGTTCCAGTTATTTTAGTCCATTTCATGAACGTTTCATACAAACAACAAAGTGTTTTTCAACTTAGAAAATGTATATAAAAACAATTCCTACTTTAAGCTTTTGGTTCCAGTTATTTTAGTCCATTTCATGGACGTTTCATACAAACAACGAAGTGTTTTTCAACTTCAAAAATATATATCAAAACAATTCCTACTTTAAGCTTTGGGTTCCAGTTATTTTTTGTCAAAAATCAATATCATTTGCAGTCATAATCTATTATGGTCATGATACATTAACAAATACTGTTCTCTATTACAGGATGGTAGTTGGAAGTTAACACCAGAATTGTGTAAATTACTAGGTATAGAATATGATACCTGTATGAAAAATCTTAAAGAGGCTGGAATTAGGTCCTTAGGTAATGTTACATTATTTTTAAGCTAAATTATAAGAATAAATTCATATCATAAAAATATGGACTTCACTGGTTACCACGAATGGTGTGATATTAACTAAAGTGGTAGCATGATAATTACTGCTGCTGTTATAATGCTGGAATGTGATTTTTTAGTTATATTGCAAAGGTTAAGTTGATGTTTATGTAAATAAGACAGCAATCAGTATGTCTGCTTCAAATAAAAATCTGAAAATTATAAAAAAAATATTGAATTGTGATCTTGCAGCATGTCTAGCTCAGATGAAAATCTTAAAATTAAAAAAAAATCTTGTGTGTGATCTTGATATAATACTGTCAATCAAAAAATGAAAATCAACAAAAATGATAATTTTTAGCAGCTATTGCCATCACTTGGCATCTGTCCTGAGGAGGTTTACTTTCAGAATTATGTCCGATGACCGAAACTGTCAACAAAGATGGCCACCACAGCAGAACTTAGTTTAACATAGGACCCTATGGGAAGATTCATTGAATAATCTTCTTGTCTGAAACTATAGAGCCAGTTGGAACTAAATTTGGCTTAAATGGTCCTCTGTCAGAATTGTGTTCTATTATGGCCGCCAAAGCCGAACTTAGTTTAACATAGGACCCTATATGGGAAATTTCATTTAAAAATCTTTTTGTCTTAAACTGCTGACCCAATTGGAACTAAAGTTGGCAGAAATGGTCCTTAGATGGTCCTCTTTAAGAATTGTGTCCGATGATCTTGACTGTCAGTCAAGATGGTCAACACAGCCAAACTTAGTTTAACATGGGCTCTATGCGGAAACCAGCCAAATTGATTGCTACACTTAAATTTTAGTCCTGCTCAGGGTAGACGTGTTAAGTCCAGGGGAGAGATACAGGCTCTTGAGAGCCTCTAGCTACTTTCTATGATGAAAAATAAACATAAAAGGCTTAAAATGATTTGTTTTATTTCTCTATTTACTATCGATCGATCACATGGTATTTACCATTATAATGCACAAAAACCAGTTCAATATCAGATTCTCGGTATTGATATGGATCATTCAAAGGTTAATCTAAGTTGTGCTCCTTTGATGAAAAAAACAAATGATTTCCAGAATTTCATACCAGACAACCATCTGTAAAAGTTGTAATGTCTGAATCTACTTTTACAAATCGTTTTTCTGAGTTGTGTAATAAGTGCATAAAGTCTATGATAAAGACTACCTTAAGTAATATCTAAATTAATATTTCTCTTCTTTCTTCAATGAAAACAAATAGTTATTGGTTGTGTACATGCCCCAATCGAGATATTTGGATTGCCTGCAGGCATTGATATGACTGGTATGTTGATATGGCCCTTGTCTGCTACAGTATCTAATCTATATCAATATTCTTAGGCACTTCTTTATTCCAAATACAGTCCTGTACATAAAAATAGACATGGTATAGTGGTATTGGCCTTTACATTGAAATACTCAAGAATTATTATTATAACAGTCAATACCATTCTCACTTGAACTGTCTATATATCACAACAGTTAAGTTTTTATTGCTAGTGGATTGGGAAACAAGTACAACAAACTTATGCTAATCCTTCTCCGTTTGGGGGTGGTGCCTGTGGCCCCAGTTGTGGCATTTTATCCTACTCTTTTAAAACTGAACATTCATTTTTCGTCCCCATCTGACAGACTAGCAATGGTGTTGATATGGCATTGCAAATTTGATCCTTGAAATTTTCATTCTGAACAGGCATCAAACCTTTTGCTTTGTAGTCCAATGCACTAACCACTACGCCTTAGCCAGGTCAGGAAGGCTTTGTTCTTGCAGTTCATTATTTGAAATAAAAAGTTTACACTCTCTAAGTAGTCAATTTTTTTTTTAATATTGAATATAAAACTATAACAGGATATCACAATATCTGTGTTATTATTTTTCAGCTGCTACAATACAAGAAGAGATTATGACTCTACTGGCCACAGCATTAATCCTGTTGTTCATCATACAACAAATTTCGCCAGGCTGGGTTTCAGAAAACATACAGGAACAGACTTGGCTACAAAAGCTAACACAATGGCTGAAAGAAAAGATAAATATTCCATTCGTAAAAAGATGCTTTAGCTTTGCAACGGACAGGGATCATACAGATCTGTTAGAAAAACTGGTCAAATTTTATCAACAGAAAGAAAGGGAATATAAATGGGCATCTGATATGTTAGAATTAGGTCACTGCTGGGGTCAAGTTGCCGCTAAAATGTTAGAGGTTTATTAAATATGCATGATAACTTTTTATTGTTTCATGTCCATCATGGATAGATATATCTGTATGATATACCGCTATATTTAAATGTCATAGAATTACTGAAAGTTGCCTTCATAAATGTTTGTGTTTTTCTGATACATTGTTAATATTTAGAGAAGAACTCTCACTTTCAGTTTGTTTTGTTTTGCAGACATATGGAACTTAATTTGCAAATGTTAACATGATAACCTAACAATGCTTCCATTTAAACTTTTCTCTGCAACTACTCATCCCATGATATTTAATTTTGTCACAAGCCTTCTATAGGTACGCCATATTGTGGGATATGTTTTCTGACCAAGGCGACACCAATGTCCTGTTTGATGACTTACTTTATTTTTCAACCTTATGGTTTTGAATACAAAATTTTTCATCACACTTTTCTTTGCAACTACTCATCACAGCCGCTTGATATTTTGTCACAAGCCTTCTATTGGTACGCCATATAATGGGGTATGTTTTCGGACCAAGGCAACATCAACTTCCTGTTTGCCGACTTCATTTATTTTTCGACCTTATGGTTTTGAGTACAAAAATGTTTGTCACACTTTTCTGCAACTGCTAATGACAGCCGCTTGATATTTTGTCACAAGCTCTCAATAGGTACGCCATATCATGGGATATATTTCGGACCAAGGCGACATCAACTTCCTGTTTGACAAATTACTTTACTTTTTCAACCTTATCGAAATGTGGGGGTATCACTAGTGAGCAATTGCTCGCAGTACATCTTGTTTTTACCTCCTTTGCAATGTTGACAGATTTCTAAAATTGTTTCATTTATCAGAGGTATGAATTTCAGATAATATTATATTGTTGATGAGTGTCTACTGATGAAATATTTGATCTAGTATGAAGAGTGTTTATACATAATTGTAAGAAATTTAGTATTGATTATTGGCAAATCAATAGATTGCTTGCTGGATTAATTACTAAGAACCTGAAGTCTTGATTGTCTTCAGTTACGAATTTATACATGTAGTTAATTTCAATTAGTTGTTTTACATAATATAATGTTCTTAAAAGTTTCATGCTTTGGTTTAACAGTTACCGGTTTATAGAACTAATCCCCTATTTCAGTTTTTAGCTATTTCTACAAAATATCATGTTCAACATGAATAGAACTAGTTTTTTTTTTAGTTAGAATGGTTTTATGGAATACTCATTTCAAAATTATATGAAATGTCTCGGCTTGCCATACAAGATTGCCATCATAGCTAGCCAGACTTATATTATTTCTGGAATTTTGTTAAATTTGCTGAAAATTTAACTTAAATGATAGGTTGATTCAAAATTGTACAAATTAATCCTATTTGCCAACCAAAACATCAGTCACAGCTTTGCGAGCACAAGATATTTTCTGATTCTTTTAAGATCTTGGTCTTTGGGATTCCTGTCCAGGAATTAGACTACAGTGGTATATGGTGTATTATATGAAACTGGAAAATACAGCGTAGAATTTTACTTCTTCCCTCTATCACAGAAATCTTAACTTGTCAGGTCAAATTTGAATATTCATAATCCATCAAAATGGAAAATACAGCATAGAGTTTTTCTTTCTTCCCTCTATCACAGAAATCTTAACTTATCAATTCAAATGTGAATATTGATAGACCATATGTAGATGATTATCTTTTTCTTCTGGGAGTTTGAGGGCCCACTTTAAATGATAAAGTTAGACAACATGTAATAGAAACAAGAAAGTGTGATTCACTTGATGAATCTGAATTTCTCTTTAAAAAAATGTCTTTCATTTTAATAGACTTTTTAAATATGTATATTAAAGGGGATAGTGTTTTTATATTATGTGTCTGAATTGACAAGTAAATTATTATATTTTTACATGTTTATATTATATATGTGATTTATATATTATGTGTCTGAATTGACTAGTAAATTATTATATTTATTACCTGTTTATATTATATATGAGATTTATATACGTTTTATTTGCTGCATATTGTCACTTCTTACTTTATTCTAAATATAGCTGTCTTTAGTATTTATGGTTAAATATTTTGTGGTTTTTACTCTCAATTTTGTTAGCATTGTTAAATTAACTTTTAACCCATCATTCAGGTAGCAATGTCAGTAAACGCCAGGTGGAGCTGTTTTGGGGGAAGTTATTTGAAAACTGGATTCCGCTTCTTTACAACCTTTTCCAGCCTGTTTTGGGACCAGTATACTGTAAACAAACTCTGGTTTCCGCCCAGTGGCACCCCTAGTGTTTACTGACATTGCTAATTCAGGTGAGTTGTTGATAGCACTTGGTGTTCATTGTCATCATTCTTATATAAACATTTATAGCCATCGCAGCAAGCACTATAGGAGCATATGCATTTTCTACATACATGTATGGGTCATTCAGAAAAGTCTTTGTTTAATGGGGGCAGCTATTATGCAATCCAAAGTGAATTTATTTTTGCTACATACTAAGGCCAGAAAAAGTTTCTTTCAACGGAAACAGAAGTAAAGTAAGGGAAATAACTTGCTTCAAAATTATAATTTTAGATCGGAAATGAGTTTCTGCAATGGGCTATTGCTGTGCTTGCATCATCGGCCATGCCAACAGCATATTATTAATATTCTATTTAGCAGATACATTACAAAATGGAACTAAATTTGATAGAAATGGTCAATAGCAAGAACTTAGTTATATGTATTATTGTTTTCAATTCACAGGACTAAAATTTGTCTGTCCTATTTGAAACAAATTTTAGAGAAAACCTATTAAAGATTGATAAATATTTCAAAACAGCTGATATACTAAATAAGCAAATCATGAATGGTCAGTGAGCTAATGATTTGCCTCAATGTAAATTACCCATACGAGTACATTAATATTACCAATAAACAGATAAAAAAAAATTAAAGTCTCAGTGTGTGGATCTCATGCAGAATAAAGTGATGGTAACAGTTCAGTCATTGATGAGATTGCTGAAATTAACAGAAATTAAATGTTTGATTATTTTTAAGTATAAAATATTGGTAGGTTTGATTCTTAAAAAAATTCAGAATAACAAATGGTGACACTATTATACAACCTTCCAAAAATTTTTAAATTCTCAAAAAAAAAATGATATTGAATAACTTTTATATATTGCGACTTGTTGATAAAACAATGAAAATTAACAGTAACAAGGTGGGTTTGGAGGCTTACGTTGGTTCCATTGTAAAAAAAAATCTGCAATTTTGTTGGGGTGAGTCATACAAACTTCTTGGGGCCTCTCGTTTTTTTTCAACATTGTTACTTTTATTTATTTATGACAGTCATTGTTTTTTACAATTAACTAACATGATAATTATTGCTTTATGATTTTTGATATAATTGTTAATTTTGCAAATAAAGTTGTTGATGGTGTAGATGTTTACATTTGAACAGCACCTGATGTCATATTGCTTTATTGTTTGGGAACACAAGTTCTTGGAACTGAAACTGTGAATTATAGAATAATCAGATAATTTTTTATTGAGTAATTGACCTTACTGAGTAGTCAAGAAAACTGGGAAAATTAACCATTTTTCACAATAAACACCAATATTCTTCTTCTTGGAGTATTTTCCTATAGAGAAATAAATGCACATAAAAAAATTGAAAAGATAAAAGGCCTTACTCAGACATATCCAGAAATTTTTAAAAAGTGTTATTTTAGATATTTTTCATTCATTTTATGCATATTTGATGCAAACCAGGTAAGAAAATATTACCAGAAGAATTATCAAATTTACCAAATATTTTTTGTTTCTCTTTAAGACATGATTAAACAAAAAACAGGTAAGTTCAGATGTTTTAGTTATAATTGGACTAATTACCATTTGGCAGGCAATTCAGATTGATTAAGATATTTAATTGATAAAATATTCATTTTGTGAACTGAGGTTTACACACAGTACTTTTGGCATCTTGTCCAATTTCTGAAATTTTTCAAGTTTTCTTTCATTGAAATGAGGAACCAGAGTGAGTTATCTTTTCCTAACCATTGTAGGTAAGGGAGATAATAAATTTGTCTCCTTTTTAGCCTGAGGACAAAAGGGAGAGAATTTAATTATCTCCCTTACCTACTTTGGTTAGGAAAAGATAACTCACTCTGGTTCCTCATTGACTATGGTAGTATTTTTTTGTAAATGTGGGATAAGTATCAAAGAGAACATCCCATAGGACTGAACATTGAAAAGATGTATTATGGGAATTATTGTTTTTACAAAACTAAATAATTTGAAAATTGCACAAAAAGTAGCTACAGTATTATGGAATAAACATGAAAGTAAAACAATCAGTAGCCACTTAAGGGGGTAGGCCTGGGTTAGGCCAAATTTTTCCACTCGTTTAATTTTTTTCATATTTTCGTCATGCATTATATATGTCTCAATACACCACCTGAGAAAATTTTGTTGAAATTCAACCACGCGTATCCTTCACAGGGTTCATTGAAAATGGGCATTTAAGGGCTACCCTTCATTCCATGGATGACACAAGTTAATGAATATTACTACCTCTCATAGGACATATGTTTGATAAAAAATAGTTATAAGTGTTGAACTGAAGAACAGGGATATAGTCTTAATCAAAAATGAAATATGATGGTAAATTTCATTCTTTATATGCAAATTCAAAGGTAAAAAGTACCAGACATGTTAGCAATTTCGTTCATTTTCAGTTGCCTCATTAAATATTCAAACACTGCTGTAAAAAAATTCTGTCGTTTAATTCTTACAAAAAACTGTTAAAACAAATAACATATATATGTGTGTTATATGACAAAAAATTATGAAATTTTAACCACAAGTTTTCACAAAATACTCGATCAATTTTGATATTAAGACATTGAAAAAAATAAGATTTTCCCATAATACTATTGGAAGCTGCATTATCATTCATTATATGTAGTTTATATATGCTATACAACAAATCATGTACTAGTATATGATTTTAGGCAGAAAATATCTCTAAAACATTCGATTCATGTGTGATGGACTATTACTGTTACAGTATAAGACTAACAGGATAATGTTATATAAGCAACCACGCACTGAGATGAGGACGAGATAAGCACACACCACAAACACACACTTCTCAGGGGGGCTAAGTCTAGATTATATATTATGAATTTATGGGACAAGTAGAAAATTCTAGTAAGGATTTATGAAATTATTGCAAATATTGACTCAGCATTTTCTTCATTTTTAGCTGCTTTTTCATCATCGTAATATGCATTTCATAATTGCCACTGGATGTTAAACAATAATTCATCAATATATCAAATCCTACGTAATTATCGATTTTGCACATATTTCGAAAAAGTTTTAGATTCGTTACGGATATGCCTCATACCAAACCTCTTCACTTCGTCTAATGCGAGGAAATTTTGTACGTCATAGTCATGCCATGTCATTCCTATTGTTTGACGTCAAGAAAAAAACATCAATAGGAGTTATCTCCCTTACCCCAGGCATACCCACTTAAAAATCTCTTGGTTTCCACTTTATTATGTTAAACATATTTTATGTGTAAGATTTCAATGACAGTTCAGATTAAGTTGGTATGATGCCTAGTAAGACATTTATTGGTACAAAATGAAATGATGGATTAATTTTTGACATCAATTCTACAAATGAAGATGACAAGCCCAATCAAAGGAACAACACAGGCATTGGTGTTCTTTAACTAAAAGTCACTGAAAGACCTTCAACATGGTAAAAATCATACACTTTACTGCAAATTCAGAACTGCCCAAGTGCCATCTTGACAGAAACCTCTTGCTAAATGTTGATTGTGTCACGTCTGCTGTTGAGGCCTTGCACAGATGGGCTGCAATCATAATGTTTTACATACAATGACAGTCTAAGAAATATATATAATGATTTCTTACGAACATAAATTTTACAAACCAGCCGAGGTTGTAGTATCTTGATACTAGTGTGAAAATTATATTTCAAAATTTACTGTTATTAATTAGTTAAAATTCACGAAAGCTAAAGAGTATCTCCTGGATTGATGTCCTCAGCTGTCGGTTTTTGCTTTGTCCTTTTGGTAATTTTGAAGTCTGAATTTGCTTTTCAATATTTTTGGCTATGAACAATACACTAGTGAGAAATATCAGTAACATTGATTTGGATGGACATTTTATATACTCTATCACCTTGTAAAGCAATTAGCCCGTACAGACAGTCACAAGGTCTCCTAAACCAAGTAAAATGCAAGGATGACACCTTGGAAGACTTGGAACAAAAAGTCGACACTCTTTCCTCGATACCAACGTAAATTATTCCAATATATTTTGTCTTGCAACATACTTCTCGCCAATCTATACAATACAGGTAAAGAAAAAAGTATTCATTCTTTCAAGGCGGCCGAATAGTGTGTAGCATAAAGCCGTTTTTCCTTATGATGATGCACCTGTAGTATTGTTCCGGAAAGTTCTTGCACCAGGATGATTTGCAGTAAAGTTAATCACTCAAGCATGTTGTTTCTTTAGTTTATTCATTTGAACTATACAGGGATCATATAATACTATCTTCATATACAGTTCCTGAACTATACCATGAAAAAAAGTTTGAAGAGTATGCGGATCCTAGTTTACTAGTATCACATCAATGATATTTAGCGGTTTTTCCCCATTATACTCTTATCTCATTCCCAGCTTTGCCGTTTCCGATTATATCTTAGAGTCAATATTTCGTTTTTAAGATTCTCGACTAAATCCAGTGATTATTCTTGTTTTTTTTCCATTGGAATAAGGAAACAAAGATATATGTGGAAATGTATCGAAACAGCTGTTGATATTTTCGCATATATCCGCACAGTGTTAGCAATAATTATAACGTATCATGAATCAAGTTCTTCTGAACAAAGTAATGATTTTGACAAATCATAGCTAGACATAAAAAAGTGTTTAAAGCCAAAATAATTTGTGGAAAATTAATTCCTCATCTTTCAAGAAATTGAAAATAAAAAATGTCCACCCGCTCCTAAAATTTTGTTAAAAATAGATATTTTTTCCATTCTTTGCAATATTTTAGTTAAAAATATTTGTGCCGCACATAAATTTGATCATCGCCCGAGAAAACTAGTCCTCAAGAAAAAAAAAGAAAAAAATTCGCTCGTTAGAACCTATTTTGCCACCAAAAAATCCAAAGAGCTAAAACTCAATTTGGTGTGGCCTCACAATTACCCTTTTTTAGTGTGACGCTAAAGTTTTTCTTCGTGATATCAAAAACTACGTGATAATTTTTATGAGTTTATGCAATGGCAGACGGTACTGTCAACTCGGCTTTTTATGCAAATTATCTCAAGTATTGAAAAAAGAATTAAACATTAAAACAGTGGGCAAATTCCACAAGACCAAAATCCAAAGAATGCATGAGAACACTAACACAGCAAACAAATACACTTGACTACAAAGAAACAACCAAACAAGTGACAAGTATACCTAAGGAGCAATCCAAAAAACTTAATCCATTAGACAGACAAAACCCGGGAACACAAGCACAACAAATAAACACTGAAAACTAAAAAAAAAATAACAACACGAACTCCTATAAAAACCAGGAGTGAACTCGGGTGCTCCGGAAGGGTAAGAAGTTCCTGCTCCGTATACGGCACCCGTCGTTAAGTTCAACAAAGTCAATCCAGTGATAGTCACAAATCGGTGGAGGTACATAAAATGTTACGACAGTCGGAACAGGTCCAAACTCATCTTAGATATTGGAACACCTTAACGGTCAATCAATTCGTGATGACGACCGTAAAATTTCCTAAGTAATGACATAATACATGTATCCGGCGTAAACCAAAGAAAACAAGAGAAAGACGACACAAAATCTAAAGCACTTTCAATGTAAATTCCGACTCCCGGGGACACCCGATGTTTCAGTAGGGTTAACTTATCCTGCTCCTTTAACCGCACCCGAAGGAGTTTACAGTCGATGAGTTTGCTATGCTGACTAATCCATGTTATTAGTATATCAAATCAAACTCAGTATCTCCAGTTTTATTATCATTTTGTTTACCATCACGGTTTAATTTATTGAATAAACATGGAATAAGTATACTGTGTTTCAATTTCTGACAGATCGACATGTTCTATGATCTCATCAGCAGTGGCTCGAAGAGCATTTTAAAGTAAGAACCTGAAATCTTCCAGGAATAAATTTCATATTCATCTGAAGTCACTCCCGGTTTTTAATTATTTTATTAATCAAATACACATTTATACCCCGAGAGGTTGAAGGCATATAGACAACAAACAGAAACAATAAAATAAACACAATAGACAATAATTTAACTACAATTATGCATGTGTAGAGTCCACCCTCCTCGGTTCTATAGACTTTTTGATGAATAGAACTGTATACTGCAAGATTTTGTGGTAATGACAGAATTAATTTTAATCTGTTACTTTCATCATATTCATCAAATTCATGCAGGACAGACACTTGCTATGCTTTCATTTAGTTTACATCGCAAAGTATGGTACTTTGGACATGTAAAGAAAAAATTATATTCATCTTCAACTACATTTAAATGCCAAAGTTTAATTTTAATTCTCGTATGTCTTCCTCTTTCAACATGAAGAAAATAGTAAGACACACGCATTTTACATATAAGTTTTCTATGTTCAAAATCATTATTAAGAATATAGTTATTGATTTCATATTTTGTCTTAATTTTACAATATAGAAAGATTTTACTGCTGTCTGTAGTTGATTTTAGTTTTTCTCTAATGTCTTTATTTAAAGACGTATTTTTATGAGAAATATGGACATCTTGTATTTCATTTAGATCTATGGTAGTTCACGTTGCTAGTGCTTTAGTTTATATGCTGTCTTGTTCTAGTTTTGTTTAGTTTAATATACGTTTTTGATTCTTTTATTTAAACATGAATCCTTGTGGCATTTGTTTGTTGTGTTCCATTCTCCTGACTTTGTCTTTCCTTGGACTTCGAATTTGTAGACTTTTCCTACTGTTCTGTCGCGTGGGTATTATCTTGCCGAAATGTACATTTGCTCCAATTTAGCTGTTAAATGTGAATTAAGAAAAACCTATTATTGATTTTATTACATACCTAGCTTTGAAATATTTTAATAGTCTTCAACAGATGTCATGTGATAGATTTTTACAGGAAGATTTGAAGTTGATAAAGCTTTATTTGATGAAGGACACAAATCATGGTTTACCTTTATCGATAGTTCCTTAAAACATTAAAAACTTGATCAGGATCATATCAACACAAATACTATATCAGGCCACACCAAATTGAATTTTAGTTCGTTGGATTTTTTTATGGCAAAATTAGGTGCGAGCGATCGAGTGAAATTTTAATTTCAATTTGTTTTAAACCGAAGATAAAATTTACATGCGGCACAAAAAATTTTAACTAAAATATTGCAAAATATTTGATAAAATCTCTATTTTTACCAAATGTTAGGAACGGGTGAACACTTTTTATTTATAATTTCTTGAAAAATGAAGAATTTGAGGCAAATTTTCAGTGTTTTTGCAAAAGGAAGCGGCAAAAAAAAAAATGTTCTTAAAATACACAAGGTCCCCGCAAAATCTGAGCGGCGAAATCCAAAGAAAAAAATCTATTTAGTGTGGCCTTATCTTCATTCACCAAAATATTAACAAAAAACTTGAAGATTTGTCATTTAAAAAACATGATAATAAATTAGTTTTCTTTAGTAATATTTATCAAATTTCCAGATTCGAAATTCAAGATTTTCTATCTTTCAACCTCACAAATTCTTTAACAAATGCTATAACACAATTGAGAATCGGAGCTCACTCACTGCTTATTAAGAAATGGAGACACTTCAGACCAAAACCAGAAAAAACTAGAATAACACATGTGTTATAGTAGTCTCAGTTTTTATATAGAAAAAACATACTGAGGTATAATAAAAATATATATTATATTTCTTTTTATATCAAGTTGGTGGACCTGCTAATAAGGATGATACTGTTTACACCTATAACTTTATTTCTTCATGTTTTAAAAAGATATAATTCAAATGCTCTTAATGTGATATTCTTTTCTTTATATACCCCCGCCCCCCCCCCCCCCCCCCCCCCAACCTCCCGTCAACTGTGGGAATGTATGTTGATGCAGGTTTTTCTAATCAAAGATTTGTATCCTGTATCTTGTACACATTTTGAAAAATGATCAAATGAAACATATTCGATCTAGTCATTTTCCGTACATGAAATACCGTGATCCTTGTTTGATTTTCCCCGCCAAATATTATTTCGATCATGGATAAAAATAGAACAGGAAGTCATAAAGTTTTGATAAACAAAACCGATATAACTTTTGACGTATATATATATTTATAAATATAGGTTTAATTTAGGCTTAAGTAAATGAAATCACTACAGTTTTACCAGTAGACTTTAGCACTGTGTCAAAATATTGATAATTCCAACCTGGAAAATATGATAAAGGCCTTATATAAACACTGTTAAACTTAAAGGGGGATTTCCAAGTCCGCGTTCCAAGTTTAGCATTCATGAGTTAGGACAGCCTGTCACAAATAGAAAATAGACTTGACTCAGACTCTGTCATGCTTTGAGTTTAAGATTTTTGAACTGAAACAGGTAAGACCAAATAAATAGACTAAGACTAAGACTAATTTATTGGAAAATCCAAATAATATGATATGTCTTCCACATAATGTACAGATAAATCAGCTTAACATGAATTAATATGCATATGATATTGAAAATAATATCTGAACAGAGCAAATATGTATATAAAACAATAACAGTTATCACTTAATATCATACAATTGAAATGCATCATTTATAAAGTCACAAATATATTTTGTGTCATTTTTGTTAGATGGATTCATAACATAGTAAAAGATAGCAGAGGCCCAGGGGGGTTACTTCCTATATTTTTAGTGGTACGAGTGTGCCGCAAAACGGTCGCTGTTTTATGCCATGCTGGTTAGAACAGGGTCCCTTTTTCATGTCCTGCTGGTTAGAACAGGGTTGCCTTTTCATGCCCTGCAGCCTGCTGGTGAGAACAGGGTCTTTTTTTTAAACAAAATATTTGTCTAGAACAGGATCGCTTATTTAACTGTTTAAGATAGTCTAGAACCTGGGTCTAGAAGAGCATCTATCTTATACAGTCTAGAACAGGGTATGTTTTTCAATATTTCTGTTTAGAACAGGGTATGTTTTTCAATGTTTTCTTGTTAGAACAGGGTATGATTTGGCAAGTACTGTCGGCACAGTTATACCCAAAAGGATAGTCAGTGACCCCCCCCCCCCCCCCCCCCCCCCCCCCCCCCCGAGCAGAGGCCCTTTCAGGATTATCTAATTCTTTTGGGTTTAATTTAATTTTGAAGGATAGTGTAGATCTTAGATCAGAGAACTTTTTACAATAAAGAATAAAATGTTTTTCGTCCTCTAGAGAGTTGCATATATTGCAAAGTTGCATACTTCTAGGAGTTTTTGGTCTCAGATACCTTCCTTTTTCTATTAATAAAGAATGAGCAGTTATTCTCAATTTTGTTAAGTTTTTCAACATAGATTCTGGAATATCAAAATTAAGATATTTTTGTAGGCTAAAATTTTGTATTGCAAAATGCCAAAGTTTTTAATTTGGAGTCAGATTTAGCATCTGAAAAATGATGTATTTGATTGCTGATATTTTTTACACGGTGATCATAAATTTTTTTCTTTATTTCTTCAAGTTTTAAATTTTTTATATCAATGTTGAATTTTTTACAACAAAAATGTAAAAATGAGTACCATGATTTGGACCCTTCTTGAAATAGGCCTCTGTCTACCTGGTACACTTCAGCTAATAAACGAATAGATGGAAGTTGTTGTAGTCTTGATAAATATTTCACAGATAACATAGCAATAAAACTAAGAATAGATAATCTTCCAAGTTCGCATCTAGAAGCAAAATAAGTTGTCTTTATTGAGATCTTTTTTTTCTTGTAAAATCAGAAATTTATATCTCTGAGCGATAAGTTGTTATAGGTTTGATAAGTGTATCAAATAGTTTAATTTTCAGCTTGACGTTGGAATAATTGTGATCTAAAATACTTGATTTCAAGCTAAAAAGTGCTTTAAGAGCTTTATTGTACATACTTTAAGCAGCATGTTTCAAGTTTCCATTAAAACATAAAATTACTCCTAGGTACTTATCTTTTTCAATAATTTCTACCTGTATGATATTTAAATAAAGTTTGAAATGTTTTTCTTAGATCTGCTAAAGATCATAACTTTAGTCTTTTTTACATTGACATTTAACTTCCATCTGTCACAATATATACCAAAACTGTCCAGACAAGCATGTAACCCTTTTTCTGTTTTCTGATAATAAAAATAAATCATCTGCATAAAGTAAACAGTTCAATTTAGTTGTTTTCAATGAAACAGGAAATGTCTTAGCCTGATCAAATATTTCAGGCAGGTCATTTGTATAAATATTAAATAATAAGGGGCTGAGTCCATCACCTTGTTGGACTCCTTTTGATGATCTAAAAGTTTCTGAAATGAAATTATTCTTTTTAACCACCAATTTTGAGTTGGAATACATATGCTTAATAATTTTATAAAAATTTATCCCAATGTTGAGATCTTATAATTTTTTGTACAGCCCTTAATGCCAAACAGAATCAAAAGACTTTGGAAAAATCCACAAAGCATGCAAAAATTGTTTTTTTGCTCTTGAACAAATATTCATTTAACAAGTTTGTATTGTAAATATGTGGTCTGAGGTTCTGTAGTCTGGTGTAAATCCAGCTTGAACAGAGTTATATAAATTGTTATATCAGTCACAGATGACATACTGTGTCAATTGTAAGCTGCCCCTGTGGTTTACCTGTACAGTTCAGTATAAAATCTATTATGTGACATGATATATATAAATACCCTTATAGTCCATTTAATTTAACAATTAAAATCTACATGCCAGTAATTTTAGACCCCACAAATGAAAAAAAAAATATTTTCCACTCCTGCCTCCTCTTACAAGGGAACTGAGGAAAATGTTATACTGACCGCCAGTCAAATTTTAGATTTTATTCATTTAGATTCTCTCTACAGTTACAATGGGAATTTCATTTCTTAATATCATTAATGATAATATGCCTACCAACAAAGCTATAGAAACACCCCAAATCTCATGATTGGACCCCCCCCCCTTTCCTTAAATGTCAATTTAAATGAAATAGCAATATGAACTTCCATGCAGGTAAAGTTGATTATTGCAGGAATAAACAACAAGATAATCCATTGAAGTGATTTTTTAGTTAAACAAGAGGCTATGAAACTCATACTAAATTGGAAATGGGTCAATTCTTAGTTAAGTTATGTAAAAAAAAGACATAATTAAAGCTTTGTTGAAATCTACTGTGAAAAAGATGCTAAATGCAAGGGGTATTTGTTAATGGCAAGTAGATACTGGAGTCAATACCAGGGACTATTTTTTATCTTTCTTTAAGTTATGACCTTTTAACAAACTCAAGATGAAGAACAGCAATAAATCTGTTCATCAGTGAAAGTGCAGATAGAGAAATCTCAGAGCCCTGAGGGAAGACTTCAATTGACCTGACTCAGCAATCCTTGTCAGAGAATGTTTGAAATCCTAGCGTCAGTTATCTTGAGATTTCTCAATCTTGCACAATTTCACAGGTGTTAGATTCTATATTTCTTGCAGCCTTTGTTAAAGAATAATTCTTTTCTCATCTGTTCAGTTTTCAAAACTTAAAAACAAAAATACTGAAAAGAGGTGTGTTTGCTCTCTCAGTCTTGTATAAAGGAGGTTGGGTAAAACCAGTATATTTCAGTTTGTAGTGACTAAGTGAAGATAAATAAACACTATGAAGAGAACATTTCTCTGTAATGTTTTCCAACACAAAGAAATAATTTGTTGTACCAATTACTTTAAGCATATTTCATTTAAATATTTTATAAAACACATTGTATTTTAGAAACCCTGCTGTTAGTAAAGAAAAATGTTAGTTTTCAACAACTGTGAAGTTGTACTTGACTTAACTACCAGTATCAACTTTAAGAAGAAACAAGAAATCAGGAAAAAGATAACAGAAAATGGTGGAATTATATCTTATATTGTTACTAAAAAGGTACTTTAGTTCAAAATTGAGGTTTTCGTTTTGGATATAAATGTACCAGGTATAAAACGTCAAAAAGAAATTCAGTTTATAAGAAAAATGTCGTAAACAAAATTTTTGGAGTCACCATTTGAATTTCTCTAAAATATAACCTCTTAATACAAAAAGCTGCACACATACATGTACAAATTATATTGAGTAAAACTGAAACCTAAATATATGTATTTCTATCTTAGTGAATACACTTGATATATTTTGTTTGCATTAAATTTTAATTTTATGAACAAATTTCACATGTTTATTTATTTATTCCAAAATATATATTTACAAGAGTACCCATGTTGTATGCAATGACCCAGAAAAGGCAGATATTAGCTATAAATGTAAGATGGCCACCAAATATGGACTGCCAGTTGTATCACTCGATTACATCCATGATTGTGTAGACCAAGGGAAATTACTTGATTCAGATAATTATATTCTTGTCGGAAAAACAAAGTCAGAGGAATTCAGTACTGGAAAAATAGCAGGTAATCAGACAGAAAAATTAATAGACTCTTAAAAACATATAGTCAAACCTATCTTAAAGAAAACCTTTATATATCAAATCCCTGCTTATAAAAAACACTGTCAAAATATAAAACTTTGTCTTGACCCTTAGTTGTTCTTTATACACAAGTTTATCTGTATTTTGCTAGCTTGTAGAGTTCAATATGTTAGTTAGAAACTGATACAATTTGTGCTAAAATTTCCGTGAATAACACATTCATATTTTTTAAACAGTGTCAGATTTCATGGCTACAAGTGCTAGATCCATCTTACTATATTTTGAATTTGACCCACAGCATTAGCATGAAACCCTAATTTTTTATTTTGAGCAGCAGATGGGAAAAAAGTTTTACATCTCACTTTTTTATAGCCACAAAGTATCAAGGCAAAGATGAGCACAAAAAGAAAATTAAGATAGATTCAAAAATTGTCAAAGTTTGGAGACCTGATGACAAAAATGCACCAGAATATAAAGAAGACTGTTATGAGGTTGCCAAATTTGCGATGTTCAAGGTAATTTTATGAAAAATACTGAATTTAAAAGGATTTAATTAAAGTTAGACATTCCTTTAATATTACTCGTGTATTGTCATGTGACATGAAATAGTCCCAGTTTTAGTGTTCTGTAATAATATTGGACTAACTAATATACCAGCAGACTGTTGATTTTTTTCTAGTATATTACAGTACATGTATTATAATCCTTAGTACTGTCATATAATTCAGTAA
Source organism: Mytilisepta virgata (assembly GCA_028015205.1). Lineage (NCBI taxonomy): Eukaryota > Metazoa > Mollusca > Bivalvia > Mytilida > Mytilidae > Mytilisepta > Mytilisepta virgata. The sequence continues at coordinate 43,791,798 of CM051516.1, forward strand.
AGAAACACCAGTTATCTCCCTTGACAATTTTTTTTTGGTGCTTTCTTTGTAAATGATGTTACACTGTATCCAATGTTTAAAAAAAAACTAAAACAAACTTTAGAAATTTAGTGACAAAAATTTCAGGTGATGCACTCATAAAAAAAAAAAACAAAACAAAACAAAAAGACTTATTGTTTGCATTTTTGGATTTTGTTGCTGGCCAAAAATAACTCTTCAAAGTTTGAGCCAACATGAAAAATAAATTAAGTTAACATGAGGCCCAAGTGATACAAGATAAATATAGAATACATGTATTTTTTTTACCTATGTGAGAATCTTTAAATATTTTTCAGAAATTGGACAAACTGAGAGAAACCTACATGTTTTGTAATTTAGAGATTCATGTAGCTGAAGTTATAGATATCAACAGATCGGATTGTTATAAATTCAGGATTTTCTCACAGTATGGTTCAACACAGGATGTTGAGGTACAATTGGCAGATAAAACGGAAAACAAAAAAGTAGAGGCAAAATTACATATTTTTAAACTAGGCACTACTGAAACAAAAGATTTAGATTCTTATTAAAGCAACCTAAAGTCACTTGACATATTCAAACTGCATGTGTTTTTACCTTATGGTTGTTTTATTTTGAAAATAAATTTACAGGTAGCAGCCACAGAGTATCGTTACGTGAAAACATCAGATGATGCTTTACATGTCTATTCGTACCTTTATGAAGAGCAGAGTCGTCCCCCAAACAATATGGAAATTGTTCATCAACCTATCATGAGAAACATAGGATCCAAAATGTTTCAAAAGGTATTGTTTGAAAAACATATTTTACACCTTCAGAATGACAAAAGGATATAATCCATAAAGTATATTATTATTAAATAAATTTATTGTAAATTTGTTTTGTTTTCTTGTACCAGTCAAAAAGGTTAATTAACCAACAAAAGTTTCTTATAAATCTAACATTTAGGCTTCCAAAATGCCAAAAATCCATTCCATGAACTGAGGTTTATAGACGATAGTCTTTCACTAAAAGTAAAATTCATTACAGAAGAAAGACTATTTTTTATGTCCTGTTTAAGAATACACCAAATAAATGAATCTTTTGGGACTATTTCACATAAATGCAACTAGGTGAAAATAAAGTATAAGCCAATTATAAACGATTTTTAATTGTTGAATGTACACAAAATTTTTATACCTTTGTTCCTGTTTCCGTTAGATGGTACAAGAATATGGATTGGATACTCATCCTCTGTCACAGAAAGTGGTGGATTTGATGGAACACATCTGGGTAGAAGCTACTGGTGAAATAGAACACATTATAAGTACACCTTTACAAAGTCTAAAAGTTGAACAGGTGAGTAAGCATTACAAGGTAAGTTTTGTGTGTTTGCATTTATGCTGGTTTCTGTTTAATTATCTGCATCATGATGGCCAGCTTTATTGACGAGGAAGAAAAGGTACCAAAAATAAACAGATAGAACCAACTCTTCTGCAGGAAACTGGCAATCTTTGTTGAGTCATGCATAAGTTGGATTTGAACTTCAGTGGTCGTTAGTTTTGATGTGCCACCTATACAATAAGGTCATAAGCTACTTAGCTGCAGTCAATTTTTCTCATCAGTTAAATTCTAAGGCAAAATGTATCATGTAAACATATCATAGGATAGGTATTTAATAAGAACTATTACTATGCTTTTTGTTGTCATTTGATCATTACCTTTTTTATAGTTTTGATTCTTCAAATTTTTCAGTGTTCAATGATAAGCAAATGCTTACACCACAAAACAATCACCAGTTGTCCTTAAGGTTCTAGTGTTAAGGATGATCGCTGGCCTAATAGGAAATAAATAGGATTTGAAATAGGTGTTTTGGTTTGAGAGAACATATGAATAGTAAACAAATAAGCAAGAAAAAAAATAGGTTCATGTGCGTATTTTAGAGCTATAAGACCTTGAAAATTGGCAGGAAATGGATTTTCTCTGGATTTTTCATTGTCTTTGCATTGGCAACTTCAGTCTCTAAAAGACTTATGAAAAAATAAAAAGGATTTCATAAAATTTTGTCAAATACCATTTTAAAAAAAAAATTTCATGTTTAAGAAATGGATAAAACCCGAGGATTCCGAAAATCTGACAAAAAGACCAAAACATGACCAGCGAGCATCCTTAAGAATTCATAAATCTTTAAAAGAGTTATCCTTATCTCTGCTTATAGAAAAGAAATAACTATAGGTTTTTAATTATTTTTACTGCATTATAGATAGAGAAGGCCGAGGCTGTCCTACTTAAGATAAAGGACTGTGCAGATGTAATCCAGAGAACAGACCTTGTGAAAGAATTCTACAATATTTTACCTCATAGTAAGAAATTTGTGTGCATCCCGCTGGAACCTCATGAAATGCGATCTTGGTTGTCACGTCAACAAGATATTTGTCAGGTATAGCTTTCATGATAGCAAAAATATTTAGCTCACTTACTCCATATGGCCCTTGCTATGAACTGTTTGTCATCATTTTGCATCTGTTGTAAACTTTACTTTAAAGTTCTTTTCCCCTGAAACCACTGGCCAAATTCATTTAACGGAGGACCCCATGGAAAATTCCACTTATGTTCTTTTCTGAACTTGACAGCAATGTTTCTTAGTCGGTCCTCTTTGAAAATTGTATTAGATGGCTGCAATGCCAAAGAAAACAATGTTCCTTAGCTTGCTCTATTTCAAAAGTATATTAGTTTACAACATCAAGCAACCAATGTATCTGCAACAGTAGAACATTTAGTTTTGCTTATATGGTCAAATGAAATCCAGGTGAGTGACAGAGGCTCCTAGGAGCCTCTACTTTATAATGTTAGCTGGTTATTGCACATTTTTGTTGAATTTGCCTATGATGTTGAATTGTGTTTATTTGCATAATTAATAGATTGATTGAAAATTGAATCCTCATTTTGTAAAACATTTAGTTCCAATTTCGATTCCTAATTTCTCTTGATTATAAGCATATGGATATGCTTCCATAACATAACATCTTTTAGGATAGAACACAAAAAGATTTGGTCTTAAACAATAGACAATAGCCCATCCCTACCTTTTATCAAGATAAATGGGTCCTGAAACAGTGGTGTGAGGAATTCAACAAGAGGTAACAACAAATTCCAAATAAAAATCATCAAACTTGTCTTAAAGGGCACCTCTATATAGTAAATCACTTTCTATAAAGGGCACCTCTATATAGTAAATCACTGTCTATAAAGGGCACCTCTATATAGTAAATCACTGTCTATAAAGGGCACCTCTATATAGTAAATCACTTTCTATAAAGGTCACCTCTATATAGTAAATCACTTTCTATAAAGGGCAATATGAAAATGTCCCTTTTATGAACAAACATTGTAAATTAAACCTCTATGTAAAGGGCACCTCCTCATAAGGATACCTTTTTATGTCCCTTGACTGCGTTTTATACACAGGTTTGACTGTATTAAAATATGTCTGTATGTGTATACAAAAGACAGCCACTGAAAATACGGGTCCTTGATTGAGACAGGCTCGTATAAAATAGGGCAGTGTTTGATATATTTATGAGTTACTTATCTGTCCCAGTATATGGTCAGTAGATAGATGTAACACAAATTCATTCAAACAACAAACATCAGCCAGCGTTTAAGTACTCAACCGAAAATTTACTGAACACCATAAGTCTGCAAAAACTTTTTCATGCACCAGACCTTCAGGCTAGTTAAGGTCACAACTTATACTAGACCAAACTTAATTAAAACAATTACAGTTTTTTGAATGGAGTAAGACTAGTAATAGATTATATTTACTAACATGAAGGAGATTTATTGTTAAGCATTGGGCTAGTGGCTTAAGGTACAGATTGCACAATTTGTAATTTTTTATTGTTAGATGATAAAAGATATAGTGGCTGTTAGTGAAGCTACAAATTGGTCGACAAGAAGTAGTACTGAAGCCAAGTACAAAGCGTTACGATGTAGAATTGAAAGTTTAGAAACCACAGATCCTGATTATAAACAGACCAAAGAACATATTCTACAGTCCTTAACAGGGTTTGTATTTTTTCTGCTAGGGGGCATTAAGGTTTACCCTTATCCGTCTGTCTGTACGTATGTCACGAAATTGGTTCCTGTTCTCTAACTTTAGATCAGTCAAATGTTATGAAACTTATACACAATGCTTAATACCACCAAACACACATCAAGTTTCAATTTGGTTGGTGTCACATTCACCGTTCTAGAGTTATGTCCCTTTACAAATGGCAAATAAAGGAGAAGTGAAACAACACAAAAACAGTTTTCTTGTCGTTAAAATAGGTAGCAAACTACCCCTTTCTTTCATTCACACCGGTAACTACTCTTGTTATCATGAAAACCATGTTTACAAATGAAACGGAAGTTGAAATGATAGTGTAAGAATATGTTTAGGTTGGGAGCGGACACGAAAAAATTCCTAAAACAATTTATATAAAAAAATTTTAAAAAATTGGGGTGGCCCGATTTTTGAGGGGTGGGCTGGGATGATAATCTATTAAATAATTTCAATTGGCCATACTTTTCCTCAACCAAATGTGATGAAACTTATACACAATATGTATTACCACCAAACTAGGATCAAGTTCGAATTTGAGTGGCATCACTTTTGCCATTCTTGAGTTGTCCATTTGTAAATTGAAGAATTGCCAAATTTTCTCTTTCCGCACACAACTTTACTTTGCCTCAACCAAATGTTATGAAACTTATACAAAATGCTTATTACCACCAAACACTCTTAAGTTTGAATTTCATTGTTCTTGTGTTATGCCCCGTTATAAATTGAAAATTGCCAAATTTGCCATTTTGCGCATTCTATGACTTTTACTCATTAAGTTTCAAAGAGAACAAAACGTCAATAGGTTTGAATTAGTATATTGACTCTTGGATATTTATAAGTGGGGTCCACCGTGTCTCATAGCCCCTTTTTTCTTTTATTTGTTTAAATCATTAAAAAAATTCAAGTACTGTAAACCGGGAAATTTTTGCAACAGTTTTTACTTACTTGAATAGATGAAATGCAAAAATAAAACCACTGCGAATAATTATTTCAATAATTAATCCCTGATGATTGACTAGGATTTGCTAATCTAAAACAGCAAAGTTGAATTCATTTGAAAACTCTCAGAAATGAAAATTTAGAATATTTTTAATAAAAATAAAAAGAGTAAAGCATTGTTAAATTGGTAGATTTTACTAAAATGGTACGAGATGTAGAAAATAAATAAGTGTTATCTACATAGATATCCCATAGTCCCATTGAATTTGATGAAATCACAGTCTATAACATTTTTTATTTATGTTTATTTATCTATTTATAGTGGTGATGATCTAATCATTGAAAATATATTTTGTGTTCATCGACAAGTGGAAGAAGACAACTTTAGAAAGAATTTGAAGCCTCAAAATTTACTGTTCCATGCCTCAAAAGTACAGAATTTTGTTGGAATTTTATCAAGGTGAATACTTTGAGTTTATTATAATGTTATTAACTGGGTATTTCATGTAAAGCCTGTATTATATCCAAGTCAGTCATATTGGGTCGAGGTCAACTGTATAGGCTCGAGGCAACACGGAGGGCCTTTACAGCTGATCGAGACCCAATACAACTGTACGAGGACATAATACAGGCTTTATATAAAAATATCCATTTTATGAAACCTTAATTAACTAATGACTTAAAATTACAGTACTTTTATTAACCAATGACTTAAAATACATTATAAATTGTCAATTTTTAAAATACAATCCCATTTGTCTGAAACAGGTCATTAATGCAGGTTTTATACAGAAAAACCGGAACTGGTCATTAATACAGGTCTAATACAGAAAATCCTGTATAAGACTTTGTATTAATGACCAGTTCCGGTTTTGTATTAACTGGACATTTTTTACTGTATTTCAACACATTAGTTAATAATATATTTTACTTATACCAGTGATCAAAAATAGAAACATATCATCAACAATGATTAAAACAGAAACCTACCTAGAAATATACCAGTAGCCTCATTATTATATAAAAATTAAGAAATACAAATAATATATATTTCAGGGTAAATAAATGACTCTCTGAATGATCTAATAGAGAAAAATAAAAAAAGGATATTGTATATATGTAGTATAAATTGTCTGTTACACTTTCAGAGGTCTACTGTTACCAAAAGTTGTAGTAGATGATTTTGGGGGTACCAGAACAGATGCTGGAATGCTGGGTAATGGAATTTACTTTGCCAGTTCTGCCAGGTAAGAATAGAGTTGTTCGAGAGAGAAAAATTGGTGTAAATAGTGACTTTGAGGTACATCAGAATTTTGTGACCAAGAAAAAGTCCAAAAATAGTCTGAGTCTGAAATGCTATGCTAAGTTTGGAATTTTAATTGAGTGACCTAAGATTCCCATTGTATTAAACTTATGTATTGACATTACAATTCTAATTTATAAGTGAGTTGGGAGACCTTCTTATATTGGAAACACATACCGGTAATTCAATTCATAATTCATAACACCAATCCAGTTTTAGAAATTTAAAGAAATATTTCAAAACCAGTATACAGTAATCTTATTTTTAAGGCAGAAGCAGGGCTAAGAGTGGGGTCACTCCTTTCATCCATCTGCCAGTCCATCTGTCCTTCAAAGAAAATAGTGTGCCTACTTCATGTAATCCGAAACTCCAACATCATAAACCCAGCCCTTCTGAAATTTTACAAACTTATCCTGAACACATTGAAGATGAGCACCTCCCCTTTTGGGGTGTTTTTTGAAAAAATTGTCAAATTTATCATTTGTTGAACTAAGTAATGTTTACCACATTTTGTTTAATCTGAAACTCCAACACCATAAACCTGGCACTTCTGAAAAGATATGCCTTTTGGAGTGATTTGAGAAAAAAAAAATTTATCATTTGTTGAACTTTATCATGTTTGAAGGGTAGCTAGTTTGTCTAATCTGAAACTCCAACAGCTTTCACAATGGTAGATAACTTTAAGTCTTATGGAAACGGAAAACAGTGCATACTAAAAATTCTTTTATTTGCATATGCATTGGTCTTGTTCCTATTTCAGTACCAGTATACAGTACTCTAAACCGAGTACATACAAAGGAACCAGAATGATGCTAGTCAGTAATGTTGCCCTTGGTAACTGTAAAGATTTCACAGAATTCAACAAAGATTTACAGGGACCCCCAGAAGGGTATGATAGTTGTCATGGAGTAGCTTCAACTGAAGATCAACCATCTGAGTTTAAGGTAATTATTTGGTTAGATTTCAATATCTGATAAAGAAATTAAGATTTAAGACATGTGAGAGATCAAATTTATTCATAGGTCTACCAAAACTGAAGACATTGCATACACTGAAATGTCTGGAACTCCCAAAATGAAAACAAGTACAGTTTTAGTTATCCCCTCGCCAATTAAGTTGCGAGGGGATATAGTAACGCTACCGTCCGTCGGTCCCTCCGTAACACCCTTGTGAACAATCTAGACTCAAGGGAATGCATAACATTCTATTCAATAAATTATTTGTTTTTCAGAGACTGAAATGGGGAAATTGTTCCTATAAAGTTTATACATACTTAATGGAGAGGTTATTTGAAAATTCCCAAGTTTTACAGGCATACAATGTCACACGTGATCAACTTTTACTTGTCGACATGCTGCATTGACAAAGATATATCCCAATATTTCTGCAACGTTAACGAGAACTGATTTTATTGTATGGTGTAATAAAATGCATTCGGTTTCATTAAATAAAAATTATAAATGAGACTTCTTACCTGTCGTTTTAAGTCCTCCCAACATCCAGTCAATGTAATTTGTATTATTGCAACACAAATAAAAATTGTTTTTAATTTATGACCAATTCATTGTCTTTCAGGATGATGAGTATGTAATCTACAGCTGCAGTCAACAGATGACACAGTATCTTGTGGAATTCTCAATCAAAGGAGATATTAAGAGAACAGTATACAATAGGGAAGTAATGTCAGAAGAAAGTGAAGATACACATGTAGTTGATGAGAGTATGTACTCTTTAAGAAACTTTGATAGTGGAATTTTAATTATTGTCAGTCGAGTAACAACACATTATGAAAAATGCATTTCATTGTAAATATGATTTTTTGGCTCACCTGTTGCCATCACTTTGCATCCCTTGACGTAAACTTTCCTTTAAAGATCTTCTCTTGGCAGCAATGGTCTTTAGATGGTCCTCTTTCATAATTGTATCTGATGACCCTGTCTGTCATCAAATATGGCCACCAGAACCAAACATATTGTAACACAGTACCTTAAGGGAAAATTCACTGAAAGATGTTCTTGTTTGAAACCAGCAAACAATTTGGCAAAACCAGTGAGCCAATTGGACAGCAATGTTCCAGACTGCCAGTCAGGATGGATATATAGTCAAAAATTCATTCTGCAAATGATTTCCAGGTGAGCGATAAATGCTCCTGGGAGCCTCTAGTTCTGTTCTACATCATCAAAAAACCTTAAAATTTGGTATTCACTATATATAAGGAGTCCATATAATGATTTAACTAGTAATTGATAAGAAGAGATCAATTTTTGATACAAAACCCCTATATACATGGGACAAAAATTTCAAGGAAAGGAAGAAAGCTTTTATTGCTGTTCTTACTCTTCAAGTCAACGTGATGCACTCAACAGAGACATGCAACTCACTGCATGTTCAAGGCAATTACTACCAAATCTTGCCTTATCTATTAAAATCATATGCTAAGAGACATAGTTTTTGTCTTTAGCCAAAAAAATTATGTCGGTTTATGGTTAAATGACCGACCCTAAGCCATTGTATTTCTGCCGTAAAGTGAAAAATTAACTGAACTCGTGTCAAAAGGCGATGTTAGAGTTGCCAATAAATTTAATCAATTGCCTGATACAAACACAATGTTTACAATCGCGAATATGACAGTCGTTTTAAGGAAACTCGCAACTTGTGTGATGAAATAAAAACTTTGCCGCCATTTTTTTCCAACCAATAACCAAGGGAAATAATCCAATCATTAAAAATATTGGTAAACTTGGCCAGTGGACAACTTGGACCACAGCAAGACGGAATGCACAACTCGAAATCATGTTGCAAAAAATATAATGAAAAAAAAACAAATGAAAATACCGACCTACCTACCATATTTTTTTTATTATGTAACCCTAAACAGACATTTATTATATTTTTTTGCCTTATTTTCGTTTATTTATTTGTTACAGACAAATGGTTAGAGTATATTTCATCAGTATAACAATATAAAATTGTCTATATTATTTATTTCAGTTGATTTGAAAGATGTTTCTGGTTTAAAGAATCCTCTGGATAAAGTTGAACCTGGTTTGGTATCCACTTCAGGGGAAGCTTGTGTCCTTAAATCAGTACATATCAGGGCACAGCTGGTGGATTTAGCTTCAAAGGTAACATGAATATCCTGATATCTTTTCTTTTGAAATGGTTTAGTATGAGTTGGTTATATGCTGAGAATGATCAGATAAGTCAAAGGAAAATGAAAATGAAATGAAAAAAATAGATTGATATTCTTTTATGTACAAAAATGGTGAGGCCAAATTGGTTTTTAGTGACATGAACCCCAAAAAGCATTGATAGATTATTGTACCAAGCAACACACTTTTTTACAGTGTCCAGCACACAGTTCTTTGCTTTGATCTGCAAAGCCATTAATTTACAGGTTGTAGTCCTACAGGAATATTATAATCCAAGCAGTTCTACATTAGAAGCTAAGTATGTGTTCCCATTAGACGACATGGCCGCTGTGTGTGGGTTTGAGGCTTTCATCAATGGTAAGCACATCGTAGGAGAAGTGAAGAAGAAAGAGACAGCTCACAAAGAGTACAAAAAGGCCATCAATGAAGGTCATGGAGCGTATTTAATGGATCAGGATGAAGAAACTCCGGTATAATTATTTCATCAAATTAGTTACTTCTGTGATACATAATTTAAGCTTTTCTTGTTTGTTTAAATATAAATAGGTTCTGAAATTTTCATTCATATAAAAGTTGTAAATAAAGTCTCAGTACATATATATATATATACTCTAGATATAGGATCAATCCGAGGCAGTGATTTTACATCTTTTTCAACCAGCGGACGTCCGTATGAGTTTAATTTTATTTATTGAAGTCTCTGAGACCCCTTACGGCAACTCTGCCTAGCATACAAAGCATGGCGATTATAACGTTACGCCACGGTGACACCGTGAAAAAGTTGTTCCTATGACGTACTTATAAACGTCATGCTTTGCACACACAGGAAGTCTTGTGTTTTTAGGCTGTAGTTTAAATTCTCTAGATATAGGATCAATCCGAGGCAGTGATTTTACATCTTTTTCAACCAGCGGACGTCCGTATGAGTTTAATTTTATTTATTGAAGTCTCTGAGACCCCTTACGGCAACTCTGCCTAGCATACAAAGCATGGTGATTATAACGTTACGCCACGGTGACAACCTAAAAAAGTTGTTCCTATGACGTACTTATAAAAGTCATGCTTTGCCCACACAGGAAGTCAATCCGAGGCAGTGATTTTACATCTTTTTCAACCAGCGGACGTCCGTATGAGATTGATCCTATATCTGGAGAATTTAATATATATATATATATATATATATATGTATGTATGTATGTGTGATGGTGTGTGTGTATGGACTCAGTGTCAAAATTTTAGACCAGTTTATGCAAGATATAATCAAAATCACACATATAAGTGTCACTAGATACATATATGGCTTCTACTTCACATGTTTTTATCAGAAAAATTTTATTATTATTGTAGTGTACAGTGACTCCAAATAGCTGGTGAAAGTAAATTTTTGTTGAGCCTGTAAAAATTTAGAGACCAGGGGTTCAGCTAAGATTTATTCCTGTACAGAATTATAGGTTTTTTTTACAGACTGACAGAAGCATCCCTTCCCCAAAAAATGTTGTGCCATTGGAGTAATTCATCAAGTTTAAAGATTTAAAGAAGTGTTGTACAGTAAAAACATATATATTTTTTGTTTGTTTCCATTACAGGATGTGTTTACAGTGAGTGTAGGAAATCTCCCCCCAGGTTGTAAGGTTCTTATTAAAATAACATATGTATCAGAATTACAAGTCGAGGGAGAATTGATTAACTTCTGTGTACCTGGATCAGTAGCTCCATGGAAACAGAAAACTGATACCACTGAGGTAAGGGAGATAATCTGGAGAAAAGTTAATTAAAAAAGTACTTCTTGCGTGGGTCTTTATTTACAAAGTGCCTTTCCTGCTTACAATGCATATTTATAAATGAATATGACAAGTTTTATACTCAACCCGTTTGTACCACCCTTAAGTACATTTGTAAATAACCTCATGGTTGGTCTTCTTTCATGTAAGTAAGTAAGTAAGTAAGTAAATGCTTTATTTATAGAGGGTAACAAAGTTGGTACAACCAATCTTCCCTGAGGCCCTCATTTCAATGATAAATGTATATGTGTAAAATTAAAAATATATACAAAACAAAATGAATACAAAAGGATATAAAAAACAATACACATTGCAATGTTCTAATATAATGTTTAACAATTCATCAGTGCATTTATAAACAATCACACCAATATATTTTTAATCAAGTTCATTCATACATTTAAAATATGATTTTTTATTTTTCCCCTAAAGACTTCAATACTTGTTACTGACTACTTACCAGGGCTTATTACTGTAAATAAAATTATTAGGAAAGATGTTCTTAGAATTAATAGGGCAAATGAAAGAATTTAAAATTATAACCTTATTTCCTTGTTATATGTACCATATTTTAATATCAGTTGAGGTGCAATCAGTGTTACATATTTTGATTCATAGTAAACTTTCAGAGATTATTGAGAAAAAAATATTTCATTGAAAATTGATTGTGACTGATATTTGTTTGAAAAATAACAAAACATTTAACAAAAATTAGTATAAAATAGTTCAATTTTCTCAAGTATGCATTGTAGATAAATTTTATTTTGAAACTCGAAAAATATTGTGGAAATTATAAGACAGTTACAACTCCAAAAAAAAACAACGATAATGCTAATGCTAGAACTCTTAGCCACTTATTTGAAAATATTCATTGGATTACTGTTTTATTGAAAAATTATGGAGATCATTTTCTTACTTTGTATACCTTGATAAGGTTGTTCTTTATTCCATTAATATTAACCATCTTTTGTTACCTTTTATAGAAATCTGAAGGTGACTGTACTATTCAAGTATCGGTGACAATGCCATTTGATATTAGAACAGTCAACTGTCCTACGCATAAGATTAGAAAAAAGGTAAGGTAGTAATTTGGATAATATATAAATTCAAGATGAATACTTCACATCTTCTGTTTTTAAGATATTTATTCTCAATGAAATGATCAGTAATTTTTAATTAAAATGTATATCAATTCCAAGAGAGGATTAAAAAAAATGCAACTGTTGATTTTTTCTTAATAATTCTCTTCTTTTAGTAACTTGAACATAAAAATATTGTATATTTTTGTTGTAGGCGATTACCAAGGATCTGAAATTCTTATAGATGTATTAGGTTGACACTATGCTTAAAATTTAAGTATATCACCACTTTCCGTGTTATTTTTGAAAAATTAAGTATGAAAATCAAACGTTTTATCTTAAAGACGAAATGATTCTGTAATTACAGTATGCCAAATTACATTTATATTAGCTGGTATTGACTGTTATTTATTCTTTTTTTTTGTAGTGCACAGCTTCTAGTTGTATGGTAGAAATGTTGGGTGGACAAAAGATATCAGATGGATTTCAGTTACTGATTGGACTTGCTGAAATACATGTACCCAGGATGTGGGTGGAAAAAGATGAAGACGACAAACATACAGATGTTTGTATTATATATATTTGTGATTAGCATTTAATTTTCACATCCAATCCTAATACATTGGGAAATATTTTCAAAATTTTACACAAAAGGATTGATTGGTCAGAACAATAAAGAACCAAGGCCTTTTATTGGATTTGCTGTTTTAGGAAATTTTGAAACAAACATTGCAATCTTTGTACTCTAACTCTCAAGTTTGTATTTTTACCTTTCAGAATGGTTATTCATGTGAAAACCTTTATTAATATTTAATTTTGATAATTTTTCAATATTTTATTAACATAAAGGTAAATTTCACATATGATAATTTGGATTTTTAGGCAGCAATGTTGACCTTTTATCCTGAATTTGAAGCATCAGAAGACAAGGAAGTGGAGATTATACTTGTCCTTGACCTCTCTAACTCAATGAAAGGAAATGTTTTGATGGAAGCAAAGAAAATTCTTATGTTGACCTTGAATCACCTGTCAGCACATACACAGTTTAATATTGTTGTTTTTGGTACAAGTAAGTAACTTCTTTCCAAACATTAATTACTGCAAATTGGGAATTTAATTTGATTTTTTTATTAATTTGAAAAATGTGACATGAGGAAGCTTGCAAGGTTATATTCTAGTTTTGCTAATACTATTATATGACAACATGTACATGAATTAATCTCACATAATTTTTCATGGTATAAGATGTGAAGTTTTAAAATGCAAAATCTTTTTATCCCATATGAAATTGAAAAAAATCCTTCCAGTGAAACATAACAAGACTCATCATTGCTCATTTCTAGAGTACAGTAAAATAAAAAAGTTTCATGAAAGTTACATTTACTTAGTCTCAATATTGTATTAAATTCTCAATTCCTACGTAATTTAGTGACCTTTCCCAAATCTTAATAAGTTTTAAGTCCTCTTCCTGCATTATTAATGACTTAGTTCTTATGTCCCCAAAATGATCCTTCCAACCCTATGTATACTTAAGTGATAGCTTGACTTTTTCATTGGATTCTTTTTAATTTTTGTTAAGGTTACAGAGAATTATTTCCATCTAGTCAATCTAAGACAAAGTCAACAATGAAGACTGCAGAACAGTTTATAAAGGTACATTTCCTTATGAGATTATTATTTGTTTGTACATTAAATGTGAAAATCAAAGAGTATGGGGTGGCATCAATGAGAATTAAACTCATAGATTACATATGGAAAAATAATGATGAAACCTTATTCAATAATGCAATTTACATATAATTTTGAAATGTAAAGAATTAACTCATACAATCATAAATACTTATTCTATCTATTAATAGCTTGGTATTTAAACCATATCAACTTGAAGCAAAAACATCAGTTTCAGCCGAAAATCTCAAAATGAATTTTGCAATTTTTAAGATTGTAAAAACATGACTTTTTTGTTATGTTTTGAAAATATTCATTCTTGTTTGAGTAAAAATTTTAAAGTTTTATTTTTGATAATTGTATTGAATGATTAGTGGTTATCGTCCAGTTTTAATTATTACATGCACATCAGGACAAGAAAATGTTGATGTGATATGATTATGACCCCTGCTTTTTGCTAGATCAGACTGGATTTTTTAAAATTTAGCTCCAGAGGTAACAGTTTGCAGGAAGACATGTTACCATACAAATTATTCCGATTTTGAGCTGACCATCTTTTCTCTTGCCCTTAAATGCCGCAAAGGAACAACTAATGCAGATTTTAAAATCTTTGGTTTGATTTAGCAGGGGATCAAAGCTGATACCTATTTCTCTCAAGGTGAGCACACTACCAAAACACTACCGAGGTGGTTTCATCCAAAAAATCCTTCATTACAATAACACATGTAAATAGAGATTGCTCACACAGAGTACTTTATACTGTTCAAGTTTTGTTTTGCTAAAAAATATGACATAGATTTTATTTCTGTAGTAAATAACTTTCATAAAATTTCTATTTAGACTGTACAAGCTAGCATGGGTAACACAGAGGTATACAGACCCTTACACTGTTTTTACCTTCTTAAGCCAGAGAACTCTCTTAGAAATATCTTTCTGATATCAGACGGCCATGTTAACAATGAGGAGACAACTCTTGCAGCAGTAAATAAAAACTGTCAACATACCAGGATTTTCACATTTGGAGTGAGGTATGTATGTTTAGTGAAGGATTTTGAAAGGCTTAAATATGAGTTTAAACTTCAATAAACTCATTTTCAAACCAGTTTTGTCATAATGATGTAAAATAGAGATTAGGAAGACCAGATGAAGAAGTGTAAAAATTTTCAGTGATGACATGTTTTAGTATTCAATATTTGTTTCTATGCAAATGTTATCATTCAGGGCTCTGACATGACCAGGAAATCAAGAAAAGTCCTTGAAACTGATAAAAGTAGCAAAACTTCAATAACTGGGAATTTGGCAACATCATACTTTTTTATTCATTTCAACAGGGAACCTGTTTCATCATGGTCATCTGCATGCTTATTATAAGAAATTCTTTCAACAGTTGTCAAGTTTTCTTCTAATTTAAAATGATCTGGAATATTGTTAGATGCACCTACTAATTTCCTTGAATTTCTGTTCAAAGATTTTATAGGAACCCTGAGTATGTTTGAGAAATATTTTTAAAACAGACAATTTCTTTTCAGTTCCATAGCTAATAAACATGTGTTGAAGGCCTTGTCACGACTAGGTGCTGGTTCTTTTGAATATTTTGATTCACATGCAAAGTCAAAATGGGAAAACAAGGTATTATGATAAAATTAATATTATGTGACAGACCTCATGCCCACAGCAGATGCAATGTATCCTGTTCTATGCTTGCTGTAGTATTCAGGGTATGATATTGTCATGGTGTGTCAATGGAAACCAATGTTGGTCTTCGGATCTCATTTATTAGTCAAGAGAAAAGCCATATTAGGGTGGTTTTTGTCATTGAAGAATATTCAGGATATTTTTGTCAATCTGAGTATTGAAAAAAAAGAAAAAATTATAAAAGTCGGAGGTACAAAAATAGTACAGTGTTCATTGATCTTTTTTTCACAAAATGAAGTAAAAGTTTCCCCTGATCACTGGAGACAAAATTTTAGAAGGGAAGGGAACAATTCATATTATTTATCATTGGAAAATGAAATTTATTTTTTATAAAATGAATGTTCTCAGCTTTCAGATAAACCCTTAAAAGTTACTTTTACCATTATGAAATGTTGTATTTATATCTCAAATAATTTTTTTTCTCATTGCAAAAAACTATGATTTGAAAATATATTAAGGTAGGAGGTACCTAAATCCACTAAATTATGGATTTTCATGAAACTTTACATGCAGCTAGAACATTCGAGACTGCATCTAAATAACAAAAAAAGTTATATTTAGCATTTATATTTCTTTCACAAGTTTGATTTAAATTCATTAAAATAAAGAAATTTTACTTTAGAAAAATAATAATAATTTCACTTTAAATCGTCATTTCTCAAAAACTAATCCCTAGGATTTTCTATAAAAACTATATGTTATTGCTTTCAACTTTTTGGTTTCAATGATACTAAATAAACATAGGGTAACCAGCTTCGTTTTTGTTGTGGAAATCATTGAACTATAGGTCCACTCTGTAAAAACACTTAAAATCTACATTTTTATGACAACGTTGTGAAAACATTACACTTATTTTTGCATTTTGATGCCTATTTTCACTTTTCATACAGTAATCAATCTCATATACAAAAAAAACGAATCTGGTGACCCCCAATAAATTTTATATCAATAAAAAGAGAATTTCAATGGCAATAATATATCATTTTTAAAAATTTTTCTAGGGACTGGATTATGAGAAATCATAATTTAAATTCTAAATATTTGACTTTTTGGAGCGATAACTGTGTGCATTCTATGTATTTACCCATCTGTTTGCCAAAACTTGAAACACCATATTTTGGGAAGTATTAAAGGGACCTAGATTATTTTTTTGATATTCAGATGCAGTTCAACGTACTCTAATTGCATGCCAAATTTTATAAAAATCTGAAATATAGCCCAATTAGGTACCTCCTACCTTAATATGTAAAATATTAAGAAAATATTTGTTCATTTACTGGTGGCTTGTTGTATATTTGAATAAAGGAAGAATTTGTACTTTGACTTAAAGGTTAAAACACAGATTGAGAAAGCATCACAGCCTGTTTTAACATCTGTATCAGTTGCCTGGCAACAGTTTACTGAGGATCCTCCAGTTCAGGCTCCCAGACAGATAACAGCTTTATTTAATGGATCCAGACTTGTAGTTTATGGTTTTGTCAACAATTGTACAGTGGTAAATAATAATGCCTTTTCTGTATTTTATCCATCTCTCAATATATCACAAAAAATATATAACCACATAAGCCCCAGTAGTTAACTGAATATAGGGACAAAAGTTCAATCAATTACTAATCAACAATTGGTGAAGTGCACGGTATAGACAGGATAATTTTTTACCCTTAATTCATTTAAACCTTTGAGTTTTTTTTAAAAATCCATGAAAGTTAAATGTATATTAAAATTAAATATATATTTCAGGAGTTATTGATATTGATAAAATTTTAGATAAAATAGTAACAAAATAAAGAACAAATATAATTTATTGCACATATTTTTATATGGATAAAATTTTGTTTGGTTGTAGTATTTAGTATTTTCAGTTAAAAATACATAAATTTTAATACCTTTTTTTCCTTTAGGCAACTTTAAAAGCAGAAATTGGAGGACAAGAAATTTCTACAGTTGTTTATACCTCAGAACTGAACATGACAAAAGGACAGGTAAATACTGGAATGAAATAATGTAATTTCCATGTATATCAGTGTTACTATCATTAGTCTTTCTAGTACTTGAATACCACTGATACCTCCCTACATTTTCATTAAAAAAATTGGTCCAGTGTTAAAGGTTTTAAGATGAACTTTGTTTATCCTATTGCCTGGAAAGAAAGATTGGAGAATACAGTTATGCTTTGTTAAAGACTGAAAGGGTTCAAACATTCAGAAATGATGAGTTACTGTTTATTTTTTTAAATCCTTAAAGAGTGCATATATTCTATTGTTTATATGATAAAGAACTGTACATGAATGGAAACTTAAGGATGCTCGCTGGTCATGTTTTGGTCTTTTTGTCAGATTTTCGGAATCCTCAGGTTTTATCCATTTCTTAAATATGATTTTTTTTTGCCCGTGAACCCCTACTTTTTCTTTTATAATTCAATCATATATACCGTAAAATGGTAATTGACAAAATCTTATGAAATCCTTTTTATTTTTTCATACATTTTTGAGAGACTGAAGTTGCCAATGCAAAGACAAGGAAAAATCCAGAGAAAACCCATTTCCTGCAATTTTTCAAGGCCTTTAGCTCTAATATGAGCACATGAACCTATATTTTTTTCTTGCTTATTTGTTTACTATTCATATGTTCTCTCAAACTAAAACACCTATTTCAAATCCTATTTATTTCCTATTAGACCAGCTATCATCCTTAAAGTCTGTCAAGCATTCAAAGTTGAGAGACTGAAGATATAGTGTTGTATGTTAATTTGGGAATTCTCAGAATAAATTATCTCTTGTGATACAGTTAATTGTGACTTCTGCTATTGTAATGATGTAAGTTCTTACCACTGCAGTATGAAACCTTTTGACAGTTAATATACACAAACCTATTTATGGCTAGGTAAACATCAAAATGTTGAAGCAAAATTTCTAACAGTAAACAATCTGCTTTTGAGTTTGTTGATGGAAAGTGGGTGGTTGGCAGCATTATTGGGTGGGCAGGAGACTCCAAAAACTGATGGAGAAAAATTGTGTTTGCTGTCATTTGGACAGAGTCTTGTCACTTTTCAGTTATGTTTGGACTAAACAAAGTAAATATTATTATTATAAAATAAAGAAATATATGATAGATTTTCAATTTAATTTAACATATTTTATTATGCATGTATTGAATAACAATTATGAAATGAAGGATTTTTCTTATGCATATAGAACCTTCACAGGCTAGCAGCTAAAGCCATCATCAGAGATTGGGAAGATGGAGTTCTCTCCCCTGATAGTGTTGATCATCAGGTACAACTCAACTCTATATTTTTACAATTGAGAAAAATACTTTGACATTTTTATTTTTATATCATTCTCTATAAGTCAATGATATTTCATTATGCAATTGCATAAACATAAGTACCTTATACATGTGTATTTTAATGAATGTTATTCAGCTCTGTAACCTCAAGTCATGTTTCACCAACTTTGAAATTCTTTCAAAATTTTCTTGTAAGGGTTTGTGATTAGATCTGATTGACAGCAGCCCCATGCAGTAAGTCAGTGGTATTTGGTATGCAGTTATATTTTCATCAATTTGTCTCATTTCTTTGAGGTTTTTTTTAGCTCTGCCCTTTTATGATGGATCACTGACTTCGATATTTTGGCCTTTAAAAGTTTGTAATTAGCTCAATTTAAAGGGAACCCTTTTAGATCAACTGCCTCGGTAGTGTGCTCGCCCCAATTGTGGAAGGTCGCAGGTTCGATCCCCGGCCAGGTCAAACCAAAGACATTAAAATTGGTATTTGCTGCTTCTCCACCAAGCTTACAGCATCTAGGAATAAGAGCAAAGATCTTCTGGTCGACTCAGAGTCAGTATAATGTGTCCGAGTGGGGTGATATGTCTTCCTGCAGACAGTTACTTCGTGAGCTAGCACATTAAAAAACCGGCTCAGCATGTCAGTCTAGTACAAAGCAGGGATCATATTCATTATCATACATGTTCTCGTCCTGATATGCACCTACCTGCCACTGGACGTTAAACAGCAATTCATAAGTCCATCCTTTTAAGATCAGATATTACTAGGGCTGGCAAGACATATCTGTGTGTTCACAGTTAATTTTCTGTAACAAAATGTTTATATGAAAAAGTAATAAATAGTTCTGTCAATACTTAATTTCTATAATGGAAAATTTGTGTGCTGTTCTACAAATTGTTTTCCATTGTTAATTTATCAGATTATTTTATTAATGGTCAATAAAATCTATTTTATGGAGGTACAATTATAACCACAAATAAAAATTTATATGTGTTTTAATTTTCCTAGAAATGATTAGCAGTGATTATTTTATTTTTCAGTTGAAGAAGATGGATATGAAAGATTACATTATAGAATTAAGTAAAACATATTCTATTGTAACTCAACTCACAAGTTTTATTGCTGTGGAAAAAAGGGAAAAGGTATGATTTCATATAGAACAGGCCTTCAAGTGGCCCTATATTTCCTATAAAATCCCTATATTTATGAAAGGGCCCTATAATCCCTATATTTCGGCATGAAATGACCATTTCCCCTATATTAGCCCTATAACTTAGAATTAATTGGTTGGAAAATTAAAATGTATTTTTTTGCATTTCCCTCGTTTGAAAACCAGTTTGTTACTCTGCATTGTTGTCGACGTAACTATTTATAGATTTATGCAGTTCAAGAGTATCTTAAATACATGTACATGTTCTTGTAGTTAAGATAAAATCCAGTACTGGAATATTTATAAGACATTCACTGTCTTCTTTCTATCATTTTATGTGCACATCAATCAAATCTGGGTGATTGACTGCAGCAATAGGATGCCAAGGTAGTTTTGAAAAGAGGTAAAGTAGAGAGATATATCCCTATTATGTCCCTATAAATTATTAAATTTTCCCTATTATACTTTATTTTTCAAGACATTCGGCCCTATAAAAAGCCCTATTTTTAGACCAAAAACCACTTGAAGGCCTGATAGAAGTAAAACATATTATATTTTAACTCAACTCACAAGTTTTATTGCTGTGGAAAAAAGGGAAAAGGTATGATTGTATAGAACTGAGTTAAAAGTACCGGGTAAACTTTTGTGATTAAACTTCTATGCTTGTGGGGAAATTGCATGATCTTACAAGACAGAACAAACTTATGTAGTAAGTCATCTTACAATTAAAACATAAATAAAATTACCAAAAGTTAATGTTAATTATTACACAGATGAAACAAATAAATAATACCAATAATTTATAATAATTACAAGATTCCAGTGGTGAACAATTTACTAGTCAGGCAATTTGAGACATCAAATAAAATGCATGTTCTTAGATTTTGACAGACAATTTCAGTTTGTACCAGTGTTAAAACAAGTTTGTGGGATGTAATCTCTTAACCTCTTTCTGAATATAGGGTCATAACAGGAACAGATAAAACAGGAAATGATCACATCTTTTATCCCTGGCTTGGAACAAATGTCGGCTTTTGATTGGCTAACGTGAAGTCGGTTAAAAACCAATGCCCTCGTCTAGTTGTTAAGGACCCTGGTTACCACATTAAAATGTCTTATTAGTATTCTCTCTCCAGTGACGTCAAATCAATAATAATGGAAAACGTACCATTTTGCAGGAAATAATACCATACGAATCATTTTAGTATAAAAACACAAAACTCTGAAGTTGTTACAATAGGTAACATCCTCGACATGGAAAGGAGGGCATTTTCTGCATAAATTTGATATCTGTTTAAATGCATAATGAAATTGACGTCGCATTTAGCTTTGTTTTTCTACCGATGTTTTTTTACCACAGAAAAGGATAAGCCGGATATAATTCCATTATCTACATTTATAGCAGTGGCCATTGAGATTATACCACCCTTCAGATCCACCTCAGCTACACAGAAGAGCTTAAGAGGGGTACAATCTCAATCCCCATGGCAGTAAACGTAGATGATATATAATCCCAAGTCAGGAAAGTATGGTCATGAATGTCTTTGTCTCAGTTACTTTTTTATTTTATTTCTTGATATTCTGACATGATATTGTATGGCTAGACATAACTACTTATGAATTACTATGGCACCATTCAGAGCTTACAGCATGGTGTGGTTTTCCACCAATAAGGAAAATGTTATCATCTCTGAATATTTGTTTGGTTATATACTTGTGATTTCACTCCATATCCGTTTTTCCTCACACAGGATATATATACAAAATATATACATTGATATTCTTAAGGATGCTCGCTGGTCATGTTTTGGTCTTTTTTCAGATTTTCGGAATTCTCAGGTTTTATCCATTTCTTATGAACCCCCACTTTTTCTTTTATAATTCAATCATATATACCTTAAAATGGTATTTGACAAAATCTTATGAAAGCCTTTTTATTTTTTCATACATTTTTGAGAGACTGAAGTTGCCAATGCAAAGACGAGGAAAAATCCAGAGAAAACCCATTTCCTGCAATTTTTCAAGGCCTTATAGCTCAAATATGAGCACATGAACCTATATTTTTTTCTTGCTTATTTGTTTACTATTCATATGTTCTCTCAAACTAAAACACCTATTTCAAATCCTATTTATTTCCTATTAGACCAGCGATCATCCTTAATTTATAGCTGTAATTATTCTTTCTATTTTGTAGGATGAAGTAATGATTACATCAGATGGACCTACAATAACACAGCTGGTTAATGGTGAAGACGTAGATTTTCTAAATTACCTTAACTGGGATGGTGAACCTGATACATTCGGTCAGTAGATCATTTCATGTCATAGCCTGTCACTATACTGAATATTCTAGAATGTGAGATTAAATTCTCATTCATATCATACTAATTTTGAAATTTAGAAAAATCAGTAGCATTATCCTATAGATTTAAATTTTTTTTTAAATTTTCACCTTTACAATAAAGCCATAGTTTAAACTTTAATAACGAGTGAAATATCATAAAGGAGAAAATTATATTGTATTTTAAGGTTTGTAGGCATCAGTTTTATTGTCTAAAAGAGACTTTAAGTAGTCAAGTAAAGTTGATGGTCATTTGTGACAGCAAAATCAAGATTCATGTCCAAAAAGTCTCTTCTGATAATTATATATTTTCATTATGCCTTCAATTGTTCTAAAATATAGACATTAGACTTTCTTGGTTTAGAAATTTATTCAGTTTCAAATTTGAATAAAATCACACAAATAATAGTTTTGTCATATCCTCCGCTAGTGAAGCGAGGAATATATACTGATGGGGTGTTCCGTGTGTCCATCTGCACCTGTTTACTGAAACTATTCTTAGACCAGTGAATGGATTTCATTGAAACTTTACAGAATCTTCAGTACAAAGTTCTGCATCACCTTTTTAATTTTTTATCAGAACAATTTTTGGGGTTTCCAAAAAGACAAACATGGACTATGCCATTTCTTCATAAAATATGGTAATGTAAGTGGAGTAGGCATTCCCAGTCTGCATTTCCTCCTAAACTTATGAGATGGTTTCTGTCAAACTTTCAGGGAATCTTCAGTATTCATTGCCACTGTGTACTACCTATATTATTTTTGATCAGAATGATTTGTTGGGGTTCTCTTTGGTAACATGGATTTAAACATTTCTTTACATTATTGTACCCATGTTGGGGGATATACATTTGTGACCTTTGCTCACAGTACTTCTAGTGTAAATTTTGAAATTATTCCTTTCGTGTTTTCTATATGACGGCTCCTCGGAAGTTTTTGCCTTATAAATCAGACATGTAGAATGTATATTTCATGAAAAATGATAGTCATTTAAATGCATTTTTACAGACGTTTTGCATTACAACGAATATTACATGCTAACTAAATGCTTCATGTGATATAAAATATTTTTTTGTTACTGCACAATAATTCACATTAATGCTACCTATAACTTCATCTGTGTTTATACTATAAATCCTGCTTATGATGTTAATTTTATTTTTTAAGAACATAAAGAGTATCCTGAAAAGTGGAAACCTTCTGATACAGATACTGACATTTTCACTGCAGGTATTTATCAAGTTATTATTGTTCAGTCTTTTATAGGAGATCTCAATTACTAAGCTGTCAAGGCTTTTCATTTTGTATTAATACTGTAATTTTTGGACTATAAGTCGAAGCACAGTTCTTAAACCCTTTTATTTTGAGTGGTGGGTTGAGGTTTACGAAATTTTTTTACATAGTTTGATGCAATGCATAGGTCCAGTGCTTAAGAGGAAAAAAGTATCAACCTATACACCAAAAATTACGGTAATACTATTGATTTGTTATTTTATTAATTTTTTTAATGACTTGTGTCTCTCATACAATTTTAAAATAAGAAAACTACTGAATATGGTTATCCTTGAAGATTTTTCACCAAACTTTTAACCCACAAAATTGATATGTGAAAATACTTTTTGTTTTTAATACATGTTTTGTTTTCCCAAATCCATCATGTGTGGGGATATATTTAATTACCATAATAACCCTAGATATTGGACAGCCTAATTATTCGACACTTTTGAAAATTCAAGGACCGTTGTCTCAGGTGATGACAGTCAGTAATTTTAATTTCTTAGGTAAGTTAATTACTTCAGTCCTTATTGAGTGTTTCTTTCTTTAAACCATTTAAACTATCTATCTTAATAAGTTTGGTTAAAACAAGATCGGTTTTTAAGTAAATTTTATTGAATTTTTCCTATCTGAAAAAGAAACCCAAAACGAGTTTGGAATTGAATTCCATATTCGCGTTTCTCAGAGAAATATAAATTTTTAAATTTTCAAACGAAATGAATAATGTTTTTACAAAACAAATCCTCTTATCATTGTTTATTAGACATTTTAATGTTATAGTTATAATATGTTCTAAAAAGACGAGGAGACTACAAATATAACATGTGTTGTAAAAATCATTTGTGAGATGCTCCTAATCCAGATCTTAAAAATCATTTGTGAGATGTTCACATGTTGCATATTAGCCAACAACATGGCGGATCGTTTGAAGTTTGCTACTGTGTTCATCTTCAATATTAAAACAACTATTAATTTGAAGGTACAAAAAAATAAATCACGAAAGCAAAATGAAATAATACTGCAAGTGTGACCCATTAATTTGATTGCCTATTCTTAAAGTAAATTGACCAGGTCGATCATATAGAGTAAAAAAATGACAACGATGTGGACGGAAATATGAAAACTTTTTTCAACTATTTTCCAATTTTCCTAAAAAAAATTAGTGTATTTTAGTGTCAAATAAATAGAGTAAGTATGGTAAACAAGGAAAACAGTTTCCATGCTTATAGACAAAGAAAATGATTTCTTGTAAATGAAATGTATAACCTATATATAATACAAATATGTTTTAGAACTGTTGGAAGCTTTTAACATATTTGAGAGCAATGGATACATAACAACAGATGAATTGGGACCATTAATGAGATCACTGGGACAAATTCCATCAGAGGTTGAACTACAAGGCATTATCTCACGGTTCAGTGGTAATTTACAAGCCAATTTATTTAAGTTTAAAAAAATAGAGTAAACTTTTGGCAAAAAAAATTTCTGAAGAAGGGAAATGAAGGTTGATTCCCTGTGACTAAAGCTTTTTGACAAAGTGAAAATATGAAAACCAAAGTACAAACAGTATTTACCATAACTCCTCAAATTACAAAAAACAACACAAATATTAAATAAACTGAATAGTTGTCAGATTCATTAACCATTACAGGAAACCAGTTTCTTGTAAATGAAATGTATAACCTATATATAATACAAATATGTTTTAGAACTGTTCAGAAGTAACAGTTACTTAGATGAAGAAAAGCAATTAAAGTTCTCTTGATGTGCTTGAACTATTATGTACCGTATCTCTTCTTACTGATTATTAAATGATTTTAAAATTTAAAATTATTACATACTCATGTACAATTTATATACATTGATGGAAAATATAAAGGTTTATTTGTACAAGCCTGGGAAACAGACATTTATTTGTTATTTCTTACCTGTCACACCTGTATTGTGGCATGTACAAATAAATTTTAAATTTTCCAAAAATGTACATACCCATATAGTGAATTTATCATGCAGTTGTTAATTGTTATCAGTTAAGATGACAATGTGACATTTCTAGCTGATTTGAAAACAAATATTTAACACCCCTTATTTGGACAGTTACAGACCAGTTGCATGATAAATATGTTTTTCTTCTGTAAATTGGCCATTTCCATGAAAGACAGGGGCTGTCTGTCATAGGTGGATATCCAGTAAAATGTAGTAGTAGTAGGAGAGGATTTTATGCTATTAACAGAACATCAAAAAGAATTCACCCAGTGAAATTGAAAGTCATATTTCACTGAAGGAAGTGACGTAACAATAGCCTTCACTAACAACATTGCTATACAATGGTCTATAAAAGGCATAATCCCTTGTATTTTCTCGTTACATCTTCTAAATACATGGAATATTTCAATGTAATAGATGGAAGAACTAATCTCAATATTCAATAACAAAGTTGTACAACTAGTGATTGAAAAACACTAATAATTCACTCGTGCGCTACACAAATTAATGTGTTGTTTGGTAACTCGTTGTAGATTTTTATGTATACGCATTTCAAGTTTATACTCTAAGTATTAGGCCTGTTGCAGTAGAAAAAAATATTTCAACCAACTGCCTTGAAACATGACTGCTTCTTTATGACCAAATGTTAAATATGTAGTGTATTTCCATAGGTGCTGGCCGTTTTAGCTTCAGTGACTTTTCCAGTATTATGAGGGAAAGGACAAGAGATGCAGATTCTGAACAAGACATAAAAGAAGCATTCCAAGTATTTGATAAAGAAGGAACTGGATTTATAAGTAGAGAAAAGTTAAAACAAGTAATGACAAATTTGGGGGAGACAATTTCTGAGGAGGAAATAGATGAAATGATACAAGAAGCAGATTTGGATAATGATGGGAATATAAATTACCATCAGTTTTGTAAGACAGTTTTAGCAGAGGATGTGGACGCTTCTTTTGAATCTAAAGGTATGGTTTTAAATCTGAAATTATTATCAACTTTCAACTTAGTACTTTACAAAAAAGTTGTATTTGTACAAGGTAATGCATAAATATTGCTGTAATTTTCAATATACCAAATAGGTATAACCCTTGTTGGAGTGTCACTTTACAATTTTTATACATCAGAAAGGACATATCATGTTTATTAAAAACAGTTCAATTTGGAGTCTTAAATTATTTTTGAATAGTTGAAAAATATAAATTACCGTTTAAATACTGGAACATCAATCCCTCGTTATACACAGTTTCTAAAGATCCTATTGAAGGTTGCATATTTTCCTCTCTAAGCCTTTTCAGCCATATTACAGAAAAAACTGATGCTTCACCAGTAATCAAAATTCATAATTTACATGTATTATCTTGATTAATTTTAACTACAGACAAGTGAACCCTACAAGCCAATACCTTTTAAAGTTACGTATACATGTAGATGAAATTTTTGGAAAGATTGCAAGAAGACTGCAAATCATTCCTATGGCATCGGCCTCCAGAACAGGAATATTTTTAACTAACATAATCTTTACTGTTTACCGAAATTACCAAGGAATTGAAATGAATACCCGAACATATTTCACAGGCATGATGCAAGGCAGATGAATTTATCTATCAAAACGATCTACAAGAACGGCTTCCCATTACATATCCGTTGGGAACTTTACTTTTTAAATTAATTTATTGTCAAAACTAATTGTGCATTTACTAATTTGATGATTATTTCTTTAATTGACCCATTATTTGAGAGAAACTTTTTGATTATATATTAACTCAGACATGCGCTATGAATCTAAATGTTTTATGCAGGGATCAGAAATTTCAACAGCCTCTGCCAGACATTTTTTTAATAGGCATGAATTGTCAGTTTACACTCTTTTTAGCAATCTCAACACATGATCTTATTTCATACAAATGTTGTTATACACAATTTATTAATGTTTTTGGTAAGACCTGAAATAAATGTCGTGTGTATCAACTCTTTAACGTTAATGTCTTCGAGGTCCACGTTTTCTACGTATATAAATAGATCAATAGAAAATAGACTACCCGACGACGTAGAATGGACTAACCTTCCCGAAAGATTAAATTTTTATTACTTTTTCATGTTTAACTACAATTTGCGCATGCTCAATGATTATTTACTATTCTACACCTTTAGAAAATGGCAACAATGTGGAAATCTCTAAGTTTTGCAAAGTTAAATCTACCAAGACGTTTCTAATCTTCTCAAGTTAATGATTGTGAACTGTTAGATCGTCCGATACATACCTTGTAATGGATTTTCTTAATTTCAAAGCAGAAAGGTGTGCAAAATGCCTGATTGATCGTCACTGATGAAAGACCTCGATTGAACTTTGGAAATTGTTGACAGGTCATGAGGTGTACAATAATTACATTTAAGCATAATAAAAGCACAGACACCTTTGTAAATTACTGTAAATTACTTTTATGTCATGTCAAGTAAAATTATAATATAATAACAGAAAGAGGTGGTGACAAATAAGAAAAATAGAAGGGTTGTCATCTCCTTGTGAATTTTTTTAAATTCTTTTGGCGACAAATTTAGTGTGGATGATATTTGTTTATTCGTACATTCATTTGTAGGATTTGCAAGTTTGACCTTATTTTGTTTGTTTACATTATGTACAATATTCAAGAAAAACTGTAGCAGGAATCAACAATTACTCTCAATTATATTATTTTTTTTTACCTTATCGTATAAAGTTTGCTGCAGTATACTTGCCTTGTGAACCTGACCTCGTTTTCATGGCTCACTGACTTTATAAACATAAATGTAAAATCTGTGTCCAAGTTTCATGGTTAAATCCATTTCTCAGGAACTGTAATTCCTAGGCCAACCATATTTGGTCTATAGATAGTTCTTAGTAGGTACATGCCAGTCTGACCCATGACAAGGGGCCTTGACCTCAATTTCATGTTTGAGTGACTTTGTCACATTTTTTAGATTAAGTTCATTTCTCAGCAACTGTAATACCTAGACCCCATGGTATTCGGTCAGTAGATAGTTCTTATTGGGTACATGTCAGTATGACACCTGCCTTTTGGCCTTGACCTCAAGTTCATTGTTGAGAGACCTGTGTCACATTTTCATGATTAAGTCCATTACTTGGCAGCTTTAATACTTAAGCCCACCATATCTGGTCAATAGATACCTTCTTAGTGGGCACATGTTAGTCTGAAACCTCTCAGCTGAACTTGACCTGAATTTCATGCTTCATTGACTTGTTTCACATTTTGGGTTAATGTCCATTTCTCAGCAACTGCCAAACATAGACCAGCCATATTTGGTCTATATATAGTTTTTGGTGGGTACATGATCATGATTAACTCCATGTCTCTGTAGTTGTAATACCTATATCTACTGTATATGGTCTGTAGATACTTCTTGGCAAGTAGGCGTCAGTCTGACACATAACCTTGACCACAATTTTAGGCTTGAGTGACTCATCCCATTTTAACAAATAAGTCCATTTCTCAACAAATGTTATAAATGTATGTAGACCTACCATTTTTGGTGGGTACATAACAGTCTAAGAGCTGACCTTGGACTCAGTTTCAGGCTTGAATTGCATGCATGAAATTTTTCAGAGAAATGTTGTCTGACTATTATTGTTCCTTTAATGCATTTTCCTTTGACTTGCAATGTTGGTATCACATAATTTTTATTCTGTGTCCATGTGCGTACTCTGGGAGACATTTAGTATGTCCACTCTTATTATAGATGACAATTTGATTTGAACACCTCCACTAAGATTTCGAATATTGACACAAAACGTGGCTGTTGCTAAAAGATGAGCCTTATACACATTACTGGAAATTATATCCATACCATGAAATGTACATCGATTTTGAAAAAGAAAAAAGGAACACATTCACTGTAATCTCACATAACAATTAAGAACAAATCTGTGATAATGTGATGAACTTCCATTTGAAATTATACAGAACTACAGTTGCAATCTTTTTACCAGTGCTTACCAGCACTTTGATTAATTTCATCCAGTTCAATTTTTCGTTTCCATTTATGGTAGGACTTTGATTGATTTAACACCCAGTCTTAGTTATAGGTGATATGAAAAAGGTATGTTCTTTTTAAAAGAATTTTTTGTGAATAGATTTTAAAACTTCAGACTCATCATGGTGGTCAAGATAGTCATGATATTCTGTTCAGGTTAATATGGCACAGAAATTTGCTTTGTGCCTTTCTATCAAAGTGCAAGATTATTTTTTTTAGTATAAGTTATATTTTGCATCTGCATTCATTGAATTTTAAACATTAATTTCTCAAAAATTGTTTGACATAAGTAAAAATAATTGAGTATTTATGTAAAATTATTTGAACTTTTGCCAAAAAGAGTGATTTTTTGCAATATTCTTTGGTCAGAGTAAAGTGTATAAAAATTAATTGAAAAGACACTTTCACAGAGAAAAGTCCATTGTAATACTATAATAATATAAGTGCAGAAAATTTACATGACTGCAACATTTAAACGCTTTCAAATAGTTGCAAAGAAAATAGCTTCTCCTGAAACAGTGTTTTGATCAACCTTTTACCCAAGAAGCTTTGGCTGAAATACTGCACAGCTTTTTTCAAGGAAGATGACGGAAGTATCCAAATAGTTTGAAGTCAGTGTTATTTTGACATTTGTAGTTGATGTGGATAACAGTGGATTATAGCTAATAGATTGTTATATTGTGGATTACAGTGGATTATAGCTAATAGATTTTTATATTGTGGATTCATTTATTTTTGTTGGTCTTTGACTTTGTGATTTAATTAAAATTTGTTGTATTTTTGGTTTATTAAGATTTTTATTTGTGCTGAACTTTAAAAAAATTACAAAAATATTACCCTGTAAAATATGATGAATCCACATTGTAGCAAATTTAATTCACCAGTTTTAATTCTCAATTTGTACATTGACATTCCAAATTTGTATCGAGCATCCAACCGACATGGATGCTGTGACTAAAAATAGAAAAAAGGGGGGATGAATTAAAAAATCTTCTTCTTTGAAAGTACATTTCCAATTGGAATCAGACTTGGCAGCCATGGTTATTAGATAGTCCTCTTTTAGAATTATGTCCAATAATACAGAATTTTGTTTCTTAGCTGTTTTTATGGCTGTAGATTGGCAAATTGAATACAAGTGAGTGATACAGGCTCCTGGGAGCCTCTAGTTGTACATTAATAACAACTTACATTTATTCAAGAAAATGTATTTTGTAGATAAAGAAAATGTTGAAATTTTAAAAGAGGAAGAGAAAGAAAAGTGCCAATTAACAGAAGAAGCCATTAAGAAAATGAAAAGCACAGAAGAAATTTTGCAAAAGAAGATAGATTTCTTTGAAAAAAAGATAGAGAAAGAAATTCAATCAGCAAAATTAAATGTTCAGTCCAATAAAAATGGTAATGTTAGAATCAGGCTCTGTTTAAATCCGTACAGGGTATTTCAAGCTGAAGAACAGCAATAAAAATACTACATTGTATTTGCTTTTTTTTTTGTTAATTGTTCCATTATAAGATGGGGTTACTTTCTCATATGTACAGTCGACATTCCTTGAGAAGAAGTTATCGAACCATCACAGAACCAATTACCTCCATTGGTACATGTACTCCTTTAGCTCAATAGGAAGAGTGATTGGCTTCTAAACCAAAGGTTCTGGGTGCAATCCCTGGTTGGTGCGATAGATAATTTTTCTATACTTTTATGCATTTGTCTTAAAATTTGAAATAAGACTAAATTCAAAGAGTTATTAAATATGTTGAAAATCCATTGTATAACAAAGGAGATGGAATATTTATTGGAAAATTTACCTGTCTATTTCATATTTGTTTTAGTTGCATTGCAAGCAATGAAGAGGAAACACAGATACGAAAAACAACTACAACAATTGGATGGAACTCTGTGTACTATGGAATTCCAAAGAGAGGCTCTGGAGAATGCTAATACTAACATGGAAATTGATAGACGTATCCATGGTGCTAGAAAGACTATTAAAAGTGTTCATAGTCACATGTAAGTGCATTCTTTTGATACAGAATTTTGACTGTTTAAATGATGAATTTTTCACAATCTAATGTATCCAGAAAATAGAGAATGATCGATGATACTTGTATTTCTTTTTTATACAAAATACAAGTTAAAAGAATTTTGTAGTCAAACCTTTCATTCTTTTCCTTTTGATACAGAGTTAACCCTTAGCTGAGTTTGGATTCCTGTTTGTTTTAATTGTTTTGGTTTTTATACGACCGCAAAATTTTTGCGGTCGTATATTGGTATGACGTTGGCGTTGTCGTCGTCGTCCGAAGACATTTGGTTTTCGCATTATAACTTTAGTATAAGTTAATAGAAATCTATGAAATTTAAACAAAAGGTTTATGACCACAAAAGGAAGGTTGGGATTGATTTTGGG
Organism: Mytilisepta virgata; assembly: GCA_028015205.1. Classification (NCBI taxonomy): domain Eukaryota; kingdom Metazoa; phylum Mollusca; class Bivalvia; order Mytilida; family Mytilidae; genus Mytilisepta; species Mytilisepta virgata. Next base: position 43,823,995 of record CM051516.1, read on the forward strand.
AGTTTTGGTCCCAACAGTTTAAGAATTAGGGGCCAAAAAATGGCCCAGTAAGCATTTTTCTTGGTTTTCGCACAATAACTCTAGTATAAGTAAATAGAAATCTATGAAATTTTAACACAAGGTTTATGACCACAAAAGGAATGTTGGGATTGTTTTTGGGAGTTTTGGTCCTAACAGTGTAGGAATTAGGGGCTAAAAAAGGGCCCAAATAAGCATTTTTCTTGGTTTTTGCACAATAACTTTAGTATAAGTAAATAGAAATCTATGAAATTTAACACAAGGTTTATGACCACAAAAGGAAGGTTGGGATTGATTTTGGGAGTTTTGGTCCCAACAGTTTAGGAATTAGGGGCCAAAAGGGTCCAAAATTAAACTTTGTTTGATTTCATCAAAAATTGAATCATCAAAAATTGAACTATCGGGGTTCTTTGATATGCCGAATCTAACCGTATATTTAGATTCTTAATTTTTGGTCCCGTTTTCAAATTGGTCTACATTAAGGTCCAAAGGGTCCAAAATTAAACTTCTTTAAAATTTTCCATTTTAAATTGGTTATTTCTGATTTATATATAAAAGCAAATAATACTGATATGGTTTGAATAGGTAAATTAAAAATTTTTAAGTTCTTAAACCACATTAATTCTGTGTCAGAAACCTATACTGTGTCAAATATTTATTCACAATTCAAATTCAGTGCTGTTTCAAGCTTGAATGTTGTGTCCATACTTGCTCGAACTGTTCAGGGTTCGACCTCTGCGGTCGTATCAAGCTGAGCCCAGCGGAGCATTTTATTGAGTGTTGTGATTATTAATTCATCATTATATCTTTAACCGGATTTCCTACATTCTCGAGCACTGCTGATAAGTTGTCAGTCAATGAAATGGTCCTGCAGTGCATCAAATTTATTTCGGTATTTTGTGATACATTTTATTGAAACAGTACTTAGTAGTTTGAATGTGGCTTCATGAAAATTAGTTTTGTATAGTATAGTGCTTTTTAAGTTTTCCAAAAATAAAGTTCAATGGTATCACGTATGGAATAGCCAGGACATTTGGAATGATTTCCCTGTCAATTATGGTCCAGATACTTTAAGTACATATTTCAATTTAAATTGCCTTACTATACAGTTATCAGATGCAGTTTGTCGAGATTTAATTAAAACAGTTGGAACCTACATGTACCTAATTTTGTTTTAAATTGCCAAAATTTCACTACATGAACCGAGGATTCCAGATAATAAAGTAATTATAACTTTATTTTAAATCACATCATACCATATTAGGTATCGGGGCCTCAGTGGCCGAGTGGTCTAGGTAGACTACTCATGAGCACTAGCCTGTCAACACTGGGATTGTGAGTTCGAATCTCACCTGTGACGGGGTGTGTTCGACTCCTATCTAAATTGACAAGGATTGCCAATTTTCCTGCCGAAGGTCAGTGGTTCTCTCCGTGTACTCCGGCTTCCTCCACCAATAAAAACTTGCGGCCGCGAAAAAGCCAAATGTGCTGAAAACACCGTAAATCCCAACTAAACAAACAAACATATTAGGTATCCTTACACATCTCTAATGTAAATTTTTGAAATTACAGAAGTTTGCTACATGCTAATATTAGCTTCACGATAAGTAGTGAATAATGCAGTACTCTTATTGTGAAAGAAATGAAACTTTTCCACAGATTCACTTGTAGGTTACCAGTCGATTTAAACTTTTGTAAGTTCTTCTGTCCTATTGAATAAATACAATAGCTTTTGTTCTCTGTGGAGTTTATTCAATGGGACTTTTAAATTTCTTCTAAGAGAAATCCATCACTCATTGATTAATTTACATGAACAAAAAATTGAACTTTCCATGTTGAAAATAGTCAACATTTCCATTATACAATCTAGTAGCCTACTAAAATTATTTGATAAAGAATAAATACACGATCACATGCAGTTTTGTGTCCTTACTTAGTATTGGTACATGTATTTTCAACATTGAAAGTTAAATTTTCAAATATATTTTTTCTTTTTGATCATTCTATTTATAGGGATGTTGATCAAGTGAGTGACCTATTGGAAGTGTCAGACCAACAGGAAATAGGCACAGAAATATCAGATGCTATATCTAATCCTATGGGGTTTGGAGAAGATTTGTCTGAGGTCAGTTGATTTTATCAATTACAAGAAATCTCTGTTTCAGAAGTAATCAGATTCTTGGTATTTCAATGTTTTTAAATTCAAATCCCTGCTGATATTGAGTACAATGGAACTCCCCTAAACCGGCCCCTCTGGAAACAAGATTCCTCTGCAAACCGAAAGCTTTCTTATGGTCCAGAATTTACACTGATATTTTCAAGTAAAAATATCCTCCAAAACCGGCCCTCTGAATTCCGAATAACAGAGATACTTTCCAGTTAAAAACATATATATTCCTGTCAAATACACCTATAAAAACCAGGCAAACTCTCATTCTCTGATTGAATAGTGTATTTTAAGCAAAGCCCCATTGATGTTTACAGGAAAAACATAGTTTTGATAAAAGATTTTAACTTTCCTTTCTACCAGAAAATAACGATAAAACTAAAAGGTTGGCTATTACCCAAATCATGTTATTTGTTGCTGCAGTAAACAACTTTACCTGTCATGTCCTGATGGAGTTAAAACTAAGGCATTGTTTTCTTAGGATGAATTACTGGCAGAACTTGAAGAATTACAACATGAAGAATTAAATGAAGCGTGGTTTGACTCTCGTCCATTACAAGAAGAAGAAATAAACCAAGTCTCGTTTGACTCTGGTCCATGTGTTAGTACTTCTGATGAGGAACAAAAAGAATTAGACCAACTGAAATTGCAGTTTGCTTCAGTACCAGATAAACCACAGAAAGCACAGTGTAAATTTAAATATATTATTTCATCATTAAAAGTTAAATCATTTTTGGACAAAGATTTATTGCATTGATTTTTTTTTCAGACTATTCTTATGAAAAATCATTATGACTTGTCACACCATACTGGAACCAACTGGCAAAATATCTGGAATATACCAGGTTCTTGCATTCTGGTATATTTGCTTCCGGTAAGCATGAGGGCCAGTTATCCAGAATATGCCAGACTTTCAGATTTTGATAATATTTTCATTTATATGTTTTCTTAATTTCCATTTTTTCTTCTATACTTTCACACAGGACTTTTACTTTTAACATTTTTGTTGTTTGATGTTGTATATACCATGTTTATAACACTATATCCTTTATATTTCACAGCAAGTGTTATGATTATCAACATTTACATATAGATTCTCCTTCAGGTAGAAGTGAGTTTTGGAATTTCTCCACCCGAGATAATTAAATTTTTTATTTTGAACACGTGAGCTTTAGTGTGCATGTTAAAATCTAAAATTTAACTGTAGAGGGTGGAGAAATTCTATAACTCACGATTAAATTGAAGGATAATCTGTTTCTCCTTTGATTTTCAACAAAAACCCCAAGAAAATGCCGTTGCTATGCATTCTGTTTACATGAACGCCATTTCAGAACTTCTCTAGTTTATCTTTCCAAAAAACGTAAATAAACGGCAGGAATTCCCATGCAGAATTTTTATCAGCGGGAAGTGGTTAAAAATATTATGTAATTTTATCCCACTGAGTAAACACGTCAATAATAGGAGAAAGTAATATTATTCCCAAACACAGTAAATGGATTTGTTGTTATACCTCCGCTTTTGAAAAAAGCGGGGTATATAGTATTCGTTGTGTCCGTCCGTCCGACCTTTGTATCCGCAACTCCTCCTAAACTACTGAATGGAATTTGATGAAACTTTCAGAGAATCTTCATCCCATGATGGCATTGTGCACCTCCTATTTCAGAATTTGATCGGACCAATTTTTGGGGTTTCCCATAGAAAAACATGGACTTTGACTTTCAATGTGATAGGGGGTACCATGATGCCATCCGCAACTCCTCCTAAACCACTGTATGGAATTTGATAAAAATTTCAGAGGATCTTTATTACATGATGTCATAGTGCACCTCCTATTTTAGATTTTGATCTGATGAATATTTGGGGTTACCCATACCAAAACATGGACTTTGATATTCATTGTGATAGGGGTACCATGATGCCATCCGCAACTCCTCCTAAACCACTGTATGGAATTTGATGAAACTTTCAGAGGATCGTTATTACGTGATGCCATAGTGCACCTCCTATTTTAGATTTTGATCTGATGAATATTTGGGGTTACCCATACCAAAACATGGACTTTGACATTCATTGTGATAGGGGTACCATGATGCCATCCGCAACTCCTCCTAAACCACTGAATGGAATTTGATGAAACTTTCAGAGGATCTTTATTACATGATGCCATAGTGCACCTCCTATTTTAGATTTTGATCTGATGAATATTTGGGGTTACCCATACCAAAACATGGACTTTGACATTCATTGTGATAGGGGTACCATGATGCCATCCGCAACTCCTCCTAAACCACTGAATGGAATTTGATGAAACTTTCAGAGGATCGTTATTACATGATGCCATAGTGCACCTCCTATTTTAGATTTTGATCTGATGAATATTTGGGGTTACCCATACCAAAACATGGACTTTGACATTCATTGTGATAGGGGTACCATGATGCCATCCGCAACTCCTCCTAAACCACTGAATGAAATTTGATGAAACTTTCAGAGGATCTTTATTACATGATGCTGTAGTGCACCTCCTATTTTAGATTTTGATCTGACCAACATTTGGGGTTTTCCATACCAACACATGGACTTTGCCATTCATTGTGATAGGGGGTACCAGTATGCCATCCGCAACTCCTCCTAAACCACTAAAGGGAATTCCATGAGACTTTCAGAGAATCTTTATCACATGATGCCATAGTGCACCTCCTATTTTAGATTTTGATCTGACCAACTTTTTGGGTTTTCCATAGCAAAACATTGACTTTGCCATTCCTTGGGATAGGGGGTGCGGGGTATCAATTAGTGAGCTTTGCTCACAGTATTTCTAGTTTTTTCTCTGTTTCTTTTTTCTTTTTTCTTATGTCCATTAATTTCTCAACCTAGAAAACTCTTATACACTGCCATATGTTACCACTAATTGATTACTGTTTTGTTATATGGGGTCACTGTAGTAATGGAAATTTTAAATCACATTCTCAGGTTACAAAAAAGGCTTAGTTTTTGGGTTTTTTTTCAAAAAATCTTTTAGGATTGCAAACACAAATTGTTGGTGAGGAAGCCAACAACAAAGAATATTTTATTTTAGGCCTAAGTATGCAATAATAATAGAACCAAAGAACAAGAATATTTTTTATTTTAGGCCTAAGTATGCAATAATAATAGAACCAAAGAACAAGGAATATTTTTTTTATTTTAGGCCTAAGTATGCAATAATAATAGAACCAAAGAACAAGGAATATTTTTTATTTTAGGCCTAAGTATGCAATAATAATAGATCAAAGAACAAGGAATATTTTTTATTTTAGGCCTAAGTATGCAATAATAATAGAACCAAAGAACAAGGAATATTTTTTATTTTAGGCCTAAGTATGCAATAATAATAGAACCAAAGAACAAGGAATATTTTTTATTTTAGGCCTAAGTATGCAATAATAATAGATCAAAGAACAAGGAATATTTTTTATTTTAGGCCTAAGTATGCAATAGTAATAGAACCAAAGAACAAGGAATAGTTTTTATTTTAGGCCTAAGTATGCAATAATAATAGAACCAAAGAACAAGGCATATTTTTTATTTTAGGCCTAAGTATGCAATAATAATAGAACCAAAGAACAAGGAATATTTTTTATTTTAGGCCTAAGTATGCAATAATAATAGATCAAAGAACAAGGAATATTTTTTATTTTTGGCCTAAGTATGCAATAATAATAGAACTAAAGAACAAGGAATATTTTATTTTAGGCCTAAGTATGCAATAATAATAGAATCAAATTGTAACAATTTAACTATTTACTAAAAAAATAAATTAAATGTTTCATTATTAAATTGAATTTCTGTCAATCAAACCTGTTGTAGAGGGCTCGGCTATATATAAAAGTTCATGCAAAATATGGCACCATGAAAAAATTTTATAAACTAAACTTCTAAAGTTAATTTCTGTGTAGAGGACACTAATGTTTTGTCTCTCTGGTCCGGTGTTAAAAAGGTCATTGTTTTTGTTACATAACTGTTACATAACTGTTACATAACTTTTCAACTGAATTTTTGAAATATTGGGAAGAGTGGTTTAGGAAATTTGTGCAATCAGCCAAAGATTACTATATGTGGTGAGGTTTAATCCAAGACATGGTGAGGTTTGTTCAATCCAGGTCTTGATTGACAAGGATTGGATGGTTTTCTGCCGAAGGTCTTGGTGCTTTCCAAGTACTCCAGCTTGCTCAACTAATGAAAACATGGTTGTAACAATATAGCCAGTTCTACCAAAAGTGGCATGAAACCCAGGACTTAACAAGAATCATGAAGTGAATAACCTTGTTAACCCATACATTCTTATTTGCTGATTTATACATGGAAATTTGGAAACCTGTTTGAATATGGTAAGTGTCCATTAAAGCATCTTATATTCTGTATTGTTTTAAAACTAAGATCCACAACTCTGGTTTAAATTAGTAAAATAAATATTGAAAAGTTATTAATAGAAGATCAGGGCTTTCAAAAGTTATTAAAGTAACCTAACCAAACTTCAATAATAGGCTTACATATCAGTGTACTTTCTGGTATATAGTAAGTAAGCTTTTGCAAAATTCTCTAAGACACAAAAGTAGGATGTTGGAACCATCAAGCAGCTACTTTTGAAAGCCCCAGAATATACATAAATGCATCACATCAGAAAAAATATTCTCTAAAGTTGACAATTTACCTTTAAATTTGTTAATTGTGGAAATATTCAGAGTTTTGAGATTTGTATAAGGTATAAAAAGGAAAGTAAAATTAGACACTTATAAATTTACAAAACTTTTTTTTTTTATTACAGACTAGTTCATGGGAGTATTTTTTTAATCAATGATATAGATGTAATAGAATGAAGACTTTCCATTGTTTCAGCAAATGCTCCCTACGTCCTAAAAGATCTGGAAGATCCTTCTGTGTTTGATGTTGAACAATCTAAAGATTTAGTAAGTAAAAATCTATTACTAATGTATCAGATTTAGTTATCAAAGGTAAGTTCAATATAATTTCTAGATTTTCATCTGATGCTTTAAATATTTAAAAGTACAGTTGACTTTCGTTATCTCAATCTCACTAAAGTCGCATTTTCGGGTGATTTGAATTTTTTATGTGGTCCCAAATGTTGTACAGTGCAAATATATGTATTTTGACTCCTGTTTCGATGAATTTGCTCAAGTCGAGTATTTGACAGTCCATTGACATATTCCGTAATGTATACGGACTAAGTGCAAGACAACAAATAAATCATTAAGTTGATTAACTTGTTAATTAATTAATTTACTCAAAGGAAATTGTTTGTTCCAGGTGAATTTACAACAAATCAATAGCACAAAAAATCAACAGATGCGGATTGTCAATTACCTGTGAAGACAACTCATCTGCAAGGTGATGTTTTGACAGATGATAATAACTTTGACATAACAAATAAAATTTGGTTGTTTTTATAATTTGGTACTCAAAATTTAGTTCGAGATAAATTTTGGGTCCCAAATTATAAAAACAACGAAAATGCATATACATTATGGATTATGTCAATGGACTGTCAATATTTTATATCTATTGTAATCAATTTTTCTGCAGCGCTTTATTATTCGAATAAATATAAAATGTTACACAAAGTACATTTTACATGCATTATATAAGTATCTGATCGTGGATAAATAAATTAAGGTCTCGATGGTACATGTGTAAACTATAGTTTTACTCTGCCACCTACACAGATTTAAGATTTACCAGAAGTAGTAAATTACCTCCCCTTCGTAACTAGGAAAATTTTTAACCTACTTTTTAGTCAAAGTCTGTCTATCTCTAATTTTTTTTGCAGTCTGAAGGAGGTAATGAGAGTCAAGTATATTTAACAATTTCAGATTCTATTAATGCTGACTTTGTGTGTTGTTTTTTACAGGTGTTTGTTTGGATAATCAGACAAAAGACAATATTATAATATCATCCCATACATCCTATTTTATGTGGCAAGGATGGGTGACATAAAAATTCACTTATCCCATATTTTATGGAAATAATGCCGATTTTGCATAGGTAATAAAAGCATAATTTGATGCATGTTATTTGCCCACGGGGCAATAACATCATATGAGGGCAGATAACATCTACATACCTAGTGTAAACTGAAACTCGGACTGTATTTTAAAACTCTGCATAGTGTTTATATACATATTGAAGATGTGCACCTCCTATTTTGGACAAATTTGACAAATTTTTACTATGAATTTTTGCATGTTGAACTTAGCCATTTTTCAGAAATACATGCTATGAACAGTGCATACTTTGTGTAATCTGCAACTATGACTGTATTGAACCAATATTTTTCAAACTTTGCACAGTGTTTATATACATAATAGCATTATGTCCTCAAAATTTTCAGAAGTGTTGCATGATTAAAGTCTTTCAGTATACTAAAGCATTGAAGTTCACAGTTATAAAATAAAGAAGGGATATGGTATATAAATTCATGACAGAAAATCCCTATAAGGTCCATATCCTGAAAAAATATAAATGCATTCATGACCTGAATAATACTAGGTAAATGGAAGCATCTTTTTATCTAAACCACATACATATTAGAGTAATAATAACTTTGCCCTGACAAACATATGACAGGGACACTGAGGTCCAGACATGTAATCAGTCTTATTTATTTGTCTACACACTTTCAGAATTGTATCTGATGGTTCAGACTTGAAATGAAGCTGGTTGCCACAGTCAAAAAGTTATTTTTGCTTAAGATAAGTAAAGGAAGTCCAGTTAAACAATACAGGATTCTGGAAGCTCTAATTTCTTTGTTAATGAACTAGTAGTATTCATATCAAATGACACTAGGTGACTTGGCAGTTTGGAAAAAATGTTGAACCATTTAAAAAATGCAAGTGAACAGCAATGTAGGCTTCTCACTAACGGGTAATAATTACCATCTAAGGACAGAGATATGCATGAAGAAGATATTCTTAAAATATGCTATGCATTTAACAGGAGGCCGTTGTTACCATGTGATGTATGTAGTACTTTGTAACTACTAATTACAACTAGCCTGTCAACACCGAGGTTGTCAGTTCACAACTAATTCATGGTGAGGTTTGTTCAATTCAGATCTGTTGAAAGTTGGTTCTCAGCAATACTCTGGCTTCCTCTGCCAATAATATCTGGGTGTAACGATAAAATAACAGTTGCACTGAAATTGGCATAAAATCCCAGTTAAACAAACTTGGCCACATTTTACAGAATTTACAGAAATTTCAATGAATGAATTTTTCTATTTCTTGTTCTAGGAACAGAATTTTTCTAGAAAATTGCTATTACAAGACAAAGATGAATTGTATGTATTTTCTGCAAAAGGAAAAGTATTTTCAATTGATGATGGAGAGGAGTTTGACCAGTCAACCAGTATACTATAGGCAGCATAATCTTCCAGCTGCCTATAGTATAGTGATGATAAGATTTAGAAATAAATATTTAATATCAATTAGCCTTTGTTGTTGTTTTAATTTTGTTATTACCCTAGTGTTTGAAAAGCTTTGACACATTCTGTTATGCTAAAAACTGTTTTTGTAGGACTACTGGTACATTTCAACATGCAAATGATTTGAACTTAACTGAGGCATTTCTATCTTCAGTTTTTGGTTCCTTTGTTACAAACAGTTCAAACCTTATCATAGAAGGTACCCATAGTTTCATTAAACACAGTTTTCAAACTTAAAGTTCCTTAAACTTGATTTATTAGGAGAAATATCTCGCTCAGTGCTAACCAAAAAATTAAACTTACAGAAACAGGGAATATTGTATCACATGTATAAAGGGGAGATAACTTTTGAAAAGAAATTCTTAAATTAAGTAACAAAGGCTTTTGACATTCATTACTTGAAATAATGTTTGCAGACAGTATATGCTATCTACAACCAGATTATTATTGCTTATTATTAGTTGCTCTATACAACCCAAAATTTTATTTAAATGTTATTTATTTATTTATTTGATGTTCATCATCCACAAATAATTACAAAATAGACAAAAAAGTGATTCATTACATGTGGCTGGTCAGAACCAAAATTAGATGTAATTATTCTAGATTGGCCCTGCTTTCAAAATTGAAGCCCATGACTCAGTCTCCTTACAATATGGCCCAATCAGATAAAACCAAATATTAATACTGATTGGTCTGTGTACACCATGAACATTGAAAGTAGGTACTATACAATCTTAGTTCTTTTTGAAATAAAAAATATATGCCCATGGAATGTTGTCTTGTATCTGCTTATCAATATATTTTCATATTGTAATATTTTCAAAGCATTGGGTGATTTGAGCAAGATCAATTAATGCCTTTCTTGAGTAGGAAGGTCTCCTTTGGATATCTGAAAAGGTCTTGACATTGTAAAAGTGACTAAAATATTTTTTTATTTGATTCATTTCTGGTGTATTGAACATAGCATTTCTTATATAATGGAAGGTGACCAATATATAAGATATAGGTAGGGCTGTAATGTATGGCCAGCTTGGCAAGACCAGTGATTTTCGAGAGGTTTAGATAAAGGACAATGAAGCTTCTTGTATAGATAGCTATGAGATTGAACATTATTGTTGGATTATACTAAAAAACTTGATAGTGTCATTGTCTCTGAAATAACTGGGCCTTTATCAGTCCTTGGGTTGTCTACTTTCAAAATTGAATCACTGTGGCTGCCATTACTAACAGGAAATTTCAACCAAACAAATATTTAAAAATCATACCACCTGGCCAACTGGAAACCAGTCCCTCCAGAATTGTCCTGATGGTTCAGCCATTGATCCAAATAAGATCATTATTTCTTCACACAAAAAAGGTTCCATAAAAATATCTAAAAGCTGTCTGTTTTGTGATCAAATGTCATTTGGTTGTCTCTTTCTAATTCTCAGAATTCTTTCTTATGTCTTTAATATTTGAAATCTCATATGAAACCATAAGGCTCCCCCCTCAACAAAGTTTGATAGAGTGTTTTTCAGGCTGTGCATTTAAAAAATGTTCATCCTTTTATTGTGACTTTATACCTAGAATTGAAATTTCAGCAAAAATATTTTTTAAAATTATTGACAAATTTGAACGGAATGTTGATGAAATGGTGCTTGAGAGTTATAAATGTTAGTAAGAAACATTTAAAGTCATATTTCTGAATAAACTGGGCAAGTTGGGACCAAGTTTTTGTAAAATAGTCATTAGGTTTTTGTCTTTGAAATATGTCTTGTGATCTATCCTTCACCTTTATATATCTGAACATTTAATTTAGAACATAGAATGGTGGGTGGGGAGGGGGTACATAGATTGCATTCTAAAATTTAGCATCCTGTCAATCTACTTGGCCATTGTGGACAAAGATGGATGGAATGGTTCTTCAGGGTCATCATACAAACTCTTTTGTGGGCTTATCCTTATTCTGACACGGCTTAAGTACTATACATTGAAAATGTGGCCAAAATAGTTGACAAAAGTTGGTAAATTTTATACAGCCTCCTGGGGGCCTCAAGTTTTATTTTTTTTAGTGATTGCTTTCTTCAAACTGAACTGATTTATTGTTTTTATCAAAGGCATATGTCATATGGTAGTAGTATGTCATATGGTAGAAGATGAAACATTTACTTATTTTTTATTTTTAAAAAGGAAATTTTGGATAATGGGAATGAGAAAAAAATCTTTAAAGTTAACAAAAAACATTTTGATCTTTGGCTAAAGAGGTTTTGGATTTCTTCATTCCCTTAAGGATGCTTACTGTTCATGTTTTGGTCTTTTTGTCTGATTTTCGGAATCCTCAGGTTTTATCCATTTCTTAAACATGAAATTGTTTGCCCATAAACTCCCACTTTTTGTTTTATAATTCAATCACATAAACCTTAAAATGGTATTTGACAAAATTTTATGAAATCCTTTTTATTTTTTCATACATTTTTGAGAGACTGAAGTTGTCAATGCAAAGACAATGAAAAATCCAGAGAAAACCCATTTCCTGCAAATTTTCAAGACCTTATAGCTCTAAAATGATCACATGAACTTATATTTTTTTCTTGCTTATTTGTTTACTATTTATATGTTCTCTCAAACTAAAACACCTATTTCAAATCCTATTTATTTCCTATGAGACCAGCGATCATCCTTTACTCAGGATTACTTTTAAAGATCATTGAGTTAATAAACCAGTTATCTGTGTTAATCTGTTATTATGCCAGCAGGCAGTTTATCAAAGTGAACACTTTTCAATTTTGATCTGGTCAAGCAATTTTCAAATCTTAATGTCATTTTATGATAATCACTCTTTGAAGACACACCAGTACCTCTATTAGTCATAAATTATAATATTTAAGACAAAACTGTATTGTACAGTTGTGAGTTGAAGCTGACTTGATTTTTTTAAATTTTTGCAGTTTTTGCAGACATGAGTGTTGAAACAGCTATGGCTCCAGTGTTTGAATCAGAAGATGAATGTGATTATGACATGGAATGGACATTGTTTGATGATGAGAATGTTTTGGGTAAGAATAATTTTATATATTCACTGATATTTGTTATTGTAGGAACCAAAATAAAAAGTACTAGATAAAAAAAACAGTTTTCGTTTTACCAACTGTTCAGATCTCCAAAAAATATTCTTAGAATCCACTTGGTCAAATATTGTATTAATGAGAGATTACTTTAAAAGTTCATATACTTGTTTCATTACTGACATTGCCACATGTTACACATTTATTTATCAGTTTTGAAACAAATTAAACTCTTCGACCAAATGTACTGAAATTTAAATCAGTTATTGTATTACAAGTGTCTAGTATGTATGCACATTTTGTCCAAACTTGAATGAATTTTTAAACTATTTCAGTCAAGTTAGAAACTGAGTGCCTTGTGAGCATTAATTGACAATAGCTGTGTCATGTGAGTTATTGCCATTCCTTGGCATCTGTTGTTGCCATATGCAGTAATGCTTCTTTTAAAAATATTCTTTGAAACCACTTGTCTAATTGGGACCAAACTTTGATGGAATGGTACTTAGTTCATCCCCTTTCAAACTTGTGTCTCCACCTTGGCAAGACTTCCTTTTGGCACCTTTTGTGCATATGTCTATGCTTATTCCATCAACCAAGAGGTACCAAAAGGAAGTCTTTCCGAATGGTTGTTTTTTTTAATCCATTTTCACACCATGCATATGTGAATAGCATTAATTTCTAATTTTATGTTTCCAGCAATGACAAAAAGTATGGGGGTCAAAGAAAAAGTTCGAAAAGATCTCACAGAGGAAACAATTGACAATACAGACATGATGATGGATAAAGGGAGATCATCAGTTCTAGTTGAGCAAGAAGAGGAAAGTGATGAAGACCTTTGTTTATCTTTGTTTGATGATGTTCCTCTAAGTATGGGTAATTGATTGTTTTGTTCATTGATTTAAATTGTCATTTCACTTACTTTGGATAATTTTGTTTTTAGTATATACAAATCAAAATGTTTTATTCTTACTGATCAAAAAATACATTTTCATCCCCACTGACCATATAACTTCTTGTTATTTATGGAATTTCATTATAAATCAAAATGCTTCATTCTTACCAACCAATATACATGGTCATCTCCTTAGATCTGTTTTTCACTATCCTTTACCTTTTTATAGACATAAGGGGCAAAAAAGGAATACCTTATTTATTCCTTATCTGATTTAATGATTTTATGCTCTGCCACCTATGTGGCTGGGGCATATAGATTTACCCTTGTCTGTTAGCTCCATTTCTCAGAAACCTATTGTAATATATCAATGATATTTCACCACTACATCCCTCTTGTATAGTACAACACAGTTCAGCAACACTTGGGTTGCTATGACCTACATTTCATGCTTCAGTGACTTTGGTTACTGTGGATTCATTAATATTCGTTGTATACCAATTTTCGTGGTTTTCGTGGGTCCTAGTAAACCACGAATTTAAATGTCCAACGAAAAATAATATTTTTTCCTCTTGCTTAAATGCACTGAAGTTAGAAACCACGGAGTTTTGAACAATTGCGTTTTTACAGCATGTACTTGAATTCTGACATATGTTGAGTTACCTATATCCACAGAAGATACAGTGTTTCATGTAATTTTGTCTTTGGTAACATATAAACGCTCAAACAATTTTCTTTTAAAAGATTTTGACTGTGTAAATTTTCGCGGAATTCACTTCCGGTTTTTTTATTCAAACATTCAAGAAAAATCTTAATTCTAAGTAGACCTAAACAATACAGACTTTCTCATAAATTACAGTAAAAACATCTTGTCAAAAGATAATAAAGCAGAAATTATTGATCGTAATCGGATTAAAAACATGTATGTATATGCCCCGAGGTATTTGGTGACAAGTGATTGCAATTTTGTCAATATATATGTCACACCTAATTAATAAGTAAATAATTACGGATTTTGTTAATCTTGTTAAATTCATGACAAGCTTTAATTGTTCCGTTACAAATTTAAAGAATCTGTTTGTTAGACTTTTGTTTAATGAGCGCTTTAAATCAGTACTTTTATGTACAATATAAAGTCTGATCGGCACGTTTTGTTGCAGTATTTTCATGATATCTGATGTGCCAAGACACGAATTTAAGTATTTCAACAACTTTTTATATTTTTTTCTAGCCAGCAATCCACGAATTTAGGTATCCCACGAAATGCCTTTTTTCCTCTATCCACGAAAATTGGTATCCACGAAAATAAATGAATCCACAGTAAGTTTTGCATTTAGGTTCATTTCTCAGAACCCTACCAGTATAGTAATATATCAATGATATTTCACAACTACAGTCCTCTTGTATAGTACAATGCAGTTCAGCAACACTTTGGTTGCTATGACCTACATTTCATGCTTCATTGACTTTGGTTAAGTCTTGTGTTTAGGTTCATTTCTTTGGAACTAAGCATAATGTACCAATGAAACTTCATCAGTGGATGTGCCTTGGGTAGTAATGAGCAGTCATACAATAATTGGGTCATTATGACCTACATTTTATGCTTGAGCGACTCTGGTTAAGTTTTGCATTTAGGTTCATTTCTTTGGAACTAAGTTTAGTGTATCAACGAAACTTCATCAGTGGATGTGCCTTGGATAATACCGAGCATTCATACATGGTGACCTACATTTTAGGTGGGGCATGCGTGTCTTACAGACACAATTTCTTGTTTGTAATGGTTCTTCTTAAGAAATACAATAAAAGTTACTCCAGCCATTTTCTGTAACTTTTGTTGTTAAAAAGAAACAAGGCATTAAAGCCAAACTTAACCATTTTGCAGAACACCTAAGTTTTTATTTTTCATTTGATTTCATTTGGGAATTATTCTTTTAATTCATCTTGATGAGTGCTTCCCAGTAGTATGACAACAGATTTCTTCTATGTTTTATGTTTTTTCATCCAATTCTTATGGGGATTTTTTCTTTTAATTCACTTTGTTTAGTGCTTTCATTGGAATGCCAACAAATTTTTTCTATCTTTTATTGTTTCCGACATACAAAGGGTGTCCACACTTGCTTTAATTGTTTACCTGCCAATATATTTTGCAGTCATATGATGCTGAGCTTAGCTAATCCATTTATTTCTGATATATCAAAATAATTGGAAACTAATGGTCCAGATAAAACAATACTTCTAGCTATTTGACACTAATTGATAGTCAGGAGGTATTGAATGTTGTCAGTTAGTCAAATTTACATATTTAACTAGACTAGTTCCCGCCGTGATATTGGCTGAAATATTGCCAGCTTGGCGTAAAACAATATTCAATCCAATCAAATTTACATAAAAATTTGTTTCAGAATTCTGTAGTAAACACATAGTAAAATCTGTATTTCATTAAGTACCTAAGTTTATAGTATAGCTGGATTAAAAAAAAAACACACACAAGATTGGTATCCAAAATTATAATGAACCTAATACAAGCTTATTTTCATCAGAAATAAAAAAAAAATATTGTTTTCTAATGAATAAAATGTTGGTATTTGTTTTTTGATGTATGACAAGGACAGTGTCAGGTAGCTATATCATGCTTCTGAGCAGGAGGGTGGGTGGCTCAAAACAGTGGTGAAGTAAAGTCTGGTTTGATGTCGATCAGACTGTTTCTTGTTTTCATTTTAGAATCACTTACATTAAAGGAACAGGATAAAGTTGGAGAAGGGACAATTACATTAAAAGAACAGAATAAAGATAGAGAAGGGACAAAAATGATGTCATATTATTTAAATGAAGAACAAACTTCAATCTCAAGACCAATAAAATTCAGCAGAAAAGTACATGGAGGTCTAGATTCTTCCCCTGCTCCATCCATAATGGTTTCTAATGCAAGTCCTGAAGGGCACATACCATTTTCTTCGTTAAAGGCAAGCGGAGGAAAGTATTCAGCTATCATAGGAACAGGAGGAGATACTGGTTTCCTGTCTGGTACATCAAAAAGGGCGACAACTATGTCTTCTGAATATGATTCAACACCACAAAGTAAAACAGTGTTGTTGGAAAAAAAGCCTCAGGGGCATCATTTTGATGCTTCAGAAGGAATAACATCTAATTTTTACTCTCAATCAGTGACACCAGAATACCAATTGCGATATAGAGGTAAATACCAAATGATGCCTCAGGTAGCCACACCATCGACAGTTCATTCACTACAGTATCAGCAGCCAGAAGAAGAATCATTAGGAACACCGTTATCCACAGCATGGGGATCAATATCTAGTGATAAAACTCCAACAAGATTACTTTCTGTTCCACAACAGCAGACGACAAAAATTACACCAACGCATCCTCCACCTCAGCAGTCTGAGGATAGACCACCACCTGCTCCTAAGCCAAGAGCACCACCACGACGGATGTCTGAATCATCATATATGTCAATGTCTCCAAGAACACCTAAAAAGCTGTATGTTTTATTTCCTAAAACTAATCATAACTAAATTTTACTAAACAGTAACTGTAGAGTACATGATCCCCTTAATGTAAGGTCATATAAAACTGACTCTCCTTATCTGGTTTCTCAAAGTAATCTGTACTATATTTCAAAAATTTTATTATTTGTTATTCTGTTTTCCTGTACTATTTTTGTTTGTCAACATTAATCAGACAAAAGTACTATATATATTAACCAAGGTTCAACATAAAGAACATTTAGGTAATTTGACCAAACCTGTATCACATAATTTTATCATTCTTTTTTTTTTTTTTTTTTTTTGTATGACAAGGATTTAAAAATATACTGTGGATTCATTGATTTTTGTGGCTGTCAGTTTTAATAGGTGGTTTAAATAAAATTTATTAATTTGATGGATACTGAATTTGGTGAGTTTTTGGCCAGGTTACATGGAGTGAAATCCGGGTTATAGTATAGTTGGGTGGGCAACCTTGGGAAGTAGGGTACCTATTTTGTGTAATCAACTCCTTTTACAGTTTTCAATCTAGAGCCTTCAAACTTAATAGAGTGTTTGTATATATAATGGACATGTGCACCTCCTATTATGGGTACATTTGGAACATTTTTATGGAATTTCCGGATTGTAAAACTTAGTCCATTTTCAGCAACATTTTTTAAGGAGGGTACCTGTTTTGTGTAATCAACTCCTACAGTTTTCAATCCAGAGTCTTCAAACTAGGTTGAATCTTTGTATATATATTGGACATACGCACTTCTTATTATGGGTACATTAGGAACACTTTTGCAGAATTCCCAGTTGCTGTAACATTACATATTCTTATAATCTTCATTTCATCAATTACAATAACATTTACAAATTTCCACTCCTTAGTCATTGTTAAGTAATGTAACCCGGCCATTTGATTGTTTGACCGATTTTTATATTTTTTTAGTGTGAAAACAATAATAGAATGTGTATTTGGTGGATCTAGGGGCTCTAAAGAGCCTGTATCGCTCACCTGCATTGAACTTTTCATCTTGAGCAGGACTAAAGATTTGGCAGGTTTTTCTATAGGGTTCTATGTTAAACTAAGTTTGGCTGTGGCAGCAGAGATGGTTGAGTCTAGATCAATGGACAGATTTCTAAAAGAGAACCACCTTAGGACCATTGCTACCAAGTCTAGTTCTAATTGGCTTAGTGGTTTCAGACCAGAAGATTTTTGAGTGAATTTCCCATAGGGGCCTATGTTAAACTAAGTTCTGCTGTGTCGGACATCTTGGTTCACATTCCACGAAATCAGACAATTCTGAAAGAGGACCTCCTAAGGACCATTGCTGCAAAGTCTTGTTCTCTTTTTCTATTTTTTGTAACAGCAGCCATGTCGGTTGGAAGTCGGTGATGCTGGACATAAGTTTGGAAAGGGGCCACCCAAGGACCATTCCACCAAAGTTTGGTTCAAATTGGCTTAGTGGTTTCAGGGGAGTTGATGAAAAAGTAAAAATGTTAAACTAAGTCCAGCCATGGCGGCCATGTTGGTCTCAGAGAAGATAACAAAAATTTTAAAATTCCCATAGGGTCCAAGGTTAAACCAAGTCCAACCATAGCAGCCATATTGGATGGTGCCCCAGAAAACCAAACACAAATTTTAAAGGGGACCATCCAAGGACCATTCCACTTAAGTTTGGTTTAAATTAGTTCAGTGGTTTCAGAGGAGTTGACGAAAAAGTAAAATTCCCATAGGCTCAATGTTAAACTGAGTCCAGCCATGGCAGCCATATTGGATGGCGTTGGGGGAAACCGAACACATTTTAAAAGAGGCCACCCAAGGACCATTCCACCAAAGTTTGATTCAAATTGGCCTAATGGTCTCAGAAAAGATAACGAAAATGCTGAAATTCCCATAAGATCCAAGGTTAAACTATGTCCAACAATGGCAGCCATATTGGATGGCGCCCCGGAAAAATGAACACAATTTTTAAAGGAGACCATCCAAGAACCATTCCATTTCAGTTTGGTTTAAATTAGTTCAGTGGTTTCAGAGGAGTTGATAAAAATGTGAAAAGTTTACGAGAACATACGACGACAACAACGACGACACAAAGTGATGAGAATAGCTCACATGGCCTTTTATGCCAGGTGAGCTAAATATAGATTCTCCTTCTGATATGAGTGGATTACGATATTAATACACTGAAGATGATAATGTTATAGAAATATAGTGCATAGATTTTGTAAGATTTCTAAGATTAAACTGAAGCAGTTGCTTCTCTTATGATTTTTCATTCTGAAGTGTACTAATTCCCTTCCATGGTGACCACCACATGGCATAATGAATAAATCCCACCAATTAAATGACTAAAATTTGATGTCACAGAAGGGAAAATGTACAAGTTATACAATTTAATTTCTTGTTGGAAAGTAAGTTACTTTTCATGACTCTATTAGCTCCATACATTGATATCTACTGAGAACTAAGTATTTCTGTATCAATCTATATATAGGGGAGGATTTCATCCTTCTATATGCGAAGAAGAGAACAGAACTAAAAATCTAAGACGACTCTCTGTTGACCTGACAAAGGAGATGATGGCAGAAACCAATCAATCACCAAGAAAGGTTTGTTATCCCTGCAGAATTTATTTGTACAAAATGTGGAAATTTGTAAGAAATGTTCTGTAAACTTATGGTTATACCGGTTTTTAAGTTTTTCACAAATAAATATATTTTATAACAATTATTTTTTTCCTGCTGAAAGTTTGGATCAAGTGTACAGAGTTCATTCTAGACAGCAAGATCAATTAAAAATAACCTTTACTTTATATGGGCCATTAAAGTATTCATTCAATTTTAAAAGAATATTTTTCTTCAAGTTTGAAACGATTGTGTGAAACCTTGAAAAAATTTAAGTTCTACAAACTTTAATGTCAATTCTTTTGTATTTTAGGATTCTAGCAGTAAGGTTGAGGATATTTCAAACTTGTTGAATGCATTGGAACTAGATATGAAACAAAATATAGACAAAGTTTTAGAGCGTGGGGAGAAGTTAGATGATTTGGTGGATAGATCAGCAGATCTAAAATCGGTAGTTGGTTTCTGAAGATACATTTGTCGTTTTCCTTTTAGATCAAAAGAAATTCAAATTTCAAGATAGATATTATAGAACTATATTTTGTAGTTGAATCAATAAGTTTTATGGTTCATTCCTCCTATTCCCACTTTTTAAAAGTCAGGTAAGAAAAGGTAAAATTTCATAGGTGGAAAACTTGTGCAAACAAAGGATTATACTGTATAAACATTGTTTAATTAACTTTTAATTAATAAGTGTTGATTGAGGACAGGTAAATTGTTTGTTTTTGTATATAAGAATTCTGATTTTTTTATTGATATATGAAAGAAATACACATATAAAAGTAAATTATTTCATTTATTTTATAACACTAATTTAATAGTAGACTCAATCAAACATATATATGAAAGCACTAAATGATTTAGTCTAAATCACATATTGTTGCACAGAAATTCACTACACTTAAGTCTATTAAAGTTCATAAATATATTCGAGGTGTAGAAGGTGGGATGCTGCATCACCAAACTGTACTGTTGTGATTTCCTGGTTACTAGGTTACTTAAAGTCTTCTAGTCTGTTGTTGATGTCAACATACTTTCTCTTTTGGACTGCTCTTTTAACCCTGGTTGCGTACTAGATCATGGTCAGGTCGTTGATAGCTTCCTCATGTTTAAGTAGTTTGATGAGTTTGAAGATGTTTGGATGTGGGTGTTGGACATATTTCTTTAGCTTGCTGTGCCATCTCTCTGGGTGATTCATAGTAAACTGTGTACTAGTGGATATATTGCGCCATCAACAATTGCATGAAATGTGTATAGTTGGTAGAAAGGGTCGGATGGGAGTAAAATGTACCATCACCATATATTGTATGGGAATAGAAGGAATAGTGATTTTTAAAAAGTGGAAATAGGTGGAAGACACCATTTTATGAATGAAAGGAGATATATTGGTTAAGTCTGCTACTGTATAATGGCTTAAGATTATAAGTATTGTCAAATCAAATTAAAATCAATTGTAGCCAATTAAAAACTACTGGCCAGTACAAATATTTCTTTTATTCATTGTATAGTTTTATAACAGGAAATTGTGGCAGAATTGTGGGGAAAATCTTCCTTAAGTTTGCTATATGAATTAAGAAATGCCTTAAGTCTACTATAAAATTATGAACTAAATGTTTTGGTTGAATAAATTTGTTAACCATGTGGTCACTTCATGAAATGTTGCAAAATAATGTTCACAATTGTTTTTTTTCAAGCATATTGTGTCAGTTTAAAGACAAATCCCTCTATCGTTTTTGCGCGTAGAGCAGCGCAAGGGTATTATACTGTCAGTGGCTTGTGACGTCGCAATTTCCGTGAATTTCTTACTTTGATCAACGGAAAGAGAAAAACGGCTGGAATTAATGGAAGTTTCGCAAAAGTTAACGTTAAACGATTTTTAAGATAGAAATTCACCATATTTAATCATATGTGTCTTAAAACTTTAAAATAAAATAAATATGAACAAAAATTATCCGGTCTGAACTATATAGACATAATTTTCATTTATCGTATTTCCCCATGCCTATATCGACCTGCTGAGGCCTTCACAATTTCCCATATTTCGGCACTGTGACGTCGTAAAGAGTTGACCCGACCCTAATATGAGCTGACCCGAATATATCAGCGACGTCATAATGTTTGACCCAACGTTGACCCGAATATATCAGGAAAACATCCGATTATAGGCAGATGGCCATTGAAAAGTAAGAAATTCCATTAAGATTGCTAGTTAACAATACGATAAATTTATCATCAAGTTTTCTTCAAACAAATATTATAAAATATAAGCCGCTTGACACAATATGAAGCTTTTTAGCTCGTTCGTTATGCTCACTCGCCGAAAAAGCTTCACATTGTGTCTTGCGGCTGATATTTTAAGATATACGTTTGCAGAAAACCTGATAATATGTACATATATTGCAGGTCATAAAGTATAATTAGTGAACATGAAATCAACTAATGTTTCATTAGTTTTTATACGACCGCAAAATTTTTGCGGTCGTATATTGGTATGACGTTGGCGTCGGTGGTGTCGTCGTCGTCGTCTCTGTCGTTGGCGTCGTCTCAAGACATTTGGTTTTCGCACTATAACTTTAGTATAAGTTAATAGAAATCTATGAAATTTAAACACAAGGTTTATGACCACAAAAGGAAGGTTGGGATTGATTTTGGGAGTTTTGGTCCCAACAGTTTAAGAATTAGGGGCCAAAAAAGGGCCCAATAAGCATTTTTCTTGGTTTTCGCACAATAACTCTTGTATAATTAAACAGAAATCTATGAAATTTTAACACAAGGTTTATGACCACAAAAGGAAGGTTGGGATAGTTTTTGGGAGTTTTGGTCCCAACAGTTTAGGAATTTGGGACTAAAAAAGGGCCAAAATAAGCATTTTTCTTGGTTTTTGCACAATAACTTTAGTATAAATAAATAGAAATTTATGAAATTTAAACACAAGGTTTATGACCACAAAAGGAAGGTTGGGATTGATTTTTGGAGTTTTGGTCCCAACAGTTTAGGAATTAGGGGCCAAAAGGGTCCAAAATTAAACTTTGTTTGATTTCATCGAAAATTGAACTATTGGGGTTCTTTGATATGCCGAATCTAACCGTGCATTTAGATTCTTAATTTTTGGTCCCGTTTTCAAATTGGTCTACATTAAGGTCCAAAGGGTCCAAAATTAAACTTAGTTTGATTTTAACAAAAATTGAATTCTTGGGGTTCTTTGATATGCTGAATCTAAACATATACTTAGTTTTTTTATTATGGGCCCAGTTTTCAAGTTGGTCCAAATCAGGGTCCAAAATTAAACTTTGTTTGATTTCATCAAAAATTGAACAATTGGGGTTCTTTGATATGCCGAATCTAACCGTGCATTTAGATTCTTAATTTTTGGTCCCGTTTTCAAATTGGTCTACATTAAGGTCTAAAGGGTCCAAAATTAAACTTAGTTTGATTTTAACAAAAATTGAATTCTTGGGGTTCTTTGATATGCTGAATCTAAACATGTACTTAGTTTTTTTTATTATGGGCCCAGTTTTCAAGTTGGTCCAAATTGGGGTCCAAAATTAAAGCTAAAAAAGGGGGTAAATTAATTTTTTTGGGGGGGGAGGGGCAATTCTCCACAGCACAAGAAACAAAAAATTGAATATAAATTCAAATCATATGACCAATTCTAAGTTCTTTGATTTCAGTTATTCTGTGTCAGAAACCTATTATGTGTCAAATATTTCAAGAAATTTTCAATTGCATAGTATTGCGCAATAGCAAGAAATCTTCAATTGCACAGTATTGCACAATAGCAAGAAATTGATATGTGTGCCCTGTTATCAAAACTTTATTATTGACAAATTCCATTGGAAATTTGCCAATAACGTTAGTTTAATGAACTTCATTGGAAATTTGCCAATATAAAATGTGCTGATGAAGCTTTTTTGTTTATCTCATCTAAACTGCTTTTAAATTATGTATATTTAAAATATGCCATCCATGACTATGATGTCATTTTCTATTTTAATACATTATGGTGTATTTAAATGGGCTGTTATGGTTGCAAAGTATAATTAAATGGGGGGGGGGGGGGTTGAAAACAAAATTTAGGGGGGGGTAAATGAGAAGTTGGGGAGGGGGCAATTTTTTTCTTATTTCATATTTCATAAATTAAAAAGAAAAAAATTTTTTTAGCAAAAAAAGGGGGGGTTACAATAAATTTTATTGTTTTTTTGTTTTTTTTGTTTTTTTTTGGGGAGGGGGGGTCAATGTGCAACTTCATAGTGTATTGCACAAAAGCTAAAAAAGGGGTAAATTATTATTTTTTTTTTTAGGGGGGGGGCAATTCTCCACAGCATATTGTATTGCACAAGAAGCAAAAAATTGAATATAAATTCAAATCATATGACCAATTCTAAGTTCTTTGATTTCAGTTATTCTGTGTCAGAAACCTATTATGTGTCAAATATTTCAAGAAATTTTCAATTGCACAGTATTGCGCAATAGCAAGAAATCTTCAATTGCGCAGTATTGCGCAATAGCAAGACATTGATATGTGTGCCCAATTTTAAATTTTAAATTGGTTATTTCTGATTTATATATAAAAACAAATAATACTGATATGGTTTGAATAGGTAAATTAAAAATTTTTAAGTTCTTAGACAACTTTCATTCTGTGTCAGAAACCTATGCTGTGTCAAATATTTATTCACAATCCAAATTCAGTATTGTATCAAGCTTGAATGTTGTGTTCATAATTGCCCCAACTATTCAGGATTCGACATCTGCGGTCGTATCTAGCTGCGCCCAGCGGAGCATTTTATTTTTGACTATTATTATTATTAAAAACTATAATAAATATATTATTATTATTATTATGATTATTATCATCATCTAATGCAACCGCTAGCTTCATTTGGACTAATAGATTTTTCTCGTTAATCTTTATCCTTACTGTTATCTGGATGGAAATTCAATTTTTAATGCCGTACGTCATACTCCTTACTACTCTCTTACAATTTTTTTGGTGTTAGTATCAATAACATTTTACTACTTTTCATTACAAAAAAAAAAATAAATAAAAACTGTAAATATGGTACAACCAGAATCATTTAATATATGCAGTTCTTTTATAACTGTATCTAGCATCAGTACACTTAAATTCTTACTTAAATTACTATATATGGTCAGTTAGAATTCCGAATATCATCCAGCTCATCTTTATACGACCGCAAATATTTGTGGTCCCCGTTGTCGTTGTCGTTGTTGTCGGCGTCCATAGACAGTTAATGGGAACTATGTTCAGTCCCATGAAAACATTACCAACTCTGTCTAAGGCTTAAAAGACGTTGCTTTGAGAATTGGCGCAATTTATTCCCGCCATTTCAAATGTTTATGCCTTTTCTTCGAAATATCTCTTTTCCCAGTACGGTGACCCCACGATTTTATTTTTTTTATTTTGTTTAATAAACAAAAATGAATATTCTATGTAATTCTCATAGAAAAAACATTGGTCAATTTTTTACAATACTGAATTTTAAAATAGATATTTTACAATAAAAAAGGCGGGAAAATGTTTATAGCAACACATCCTTATCATTTGTCCCTCAGAAGATGATAAAACCAATAATAGAATTTCTACAAACAATATGGTTAACAAAACAAACAAATTACATGTGCTAAGGACTTTTTATAAAATATTAAACTGTAAATAACTACAAGTTCCGATTTCTAAATTCTGTGAAAAAGATCGTATTATAAATCGAAAACAAGGTCGGTGACCCTATTTTTTTATTGGCTGATTTTAAAGCTTTTACTAAGGCTAAAGTAAAAATAAAATTTATAGATGATATTATTGGTAGATCTGAATAGAGGGGTTTGTCTTTAAGAGTTTTTTCATACATGCGTCGTAGGCGGGACGTATTATGGTATAGCAATATCCGTCCGTCCGTCAACACTTCGTACCATAACTCAAAATTGCTTCAATCAATTCTAATGAAATTTTAACACAACATTAGGATTGACAGAGGAAAGCTCCCCTTCGATTTTGACGATTTTCAATTTTTTTGTTCCAGAGTTATTGGACTTAGATTGTCAAAATTTAAGCAATTTTTCACATGTTGTGCATGAACTTGAGTAGGCCTTTTCTTCAAACATTAACACATTATTAAAAATGATGGTCTGAGGGTCTATATACTTTTTATACGACCGCAAAATTTTTGCGGTCGTATATTGGTATGACGTTGGCGTCGTCGTCGTCCGTCGTCCGTCGGAGTCTGTAGACATTTGGTTTTCGCACTATAACTTTAGTATAAGTTAATAGAAATCTATGAAATTTAAACACAAGGTTTATGACCACAAAAGGAAGGTTGGGATTGATTTTGGGAGTTTTGGTCCCAACAGTTTAAGAATCAGGGGCCAAAAAAGGGCCCAATAAGCATTTTTCTTGGTTTTCGCACAATAACTCTAGTATAAGTAAATAGAAATCTATGAAATTTTAACACAAGGTTTATGACCACAAAAGGAAGGTTGGGATTGTTTTTGGGAGTTTTGGTCCCAACAGTTTAGGAATTAGGGGCTAAAAAAGGCCCAAATAAGCATTTGTCTTGGTTTTTGCACAATAACTTTAGTATAAGTAAATAGAAATCTATGAAATTTAAACACAAGGTTTATGACCACAAAAGGAAGGTTGGGATTGATTTTTGGAGTTTTGGTCCCAACAGTTTAGGAATTAGGGGCCAAAAGGGTCCAAAATTAAACTTTGTTTGATTTCATCGAAAATTGAACTATTGGGGTTCTTTGATATGCCGAATCTAACCGTGCATTTAGATTCTTAATTTTTGGTCCCGTTTTCAAATTGGTCTACATTAAGGTCCAAAGGGTCCAAAATTAAACTTAGTTTGATTTTAACAAAAATTGAATTCTTGGGGTTCTTTGATATGCTGAATCTAAACATGTACTTAGTTTTTTTTATTATGGGCCCAGTTTTCAAGTTGATCCAAATCGGGGTCCAAAATTAAACTTTGTTTGATTTCATCGAAAATTGAACTATTGGGGTTCTTTGATATGCCGAATCTAACCGTGCATTTAGATTCTTAATTTTTGGTCCCGTTTTCAAATTGGTCTACATTAAGGTCCAAAGGGTCCAAAATTAAACTTAGTTTGATTTTAACAAAAATTGAATTCTTGGGGTTCTTTGATATGCTGAATCTAAACATGTACTTAGTTTTTTTATTATGGGCCCAGTTTTCAAGTTGGTCCAAATCGGGGTCCAAAATTAAAGCTAAAAAAGGGGTAAATTATTTTTTTTGGGGGGTGGGGGCAATTCTCCACAGCATATTGTATCGCACAATTCAAAAATTGAATATAAATTCAAATCATATGACCAATTCTAAGTTCTTTATTTCAGTTATTCTGTTTTAGAAACCTATTATGTGTCAAATATTTCAAGAAATTTTCAATTACACAGTATTGTGCAATAGCAAGAATCAGTATAATTTAAACCAATTTACATTATTTACATTACAATTAAAGGATAACTTCAGTAACACCCAACAATGACTTCAATCCAAACATATATATTGAATAAACTTACAAATCAGAAATTTTAAAATTATATGATACTAACATACATACTACTGCTAACAATTAAATATGACTTAGAGCAAATATGACAACATGATTATAAAAATATGTACAAAGAGGGATAACTCTTTTTTTTATCTCAAATTTTGAATATGTGCTGATGAAGCTTTTTTGTTTATCTCATCTAAACTGCTTTTAAATTATGCATATTTAAAATTTGCCATCCATGACTATGATGTCATTTTCTATTTTAATACGTTATGGTGTATTTAAATGGGCTGTTATGGTTGCAAAGTATCAAGAGAAATGGGGGGGGGGGGGGGGGGGTGAAAACAAAATTTAGGGGGGGGGGAATGAGAAATTGGGGAGGGGGCAATTTTTTTCCCATTTCATAATTCATAAATTAAAAAGGAAATTTCAAATTTTTTTTAGCAAAAAAGGGGGGGTTACAATAAATTTTATTGTTTTTTGTTGTTTTTTTTTTTGGGAGGGGGAGTCAATGTGCAACTTCATAGTGTATTGCACAAAAGCTAAAAAAGGGGTAAATTTTTTTTTTTTTTTTTTTTGGGGGGGGGGGGCAATTCTCCACAGCATATTGTATTGCACAAGAAGCAAAAAATTGAATATAAATTGAAATCATATGACCAATTCTAAGTTCTTTGGTTTCAGTTATTCTGTGTCAGAAACCTATTATGTGTCAAATATTTGAAGAAATTTTCAATTGCACAGTATTGCGCAATAGCAAGAAATTGATATGTGTGCCCAATTTTAAATTGGTTATTTCTGATTTATATATAAAAACAAAAAATACTGATATGGTTTGAATAGGTAAATTAAAAATTTTTAAGTTCTTAGACAACATTCATTCTGTGTCAGAAACCTATGCTGTGTCAAATATTTATTCACAATCCAAATTCAGTATTGTATCAAGCTTGAATGTTGTGTTCATAATTGCCCCAACTATTCAGGGTTCGACATCTGCGGTCGTATCTAGCTGCGCCCAGCGGAGCATTTTATTGACAATTTAACTTTTGTCGTTCCAGAGTTATGGGACTTAGATTGTCCAAATTTAAGCAGTTTTTCACATATTGTGCACAAACTTGAGTTTTCCTTGACTGATTTTTTTCAAACTTTTACACATTCTTACAAATAGGGGTCTGAGGTATACTTTTTGATGATTTTCACTTTTGTCGTTCCAGAGTTGTTGGACTTAGATTGTCCAAATATAGGCAATTTTTTATAAGTATAAAATTTCCTACTTACACAAATATGATATTTAGTTTGTTGTTGCAGTGTGTATAATTTAGATATCATATGTTAAGCCGTTGAAAAAGTAACATGACATAAAAGCGCAGCAGTTTATTCTGAAGTAGATCTGATACAATTTGCATTTAAAATTTAAAATCTTTTTCCAATCTAATTTTGTTTTCTGACTTGTGATTGAAATCGAATGTCATAAAATATTTGGAACACTTTGTTCAAGCTTAGGTAATATTTAGAAAAAAAAGTCCTGGTTTGGTATTCAGAAAAAAATTTTAGTACGCAGATTTTTACAAGTCTGTCTTCACATATACTCTGACAGCTATGAATAGTATATTTTGCTCTTATTGCTGTATTTCAGACTTCATGTATGAGACCAAGAATGTACAAATCAAAAAAGAAGGCAGTAAGTATTTTCCTTAGGACCCTGTCGTTCAACTACTTTAAGCTAAGGCTAAATTTAACCCAATGTTAAATTTTATAATTCACTATGTTTAAACACTGGTTAGATTTAACACTCCATTAACTGAGTTTAACAACCTGACCCAGAGCAATAGTTGATATCTCTGAGACAATAAATGAAAATTATCCTGAATATTAATGTAATAGCTATATATTAAAAAAGAGATATGCTAAAAATATAAGAGAGATGTACTAAAGAATTCAGTTCAATGTGCCTAGTAGAAAATAAATATGGCTAATAAGTAAAACATTTGGATGAAATCTCCACTACAGGGTCATCAGGCAGACAGAAAGTTCACAACATCTGTCATGTTCTTTGGAGTCATCAAAGTCTTTTGGATCTAAGAATTAACATGTTGACAACTGCCAAATGCCAATACACTCATGTCATGACCTGGTAGTTTAAATACAACAGTAGAGGAAACATAAAAGAGAAAAATTAATTAAAAAAAAGCACAAAAAATGTGAACCAGGAAAGTCATGTACAGACATAGAAATGAAGTGAAACTGGTTCCATGAATACTAAGACTTCTTTCCTAGCTCTATAATGTGTACCATAATGATTTCATGTATTTTTCATGGGAATTTTTATTGGCAGACTGCAGTCACATGGTACTGATGTCACATGGTGTTTTATAACCCAATAAAACTTCACATCCATGGTTGTATCCTTTTATGCTCTCCTCCACAAAACATATGACCCGTCAGCAGAGTCAAGGAATATTGCAGACAAATTGAACAAAATTACCAATTGTCTGCTTTTGAGGTTGATATATAAAAATCAGTTTTAAAAATAATAATTAAGTGCTTCTTTTCATAAATTTTATAGGATTGTAAAAGATTGACTATATGTGATTAAAATTCTATTGAGAAATGTATACAGGGTTTATATTTTTGTTTTCTAGGCTTTCGGAAGAGGAGAATTAGATGATTTGCCACTTGACATGTATTTTACTAAGAAAAGTATAAATGGGAGAGGACAGTCAAAGGTACAAGTAAATTCTCACACAAAAAACAGGACATCAGTGTAAACATTAGAATATACAGTGTAAACGGACTTCTTTTCACACTATTTTATCCAAGAATCAGAAATATTCAGTAGGTTCAAAAAAATATCAGCATATTATGACTCTTGGCTAATATTTTATGATATCAATCTGCAGTAAAGCCTATAAGCTATACATATCAAGTATTCATGTATTGGGCTTTATTTTTAAATTGTCAAATCTTATTATTCCCCTTGGTGGTCTCGTGGTAGAGTGTTCGAGGTCGCACGTTCAATCCCAGACCGGGTCAAACGAACAACATTAAAATTGGTATTTGCTGCTTCTATGCCAAGAACGCAGCATCTAGGAGTAAGAGCAAACGACTGGTCAGCCTGGAGTCTTATTTTAATGTGTCCGATTGGGGGGGATATGTGTTCCTGCGGACAGTTACCTCGTGAGCTAGTATGTTAAAAATCCGGCTCAGTATGTCGGTCTAGTACAAAACATGGATCATGTTCATATAATATGAACATGTTCTAGTCCTAATATGCTGCCACTGGATGTTCAACTAATTCATCAGTCATCATCAAATCTTAATTCCTTTTTTTTTGTATAGGTTCCACAGAAGTCATACCTGCCTTCGTTCAGTGAATGTAAACAGATGATAGGGGATAAAATGAAGTTTGTTGGAAATCTAATCACAGGAAAAAACATTGAAAAAGTATCTGATTGCTATGATTCTTTTATTACTTATGATGATGAGGACGCCTTTACACACATTAGAGAACAAACAGGTATCATATATAGTTCATTGCAAACATTCTGATATAGGGTTAAAAGATTTTTATTACCTTTGTATCTATTCAAATTCAATTACAGATGATTCTCGTTGTCTCTAAATCGCTCAAGTCAAAATTTTTGTTATGTCAAAAAAATATTCTGGTCCCGAGCAGATGACATATAATCTATGCATTTTTATTCCTTTTGTCTCAAAATTCAATTAGTCAAAATTTTGGTTATGTCGAACTGATATAAAGTACCCAGGTTTAATTACTGCAAAATAAACTCATTATGTCGAATTCATTAATTATCTATACAGATGAACCGATTATTCACATTTATCAATCTGTCAATTGATGCCAGAAATGTCCTATCATCAGAATTATGTTTTGATAACAATTTTGTTTCGTCTTAAATGTTTATTAGGTTGTTAAAATTAAACAATATTTTGGATTTTGTAATAAAAATAAATTTTACATTAATAAAATGAAGGTTTTTTTACAGTACATGTAAACATCCTAATTATTAACAGTATGGCCTTTATAAAATTCAGGCGTGACTTGCCGAAAAAGAATTTGTAAAATCAATATAGGTCAGTGTTAAATGATTATCAATTTAAAGAATCAAATTCTAATGAAGAATCAATAACCTTATATGACTTAATTAGACAATCTTCATTAATCAAAATTTTAATATTCAAATCAGATGATGCCACGCTGATAATGGCTTGGCCGCTGTTATAAAATCGGTAAAGATTAAAAAAATTTAATTTGACATTCACTTTGAGCAAGTTTTAGTAAGTTTTGAAAAGAAGTACGTGAATCAAACAAGTAAAAACAATCATTGAACACACGACCCCACAAAAGGAATATGGAAGTCAGTTAATGTTTATCTCCCTTGTCCAAAATGTTGAATTAAAATGAATCAACTGTATTTGTAAAAATAATGCATTAAGTGAGAGAAAAAACTAACTATTAGAACATGGGTCTTCTTTACTCCCCAAGTGTGCACAAGCATTATTAGTTTTAATGTTAATTTTTTTAGGAAAATGAATTGAGTATACCAATACTAAATTGTCAGAAGGGGAAATAACTCATGAAATTACATAGATTTTATCATTTATAATTTTAACTAGATTATGTGTCCTGGTAATTCTATCAAATATTCTATCATTCTATCAATGCCTAGATACAATATTTTAGATATGGATGAAGCGGCTTTTAATTTAGCCAACTATGGGATTGGACCAGCCATAATGTGTGTCAAGAAGGGAAGTAGTCAGGTTGATAAACACAGTCTGGATAAACTGTTTAAACTACAGGAAGAGGTAAATTTTGTAATATCAAAAATAATTAAGGATTTAGGAAGTAGGTCAATAAGACATTTACCCATATCTTAAGGTGTACCCAACAAATCAAAATGGTTGTATTTTGGCAAAATGAAGGAAAGTCAACACCACACTGACATTGAAAATTAAACAACAATTTACCAAAAGAAAAGAAAACATGTATACAAAAGGCATTATAAGCACTTTGAGGATCAGTGTGATAACTGCAATTCACAACAATCTTATTGAAGGCAATATGTTTGAAATGTAAGTTGTCTTCATCACACTAGAAATTAATTCAAAGTAATGTCTTGATATTGAACAGAGCTGTGTTTCGTCATTGGTTGTGGTGAGGAAGATAGCTACTGAGAGGTAGCAGTACATACATGTAGCACTTCAACTCCCACTGCTATCAAAAGACAATCAATCTTGAGACAAATTTTTGGCTGGGTTGCACCTAGTGCAAACTTGGCTTTTTGTATGGTGAATGTCAGACAAGCAGGTGGGTGGGGAAAATAGGGTACTTATTTTGTGTAATCACCTCCTCCTACATCTTTTAACCCAAATCTTGGAAACATTGCAGAATGTTTACAATCATATTGAATATGTGCATGAAGGAGTGGTATGCCATTTAAAGAAAATTTTATAGAATTTTCTTGTTTTGGAACTTTGTATTCCCCCTAAACTTTTCTTGTCCATATAATGTTTTTGTCTTGAATTTTACATTGATTTTGTTACTGGTCAACATTAACTTACCTGTGGTATGGGTTGGATATTACATGTAATCCTTTTATAGACATTACATATAACCCAGTCTGTTGAGTTTTTGACCTATTTTTGGATGTTTGTGTGGAGGAACCAGAAAAACTGACACCTTGTCAAGATCTGAGTCTAACAGACAGAAGTAAATGACTTAGCCAACACCATACTACCATGTCCCACAACAATAAAGCAGAAAAAATGGAAGTCCTTGACAAGATCTGAATCTAACAGACCTAACAATGACAATAGTAAATGACTTGATCAACACCATACTAACACCCCTTAGCCACAAAGTCCCATAACAATATAGTAAATATTTAAAGATTTCCTTACATTTGTTACATACTTAGATAGTGAATGTGTGTTCTACACCATGATTTATTAAGGTGGTACCTAACACTACAGGGAGATAACTCTGTAAAATCAGCTAAACGTTTTAATAACGTTGTGTTGTTAAGGGAATATTAAGCTTTTCAATGATCAATATTAGTGTTTGTCAAACTGCTATACAATCAGTGTAATTTTTGTCGAGCCTGCGACTTTAGTCGCAGAAAGCTCGACATAGGGATAGTGATCCGGCGGCGGCGGCGGCGGCGGCGGCGGCGGCGGCGTTAACTCACTTCTTAAAAGCATTATATTTTAGAAGGTGGAAGACCTAGATGCTTTATACTTTGTATATAGATGCCTTATGTTACGAAGTTTCCGTCTGTCATATGTACATTGTCCTTGACCTCATTTTCATGGTTCAGTGACTGCTTGAAAAAAAAATTCAGATTTTTTGTAATGTTAATTTCTCTCTTATTATGAGTAATAGGATAACTATATTTGGTATGTGCGTGCCTTACAAGGTCCTCATCCCCATCAGACAGTTTTCAATTGACCTCGACCCAATTTCAAGGATCAGTGAACAAGGTTAAGTTTTGGTGGTCAAGTCCATGTCTCATTTACTATAAGCAATAGGTCTAGTATATTTGGTGTATGGAAGGATTGTAAGGTGTACATGTCCAACTGGTAGGTGTCATCTGACCTTGACCTCATTTTCATGGTTCAGTGGTTATAGTTAAGTTTTTGTGTTTTGGCCTGTTTTTCGAATACTGTATGCAATAGGTCTACTATATTTGGTGTATGGAAGGATTGTAAGGTGTACATGTCCAACTGGCAGTTGTCATCTGACCTTGACCTCATTTTCATGGTTCAGTGGTTATAGTTAAGTTTTTGTGTTTTGGCCTGTTTTTCGAATACTGTATGCAATAGGTCTACTATATTTGGTGTATGGAAGGATTGTAAGGTGTACATGTCCAACTGGCAGGTGTCATCTGACCTTGACCTCATTTTCATGGTTCAGTGGTCATAGTTAAGTTTTTGTGTTTTGGCCTGTTTTTCGAATACTGTATGCAATAGGTCTACTATATTTGGTGTATGGAAGGATTGTAAGGTGTACATGTCCAACTGGCAGATGTCATCTGACCTTGACCTCATTTTCATGGTTCAGTG
This sequence comes from Mytilisepta virgata, assembly GCA_028015205.1. Classification (NCBI taxonomy): domain Eukaryota; kingdom Metazoa; phylum Mollusca; class Bivalvia; order Mytilida; family Mytilidae; genus Mytilisepta; species Mytilisepta virgata. Next base: position 43,858,337 of record CM051516.1, read on the forward strand.
GTTATAGTTAAGTTTTTGTGTTTTGACCTGTTTTTCGAATAATGTATGCAATAGGTCTACTATATTTGGTGTATGGAAGGATTGTAAGGTGTACATGTCCAACTGGCAGGTGTCATCTGACCTTGACCTCATTTTCATGGTTCAGTGATTATAGTTAAGTTTTTGTGTTTTGGCCTGTTTTTCGAATACTGTATGCAATGTGTCTGATAGCATTTACTTTCATTAGAAATACATGACAGGCGAGACATTTTTGTGTGTCCACTCTTGTTCTGATGAATTGGTTGGTTCAAATGTTTTGAAATTTTAAAATTTTTGTCAATGGGTCAAAGTAAATACTTTGTCATAATTTTATGAAAATTAAACGAGCCAAATTAATTTTAGTGAAAGTGTTGGGTACCACCTTCAAAATAAATTCTGAAAGAGTCATTTCCTATTTTAATACTGTGGTATATGTTCATATTTAGTAATGTTTTCTTTCAGGATGGCAGCTGGCTGCTTACCCCATCTTTATGCAAACTTCTAGGAATAGAGTATGATAGTTGTATGAATATTTTGAAAGAGGCTGGCATTAAATCATTAGGTAATACTCCTAGTTTAAGAAAAGTACAATGGCCTAAATTTGTAGTCTTAATTACTGAAATAACAGCCCTATTTTGTATACATGAAATCAGAGTAAGATTGTAAACATTAACAAAGTATTTAAAAGATATAAGAAAACTGGATTGTGAATTTATAATAAAACATTTTTGGGGTGAAGATGTGTACTCCCTAATGTGTGTGAGGTATCACATGTACATGTATTGTTATGAAACAAAAATGGATTTCTTGACATATTATCATAATGAAAATCTTCAATACAGTTCAGGTGGACTTGGTGGCGGAGTGGTCTATGGAGTTCGTCATGACTACTAATGATCATTAGTCTGTCAACACGGAGGTTGTGAGTTCAAATCTCACCTGTGGCGGGGTGTGTTCGACTCAGATCTAAATTGACAATGTTTGCCAATTTTCCTACCGAAGGTCGGTGGTTCTCTCTGGGTATTCCGGCTTCCGCTACCAATAAAAACTGGCCGCCGTGAAATAGCCAAATGTGCTGAAAACGGCATAAAACCCCAACTAAACAAACATATCAATACAGTTCAGTTCTTGTTCAGTGAAAAATATTCTTTAAATACTTGTCTGAGTATATCCCTGAATTAAATCCCCAAACATTTTTTTCTTGATTTCATAAGCTTTTCAAACAACATTTAAAATATACATTTTTCATGTTACAAAAACAGAATGTTAGAAGTATATTCTCTTGTTACAATGATCTAAAGATTAATTTTATATGGCCTTAAAGTTTTAAGTAAAGGAAAATGAAACCAAATTGGAGTCATCACAAATTTTATGCTCAGTACGTTTGTATTTAACATCCAAATAAAGGGAAGTTGTCCATTTTACCTAATAAGTTTCTCATGAAAGTTGGGGTTTTCTTTAAAAAAAATTCAGATTTTCCAATTATCATTGGAACATAATTCTATATACAAATGTATGTGTATATATATATGTTTAATCACAATATTTCATTGTATATCAAATTTTGTGAGTGAAATGAAATCTTAAATTTAAGTTTCTGACAAAATACATTGTACAATGTGTTTCTCATTAAAAATAACCATTTTGAAAATCTACAGTATTAATACACCTATCACAAATTATATCACTTCTAGGAAAAAAATCCTGATTTTACACATTTCTACTATATTTTCTACCATGATGCAATTTTAACAAAACATAAGATAAAAACATTCAGTAGCAGTGGAAAAATTTTCATTTTGCGATTGAATTGTCACTGCATTGACTTCCAACCAAACGATATTGTTTATTGAAAATAACTTGATTTTAAGATGTTGCTAGCATTGCCCTAAATATTGAACTGGTACAGTGTTTAACTAGCTGATGTCTAATTTTAGATACTATTATGGTAAGAAATGTTTTGATACAAATATTGTTTTATTTTCATAGCAACTAAAGTTCAAGAAGAAATCACAACATTACTGGCTACCTGTTTTGCATTGCTGTTCATCATACAGTTAGAATCCCCAGACTGGGTACCAGGTCATGTGAAGGAAAATTTCTGGAAAAAAGAACTAACAAAATGGCTGGCAGAAAGTACTGAGGGTGGCCAGCAGCAGGTAGATGACATGGCTTTTCCTCAGCATAGTCGGATGATTAAAACTGTGAAATTTTACCAAGAAAAAGAAGAGGAATATAAATGGGCTTCAAGCATGCTTGAACTGGGTCACTGTTGGGGAGAAGTTGCTGCTAAGATGTTGGATGTAGCTTAACCTATTGTTAGGCTTTATGAAATCAGTGATATCTGGTTAGAACATCAGCTGTTTAAATGACACTGCAAATTTAATGATGTGAATCTTCCAAACTGAATTTCCAGAATAAATAATATAATAATAAAAAATATATATTTCTTATTAAAGAATTTTTTTGCTTAAAAATGGTTGTATGATTTAAACATTAATTTAACAGATTTGTATATAAACTTTAAGTGTTTATTTATTTTCTTTATACAAGTACTACTGTGATCAAATTAATAATGTGATATTAACATTAAGATATTTGTATATAATTGTGATATTGAAGTGCTACTCATCTATTTATAGAACATGTATATACAATTGATACAAAATAATTTTAAAATTTGGCTTAATTGTTTAATGATTTATTTATTGATTTCTAGGATAATGTATACATGTGACTCTTGTTATCATGGATTGGAATAATTTAATTTGAATTTTAAGAGACAATTTGATTGGTTGTTAACAGTTGACCAAGTTATATTATATTGTACAGTAAACTCTACTTAATTGGATATTTGTTAATAGAATATTCCACTTATTTGCATAAGATTCTGAAACACCAAACAATTTACTATATAGCCTATGTTAAATACTCGTGATAATTGCATATTGAATTGTTTAAAATAAACTCCTCTTAATTCCATATTTTTTCTCTAAACCACGAATATTTTGCCAAAATTCTATACAAATCATGATTCTTTGACTAAAAATATCTTATAAAAATTTATGAAACACAATTTAATGACTTTTTAGATCAAATTAATTAATCCAATTGTTTACAGAGCTGTTTGACAACAGAAATGAGACATACATATGTATTGTGTTTTCACATGAAAATAAAGAATTCCACTTATTTGCATACTCCTGTTAATTGCATAATTTTTTCTTACAAAAATCATATGCAATTAGGAGGCGTCAACTTTAAAATCTACTTTGGGTATTGGGACGTCACCACTGTATTACTTTGCAGTCAACAATTTCAATATTCCTTTGTTAATTGAGTTTTGCAAATGATTCTTCCTCAAATTTTGGATCAGAAAATTTTTGCAAATTAAATTATAAGGATTGTTATAAATTTTGGAACAGTTTAAATATAGATTCTCCTTCAGGTACGAGGAGTTATGGAATTTCTCCACCCGAGATAGTAGGACAATCTGTTTCTCCTATGATTTTCGACATAACCCTCAAAAAAATGTCGTTGCTATGTAGTTTGTTTACATATCATTTCGGGACTTCTCTAGTTTATCGTTCCAATAACTGTAGAAAAAAACCGAGGTAATTCCCACGTAGAAATTGAATTACCGAGAAGTGGTTAAAAATATTATGTATTTTTATCCCACTGATTAAATACGTCAAGAATAGGAGAAACTTGTATAACCTATTTTGGTCAGTTTACGCTTAAACATAAACCTCTGGCATCTGATTTCTTGATGAAAAATTCCGCACTTTCTTACTTTTCTGTATGTTTAAAATAACATTTAAAAGTACATGTATGCCTTAAAGTCAACATGGAATCAATACTGTTAAATGAAGATCCATTTGGTTTATTATTATTATCATTCTTTGTCTATATTCTTTTTTATTTTCTTATGATGTAAATGTTTTGTTTGATAAATGATATATTTGATGTTATTCTGTGCTGTTAGAAGTGGGTGGTACTTTCAACTTAATTCATACAACAATGAAATGAAATAGTGAGCAATAAAAATGACAAATCTCTATAAAGTTATAGTTATTATTATATAATACAATCCAGTACTTGTAGGTCAGTTACATTATTTCTTCATGTAGAGAAATTTAATTCTGTGTGTACATCGACTGTTTTGGTCATTTTATTAGGACATTTTTATGTTTGTGTCATATTTCAAAATAATAATTTTAGCTTGTGGAATGGATTTTTGCCATTTTGTAAGTTTAAATACCAGAGTAATAAGGAAATTAATTAATCTCATGGATTACCTAAGGAACCATTGAAATTTTATCATTGTTTTTGAATGGGGGAATTTCCTGTAGAAAACTAAATATACTTTAAAATTGAAGATATGTAAAAAAATAAAGTCTAGAGAATAGGTGTTTTAATATTCATAAAACAGTTATTTCAAATATTTTTTTTTAAATTCACATTACCAAATTTGAGATAATCTTACATTTAACATTATCTCAATTTTATGCCCATAAAATAAATTAACAATAAATAAATTTCTTGTATTTTACTTCAGTAAATCATTTTAAAGCCTGAAATATGGTGATGGACCACTAAACTGTCAGCTTTAGTGGTAATTTACATTTGTAGTTTCAAAAACTGTTTTCGGAAGATGTGGTTTTTTTCTCATTAAAAAAAGTATTCTCAACAGATGCATGTTAAAAAAACTAATAAACACTTGTAGAGTTTGAATTTGACCTATTTTTTATTTCATTCTCAAATAATTTTTCCTACTGTGTGTGTCTCATTCTTCGGCAACTGATTTCTTGAGGAAAAACGCAGAATTTCATTATTATTCTGTCAGCTTAAAATGACAATTTAGGTATGTCTTAAAAGTCGGCATGGATCAAACATTCGGAAACTGAACTTGCACATGTTCTGCAACGTCACATCTGTTTGTGGTGATGTCATATATGATGAAAAATCAATGAAATGTACACAAAAATTGGAAAATCATCTCTTGTAAAATATTTGGGACACTTCAGCAGTGGAAAAGACAATAATTAATTATGACTATTGGAAATAAAAGGTAATGTAATACTTTTACTTATATTTTAAAGAAACGTTAAGAAATTCCCAAAAAACCACAAAACTTCAAGTCATGCAGGGTCAAGAGTCAAACCCATTGAAAATGTCCAAAGCAACCAATGAAACATTCCATAGCAATAATACATATTTTAGTTAATGATTCTATATTTTAGCTGATATATGCGACGGTATACATTAAATAACAATGTGAAATATTTGATCTTACTTTGAAATAATCAAATGCACTGCCTCAACAGTCTGGACTGTTAGATGGTTATTTGTTGGGGAATTTAATCATTACAAAAATACGGTTTTTAGCTTACCTGGCCCATGTGAGCTATTGCCATGACTTGGCATCCGGCATCGTCGTAAACTTTCCTTTAAAGATCTTCTCCTCTAAAACCACTGTGTCAATTGGAACAAAACTTAGCACCAATGGGCCTTCCGGGTCGTTCTCTATTAGAATTATATCTGATGACCCCACCAGTCATCCAAGATGACCGCCAGAGCCGATCATAGTTTAACATAGGACCCTACGGAGAATTTTATTAAACATCTTGTCTGAAACCATTGGGCCAATTGGAATAAAACTTGGCACCAAGGGTCCTTAGGTGGTCCTCTTTCAGAATCATATCCGATGACCCCAAACATCATCGAAGGTGGCCGCCAGAGTCGAACATATTTTAAAATAGGACCTTATGGGAAATTTACTTAAAGCTCTTCTTATCTGAAACCACTCGGCCAATTGGAACAAAATTTAGGAGCAGTGCTTTGGTGGCCATCTTTCAGAATTATATCAGATGACCTCGCCCACCATCCTAAATGGCCACCACAGCCGAGCATTGTCAAACATAGTACCAAATGGGAAATTTACTTTAAGATCTTTTCTAAAACCACTGGGTCGTTTGGAAAAAAAGGTCCTTAGTTGGTCCCCAGACCCCACCTGCATCTAAGATGGCCGCCAGAGCCGAACAGTGTTTAACATAGGACCTATTTGGAAAAATCGATGAAAGATCTTCTTGTTTGAAACCAGTGAGCCAGTTGGAACTTGACAGTGCTCAATTTTCCAGGCTGCCAATCAAGATGGACATAGTCCAGGCGAGCGATATAGGCCCCTGGGAGCCTCTAGTTTCTCCTGAAATTTAAAAATCGACAAATGTCTTTTTCTTCTCATTTCACGTAAACGTTTGTGTCAATGAAAATAACTGAACTCGTACATAAACAATAAATTGATAACAGGAAAGGTCAACAATGACATACCAATCAATCAAAGAAACCCAACTAACTGAACTAAAAAAACAACACCAAAGAACAAAATACAAACAAAAACAGAGAGCCTGGCTAGTCTTACTTGGTATTATCAAAATTATGTACCGTCCAGTGTAATTTTGTAGTTCTATCAAGAGGTCACCTTGTTGGTAATCATACTGTTTTGGTTTTTATAGTGTGTTTTATACACCAGTGTCAGGATAGATAGTGGAGAGGTTTGGGTTCTCATAAAATTGGTTTAACCCCACCATTGTTCAATGTAAGTACGGTCGAACGTGGTCGTTTTTTACTGTAAAACTAACTAAGGCTCTCGTAGCTGCAGGTCGGATACTGTCGCTCTACTAAACGAATAAGTCTGAAATAACCCTCCCATAAAGGGTTTAATGCTATCTCGTCATAGATTTCAATAGAAATAGACAGTATTCGTGAGTGGCCTGTATGAATTTAAAGTATTCAAGTCATTGAGAGAAAGCATTTTTCACAGAATTACACATAATATCATATCTGTCACGAAAGCTTCTTAACCAGGGTTTTATCAAGGATAAGTTGATGTCATCAACCTAGGAAATTTTCACTCCTTGTTTTTATAGGAGTTCGTGTTCTTCATTGTTTGCTTGTTCTGTTTGTGGTTATTCATTTGTCTTCCCGGGTTTGTCTGTCTAATGGATTGCATTTTTTTTATTTGCTCCTTAGGTGTGTTTGTGCTCTTTGTAGCCCTAACCTTAATCTGAAAAGATCTTAAGTAACTACCAAGCTGATGTGGCTTATTTTGTATATATGGGTTCGAAGTTTCGAGTCTGTTTAATACTAACAGGTGGGGGCATATTTGTCATAATGACACATTCGGTGTGTATTTACGAAATACTTGCCTCGGTAACATTATGTTTAATATTTCCCCTATTAAGAGGATCTCATTTACGCAGTTAACTTTTTTGATTTGCTATTTAGTTAGCCGAAACCAGGATAATTTTACATCATAGTTTCAAATAATAATTCACTTAAGAAAGAATGAGACAATTTAGTTTATTAACTAAGTGCACATTTTTACCCCTAAGGGTGTAAGGCACACATATATATATTACAAACAACAATCAGACAAACTGACAGTAACACAAATGAGATATGACACTATACACAATACGTTTTTCTAATTCCCTTTTCATTTAGGGTGGTTTTATGTATGCAATTTTGAATTTAGTCAGTTTTTTAAAATGGATACCACATTTTAGTGTCTCTTGTATGAAAAAAATTAAACTTGCATGACTGACAAATCTATAATCTATGTGCATGCAACGTTTAAATTGTTTTATACAAACTAAGATAGGTTTGTTTTTATTCCTTTATTGAAGTAATATACTGAATCCAATAAAGGAAGAATAGGTAGGATATATCATTGGTCCTGAGCCTTTGTGATCATCACCATGAACTCTGACCCATACTTTTTCGCCCTTTTGTAATTGAACGATTACAGATGCGGATCCTGTGCCATATGAATCCTCACCTGCATGTGAATATCCTGCAGCAAAAAGTCTTCCTTCTTTTACTATATCAAACTCAACATGTTTCGTAGGAAATGTCAGTATGGTTGCTTGAAAGGCATATATTCCATTCTGTGGACACGTGAATATACCTGTTGGACCGTGATAAGATTGGTTTGTGTCGATTGTAACCTTGCCGAATGGAATATCTTGGTTGTTTCCGACGTTTGATATTTGACTTGAAACTCGAGCAGAAAATGCCACTCCGTGTTGTACAGACGTGGCTGCTGAAATACAAATTCGACAGAACCTTACTTACACATGGGTGTAAATTTAAACACTATGCAAAACTCACAATTGGTAAAACCATGAAAATGAACTTTCCGATCAGTTCACATACATGGGTTAGATAAACTTTGAGGAAAAATATATTTGATAGCCAATGTTCAATTGAGAACCAATGTCTCTTGGAGATTATAAATAAGGTTTTCTTGTTGCGGGACCAAAATTTAATTTTACAGTCGGAGACAAACAGCAAGCACGAATTCGATCATGGTTCGTTTTGAAAATAAAGGGGTCTGCTTCTTCGCCAAATTAAAAAAAATAAATGAAACAAAATGAAACCAAATGGTAAAATGTGAATAACTTTTTTGTGTCACCTGTTAATCCTTGGTTATGGAGGACTTGTATGCTATTGAATTCAATTCTTAATAGTGTACTAGGTTCAATGACAAAATGTGACAAAATGATTTGTAAAAAAAACACCGATGAACATAATATTATGGACCCGAACAGTATGAGACAGCAAACAAATATTCTGTCTCCCTTATTCGTGTTATTATTATGATAAGTCCACGGACGACGATGCATGATGAAAAGTTGTGAACGTTACGCAATCGACACAAAGATCAAGTGAAAAAAATCAAGGTCCTTGTAGTTCCTTTACCCCCCCCCCCCCCCTTCCCGCCCCAATAAAGAAATAAAATACCCTTGGACATGAATTTGTTTGTGGTGATGTAATTTTGATTCTTACATAGGTACGTTTTGCCAAGCATTTACATGTTCACATAAAATGGCTAAAATACATCTAGATTTGCATCTAACTAGGTGGCTCTTGAATTTAAAATTTGCCTATTTAACTAATTAAAGCTATTATTGTCAATTTTTGACAGTTTCAGAAATGTCTACGGTTAAGAGTAGCCTATTTTGTTATGAAGACGACTGTGCATTGGAAGTTTTATTCTTAAACATTATAAGTTATCTACGTTCGTATCCGTAGACATGGAGATTGTTACACCCTGAAGTACTCTAGTACACCCTGAGGCGAAGTCGAATGGTGGACAAAAGTACAGAAGGGTGTTAAAATGTCCATGTCTTCGGATACAAACGCAGATGACGATTTTATCCCCAGTTTCTGCCCTAATCTGGCGTTTTTTTTTAAATCACACATCATAGAACGTTAAAGCAACGTTTTTCTGATTATAGGAAAAAGCTAAAGTGAAATATGTCAATTTTTCATACTTTTTACCAGATATAGGGTACTACCTTTTGAAGAACCCTACAGGTATCCGAATATAAGACGTTTTCATTGTCATATCAAAAGAAATCATCGAAATCATATTTGCCGCTCAACGTCTCGAGCACCACGTCATAATGATAATAATACGTTTCTCGGGGTAATGGTTATTCTAATATGACCTGCATCAAACGTTTTCGGTCTACATAGGTGGTAGAACATGGATGGTTCCAACGTCACAGACACCAGACCGCCTGGTTGGCAACGTCATAGTAAAGTTTCCCCACAAGGTTTAACGACGTCATAGTATAACATGCGTTGTGTAATGTCATCTTCGAGTATGAATACATATGTTGCGGCGTTTCAAAATGTCATAGAAACTGTCCTATTATAATAGAAATAATTCATGCTGGCTTGAAAATATCCCGATTTTACCACGGCTAGGCCATTTATGCCCATATCAAAACTTGCTTTCGCTCGTGTCAAAATATTTGGCATTAATGGCCTACCCGTGGTAAAATCAGGATATTTTGAAGCCACCGTGAATTATTTCTCAAGCAACGTCCGGGTATATGGGTTAGCAAAGCCCGGGGATATTGGTTTTGTATCGACGTAGTCATTGAACAATCACAATCCAAGATTTGTACCAAGCCGGGGATAATAATATATATATAGTTCATACCATCAGTCGTTGCTGGTAGCAAAAGTCTTTTATCTTTCCCGTTTAAGTGTGTTAGTGGTCTTTCAACAACATCGTCGGGAGAAATCTTCTTTGGATCACCGATCGAGGGTTTCATGGCCAATCTCTGGCCAGAGTCCTTATCTTTTTCATGTTTTCTGTTGATTCCAGGAAATCCGTCTTTCGTACTATTTTTGTTCAGTTCTTGGAATGACTTCTGATATATGTCCCTTTCCAGAGTTAACTGCTCAATTCCAAGCTCTAACTGGGTCGTCTTCTGCTCCAGTCGGTTTGTCCGCTGTCGTAGCATTTCATTTTCGAGTATGACTTTTCCAAGTTGTTCCTTCATCAATTTCAACTCGCTGATAATTTCAAAATTCTCAGAAATTGCACTTCCACTCACAAACTGAAGCAGAAGGATACAAGATACAAAAGCTATCTTGTCATTCATGATGACTTCATATAATCCTGCCCTGCCAAACGTAATAGATAAGAACAAAAGATTAATATAGGGACAGTCATACAATACTATTATCTAAATGCAAAGGTATTGTACTACAAAGAACACCTGACCCACTGAATTGTTTTACCATTATCACACCTGCTTATCTCTCTCATGCATAACAATTGTTAATGTTAAATATTTTCATTATTCTGTTTTATTTCAATGTGACTCGCTGTAATATTGTCTCCTTACTTTGTTTATTTAAGGTGGATAAGGGTGTTTTAATAAAAAATAATCTCCCAATAGATTTTTACTTTATTTATCCATTTTGTAAGATTGGGGTGTCCTCAGCAAAATATTAAAGTATTATGACCACTTTCTTAGTATATAAGGGAGATAACCCACCATGAGTTACCCCAGCTAATGGTGATTTCCACAATTTTCCAATAAAACACTAATTTCATGGTATTTTTTAAATTTTTTATATTAAAAACATTTTTTTTCTTCATAATTATAAAAAATACATCTCTTTCATAGAATAATAGTTGAATTTGTGCTTTGCTTTCAGTTACGATCTGTGAACAGGGTAAAAATAACACATTTTGACGAAAATAAGCACTTCTGTAGGAGCCAATTAAGCTCATTAGGTGACCCTGTACAAAAAACCAATCAATAGATTTTTTTTAGATACAAATATTTTGAAGGTCTTTATCTAAGCATTGTTTCATGATAATATGAACATACATTTCTTGCCTTCCTTTTTGTCTATATCTTATAATAATAATTTAAGTAAAGTGGTAAAAATTGAAAAATTGACTTAAAATGCCATTTAATAGACAAAATGTCATAAATTAGTAATTAAATTTTGCTGAAATTAGTAAAGTAAATGGATTTTGTCCTGACAGTCATTCTAAAAAAACAAAACCTTATCAGGGGCCCGCCATGAAAAGTAGCGGATGCCCTTTGTTATCAGTCTGTCCGTCAGTCCACCAATAACAAATCATATTCTGGTTGTAACTTTTTTGTCTTTTGATGTAGGCTATTGATATTTGATATAAGGGTAGATCAACTCAAGAGGTTGTGTTACGTACCATAGATTGTGACCTTTGACCTTGAACTTTGACCTCAAGATCAATTTAATGATTTTTTGCATGAGAAATTTGTGTCAGAACTGTAACTTTTTTCTTTTGGTGTAGGCTTTTGATATTTTGTATGAAGGTATATCAATTCAAGAAGATGTGTCGCGTACCATGGTTGGTGACCATAGTCTTGCTGACCTTGAACAAAGACCTTAAGGTCAAAATTAACGATTTTTGCAGCAATAACACCGGACATAGGCATTCTGCCCCGCATTTTCTGAGAAAACTGTGACGAAAAATTATTCGACCTAAACAATACATATATATATTGAAATTTCAAAGTAACAGCAATTAGGAAGTAGGTATCGGACAGACCCAAAAAGTAACTACACATTACAACTTATCACTGTTAGGGTGTTGGCAAAATATGAAGTCATTCTGCCCAGTATTTTCTGAGAAAACTGTGACAAAAAATTATTCAACCTAAACAACACATATTGAAATTTCAAAGTATCAGCAATTAGGAAGTAGGTATCGGACAGACCCAAAAAGTGATTACACCTTACAACTCATCACTATTAAGGTGCTAGCAAAATTTGAAGTTATTCTGCTTAGTAATCCCCACTCCTATCAATCTAATTAAAAACCGATCTCTCATCGCTCCCGTTTTCTGATATGTCGCGTGGGAGATCTAACAAAATCCGTTTTGAGGTCACATATGAGTGAACTGGAACTTATGAATTTATAATGACATGCAAATGAGTTGGCTTCCTATCAGTAAGCCAATCAAAAAGTTTATGAATTCTGGGGACTGACGATTTCTTCGTTAATAAAATGAGTTACATCCCTTTACCACACAATCAACTTACAAGATCGCCTAGGCCGCAATATCATTGGTCGAACAGGACACACCTACGAGGTCACTCACATGTGACCTCAAAGCGGGTTTCGTTAGATCTCCCATGCGACATATCAGAAAACGGGAGCGATGAGAGATCGGTTTTTAATTAGATTGCACTCCTATAACAAGTTATTCCTCAGTACATGTAAAATATTTTGCAATAGATGTGACTGTTTTGGCATTAAATCCATGCTCTGACAAAATAGATTTGAGGCCATTTTCACTGTCTCTGTTGAATGCTAACTGAAGATGTTTCAGACAAAGTCCACTTTGTGCTAATTGTCTAGCTGTTATTTTGGTTATATGTGATGCTCTTATCAACGGATTGAAAGAATCTGTTAACAAAGCTGCATTGAATGGAAAAACATCCTTTTCTGTATATTGAAAGTGCTTAAGAAGTTGGAACAGACTTGTTACATCAGCACATGCATTGTGGGCATCATATTCAATGCCAAGCAATTCTGAGACCAAGGTTTGTTGTTTATGGTTTCCTATGTCTTTCGCCTTGAATTTCCTTCTAGCCAATTTGATGGTATCAATGCAACCATAGATATGCAACATGAATTCTGACAGCAAACTGTGTTGACGTAATTTATTCAGCAATATAGGAATGTCAAATGCAGCAATGTTATGCCCGAATAGAATGGGTTTCTTCTTTTTGCTGATGAAATCAATGAATTCTAGTAAAACAATTTGTATATCTTTGCTGTCAACTGGTTTACCATGGTGGTACATCTGGCCACAGGTAAAATCGAAAGTCAATCCTGTTATTTCTGAAACTTTGGGTGATATTATCTCCCTAGGTGATACATATTGGTTGAATATATTTGTACCATCAAATGCAGCTAGCTGAGTAATATCTGACTTCCTTGCTAATCCTGGAACAAAAATAAACAACAATTACATAAAAAATTAAAGTTTATGTTTCCCGAAATGCGAAATGTCTCCTTCTATACCAAGTTTGGTTAAATTCTGCTATACAGTTTTTGTCATATTCAATTTTCAAATTTGAGCGGCAGCAAGTTTGAAATGGTGGCCACTTTGAAAACTTTATAAACCCATGTGGCTTCTTGATATGCGCATCCATACCATATTAGTGGTTATTTTCATGGGAGTCAAATTTCTTGATTTATGAGAAAAACAGGGTGTTTCAATTTTGCAGGTTCAAATTTAAGCATTCACCCTATTTTCACATGAAAATTATATTGTGATTTAATTTTCGTGTAACTTAATTTTTACTTTATCAAGTTCCTCACGAATATAGCAACAGTTAAATTCTCGCCGAAAAAACCCTAACCTATAGGGAATGCTGTCAAATTACTCCATGTCAAAATACTCCATGTCAAATTTTTTTTCATGATCGAAGGGGCATAACTCCCAACAAACACTTGTATTCCAAAACTATCATTGAAGTATTGCCAATACAAATGTCGTAAATACCGCATACTGGATGTATACAATGTACTGCGCTTTATTTAATGTCACGTCACCTTGACGTGTTGCTATAGGCTTTGTAATACAATTATCAAATGGTCAATACGTCTTTTATTTATTTCAACTACTTACAATATCAAGGTAACTTTAAGGCCACAGGCATCTATTTTTTTCACATTTTTGATTAGAGCGTCACTGATGAGTCTTATGTAGACGAAATGCGCGTCTGGCGTGCCAATTTTTTTAGCCTGATATCTATGATTAAATTTTTTTTTACACTACCTGTTGTTTCTAAATCAAAAACTACTACCGACTCTTCTCCATCAAACTTCATCTTAGATGGAATGGTTTCTGTGTCAATATGTTCTTGCACTTCTATTTCTCCTCCATAGGTGTCTCCCTCTTTCACCAATTCTCGCTGATTATCCTTCAATTTCTTAGACTAGAAACAATACAAAAACAAATTAAGAACAATTATGGAAGAAGTGATTCAGATGCAACTGTACAGTGGGATCTTTAGAACAATTGCTATTCTATATTGAAACAATTAACGTAAAACATTAGTACATTAAAACAAATGTCTCCCCTTCCAATCATAATTACATGTAAGAGCCAGAGAATCCTCCCTCTCTGTGTTTATTGTGGCAGAGTTTCACCCAAGTTTCAGAGAAGATTTTTTAAAAAATTTGTGGGTTTTCAACTGTATTGTTAATATACTTGAAGGCTACAGGCTACTAATTTCAAAAGAAAAAGACTCACAATAAAGGTGGGCCTTTTCGATCGTAGTCATCCCAGTCAGACAAAGTATTGCTAATATAAAAGCAATAAATAGAAACTCAGAGGAGGATCAAGTCATTTTGTACTTTGATCATAGCAATGCAAATATGGCAAATATACAGCCCAGGATGACCCGTGTGACTTCAATGAACAGTGAGGAATCCTCACATCCAGGGGTTGTTGACTGTATTTTCCTGATCTGTTTGCGCCTTCGATCCTTTCTCATTCCATGAAGTATGGTCAAATGTCCAGGAGAGAGTAAATAGTTCTTATTCACCTGAAAAGAATAAAGATGAGACTGCATGTAATGTTGTGTCTTAAATTATTTTGAATACTTCATTTACTTTTCAGAGAAATTCAGAATACAGAGAAAAAAGCACAGATCTGAAAAATTAATATCTCACTAAAGATTTAAATATACATTTTACATTAAAATTGTAAAAACTGTTCTAGATTTTTTCCAGGTCTGCAAGAAGAAATATTTTTGAATAAAAGAAGAATGTGTCTGCTGACCAGTAACCCAACAAAATATAATAAACAACTGCGCCACGAGCGCATGATACGCCCGTCGTCTTGTGAAAAAAACATAATAAATGTTTTTGGAATCCTCCTTTATTTAGTGGAGCTGCTGGTGGAATGTATATGGAAACCCAGCAAAACATAAGCGTGTAAACTTTTAAGCAATAGAGATACGGTGCGAAATGTGACCAAAAAAGACTACCTTTTTTATCAAAAAGCTCAATAAAAATTCAATAACTCAAAAATAAAATAATCATCAAGAAAAAGTATAGAGATCTTCAGATTAATTTAGCTAAGAAGTGTGTAAAGTTTTATGCAATAATCATAAATCGTTTTTGAGATACGACGCAACATGTAAATCCCCCTCCTTTTTTTATACAAAAAACTCAAAAACTCTAAAATAAAATTTTGAATCATCACCAAAAAGTATACAGATCTTTAGATTAATATAACTAAAAAGTGTATAAAGTTTAAAGCAATAATCATAAATTGTTTTTGAGATACGGTGAGACGTGTGAAAAAAAACACACTTTTGTTTTAGTTACAAAGTCCAGTAACTCTAAAAGTTTTAATCTTATTTTCACCAAAAGTATACAGATCGTTTGACCATCATAAGAAACAACTATGTTAAGTTTCGTGAAATTTGGACGAGTCGTTCTAAAGTTACCGAGCGAAATGTCTCTGACGGACAGACCGACGGATGGACGCCGGACATTTGTATACCATTATACGTCCCATCAAAATTTTGACGGGCGTATAGAAACTGAGGCCTTGAAATTTTAAAGAATTATTGCAATTAATATATTCATATTATTTAAGTCTGTTTGCATTATTTATTTATTAGTATTGACTGCAACAATGTTTGGGGGTTTTATGGACACATATCTGAAATATTTTTCATGTTGTCATTTGAAAAATGTTAATTTGGCAAAATCTGTGAATAAAAATCTAGATTTGCATCTCTCACAATTATCTCAAGTAAAATATGTAGAGAATATGTTAATATGTAACACCTCCATCAACAGCATACATAAAAATAAAGCCTCTAAATACATTTACCTTACTTAACCAACCATAGCCTTCGTTCTTTTGCATCACAGCTGAAGACACTCTAGCTTTTAATGATTTAGTCCCCCCATAAAACCTGAAAAAAATCCCATAAATGTTCAACATACAAACAAAATGGGAGATGCTCAACAAAATTAAAACACAGAAATATGTCTCCTCCGTTGCAGCTTGTCCTGGAAATTGGCAAAGTCAGTGGATCGTAATTGTGGGGGCATATGCATAAAATGGTCACGGAATTAAGATGAGCTTGAATGCAGAGCTCTGCCACGATTTTCAACATCAAAGACATTGACATCATTTCACAGAATTTTTATTTATTTGTTTTCCATTTTTAAAGGCAAAGTTAGACATTAAACACCACAGATTGCATTGAAATCACAATAACCGCACATTATTTGAATACCAGAGGGTGTGACTGTCAATTTTGATTTGTCCTACAAAAATATCTGTTTAAAATACTTAATTGTTTTATTTTGAATGTTTTAAATTACAACATTGAAGCTATGAAATATTTGTGCAAACACAGACTTCTTTTTATCTCACCTGACCCAAAGGGTCAAGTGAGCTATTCTCATCACTTGGCGTCCGTCGTCTGTCGTCCGTCGTCGTCCGTTAACTTTTACAAAAATCTTCTTCTCTGAAACTACTGGGCCAAATTGAACCAAACTTCGCCACAAGCATCATTAGGGTATCTAGTTTAAAAATTGTGTCTGATGACCCCGCCTGCCAACCAAAATGGCCGACATGGCTAAAAATAGAACATAGGGGTAAACTGCAGTTTTTGTCTTATATCTCAAAAACTAAAGCAATTAGAGCACAACTGACATAGGCTAAAAATGTTCATCAGGTCAAGATCTACCTGCCATGAAATTTTCAGACGAAATTGGTCAAGCCTTTGTTGGGTTATTGCCCCTGAATTGTTAATTTTAAGGACATTTTGCAGTTTTAGGTTATTATCTTGAATGTTATTATAGATAAAGACAAATTGTAAATAGCAAAAATGTTCAACAAAGTAAGATCTACAAATAAGTCAACATGACCTAAATCATTGATTGACCCCTTATAGGAGTTTTTGCCCTTTAAAGACGCCATCCAGCATAAACTTTCCTTTAAAGATCTTTTCATCTCAAACCACTGGGCCAATTGAGACCAAACTTTAGTGGAATGGTCCTTGGGTGGCCCCCTTCCAAAATTATGTCTGGCATCCCCTACTTCCAACCGATATGGCTGCTGTCTGCTGTTACTAAAAATAGAAAAAAGGGGGGGTGAATTTAAAAAATCTTCTTATACGAAACTACAAGCCCAGTTGGAACCAAAGTTGGCAGTAATGGTTCTTAGGAGGTTCTCTTTCAGAAATAAGCCCAATGACCCGGACTGTCTACCAAGATGGCTGCCACACCTGGACTTAGTTTAACATAGGGCCCTATGGAAAAATTCATTGAAAAATCTTCTTGTCTGAAACCACTTGACATATTGGAGCCAGACTTGGCAGCATTGGTCCTTAGGAGGTCCTCTTTCAGAAATGTGTCCAATCACCCAGATTGTCAACAAGATGGCTGCCACACCGAACTTTGTTAAATATTGGACCCTATAGGAAAATTCATTTAAAATTCTTCTTGTCTGAAACCGCTTAGCCAGTTGGAACAAGACTTAGCAGAATTGGCCTTAGATGGTTCTCTTTTAGAAATAGAAATGTATCCGTTGACCTGGACTGTCAACCAAGATGACTGCCACAGCTGAAATTAGTTTAACATAGAATCCTATAGAAAAACCAGCCAAATTGACTGCAACAATTTTTAGGTCATCTCAAGGAGAAAAGTTAATTCCAGGTGAGCCATACAGGCTCTTGAGAGCCTCTAGTTTATTTTTTTTTACAGTTGCTGAGATATGGCCTTTAACCAAAAAAAAAACCCTAAACTAATGTAACGCATACCTGTTTTTTGGGGCAAAACTAGCAACACTGTTGTTGAAACTTTCGTTCGACTGTGTTGATCCTAGGTTTAGCAGCCTATCTGCTCTTTCAATATAACTTTGTGCCAACTTGTCCAGATCTTCCCTCAGCTTGTCTCCAGAAAGGGCTTTCCCATTGGGTAAATGTTTGAATCTGTAACATAATCAAATAGAGAATGAGATTGCACTGGGTTTTGTTCTGCACTTATAGCAAAATTCTGAAACGGTCATTTCAGTTTAGTGATCTTCTTTGTTCTGAACACATCTAACTGCAGTAAATATTAATATGACATGTGATCAAATGTGAAAAATTCTTAACATTAAAGTTTGTTTGCATTCCACACAGTACTTTTAGAAGAAATGAAGTTTTGAAAGTTTACATATGGACGAAGATAACGATGGACAGATGATTAATACGTAGTGATGACAATAGTTCACTTGGCCCTAAAATTGTGTCGATTATACACATTTTGCTTTAATCCACAAAATTAGAACTTGTTAAAATTGATTGTTTTTATGCAGCAAACATGGTAGCATTGAAACATTAAATTGATCACTTCATCAGGGATCAATGTCATGGTATAAATTACCTGAATTTAGATGGATCTTTAATATATGTACACCAGGTTGGACTGCACTGTTCATGGTGTCCAAAAATATGTGGCACTATAGTGGCGAGTTCTGCCTTCATGGAATGTTTACAATTTTGGTGTCTTGAAATAGCATACATAAAACACCTCACTATGTAGGGGATGACTTTTGCTGACTTTAACTGTTTGTTGTTTTTTGAAAGATCATAGAGACGTTTGGAGAGATTTTTCTTCACATGTGTTTTATCATCTTTTTTTATTATTGATCGAGGTGGTCTTGACTGAGTGGTAGCGTCATTATCAGCATGTAAAGTTCCAACAGTATAGCCATCCTCAGCAAGCCTTTGAATCATTGAACATGCCATGTCTGGCTCCATTCCTTTGCTTGATCCTGCAATACAAAAGAAAAATAAAGTTATTGCGTCCAATAATTTATAATACTGTGCACAACTGTTGACAAATTAGAGGTACACTATACAGTTATCGACTTTTCTTGAGGTTTACTCAAGGACTATACAGACCTGAGTATACCTCAGGAAGAGTCAATTACTGATTTATTAAATGATAAGGATTTTTTAATTTTTTTGTGTTCACTGTTTTTATTTCATTAAAAAATAAATAAAAATTTTGTCCTTGGAAGTTATTCTTGACTTTTCCCAGATCAAGCAAACAAAGAGGTTATAATTTAATTGTGCAGGAATTTACTATTGTATTACAGTAAACATAAACATGGGGAACATGAAAGTTAAGATATGTAACTGTCAACATCCCTTTACCTTTTATTACATGATATTTCAGTCAAAGGTGTTGAATTTTTATCTAAATAACTATCTAAATATGATAACATTCTACATCTTTTTAAAACAAACAGCACTTTCAAGTCATCTTTAAAGGGTTACAAAGACATTTATCAAACTCGTCAACTCTTCCCACTGCGTGGGAAAATTGAGAATGGGGAGGGAAACTGTCTGACAACTTTTTCTTTCAGAAGGCATCAATTCGTCCCTTTACATACTTCATCCCATAAGTTACAGAGTCATTTCTCTTTAAACAAATACGACAGATGACCTTCTCAGTGTGTTAGCCATGTTTGTTTACATTTCCGAAATACCAAACTATGACATCTTGTCTTTGATTAGTCAGTATGAAAAGACGAGTATACCTCATGAGAGGTCTACTCGCTGCACATGAGGTGTACTCACACTTTGGTAAAGTTGAGACAATGCTCTTTTGGTCAATCAGAAAGAAACAAAATTTTTTATCATTTAATAAAAAAGAATACAACCCCCCACCCCCACGTTACTGTATTACATTCACCACAAGGTATCTCAAGTTTTTCTAGGTTTGAGACTTTGTACATGCCCCTAAACATTCAGTCCTTATTCATGACACACCTTCTAAAAAAAATAATTTGAAGCCAAATTTGTAGAAAAAAAAATGATATGTCAAGGAAGAGTAGGAAAAAAATATCCATATCCTCATATGATTATAAACAACAGTGTAAAATTTCCTTACTGTACATTATATACTTTCTGAGTTTTAGCATTGACAAACAATTGTTGATGGACAGACAGACGGACAAAGGGAAAATTATAGGACATCTGCATCCCCAATGTGGGCCCTAAAAATAATCTGAAAGGGAATATTTCTCATAAAGCACAATATCAATTTTTGAAGAAAAAAAATAATCTGCTGTAAGAAAACTAAAAAAAAAAAATATGAGCCATACACATGAAAAAAAAAAAAACGAATGCCCCCTTGAAGTTAAACGATCCATCCCTAAATATCTATGAATTAATTATTATTCTATACCTGACCAGTTTACATTACACTCATGTGGTGGCTTTGGTTCATTTTTCCCAATGTGATATTGGCAAATGCTACAATTTCTGGTTCTGACGTCAAATTCTACAACTTTCCCAGTATTGACTCCAATTAGACTTGCATGACCTGAAATTAGATGCGGAAAAGGCAGACTCAATATAATATCATATTTTGCTAACACATTCAGGAAAAAGAAGATATCAAAATCTTTGGTGATTTATTAAAAAGGAAAAAAAAACAATGAATATTATTCACTATAATCTAAAGTATTATCCAGGTTTTTAAAGGGAACATTCACAAAAATCCCTAGCCAGGGGTGGTCTTGAGCAGGCCCCGAAACCCTAATGTATACTAGATCAAGAAAATTGATGCCACTCTACACTTCGAAACACAAACCAAAAGGTAAAAAAACATACAAGACTAACAAAGTCTATATGTTGCTGATTTAGGACAAGATGCATTGTGTTTAACATAGGCTTATTCGTAAGGGATGACATAGAAAATATGCACAATGGAAATACTCTGTATCACAATAATATAATTTACCTGTGTGACTGTTGTAAGACCAACCAGAACCTCTCTTCTGCCATCCAGCATCAAAGCTTCCCTCTAATTCACTGGACTCTGAACATTCCAGCTCCTCTGTCTGTGCTTTTTTACATGATGCTTCTGCTGCTTCAATAATAACAGGGGCAAGTTCCTTCTGTTTTTTACGTAATGTAGAGGCATCTACTGGAGGAATGTTGCATCCTGTCAGGAAGTTGTTCACATGGCTGGGTCCCATACCTGCATTAATCATGGCTGAAAAATGAAAGATTAAAATACTTTGAATCACATTTAAGTCCTACTGTACATATTACAAAGTGAAATCAGAGATGCATTGTTTATCAACTTTCGATCTAGTCTAAAGCTATACTCGTGTACAGTAGCATGTATGTAAATAATATTTTATGAAATATTTTACATGTGTACAACTAGGAAGAATTGATTTTGTACACTAAAACATATACATATAAATGTCCCCTTCGAAATTAATAAGACAAAAAAAAAATCTTAAAAATCTAATTGTTTGACCTTCAGGTCATAGGTCAATAGTCAGTATGGTGTGGGAAACCAAATACATGTAGCATAATACATCCACATTGTGACATACCAAATATCAACAATGCTACACAAAGCCGTATGTCCACCACCATATCTCCTATAAAATTTGTTGAATCAAAATGGTGCTATAGTAGGCACATCCACATATTGGCTGAAAATTACCATAAGTCTTATTTTAATCTTTCATACTTTGGTAGTTGCTAAGTTGGGTCCCTAAAATGGAAAATTTTAGTATTTTCCCCTGATCCTGGTTATGTACTTGTCTCTTTGACACATTCACCACTTTCATTCCTATTCTATTATTTACAATGTATATTACCTAAACAAACTTTGTAGTTTATATCAAAGCCTTTGGTGTTGCTCCTCTTCCCTGTTGGTACCAGACTAATATGCTGGCAAGCATTGTTTGGGCACGAGATATACAAAAAGCTAGCCATCCCATAAATAATCTCATCCTTTATGTCAGACAATCGGAGCCATGAATTGCATTTTTCACAATTCATGGACCTGGCTAGTACGTCTAACTCCACAACACGTCGTCCTTGGAACCAAGGTTTGGAGGGTCCAAGTTCGACGTTTTCCCCAACTTGCAAATCAGTTGCATTAACAGGTCCTTCCCTCAAAACAGCACAGTAATTATGGTCTTCGCCGTCCATTGTATTCTTCTGGTTCATTTGCCTCATACGGTCCGCCCTCTTACTCCTACCGGCACTTGCCATCTTTCCTCGAACACGGTGGGAATATTTGTCGTCTGCCATGTTTGTTTACCGCCGGATTTTCACAGGCGCGGTTCCGGTTCTATTTTTATGATGACAATCATGTGACAAATCAAAACATCACGTGACGTAATGTCCTGCTCGTCCTTAATTCTAGTTAATTACATACTAGTATAGCTACAAAATCCGCTTTGAACTAATTTTCAATCCTTTCATAGCCAATATTTATGGCAAGCTGTTTTACTTTTCATTCTAACTTCAAGATATCTCATATAATATATCTTGTATAATCTAGTTTTTATAAGATATCTTATAAACTTGATAAGATATCTTATATACTTTATAAGATACCTTCTAAAGTTTATAAGATATCTCATAAAGTATATAAGATATCTTATATAATTGATAAGATATCTTATAAAGAAAATTACATGATATATAAATTATATGAGATATCTTATAAACTATATAAGATATTTTATAAACTATATACTAGTAAGATATCTTAAAAAAGTATATAAGATATCTCATAAAGTATATAAGATGTCTCATATAATTTATAAGATATCTTATAAAGAAAATTATATGAGATATCTTATAAACTATATAAGATATTTTATAAACGATATACTATTAAGATATCTTATAAACTATATGAGATATCTGATAAAGTTTATTAGATATCTTGAAGTTAGAATAAATAGTAAAATGACTTGCCATAAATATTATTTCGGAACAAATTTTTCAACAATAATTGTATGTACAAATGTATCTAAATTGGGCAATACACACACATCAAACGGGAATTATTTCCTCCAATCATATTCCCAAAATGTTAAATTCCTCAGCAATTTGTACAAATTTAACCATAACAAATTGTTATAGAAAAGAGAGATAAGTGGGCGTGATTATGGACAAAAGTTGAATACACCGATTTTCCCACAAACAGATTTAACACTGTAATGAAGAAAAAGTTTACAGCAGTATATGCGCACAGTTCAGGTCGGATTTGTGGTGGAGCCGGAAGTGACGTCACCGGAAGCGGAAGTGCCGAAAGTCAGACGCATGCGCAACCGGAAGTGATGGATTTGTTTACGGAAATGACGTAAGTCACGTGCTGGGATCCGGATGTGCTGACTGCGCATGTTTAGGTGGAACCGGAAGTGATTTGCGCACATGAGCAACCGGAAGTAGTCACGTTACTTCCGCTTCCGGTGACGCCACAGGAATCTGCTTCCGGTGACGTCACTTCCGGCTAAACCACAAATCCGACCTGAACTGTGCGCATATACTACTGTTTACGTATTTCGAAATAAAATACAAAGACAAAGACAAAATCGAGAGGGAAAAGTACGAAAGCAACAGCCGTACCACACAGACACACATAAAGAATGATGAGGAATATGAACCTCTCCAAATAACAGTTATTGATTCAGGTGGTCCGGATTAGTAAACAGTTGAGTGGTCATGTTAAAGTTTTGTTGGTTACATTTATTTCTCTAGGTCAACAATATGTGATAGGTAAATTCTTTAGAAAAGTTTACGTCCCTCACACAGGTGCTACATGTTCTTGACCTCATTTCCATACATCAGGAATCAGGTTAAAGCTTTTGGATTAGGTCTGTTTCTAAGTAATTATACCATACAGGTCAACTATATCTGATAAGTAAATTGTTAAATAGAAGAGTGTATGAACGTCCGACTAGTGTCATATGGCCTTGACTTCATTCTCATTCTCAGTGATTCACATGCAGAATTTTGTGACTAGGTCCGTTTCTCAGTAAATGCAAGTGATATCTCAACTGTATTTTGTTTGTATATTCCCTGCAAGTTGTCACATATGTTTGTTTGTTTGTTTGTTTAGTTGGGGTTTTAGGCCGCTTTCAGCACATTTGGCTATTTCGCAGCAGCCAGTTTTTATTGGTGGAGGAAGCCGGAGTACACAGAGAGAACCACCGACCTTCGGTAGGAAAATTGGCCATCCTTGTCAATTAAGATTGGAGTCGAACACACCCCACCACAATTGAGATTCCAACTCACGACCTCAGCGTTGACAGGCTAGTGATCATTAGAAGTCATGACGAACTACCTAGACCACTCGGCCAACGAGGCCCTTGTAACATATGTCACTTTCATTTAAACTCATATTCATTCTTCACAGACTTTTTTGTGATTAGATCACTTTCTAATTCATGGTAGGTCAAAAACATTTTGTGTGTGGAGTCATTGTATTTGACCTCACCTCAGCTCAATAGGAGTCAGACGAGACATTTTTTCATGTTTTTAGTGTTTGCTCTTGTCATGTGTTTCGTTGTTTTCGGTAAATGTGTCTGCTGTATTTTTGTTCAAATCCTGAAACAATATATTCCGGTTTGATGTGTGTCCCTTTGCCAAATTAACTGTTAAATTTGGTGGTCTTCTGCTCCATTAAGGTTCTCCAATGTCGAATTATTTCATTTTCGAAATGGGTCTTATCAACTTCAGCTCACTCATAATGCCAATAGCTTCGGGAATTGGGTGTGTGCTCATACATTAAGGATTTTGATACATAATGCAAAACCAGTCTTGCGATTCGTTATTACTCTGTTATGTGTGTGTTATGATATTGTAATTATTATATTTATTTATCTTGGCCTAATTTGTTTTGCGTAGCCTTATAACATGTATACTATGTTTACATAATACTTATAGTTGTTTACCAAATAATGTTATAACTGCGCAGTTTAGAAATCACTGGAACAATAATGGATACTGGTAGAATGACTAGAACTTTCTATTTGACTTACGTAATAATTATGGTGTGATTCGAACTTCTATCGTATTCCAGAAGTTTCCGTTCTACAGTATATATATACGGACAAGAAAGTTAGACTTTCAGAGCATAGCATATTGGACCGTACATAGACATTCTTGTGTTCTCAGCTGTTGGATTTATTTACGTTTCATACATCGTACTTGGCAGACTGTTATTTTCATTACATCATACTAGATTGTGACTGATTGGATATAATATTCCGTTTGGATTCCCGGAACAGTGACCAGAATTCCGGATCAAGAAAAAACAGGATTTTGAACAGTTAAGTTGACATTTTATTTTTGTGTAATACTTTTTGTAAACTTGTATATAATAAATCTTGTTAAATTTTATTATTGATTTGTGTCTCTTGTTGGCTACAATTTAAAGGTGATTTCGGCCGTAACATGTGCATGATAAAATCTGTGACACAAATAATTCTGTCTAAATAGAACAGATAAGGACTTCCCAGAGATCAAAGATTATCAAATTACACTATTTTCTTAATATTTAGGTACTGTCAAATTCAGTACACTTGTTCTTATTTGTCACATGTATATGCTCTATCTGTAGCGAGATTTTAATGCCCCGTCCACGAATATAAAAGGGGGCATATAGATTTACCCTTGTCCTTTCTTACGTACATCCGTCCGGCTTGGAATTAGTTTTTTGCTTTTAGATCCATTTCTCAGAAACACATTGAAATATATCAATGATATTATACAACTACAATTCCCTTATAACAATGAACACAAATAAGCAGCACTTGGGTCACATTGCCTACATTTAATGCATGATAGACTTTGATAAATTACTCTTTGTCTGAACGGTACGGAATTATATCTTGAAAACAGATTGAGATATGAAACATTTACATGGCTTAAGTGTATTTTAAGGTCTTATACAAATCTTTAAGCCAGAAGTTATTATCAGATATAGATATATTTGAGATAAAAGAGTTCGAGATTCAACTGTGTATATAAATATGCAGTAGCTATAGTAATTGGCATTGGACGTTAACCAACAATCAATCAATCGCCCACCAATATGTATAGAACATACCATCATTTGTTGCTGGCAGGAGCACTCTTTTGTCTCTCGTTAAATGAGAACTTTAAGAGTCTTTCAGTAATTATAACATTGGTTGAAGTCTCATTATCATGCATTTGCTCTTGGTCACTATTCGCCGGTTTCTTAGTCCATTTCTGACCACTGTCCTTATTGTTGTCACGTGCATGTTATATTGCCTCCAATAAATGTGTCTATAACTGCTCAACTCTCCACTCTTCGCTCTAACCTCCTCGAAGTAAACGTCATCAATAGTGTTCTTGACTTTTTTTAAATCACCAGACTAATTAGTATTTATGTACTCTTTGTCTTATTTGATATTGAAATAAACGGATATAACGTATACGTCAATGAGCCATCACCCCATCAAACAAAATTCAGTTAGAGATCTTAGGCAATGAAAGGACCAGTCTACAAGCCTAGAAATACTACAACCAAATAAATCATGTAAATTAATGGATTCAAATAAAATCTATTGGAATAAAAAGACAAGGGTCGCCCATTAAATGTACCGGGCATTGGCCCGGAACAGAAAAAATATGTGTCAGAGTTGAACATATCAAATCACAGTAAGTGTATTAATTTTGTAAATATTTTCAATAATCTATGGTACTAAAATCCTTATTGAATACAACGTTAAAAGCTTCAGGTCAGTTGTCATTGGCATGAAGGGGCAATAAAAAAGAAGCGGGAAATTACGAATGAAAATCCAAAAATTAACATTGAACCGAAAAGAATGAGATGGTATAGGCTTTTTACTTGACGTTTTTCATTAAGCCAAGGGTAAACTTCGTTAAATTAAAACACAAAATAGGAATTGAAGCTATATGTTTAGCATTGATTAGCAGTTGACCATTGAAAGATACTTATCTCAACAAACTATGTTTCAAATTTTAACAAGATATATTGAGCCCATCTAAATCGACACGTTTTTTAATTTACCCGAAAATTGCTAATTTTGTGATTTTTCGTGCATATTTGATTTTTTTATGGACAAGGCGACTTAACTCCAGAACAACATCTGACTTTCATCAGGTAACAGTAAATGAGTCTAAGGAAATGTCACTAGATAAGTCTAGTGAGTCTTGTACCAGTCTTTTTAGCAACTTTAAAACTCTGATCACAGATACAAATAACTTGGCAATATTTCGAAACCATTTTTCACCATTTAAGTAACGATGATTAAAGTTTTTTAGAATAATTATGAATATTTACACTGGAACAATAAGAAAAATTGTTTTCATATACTTATTAATAAAGTTTCATTTTTTTAGGTAGAAAGGCTAGATGGTAGGTAAGAAACGAGAAAAACAAATGGAGAAAAATAAGACATTGATTGATTGAATGTTGTTTAACGCCGTGTTGGTGGCATTGCAGCCAATATCACGGCGAGAACTAATATTAAAACGAGTAATAACTGTAACAGTGAACTGTTAAGAAGTCTCCCAAACGAAGTAACTCATATCTAGAATGCCTTACATTGTATTCAATAAATTATTTGTTTTTCAGAGACTGAAATTGGGAAATTGTTCCTGTCAAGTTTATGCATACTTAATGGAGAGGTTACTTGAAAATCGTGATATGGATATTTTTTGTTACCCGATTTTTACAGCCATACAATGTCCCATTTGATTAACTTTTGCTTGTCGACATGCTGCATTGACAGAGATATTTCCCAATATTTCTGAACCATTTACGAGAACTGATTTTATTATATGGTGTTATAAAATGCATTCGGTTTCATTAAATAAAAATTATAAAAAAAGAATATAAAATGATCAATTGCAACACAAGATTTTTTTTTAATTTGTGACTAAGCAAATGAAATGATATCTATTATTACATATTATGTCTGATATATTGCTGTCTTCCTTGTATCAATATTGTATTAAATATACGATACGATGTAAGGGGTGTGATCTGGCTATTCCTACATTTTGTATTTAACTATTCTGGCTATTCCTACATGGGAGATTAAGGGAAGAACAATAGTTATTGTTATTGCAAAATATGTTGTTTTAGTCATTAGTGTCTATTAGGTCACAGGTAAATTTACCTGTGGAAATTAAATAAAAATAATTGTTTATATGAAATTTATGTAAAAAAATGGGGTTTTTGTTTGTTTGAAAACATGTATCAAGTGTTATAATTGTTTCTAATATGGAATTTCTTGAAAATAAAATTATTTAAAAGAAAAGGTAGTAAAAGCATTTAGTAGTTTGGAAAATATATTTTTTTAAAAGTAGTAAAAGCATTTAAAAGTCTGGAAAAAAAACTATTTAAAAGAAAATGTAGTTAAAGCATTTAATAGTAACCAACACTTTCAATTTTAGCTTCAAACATTCACCAACTTGTTCGGAGAGCTGCAGTTCTGCCACTTTTACCACCCAATACAGTCGAAGATGTTTGGTTTAACGCACTGGAGGACATCGATGCTGCAGATACTGATACACCAACTATTAACTTCACAGACTATGTAAGAAGCTACTGGGTAGAAAACAAAGCCTATGGAATCACCACGCAATAGAAGGACAAATCATTTAGAAGGTTGGCATAGTAAATTGAAGAAGTTAGTAAAGGCACCTCACCCAAACATCTTCATCATGATTAAGTTGTTGAGACAACAAGAAGCCTTCCATGCTCTCACACTTATCCAATACAGAGCCGATGGGAAACGTGTTCCAAGAAAGAGAAAATACAGGGAAATAGATGACAGACTTCAAACACTGAAAACAATGTTACAGAATGATGAACTTACGCCAGTCCAGTATGGAGATGCTGCTTTTCATCTCCTGCACATTTATTAAGACTTTGTATTCTATTGTGTGTTCAATTTTGTGCAATGTATTACTGTGTTAGTGCTCTGTTTTAATGTCAATTTAGTGTACTTTTCGGGGCTTTGTTTCAATGAATATGTAGTGTAACTCAAAATTTAGTGCTTTGTTTCAAAGAATAATTACTACAATTTTAATATATTTATATTTCAATTGATATTATTTACTTGTATATATTAATGTTTTCACCTAAATAATTTCAATTGCTTGTGAATAACATTGTGCCTATAAATTCATATTGTGCTTTTGAATATTATTTACACAAAATATAAAATTCAAAATGTAGGAATAGCCAGAATAAACCGATGTAAGGACAGAAAATAAAATAATTAAAAGATAAAACACCACAGTAATAATAAAAAATATCTGAGTTGCATATTCACCCAATAAAATTAAATATATCTGTAAAGAAATACAACTCAATTTCCTTTTAAAACAATAACGCCTACAAAAAAGAAAAAAAAAATAACAACTGGACAATCATGATCCCCGGCCAGGAGCTATACCCTGCAAAATGAATTTAACTGTTTAACAAAAATATACATGTATTTAGATGGGCGTATTTACAGTTTTAAAAATCACGCTATAGTTAACACACCCGCGAAATCACAGAAGGAAATCAGTGTCATCTTTTGATAGATATCATCCTCTTAGTAAGTGACCTTGTCGACCTTTTACGCACTGGGGTAAATAACAACCGGATTTTTCTCTTTCATTTTCATTCATTTGCGTAAGCGATATACATATAAAATGTAAGGATTTATAAGCATCATGGAACTTATCATGGCCCCTTTGACCCTTTTATTTTGGAAACGGTGAAAGATACAAAACAAATTCTGCAGTAACTTTTGTTGGGTTTTTCGTGAGGAATCGTTTAAAAAAAAATCTATCAAATCCGATGAAGAATAAAAAAGTTTCAAAAATTAGCGCGTCACCTCATACCTCAAAAACAGATATAGACAAAAACGGATCTAAAGTGATTTTTTTATCAGCAAGGAACATAATAAACAAGTCCCATAAAAATCAGACAACAAATAAAAAATTTAGACCAATACAGTTTAGCATAAAATAGTATTGGAGAATTTTATATGATATATAACAATTTATTATCTTCTGGGAATAGTAAATTATCCCTGCGTACAATACCAATTCTGCATCCACTAGGTCTTGAATAAAAATGTTTATAATTAAGGGCCAAGGATCTCAAAGTCTTTTGTTGATTTTTTACGAGGGAATACCCCCATTCCCCGGGCAATGTTAAAATCATTTATTGCGTCTCCTTATAGACAATTAGAAATATACGTGGTTACGGGATATGGAGTTAAATGGTTTATGAGATTTGAACATTGTGTATTAAAACGTGTTAAATGGATAAACATTTTTACAGGATTTTGAAATGATTAAAAATTATTGATTTGAGGGGCGAGGATGCCCCCCTTCTAGTGGGGGTGTTAGGTTTTTATCAATCTTTTTGTCTAAAAAAGAAAATATATGATTTTGGGGCAGGGATTTCAATGCTTAAAGAGATTATTAAAGACTAATGATTCGAGGAGGTGGGGATGAACCTTTGGGTAAATGAAATATATATCAGTTTATGCGTTTTGTCATGGGGAATAAGAAAATATACGGTTTAGGTGTGTGTTGGGTTTTTCACAGATTTTTAATTTTATATAATTTCATTTTAATTTGCATATGATAAAATATAAGAATTTCATTGGTACGGAAGGCCAAAATCATAAAAGTTTATACATCGATAAACCCGTATTTGCCAAGTATATTCATGCGCTTTCTTGATTATTTAAAGTTTCAAATGAGACATTAAATGTGAAGAATGCTGTAAAAGAATAAATTCTAAGGATGATACTGACAATAATAGTTGAGATTTAATGAGAAATGGTTTTAAAATTGATGAAAATTGCGTTTTCAAAAATTCCGCGAAAATTTGCTGCACGGAGGTCACAGTCAAGATTGCAACGTCATATATTAAACAACGCAAGTTGGCTTTTTCAAACGGAAAAATCAGACATTGCGTGGATTCTGTACGCTTAAGATTATGTTAAAATCTATCAAAATGTAAGTTTCCTTGTTTTTCGATTTGTAAATGACTTTGTTGACTTTTTTATTCAATTGCTCAGCTGCAAAAAATAGTACCAGATTCAAGATGGATGTCGCCTGAAAAGGGTAAAGTTATTATTTTTTATTTCGGTTAGGAACAACTTTTCGATGTTTGAAATGGAATTATAAGGATTAAATACGATTTTGTATGAGTTTATCGATGTGTAAACTCGGCCTTTTCACTCACAAACTCAACATAAAGTCCTTCGTGAGTGTTTATACGCATCGCTCTCAGTGCCACTATTATACCGTTTCTTCATTATGACGTCGCGCTTGACCGTAGAAATTTACGAGATAATTGAACATTATTGATTTGATGGGAGTGATAACCACCCCCCCCCCCCCCTGTGGGAAGCGAGGTATGTGTCATTTGGTGTGTCTTACCATGGGGAATAAGAAAATATATGGTTTATGGGTGGGGATTTCAACGGTTTATGACATAATTGAACATTGTTGATATCATGGAAGTGGTGATAATCCCCAGAGGAAGCGAGGTATGCGTCACTTGGTGCGTCTTACCGTGGGGAATAAGAAAATATATGGTTTAGGGGTGGGGATTTTTACGGTTTATGAGATAATTGGACACTGTTGATTTATGGTGGTGGGGATCACCCTACTGAAAGAATGGGGTACATGTCATTTAATACGTCTTGTTACGGAGAATAATAAAATATATGATTTAAAGGTATGGATTTTAATTGAATATGAAATTTTTCAAAATTATTTTTAAAATTATAGACTTTGAGGGGTGGGGATGACCCCCCTAGAAGAACGAGGTATGTGTGGTGTATATATAGATTCTCCTTCAGGTACGAGTGGGTTATGGAATTTCTCCACCAGAGATAGTTAAATTTTCGATTTTCAACACGCGAGCTTTTGCCAGCGTGTTAAAATCTAAAATTTAACTATTGAGGGTGGAGAAATTCCATAACTCACGAGTAAATTGAAGGAGAATCTGTTTCTCCTATGATTTTCGACAAAAACCTCAAGAAAATGTCGTTGCTATGTAGTTTGTTTACGTAAAAGTCATTTCGGGACTTCTCTAGTTTATCGTTCCAATAACTGCAGAAAAAACCGCGGTAATTCCCACGTAGAAATTTAATCACCGGGAAGTGGTTAAAAATATTATGTATTTTTATCCCACCGATTACACACGTCAAGAATAGGAGAAAATAAAATATATGATATGAGATGGTTATCGGTCACTCTCGTAGAGTATTTCGATGAAAAAAATCCCCATATGGTCCTATAGTAAACCCGTAGCCTCTTTTAACTCCTCATTATGTGTCTCAGTAAAATGAATACTATTGGGCACATCTAGAAACATTGATCTTGCATCATGGAAAATCTCAGATCCATATCTCTGACGGTTATTGAGAACTCGAACGAACAAAATCGGAGAGGAACAAAAAAAATGTTCGATAAAAATTGCAAATCAAAATCTATAAGTCTCCCACTTCGTTTGGGAGACTTAATTAAAAACAGTATCTAAAACCAATAGACTATATACAAATAAAATATTATAGGCAGAATAAACAGTAAAATAAATATCACAGTGAAAGATAATTTCGAAAAATTTAAGTCCAGAAATAAGTATAGAACTAAAACATAAGAAAACAAGAGGATGTTTAGCTCTAAAATTACAAAAGTTTGTTTATGAGGAGGGTTGAATATACACACCTCGCCTCTACATGTATCCACAATTGTGTCTTTCTTGGGGGACAAAATAGTATACCGTATGCACGAAAAATCTCATCAGTTTTAAATGTGTTGACTAGAACATTTAATGTTTGTAACATATGGTACACCTGAACAGTGCTATTTATTTGTATGATATATTGTGTTTGTTGTTAAAACACCTGAAAACAAATATGGAGATAATTTTTCTATTGGTGTTTTTAAATCTCGGAATTGGAGTTTTTGGCCTACCCAGAAAGCAGTCATGTGAGTTTTATTATTGAACTAAACTGAATTCTGCGGAGTGTAACTCCACTTGATTAATGCTTATCACGCGAGATCATGTCGTTGCAAGATCGTCAGATTATACGGAAATAGACACAAAACCTGGACAGTAATATCTGTATGAGGTGCGGAATTAGTCATATATAAGGAGGTCCTTAAATATCTATGGAGGTCATAAAATATTTCTGGACCTCCTCAATTCAATTTCAGGACCCGCCACCACAATTCGATTTCAGGACCTCCATAAATAGTTGTATTCAAGAGGTCCTGAAATAATCGAACTTTTTGATTAATTCCGCGCCTCATATATCTGGAGGTACCGCGCTTCTTGCCTGTTAAAAACCCATGATGTGAAACAGTAGATTTATAGACACTATAGAAAGATAAACTTTATCCATCCCGTACCAAACTTGGCTTTAACAGTGAGAACCTGAATTTTTGTTCCTTGTGTCCCGTACGAGTAATTTTGACTGGTTCTCGTCATGAAAATGATATTGCCACTGGACGTTTAGTAAATAACAATTAAAGAAATCAAACTATCAAGAAAAGATGTATGGATTCAGTCTTGGGTTTCATATTGTTAACATCCTATTTTTCCCAGATGCCCGTGAACAATGCAATATTGTCCAAAACATTGAGTCATTTAGTTTTAATTAACTTGAACCTTTATGTATTTTATTCACGCTACTGCCTATGACAGCTCAAGGCGTCCATGTTAGTTTTTCCTCTCGTTTTTTTTCTTTGATTCTGTTGTTGTGCAAGTTTTTTCGCAAAATTAATATTTTATTAAATAACAATCACTCAATTTGAAACGAGATTTTTGTATATGTATATGCTATTTATATCGAATTACGATATAAATTCATGCGTCTCGACAAAACTACATAATTACAAAATGTGGCAGTTTGAAAGTAAAATGATTCACTAGTTATTGGACCCAGTATTATTGCCCTTTTAGACTAGATATGGGTTAACAGAGATAATTTCCAGAAGTTTCCTGTCTTTACTCGTGATCAATAAATACATTTTGATACATCATAAATTTAAACTCGGATGTGGTATGAATCACATTTTTTGGCTTCACTGTTAAATTCATTTGTTCTTTTTTTTATACATAGTGAAAACGTTCATTTCAAGGACTGATTAAAAGCTATTTGAAGAAATGAAAGGATAGGGTATATACGTTTACAAGATAGACATATTACAATTTTCTCAACTTTTTCCTTGAAAATGACATAATAATCAACATTGGAACTGATTTACTATAAAACATTAAGCAGAAGTTATCTAGACCATGAAACAGATTAATATAAACATAATAAGCTTGTTTCTGATTCCTATAGTGTTGTAAAATTGTATGTATCAATGTATGTTTGTTTACTTGAATAAAATATGTTCAGAATAATCAAAATGACATATGTAAATTGTAGGGAGTCCAGCAATACAGGAACTCAAAAGTAATAGTGCTGGCCTTATTGGCAATGACATATCTAAAAAACTAGAGAAGGAACTATCTGTAGGATTAATAGGAAAATTGAAAGAAGTTTCCAAAAATTATAGACTTTGAGGGGTGGGGATGACCCCCCTAGAAGAACGAGGTATGTGTGGTGTATATATAGATTCTCCTTCAGGTACGAGTGGGTTATGGAATTTCTCCACCAGAGATAGTTAAATTTTCGATTTTCAACACGCGAGCTTTTGCCAGCGTGTTAAAATCTAAAATTTAACTATTGAGGGTGGAGAAATTCCATAACTCACGAGTAAATTGAAGGAGAATCTGTTTCTCCTATGATTTTCGACAAAAACCTCAAGAAAATGTCGTTGCTATGTAGTTTGTTTACGTAAAAGTCATTTCGGGACTTCTCTAGTTTATCGTTCCAATAACTGCAGAAAAAACCGCGGTAATTCCCACGTAGAAATTTAATCACCGGGAAGTGGTTAAAAATATTATGTATTTTTATCCCACCGATTACACACGTCAAGAATAGGAGAAAATAAAATATATGATATGAGATGGTTATCGGTCACTCTCGTAGAGTATTTCGATGAAAAAAATCCCCATATGGTCCTATAGTAAACCCGTAGCCTCTTTTAACTCCTCATTATGTGTCTCAGTAAAATGAATACTATTGGGCACATCTAGAAACATTGATCTTGCATCATGGAAAATCTCAGATCCATATCTCTGACGGTTATTGAGAACTCGAACGAACAAAATCGGAGAGGAACAAAAAAAATGTTCGATAAAAATTGCAAATCAAAATCTATAAGTCTCCCACTTCGTTTGGGAGACTTAATTAAAAACAGTATCTAAAACCAATAGACTATATACAAATAAAATATTATAGGCAGAATAAACAGTAAAATAAATATCACAGTGAAAGATAATTTCGAAAAATTTAAGTCCAGAAATAAGTATAGAACTAAAACATAAGAAAACAAGAGGATGTTTAGCTCTAAAATTACAAAAGTTTGTTTATGAGGAGGGTTGAATATACACACCTCGCCTCTACATGTATCCACAATTGTGTCTTTCTTGGGGGACAAAATAGTATACCGTATGCACGAAAAATCTCATCAGTTTTAAATGTGTTGACTAGAACATTTAATGTTTGTAACATATGGTACACCTGAACAGTGCTATTTATTTGTATGATATATTGTGTTTGTTGTTAAAACACCTGAAAACAAATATGGAGATAATTTTTCTATTGGTGTTTTTAAATCTCGGAATTGGAGTTTTTGGCCTACCCAGAAAGCAGTCATGTGAGTTTTATTATTGAACTAAACTGAATTCTGCGGAGTGTAACTCCACTTGATTAATGCTTATCACGCGAGATCATGTCGTTGCAAGATCGTCAGATTATACGGAAATAGACACAAAACCTGGACAGTAATATCTGTATGAGGTGCGGAATTAGTCATATATAAGGAGGTCCTTAAATATCTATGGAGGTCATAAAATATTTCTGGACCTCCTCAATTCAATTTCAGGACCCGCCACCACAATTCGATTTCAGGACCTCCATAAATAGTTGTATTCAAGAGGTCCTGAAATAATCGAACTTTTTGATTAATTCCGCGCCTCATATATCTGGAGGTACCGCGCTTCTTGCCTGTTAAAAACCCATGATGTGAAACAGTAGATTTATAGACACTATAGAAAGATAAACTTTATCCATCCCGTACCAAACTTGGCTTTAACAGTGAGAACCTGAATTTTTGTTCCTTGTGTCCCGTACGAGTAATTTTGACTGGTTCTCGTCATGAAAATGATATTGCCACTGGACGTTTAGTAAATAACAATTAAAGAAATCAAACTATCAAGAAAAGATGTATGGATTCAGTCTTGGGTTTCATATTGTTAACATCCTATTTTTCCCAGATGCCCGTGAACAATGCAATATTGTCCAAAACATTGAGTCATTTAGTTTTAATTAACTTGAACCTTTATGTATTTTATTCACGCTACTGCCTATGACAGCTCAAGGCGTCCATGTTAGTTTTTCCTCTCGTTTTTTTTCTTTGATTCTGTTGTTGTGCAAGTTTTTTCGCAAAATTAATATTTTATTAAATAACAATCACTCAATTTGAAACGAGATTTTTGTATATGTATATGCTATTTATATCGAATTACGATATAAATTCATGCGTCTCGACAAAACTACATAATTACAAAATGTGGCAGTTTGAAAGTAAAATGATTCACTAGTTATTGGACCCAGTATTATTGCCCTTTTAGACTAGATATGGGTTAACAGAGATAATTTCCAGAAGTTTCCTGTCTTTACTCGTGATCAATAAATACATTTTGATACATCATAAATTTAAACTCGGATGTGGTATGAATCACATTTTTTGGCTTCACTGTTAAATTCATTTGTTCTTTTTTTTATACATAGTGAAAACGTTCATTTCAAGGACTGATTAAAAGCTATTTGAAGAAATGAAAGGATAGGGTATATACGTTTACAAGATAGACATATTACAATTTTCTCAACTTTTTCCTTGAAAATGACATAATAATCAACATTGGAACTGATTTACTATAAAACATTAAGCAGAAGTTATCTAGACCATGAAACAGATTAATATAAACATAATAAGCTTGTTTCTGATTCCTATAGTGTTGTAAAATTGTATGTATCAATGTATGTTTGTTTACTTGAATAAAATATGTTCAGAATAATCAAAATGACATATGTAAATTGTAGGGAGTCCAGCAATACAGGAACTCAAAAGTAATAGTGCTGGCCTTATTGGCAATGACATATCTAAAAAACTAGAGAAGGAACTATCTGTAGGATTAATAGGAAAATTGAAAGAAGTTAAAACCCAAGGCTTATTACCGCCAGATAAACTCACAGAACCTAATTAT
The DNA here is from genome assembly GCA_028015205.1 of Mytilisepta virgata. Classification (NCBI taxonomy): domain Eukaryota; kingdom Metazoa; phylum Mollusca; class Bivalvia; order Mytilida; family Mytilidae; genus Mytilisepta; species Mytilisepta virgata. Next base: position 43,895,925 of record CM051516.1, read on the forward strand.
TCACCTCTACTGTCCAAATACCAAGGTTTGTCTTTACTGCCAGAAAATATAGAGGAACATCCAAACTGGGAGACCTTAGAGAATTCTGTTAAAGATATGACTAACACCCTTATAATTGAAAATAAACTGAACAACAAAATGAGTGATTTGAGTCCTGGAGAATGGTTCAAAAGTACATTGCCTGTTGCCCCAGTAAAGCCATTCTCAAATGAGAATCCAACAGGAAGTCATGGAAAACCAGTACTGAATCAACCTCCAACGAAAAAGAATTTCCCAACAGTGTATGATCCAGCAGAAGGAAGAATTGCTATGACTACAGATGAAGGAATTTTTCCCGCTTTGCCACTAATTAACACATGCTACATGTTCCCACAGTACTGCTACTATCGTAGGCTGGACATAATCAAAATCTTAATTTTGAAAATATGATTTGAACTTTTTTTCTGAGAAAAGGCAATCCATTAAGTAGCTATAAAGAGCTACAAAATGCTGTCAGCTTCATACCTTTAACTGTTCAGATTGAAAATAAGTATAAAAAGGAATAAACTTTTTGGGGTTTATTTGTAAATATGATTATCAGCACTCCAGGATCAAGTCAGCACTTCATAATTTGCTGTAACAAACAAAATATTCAAACATAACAGTTCCATATTACAGTATATATATACATGTATACATATCAAATCCAATATCACATAATGATTTCTACATGAAAATAACTTTTTACCCTTTCCTCTAAAAATGTATAATAGGCTGATACATGTAGTTAAGTCATTCTTACTTATTACAGAAATCTACATGAAAATGAAGAACAGAATCACAATAAACTGTACCACAGTGTATGATCATTAAAGAACAAAATATGGCATAATTTTTGGTTTCCTGTGGGAGCAACTTTTAACAATAATAAACTAAAGCACAGTTTGGATGTATGGGATTTGCTATTAACAATGTGTCTTTTATGTTTACAGGAAGGACAGTCATTTTTTCAAACTTTCATGAAATAAAAGTTTAAGGATATGGTAGATTTACTGAAACATATTAAAAATTTCCTATGTTTAATACCCCCTTATGATCCAACTGCACTTAAGTTTACCATTGTTTAAGGTACATTGTAGCAACACTGAGAAATAAAAAATTGTACTGTGATAAAGTCCTCTAATATTAACAATCCAATCAAAATAACAATTTTCACAATATTACTAAGTAGAACGTTAAGTAGGTTATTACGTGTTAATTTTGTTATTATATACTATAAACGCTATGGCTGTGTTTGGGTGAACTCTAGAGTTAACTCTAGTTACTCGAGAAACACCTGGACAAACTAGGTCAGAACTCACATGACGTAATTTGACCTGTGACCCGTAAAGTCATGAAACCCTCATGCTTGTCAGGGTTAGAGGAGTTTCCAAATGGCAACGGGTTGAAGCAAAGTGTAAGCTGCAGATTATAAATAAGAAATTTGTTCATTTTTAAGGATTTTACATCAGATTTATGACATCAATAACAAAAATATCATAAAATAGCATGCCATTTGAATATTTTGAAATCAGGATGCCTTTCATACAAGCGGACAGATTTGTTGTCACTGAACTCCAGGCCTTCTGGTGAAAAAGATCGTAGGCGTATTATAATTTTATTTTTAAACCAACTTGACACCGGAGTAAACTAGAGTTTTTCACCTAAACACAGCCTGAATGTACAGAGCTTTTCCTAACTCAAAGTAGAATGAATCAAAATCTAGAATTACAATTTCTAGCAATTTATTTCAAGCAACAGCTATAACGCTGTTGTCAGAAATAACTTTCTTTAACTTACAATTATAAAGTCTGAGTCATATTTCAGAAATGATTTTATCAAAAAGATTATGATCTATATTTTCATAAATGCAATAAAATGCTCCGCTGGGCGCAGCTAGATACGACCGCAGATGTCGAACCCTGAATAGTTGGGGCAATTAAGAACACAACATTCAAGCTTGATACAATACTGAATTTGGATTGTGAATAAATATTTGACACAGCATAGGTTTCTGACACAGAATGAATGTTGTCTAAGAACTTAAAATTTTTTAATTTACCTATTCAAACCATATCAGTATTATTTGTTTTTATATATAAATCAGAAATAACCAATTTAAAATTTAAAATTGGGCACACATATCAATTTCTTGCTATTGCGCAATACTGTGCAATTGAAAATTTCTTCAAATATTTGACACATAATAGGTTTCTGACACAGAATAACTGAAATCAAAGAACTTAGAATTGGTCATATGAGTTGAATTTATATTCAATTTTTTGCTTCTTGTGCAATACAATATGCTGTGGAGAATTGCCCCCCCCAAAAAAAATAATAATTTACCCCTTTTTTTAGCTTTTGTGCAATACACTATGAAGTTGCACATTGACCCCCCCTCCCAAAAAAAAACAAAAAACAATAAAATTTAATGTAACCCCCCCTTTTTTTGCTAAAAAAATTTGAAATTTTCTTTTTAATTTATGAAATATGAAATGAGAAAAAAATTACCCCCTCCCCAATTTTTCATTTACCCCCCCCCCCCCTCTAAATTTTGTTTTCAACCCCCCCCATTTCTTTATACTTTGCAACCATAACAGTCCATTTAAATACACCATAACATATTAAAATAGAAAATGACATCATAGTCATGGAATTTGTTAATAATAAGGTTTTGATAGCAGAGCACACATATCAATTTCTTGCTATTGCACAATACTGTGCAATTGAAAATTTCTTCACATATTTGACACATAATAGGTTTCTGACACAGAATAACTGAAATAAAGAACTTAGAATTGGTCATATGATTTGAATTTATATTCAATTTTTTGCTTCTTGTGCAATACAATATGCTGTGGAAAATCCCCCCCCCCCAAAAAAAAAAAAATTTACCCCTTTTTTAGCTTTAATTTTGGACCCCGATTTGGACCAACTTGAAAACTGGGCCCATAATAAAAAAAACTAAGTACATGTTTAGATTCAGCATATCAAAGAATCCCAAGAATTCAATTTTTGTTAAAATCAAACTAAGTTTAATTTTGGACCCTTTGGACCTTAATGTAGACCAATTTGAAAACGGGACCAAAAATTAAGAATCTAAATGCACGGTTAGATTCGGCATATCAAAGAACCCCAATAAGTCAATTTTCGATGAAATCAAACAAAGTTTAATTTTGGACCCCGATTTGGACCAACTTGAAAACTGGGCCCATAATAAAAAAACTAAGTACATGTTTAGATTCAGCATATCAAAGAACCCCAAGAATTCAATTTTTGTTAAAATCAAACTAAGTTTAATTTTGGACCCTTTGGACCTTAATGTAGACCAATTTGAAAACGGGACCAAAAAATAAGAATCTAAATGCACAGTTAGATTCGGCATATCAAAGAACCCCAATACTTCAATTTTCGATGAAATCAAACAAAGTTTAATTTTGGACCCCGATTTGGACCAACTTGAAAACTGGGCCCATAATAAAAAAACTAAGTACATGTTTAGATTCAGCATATGAAAGAACCACATGAATTCAATTTTTGTTAAAATCAAACTAAGTTTAATTTTGGACCCTTTGGACCTTAATGTAGACCAATTTGAAAACGGGACCAAAAATTAAGAATCTATAGGCACGGTTAGATTCGGCATATCAAAGAACCCCAATAGTTCAATTTTCGATGAAATCAAACAAAGTTTAATTTTGGACCCTTTTGGCCCCTAATTCCTAAACTGTTGGGACCAAAACTCCAAAAATCAATCCCAACCTTCCTTTTGTGGTCATAAACCTTGTGTTTAAATTTCATAGATTTCTATTTACTTATACTAAAGTTATTGTGCAAAAACCAAGAAAAATGCTTATTTGGGCCCTTTTTTAGCCCCTACTTCCTAAACTATTGGGACCAAAACTCCCAAAAACAATCCCAACCTTCCTTTTGTGGTCATAAACCTTGTGTTAAAATTTCATAGATTTCTATTTACTTATACTAGAGTTATTGTGCGAAAACCAAGAAAAATGCTTATTGGGCCCTTTTTTGGCCCCTGATTCTTAAACTGTTGGGACCAAAACTCCCAAAATCAATCCCAACCTTCCTTTTGTGGTCATAAACCTTGTGTTTAAATTTCATAGATTTCTATTAACTTAAAATAAAGTCATAGTGCGAAAACCAAATGTCTTCGGACGACGACGCAGACGACGGAGACGACGACGCCAACGTCATACCAATATACGACCGCAAAAATTTTGCGGTCGTATAATAAATTCTGACTCCAAAAACAACTGCAGTAAGAATACTTCCTCTCAGGTTTCACAAATCTACAATATTCATATAAAATAAATCTCTTCTAACAGTCTTGAAACCCTTTTAGATGGACCACAAAATGGTATCTCGGGTCAGTTTCCATTGTAAATGCAGAAAAAAATTGTACAGCAATAATATCAACATCATGATCAAAGTAAAATTAGTCAACAAATAATACTCGAGTCTACTGACTGTCAAACCATTTAATAACTGTAACACCCACTACGTTCCTCTATTAGTACTAAACAAAACTGTTTATCAGCTGAGTCTTCAATCTCTCATGTAAGCACTATGACCTGATTATTTATACAAACCACATGGGTAATATACATACATAAAATATTACATCTACTGTACACCATATACACAAGCACATTTAATGCTGTTTTACTGATTAGTTAATTAAGTAATACCCATAACACTAATTAAGGAACAACTTCTTCAGATTTGGTTACATAATAAATAAAGAAGGCCATACCTGTATTTAACAGTCAATAAAATGAATACTGTAAATTCGAAAATTATTGCAATGTTTTTATTATTGCGAAAAATGCGACAGGGCTGTCAATAATTTAAACTTGCAGTTTGGAATTTTTTATATGAATGAAGCAGGATTTTTCTCAACATTGCAAAAATTAAAATCGCACTTTGGTCTAAAATGATAAATATAATAATACTAACAATAATTTCTGAATTTACAGTAGTTATAAGTTTTCGCCTAGTAGATAATTAAACTGCTTTATCGCACCAAAATGATTTTCTGCTCTAAAAGAAAATTTTAAAAATGATATCAGAGCTAAACAATGCTTATGCCCTTTAAATATGAAACATTTACAATGATTACATGTCATGATCACATATATATACACCATACTGAATGATATTTTGTTATTTGCCCTCAAAATAATTGAAATAGGAACATAATTTTTACAGGCAAATCAACCAATTATTTCTTTTTCAAATGATTGTACCTCAGTATTTGGAAAAAAAAAGGTGAACTTTAAGTTTTACTAAAATTTAATATTGGAGTAAATTTCAAAGACTTAGATCCCACTAGTATCTCCCAGAAGCCTGTATGGCGTACCTGGATCTAATTGAAGACTGTTGCTGTTGAACCTCAGATAAGAACCTAACGATCTAAGGTCAATTGTCATTTAATTTCCAATATGGCGGCTACCATGGTTGGAAGTCTGAGCAATCTGATATTATTCTGTAAGAGAACCCCATAAGGACCATTGCTACCAAGTTAGGTTAACACTGGCATATTGGTTTTCAATAAATAGGTCTTAAAGTAAATTTTCACTCTGGGGTCTTATGTTAAACTTAGTCTGGCAGTGGTGGCTATTTTGGTTGATGGTTTAAATCATTAGATACAACCCATGAAGAGGAATGCCAATTTTGCAAAGTTGGTTCTGATTGACTCATTAGTTTATTATAAGTTTGCAATATGAATTTACAGGGCATAGGCAAGGACAACAAATGCCAGGTGATGGCAACATATCACACATTAACCTTTGGTCAAGGTGAGCTTATAAAATTACCCTGCTCCATGCTGAAAACAAAAATAACAACACAATTGAAGAGATTCACATTTTAAAGGGTTTTTTCTTTGCTTTAACCTTTTTTTTTTTAAAATTTTGATGGAACTGCCATATATCTTTGTAAACCTGTATATACATGTATTTATAATAAAACAAAACATGTTATTATTTTCAAAAGGGGAAAAAACATAACTATTTTACTTTCAAGCAAATAAAGAAATCTATATCCCTGACCATATTTTAAACAAACGTAACAAAATTTTGAAAAGTTAGCTCATAAAAAAGCTGTTGTGTATATCTATAGTGCAGATAGATAGACAGCTTTAAATATAAAACATATGATTCTTCACTTCTGCTTGTTAATATAAAAAATTTAAGTGTTACCATAATAAAAATAAATGCATCCCTTTATTCTGAAGATACAAACTCAAAATGTCTTGGGTACTGACTTCAGCAGTGTATGTTTGAAAATAAAGGTGAAAATACATTTATTATGATAGCTACTATTATATATCAGCTCAGATCATACAAACACTTACATACAAAATAAATAACATGTACAACGTTTCATGTATAACCAAACAAGTAAAACATTTACAAATGTACAGAAAACATACACCTTCAACAAATGTACACACACACACACATATGTACTGGTAACTCAAAAATACATGGTAAAAATTCACATTTTCACCAGTTTCACTCAATACACATTTTGGATATGTACATGAATAAGTATATATATATTGGCACATATTTATGACTATCAATTTGAAAGGCTATGTAAATTCAAAGCTTTGATACACTTTAAAATTATTAAGTTTTAGTCAAATTCTGAAAGTTCACCCCCAATTTTTCTGAAAATCTGAAATATACTTTGAATTAATTTTTAAAATATCAGCACTTATTGAGAAAAATTTCACACCTGACCATTTTGAATTAAAATTGGTATGACTGAATGATTTTAGGTAGTCACAATTACTAAGACTAGAAAATGACATGGTTTTATTTTGTTAATAATTCAACTGGCTAATTTTTCAACAACAGTATTAAGTGTTACAACTTATATAGGAAATCGTCATGATCTATGCCGCTAATCACAAATAATTCATGTCAACCATTGTAAAATAGTTTATAGTTTTATAATTTTTGCAAGTTTTCCAATTAATTGTTTTATCTAGATCATTTTTTTTTATAGCTGTGGAGGTTTTTGTTTTTTGGCCGTCCAGACAGGTGCTGCCATAGCTTGCGGTACTCTTTCTACTGTAATACGTTCATCTACATTTGCTGAGGCATGATAATATTGTAATAATTCCTGAATTGCCTGCTCTTCTATCTGTAATCAGAAAACATGTCATGTCATATAAATTTTATCTTTTTTAATAAAATTAACCATCTAGTGCAAATCTGAAAGATGAAGCACATTGTTCCTTGCTGGACATGTATTCGGGAATTAACACATTTTCCATTGTGATTTTTAAGGGATGCAATATTTTATCAGCTTATTGGACCATAAAATATTTTTCCACTTAAGGCAGTGCTAGAATAACATTTAAAGCCCATTTCTATCAATAAAAATAACTTGTATCTATTTATTGTATCTACAGCTCTCATGTACATGTAATAAAATGCTCAGAAACACCATTAAGAAATGCTCACTATATATAAATTTATTTTGTTGAAACAAAAACTTTTTTCCGTGCAACATTTTAGAAGTTCTATGAACACTGTAATAAACGAATATAAACCATAAAAGGCCATGCCATATAACTGTATCTTATTTGTCACAAAACATAAAAATTCTGAAACTACATAATGGATATAAACCATCAGAAAAAATATCACCAAATAATATGTATTTAAAAACTTTATCCAAATTTGAACATGCAGGTTTATAACTAAAACATAACCCTATTGATTTTTTTTACAAACTCGTCTCATGATACTTACCTGTATGAGACCTAAAGGTTTATTAGTTGTGCGAGTTAATGTCTCATGTCTCTGGATTTCATCTTTTACAATTTCTGTGAAACTAAGTGATGCTGCCCCTTCTTTGTGTTGCCATGGATTCACTGACTCTGTTGGACTTGCAGGGCTCTCAATGGGTTCCTCTGAAATTGACTCTCTCTTTTTCTGCACATTACTTGTTGGCAGTCCCCAGCTGGAAATATATGTATCAATTTCCATTAATTTAAATTCTAAGGGGAAATACTGATACTATATAAAACTAGAAGTACTGTGAGCAAAGGTCAAAAATGTATATCCCTCTCTGGTTACAATAATATAAAGAAATGTACAAGTCCATGTTTGTCTATGGAAAAGCCCCAAAATTATTTTGATATAAAAACAAAATGGCTGGTTCCAAATGGCAATATACAATGTAGATTTCCTGAAAGTTTCAAAGAAATCTATTCACTGGTTTAGGAGGGGTTGAGGACAAGGAATGTTTACTCCCCTTACATTACATGAAGAAATCACAAGCCCATGTTTGTCTGTGGAAAACCCCAAAAATCATTCCATATGCTACTTTGTAATGAAGATTCTGTGAAAGTTTCCATGATATCCATCCACTGGTGTACAACAGTAGCAGGAGTACACAGATGTGGACAAACAGATGGATGGAAAGACAAATGGAATGATGGAATACCCCATCACTATAGATCCTCTGCTTTGCTTACAATATCTGATATAACTGAATGTGTTAAAATTTGAATAAATCAAAGAATGAATATTGTGTAATTATGGTATATGGACTTAGATAGATAAGTATATGTTCTGGTGATGGAAAATATATTAAACCAAAAGTCTGAACAAGGGATTGAGTGGAGATAACATTCCTAAGTTGCTTGGTTTGGTTTAATGGAGTTTTATGCCACTCCCAGTTTATCTGGCTACATTATGGCAGACATGTATATAAAGCTTCTGAAGTCTGCTGATAATAACCAAAGTTATTTCCATTGCTTTACATAGTCAATTATTGTCTGCATGCCTTAATATTGCCATGTATGAAATCAAGACCTGAATTGTATTTTAAAAATGCTAGCAGATGGAGAAACTTTAATAAATCAAAGCAAACTATCTTTGTTCTTACATTTAAGAGTCATTTCATTTAAAAAGAACAAGAAAAAACAAATTTCAGACTTTGGTTTGCTGAAATCATGACTTGAACTAATGATAAATTGCACTGAAATGACTGTTTAACTGAGAATACTGTATATTATGTAATGAAGGACATACAAATCAACCTGAGTATGAGTGATTAATGGAATGCAATTCAATATTGTTTACTTTTCAAATATATTAATGAGTACAAATGAAGTCATGTTGGATGAAACCTGAAATAAAATACTCCTTATTACAATTCAGGGCAGTCTCATGTCCTTACCTGTTGTGATGCTTACCTAAACAGATTACTACCAGACTTGGCTGAACCAGTTGTTAGCTTTGGTGGAGTAGAACTTTTGGAATTTTCTACAGACTTTCTGGATTCTTTTGAATTCTGGGTAATTGGTGCTGACTTCCTGTGTTGTTCACATTTTTTCTCTTCCATCATTAAATCTCTAAATGATTTTGTCACTTTATTGACATCTCCCCTAAAAAATATGATATACTATGTTGGTGTGTTGTTCAAAGTATTGCAAGTTACTAACCGCATGGCTGATTTATTGTGGATATCTGTTATGGCTGTTACACAATGAAATTTACATGGTTTAGTTAATAGAGTTTTTATGCCACTATCTAAAGAATCAGATTTATTGCATCAGACTTTGTTTATTGGTGGAAAAAGCAAGAAATGACCACCTACAAATGTACCTTCAGCATAAAAACTTGCAATCCTTGTAAATAAAGATCAAAGTAAAAGAAAATTTACTGCGAGTTGGTTTTGAATTCTTAACTTCAGTGTTAACAGGCTAGTAATCTAATGTAGCTTCAACAAACTACTTAGACCACTTGGCCATCAAAGGGGGTGAAATGCTGTAAAAGATATTTTATACCATTTTTGCATGATGCAAACTATTGTACCATATAAATGATATACATTTACTTTCTAAGTTGCCAGACAGCTTTATGCAGCTCATAATCAAAAAGTTCATTAAAACAGGTACAACATGGTTTTTTATTTTACATTTTTATCCCTTGAAAAATTTAATCAACTGTTGGAAAATGTCAATTATTGCATGCTTTTATCATGGCTAATCTTTGAAAATCAACAACTTGACAGTACTTAATGCAAGAGCTGTAAAGGAGAATCCACAGCTATTCCATATAATTTTGATAGTATGAGTGAGCTACAGTAAAGGGTCTTATTTTCATGATCTTGATAACTAACTGGGTGATAATTTCTTCATAGAATAACTCATATATCATTATGCTTAAAATGCAGAGATAAGTTGTCCTTATTCTTATCTTTCCTAAACTTTTAGTTGCATGACTTGTCTTTAAGTAAAGTTTTTTTAAATTATAGCATTTAGTCAAACACAATGTGTTTTTGTTATTGTCTGTTGTGAACAGGGTATGTTTTTGGTAATTGCCTGTCAAGGACAGGGTATGTTTTTCAAAGGACAATCAGCACAGTTGGACCAAAATTACTGTAAATTATCACACAAGCTACAGAGGAGAATCACTACCAAAAAATAATAATAAAAACAGCATTAATTTCAGAATGTAAAACATTTCGACATACCAAGGACAAACAGACTTTGCTGGCTCGTTGCTCGAACTATTGTTCATGTTTACATCTCTACTACTTATATCTATGGACTTTGTATCTTCAGATTTTTTTCTCTCTGGTGTGTTGCCATGGATATTCTTAATTTGTTGTTTTTTAACATCTCTCCATGAAAATCTCTTCTTTTCAGAATGGCTAAAACAAACACAATAGATTCTTATGTTATCAAAAAAGACAAAAGCAACATTTATTTGAAAAATGATGGTTTGATTGTAATTTATCTAAAATTTGAATTTGTAATGATTCTCGGTTCTTTTAAGGTGAATTTAATATATTATGTTATTATGTGATTCGCTCTGTTTTAGCTAATATCAACCTCATATTCAACAAGGAGCTCTCTTGGTGACAGCAAAAAAGATATTTTTTCATTACTGTTTGGAGCCTCCTGCTTCCACCGCAACCATACTTCACCAATGTAAAAACTGCATTTTCTCTTTTGAAAAATCTGGATAATAATATACAATTTACAATTAACAGTAAATTTTACCTTGTTGATTTAAACTTTTCTCTGTCTTCTTCCTCCATTATCTGTCTTAAATCAACACCATGATGTTCAATCTCTGTTGCTGATGGAGATGATACTGGCCAAACTCCCATTGCAGAGGGACTCACTTGTGCAGGACCCCATTTTCGGACGCACTGAGCTGTTGACAAAGACCCTTTCTGTGGGCTTTGATGTTTAGAACTATCTTCATCAATAACATCCTAAAATGATTAAATTTTTAAAACAAATAAATTTAGATCAGATGTTATTATTAAAATGTATATTCTCCTTTGTTAAATAATTTTTTTTATCCATTAAATATACAATAATGTAACAATAAGAATGTTGGGAGGGTTCTAAATAGGGACACCCTTTTCAAACAAATGTTCATTACTAAGGAAAAAGTATACTTGTTTTCTTTATTGATATCCCTCCTTTTTCAAATAGTCACCATGAAAAACTGACTTTCTATCAAAAATTTAGCCCTCTGGCACAATTCATTCAGAGTGAAAGTGTAACACAAAATGATACTCATTACTTAGAAAATGTAAATTATAAAAGCTTATTTATTGTAAATAGATGCAGTAAAACCTTTATAGGTACCATGATTACTGTAGTATCTGTTGGACTAGATGCCATCATATCAGCCTCAACAATTTCCTCATCAGATTTTATACTAATGTCAGAACTGATGGAAATCTGCCGCTGTCTTGAAGGGGGATAACTCTTGTCAAACTCCTCAGACATGCTCTTGTTTCGGCTCCTACGCTTTTTTGATTTGCTTTTCTTGGATGGTGTTTCAATATTGTCATCAACATTTGGTACTTGCGCTAATTCTTCCAGGTATGCTTTATCAGGGCCATCTCCCCAAGGGGTGATAACTCTCCTACACATGGCAGGCACTTGTTGCCTGTAGTATGACATTAAATCATCCATAACTTCATCACTAAGTATATCCAAATATCTACAAATTGTTAATTAGAAAATATCTTATTTATTAATCTTCTTATGGGCAGTTTTAAGTGGATTTTCACAAAACACTATTAATATAAGCATTGAAACTCCAAAAGGTTATATAGTATTCACAATTAAAAAAAAAACAAATTTCAGTTTAAACCAATTTGGAAAATTAACATTAGTGCAATTTAAAAAAATATTCACTATAAAAAGTCCTGAACGAGCCACATAAAGAAAATCTTTATATAAAACTGGCATACCGTATTTTTTCCGTTTTCAGAAAATGTTTAAAGAAACTGAACAGATCAACAGCTCATTTGACGCTTGACTTTGGCAAGTTGAAAAAGCACTATTACTTTAATAATTAGAGGCTAATACCTTCCTTCCATTAAAGCAGCTAGATTTATATGTATATACTGTTGACATGATGACTTCAGCTGTGTGGCATTATACAGATTTGAAAATTCTAATAACTCTCCTACATTCTTGAAGGTTACTGAAACATCAATATATATGTTATAATTTCATATTGGACATTTAGAATAAAAATTTGTAACTTCAAAGTGAAAGAAACATAGAATCTTACTTTGCAGTCAGTTGATTATGCCTTTGCGATAAATTTGAAGGTTAACTAATGCTAATGAGATTGTAGATACAAGTACATGATAATCAACTGCTCACGATGTAAGATTCTGTTCCTCTAATTCTTTCACCAGTTTTAAATTTGCCGTAATAGGTATATTTGGCTACAAACCCGATAAAAACCCTCTCAATTCTTTCATATGATGAAACATGTCAATATGTCACATTAGGAAACCAAACCTGACTTTTTTGTCCCTGCTGTGAGTTTTCGTTAAAAGATATTCATTTTACAAAGAATATTGCAGATACTACTGGTATTTTGTTTACATTGCTACATAATTTGAAAAGCATCAACAAAATCAAAGGAGAATTTCATCAACCAATCAGCAGTGAGAAAAGTAGATTACTAAATTTTTCTCCAACCAATCACATACCATGAAACAGCCCAATAATTTAGAGAAGTAGCATTTCTCTTTAGGAAGTAATGCAACAATCTCTTCATTGCAACCGTAAAAATGCTGATATTAAAATATAATCCCATATTTATTCTCTGTTAACATTTTCAATTTGCCATTAAAATAAACAGGAAAACTAATCTTGTTATTCAAACACAAACAATCTTAATTTTCATTTTTGTGTAATACACACATACATGTGTTATTTGGTCACTTGCTGTAAATATAAAGATATTTTGAATTTCAAGATTAAATATACTATTTATATATAAGTAAACTAATGTTTATAATTCTGTATATTTCATTTAAAACATTTTTACAATATTTCATTGACAAACACTGGAAACTATCTCTATCAACATTTTGCTGTCAGTAAAATATTTTTTTTTATCAAAATTAATATAACAAATTCTTTGAACAAGATCAGTGGCTCATTAATTATCAAGACTATAAAACAACACATTTATGTTATGAATCTATTTCAATACATTATTTCGTAAAGACAAAAACTGTAAATGAATAAAGAAGTAAGACCATGTAAAGATTATACCTAACTGAGAGAGAGAAGTTTCACACATTTCCTTCAGTCTGATGACTAACATTTGATCAGCAACTACCAACACATTACACAGTAACTCTACATTGTGTGTATCTACAAGATAAGATCTAATAAATTATATTTACCATATTACAAATATACATGATAATATATAATGTGTAATTTGTCAAAAACTTACAATACACTTTTTCCTGTTATGACATTTTAAAATATTGACAGAGATCATTTTAGGGATATGCACAAACATTTGAACAAGAAGCAGATCACAAATATAACATTATATCATTTTGGTGTCTGTTGGATATGCGTAACATGGACTAGCACTTTCAATCTTATGTTCTGAGTAACAGCTGTAGTTCATGCAGCAATAGTGCTTTTAATACATGTAACAGACTGAAATGGCTTCAAAACAGTTTAGTTCTTTTTCCAGACAATCATACAAAAATTTGCTAATATTTTTTAAACTTTATGCAACAATAGTGTTTAATGTTAGATTAAAACATTCAAATAATAACCGTCTTACCCGTGACAACAGGTGATTTATCTGTATATATGTAATCAAGTAAAATTTCCAGTACATGTCCTGTCACCGGCAGAGTAAGAGATTTTGTATTAGATGTCTGCAAGAAAGTATTCACCATTATATTTTATACTGCTGATAAAATGTCGTGATAAAGGCTTCAACTTCAATGATTTACATATGTTTTGCATTTCTGATGAATATTCTATTTATCGTATTTTTAAATGTCTTGATTTTCCAGAATTTTTTGTGTGTGATATACCTTGTATGACTATCTAATAAAATATGAAGAAACTCCTCATCAATATTTTACGTATAATGAAACCTCAATTTTCTTTCGTGGTTGGTTTATAAACATTTTAACTACATGTATAAGAATATTTAACTATAATTTTTTGTTGCCTTTATCTAAGTAATTAACAACACACATAATATAGTTTTACAAGGCAAAACATAACTTTCTTTGAATTTTTTAACATTATTAAGACATCTTAGGGGTTGCACTTACTAATGAACAACACGGAGTTACTGAGTTCAAATCAAGTTCAAATCCATTTAATTGACATGCCTATTTTCATGATAAAGGTCAATGGTCCTTCAGGATTATATAATCAATAAATACTACCTATCGTGATAAAGCAAAATGTGCCGAAAGTGACCTAAAACCCAAATAAATCAAAAGATATAAAGGACATCTTGAATGATTTACAAAGCATTAAAAATTACATAAAGACTTACCTCTACCCATCCAGATCCTAACATACTCTGGAAATAATCCAGACGAGCCACTAACACACATTTATGACACATGAATTCCACACCATCTTCTGACTGTATACACACGTCATATAATTCTTTTCTGAAAAATAAATTGGTGATATAATAATTTTTTTTTAACATACAATTAATAATCTGTCAAATATTGTTTCTTTATATTCATACCCTCACCAAATTTTAAAGTAGTTTACTCAAAGACAAAGTCAATTCAAAAATTTAATGTGTGCATGTATAATTGTAAATCTTTGAAAACCTAAAAAATATTAATCAAAGAATACTTAAGGTGTGATCCATTAAAAGAGCTGAGAACAACTAAAATACATAAAATAAAACTAAAAACAAACTATAAGAAAGAGAAATAAAGTTTAATGTTAAAATTGCTTAATATTTCAACCAATATAGCCTTATTCACGAGCAGCTAGAAAAAATAAGTTTTTGACTCCATGAAACTCAAAGCAAGATTGTTTCATAGCATCGACTTCTATCTTTACCCTTATACAAACTCATATTATCTGCACCACTAAGGACAAACTTACTCCCTGTGTCGGTCAAATATCAAAGAAGGTTTATGAAGGATCCTGTTGGGTAATAACTCAATTCTCCCACCAACATACTTCACAGCCTCCAGTCTACAAAAATAGAGAATCGCCCACAATTTTCATTTATCAGTGAGTTCTATTGCCATTTTCCTTTGCTTTTGGTTTTTAGATTTATGGTTTTTTTTAAAAATTTTATCCTGGTATTTCTTTAGCACAGTAACAATATTTTTTTTTTTAACAAAGCTTAAATTTGCCTAATATCACTCTTTATATTGCTAACTTAGGTGTAAAAATCTAATTCTTATGTAATGTAACTATGGCTGCAAATAAATTATAGCTGATTAGATTTTGCTAAATTTGAATGAACAGAATAAGTAGATTTTCCCTTTGAAAATGTTTTTTTTTCTATTTATCAAAATCAGCTAACTGAATACATTCAGAGGTGTTCACCCCTTTCTGGTGTTTTCAGTAATGTTAACGATTTTTGTCAGTAATTTGGGCCCTTTGTCAGTAATCTCAAATTTCAGCATGAAAACTACCATAGAGACCTGCCATCAAAGCATCTTATATTGTGTTAAGTCTAGAAACAATCCGGGTTTTATCATCTATCTCGTTAAAATGCTTTTCATAACTGGAAAATCAAGCGCAATTACAAAGCATTTACACGACCGGGAACTGAAAAAAAAATTTGGTCTAAAACTGGAAAGCGTAATTTCTGGTTGTAAATCCGTAATCTGTATTTTCAATCTGAAATCCAGGACAATTACGGAAATTTCGTAATAGTAAACACCTCTGTACATTGTATAATTTATTTAATTACACTGTAGAGATTAACCTTTTAGGAAGTCCTTTGATACCATATTTTCTAGCTAAATCTTGTAACATTTTCACAGGATTTGATGTTTTCAACCCTTTCTCATCTTTCTTTCCTGAAGCCCCTTTCTTTTTCTTCAATGCTTCAAAAGCTGAAATTTTGTGTGGTGATGTTATGACATTAGCTTCTGACATTTTATCAAATAAATCCTCTTCGATTCCATTTTCCTCAGAATATTTGGAAAGTTCAAATTTTGCTCCAACTGTTAACAGATCACATGTATCTGTGTATATAAACTTCAGTAGCTGCTCAAATATGTCGGGGTGTACTCCCTGTATAGTTATAACTGATGTCTTGTCTTCATGTTTATTTTTACTTTCTGCTAGAAGCTTATGGAAATAGTCACATCTGGTCACCAGAATGTACTTGTGTAAAATCCATCTATGGCCACCAATCTTCAAAATAAAAAATAAAGTATCTTAAAGTATTGAAAACTTTACCCTGATAATGCAAATTAAATAAAATTTACTGTAAATTGTAATTTTTTCAATCAGTTTTATTGCAAATCTTTGGTGATCAACAATGATACAAGCTTAAGGATGTACACCTCTGAGGAGCCAAAAATTTCTAGAATTAAATTTTCTCAACCTGATTTTTGGGTTTATATGACTGTAAGAAAGTAATTTAAGAAGAAATAAAATGCTCCACTGGGCGCAGCTAGATACGACCGCAGATGTCGAACCCTGAATAGTTGGGGCAATTATGAACACAACATTCAAGCTTGATACAATACTGAATTTGGATTGTGAATAAATATTTGACACAGCATAGGTTTCTGACACAGAATGAATGTTGTCTAAGAACTTAAAAATTTTTAATTTACCTATTCAAACCATATCAGTATTTTTTGTTTTTATATATAAATCAGAAATAACCAATTTAAAATTGGGCACACATATCAATTTCTTGCTATTGCGCAATACTGTGCAATTGAAAATTTCTTCAAATATTTGACACATAATAGGTTTCTGACACAGAATAACTGAAACCAAAGAACTTAGAATTGGTCATATGATTTCAATTTATATTCAATTTTTTGCTTCTTGTGCAATACAATATGCTGTGGAGAATTGCCCCCCCCCCCCAAAAAAAAAAAAAAAAAATTTACCCCTTTTTTAGCTTTTGTGCAATACACTATGAAGTTGCACATTGACTCCCCCTCCCAAAAAAAAAAACAACAAAAAACAATAAAATTTATTGTAACCGCCCCTTTTTTGCTAAAAAAAATTTGAAATTTCCTTTTTAATTTATGAATTATGAAATGAGAAAAAAATTGCCCCCTCCCCAATTTCTCATTCCCCCCCCCTAAATTTTGTTTTCACCCCCCCCCCCATTTCTCTTGATACTTTGCAACCATAACAGCCCATTTAAATACACCATAACGTATTAAAATAGAAAATGACATCATAGTCATGGATGGCAAACTTTAAATATGCATAATTTAAAAGCAGTTTAGATGAGATAAACAAAAAAGCTTCATCAGCACATATTCAAAATTTGAGATAAAAAAAAGAGTTATCCCTCTTTGTACATATTTTTATAATCATGTTGTCATATTTGCTCTAAGTCATATTTAATTGTTAGCAGTAGTATGTATGTTAGTATCATATAATTTTAAAATTTCTGATTTGTAAGTTTATTCAATATATATGTTTGGATTGAAGTCATTGTTGGGTGTTACTGAAGTTATCCTTTAATTGTAATGTAAATAATGTAAATTGGTTTAAATTATACTGATTCTTGCTATTGCACAATACTGTGTAATTGAAAATTTCTTGAAATATTTGACACATAATAGGTTTCTAAAACAGAATAACTGAAATAAAGAACTTAGAATTGGTCATATGATTTGAATTTATATTCAATTTTTGAATTCTTGTGCGATACAATATGCTGTGGAGAATTGCCCCCACCCCCCAAAAAAAATAATTTACCCCTTTTTTAGCTTTAATTTTGGACCCCGATTTGGACCAACTTGAAAACTCGGCCCATAATAAAAAAACTAAGTACATGTTTAGATTCAGCATATCAAAGAACCCCAAGAATTCAATTTTTGTTAAAATCAAACTAAGTTTAATTTTGGACCCTTTGGACCTTAATGTAGACCAATTTGAAAACGGGACCAAAAATTAAGAATCTAAATGCACGGTTAGATTCGGCATATCAAAGAACCCCAATAGTTCAATTTTCGATGAAATCAAACAAAGTTTAATTTTGGACCCCGATTTGGACCAACTTGAAAACTGGGCCCATAATAAAAAAAACTAAGTACATGTTTAGATTCAGCATATCAAAGAACCCCAAGAATTCAATTTTTGTTAAAATCAAACTAAGTTTAATTTTGGACCCTTTGGACCTTAATGTAGACCAATTTGAAAACGGGACCAAAAATTAAGAATCTAAATGCACGGTTAGATTCGGCATATCAAAGAACCCCAATAGTTCAATTTTCGATGAAATCAAACAAAGTTTAATTTTGGACCCTTTTGGCCCCTAATTCCTAAACTGTTGGGACCAAAACTCCAAAAATCAATCCCAACCTTCCTTTTGTGGTCATAAACCTTGTGTTTAAATTTCATAGATTTCTATTTACTTATACTAAAGTTATTGTGCAAAAACCAAGACAAATGCTTATTTGGGCCTTTTTTAGCCCCTAATTCCTAAACTGTTGGGACCAAAACTCCCAAAAACAATTCCAACCTTCCTTTTGTGGTCATAAACCTTGTGTTAAAATTTCATAGATTTCTATTTACTTATACTAGAGTTATTGTGCGAAAACCAAGAAAAATGCTTATTGGGCCCTTTTTTGGCCCCTGATTCTTAAACTGTTGGGACCAAAACTCCCAAAATCAATCCCAACCTTCCTTTTGTGGTCATAAACCTTGTGTTTAAATTTCATAGATTTCTATTAACTTATACTAAAGTTATAGTGCGAAAACCAAATGTCTACAGACTCCGACGGACGACGACGACGCCAACGTCATACCAATATACGACCGCAAAAATTTTGCGGTCGTATAAAAATCATATGGTGGTGCACTTCTTTTTTTCTTCTTTCATTTGAAAGTACCCCATTTTGGATGATTTTCCCATTTTTCTGAAATTTTTACCCATTTTTGGGCTATTATCATGAAAAAAATCACAATTAAAATTTTTTCTTACTTTCCCTAAAGATGAAGTGGACCAATCTGAATAAATTTAAATAAAAAAAACATAGTAGGTGTTAATATAAGAAAGTTTTATACAATTTTGTTTTTTTTGTGTCAAAATGACCATGCAGTCAATTTAGTAAATTTTGGGATTTTCTCATTTTTTTAAAACAAAGAGCATATAATTTCAACTTTGTTATAAATGATTGAAACAATACATATTAAAGATTTTTAAAAAGAAAAAATTGATATGGGATGTACATATTTTTGGTAAAATCATTTCTTTGTACCCCTGGCTGATGACACTGACCAGATTGGTTATAAGATTTGCAAATTTTATTACACAAAAACTACTTATTGTAAGTACATAGTTTTTTCACAGAGTTTAGTTGGATTATAATATTTTTTAAATTCCTTATGATTTTCCATTTGTATCACATGTTTTGGAAATTATTCACGAACGAGATTTCAACGAGAATGAAACATCCGAAGAATAAATCCTTAATACAACTGAATTTCAAGGTTTAATCATTGTGATGCTAACTCCGTTGTGTTTTTACACAAAAATAAAAATGTGGCACTACTGATTTTACAGATCTGATTCTGCAACATGAAGGAAGTATATGACTTTATTACACTTTATGTAAGTTTCTCTACTTTTAATGCATTTTCATTTACTCGATCACTGGAAAGAAACAATGGGTGGTAATTTATACTGTCACCCACTCATAAAATCAAAGACATTCAGTATAATAAAATAAATAAAAAATTTCTAAGAGCGTGACAGAGCATATTGTAACCCCTCTGAAAACATTGTCAACCTCGGCTTCGCCTTGGTTGACAATGTTTTCTTGGGGTTACAATATACTCTGTCACCCTCTTAGAAATATGTTATTTGCATAATAACATTAGAAGTTTTTGAACTTGCATCTACAATGTGGATGCATTAATAAAATCATATTCAGTAGAACACTGATGGTTCAAACTCCAATATGTTAAAGTTACTAAACTTTGTTCAAGCACGGAAAATTGTCGTACCATATATGAGTTGGTATAGCTGATCATTATAATGAAAAATTTTGAATTATAAATTAAACAGGTTTATTACAAATTAACAGTAATCCAGACAATTAATAACCTTTAAAATGACATCATGTATCATATCAAATTCATCTGCTTCTTCCATCAGCTGTTCAAAGTCTGCAACTATATTACATAGGCTTATGGATGGTACATCTGTCATGCTGAAAAAAAGATAAATTAATCACAATTTTGTTTTAATAGGCACTATTATGATACATATTGTTTTAATTTTATAACATTTATTTGTCAAATCTTGTAAAAATGGTAGTTTTCATGAGAAGTTAGTAGATTCATTCTATATTAATGTTACACTAATTGTTCAGTTTTTGGTACATAAACCTCATTTAGTAACTTATATTGTTTGAAATCCTCATTACAACTTATATTTACATACTCACCACAGATTAGGTAAAGACTGAAGAACAGAAAAATTTCTTCCTTTCCTATCACAAAATATTTTTGTAGCTCTGTGTGTGTTTGGAACTCTCCTCAGTAAAACATCTTCTATTTCATCTTTCAAAAGTAGATCAATCAATCTCATCTTGCCAAAGTCATCATCTCCTATATCCGAAAAAAATCATCATCTATATGTATAACTGACATTTCAGGAGCCAATATTATTCATAACAGTGACTGTAAAAGCCCATCATGATCAAAGACCACAGAAACAATTAGGGTGTGTTTTATCATCTGTTAAATCATTTGCATTTTTTGGTAACACTAGTCTTAAAAACTGCACGTTAAAACAAAAAAAAAACAAAACTCTATCAGAGATACGGTGTATGCAAAATAAAAGCTGATCAGAAGTCAACAACAAGAAATAGCTGTCAAACATGATTTTCGTTCATCACTGTTTATAAAGCTGCTCACCCATCTGCTTGTCCACTCTAATAATAACCAGATTATTTTTTGTTGTTGAAAATCCGGTTAAAAACTGGAGACTGCTGGTATATAAAACATTTATTTACAGTAAAAGACTAATTATTAAATAATTATTCATTCATTTAATAATCTAATTGCATTTGTGGAATAATCAAACCACACAATTAAGTACTTAGTTTTAAAGATGAAATCTGTTACCATCTTATGCTTTACTTTATTTCAGGAATTTGTTTAGATGTATTTCTTGTTTAAGCAACCAGTAACTTTCTTTTTTGCATTTCTTAATCTAATATAACTGCAAATAGCTAAATGTGACTTTATTACCTAAGATTTAAATATCATATGTCATATTTATGATCAATTGTAATCGTTGAATATTAATAGTAACAGATTCCTTCTTTTTTTACAAAAAATAAATACCCTGTGATGAATTCTGATGCACCATATCTTTTGGCGATGACTTCTTTGGATTAACAGTACCAATAAAAGCTTCCCCATTGTTTGTTACTATGGAAACAGATGACGCACTGAGACAGACATCTTGAATTAATATCTGTCGTTTAATAGCCCAGCGACATCTCTTAATAACTGGGCTACTTGCTCTCCAGAGAAAAACCTAAAAGTTCAAATAATTTGATTAAAGGCATTTTAAACAACAGTGACATGCATCAGCTTAAACGAAAATTTAAATAACTATAACTCTATCTAAAATACATTTTAAGGAACACAGCTTTTTCCTTTTAACATTCAATCTTGATTTTAATATTATTTACAATTATTTTTCTTTTTGACATTATTTTCAGAATCTGAAATTTTAATCTTATAAAATCATTTAAGAAAAAAAATCAAGGTCCTTCTACTTACAGGTCAGCAAATTCTCCAGAAGATTTTTGCATGTATTTCTCATAGGGTCTTATGTTAACCTAAGTCCTCTGCTAAAGGTCATTTTGAATTAGGGATCAGCACCAGAGTAACAACACTTGATGAACACCTTAAACGAACATTCAGACCCCTAAATCAATCAAACAGAAACAAGAATTGGCCATGGTGGCCATGTTTGTCACCTGATATGGCCAAAATGAGGAAACTTTGTATAGAACCTCCAAATTAGATGCTTTCTGTTAAGTTTCATTCCATTTGGCCAAGCAACTTCAGAGGAGAAGATTTTTTTATATCAGCCAATCAGAAACAAGAACTGCTCATGGCCGCCATATTTATATTCTGATCGGGACAAAATGAGTAAACTTTATAAAAGACCTCCCATATATGCTTTCTGTCAGGTTTCGTTCCATTTGGGCAAGCAATTTCAGGAGAAGATTCTTTTATATTAGCCAATAAGCCACAAGACTGCCAATGGTGACCATATACGTACTAACGGGATGAAATAAAGAAATCTTGTAAATAACGTCCCATAGATGCTTTCTGTCAAGTTTCGTTCCGTTTGGCCAAGCAGTTCCAGAGAAATTTTTTTTTAAATCAATCAATGAGAAACAAGAACTGCCTAATCGGGACGAAATGAAGAAACTTTGTAAAGAACCTCCCATAGATGTTTTGTTCCATTTAGCCAAGTGATTTCAGAGGAAAAGATTTTTTTATATCAAGCAATCAGAAACAAGAACTGCCCATGGCGGCCATATTTGTAGTCCGATCTGGACGAAATGGGGAAACTTTATAGAGGACCTATTTATTTCTGTTCCTCTGATTTCTCTATAATTGCAATTTATATAATATTAAAAGCCTTCAAACCTTGATAGAATTATACGTTCACTACCAACTTTCTATACATAAACAAACTATATAGTATGAACAGACTTTGTACCTTTCCAGGAAGACTATGTTGTAAGAGTATCGTAAGTTCTGTACCACCTTTTTCTCTCAGTACATCTAAGTCTGTATTATGATCCAGATTTCCTCCTGACACACTAACCTTCACAATATCCTGCCACCTAGAGGAAATGGAAAAGATTTTACACACATAACTCTGTTGCAAAACTAAGTGAAAGAGAAGAAATGATTTGTTTGTTTGGTTGGGGTTTTGCGCCGTTTTCAGTACATTTGGCTATTTCGCAGCGGCCAGTTTTTATTGGTGGAGGAAGCCGGAGTACCCAGAAAGAACCACGACCTTCGGTAGGAAAATTGGCAATCCTCGTCAATTTAGATTGGAGTCGAACACACCCCGCCACAAGTGAGATTCGAACTCACAACCCCAGTGTTGACAGGCTAGGTCATGACAACTACCTGGACAACTCGACCACCGAGGCCCAGAGAAGAAATGAGATGTCCTACTGACAGAAAAAGGATATTTCTTCATTTGTGTTTTGGAGTGGAGTGGCCCCCAACTTCGCCAAAGTAATAACTAGATGTTTTTCTGTCAAATAATGTGGTATATAAAGAAAACAAGACCCATTACATGTCTGGACCTGCTTCACCGTCATATGTTTGTCAGGGCAAAGTTATTATTACTCTAATACATATGCGGTTTAGATTAAAAGATGCTTCCATTTACCTAGTATTATTGAGTTTATAATTGTGTTTATATATTTCGGGATATGGAGAACCTTATAGTGAATTTATACATCATATCCCTTCTTTATCTTTTTACCATGAACTTCAACACTTTAGTATACTGAAAGACTTTAATCATGCAACGCTTCTGAAAACTTTGAAGACATAATGCTATTATGTATATAAACGCTATCCAAAGTTTGAAAAATATTGGTTCAATACAGTCAGAGTTAAAGATTACACAAAGTGTGCACCATTCATAGCATGTATTGCTGAAAAATGGCTAAAATGCAAAAATTCATGTAAAAATTTGTCAACTTTGCCCCCAAATATAAGGTGTACATCTTCAATATGTATATAAACACTATGCAAAGTTTGAAAAATATTTGTTAAATACTATCAGAGTTTCAGATTACAAAAAGTTCAATGTTTAGTTTAATCTTACCTTTTTGAAACTGATTTACATTTAATCATATACCCCTGTTGTGTTGGTACACTATTATGACACTTTTACAACATCACACTAGGGTAAAGGTAGTTTGTTGCAGATTTTGATAAATATACTGCCCTCATGTCAAGGTGGGGTGCCCCCAATATTATCTTTTTTAACCAATGAGTGCCCTCAAAATACGAAATTTACCATGCCTTCACAAATTTCTGGGGAAAGCACTAGGTATGTATAATTAAAACAATCAAAGCAATTAAATTATATAATCTTACTTTGAAGCTATCTTCCTACACTGATATTCATGTAGTACATAGATATCTCCCACAGAAGTCAAACATACAATGGCTGCATCAGAGCTGGCAACTTTGTCGAGCAGGATATCTTTATGGTTCAGTGCTGACACCTGTCTTAATGTACAAAATCTGTCCTGACCTTTTGGGTGTCCTACAAATCAAAATTTCAACGTGAAATATCAGATAATTGGAAATTTCTTACTAACTTGTTCATTTTATTTTTTGTTTTTGTTTGGGGGATCAACAAGAACTTACCATTCATTGCAAGTTCTACTTGTTGATGAAAGTTGAATGGATCCCTCTTTTTGTAATTTTTGGTATCAGCCTGTATTGGGTCTTTGTCTTGTCAGTAATTACCCAACATTGTATAAATATTGTTGATTTTTTTTTCTTTTTAACAATAAGCTGTTTAAACATCCAGACAACTGGAAGAAATACTGTATATATTATGTAGAAAAGTGCACCAGTTTAGTATGTTAGATATTTTACCATCCTTCAAACTGTTTTGCCATTACATGAAGACATGTAAAAATAAACTGACTAACCTAACTGTCCAGCATTTAGTCCAGAAGTAAACACAGCATTATCTGTATACACTACAGAATGAAATCTTCCTGCACATATTCCCTTTATATTTCTTCCTTTCAGAATCCTACCATAAATCTGTTGAAATAAAAGTTATTTTCTTCTATGTTCAAATAATTTTATATACCATATTTAATTTCAGAACTGAAGTACAATGCATTATGAACATCATGGAATGATGGATGAATTATTGTTTAACGTCCAGTGGCAATTATTCAATGCATATCAGGATGAGAACAAGTTGATATGACATGAATAGGAATCCTGTTTTTTACTATAGTATTATTACCTAATGTTTTTCAGATTGGCATAGTTATAGGTCCGAGGTAAGCCATATTGGCCTGAGGCGAATAGGTCCGAGGTATGCCATATTGGCCCGAGGCAAAGCTGAAAGCCAATTTGGCTTACTGAGAACCTATAACTATGCCAATATAAAAACATTAGGCAATGATACCTTTATTAATTAACAGATCTACGATATTTTCATAGAGGGATAGGATAAATCAAGAGCGTTCTGCAATACACTCATATTGGCATTGTTCGTACCCAGTCCAATATGGCCCAAATCTCATATTGGCATAGTTTGTGCTTTTATTGTATTGACAGTTTTTTAGTTATTGAGTTCAATATATATAAGTTAATTAATTATAGATTGTAACACTGAACCAGACTTTGAACATGCTAGCTCATGAGGTAGCAACCCACTGGAAGACATATCACATTATACTCAAGAGCCAACCAGTCCTTTGCTCTTACTTCTAAATGCTGCATGCCTGGGTATGAAAAGTTAATATTAGCCAAGGATGGAGGCCAAAGTCGATATGAATTACTTGGGTTCAATTTCAGACCATACTAAGTCTCAGCAATAAAAGAATATTATTCCTTTATTCAGCCTGTTCTGGCGCATGTCAAGATTTTGTGTTTATCTCATATTTCTTTTCATACAGTGTATTAAAGTCTGCTACTTTCTGTCATATTGTAAAGGAGCCATTAACTGTATTCATAGGAAACTTTATCAGTAAACACTGAACAGTAGTTTACATCTTAAATCAGTTTGTATACAAAGGAACCCATAATAAACAACAGAAACAATATTGAAAACTTTATGTGTATATAGACTTACAGGTTTTGGTAACAATGACTTTTTAGTTGACTGTATCAATTGATGATATTCATTTATTCCACAGAAATATACCACACCACTAAAATGAACAATTAAAGATTGAAAATACTTCAAATCTTTCAAAGATGTGAGATTTTTATACAATCTACAGAAGAATAGCTATGCCTAAAACCTTTACTTTGGAGTCAAGGAAATTCTTATGAACACTTTACATTCAGGTTGTTTAGATATTTAGTGTGTGCTTGATTAGCAATGTGATAAAAAGAAAGACAGATGTGGGATTAATGCACATGAGAAAGTAATTCATGTAATACAAAACTTAATACAAACGTCATTTTTATTGCTGTTCTTCATCTAGGAATTCACAGAAAGGTCTTCAACAATGAGCCTTCAGCTTACACCCTACTATTGCCTCTAGAGTCAAGAAAGTAAAATTCTTTACCTGTTCCAGTTTTTAATTTTTATTTTACTCATAATACTCCTAAATCCCAGGATATATGATCAACATCTGGCATTTAAGTCTGCTGAACCTGTTTGACAGACTTTGGGAGGAAAGATTTTGTCCCACAGTTGACTAAGAGATGAAGAATAGCAATGAAAATGATGCCCTCATATCATAAATTTATAATCAGAAATATGTCCTTTAATGCACTAAATTTTCATAACTTGGTGAAAAATTGAATTTTTAAAACTTTTCTGTTTTCCTTATTTTCTCATAATAACACTGTATGACATTTAATTGTTGCTGAAAATTGAAATTTGTGGTTTTGCTGCATAATTGGAATCAAGGCAAATACATGTATAAAGTAAATACAGTCCCTCTATTTTGTTTCATACAAAATATTCATAAAAAGCTGAAATAGTAAAGTCCTGTATATTGCATTACATTAATTAAATTAAAATAAAACCTGCCTCTCAGTTAAGAACAAAGTATGATCTCTAGCAGCTGCTATCTGTACACAAACTTCATTCTTCAAATGTTCTACCTGTCTAGGAATCTACAACATAAAAAACAAGTTTTGTTAAGTATTATTTCAGACTCATGTTTATAGCTGGAGATATATTCTTTCTATACATACAAATAATAACTGATACATGTATTTTTATGGTAGTTTCTTTTATTTTTATTTTTTGTTTGGAACTTTCAATGGATCACATTATCTTTTTATGCATTTAATAATTTACAGACAACATATTTTGTACTTTTCAACATGATCTTTAATGTGATTTAGAATTCCCTGTTACTTGTGTTTCTATTTGTGATCACAATAGTTTGAGGAAAAATGGACAGATAACAGGGTACCAGCCTATCATTCATAGGTACTTGTGTATTTACCAAGCAAGTATTTTCATCACCGTGACCCAGTCGTCCTCCATGTCCATGACCACAAGTAAACACATGTCCTACATGAGACAGAAACACACTGTGGTATTTACACATTACAATCTGAAATGAAAAAGAAGCTTTATTGAAGTATGAAGTCAATACAAAGTTCAGATATTATGTATTAATATTGAAACCTATTTTTCTGAACAATATGTAATGGATACTCACTTGCAAAAATACATGGCTCATAAAATTTGTTAATTTTTCTCCTTTCAGTTAGATATGATAGTCAGGTTTCTGGATTACACTTTTGTATGACAAATCAAAATATGTTGCCCAACATAAACTAGAGTGGACACACTACATGTCTCGCATGAGTATGCACCTGGACACAGAATAATGATTATCTGATACCCGACATTTTGCAAGTCAAAGGAAAATGTGTTCAAAGAAATTGAGGTCAGGTCAAAGGTGGTGTCATACCGACATATATCCACTACGAACTATCTATTAACCAAATATGGTGGGTCTTGGTATTAAAGTTGCTGAGAAATTGACCTAACTTCGAAAATGTGACAGATCACTCAAGCATGCAATTGAGGTGAAGGTCCAGAGACAAGTGTCAGACTGGCATGTACCCACCAAGAACTATCAATAGACCAAATACAGTAGGTTTAGGTATTACAGTTGTTGAAAAACAGACTTTATCAAGAAACTTGGATGAAAGTCACTCTACCATGGAATTGAGATCAAGGTCTAGAGACAAGTGTCAGACTGACATGTATCCATCAAGAGCTATCAATAAACCAAATACAGTGGGTCTAGGTATTACAGTTTCTGAGATATGGACATAACGACGAAAAAGTGACAAAGTCACTCAAGCATGAAATTGAGGTCCAGGTCCCAAACCAGGTGTCAGATTGATATGTACCCACAAAGAAATATCTATTGACCAAATATGTTGGGTATAGGTATTCTAGTTTCTGAGAAATGGACTTAACCATGAAAAAGTTAAAAAGTCACTCAAGCATGAAATTGAGGTCAAGGTCCCAAGCCAGATGTCAGACAGGCATGTACCCACCAAGAACTATCTATATACCAAATATAGTTAGCCTAGGTATTACAGTTTCTGAGAAATTACCTAACCATGAAAATGTGATGCAGGTCACTCAAGCATGAAATTGAGGTCAAGGTCAAAAGATAGGTGTCAGACTGACATGTACCACCAAAGAACTATCTATTGACCAAATATGGTGGGTCTAAGTATTACAGTTTCTGAGAAATGGATTTAACCACGAAAAATTTACAAAGTCACTCGAGCATGAAATTGAGGTCAAAGTCCAAAGCCAGGTGTCAGACTGGCATGTACCCACTAAGAACTATCTATAGACCAAATATGGTCGGCCTAGGTATTACAGTTGCTGAGAAATGGATTTAACCACAAAACTTGGACGCAGATTTTAAATTCATGTTGATGAAGTCAGTTGCAGACGAGACAAAAACTGAAGTAAAAAACATATACATCTTGGTCTCACACTCTTTAATACTTACATCTTTAATATCAATACCATTTCTGAAAACTTCCAATCTCTCAGGATATAAACGTCTCTGTTCTGTTGAATGGCCCAGGGTAAAATTAGAATTGTCTCCCCAGGAATACACACTGTTTGAATCTATAAATATAATATTTAGTACCAATTTTCATAAACTATCTTCTAAAGAATTAAATTAATTTAATCAATAAATAATGTTTTAATGATAGAGGTACACTTTTAAGAAAATTGAAATGAAAATAATTTTTATGATAGAATGGGAGATAATTCAGGATAATCCCAGTGCCAGGAACGCAACAATTTTGAATATTATTGAAAGTAATAAGATACTATCATTAGAGAACTGTTTGACTTTAAGATAATTTTATACAGATACATCATGCCTGCGAGGGGTATTTGCGAAAAATACCAGTCGAGAGAAGTGAAATATCCCGAGCCCAATGGACGAAATGAGGAAATTTTGTAAAGAACCTCCCATAGATGCTTCCTGTCGAGTTTCGTTCCATTTGGCCAAGCCATTTCAGAGGAGAAGATCCTTAAAGGAAAAGTTTTCGCCGGACAACGGTGGACGCCAAGTGATGGCAATAGATCACCCTGGCCTAAAAGGCCAGGTGATCTAATAAGACCGCTAAATTAAGTATTTGGTCCTGCATACCAAAACCGAACCCGCAACGATGACAAATGAATCGAATACAGAAAATGGCAAAAAAATCAAACATTTTGGGTACTTTGGAGTATCGTTACACCCCTAATATTACTCTTCTCTAAATATCAAAGTATTCAATATAAACACCTATCATTGTGTGCCTTCCAAATAAAGTTTGAATTAAAAAAATTTCTCGTATACTTTTCATCATATTTAAGAGGTAGTTAGTTCTTTAGTCCTTAATAGATGATTTTTTGTTTTTCACCTTGAGTTGTTTTTTTTGGCATTTGAGTTTTTTTGGTTTTGGTTTTCAACATTTTTGGCCTTGAACTCTGCTTATGACACATTATACAATCTGCACACCTATATCTTTTAACAAATTTAAGAAGAAAATTAGTCTATCTTGGTCTACATTATGTACTTTACCTTTATCGGAATATGAAACATTTGCTGGAATACTCTTCATTAACAAATCTAAGGGAGATAATCCTTCATGATCTCTACTATACACATCACATCCGAACTGCAAATTCAATGTAAACAATATCAGTCATTACATTTGAACTGAAAATTAATGTGAATGATATTATGCAGAAAAATATATAGTACATGTATATATTATAATACCAATGTTGTTTACAAGTAAAATTGTTCATTGAAATATCATTAATATGTTAATGTGGTCTAAATATCTCCAATTGCAGCCTAAAATTGGTAGTTAAAGAATAACAATTTGATTCAACACATTTCATATTATAAAATCAACTTTTATTAACAAATAGTACTTGGTCAAAGGTGTGGATAATTGGAACAACAAATTTGAAAGCTGACCATCGCACCAAAGTTTCCTGCCATTCAAGAACCATCCAACCTAAGATTCGTCTCATCTGGCTCAGCAGTTTAAGAGGAGGACATTTTAAATATCTTATTGGGGATTTTGTTATTTTAACCATCATGGTACAGGGTCAAACTTTTGCGAAAGGGACAACCAAAGACCATAGCACCAAAGTTTGGTGCAAATTGGACTTGTGGTTTCAGACAGAAAATCCTATCATAGAATTTTTTATGGTTGTATATAAAAAGACAAATCACCAATATTATATCAGAATCCAGTGAGATCAAATTGTTGAGCTTTTTTTCAAATAATACTGAATTATATACCTGTACAAGTAATCTAAAAGCTGCCAATTGTCCATAAAAAGCTGCTCTATGAAGGGCAGTCCACCCAGATTCTACATCTTTTTGGGTGGCATCAGCATTCTTCTCAGTCATCAGCCATTCAATAATATCACATTTACCACAAGAAGATGCCACATGAAGAGTTGTTCTCCCATATATATCTGACACTTGGGTAGCAGCATGACACAGTCTGCAGTAGGCTTTCATTTCTTCAAAAGATGCCTTAGTAACTGCAGAATTTATTTCTAAAGCATGTCTTTTTGACCTGCACTTCAATCCACACTCCATATTTACAGATATCTTATTCAGTTAAAAGTAAAGACAATAAAAGACAAGGTGAACCAGAAGATGACAGCACCAATATTTAGGCTGGATACCAGCCACACTAACTGGATGCCCACTACAGGGCAGCCATACTGAACTGATTCAAAATGCCATAATTGTAGAAATTTACCTAAAATACAGAAAAAAGAATATGATTAAGATTTTATACAATCAATGTTGTTAAAACCATAATCAAATGATTATTATCTTAAAACCTATTGTATTTAATATATGCAAAAAACTATTCTTACAGGTAAAGAAACAAGTTTTGTGCAAACATGCTTGAGTTGTTTCCCTTTGAAATAACGGCATACCCACATTACCAATGTTGTGATGGAAGTCTTGAATAAACAGATAAATAAATATCAAAGTTCACGGTAAATAGTATTTTTATATTCAATCATTCTAAATAAAGGGCTTCCCTCAGAATGATACATGTACAACGACAACATGTTAACAGGTGAACAGATGAAGTACAAAATATGTAAATGAAGACACTCTATTATGTTTGACCCAATAAAGTGTTGCATATATCAATATACATTACAGTTTACACAGTCATATATTGGACCTACCACAAAAACCAGATGAAAAAAAAACATAAAAATTTACATAGATTTTTTTACACCCTTAAACCCTTAATAAAATGCTCCGCTGGGCGCAGCTAGATACGACCGCAGATGTCGAACCCTGAATAGTTGGGGCAATTATGAACACAACATTCAAGCTTGATATAATACTGAATTTGGATTGTGAATAAATATTTGACACAGCATAGGTTTCTGACACAGAATGAATGTTGTCTAAGAACTTAAAAATTTTTAATTTACCTATTCAAACCATATCAGTATTATTTGTTTTTATATATAAATCAGAAATAACCAATTTAAAATTTAAAATTGGGCACACATATCAATTTCTTGCTATTGCGCAATACTGTGTAATTGAAAATTTCTTCAAATATTTCACACATAATAGGTTTCTGACACAGAATAACTGAAATCAAAGAACTTAAAATTGGTCATATGATTTGAATTTATATTCAATTTTTTGCTTCTTGTGCAATACAATATGCTGTGGAGAATTGCCCCCCCCCCCAAAAAAAAAATAATAATTTACCCCTTTTTTTAGCTTTTGTGCAATACACTATGAAGTTGCACATTGACCCCCCCCTCCCAAAAAAAACCCCAAAAAACAATAAAATTTATTGTAACCTCCCCCCCTTTTTTTGCTAAAAAAAATTTGAAATTTTCTTTTTAATTTATGAAATATGAAATGAGAAAAAATTACCCCCTCCCCAATTTCTCATTTACCCCCCCCCCCCAAATTTTGTTTTCAACCCCCCCCCCCCATTTCTTTATACTCTGAAACCATAACAGCCCATTTAAATACACCATAACATATTAAAATAGAAAATGACATCATAGTCATGGATGGCAAATTTTAAATATACATAATTTAAAAGCAGTTTAGATAAGATAAACAAAAAAGCTTCATCAGCACATTTTATATTGGCAAATTTCTAATGGAATTTGTTAATAATAAAGTTTTGATAACAGGGCACACATATCAATTTCTTGCTATTGCACAATACTGTGCAATTGAAAATTTCTTCAAATATTTGACACATAATAGGTTTCTGACACAGAATAACTGAAATAAAGAACTTAGAATTGGTCATATGATTTGAATTTATATTCAATTTTTTGCTTTTGTGTAATACAATATGCTGTGGAGAATTGCCCCCCCCCCCCCAAAAAAAAATAATTTACCCCCTTTTTAGCTTTAATTTTGGACCCCGATTTGGACCAACTTGAAAACTGGGCCCATAATAAAAAAACTAAGTACATGTTTAGATTCAGCATATCAAAGAACCCCAAGAATTCAATTTTTGTTAAAATCAAACTAAGTTTAATTTTGGACCCTTTGGACCTTAATGTAGACCAATTTGAAAACGGGACCAAAAATTAAGAATCTAAATGCACGGTTAGATTCGGCATATCAAAGAACCCCAATAGTTCAATTTTCGATGAAATCAAACAAAGTTTAATTTTGGACTCCGATTTGGACCAACTTGAAAACTGGGCCTATAATAAAAAAACTAAGTACATGTTTAGATTCAGCATATCAAAGAACCCAAAGAATTCAATTTTTGTTAAAATCAAACTAAGTTTAATTTTGGACCCTTTGAACCTTAATGTAGACCAATTTGAAAATGGGACCAAAAATTAAGAATCTAAATGCACGGTTATATTCGGCATATCAAAGAACCCCAATAGTTCAATTTTCGATGACATCAAACAAAGTTTAATTTTGGACCCTGATTTGGACAAACTTGAAAACTAGGCCCAAAATAAAAAAACTAAGTACATGTTTATATTCAGCATATCAAAGAACCCCAAGAATTGAATTTTTGTTAAAATCAAACTAAGTTTAATTTTGGACCCTTTGGACCTTAATGTAGAAGAATTTGAAAACGGGACCAAAAATTAAGAATCTAAATGCACGGTTATATTCGGCATATCAAAGAACCCCAATAGTTCAATTTTCGATGCAATCAAACAAAGTTTAATTTTGGACCCTTTTGGCCCCTAATTCCTAAAGTGTTGGGACCAAAACTCCAAAACTCAATCCCAACCTTCCTTTTGTGGTCATACACCTTGTGTTTAAATTTCATAGATTTCTATTTACTTATACTAAAGTTATTGTGCAAAAACCAAAAAGAATGCTTATTTGGGCCCTTTTTTTGCCCCTTATTCCTAAACTGTTGGGACCAAAACTCCCAAAACCAATCCCAACCTTCCTTTTGTGGTCATAAACCTTGTGTTTAAATTTCATAGATTTCTATTTACTTATACTAGAGTTATTGTGCGAAAACCAAGAAAAATGCTTATTATGCCCTTTTTTGGCCCCTGATTCTAAAACTGTTGGGACCAAAACTCCCAAAATCAATCCCAACCTTCCTTTTGTGATCATAAACGTTGTGTTTAAATTTCATAGATTTCTATTATCTTATACTAAAGTTATAGTGCGAAAACCAAATGTCTTTGGACGACGACGCAGACGACAACAACAACGACGACGCCAACGTCATACCAATATACGACCGCAAAAATTTTGCGGTCGTATAAAAACCATAAAAGATAGGAAATATTTGTTGACGAGAAAAAATCCACATTGGATGAAAAATTTTAAAAATTGACATATAAAACAACATTGCTTTTTTGGCCTCTTTAACCCCTTACACATGTATCTAGAAAACCCCCCCAAAAAAAAAGAAGAAATCTTCAGAAAGCAATCATAAAGGCTAATTTTGGCCCCTTTAATCTCTTTCTACAACAACAAAATTAACATAAAAATGCCTCAAGTTACTTTTATTGTATTTCTTATGAAGAACCATTAAAAAAATTCATCCAAATTGGATATGAAACAAAAAAGGTTTCCAAAATTAAGGTGTGTCCCTTTTTTGGCCCTCTTATCTCTAAATGGTAAGAGATACTGAAAACTGGATGGGAAGTATTTTTTCCACTTTCAACAAGGAACATATAAAAACAAAGTAATAAAAATTTTAAAAGTTACAACAAAATCATCAAAAAACCCTTAATAACCACCAGATCAATAAAGAGAGGGGCCAGATTTCTCAAAATCAATATCTGTATTTTTAATGGGGGGGACACATTGTGGTAACATATTATAAGGATACATTCAATAGAAAAAAAGTAAATAAAGTGGAAACCTAACTGTCTATGGACACAAACCTAACTGTCTACAGACACCAATGACAGGCTCATACCATAATACATCCTCAAATAAAAATCACCAAGTGTATGATATTTACCGATAAAGACAATTATAACATAAAAATAAGCATTTTTGAGATTTACGCCCCGAGTTCAGTCTCAGTATACCTGAATTACCGACCATCGATCAAATGGGGTAATGAAAATGGAAAATAATATAGTCTATCAGTCCTTACGAAATACAAATGTTTGTCTGAAATTTGTTCTGGTGAACTGGCAACTGACTGGCCAAAGATAATTTCCGAAAAAATGTGTAATTTAAGAGTGTTTTTAATGACACTTTTAATGTTTATCGTGTGCATCTTAAATTTACTTTGAAAATATCAGAGCATTTTATTCTGTACAATTAAATGAATGAGCTTTTGTTTCAATTTTCTTGCTTTTTTCACAACTCATTGATGCAAATGTTATTTGTGATATAAATCCAGTAATATTTTTACAAAAAGTTTTACAAATTATCATACATGTACATAAAATGTTTGGAATTAACATTTTTACAAAAGAAACAGATTTTCTTCTAATGTTTATTTTTACCAGTTATTCAACAACCAATATATCAATTTAATATTTTATTTGTCATAAAAAAAATGAATTAAAAAAATAACTTTATTAAAGGGGAGCAACTCTGCAACA
This sequence comes from Mytilisepta virgata, assembly GCA_028015205.1. Classification (NCBI taxonomy): domain Eukaryota; kingdom Metazoa; phylum Mollusca; class Bivalvia; order Mytilida; family Mytilidae; genus Mytilisepta; species Mytilisepta virgata. The sequence continues at coordinate 43,931,786 of CM051516.1, forward strand.
GCAAACAATGCAGAGTTTTTGATGGATGGATGGATGAATTATTGTTTAACGTCCAGTGGCAACCAGGTGCATATCAGGATGAGAACATGTTGATATAATAATGAATATGATCCCTGCTTTGTACTAGACCGACACGCTAAGCCGAATTTTTAATGTGCTAGCTCACGAGGTAACTGTCCGCAGGAAGACATATCACCTCACTCGGACACATTATACTGACTCCGAGCCGACCAGTCTTTGCTCTTACTCCTAGATGCCACGTGCTTGGTGGAGAAGCAGCAAATACCAATTTTAAAGTCTTTGGATTGACCTGGCCGGGGATCGAACCCGCGCTTCCGCACTCAGGGCGAGCACACTACCACGAGACCACCGAGGCGGTCTCAGAGTTTTTGATACCTAAGCTTTGAACCATGATTAGGCCAATAAATGACAATAATACATGATTTACTTGTATACAGAATCATAAATATTTGATTTGGGAAGTTTTCAGAAAGTTGAAATTCAACAGGATATGCCAATTTTTTTTTCTATTTAATAAAAAAAGTACCAAGTTTTTTATTTGTAGGACAGAGGGGCACATTTTGGGACGCCAAAATCAAAAGGACGGAATCCCTTTCTATTTATGGCAAGTTGGAGCACTGATTTTCTAATACGTTTCATGTCCTGATAACTGCAAATATTTATAATGCACATGTGTTGGGGAGATTGTAACATGACGTCGGGTCCAGACATTTGGTCTGGAATTTTAATGATGTTTGACCGACGGAGAATCCATAGATGCCAACCCCTTTTTGGTGCTATCAGTAAAAACAATCCGAGTTGTCAGTAATTTGGCAATTTTTTCAGTAATAATATATTTTTCATTTGCGTTCATCAATATATTCTGAATCATACAAAAACTGAATAGATCATTTTATAAAGCAAATAATCCCAAGACATCCCGAAAGTATTAAAAAATCTGAATCTCTATAGCGCTTTATCTTTCCATGATGATAACGCAATAAGCGAGTGAAGCTTACTCTTTAGTGTAGAGGTTTCAAAAATTTTGGTAACAATGAAGTACTTTGCCATAAAAAAAGTTTTCATTTTCCTGTCATTTAAGTCGGGGAAAACCACGAATTAGGCAACTCAAGGTTGCCAAATTCGGCAACTCTAAAGGTTTTTCAATCATTGACATCATAAACAAAATATTGACAAATTTTGCATATTTGTTCTTTCAAGCTGTGTATTTTTGCACAAATTTCTCGTTGTTGAAAAAAATTTATCCATGAACAAAAAATTTTCCCCAATACCCTCCATGTTAAAAAAGGGTTGCCGAATTCAGCAATTTTGAAGTTTTTTTTACAATTTCTAGTAAACATAATAGAATGGAATGTTTTAAAGTATATACCTTTTAAAGTTGGCCTTTTCTGCAAAACTTTTCTTTCGGGAGAAAAAAAAGTTTCCCATTACCCTCAATGTAAATATCAGGAAATACTGTATGATTTTCATCAAATATTAGTTGCAGATTCACCAACTTTTTCAAATTCAACAATGTTGCGGAAATTATGGTTTTCCCAAACTGATTTGAAAGTTTTACTTATATGCGAGCAAAGCTCGCTCTATAGTGTATAGGATTTCAGATTAATTGTCCTAGTTTCATCCTATTTTTTTTCCGCAAGATGGCGGCTTTCAAAATCTAACTACTTCCTGTGAGAAAACGTGTGATTTCTAATATTTTTTTTTTTTTTAAAAGTTTAAAGTTGATAAAATATTTAGAAATAAACAATGTCATGAAATTAAAAATAAATACGAAAGAATCCGCCTGGAATCAAATTTGATATATCAAAATTTGACAAGAAAAAAATATGCAGACGCAAGTGTCACATTTTCCCACCATTACGAAGGTTTCACTAAACAATGACAAAGCAAACGTAAAAACCTTAGGCTTCGCTCGCTTTCCAGGTCACACCTGTTTCATATTATACCGAAAAGCAGTAAAAACCTTACACTTAGCTCACTTTCCACAGTGTATCAGGTCGCACCTGTTTCATATCAAATTTGCCAATGTGGAGGAGGGGGAATATAAAGCTATTACCTACAACCATATAAATACATCTGCCTGTTTTGATAATCTTATCAAAAATATTATCGATATATACATTGCACAACAAGCTGAAAAATTATCGTCTTGACCAAAATAGGTTGCAAAAATATTTAACATGTCAACCGATATTACCTGATCAGGAAAATGAAACAGAATATACTTCAGTAAATAAAGAGGTTTTCACGAAGAAATTGCAATGTAGGGCTAAACAATGCATAATGAATATTGATGAAAAGTTTGAAACTTGACGTGGTTGAATTTCAAACCGGAAACGATAATGCGCAAATAATTGTTGAGTCGGTCAGGGAAAAAATGGGTTTAACCCGGGAAGTTGACACCGGAGATTTGAGCCAGGATAATTTTTGAGCGATTAAATCAATTATTAATTTCAGTTGAATAATTGATTAACTTATTAATTTAAATTAAAACAAATTTCGCACGTCAAAATGCACTCCAGTTCCCGCCAGTTAATTTTTCCAGTTATCTCCCATTCAGTGTGCTTAATCAGTTAATCTGTTAATCTTATAAAAAATTTCTGGTCACTGTAAGTGTAAGAAATAGCATCTACCTGTTGAAGAGAAATTGGGCTTTTAAACCTAAATATGTTAAACCATGACATGGTAAGCAACTAAATAGCCAAAAATTACAGGCAGTGTTTCTATCAAAGTTCAAACCACATCAATATTAAAGTAAATGGCTTTAAAGAAAAAAACAGTGGTTAAAATATAAGAGTATCGTAAATTTGAAATCCAAGGAAAAGATAAAGTCATGAGAATGGAACACAACAAACAAACACTAAACGGATACATATATGACCAAAAGAATAAAAACCATATAATAAACTAAACAAAAATAGAACAAGACAGCATGTAGACTTAGTAATTTATTTATTATGACTTGTATGCAAACAAAAATAATAGTTTTTATTCAAGCACTTTATCAGTAGTCTTTATTTACAATTTATTGATTACATCCAGCTTTGATTTGATTTTCAGTTAAATTAGAATTCCACAGTTAATTAAAGTATAATTTATTAATATTCCTGTGTTTTTCAAAGCATTTTTCACCTCCATTATGAAAATCTGCCCCCTATTCAATATGGCTACAATAACTGTGAAAGGGCCTATTGCAACCTAAGTTACAAAATGTAAGTACCACTTGGCCACCTAGGCCCCACATTTATTTTACATCTCTAGTTATCTGGTTAAAAAAATATACAATTATTTTAATTACTACTCTTTCAAGATTAAAGAAAAAGAGGTGTGTTGCATCTCTCTCAAGTACTGCAGGTGTTCTACTGCTAAAGTTATTCTAAATTTTATGAAATTTCTGATTATTGCTAGTAGACAGTCAACTCTTGTTGACTCGAAATTTCGGATGATCCAGAACTTTGTTCCATATAATTACAAATATTTTTACTCCTGATGTGTCGAAATTCGATAAGGTCGAAATTTTGGTTGTCTCGAAATAAAACTAAGGTCCCTATATCAACAAATGCGTTTGAAATATTTTTTTTTTATCTCAATGTAATACACAAATATCAAATTATTAACTTTGGGATAAAAGTGGCTTCAATAATTAATCTGAAAATAAATAAATTTCTGGTCATTAACCACTAACTGATGTTTGACGGTCTCATATTTACCTGATGTTACCTTGACTCGTTATCCTAGATAATTAGTAAATTATTGGCACACGCTTCAATTCTGAATTAACTCACCTATGCTAGAGTCAAACTATGGATATGGTGAACTCTTTCTATGTTCCAGGCCAAAACTTAATCTTGATTTAAGTTATGACATTTTGGCTCTTTGTTTAAGACCTTATTCAGCAAAGTGCAGGCGAGAAAATCCCACACCAGGAGGTGGGCTTCAGCTGGCCCCTAAACAATAATGCATACTAGTTCAGCGAAATGGATGGCACACTAAACTCTGAAACATACAAATGAACCAAAATTAAGAAAACACACATTTTCTGTCTTTAAAAACATTAAAAATCTTCATTTTACATTGTGAAGTCATGACCACTTTTTGATTATTTTGATGTTTTGACACTTGTTTTCACTCTGTATTTAGTTATCACTTTGATATGCTGAAAAATGAATCTGGTTACCCCTAATAAAATTTACTTCAATTAAAAGAGAATATCAATGACAATAAAGTATTATTTCTGAAAAAAAATTCTAGGGACAGGATTTTTAGAAATCATAATTTAAAGTCTGAATATATTTGACTTTTTTGTAACGATATTGACATACATTGTACGTTCTATATATTTACACATTCTGTTTCCCAAAATTTGATACAGCATATTTTCGGAAGTATTAAAGTGATAGACATGCAAATAATTTTTTGATATTCAGATGCAGTTCAACATGCTCTAGTTGCATGGATATTTTTATAAAAATCTGAAATATAGTCCAGTTAGGTACCTCTAATCTTAACATTGACCCAGCAGAGGTTTTTATGGATAAAGATCTGGTAATTAGTTTGCCAATGCAATGTATAGTAGGTAAATGGTGGACTGTAGTAGAAATTCTTTTGAAGAACATTTGAAAAGATTGATACCAAACTTGGTGGAAGTGATAGCCATGAAGACCCAAATAATTTTTTATACTTTGTCGCTGTCCCACTAACAAACATTGCTGCCAGGACCAAAATGAATTTTTATGATGTGGTAAAGATTTTCTTCTCTGAATCTACTTGAGATTGAACCTTTTTGTGAATGTTCACTGCAACGTTCTATCAGAACTTTGGTGCTGATTGGAAATACAAGATGACTGACAGTGCAGGACTTGGTTAACATTTAACTTAGGTGTTTCTCTTTAATAAATATGTCCATTGACACCAAATACTAACTTAAAGTGGCCAATAAAAGTGGCCAATAAAATCCAGATGAGCAATACAGGCCCCCGGGAGGGTATAGTTATGTATTTTGCTATTTTTGAAGATGTAATGTCAATATACATGTGTATTATATATATATATATATATATATATATATATATATATATATATTATTTACTTTGAAACTGCTTCATGACAAAGAAATTAGTGAGACCACTTTATATAAAAAATTTCAGATCTGAATTTTAATTCCAGCCCTTGTTTATGATCCCATTCAGTACAATGAAAAAGATATTTGAAAATAATGGAACAGATTGTGAATATTCCAAATTACATGTATATGACCCTGTAACAGATACTCATTGATCCTCAATTGTAACATTATAATTTTCTAATACCAATTCTTATGAGACAAGACAAAAAAGAAATACGAGTAACAAAACTGTAATTTCATAGTTTCTATTTAAACAGTACTGTATTTAGATATTACATTATAACTTATTGTCAGCCGTATTGAAATTTAAACAATTAAGATTCTAATCTTTTCATCGTAAACAGATATTAAATGTCCTTGGTCTTTACGAATTAAAAGATGCATATGATATCGGTGATAAATCTGCATCAGAAGTTTATAATTCATGTTTTAATGTAATTGTGTTCTTTCAGATTGGTTTGTCAACCAGAAAGGTGTTAATATTTCTGGCTGAACCCTCTTATTCTTACTGGAAAAACACATTTAAAGTATGAAGTAGGAAATAATTAATTTTACACAAAGGCAAACAGGTAAGATTTTTTTCAATGGGGGAAAAATGTCTTAAGGATGTTATTAATATTAAATAAAATTGTATTAAATTTACATTGTTTATGAAATCAAAATTATTCTTATATGGGTTTGATGTATATAAATGTATTGTCACATGCCTATGTCCATATTCTTCCTGATTTTATCCCAAGGTGCAAGCTGAGGGCAGATATGGATTGACCGATGATATCAGGGAAGATATTAAAATAGGCATATGATTATCTGTTTATCACATATTTCACTTTCTCAGAGGCTGTAAAAAATCAGAATAGAATCTAACAATTAATTGTCATAACAATACCGATAAGAGAGATTTTAGCTTTAATATTTATTATCTGTTGACAAATTTTATCATTTCAGTTTCATTAGCAGCCTCCTCATTGGTCATATTGTTTATTTCTAATGGGACCTCACCATAAGATATCGGCATAGATATAGGTTTTCACATACAGTGTATGGAGAACTTTTCCTTATAAACATGATAAATATATGATAAATAAAATTATTTTTAAAATTTATGTATAGAATTCATTTCCTAATCATGGTTGTATTTCATGTTGGACCATAAAAGAAAAGTTGCAATAAATGACCACACCCCTTTACATTAGTACTGCTTTTTCCATGTTTAACAAGTTTTGTAATATTTCTGTTTAGGCCTTACTTCAAATCTATTATTTTTCAATGATTTCAATGTTAAACATTTTTTAAATGAATTCCTACATTAGGGTGATGTCACATGCAACATGATCTACACGTACTCACAGAATTTTTTTTTGTTTCGTTTTTATTAGCTCACCTGACCCAAAGGGTCAAGTGAGCTTTTCTTATCACTTGGCGTCCGTCGTCCGTCGTCCGTTAACTTTTACAAAAATCTTCTCTGAAACAACTGGGCCAAATGGAACCAAACTTGGCCAAAAGCATCATTAGGGTATGTAGTTTAAAAAATATGTCCGATGACCCCGCCTGCCAACCAACATGGCCGACATGGCTAAAAATAGAACATAGGGGTAAACTGTAGTTTTTTGCTTATATCTCAAAAACTAAAGAATTTAGAGCAAAACTGACAAGTGGTAAAAATGTTCATCAGGTCAAGATCTACTTGCCATGAAATTTTCAGACGAATGGGTCAACCTTTAGTTGGGTTATTGCCCCTGAATTGTTAATTTTAAGGAAATTTTGCAGTTTTAGGTTATTATCTTCAATATTATTATAGATAAAGGCAAACTGTAAACAGCTAAAATGTTCAACAAAGTAAGATCTACAAATAAGTCAAGATGACCAAAATCATTGATTGACCCCTTATAGGAGTTTTTGCCCTTTAAAGACGGCATCCAACATAAACTTTCCTTTAAAGATCATTTCCTTTGAAACCACTGGGCCAATTGAGACCAAACTTTGATTAAATGGTCCTTGGGTGGTCCCCTTCCAAAACTATGTCTGGCATTCCCGACTTCCAACCGACATGGCTGCTGTTACTAAAAATAGAAAAAGGGGGGGATGAATTTAAAAAATCTTCTATGAAACTACAAGGCGAATTGGAACCAAACTTGGCAGTATATGTAATTTATTCTCATAAACCAAGCATTTAGGTAAAGAGAAATACTATTTACAATATATACAACATTACAGACACACAATACAGCACAAAATAGTATCACAAATTACACATAACACATTCAATAAATAAAATATAGAGAACAAGTAAGTTTTAGCCAGGAGGACAAGTTTTTTTATTTATAATTTTTATCAATTTACACAGTTTAATTAATTTTAATCTGTTTTTTGTTGCCATAATATCCTTGAACTTTAAAATATTTGGATTTCTAGTCAGCTGTTTACTGATCAGTTTCTTTCTATCATCTAATAAGTATGGACATTCTAGAATATAGTGAAATTCGTCTCCTATACTTTCATTACATAGGTTACATTTTCTATTTTGTCGTTCAACGTTATTCCATCTTCCGTTTCAACAGGAAGTTTATGATTGCATGTTCTATTTATTTATTTAGTTGGTGTTTAACGCCGTTTTCAGCACATTTTGGCCATTTCGCGGCGGCCAGTTTTTATTGGTGGAGGAAGCCGGAGTACCCGGAGAGAACCACCGACCTTCGGTAGGAAAATTGACAATCCTTGTCAATTAAGATCGGAGTCGAACACACCCCGCCACAGGTGAGATTCGAACTCACAACCCCAGCGTTGACAGGCTAGTGATCATTAGTAGTCATGATGAACTACCTAGACCACTCGGCCACCGAGGCCCCCTTGCATGTTCTAAATTTACAAAGTGTAATAGGATCTTTTTTGTTCAAGGTTTCAAAATAATGCTCAAACTCTAAAGTGTCTTTAAAAATCTTATAATTTGCGGCTTTAGAGCAGTTTTGAACTTCGTCGTGCCAGCTTTGTCGAAACTGATCAGTTAAACTTTCCATAATTCTTTTCTTTAACCATTCAGAACTTCGAAAATGTTGCGAATTCCAAATATTCGTGTGTCCACATTCGTTAAAAATACTTTTGATGGTCCTTAGGAGGTTCTCTTTCAGAAATATGTCCGATGACCCGGACTGTTAACCAAGATTGCCACCACAGCCGAACTTAGTTTAACATAGGGCCCTATGGGAAATTCATTGAAAAATCTTCTTGTCTGAAACCACTTGACATATTGGAACCAAACTTGGCAGATGTGGTTCTTAGGAGGTCCTCTTTCAGAAATGTGTTGGATTTCGTTGACTGTGAACCAAGATGGCCACGACAGCCAAACTTAGTTTAACTCAGGACCCTATGGGAAATGCACTCAAAAATGTTTTCATCTGAAACTACTGAGCCCATTGGAACTAAAGTTGGCAGCATTGGTCCTTAGATGGTCCTCTTTCAGAATGATGTCAGATCACCTGGATTGTCTACCAAAATTGCCGCCACGGCCGAACTTAGTTAAATATAAGATCCTATGGGAAAATTCATTTAAAAATCTTCTTGTCTGAAACAATTTAGCCAGTTGGAACAAGACTTAGTTGTAATGATCCTTAGATGGTTCTCTTTTTAAAATGTGTCCATTGACCTGGACTGTCAACCAAGATGGCTGCCACAGCTGAACTTAGTTTAACATAGAATCCTATAGAAAAACCAGCCAAATTGACTGCAACACTGCAATTTTTAGTCCTGCTCAAGGTGAAAAGTTAAATCCAGGTGAGCGATACAGGCTCTTGAGAGCCTCTAGTTTCCTTAAGTTTCATGTAGTAGAGAAAAATCTAAACAGTGTACATAGTGTTAAGGATGCCTGTTTATATTCTCATCATTACGATTTATTTAAAAAATCCAAGAATGTGATTAGCTGTAATATTATTTCTTTGTTGTGATTGTTTAATTATAGTCAATTAAATATGAGTATAGCTGCAAAATCCGCTCTGAACTAATTTTAAATCTCTTTCATAGCCTGTACTAGTTTGGAGCAGATTTTTAAACCAAATTTATATGTATCTAAATAGGTAAATACACACAGATCAAACAAATCATTGAATCACCTTCCCCAAATTTTGAAATTAATCTGCATATTGTAAAAATTTGACAATAATCAATTGTAATAAATTAGAGAGAAAAGTGGCCATTGTGTTAGGCATTGCTGATATTGAAATCATTATACATTTCAGTGTGCTGTAGTGTACCTACATATATGCATGGTTCATAATGAAAATATCAGATTTTAGTGTATTGTTATCAGAATACAAAGTTGATATTGAAAATATTAGGTAGTAGTGTAGTGTTATATGCACAAGTGGTATTGAAAATATCAGATAATGGGGAAAAAATGTACTAATAGTACCTTATATTGTTTCATGAGAGTTATGCATATAAAAATTATAGTTTAATTATTGGATGAGACAGGAGCCTCTTATTACAGTTAACATACAATCTCATATATTAAAAATAATCCCATTGTAATTCCTAATCACCAACCAGACAGGATTGATTGACAGATAGAATTGATACATTTTCGGAATATAATTGCTTAATGTACCTACTTAGAAAGGGATAGGTATATTATAGAGATCTTAAGATAATAGTACATAATTTTCTGATAATTTATGTACCTGTCATGGGTAAATGTCTGTCTCATCAGGTGTAGTTATATACAGTTATCTCCCTTGGTAAATGTTGCCAAATTATGACAAGGTGATGTATGTTTTTCTTAAGTATTAGGAATTACTGTTTTGGCATTTTTAGTTTATTAATACCTACCACAGCAGAACAGCATAACCAAGCTTTTTTTATTTTATACAAATAATATGTAATAAAAGCAATTAAAGTGATGTTTGTTTGTTTGTCAAGTGAATGTTGGGAATTTTTGTCAATCACTGCAAGTCATAATTAATTATTGTATTTTTAACTGTTAAAGTGACTCAAATATTTCAGGAGAGTAATTTTTTGTGTGTATTTTATTTTATTTTTGCATAAAATATAATGTCAAGACAACAAATATGACTCTCTTACAATTGGATATGTACAGGTTTTTTTTCAAAAAGTTTAAGATATACACTGAAAATAATGAGTGGCTTGGTATAGTATAGCATATGGTATGACTGGTTCGAAATTTTACTCAAATGATAATTCAAAAATGTTATACTCAAAATCTGAAAGAAATAGAGGTATGTGTGAATAAGTGCCAGTATTTCCCAATTCTATTTTTTAACTGGGATTTAAACTGGCGCTTAGAAAAATATATTGCTGTTGGGTCCATATCATTTCAATTTTACTGTCACACTTTCCAGGTCTTAGAACTCCATTGTCAACAATAAAAATAAAAGGGGATTGGAAAGGAAGTTCGTTGTAGTCATGGCTTTGGAGAAATTTGAGTTTGAGTGACTTAAGTTCTCTTGTGCCATATTTTGTACATTTATCATTTTTGATTTTAATTTGTTTTGTAATGTATACTGATATATTTTATCATTTGTGTCATGTACATTTGTTATTCTGTTTTGTTTTTTTTTTTTTTTTTTTTTTTTTGCTGATCACAATCCTTTGTTGGATTTAAATCAATAAAGAATTTGAATTTGAATTTGAATTTATTACATAATTCTGGTGATGTGAGCTGAAAGGTTTATTAAGCAATACTCTAATCTTTTTTTTTATTTTGCCTCCTGTAACAAATTTGGATGGATAGACTATGGTATCGAGCCTAGATTATGGTTTTCTATCATAAGACCTGTGAAACGTAGGAGGGTATAATGAAATTTTCAACACCATGCATAGTCTTATAGGTATAAAATGAAATGGATAGTTAGAATCGTGGGAATTGCTGTACTGTCGATGGAGATTAGTTTTCTGAGGATTTGTCAAAATTTAATTATCGTCCTGCATTACAAATGATTTTCTTGACACTGTGTTCCTGAGTTCTCATTAATGATGAGAGATGTTATGATCGGATGTCATAATAGTATCACAAATGATAAATATGTTTCCACTGGCTGTGTATAAATATTAACTGTCAATAACACAGATTTGGACTGATTGAATCTGTAATTGAAAAGGCTGAAGATTATCTCCAGTGTCAGTCTGTGATAGGATTTGGCCTATGAAATTGTGAATATCTTATATCTTGCATCTATTTTTCAAGATTTTTTTTGAGGGAGTTCATATTAATGATCACAAGTCTGTTATTGCTGAAACTATTACTTTGAGTTTAACTTCTTGTGATATATATTCAACATTTGTCTGAATCTACAAGGTTGTTTCTGGTACCCCAGCTTTATTCTTCTCCATGTGCAGACTCTACTTTAAAAGTAAACCAGTGACAGTTGATATAGTGCTTAATGCTCAAACACAATAAATTTTTACTTTCCATGTACTTTCAATGTAATACTTCACATAAGTGTGTGATATTGTTCCTGATGTTGATAAACTTGAACTCACACTTTTATGAGCATAAACATATAGCCATTGCATTAATTCCCACACTCTTTAATTTTAAATTCCTTATATTTCAAGTACATGTAATACTTTGGTCCCACTGTAATATTTTGTACTCTGTTTAATCTTCTTATCTGAAATTATTTTTGACTTTTAGCAAGGAAGTCAACTTTAATGTAAAATTCTGAATTCTAAAACAAACTAGATGTCCCATGTAAAAGAAACAGAAGCACCCAAATATTTGGCTGCTAACTTTATCAGGGGCCTCCATGGCCTTTGCAATTATTCTAGATATCTTGCTACAGTTGTTCATCTTATTTAACCGAAGCTTACGTTTAACCACATGTTAAATGTTATGATTTTCTATGTAGTTTAACCCTCAGTTAAATTAACCTTGGGTTAAATATGTTGAACAACTGGGCCCAGTTGTCTGTCAGCAATGAGATAGTATTCGACCCAACTTATTATGAAGGGTGTTCCACTCGGATCTTAATTGACAAGGATTGCCAGTTTTCCAATCCAAAGTTGACAATTTTCTACAGGAGACACTCTGAATTCTTCTTCCAATAAAAACTGGCCATCATATGCATGATGTAGCCAAGTCTGCCAAAACTTAAATATACAATTTTACTAACTTTATATGCCTCTTATAATTTTTTTCGTTTATAAAAAAATGCAAGTTAGTTTACATAAAAATCTCTCGGAATCAATAATAGTAAAAATTGTTGAATATTTGTGTGGTATGTAGCATCCAGTTGTTTTTAGTTTTTGTATTTCATGTCATGGACCGAAATCTGCAAAATAATCATTCATGTCGAGGACATTTGTTCAAGAAACAGATTGTAAAAAATACAAAGCTACTTAAACAAAGAATTTCATTAAATTTTTTTATTAAGTTTGTTTAGGTTTGCTTGAAAAAGATCTGTTTTTCAAGTATTTGCCTTTAATTGGATTGATTATAACTTGAAACTTAATAGATCGAGCTGCATCAGGTGTTCAATTATCAATTTTTACATTTCAATGGTTTGAAACTGAATACTACCAAATGTTGATGTGCATTATATATAATTTTAGTCCACAGTGTTATTCATTTAAACTCCCTGAGTAGTAATAAAACATATATTATGCACAAGTTTGGCTAATATTAAATTCAAGTCTTATATTTCAGCTCTATTATGATTTGATACCTTTCAGCTAAATATGGAATAACCATTGATTTTTAGATGGGTTGGATGCAAGGAAGATATTTGAAATGAAAAGGCTCAAAAATGTGAAAAACAGCATAATTGATTATTATCTGTATATATTCCAAAATGTATATATGGGTGTTTTGATATAGGTCATCTTACCTTGACCCCATTTTCATAATCCATTGATTCATGTAAAGTCTTGTGATAAGGTCCATATCTCAGTAATTATATGTGATAGCTCAAATATATTTAGTCCACATAGCATTAAACAACAATCAGTCAATCAATCAAATGTATTTGGTCAGGATATTCCTGATGAGGTGTAAATGGGTATTTGGCCATGACCTTATTTTTTATGATTAGGTATGTTTCTCAGTAAATTTAAGTGATTTCTTTTAAAGGTTTACATTTGTGTCTGACATATATCCACTGACCTTGGCCTCATTTTCATAGTCCAGTGATTCATCTGAAAAACCATTAAAATATCACAATACAAATACAATGTAGTCTTTTAGCAGGCTAAACATTTTTGTGTGTCAGATTTTGTTTTGTCATATGGACTAAAACATGTATATGGCTACTCATAAAATTTATTCCTGTGCTTCTGTTGTTCTTGACCCAGTTGTTTAACTTACTTAACCTTAGGTTAAATTTAACTGAGGGTTAAATTACATAGAACAACACTTCATTTAACCTGTGGTTAAATGTAACCCTCATTTTGATAAGTTAAACAACCGGTCCCAGATGCCCTAGAAGGTGTATGGTAAAGGTTAAAATTCAAGCTCTCAAGAGATGGTCTAAGGTGTATTATATATGGTGATTTATGGATGGGGGGTTAATATAAATGAGAAGCCAATCCATGTAATACTGGAACATTAACTAGGTAATACAAAAAGCAAGTGAATAGAACATTTATTGTGGTTCTTCATCTTGAAAGTACCTGTTAGCTCTACAACAAAGAACTAAAGGTAGACCTTACAGCAAGATGGTCGCTGTCACAGTCTGTATTTTTATTTAGCTTTATCCAGAATTTTTAAAGACACAAATTAGGCCTGTCAAAAGTTATTTAAGATTGTTAAAAATTTACAGAGGGACAGATTTCCATTTTACTTACAATGAATTTTTTTTATTTGCAGTCAGCTCTTCTATTTGTTAAAATGTGAATCAATTTAATTTTTACAAATACTGAAAGTTTCTAGATCAATAAACTAGGCATAGAAATTAATGTAGAATAATATGATGTAAATTGACAAAGGAAGTTAGTTAAACTTCTATAACAGATTAGTTCTGTACTGCACATCGTTTATTTTGTCAAAACACCCCCACACTGTATCATACATCTTTTGTTTTTGATTTAGGAGATCAGACTTTAGTGTTAGGGAATAGATTTCTCATCGAGGAGCATCGCAGCTTTGTTTCCCTGGATTAACAAGGATGAGCAGAGGTAAGGAAAGAAAAAATCTAATATTGTATCAATAAAATATCAGATTTGTCTTGAATTATATTACTTTGTTATAAGATTGAAAATATTCTCCATTTCTTAAGCCTTTCACACTTGTCGTGACAAGTGTCAGGAAAATTTGTTCTCACTTAAGTGTGATATGATTTGTTCTAAAAAAAATGATTAGGCAGTCCATAGTGATACTACCGGTATGTGAAAAGTTTTCAGTGGCATAACACATATATACAGAAGAAACATTGATGAAGTTTTGCCTTTTGGTTTATATCTCAGAAAACCATGGTGATATATGTAGTAGCATTTCACCAATGCAGCCACCATTTCTGGTTTCGTGGTAGGTAACGCTTGCCTTGAGTGCAAGAGGTCACAGGTTTGAACGAAAATCTTTAAAATAAATTGGTATTTGCTTCTTTTTCATTTAGGAACAAGAGAAAAGACTGGTTTGATTGAATTTGCAATAATTTGTCTAGGTTTGGTGAAATGCCTTCCTGCAGTTTGTTAGAATCCAGCTCAGCACGTCAGTTTAGTTCATAGCATCGGTTCATATTCATATCCCATCAGCATGTCCTCATCCTCTAATAATTGCCATTGGTCTCTAACCAATACACAGTCAATCAATATAAGACCTATACAGACTGCACTTACAGAGTAAATTGCATCTCTTAAATAAATGGGTTCCTGTGACCTATATTAGATACTTTAGTGACTTGGTTAAGTTTTTGCATTTAGGTCCGTTTTTTAGAAACCATTGAAGATAGTGAAAACATTAACATTTACCAATGGTATTATTATGCCATTGTCTACTCATGAATGACGACAGATTTAATGCTGACTGAAATTTTGGCCAATACACATGTTATATGGGCTCCCTTTGAAAATGGTCTTAATTTCAACCTTGGAAAGTTCTATTATTGAAGAACTTTTCAGCTTATTTATATATTTGGCATCAATTTACATATAGGTCATGATTGTATGTAAAAGTTTTTGGACAATTATCACATGTTCATATTTGTTCAGGCTTGAATATCTTAGATACCTTGGCTTTCATTGGGTACTTTATTTCATATTTTCTTTTACTGTTAAACTTCAATTATTTGAATGGTTTTGAATGATCTCTTGGATGTTGGAGTGTCCAAATTTCTACTGTAATGGAATCATCATGAAAAACATTTCACAGTTCAGGTTCTTGTGTTATTTTTTATTGAGTTTTTGCACTTAGTTCAATGGGTCAAAACTTGATCTTATTTGTGAAGATCTGCCATTCATGTCTTACAGACACATTGCCTATTTTCTAAAAATATTCCTTTTCAGGAAACCAATAAACTGTATGAAAATGTCAGTTTTACAGACAGTTGGCTTATGGAGTTTCTATGTAGGCTAATCATATGCAGAAAATAAGATTCTTTAAGCATAGTTTGATCTTCAATGAAAATTAATAGACAAATACTAGTAGGATATTGATTTTTTGGTAAAATATTCAAAGGTTGGTTAAGTATTATCAAATGCAAGGGTGACATATGTTCAATTATTGTATATAATTTGGTCATTATGATTTCAGGAAAAAATTAAATGTAAATATTTATGTATACTTGTTGAGAACATCAATGTTTGGATAATAGAAATATTTTACATGAAATCAATTACATTATTGACAAGGCAAGTAAGATTATCTATATTTTATTTCACAATCGCTACGAAATGAGACCAGATATCCTGTGTTTATCAGTACTTTTCACTGGATCATCCTAAAAGACCCCCTTTTTTCAAAGTGATTATTTCAGATATATTATTATTGTGCTATCACCCTAAATGATATATGCTTTTTGGTTGCATCAGGTGAAATTCCTAAAAGACCCCAATTCTACGTTATTAAAAGCTATCATTTGCATTTCGCAAAGTATAATATGGGAGAAATCGGATAAATCATTATCGAAATAATGCCCAAAAGGGTATAGCCAGCATTTTATACTGTGAATTGAATTTAATTGAATTGTCACAAATAATTTTACTGTAAAAATGATAAACTGGCAGTTAAAAAATCTAACGAACAAAAAAATTCTGACTCTTTATACATATGTATAGGTATCAGAGATTTTGAGCTTAAAATGAAACTTACTTCAGACTATATCATTCATTGTCACCTTTAGCTGCTTTGGTATAGTTTAACAATGAACTCTTTTCTTTTAAGACTGTAAGAGAAACTCTTTTATTAATTACAATGATATGTTGGATGATGACCTATCAAGATTGTGTTGTGTATATATGACAGAGATTCAAGATGGCTGTCATGGTCAGACATACATTGGACCCAGTGAGAAATTTGTTGGGTGATCTTCTTGTGAGAAACTTTGCCAGTATGTCATATATGAAGTGTAATTGATTATTAGTTAATAGCCTTCTAAAAGTGGAATATCTCATGCCCATCAGAAATTCAAGATGGATACCATGAAGGGACACAGTTTAATATTGGATCAAAAAAGGTTTTTGTTCTGTATTTATCACTGTAAAAATTGTTTCCGTGTCTTTGATGTATGTTTTTCCATACTTCCATGTAATTCAGATGCTCAATGGATTATATGATACATCCATTTGTTGGAAATGAATCCTTTAAGAAAATTGGAACATCATTTATAAATATCCTTGATCAGTGAAATATTGGAAAAGATGTTACAGTGAATATTGAGCTTCTGGGTGGCATTACTTATGAATTATAGCAAGTTAATGGATTTTGACAGTTTCTCTGAAATATTCTACTGCAACAAAAAACTCTATTGAATTCTGATGCTGTTTCTATTTTAACAGTTCAATAAATTTATGTTTGAAGTTATCAAGCCGAGAAGATTCATCTCTGAGCATTTGAAAAAATATAATGAAATTTGAGGAATTGCATAATATTTGCAGAAATCATTCTACTTGGTCTCTGATGTATTATTTTCTTGTAAATCTGTCTATCGGACCTCCCATGTGAATTTTAGAGCTAACAAATTTTGTTTCTAATTCTTTATGGGTAAAATGAAAAGAAGATACAAACATATAAATGTCTCATTGTTGTTTATTTTGATCAATAATATCGTACAGGGGGTCATTTAAATCAAATGGAAAATAAAGCGGATGATATCAGCTTGAATATAAGGACAAAGGTGATCTGTAGTAATACAGTATTCTAATACCATTCTCCATATGAAATGTGAGACATTTGTTTGACAGTTGTTACACTTGAATGAAGGCATATCCTGGGTTATTTCTTATATAGAATCTATACAAATGTAACAATATGTCAAGCAAAGAAACAACACTTTTATTTCTGTTCTTCATCATAAAGTCACATCGAGAAATTTGGCTCAAATTTTACAACCCACTGCAACTTTGAGACAGCCCCAAGATAGTCTTACACACCATTTTGTCAATTAACTTACACACTTGATCAGTCTGTCAGGATAGTCAGACTTGGTGCAGACACTAAAAATTTAGCTTTTTTCTGCTTTCTTTTTTTACAATGGCTGTGTAGTACTAGTATATACAATACTTATACACTGTGTGTCAGTGTTTATTTACAGCCAAGTAGTACTAGTATATACAATACTTATACACTGTGTGTCAGTGTTTATTTACAGCCAAGTAGTACTAGTATATACAATACTTATACACTGTGTGTCAGTGTTTATTTACAGCCAAGTAGTACTAGTATATACAATACTTATACACTGTATGTCAGTGTTTATTTACAGTCAAGTAGTACTAGTATATACAATACTTATACACTGTGTGTCAGTGTTTATTTACAGCCAAGTAGTACTAGTATATACAATACTTATACACTGTATGTCAGTGTTTATTTACAGTCAAGTAGTACTAGTATATACAATACTTATACACTGTGTGTCAGTGTTTATTTACAGCCAAGATATCTTTATATGTCCTTTGTTTTTATGTTTCTACATTTTCCATGGAAAATTGTGACAGTGCTATATAAAGTCTGAAATCTATTGATGAACATATTTGTCTTGCTTCTATGTCTGAAAATACATACAGACATCAAGATCTAAGACGGAATTCAATTGAAAGTTTGACAAAATGAGATATGTTAAGCACTGATGACATACTTACCACAAATCATGTTTCTAAAAGTTTATATGAGATGGGTGCTAGGTGCTTGGAACCATCCTGATCATGTAGTGTGATTTGATATTTATACCCCCACCAAATGAAGTATAGGAGAGAGTATATTAGTTCTCCGGTCCATCTGTCTGTCCAGATCATCTCCCCAATCTTTATCATACAATGTATATGTACCACACTGAGTTTATCCAAATTTATGACATTTTAAACATGAACTTTTTGACCCATTTGTCAACATATAGTATGTGAAATAAAATAAAAATGGTACATAGCAAGACCAGCTTGTACAAGGCACCATTTTTATCTTTAAACAGATTATACAAAAGTTTTATTCAAATATTATTGAATGAGAGACCTTGAAATAGAGTCCAAACAGTGCCAAAAACATACCAGGTTGACAAAACCTTTGCCATTGCAAAAAATCATACAAATTCCTTCAATTTTTGACATCACAAAGGAAAATTTTAATTACACAATTTAGAAATTCATTGTACTATTACATCATTAGGTGAAGTGGGGTCAAGTGGAATTGACATTCTAATGTCAGTATGTATTTTGTCATACAGCCTACAACAAAATACTTGTGGCCGCACTGCATAATGAGTTCTAAATGCATAATGGTAACTTTACTGCAAATACATAAACACAATCAAGAGGAAAACTTCTGACAAAAACTCTAGGGACAGGCATGTAAAAATATGATGGGGTTAAAATTATCAATTAACCCTTTTATTTCAAGTTCTATACCCATGGGGTTAGATAATATTACAAACAATAAACAATAACAGCAAAGTTACAGGAAAAAGTACATAACTTTGATTGGTGTGGGCCCTTATTTCCAGTTCCAATGACTGCTTTATAAAGTCACAAACAATCAGTAAAAGTTCCTTTTTTGGATTTATTATATCAAACAATTGTAATCCTTTGTCACCAATTAGAAAATTTGACAGTCTATATAGCTAGTTAACTGTTTTAAAATAATGCCTTATGAAATTCTTTTCCATGCAGATCTTATAATTCATTGATTGTATTCATATTTTAGGTTACTTAATTGGCAACCTTTTGTGTAACCCACCTTAAATAAAAATAATGATGAAGTCTTTTTCTCTTTTTTAACCCCTCCCAATCAGACCTGTATCAAAAGTCCCTCCTCCCACAGACAGTATAATTATTGACATGAATTTAGTATTGTCTGCCTATGTTTACTTTCAGAATTGATTTTCCATACATCTTAAGTCAGGGATGTTACAGAGACTGGCAATACACATCACACTATCAGACGGAATACACAGGATTATCTCTCTACATCAGGTGGGTGCATAACATTTATGTTTATACATTTTTTAGATATTTACTTGTAAGATAACTTACTAACAAATTAATTTTATAATTGTTATGTTTTGTAAGAATTTTTGTCAATTTAGAAAGAAAAAAAATTAAAATTTCTTTAAATAAAAATAAGATGTTTTTGGTATGTTGTTTGTAAGTAAACTTTTGTTTTGAAGTCAATATTTACATGTATTTTATTTTTTTATCAAAATAAAATCTCTTACAAATGTGTCATTACGAACTTAAAATACAATTACAATGTGTCATAGTAAAGTGATAAAATAAAAATGCCTGTAAATTACAATAAAATTTCCAGTGTGAATCAAAGTCAAATTCACCAAATATACAAAATCTTCAAAAATTTTCAATCTTTTTTGCTTTCCCTCTGCTGGTACTTAAATATTCTGTTATAATTTGATCATGAATAGGGGACTATAAAGCATAGCAATTATGCACACAGCTGGATGTTAATTTCTTCAAGCAGCTTTCTGGTGCATAAATTTTCCTCATTAAGACCAGTTAGTTTGAAAATCATTAATTTACACAACTCCAGCTGTGCCTAATTAACAGTACAAAAGGAGAAATGCAATATTTATTGGGAACCAGTTACTATTAATAGTCAGATTTCAGATTTTTAAAGAAAGTACTGAGTTTTGTGGTGTTATCTTTGAATTTTGTATGTATCACCAAAGAAGAAATATAAGTGGATCGAGTGTTTGTGATTTTATCTACATTCTACTTTAAAATGAATTAAATAGGTAACTTTTTAGATTTGACTCTTTGTATTTGAATTCACATATCTGTGGGAAAACAGTTCAAAAATGAATTTACTATAATGTAACTACAATACCAATACACATATTTATGTCAAGAGTTTAATAAAGTAAATACTGAAAAATGAAAAGATTTTTTTTGGAAAATTTCAATTGTCTCCCCTGCAAAGATAATGCATTTTTTTGTGGCTGGTTATTATTGTGTTTATTTTATGTAGAATTATGAAATCAGGTGTTTATTTAGGGTCCTTGGCAATCTCATACAAATTTTTTAATAGTATTATATATTTTAGGGTCTTCACAAGGATTAAATTTAATGCTCAGGCATCAATAGGTCCAAGAAATACAAACCCTTTGAAAAATCATTTTAAGCAGTGAGTTTTATAGGTAATACTGTTGATAGTGGACTGTAAGTCCTTGAGGATATCATTGTTTGGCAATAACATGATTTATATATATACGTATGTTAAAATTTTCAATTGATAGATTTTGAAATTCTGTTAAAATATTAGTTTTAATTTCCTCGGGCAAAGTTGATTATTTCGGGTACTCTGTTTAGGCCCATTTGAATCTATAGCTCACAATATTTTTGTTCTATAGTTTTGGCTATTCAATTTTTCAAGTCGGTCATAAAATTATGATGAAGATCAATGTAGAAATATACATTAATTACAAGGAATTTGATATCTAAGGAATAAACCATGATGATTTTATTTTAACCTTGAAGGACAAGGTAGGGATCTTGAATCTTTTTTTTTTGTTGTCCATGGGCCTATTTGTCTTTTGGAATGCAAGTGAGCCCAACATTTTTTTTATGAATATACATTATTTGATTCCAAGTAATTTTCAATCCTGCCCTTTTTTCAACATTTTTTTTAGACTGTAATTTTTCCAGAACATTTTTTAGACTGGCTTTTTATTTCAAAATCCTTCCTTTCCTAAAATGGAAATAATCAAATGGTTGTTCCCTAAGTTAAGATTACAACACTATTAGAAACAAAACAAATTTGAAAATGAATGGATATGGGGTATGTATCACTATATATGATAGAAATAACATTGAAGCAATTGTACCTACAGAGAAAAATAAAATGGCAATACTTTGAATCAGTGCTGAAATAATAAAATATAAATTTTAAGCCTTAAAATTCACGATATGTGTTATTTCCTCATGGTTCATTACCTTTTTGACAGACAATTTGGCATTTGTTGAACTCAATCAGTTGTCATAGTAGGTAAGTCACAGACAGTCCTTTGAAAATCCATGTTAAAGTTAAATTTTAACAGCTTTTTGAGAATTTATGTCAAAGCCATAGTGGATTTGTGAGAATCCATGTAAAGGCTGAGCAGCTTTTTTGAGAATCTGTAAAGCTATAATAGCTTTTGTAAAATCTTTGTTAAAGCATGAGAAATTGTTGAACATCTGTGTAAAACCTGAGCAGTTTTTTGAGAATCTATGGAAAGTCTTAGAAGTGTTTTGAGAATCTATGTAAAGCTGGAGAAGTTTTTTGAGAATCTATGCCAAGCCGGATGAGTTTTATTAAAATCTTTGTTAAAACGAGGACAGCTTTTTTTTTTAGAATCTTTGTAAAGCCTGAACATCTGTTTGAGAATCTATGTCAAAGCTGTGTGATTATGTCTAATTTCTGATTGTCAAGGACTGTCAGTTTTCTTTAGAAGGTTACCCAAATATTCTAGTACTATGTCAATTTGATCTTGAGGGTGCTAATAAATCTGGCAGACAAGGAAAACATATATGAGTACAATCTGTCTACATATGAAAGTACTGTAAATTAATAAAAGTATGTTTTTGGTTATACCATATTTTCCTGCCTATAGGTCGAGACTTTTTTATTTTAAAATGACCATTTTACCATTATAAGTCTATGGCGAAAGTATCAATTAGACCAATAGTCCACATAGACTTATAGTCCAGAAAATACAGTAATAGAAATAAGTGATCATTTCATTAATTAACAGTATAACTCATATGGCTTATTGAATCTATTATCAAAAAATGCCAAATCACATAAATTGGTATGGCAGTTGTTGGAGTATTAGCAGGATAGGCATGTTATCACTATAAAATTATTATTCATAGAAATCTGTATGAAACCCAAAAGCTTTACATCAAGATTCTGTGTGGGTCAATGTATTTGGATAAATGAGTTCAGATCAGGTCCATTAACTTATTTCCTCTTGTCTAATTTTCATATCATGGTCCTGTCTGACTGAAAGACGTTTGCAGTCAAACTTGACTTTGAGCTATCCTTGGACATAACAGACCTTGACCAGAGGCCATTAATTGTTGACCTTAAACTTATAAAGAAAAATTCGGATTGTGTTGATGACAGGTATAAAATGATGTTTACCAGCATAACAAAAGGAAAAAAAAAGGCAAAATTAATCTTACTTCCTGTATATCAATACAGTGAAAATCAGCTCTTGATGTCAACACGCTTGATGCAATCATTCATCAGACATGTGTGGCTTGCTACTCATTATTTATTAATTTAGAATGTTTGAAACCAGGTACTGTGGATTTATTCTCAATATTAGTAAAAGTTCCTTGTTTTGGGCATTTCAAATTATTTCATCATTTTTAACCATATTTTCCTAGGGAAAAAATCCACTTTTTAGTTTGATAGGTTCCTGTGTGGATAAGCCAGTGGACACTTGGGCAAATTGCTCCAAACAATGAAGGGAAACCTGTTTTGTTGTCACTCAGACAGTTTCTTGTTTGAGTTTATAAATCAAATAAGTAATTTTAAAAATAATAGGAAATATACAAATTATCGAATTCTTAATTCCATAGCTCCACTGTACCCTCGAAAAATCACAAAAATCAATATCCAACAGAATATAATGAATCCACCAAATCCACTTTAACAAACACATGTACTGCTATTTAGGCATAATACCAATCATCGTCTGTAGTAGCATTACAAAAAATTACATTTCATGCATACTGGGCAGTTTATGGTCAATTACATTCTAAGACATTCTAAGGCATTTAAAATGAAAAACATTTGCATGCAAAAACCATTGCCAAGACTTGGTTAGAGGTACATATAAGTTTGACAATAAATTTCAACAGATACGGTGAATTAATTTAAAAAATACCTTGTTTTGGGGTTCCTAAATTCAAAGAACGTTTCAGTTTTATAAAAAAAAAAAACTTCCAGATATTTGCTAGCTTTTGAGTTTCAGGAGTTTAAAAATATATATATTTTCTTACAAATAATCAATTTGAAGTATAATTAATGTGTTTATTAGATAATAGGTATAATTCACTTATCCTCGATGTATTGCTCTGAACCTTTCAAAATTTTCATGAAGTTGTAATAGTTTTTTATGGATTTTAATTTGTGGATTCTTGAAACCATGTAGATGTCTGGATTAACCATCATTTGAAATGGTCATGAAAAAAGCAATTTTAACATTGTTGAAAAAAAAACAACAGATATAAAACAGGATAGCCAGAATCCATGAATTTAAGCAAACTTTGGCTGAATAAGTCAGCCAGTCTTAAAGTTCTACTGAATATGGTCAAACTAGTAAAATGAAAGGATATGGGGAACTCATCAAAGAGACAACATCTTATGGGGAGAGATTAAGTAGATTAGGGTTGAAAAACCAAAGCAAAACAAAAAAGAAAAAAAGAAAAAAAAAAGATATTTCATTTTGACATTGCCTATATATTGAAAATAGTTTACCATTTATCTTGACATTGCCTATATATTGAGAATAGTTTACCATTTATCTTGAAATTGCCTATATATTGAAAATAGTTTACCATTTATCTTGACATTGCCTATATATTGCAAATAGTTTACCATTTATTTTGACATTTCCTATATATTGAAAATAGTTTACCATTTATCTTCAAATTGCCTATGTATTGCAAATAGTTTACCATTTATTTTATAATTGATGTAGTTGTTCAAATGTGGATATATTTTCTGTAAGGGTGTAACTATACAGGACCAGTAATCTGTTTTGATGTAATAATTGCAAAAAAAAAAGAAAAAAAAAGTGAGACCTAATTAGGGTTGAGAATAGAAAAAAACAAGTTTTAGCTATTTATTTCTGGTGTTAAAAAAAAATTTCTAACAAATTCTATATCTGATTATCTAGAAACACTCCTTTTCATCCACTGCTGAGTAAGTAATACCACATTAAGACATCGAACAGTGTGAAAATTTATTATTTCGCCAGCCAAATTAAATCCTATCGGTAAAAAATATTGTTGACCACAGAATGGATCAATGGTTGAGAGTCTGTCCATTATTATTGACCGGTAATTATAAGTTAGGATGTATACTGTCCATCCATTTTATCATATGACAACTTTATTTGTAGATGCGAGACCATTAAAGAGTATTTTTCTCTCAAAGGTGAACTAATCAATATTATATCTGCCTGTAATCTTTCATATTATCCAGAAAGGTTCCATTTTTGTTTGAGTGTGTGTAGGTCACCTTGTCCACTTGAAAATTCAGAATATAATCTAGTGAAATGTGATTTTTTAAATGATCAAATTATATCATGAGTCATATAAATATGATTCCAAAATTACTGGAATTATATCTGTATTTAACATGTATCCTTGTGTTGTTTGTTTGTTCCATTCTCATGACTGTCTTTTCCTTGGATTTCGAATTTACAGACTTTTCCCACTGTTATATCACTTTGGTATTCTTTTGCCAATATTAAATATTTTTCTTTAGTTTAAGTTACAGAAAATTTAACTGAGCTTACCTATAGGAATGTTTTTAAACTTTTATTGCTCGTTTTTGGGTTTTGATGTTTTGTTTATTTGTTTGGTTTTTTTACAATTTTACAAAAGAGTCTTCTCTATTCATAAATGCTTCGTGCAGAATTTTTTTATGATGGTGATAAAAGCGACTATTTGTTTCTCTCAGCTACAGCTTATAATTTATTTATCCAAAATAGTAGTTAAAGGCAATTCATACATATTTCCTTTGATCTGTTTGCCTAATATTTTTGAGTATCACATACAGGCTGTATCACTGAAAATATTAGGCAATACGTTGTGTGACGTAAGGTGGAAGGATCTACTTATCTGATCGTCCAATGAAAATGAATTACAGAAATTATCGATGACAAGTCGTCAGTTCACGCAAATAGTCAATATTTTCCTTTTCCATTCACTGTCAAGAATATGTTTCAAAATGATGTCACTGAGGCCAATGATTTGTTAACCACATTACAAAATTCTTCTACTATGAAAAATAGTGCACATTAAAATTAGTTGAAAAAGTGATATTTTTCAGAAAAAAATGAATTATCGATAAACAGAACAATAGGTAGTTTTGTTTTTGATACTGCCTTCGGGCTCGTCTAGATATTCCACATGATATAGTAAGTATCAAAAACTAAACTATCTGTTGTTCTATATACATCTGGGGAATCCTTTCTTGGTTGATATCCAGCTAAGAACAGCACTGTAAGTGTACTTAACAGCAATTAAAACACTCTTATATTGATTGCAATTCTTGTCATGTGCATGCAATTTGTTTCTCACATACTTCATAAACTGATATCTTGTTGAAAAGTTTGTGGTGCTGCAAAATGTTAAATGTTTCAAACAAGGATTTGTCAAGTCACATTTCTATGGAATGACACCAGATTATCAGTCACACTAGTTTTGCAGACTTTTTCCAGAAAATGTTGAATGAACTGATCTTAGTTTTGGTATGTGAGCTTATAATGATGAGCTTCAGATCAAGGTGAGAGTTATTTCCTTTGGAAATAGGAATTATATTAGTTTTCCGGACTATTTTTCATAAACCCTTTTAACAACTGACTTATTTTTGGTATCAGAGTTTATAATGAGGAGCTACAGATCTAGTTTGAGATTCAGGCTAATCAAATAATTATTGTGAGAGTTATTTTCCTTGGAAAAAGAAATTATTGCCAAAATAAGTATCTGGTGTGTTTTCTCACAGCTCTAGACGGTAGGAGACATTGTTATGTTCAGCAATACTCTCAGAATGCTTGTTGTTTATGTTGGACACACAGTATGAATTTTTGTTTAGAATGAATCTACTGTATCCTTTCATGTTTAAAGTAATATCCAAGTCGAGTTGTCCTATTTTCATAGGATATATGCATCCTGTCATATTCAGAAAGTGTCTTAAAACAGATAATGATAGATACTTTTTATGCTCTCAGTGTTTCATTTATTGACCATTAGTCAATGAAAATCATTGTACAATGATTTCTAAAGCGGTTTATGTGTCTTCCAAACATGTTAATCCTTAATTTTGCTTGAAATATAGAATAAATTTAGTAACATTTAGACATTAACTGATAATACTTTTACAGGAGAAACGTGACAAAGGAATCATTCTGTTCTCACAGATTTCTATAACAAGAAGTTATTGATGTGTGTTTTAAAATAGCTAATTATTTGTAGGAAATTGAGGCTGTCCTTTTTCTCTCGGGACAATACAGGCATGCATGACAAAAGTGAAAAAAATATAGAACAGCAATGTTGTGTGATACAAAAGTATTTGGGCACATATTTTCATGTATATATAGATTTTTAAATTTACATATGTATGAATAATGAGGGACAAGAATTTGGAAATTACAGGATGTGTATGATGAACTTACAAAATCGCTGAACAGGCAAAAGCTGCAGAATTTTCTGTTTGGATTCTGCCATATTGATTACAAGTTTTAAGCTTGATGTGATTAATAAAAACGATTGACATTTTTATGACAAATTTGGGCAGAAATATTGAATTAAAGCTCCTAGAATGAATGTTAGGGGATTGCTTACTACAAAAACCTAGACAGCAGATGGAAATTTCCTAATGGAAAAACATTTTGATGATCCTGAATGCATATTTTAAAGCATTAGATTTATATATTGAATCTTACAAATGAATGAAGAGCTATATTTAAGTAGAAATTATTGTGGAGGACTGGTTTATTACAATACAGTATTAGGAAGTGGCATTTCCAATTTTACATCTGAAGTAATCTAGATGATGGAAGTGTTTTCCCTAAAGGCTTTGTGCATGATACCCTAAAACTTTAAACCCCACCCATGAAATTTTGGAAATCTTGATGTAAGGCTCACTTTTGAAATTCTTTATTATGCTGTATAAGAAACGTTTTGACCATTTTTAGACTACAAACCATTAGTAATTCTACATGCTTTTAAAAAAAGACACATTTTATAAGTAAAAGTGAATACTTATATACAAATATATCTATGTACATTATGGAAAATACACACAAACAGGTAGATAATTTATTTGGCATTTGTTGGCTATTGAATGGCATACAAGAAAAAAATGAATGTAAAGCTGAAGATCAGTTTCACCTGATTTGAAGATGGAATGATATAGGGGGAAAAGTGATGTCTTAAATACTGTAAACCAGAATGGAAGACAAACTGTCGTTCAAAATTGAATGAATGCTCAATGCAAAACTTATGCACTAACTAAAAGCTCATCTATTATTTCCTCACTGCATTTATTATGTCCTAACAAAAAAAGTTCTAGGACATATACATTTTTGGTCTGTGCATCTGTCCTGCCCTTCATCCATCTGTTCATTGGTTCATCCGTCCTTCCTCGGGTTAAGGTTTGCGTTTAAGATTTTTTCTTTGAAGATGGGTCACATCATTATGAAAATGGTATAAGTTTACATAATGATATGATCTTTCTAAAATATAAGGTTTTGACCTAGATTTCATGGTTCAGTAAACTTGGAAATGAGATGGTGAATCATCAGGTTAATGTTTGCATTGAAGCTTTTTTCTCTGAAGATTGGGTCTCATCACCCTGAAACTTGGTACATATGTAAGTCATGATATGAGCTTTCTAAAATATATGGCGATTTAAGGTCTTGGCCTAAATTCCATGGTTCAGTGAACATGGGAAATTTGATGGTGAATCCTCAATTAAAATTTGTGTTGAAGTTTTTTTTTCACATCACCCTGAAACTTGGTACTCATGTAAGTCGTGATATGAACTTCTAAAAAATCTTGACCTTAATTTAACTGTCGATTGAAAATGGGAAACGTGAAGGTGAATTCTCAGGTTAAGGTTTGTGTTGAAGCTTTTTTTCTATGAAGTTTGGGTCACATCATCATGAAACTTGGTACACATATATACATCATGATATCAACTGTCTAAAATTCATGCCTTTTTATGGTTTTGACCTAGGTTTCACAGTTCATTGAACATAGGAAATGTGATGCTGCTGATTCAGGTTTTGGTTTGCATTAAAGCTTATTTTCTATGAAAATTGGTCACATTATTAAAATTTATGCCTTTTCATTGTAATTACTTGTTTCATGGCTTTGCACATAGGACATCTTAAAACAGAGAGATTTACTACAGGGATATCACCATAAGATGAAACCTGTAACAAAGGGAAGAGTTCTTTTTCCTTACTTTACTACAAGACAGCGATAAAAGGATGAAAACCTGTAACAAACCTAACAGAGAGATTTACTACAGGGATATAACCATAAGATGAAACCTGTAACAAAGGGAAGAGTTCTTTTTCCTAACTTTACTACAAGACAGCGATAAAAGGATGAAAACCTGTAACAAACCTAACAGAGAGATTTACTACAAATTTACAGGGATATAACCATAAGATTGAACCTGTAACAAAGGGAAGAGTTCCTTTTCCTAACCTTACTACAACACAGCGATAAAAGGATGAAAACCTGTAACAAACCTAACAGAGAGATTTACTACAGGGATATAACCATAAGATTGAACCTGTAACAAAGGGAAGAGTTCCTTTTCCTAACCTTACTACAAGACAGCGATAAAAGGATGAAAACCTGTAACAAACCTAACAGAGAGATTTACTACAGGGATATAACCATAAGATTGAACCTGTAACAAAGGGAAGAGTTCCTTTTCCTAACCTTACTACAACACAGCGATAAAAGGATGAAAACCTGTAACAAACCTAACAGAGAGATTTACTACAGGGATATAACCATAAGATTGAACCTGTAACAAAGGGAAGAGTTCCTTTTCCTAACCTTACTACAACACAGCGATAAAAGGATGAAAACCTGTAACAAACCTAACAGAGAGATTTACTACAGGGATATAACCATAAGATTGAACCTGTAACAAAGGGAAGAGTTCCTTTTCCTAACCTTACTACAACACAGCGATAAAAGGATGAAAACCTGTAACAAACCTAACAGAGAGATTTACTACAGGGATATAACCATAAGATTGAACCTGTAACAAAGGGAAGAGTTCCTTTTCCTAACCTTACTACAAGACAGCGATAAAAGGATGAAAACCTGTAACAAACCTAACAGAGAGATTTACTACAGGGATATAACCATAAGATGAAACCTGTAACAAAGGGAAGAGTTCTTTTTCCTAACTTTACTACAAGACAGCGATAAAAGGATGAAAACCTGTAACAAACCCAACAGAGAGATTTACTACAGAGATATAACCATAAGATTGAACCTGTAACAAAGGGAAGAGTTCCTTTTCCTAACCTTACTACAAGACAGCGATAAAAGGATGAAAACCTGTAACAAACCTAACAGAGAGATTTACTACAGGGATATAACCATAAGATTGAACCTGTAACAAAGGGAAGAGTTCCTTTTCCTAACCTTACTACAAGACAGCGATAAAAGGATGAAAACCTGTAACAAACCTAACAGAGAGATTTACTACAGGGATATAACCATAAGATTGAACCTGTAACAAAGGGAAGAGTTCCTTTTCCTAACCTTACTACAACACAGCGATAAAAGGATGAAAACCTGTAACAAACCTAACAGAGAGATTTACTACAGGGATATAACCATAAGATTGAACCTGTAACAAAGGGAAGAGTTCCTTTTCCTAACCTTACTACAAGACAGCGATAAAAGGATGAAAACCTGTAACAAACCTAACAGAGAGATTTACTACAGGGATATAACCATAAGATTGAACCTGTAACAAAGGGAAGAGTTCCTTTTCCTAACCTTACTACAACACAGCGATAAAAGGATGAAAACCTGTAACAAACCTAACAGAGAGATTTACTACAGGGATATAACCATAAGATTGAACCTGTAACAAAGGGAAGAGTTCCTTTTCCTAACCTTACTACAACACAGCGATAAAAGGATGAAAACGTGTAACAAACCTAACAGAGAGATTTACTACAGGGATATAACCATAAGATTGAACCTGTAACAAAGGGAAGAGTTCCTTTTCCTAACCTTACTACAACACAGCGATAAAAGGATGAAAACCTGTAACAAACCTAACAGAGAGATTTACTACAGGGATATAACCATAAGATTGAACCTGTAACAAAGGGAAGAGTTCCTTTTCCTAACCTTACTACAACACAGCGATAAAAGGATGAAAACCTGTAACAAACCTAACAGAGAGATTTACTACAGGGATATAACCATAAGATTGAACCTGTAACAAAGGGAAGAGTTCTTTTTCCTAACCTTACTACAACACAGCGATAAAAGGATGAAAACCTGTAACAAACCTAACAGAGAGATTTACTACAGGGATATAACCATAAGATGAAACCTGTAACAAAGGGAAGAGTTCTTTTTCCTAACTTTACTACAAGACAGCGATAAAAGGATGAAAACCTGTAACAAACCTAACAGAGAGATTTACTACAGGGATATAACCATAAGATGAAACCTGTAACAAAGGGAAGAGTTCTTTTTCCTAACTTTACTACAAGACAGCGATAAAAGGATGAAAACCTGTAACAAACCCAACAGAGAGATTTACTAGAGAGATATAACCATTATGATGAAACCTGTAACAAACCAAAGAAAGACGGTTGTTTTTACTGCAAAGTCATAGCCAAAAGAATAAAAATTCATAACAAACCAAAAGGAAACAATTGTTTTTCTTAACATTACTACAGACATATAACCAGAAGAAAAAAACTCAAACAAGATTTTTCCTGACTTTGTTACATATATGATATGTTAGTTATAAATATATGTTACATGCAAAAAATATCTTTAATGTACTTTATATAGAAACTTGCATCCCTCTTTGTTCTTTATATCACGACTGGATGTTGATGGATAATATACTAACTATTCAGTGTCCTAATATTTTCTGACAGGAATGTTGAACTGCTCAGTAATACATTACAGTGAAGAATATACAATATATTATCAAAGCAATTGATGACGAAATTAGATTGGAAATCACTTTCTGAATAATAATTGTTACAAAAAGCCATTCTCTAAGAATTCATTTTCTGGCAGTATAGGTCCCAATGGAAATGTTAAACACAGACAACGTTATTTCATGCTTGAACATAATTGTATTATGCTTATAAAACAAAACAAAATGGTAGAAATTTCCTTTGGGAGTTGATAGTGTTTTGTTTTAGAAAAACATGTCTATAGAAAATGTCCTCTGTCTCAAGAAAGTTACCTTTTTATTATATATTATATACTGATCCATTGATTTTATTGAAGTATACATAAGACAGACACTTATATTTCAAACAATGCTCATATGGCTGATAAATTTTAACCATTTCAGCTTTTTGTACATGTACAGTTGATCAGTCATACATAGTTTGTACATTAAGTCAACAAATGTGTTCACATGTTCACAATTGCTGGTACACTATGCCACCTATACAAATGTCTTGTATACTATAATGCTTGTACAAACTTGAACACTTGTTCTTGGGGTTGCCACTTTTAAATAGACTTGTACAATGTAACATGTATACAAATTTGAAAATTTAGGCAGCTTGATATACATTTGTAAATTTTTTTTTCATTATGTCATCTTATATACTTGATTATTGTGACATACCGGTACTTTTACACGGTGTCATCTGTACAAAATTGTACACTTGATTACCTTATAGACTTATTTGTTTTAGCGGCACTAATTGTAAACTGTTACATATGTACAAGCTTATACAAAATGAGTTAAATACTTGTTTATTGGTTAACTGTGTCCGAGGTTAGACAATTGTATCGGTTAGCTATCCGTTAAGACCTTTCTTGATAAAATTTCTTCTACCAATCCTTCCAGTTATTTATCAACAATGTGTCATATCTTTAAAAAGTTGGACACCTGATCTGACAGCTATATATTTATTCAAATTAGTTAGAAATGTACTTGTACAGTAGATCATAGATTTTTTTTTCAGAGGGTCATATTTAAATATTTTGTCTTAATTGATAATATTTCTGGAGATCTCATAAATTAATAGTTATCCATCATGAAAAGATTGATTTTTGTTTCTTATTCAAAGCACCATTCATTAATCCCTTAAAATTCCTAAAATTTTTTATCTTTCTAATATTGACTTTTTCTGGCAAGATAATACAGAATACTTCTTTGTACTACATCAAATTTTTTTTTAGTTTTAATCAGTTTAAGTTCTGGAGCTTGCTTCTCATTAAAAAGAAAAATGATTCCAAACCACACAGTACCTATTGAAAAGTAATTTTCTGTTATTTATATACAATTAGACTATGTTTAGATACAACAAGACAGTTATAACATTCTAAAAGCATCTTTTTATTATTCCAGCTTTGTGCTTGTGTCAATCATATGGTGTCTAGGGAGCGAGGCTGGATGTAATATATGTTGACAGGTGATTTATACACAATCAGGATATTAAAGTATTAAACAAATGAACAGGTGAGTTATAGTCAAGTCTATGTAATTATACATTCCCTAGTAATTACAATGTAGAAGAGTTATTGCACTTAATGTTACATGTATAGTTTGGTTGTGTAATTATTTCCCCCATATTTTGAAGAGTTATTACTCCTGGTGTAACACTAATTACATTTTTGTATAATTATACCTACCATAGTAATTAGAAGAGTTATTGCACTTGATGTTGCATGTATAGCTTGATTGTAACTAAGGACAGGGGACTCTTGAAAATTTACTCTCATAATGTATATAAGTGATCATGTTGATGTTGTTTTCAGTTTGTTATGTTGTGTCAAATGCTATGAAATGTAGTATTATGACAATAAAGATTTGAATTGAATAGAAAATTGTAATTAGTTCCCCCATAATTGGAAGAGTTAAAACTCTTAATTTCTTAATTATACTTTCCTGTGTAATCAAAAGAGTTATTGCACTTAGTATTACATGTATAGAATGGTTATGTAATTATTTTTCCCTAGTAATTGAAAGAGTAATTGCACTTGTTATTCCATGAATTACATGTTTGTGTAATTATTCTGTTCTTGGTAATTGGAAGAGTTATTGCACATGATGTTTCATGAATAACAGTTTCTGTAATTATACTTTCTCTGGTAATTGAAAGAGTTATAACACTTGTTGTTTCATGTTTGTATGAAATGCTTGGAACAGTTATTGGAAGAGTTATTGTCCTTGATGTTACATGAATTACATGTAACTGTTCTCTCCTGGGTAATTCCTAGAATCACTGCCCTTGATGTTACATGAATTGCATGTTTTTATGATCAATATTTCTTTTTCCTTTTTTCATTGTTTTTATCAAAATTATCACTTATAATAGTCCAAACTTTTACCTTGAATGCCTGCATAGTATGTATCTTGCAAGATGTTTCAGATATAAGAGAAGGTATATGGGGGGTTAATATCTTGACACAAAATCCCTTTTTTCATTTGACAAAAAGTTTAAACAAATGAACAGACCTTTTATTGTTTTTTTCGTAAAGTCACATTGACCAGCATGCAGAAAAAACTTGCAACCACAAGTTTATGAAGGTCTATATCACTGGTTTAGGTAAATGTTGATTACACATTTGTGATATTGAAATATGCCGCTGTATGGTCAACCAAGAGGTTACACACAGTATCAGGCAAAGAAATCTAACAAATACTGTCATAAAGATTTTATTTTTTACATATTTGTTGAAATAGCACCAATTTGAGCTTCATAGATAATTGAATGGATTTTGAATTTCACAAATGCCTTTGTGTGTGGATCTTTTATTTTTTTAAGTTCCATTGCAATGTATCTTGCAAAGAGCATATCATGATCATCATCATCATTGTCAGCAGTTGTCTTGTTTTCTTTATTCAACAATTCTGGTTCTTTGGTGGTTGTTTCTACATGTGATATAGAAAGCTTTGGATTTTTCGGGTTTGCTTTAATTTCATGATCAGACATCATAGATTCTGAATCTGTTACCATGTTCTGTGAACAAGAGCGTCTTGGTCTTTTTATTCTGTTAATGTTTGCAGTTCTGGGTTCCTTGCCCAAGTTTACTGGATTTGATTCAGTTGCTTGATTTTGTGATGTGGAGCTTGATGGTTCCTCCTCTTGTTTTGTGGAATGCAGTCCCTGATCACTGTGGATATTGTGGATAGGAAGAGTAGAATGAGATGATTGTTCCTCATCAGAATGAATATACAGTATGTCTTCATCTGTGTCATATTCATCTGGTTCTGTTTTACAAGACATGTCCTGTAAAGACAAAATGAGTAATCAATAATCAGAAGTAGTAATTTATAATGAGGACCAATCAGAAGTAGTAATTTATAATGAGGACCAAAAGAATAAACTTATAATCCTCACGTTATGATTGAATAAAGCATGCAATATCTGAGTATTTTATACAAGACTGAACATTATGAAATTTAGGGATTTGAAACCTGCCGAAACTCCTCTCACTTAAACAAGTTATGCGAATTTATACGTTTTATACATAAAAAGATAGTATCTCCGGGTAGCAACTTTTGCCTGAACTTCTAACCAATGTACCCTGCATGTGTTACATTCTGTTTTAAATTGTATTGTTACATGCATTTTATAAGATGTTCTTCTTTGTACCTGCTTGGTTTTGGAGATTTAGAGTATGGAAAAAATAAATGAAATTTTCCTGATTTCTGTTAACTGATGATCCCAAATTCCTATTTTACCCAACATGTCATCATTTACAAAAGAAAATACTCAATGAAGCATGAACAAGTCTGTTCTTCCCTCTGTATTCTTTGGAATTCTAATTTCAGTCCAAGAGTAATTCAGTTTATATCCCCAGAATTTTATTTAACAGTATAATGTGTCCAATGACAATGTTTTTTCAATAATGCAAAGTTGAGTACTAAATTTCCTTAGTATAATGCATTCTTCTGGATTATACTTTCATCACCAAAAAACGATAACAAAAATTTGGGAAGCCAAAAATAATAACCAAAATATTGCAAGCAAAAGAATCAAACAGGACTTAAACAGAGATGCCAAAATCTTTACCAGGTCAAATTTACATGAGAGAGAGTTCAAACCATACTTTTAACAAAATTTTCAAAATAAATTTATCTAAAATATTTTATATCATCATACCATAAGATGTAACCATGTATCCTGTATCCTGCATTCATCATTATTTATCTTTGCATAAGGTTAAATTCCTGAAAGACCCCCCCCCCTCCTTCTTAATTATTAAAAGCTATCATTTGCACTTTTCAGAGTATTATGATATAAATTAGATATACCCCTGTTGGGCTAATGCCCTCATGGGTATATCCAATTTATACAGAAGCCATTATTGAAAAGTAAAGAAGGGTGTACTAAGCCACACTGCATTTTTCTGTGGATAACTCCAGATTGCTATAATTTTAAACTTATTTCATCATTGTTTTGGTAACACACCAAAACTTTCTTTTCTATATTCTGATTGGTGGTATTTACAACTTATTAATCCACGAGATACCATTTTTCTTTTAAAGTAATATTGAAAGACCACAAGTTTTCATAAATCATATAAATTTGATCTATGCTTGTGTGTTTTTTAATTTTGGTTCATTTTTGTGTTTAGGGTCCAGCTAAAGCCCACCTCCAGGCATGGGTTTTTTCGCTGCGTTGAAGACCCATTGGTAGCCTTCAGCTGTTTTCTGCTCTTTGGTTGGGTTGTTGTCTCTCTGACACAATCCCTGTTTCCATTCTCTATTCTGTTTTAAGGTCACAATTTATTATTGATAGCAGGAAAACCGAGTGTGCTTATTTCAGGTCTTAATACAACTGACTGCATAATACTTGTACTTACAAGGTCAATCAGGTCACATGCTGGTGCTCTTCTAGGAATAATATGAGATCTAAGGAAACAGTCCATAATATCAAATAGTCTCCACGTACTGACATAATCTATCCCATTTCTCTGTGATTTTCTGATCTTGCTTAGCTCCCTTGTGTAATATCCTCTTATGTTAGATAACTTGTTCTGGAGTTGATCAACTGCAAATAAAAAGTACATAAAATTGCTCACTGTTGACATTCATCAGCAGGGCTTTCATAAGTAACAAGTTGGCAGTGGATCTCTATCTTCTTCTACTGTGTCATTGTCAAATACTTTGGCAAATTTTTGCTTACTAATACAGGCAGATATCCACCTACTTTCACATTCTGGTACTGCTATTTTTAAAACTTTTCAAAGCTGTGTTTTGAAAGTCCTGTTAATTTTTGCTTTATTTTCATGTTAAAAAAGGCCCGGTTTCTTGAACACCAATCGTCGAAAAGTCGAACAAAAACTTTGATCCCTACAATGATAAAATTGGGTATTTTACATGTAAAAGTGAAACTCGATAATTAAATCTACAATGGTGTTACTAGATACTTACAGGTATGTTTCTAATATTTGTGAATAACATAAAAGAACCTATTAGTCTCTGAAGACTTTTATTAAAAATTGATAGATCTTTCAACAAAGTGAACTGTATGTGCAGATGTTTGATTGACTTTCCTTAATGAACATATATTGAAAAGAATAGGAAACTTTTTTATTTTTTATTTGCAATGAATTGGCAATTTTTGGCGGGGTTGCTCATAATGGAAGTCCAGCATATAGTATGGTAATGTCGGATGGTTGGTGAAAATAAGGTACCCTACAGCTTTAAACCCTGATCTATGAAACTTTCCAGAATGTTTATGGAAATATTGAAGATGTGCCCAAAGGAGTATGATGCCATATAAAAAAAAATTTCATGTTGTGGAATTTTATTTTTTTTTTTGACAATTGCCTATGGAGGGTACAAGTTTTGTCTAATCAGCAACTCTGATCTTTGCAACATTGGCGTCATTGCAGAATGATTTTGGTTATTCTGAAGATGTGCATGAAGGAGTGACTTGTGTTATTTGAAGAATTCTTTCAACATTTGGGGAACTTAGTCTTTTTTCACAAAATTTTTAAAATAGAAAATCTTTGAAAGTGCAGAACATTCATATATGTATATTGAAGATATGAGTGAATGACTGTAATGTCATTTGA
Organism: Mytilisepta virgata; assembly: GCA_028015205.1. Lineage (NCBI taxonomy): Eukaryota > Metazoa > Mollusca > Bivalvia > Mytilida > Mytilidae > Mytilisepta > Mytilisepta virgata. The sequence goes on from CM051516.1 coordinate 43,969,545, forward strand.
ATAATTAAATTCTAAAAAGTTTTGGTGTTGTTAAATGTACTAATTTCTCCCAAAACATTGTTTATGAAGTGTACCAGTGTAATCAACTAGATTAGTGGTTTACACCTTCACCCCATATATTGATAGCTCCAATAAATGTGCTTCATTTTTCTGGTTGTTTATACAATTTTATTTTATTATTTTTTTCATTTTTTTTTCATTTTCTGGTCATTTTTTTCCATTCTCATTATACATACAATGTTACATTCATTTGGTTGTGTTACTGGTCACCCTGAACATAGCTACCTTGGGTATGAGCAGAATATTAAATATAATCTTTTTAATACCTGACCTATTGAGCTTTTGACACAGTTTTTAAACATGTTGTGATAGAATGTTTTTAGCTCACCTGACCCAAAGGGTCAAGTGAGCTATTCTCATCACATGTCGACTGTCATTGTCCGTTAATTTTTTACAAAAACCTCTGAAACTACTGGGCCAAATGGAACCAAACTTGGCCACAAGCATCATTAGGGTATCTTGTTTAAAAAATATGTCCGATGACCCCACCTGCCAACTATGGCTAACATGGCTAAAAATAGAACGTAGGGGTAAATTGCAGTTTTTGTCTTGTATCTAAAAAACTAAAGCATTTAGAGCAATCTGACATGAGGTAAAAATGTTCATCAGGTCAAGATCTACCTGCCATGAAATTTTCAAACAAATCGGTCAACCCTTTGTTGGGTTATTGCCCCTGAATTGTTAATTTTAATTAAATTTTGCAGTTTTAGGTTATTATCTTGAATATTATTATAGATGAAGACAAACTGTAAACAGCAAAAATGTTCAACAAAGTAAGATCTACAAATAAGTCAACATAACCAAAATCATTGATTGAACCCTTGTAGGTGTTTTTGCCCTTTAAAGACGGTGTCCAGCGTAAACTTTCCTTTAAAGATCTTTTCCTCTGAAACCACAGGGCCAATATTGACCAAACTTTGGATGAATGGTCCTTGGATGGGCCCCTGGCAAATGTGTAGTTGCTGTTACTAAAAATAGAAAAAGGGGGGATGAATTTCAAATTTCTTCTTCTATGAAACTACAAGGCCAATTGGAACCAAACTTGGCAGTAATAGTCCTTAGGAGGTTCTCTTTCAGAACTTCAGTCTTTCGGACTGTCAACCAAGATGGCCACCACAGCTCAACTTAGTTTAACATAGAACCCAATAGAAAAACCAGCCAAATTGACTGCAACACTTAATTTTTAGTCCTGCTCAAGGTAAAAAGTTAAATCCACGTGAGCGATACAGACTCTTGAGAGCCTCTAGTTTATTCATTGCGTTTTTTATAAATGCTATGAATAAACTATTTTTTGTTTGTTTTGGGTATCTTTGAAATGTCAATTAACTCTCTCTCTGTTAATAACAAATTCCTCCAATCAAATGACATGTTAGACATAGATAAAATAACTTTGTAAAATCTTTAACTTGTTTATGATATCATAACAAATGGATTAAACTGGTACTTGTAATATTATGACAAATGATTGCCTGTAACCTTTCCACCCCGCCCGAAAAAAAAAGATATTTTCAAGCTTTGTGTTTAGGATTTCCCATCAACCCACACTTGAACCTCTAGTTTCACTATTGAACCTGAAATCATTTGTCTAATAATAGAACATGTCATATATGACATTTGGGATCAATACCATATTGCCATATAAATCATACAGTATGTACCTGTAGCTTCAAAGCCTGGAAATTCTTCCTTTAATTTATCCACAATATTCTGTAAAGCTTTCCTCCTGTTGTCTTTGTTATAGAAAGCAATAGAAGACATATCCCAGAGACCAGGATCTGCTTTATAGAGTTCTATCAATCTGTCAGTTTGTATCTTGGTTAATAACAACCCCTCAGTATATTCCTTTTTGGAATACATTTTGTGCTTTCTGGTAAACATTTAAAATTACACATCTAACAAAGCAGACGTTGAATGTATTATCTGTGTATACATATATGTACAACACTTGTATGATTAACATATGTGAACTATGACCTTATATATGATTGGTTGGCTGGTATTTTTCATATCAGTTTACATTTGATGTATGTGATGATTTAACACATGATTTAAATACAGCTGTATTTTTAAATTTGCTGAGTTAAATCTTTTCAAATATAATTATATAATAGTTTTTTTGGGAGTTTTCAGCTACACTTGTAAAATATATATTATTTTCTTATTTGGCAAGTGAACAAACTTTAAAAAAAAATTGGGGTGGGGGATGATGAGAGAGTGAGTGCAGTGGGTAGAAAGGGGATGGGTGGGTATAAAATGGTTTTACATGATTGCAGTGAAATTTTTTAGTTTATTTAAAACATATTTTATCTTAGGAAAGTTTACCTAAAATTATGTCTGAAGTTGGGGTTTTAGAACATAATTATGTGCATGAAAAGGTGTGTATTCGGCATCCCAGTCGTCAGACTTGTCTGACATGATTATTCATTGATTTGTTATAGAAATTACCAGTATTTAACAAAATTCAAAAATAATAGAATTACTAAGGGTTCATTCCTTGTATTGCACATGGTAGATCTCCTTAGTTGAAATTTAGCTTCCTATTTCGGTATTTTTGGTTATGAGTACTTCTTGTTTTAAAATAAGTTTAGTTTTTGGTCTTCCACATGTTTCGGTTTTAATGCTGCTGATGAGAAGTAACTCCTTGAAATGCATCGTATACAGTATAGTATAAATTTACTATATCTAATATTTGGATTGTTATATAGAATAATCACTGCCTTGACATTGATTTGTGAAGTATTTGCTCTTTTCTTCATGCCAATTAAAACTTCACATCTGCAGGGGATGATTGATTCATGTCTCTCAAACTAATGCAAGCTGATAGATTTCTCCAGATTGAAAAATAGACAGGGTTCAAAAGTATTCTGTTCTGATGAAATTTCCAACATTGGTTCAGTTAAAATAAGAAAATTTGTGGAGAAAAAAATTCTTATTTGTTCTATGATAGGTAGCATATGATTTTATAGTGTGTATAAAAATTCTTCAGATAAAACCTTAGGAAGGTCTTATAAACTGATTGAAAATAGAGAAACTGTTAAAGCAAAAACAGAAAATTTCAGCTTGTGATTCTATTTTGTATTTACATAAATGAAGATGTAGATGTTAAATTTCTCAGGAATTGTCGGTTAATTAATTAAATTGGTGACGGTATCTTAGTGCAGATTGACTACAAATTGTGTAAGCATAACCAGGAAATCAGATTACAATGGATTTACTCTGGAATAAACCATATTAGGGAATTTTTCTGCATTTTAAGACCCCTGATCGGCAGGGATTTGGATTCAAATTATATATTTTTTCCAATTTTACATTCGCTCTTTACTGTAATTTACAATGTAATTTTCATTTAAGTGTAAAAAGAGATCTAATTAGGTGGAGTTATAAATCTGAATCCCAGATGTATTGTTATAGTAATACAATAACCGGTATTAAAATGACGCCCTGTATAAAAGACTACCATGAATTATTTGCATTTTAATGTGGTTGAAAATGAGGACAACTGATTAAAAACCTTCAAGAAGACAAAATTGTTTCAAGGTTAATTTCAAGATTTTAGACATTTCCATTATACTCTGTTCTCACTGTATCATGGGTTCCACTGTATCGTGCTTCCAACATTATTTCAATGAATTTTGACGTCATCTTGAAAAAAAAAGTACGACAATATACAGTGGTATACATGTACCAGTATAAAGACTGACAGTCTGTTTTCAGAGTCTGTCCTGATAAAGGAGGGTTATTTTCTTGCATTTATTTTGGATGCATTTTTATTTCATGTATGGCCTGCCTATAGGTTGTATTTACTATTTTTTATGCAAATTGAGAAAAATGAAATATTTAGGCCAAATTCTTATTTTCATTCATCCAGAATGTTCAGGGTTCACACAGGTCATGGAATCCTGGAAAAGTCATGGAATTGAAAAATGTCATGAAAATAAATGGAACAGTCTTGGGAAATTTTTGTTTGGATCAGTACTGGCAATAAGTTGAAAAAAATAAACAGTTCTCATGGGCATTAATGTGACATTAACATAGTAACATATTGCAATATTAATCAACGTTAATGCATTGACAATTTAAAATTTGATATCACGAGGTCATGGAAAATTATGAATTATTGCTAAAAAAAGTCATGAAATTTTGGGAAGAAAAATTTGTGGGACCCTGCCTGTGTCCATATCCCCACTGTAAGAACCTCATAAATCACAGCAGTATCAGTTACTTCAAAAGGTGGGAGGGTTGTCTGAAATATGACTCAATACACTGTTATTGTCTATGGCTGTCATTCCTCTACTTAACTGCAAAAAGGTACGATTCATAGATAAAGGTTTTGAAGTATTATAGATTTTGCTTTAAAATGTAACATAAATTTAAAATACAAAGAGATGCTGTGTCATCGTGAACAGTTTTCTTCCTGATCATTAATTGTTTAGGATACAGATGTTTACAAATAGAAAATCTTGACCTTCATCTTAAAACAAAACATAATTTGCTGCCAACAAACGAACACCAGTTGTAACAGTCAATTTCCACTGAAGAACCTCTGTTAGTTTGGCTTCATTTCAGTTGAAGATGTTCTATTTAAATAATTAGTTTTGTATAAGTCACACCTATTACTCTGTTTTCTCAATCATATGCCTTTCATCTGTCTCTAATTTGTACTTGAGGAAAATTTAAAAAATGATAAATTTTCAGCTGTTGTGCATCAGTTTAAAGGTGTGATTAAACTTCTTTACTGAAGGTAAGGTTATCTTTATTATAAAATAACTAACTTATGTCTGTACATAGAAATGTTTAGGATAATCGAAAGTTTTGGCCAGTTTTTATTTAAATAAAAATGAATGGAGATATGGGACAAGCAATCCACTTGGGTGGGTGGGTGTGCTAATCCAAACAGTGATGAAGGGAAACTTAAGGTTTGTTTGTGTGGGCAGGTGTGTTACTCCAAAAGTGATGAAGGGAAATTTAAGGTTTGTTTGTGTGGGCAGGTGTGTTACCCCAAACAGTGATGAAGGGAAATTTAAGGTTTGTTTGGGTGGGCAGCTGTGTTACTCCAAACAGTGATGAAGGGAAACTTAAGGTTTGTTTGTGTGGGCAAGTGTGTTACTCCAAAAGTGATGAAGGGAAATTTAAGGTTTGTTTGTGTGGGCAGGTGTGTTACCCCAAACAGTGATGAAGGGAAATTTAAGGTTTGTTTGGGTGGGCAGCTGTGTTACTCCAAACAGTGATGAAGGGAAACTTAAGGTTTGTTTGGGTGGGCAGCTGTTTTACTCCAAACAGTGATGAAGGGAAATTTAAGGTTTGTTTGGGTGGGCAGCTGTGTTACTCCAAACAGTGATGAAGGGAAATTTAAGGTTTGTTTGGGTGGACAGGTGTGTTACTCCAAACAGTGATGAAGGGAAATTTAAAGTTTGTTTGGGTGGGCAGGTGTTTTACTCCAAACAGTGATGAAGGGAAATTTAAAGTTTGTTTGGGTGGGCAGGTGTGTTACTCCAAACAGTGATGAAGGAAAATTTAAGGTTTGTTTGGGTGGGCAGCTGTTTTACTCCAGACAGTGATGAAGGGAAATTTAAGGTTTGTTTGGGTGGGGAGGTGTTTTTTTATCCCAAACAGTGATGAAGGAAAATTTAAGGTTTGTTTGAGTGGGCAGCTGTTTTACTCCAAACAGTGATGAAGGGAAATTTAAGGTTTGTTTGGGTGGACAGGTGTGTTACTCCAGACAGTGATGAAGGGAAATTTAAGGTTTGTTTGGGTGGGCAGCTGTTTTACTCCAAACAGTGATGAAGGGAAATTTAAGGTTTGTTTGGGTGGGCAGCTGTTTTACTCCAGACAGTGATGAAGGGAAATTTAAGGTTTGTTTGGGTGGGCAGGTGTGTTACTCCAAACGGTGATGAAGGAAAATTTAAGGTTTGTTTGGGTGGACAGCTGTTTCACTCCAAACAGTGATGAAGGGAAATTTAAGGTTTGTTTGGGTGGGCAGGTGTGTTACTCCAAACAGTGATGAAGGGAAATTTAAGGTTTGTTTGGGTGGGCAGCTTTTTTACTCTAAACAGTGATGAAGGGAAATTTAAGGTTTGTTTGGGTGGGGAGGTGTGTTACTCCAAACAGTGATGAAGGAAAATTTAAGGTTTGTTTGGGTGGGCAGGTGTGTTACTCCAAACAGTGATGAAGGAAAATTTAAGGTTTGTTTGGGTGGACAGCTGTTTCACTCCAAACAGTGATGAAGGGAAATTTAAGGTTTGTTTGGGTGGGCAGGTGTGTTACTCCAAACAGTGATGAAGGGAAATTTAAGGTTTGTTTGGGTGGGCAGCTGTTTTACTCCAAACAGTGATGAAGGGAAATTTAAGGTTTGTTTGGGTGGGCAGGTGTGTTACTCCAAACAGTGATGAAGGGAAATTTAAGGTTTGTTTGGGTGGGCAGCTGTTTTACCCCAAACAGTGATGAAGGAAAATTTAAGGTTTGTTTGGGTGGGCAGCTGTTTTACTCCAAACAGTGATGAAGGGAAATTTAAGGTTTGTTTGGGTGGGGAGGTGTGTTACCCCAAACAGTGATGAAGGAAAATTTAAGGTTTGTTTGGGTGGGCAGCTGTTTTACTCCAAACAGTGATGAAGGGAAATTTAAGGTTTGTTTGGGTGGGCAGGTGTGTTACTCCAAACAGTGATGAAGGGAAATTTAAGGTTTGTTTGGGTGGGCAGCTGTGTTACTCCAAACAGTGATGAAGGGAAATTTAAGGTTTGTTTGGGTGGGCAGGTGTGTTACTCCAAACAGTGATGAAGGGAAATTTAAAGTTTGTTTGGGTGGACAGGTGTGTTACTCCAAACAGTGATGAAGGGAAATTTAAGGTTTGTTTGGGTGGACAGGTGTGTTACTCCAAACAGTGATGAAGGGAAATTTAAAGTTTGTTTGGGTGGACAGCTGTTTTACTCCAAACAGTGATGAAGGGAAATTTAAAGTTTGTTTGGGTGGACAGCTGTTTTACTCCAAACAGTGATGAAGGGAAATTTAAGGTTTGTTTGGGTGGACAGCTGTTTTACTCCAAACAGTGATGAAGGGAAATTTAAAGTTTGTTTGGGTGGACAGGTGTGTTACTCCAAACAGTGATGAAGGGAAATTTAAGGTTTGTTTGGGTGGGCAGGTGTGTTACTCCAAACAGTGATGAAGGGAAATTTAATGTTTGTTTGGGTGGGCAGGTGTTTTACTCCAAACAGTGATGAAGGGAAATTTAAGGTTTGTTTGGGTGGGCAGCTGTTTTACTCCAAACAGTGATGAAGGGAAATTTAAGGTTTGTTTGGGTGGGCAGGTGTGTTACTCCAAACAGTGATGAAGGGAAATTTAAGGTTTGTTTGGGTGGGCAGGTGTGTTACTCCAAACAGTGATGAAGGGAAATTTAAAGTTTGTTTGGGTGGGCAGGTGTGTTACTCCAAACAGTGATGAAGGGAAATTTAAGGTTTGTTTGGGTGGGCAGCTGTTTTACTCCAAACAGTGATGAAGGGAAATTTAAGGTTTGTTTGGGTGGACAGGTGTGTTACTCCAAACAGTGATGAAGGGAAATTTAAGGTTTGTTTGGGTGGGCAGCTGTTTTACTCCAAACAGTGATGAAGGGAAATTTAAGGTTTGTTTGGGTGGGCAGGTGTGTTACTCCAAACAGTGATGAAGGGAAATTTAAGGTTTGTTTGGGTGGGCAGCTGTTTTACTCCAGACAGTGATGAAGGGAAATTTAAGGTTTGTTTGGGTGGGCAGGTGTGTTACTCCAAACAGTGATGAAGGAAAATTTAAGGTTTGTTTGGGTGGGCAGCTGTTTCACTCCAGACAGTGATGAAGGAAAATTTAAGGTTTGTTTGGGTGGACAGCTGTTTCACTCCAAACAGTGATGAAGGGAAATTTAAGGTTTGTTTGGGTGGGCAGGTGTGTTACTCCAAACAGTGATGAAGGGAAATTTAAGGTTTGTTTGGGTGGGCAGCTTTTTTACTCTAAACAGTGATGAAGGGAAATTTAAGGTTTGTTTGGGTGGGGAGGTGTGTTACCCCAAACAGTGATGAAGGGAAATTTAAGGTTTGTTTGGGTGGGCAGCTGTTTTACTCCAAACAGTGATGAAGGGAAATTTAAGGTTTGTTTGGGTGGGCAGGTGTGTTACTCCAAACAGTGATGAAGGGAAATTTAAGGTTTGTTTTGGTGGCCATGTGTGTTACTGCATTGGACAACTTCTTGTTTTTCTATTTGTATGGCCAGGTATAATAGGACCATAGGCATCATTTCTCCCTACCCCTTAATTTGACTAACATGTTGTAATTTGAAACAATGCATACTCAAAAAAATTAAGATACAGATACTAATATCATTTCAATGCATAAGGAACAGTTAAAAACTACCCTCTGTTACAAGACAAGCTCTTAATGGCACATAAACTTTTCATGGGAAAGAAATTACTCCGTTCACCCTAATTTTTACATGCAAGTTCTTTATTTTGCGATATAAAATTCTGCAGTTTTGAAATTTTCTAGTTGTAACACAATATAGAATTTGCTGTGTTGAATACTTGAATTGATGGTACAATTTTACCCAAGAGCCCCAAGGATTAGAATCCATACTAGTAAATTGACAGTGTGGAGAATTATTGCTTTGCCCTTTTGCTTTTAGATAGGATTATCAAAATGCATGTAATAAGAAAATTTGTTACAGTGATGATTTCTCCATAGTTCATTGCCGTCTGTTTAACTTACACTTAAAATATGGTTTTTATGTAATTTGTTAATTTATCTTTATGCATGAGAAGATCGTTTGAATGGTTGGATATTTTTGGTAAATTAGATAATTGTTTTTTCCTTCATGTTATTGTAAAGATAAGGAGAAACAATGAAACTTCATTTAATAAAAGGTTTTTGTTGAAGGGGACCAAGAAGGGGATCATTACTATTGACAACAGTGTTAGAAAACTGAAGTAAATGACAATAACTCTGGTGTAAAGTAGAAAGAAATACAAACAGAGGTTGTCATATAGTCTTTGATACAGGCCCTCATTTTATAATAAATCGTAAGAGTTTGATTCTCGTAACTGTGATGACATTGCCTATAACATTCTATATACATCAAACTAGTCGTACAATAGTACCATAATCGTACTCATGCATTTTTTGTGAAATGGCCCAGGGTATTATTTTTTACTTCACTGCAAAACTGAAGCTCTTCATGGATTTGTAAAAAAAAAAAGCAAATGTGTACAAGATGCCTGAAATAAAAAATATAAACATGATAAACAACAAAAGATAAACATTCATCCATTGACAGACTCGTGATTGATTAAAACTACTTAAATAGTAATCAGACTCCCCCACTACCTGTGATAGAGGCATGATTTGAAACCAAGGAAGAAATCATGCAAAAATAGTACGTTATATAGAATGTCACTGAAAACTATTTCTCAGACCACAAATATAGCATTTTTTAAAGACTGCATGGTACTTTGAAAAGGGTGGTACAGGGTTATTTTCGTGCAACACTTTTGCATTTTTTATCTTTTTTTATGTTCGAAGGTCGTTATTTGATGTGTTTTGTGCAGATTGATAAAAGTGAAGACCATGTTTTTAATTATTTTTGGTTAATTATTAATAAAATTTTTATTTCCTGTTTATATCCACACTGTATGGCCCTCCTTGAAATATGCAGAAAGACCCACTTTCCTTAAGGTAGGAGGTACCTAATTCGGCTATATTTCAGATTTTTTAAAATTTAGCATGCAACTAGAGTACGCTGAACTACATCTGAATACCAAAAAAATAATGTACCTTTAATACTTCCCGAAATATGGTGTTTCAGGTTTTGGCAAACAGATGTGTAAATACATAGAATGCATTAGATATCGCTGCAAGAAGTCAAATGTGAAGACTTTACATTATGATTCCTCAAAATCCAGTCCCTAGAATTTAAAAAAAAAATGATTTTTTATTGCCATTGAAATTCTCTTCTTATTTATATACAGTTTATTAGGGGTCACCAGATTCGTTTTTTGAGAGTGAAAAATAAACGTCAGAAAGCCAAAATATGTGTAACGTCGTCACGACGTCGCGATAAAAATGTAGATTTTAGTGGTTTTACAGCCAGGACATATAGTTGAATGATTTCCACAACGAAAATGAAGCTGGTGACCCTATGTTTATTTAGTGTCATTGAAACAAAAAGGTTGACAGCAATAACATATCGTTTTCATAGAAAATTCTAGGGATTAGTTTTTGAGAAATGACAATTTACAGTCAAATTATTAATTTTTTTAAGCAGTTTTTATATGAAATATTTTAGCTGCATTTAAAATTTCATGAAAATTCGTAATTTAGCGGATTTCCGTACCTCCTACCTCTAAGTCTGAACTTTGGACAGAAATAGGAGACTTTATAAAGCAATTAAATCTACAGAATTGCAAAAATGAGGTCTTTGTTGGTCAAAGTTATAACAGTATCAATAATAAAAGGTGATTTATCATGTATTTTATATCATATATTCTCAATTTGTGATTTTATATGTTTGTTTGTTTGTTTTCTTGTTCATGTATTTGCTTGACCCACATGGGTGTAATTTCCAAATAAAGAATTTGAATTTAATACCATGTTACAATTTTTTGGTTCTGGAGAGTTGATATTTCATAGCCATAGAAAACATGGTCTGCAGGTAAATTCTTCCTGCACAGTAAGAAATAAAACATAAGTTCTTTAATTGCAGTCATCATTTATTAATATATATCATTGACCTGCTTATGTTTATGAGGTGTTCAGTAGGTCACATCTATCATCCTTAGTTTACATTAGATGTGCAAAATACATGTACACTTCCTGTATCAGTTGTTGCATTAATTAGCAAATGCAAGAGTTCAGATGTGTTAAACATATGTAAAACTGAATCATGTCTGGCATTTATTTCTGTTGAGTGTAAATTACATAAAAATCAATTAACCGTGATGTAGCAGAACCATCTTAAAGAATTAATTATCTCCCCCTTTCCTGGTAATTATTCTTGTCTATAGTTCTTTACTTTGGAAATCGGTGAATGTCCGATACGAGATCATTGTATATTATAAAGAATATCAGAATATGTCCAGTATGATCAATTAGTTACTTCTGTAGATAATACAGTATCTGTATTTATATTGTAACTTCATTTTCTTCTTAGGAAAGATTGATATATGTAGGTCACTACAAGACATTTGCATTTGCAAAATGATTTTTTTCCTTGTGACTAAAATAAGAAGTGGTATAAGCTTGAAAAATTCATATTTATGTAAAATACAAAACATTGTCGTCAACCCTAGTTTTAAGTTTTGCCCGTGTTAATTTGTAAGAAGAGATTTTTAAAAATATAAAGCAAACTTGCCAGTGTCTGTTGGATCATTGACCTCAAGGTCATTAGGAAAGCAGTGTTCTTTGAAATTGCATCATCTTTACACCTAATAAGGTATTTCTTCCAAAAAATTTTGTAACAGTATTTAACAGTTAATAACTATATACATGTATTAAAATATTGGAATTTTGTGTTTTCAAGGAGATTCTTTAAGGTTTAGAATTGAGCAAAACTTATCTGTTCAAATGGTCTTTCTTTAACATGTTTGAATTAATGTAGTTTTATGACCCATATAAAACATTTTTTGGAAAATAGAAGAAAATGCATGCAGATAAGAACTTTAATCTACGGAATTCTTCTAAATCTAGATACCTTACTTTGAGTTTAAGATGAACAACAGCAATAACTCTTCCTTTGCTGCAACTTTATGACATGCATTTGAGACTTTTAATATCTACCATATCCCTCTTTTTTTGATTGCTTATGTTTATTTTTTCAATTTTCTTATCTCATAATCTTTTGTGGATCGTTTTCGCTGATATTTATTATGTGTCTTAAACTTATAGTTATTGTTAGATCTTTAAAGAATATCACTACTGGTTGGTGAAAATGTAGAAAAATCAATTAGTAATGTTATATATACTCTCTGATTGCAGATTCTCTGTTTTATATTTAGATTTATAGTTTTTAGTAAACGATTCAGCATGAGAACAATCTTTTTATTGGATTGTTATAATGTATATGTAGAAATGTAAAAACATAAGTTATGTGTATTATTTATGCTGAAGTGTTTTACTTCCAAAAGAAAAAAAACGACTATGTCAACAAGCACTTGCATTATATTTGAAACATTTGTTTAATTTCCACTAGTAAAATTGCTTCAAATTCAATTCCTTTATAAAGGCATTAATTCATTCAATTGAAATTCTGTTTGAAATTTTGGAAATTTTCCAGAAAATATAAACATGAGAAATGGGAAACAAGCTGTGTGCTCCATTACTGAAGAAATCGTACAGACACGAAGATTACCCATGGCACATAAGAAAAGACTCACATCTGCTCAGGTAATATTTTACTCATAAGAAAGATCATCTTCTGCTCATGTAAGATTTTACTCATGAAAAAAAGCTCTCATTTGTTCAGGTGAGATTTTACTCACAAGAAAAGATTATCATCTTGCTCAGGTAAGAATTTACACATAATGAAAAAATGTTATCATCGGCTCATTAGAAAAGATTATAATAATAATAATAATAATAAATTCTTTATTTAAAGAGGGTAAACATAGTTAGTTACAATAACAAACTTCACTGAGGCCCTCATATACAATACAAAATAATAGAAATAAAAATAATAGAAAACAAGTAAACATAAGACAGATATTTACACATAGTCAGTTCACAATCATATAGTGTACCATTAGAACAAATAGAACAGTTTATACAGATTACATGTAGTAAAAGATATTATATACAAATCAAAATAGTAACAATCATTTCAAGACTTAATGGGACTGCCTCAAGTACTTTTTGATAATTTGCTTAAAAGAAAAGGTGTTCTGAACTTTACGCATTTCATATGGTAGTCCGTTCCATAATACTGGTCCAGTATAAGCAAATGATTTCTTAAACAGCTCAGTTTTTGGTTTAGGAACTATCAAATTATCTTGAGTAACACCCCTTAAAGAATAAGGATTATTAACTGATATAAGTTGAAATTTTTGAATTAGGTACTCTGGTGCTTCTTTCCGTATACATTTATATAGCAGTAAATATTTGTGGTATTGATTCTATTTTCAGCTGTCATCCATCCAAGTTCTTCAGATAAGGGGGCTGATGGGGATAAAGGGTCTGCAACAAGAATTAATCTTGCTGCTCTTTTTTGAAGTTTTAATATTTTTGTTATCCCTTCATTCTTACATTCTCCCCAAACAATACAGCAGTAATTGATAAGGGAAATAATATACCCATTATAATATGCTTTCCTGGCATTAATATCTAAAAATTTCTTATTTTAGAAAGAAGGTATATTCTTGATGGAATGCTAGCACGAACTTGGTCAATTTGATTTGTCCAGCTAAGCGTGTTGTCAATTTTAATACCTAATAATTTTTCACACGATGAAGTTTGTAGTGTTTCTGAATTTATATGTAAATTTGGTTTAAAAGTTTGAATCGATAACTACTGACTTGTTCCAATAACCAAACATTTTGTTTTTTTAGTATTGATGAACATGTTATTCATTTTGCACCATTCTTCAGCTCTGCATAAATCTTCTTGCACATCATCATGTAAATTTTCTATATTTTTCCCTGATTTATGAAGAGTGGTATCATCAGCATACAGGTCTGTTTCACAATTCTTAATGCAAAGGGGAAGGTCATTTATAAATAAGACAAATAATAGAGGACCTAGTATAAAACCTTGGAGGACACCAAATTTAATATTTTGTTGATCAGAATAAACATTGCAAATTTTTACTTGCTGTGTTCTGTTACTTAGGTATGACTTGAAAAACCCAACCGCAGACTTGCTAAATCCATAGATAGCAAGCTTTAAACAAAGAATGTCATGATCTACAAGATCAAATGCTTTTTTGAAGTCCAACAGTATTGCTAGGTTTAAATTACCATCATTCATTTCTTCCAACCATTTGTCAGTGATATTAATAAGTGCAGTTTGACAAGAATGATATGGCCTGAAACCTGATTATGTAGGATGTAAAAGTTTAAATTTAGATAAGTATTTTTACATGTTATTTGAGACATGCCTTTCTAATATTTTCGATAAATATGGAAGAACAGATATGGGTCTGTAATTTGTTGCTAAAACCTTGTCACCATCTTTGTAAACTGGGGTTACCTTAGCATTTTTCAGTAAAAAAGGATATGTACCAGTATTTATCATTCTGTTGAATATATATGCAAGAGGAGAGGTGATATATGGGGCACTTATTTTTAGGATTTTGGGTCCAATATTATCAGTTATCAAGTGATCATGCTAACTTGTGAACAGATTTCATTTGCTGGGGTAAATATTCTTGTATGAGAAATTTCTCATCTATACAATGAGATTTACTCATGAAAATAGATATTCAGCTGCTCAAGTAATATTTTTTTATTAGAAAAGATTATCGTCTGCTCAGGAAAAATTTTAATCTGAAGAAAAGACTGTCATCTGCACAGTTATTATTGATGAATAGGAAATGATTCTGTCTCATGAGGAGATTTATTCATGATAAAGATACTTTTTAACTTCTCATGTAAGAGTTGGTCATAAGATTAAAGTTTGAAATTCTCATGTAGTTTACTTGTAAGAAAAAAAAAAAACAATCTTGTCTACTTAGGTAAGATTTTATATATAAGACTGAATTATTCCATTTAAATTTTGAATCTAATTGAAATAAATATTTTTTTAGAATTGTGTCTATGTCCTTTCTCTTACAGAAGGGAAATAACTCTAAATACAAGAAAAATGGGTAAAATTTCTTAATATACTTCTATATACTTAACTTGGAGGCTTCTGACCTATTATATCTAACATATATATATATGTATATCCGGAGTGTTAATGTAAATAATTTACTTCTGTATAAACTCAGATTGCATATATATTACAAGACTTGATACTTTGTATTTAATTACTGTAAATTGAAATTAATGCAGTGTTTTTATTATTGAAAAAAAATGACAGGATGGGGACCCCAGTAATTAAAGTTAGTGTCTTGTTATATACTATTGCAAAACGTCAGTCGGTCACAATAATTAAATTATTCCAAGATTCATCTGACGTCAAATGGCCATTTTTAGAACTGGGTGTTGCTATGGGTCGGTTTTATACATATGACCATCAGTTCCAGGCAATTTTAAAAAGTGTGTTTGACATAAGAGATTTTCATGGAATACAGTAGATTATCTTACAAATATTGTATGTTAACAGGGATTTGCAGTAATAAATGCAGGCAGAGATTCTGAATTTGTAGTATTTAGAATTGGAAAACCAATGAAAAAAAAATCAGTCCTTTAATTATAGATTGGTAATGTACAGTAATTCTTGTTATCCTTTATTCCTTTTACGTGCTCATTTATGTTGGATATTGAGAATTATACAAATATAATAAATATTGTACTTTACTTAAGATTCACTTTGTGAACAGAAATCTGTTGCCTAAGCCACCTACAGTTGTACAGTAATAGAAACAGCTGTCTCAGTGATTCATTACACTTTTATATATTTTCTATTGTTAATTTAGGTCCGATAATCTTGTTAAACATATGTATTTGGTGGATTGTGTTTAGATAATTCTTGGGAGGCTGGACATATAAGCAAAGAAAGGAAAATTAAAACTGTTCTGAATCCATATTATTTGTATTCAGAATTTAATAATCTATAAAACTGGATTTAAAAAAGTGAGTGTGCAAGACAGATGAATTTACACTTGAGTTTAAAACATTTGTGCAATTTCTTTGAAAAAAAATAATTCATAAAGCTGCTATGAAATAGGATTTGATTTAATTTTTTATAAGGTTACTATTTGACTTTGACCATCATCTTAAAATCTCTATAAATGTTTAAAAAATTCAAATTGTGTTTTATTAGATGATCTCTTTGCATCAGTTATTTGCATAAATATATAAAAACAAGTAAAATACCTAAGGAGACTGTATAAATAGGGGAAAGATAAATACATTGATATTCCTTTGAATTCTTTGATCAAGATATCACACAATTTTGAGACGTAATGATGGGTTTTATTTACTTGCGGTCACTTATGAACACTTTGACGATAGCGTTTTGGTCAAACATGTCATGTTATAGCCTTAAGCAGTTTCTTTTTGACAGTAATGCTGGATCTTTGTGTAACGTACTGATGTAATATGGACAAGCTCAGGATTTGTCTCGTAATATCATGATGGATTAATGCAAACATGGATAATAGGTTTACTATGTGAGAAAAAATATAGTGTGTGTACAAAAAAATTATAATTTTAACTTTGAAATAAAAGCAGGAAGGAAGGAATTTTGAAATTTTTGAAACGATGGGAAGTTAGAACTATTGTAAAATTATGAGGAAAGATGCCCAGAAAAAAGATTCAAAATTGTGAGTATAAGAATTCTGTAATTTTATTGAGAAAATAAAATCAGGCAGAAAATGAATATTTCGTTCAACAACAATAAAAAATATTGTACATCTATATAGTTAAGTTTGGTATTATATTAAATTGTTCTTTTATTGTGTATGTTCAAAATATTTAAAAAATAAAATAAAACAATATGTCACCAAAATTTATTTCATAAGGTATAATGCACTATCAAACTAAAAAAACCCAAAATATATGTCATGTCAATTCCTCAAAGCTTATAGACAGACAAACAAAATTATTGAATTCATCTTTTAAAAATTTTGAAAGAAAACAGATAATTTTATTTAAGTAAATACATTTTATATTCTATTTTTGTGTGTACTGTAGTTTTTTTGTGCTTTTAGAGTATGAAAAATAAAAGTGAGAAGGTTTTTTTTGAAATGCATTTGTAACTATATAAATTGAATTCATAGGTACATCCATGTAATTATTGTATAGATTTGTATCTTGGTAGTAAAATCAGTATCTCTAGGGAAAACATGTGAAAAACAAACAAATTTGACATTGTTTGTAGAGCTAGTGGGTTTGATGAAGATTATGATAGTGTTCTTACTTTAGGCATATGTGGAGATTTCAATAGCACAAGAAGAAAATGTTTTATATTTGTAAATTTCATTTGGATAACTTAAGCTGATTTTCTTTATAATTCAATAAAGCAAGAAATTCATTTTAGCTGTAGAAATTTTAAATACAATGTAAAAAGTTAATTAATATTGAACGCGGAGAATAGTAGCACACAGAGGAAAGACAATATTAAAAGCTCAACTTATAAGGTCATATGTCAACAGGTTCAATTTGATCATTCGTTAGTTTTCTTTTTCATAATAAAATTTGATACAGCTTCTAGAGTTTACAGGTCACAGGTCAGTAAGTGAAATAACTTTTCAAGGTCATAAGTCATAGGTCAGATTTGACTACCAGAACTGTTATCAAATTTCTTCTTTCACATGTTAGGATCAGTAGATCAGATTTGATCTCTCTTAAAATAAATCTTAAACCAGTTCTTGCAATTCTATATCATCTTTGGTTTATCTATTTGAATACATTTATATTTATTAAAAGCTCAGGAATATCGCTGATTAAAAAAAATCCCAAAAAATTCAGTAGTTCAAAACAAGGAAAATGTCATTTCAACATATTCCATATGTGATTTATTTTCACAAGAGAATTCTAAATGATTAAATAAATAACATAAATTTGATGAAAGTTGAGATATTAATGGACTTATTGATAATATAGTTACATGAAATCCATTTATTATTTGATTAACAATAAACTTATGTCATATCTATTTTGTGATATACACAATTTTTTGTTACATAAATAATTTCACTTGATAAATTTTTTATGTATTTAGTTTCAACTTTTTGTGCAACAAATAACTGTGTGTCTTTTTTCAAACTGCAAGATTTTTTTTGGGAATATCTCAAAAGTTTCTTGAAAATGAAAGTAAAAAGTGTTACACTACCTATTGTTTCCAATAGTCGTAACGAATCATTGCCTTTTCCACTGTTGAAATGTCCCAAATACTTAACGACTGATGATTGCTTTCACTGATTTTTATACGACCGCAAAATTTTTGTGGTCATATATTGGTATGACGTTGGCGTCGTCGTCGTCGTCGTAGTCGTCGGCATCGTCGTCGGCGTCGTCGTCCGAAGACATTTGGTTTTTGCACTATAACTTTAGTATAAGTTAATAGAAATCTATGAAATTTAAACACAAGGTTTATGACCACAAAAGGAAGGTTGGGATTGATTTTGGGAGTTTTGGTCCCAACAGTTTAAGAATTAGGGGCCAAAAAAGGGCCCAATAAGCATTTTTCTTTGTTTTCGCACAATAACTCTAGTATAAGTAAACAGAAATCTATGAAATTTTAAAACAAGGTTTATGACCACAAAAGGAAGGTTGGGATTTTTTTTGGTAGTTTTGGTCCCAACAGTTTAGGAATTAGGGGCTAAAAAAGGGCCAAAATAAGCATTTTTCTTGGTTTTTGCACAATAACTTTAGTATAAGTAAATAGAAATTTATGGAATTTAAACACAAGGTTTATGACCACAAAAGGAAGGTTGGGATTGATTTTGGCAGTTTTGGTCCCAACAGTTTAGGAATAAGGGGCCAAAAGGGTCCAAAATTAAACTTTGTTTGATTTCATCGAAAATTGAACTATTGGGGTTCTTTGATATGCCGAATTTAACCGTGCATTTAGATTCTTAATTTTTGGTCCCGTTTTCAAATTGGTCTACATTAAGGTCCAAAGGGTCCAAAATTAAACTTAGTTTGATTTTAACAAAAATTGAATTCTTTGGGTTCTTTGATATGCTGAATCTAAACATATACTTAGTTTTTTTATTATGGGCCCAGTTTTCAAGTTGGTCCATATTGGGGTCCACAATTAAACTTTGTTTGATTTCATCAAAAATTGAACTATTGGGGTTCTTTGATATGCCGAATCTAACCGTGCATTTAGATTCTTAATTTTTGGTCCCGTTTTCAAATTGGTGTACATTAAGGTCCAAAGGGTCCAAAAATAAACTTAGTTTGATTTTAACAAAAATTGAATTCTTGGGGTTCTTTGATATGCTGAATCTAAACATATACTTAGTTTTTTTATTATGGGCCCAGTTTTCAAGTTGGTCCTATTCGGGATGCAAAATTAAACTTTGTTTGATTTCATCGAAAATTGAACTATTGGGGTTCTTTGATATGCCGAATCTAACCGTGCATTTAGATTCTTAATTTTTGGTCCCGTTTTCAAATTGGTCTACATTAAGGTCCAAAGGGTCCAAAATTAAACTTAGTTTGATTTTAACAAAAATTGAATTCTTTGGGTTCTTTGATATGCTGAATCTAAACATGTACTTAGTTTTTTTTTATTATGGGCCAAGTTTTCAAGTTGGTCCAAATCGGGGTCCAATACTAAAGCTAAAAAAGGGGTAAATTTTTTTTTTTTTTTTGGGGGGGGGGGGGGGGGCAATTCTCCACAGCATATTGTATTGCACAAGAAGCAAAAAATTGAATATAAATTCAAATCATATGACCAATTCTAAGTTTTTTGATTTCAGTTATTCTGTGTCAGAAACCTATTATGTGTCAAATATTTCAAGAAATTTTCAATTGCATAGTATTGTGCAATAGCAAGAAATCTTCAATTGCACAGTATTGCACAATAGCAAGAAATTGATATGTTTGCCCTGTTATCAAAACTTTATTATTAACAAATTCCATTTGAAATTTGCCAATAACTTTAGTTTAATGAACTTCATTGGAAATTTGCCAATATAAAATGTGCTGATGAAGCTTTTTTGTTTATCTCATCTAAACTGCTTTTAAATTATGTATATTTAAAATTTGCCATCCATGACTATGATGTCATTTTCTATTTTAATACGTTATGGTGTATTTAAATGGGCTGTTATGGTTGCAAAGTATAATTAAATGGGGAGGGGGGGGGGGGTTGAAAACAAAATTTAGGGGGGGTAAATGAGAAGTTGGGGAGGGGGCAATTTTTTTCTCATTTCATATTTCATTAATTAAAAAGAAAATTTCAAATTTTTTTCAGCAAAAAAAGGGGGGGGGGGTGGTTACAATAAATTTTATTGTTTTTTGTTTTTTTTTAGGGGGGGGGGTCAATGTGCAACTTCATAGTGTATTGCACAAAAGCTAAAAAAAGGGGTAAATCATTATTTTTTTTTTTTTTGGGGGGGGGGGCAATTCTCCATAGCATACTGTATTGCACAAGAAGCAAAAAATTGAATATAAATTCAAATCATATGACCAATTCTAAGTTCTTTGATTTCAATTATTCTGTGTCAGAAACCTATTGTTTGTCAAATATTTCAAGAAATTTTCAATTGCACAGTATTGCCCAATAGCAAGAAATCTTCAATTGCACAGTATTGCGCAATAGCAAGAAATTGATATGTGTGCCCAATTTTAAATTTTAAATTGGTTATTTCTGATTTATATATAAAAACAAATAATACTGATATGGTTTGAATAGGTAAGTTAAAAATTTTTAAGTTCTTAGACAACATTCATTCTGTGTCAGAAACCTATGCTGTGTCAAATATTTATTCACAATCCAAATTCAGTATTGTATCAAGCTTGAATGTTGTGTTCATAATTGCCCCAGCTATTCAGGGTTCGACATCTGCGGTCGTATCTAGCTGCACCCAGCGGAGCATTTTATTGGATCATATTATGATGTCACTACAAACAACTGTGATGTTGCAGAATATGTGCAAGTTATGTCTCTGAAAGTTTGATCATTGTTGACTATTAAGACATACCAAAATTGTTATTTTAAAAGTACAGAGTAATAGAGAGGTCTGGAATATTTCATGTAGAATTCAGTTGCCTAAATAGTAGTCAAAAGTATAATAAAACCAGTAATCAGTGCTATCTTAAGGCATTAGACCATAATAGATCATGGCCGTGAATTTTACTAGTTATTGATGGTAAATACATCAAACCATTAGTTAAAGCAGCAATGGCATAGATATATACCCATTTTCTTGTTAGCATGCGGCCTCTATGGAAATTTGTTAGGTATGTTGTGTTTCTGAGGTTTGTCAATAATTTAAGAGTAAATTGTCATTACGTTGTACTTTGACTCACAGTATACCTATTTAGATTGGTATGAGTATTGCATATTGAGTTTCAGCACGAGAACCTCATCACTTCCAATTCATAGTTCTGAGTTGCTCGAAAACATGAAATTGTTTGGAGTGTCATTTGCAACTATACAAAATGGCAGCATATGGCATGTCTTTGTTTTTTTTAGGGCTATGATTTTTATAAATTCTTGATACTTGTACTAAAGTTCCATAATT
The DNA here is from genome assembly GCA_028015205.1 of Mytilisepta virgata. Classification (NCBI taxonomy): domain Eukaryota; kingdom Metazoa; phylum Mollusca; class Bivalvia; order Mytilida; family Mytilidae; genus Mytilisepta; species Mytilisepta virgata. Next base: position 43,990,908 of record CM051516.1, read on the forward strand.
TAACATGCAGGCATAAACTTGCATGTTTAAAACATTAAAGTAAATTTCCCAATTTTCGTAAGTCAAAATATACTTATGATGTAATCTCATAACAGAGGGTGAATTTATATGTATTGTCTATTAACAGATACTGTAGACTAAATCAGCAAAAATCACTACTCTTAATTCCATAAAGCAGGTCATTGAGCTTGATCCTTGACTTTCTGACTGACTAAGTATGCCACCAACAGGAAACTGTTGAACAATTTACTGCAGAATTAAACAGGCTGATGAGAACTGGTATCCTGTCTGCTTGTTTATTGTGATTACCCTCCTCATTATTTTGAATAAAGTTGCTAATATAATATGTCAACATGACTAAAACTGTTTGCTCGTTAAAAAAAACATGCACACTTTCATTATTGGTTTTATAAGCTAAATTGGCACATTCCAGTTTTGTTTGTTGATATGTAAAGTGGATATATGGTAAATTTTGTGACAAAGCGGATGCAGAATTTGAATAAAATCAAAAACATCATAGCCTTTGATATGGGGCATGTTCCCACAATGCACAATAAGTGCTTAATAATTGGGCCCAAAGTATAATTTTATAAAGCATTTACCCATTTTCATTTATTTTTTTTAAACAAAGGGATCCAGTGACAAGGGCAGGTTGCTATAACTTAGAAATAAATCCTTGACAAAAACAGAACAAAAAGAAAAGTTACTGACTGATCAACTTTCATAATCACTTCTCATTTTAAAGTTATATATAGGAATTTATGTCACGATTTTGAATTGTCACTGTTAAAAAAAAATGAAAAATCCAGAAAGAAATGTGTTGGTAATTATAAACTGCTGATCAGGTTTAGTTTTGATCATTTCAGTTTTACTCCACTTTTCAGAGCAGATAGCTATATTTTGGTGGCCCTTTTTTATTGATGATGGAAGCTTGGGTACCCAGGAGAACCACCATTCTTCAGCAAGGAAAACTGGCAATCCATCTGAATTAGGATTGGAAGCAAATTCATGTTCAGGACAATTTTTTCTCCAAAATAAATGATATACCTCTTTTGAATCCACATAATACATGCTATTTCAGCCTTGCATTTTTTCAATACATTTACGAGCCTGATGTTTTTTAACCAAATTTGGGAGCCTGGATTTTTGTTTTTCCATTGTTTGGTTGCTGAGAACCGGAGGATGTGTAAGTCTCTATAACCACTAGACTGTACAACTTATGTAATGGACATAAAGATGTATTAATTCTTATCTGCTGACTAAGGTTTTTCCATGGGACACTATAAAATTCCCATTTCATTCATGAAATTAATTACTTGCCTTATATGTGATTGACAGAATCAAACATAAAAGGAATTTGTTTTTTAATTGGTCTCTCTCAACTGGATTAGGATACAAGAATAAGCATTTATTAAGTCTCCCAAACGAAAAAGTATAATTTTTATCTAACATTTTTTTTCTTCCTCTCCGATTTTGTTCGTTCGAGTTCTCAATAACCGTCAGAGTTATGGATCTGAGATTTTCCATGATGAAAGATCAATGTTTCTAGATGTGCCTAATACAATTCATTTTTTTATGGGGGTCACTCAGACGTATAATGAGGAGTTCAAAGAGGTTAGGGGTTTACTATAGGACCCTATGGGGAAATTTTTTTCATCGAAAAACTCTATAAGAATGACCAATAACCATCTCATATCATATATTTTATTATACACCCTGACCACATCTATTAAATGGCATATACCTTGTTTCTCAAAGTCAATAATTTTGAAAAATTTCATTTGCAATTAAAATCCATAGCTTTAAATCATATGTTTTATTATTCTCCGTAACAAGACGCATTAAATGACATGAAACCGAATGCATTTTATAACACCATACAATAAAATCCGTTCTCATAAATGGTTCAGAAAAATTGAGAAATATCTCTGTCAATGTAGCAGGTCGACTAGCAAAAGTTGATCAAATGGGAGATTGTATGACTGTAAAAATCAGGTAACAAAAAATACCCATATCACGATTTTCAAGTAACCTCTCCATTAAGTATGCATAAACGTTATAGGAACAATTTCCCTATTTCAGTCTCTGAAAAACAAATTATTTATTGAATACAATGTAAGGCATTCTAGATATCAGTTCCTTCGTTTTGGAGACTTCATAACAGTTCACTGTTACAGTATTACTCGTTATTTTTGTCTCTTTAAAAGCTTAATTCAGTCCTAAAAAATAGTCCTCTGGGATGTACTTTTGTCTGATTGACACATACACCATATACTTACATTTTTATACAAAATATATATTGCCTGAACATACTATATGTAGGATTGAGATTTCAGGTCCATCACTTGAATATGAATATGGTCTGGAAACCCTAATTTATTGTTCAGAAAGTCACACAGGCCACTGCCATCTATACTGCCACTCATTCCTTTATCCCCCCCTCCACTGATAAGGCATGAACATATCATATAAAGAATGCCTGAAGTTAAATAAGTTAATTATTTAAAGAAAAGACTATTTTTGTGTAATTCACAGATTTCTGTGAATGATGAGACATTCATGAGAAATCAGTTTCATGTCACTCAGTGTTTTATGCTGTAGAAAAAGCATAAAAATTGTGTGAAAGAATATTAAATATTAAATGATATTAGTCTAACATCAAGTAATTAACACAGACACATATTGTTAAACAGATTTTTTGGTCACTTTTATTAAGTTATCACCTTTCTCTGTGTTATATGATTGGATTTTGAATATTAGATAGAATTTTATTGGGGGATAAGGGAGGGAACTGGGCACACATTGATTTAGATTTGAAAATGGACCCTCAGTGACTGAGTCTGTGATGTCTTGTATGTGAATTTTTGAGTTTGACTTTATTCTTACTTTTTCCAACAAAGTCTTCTTGAATTATTTGCTTTTGTCATATGAAGAGTTGACTTCCATTTTGGTAGGTATATGAATCATTTAATGTCTCAATAGCTTTCATATGCAAATTGGGATTTTTTTTACTGTTTTTAAAGTTCAGGTACTTCCTTGGAAAAGTTATTGAATATAGGAGAAAAATACATGTATAATTTTATAAATTCTCCATTGTTAGGTACCATATTTTGTATGGGAGACAACTCATTCAAAATTCTGATATATTGAAAGAAGAAATAGTGTAATTGATCTAAAATTGACTAGACTTATTTGCTGAAGACATCAGGTATTCTCTTCTATTAAAAAATTGCAAGGTAGATATTCATACATGTTATCTGTCCAAAATGAGGGGGGGATAAGATTTTGTAAATTAGGACAGACTGTTTTTAGCTCACCTGGCCTATAGGCTACATGATCTTATGTCATTACTTTGCATCCCTTGTCCATAACCTTTTCACATTTTGATCTTCTCCTCTGATACTACTGGGTGGATTGTAACCAAACTTGGTAGGAATGATGTATGGAAAGACCTCTACCAACGATCCACTATCTGGTTGGATGAACAACATGGCCACCAGATGCCCGCATTGATTTTTATTGTTCAATTTTGAAATTACATTATGAAATGTTTTGAAACTTTTCAGGATTGATGACAGCAATACCCTATACAAATGATCCACTTTTGGTTGAGATTTATATGCTCACCCGACGACTGCTGCTGCTCAAAATTTACATTGAAACCATATGGGAAATGACTTTTTATACGACCGCAAAATTTTTGCGGTCGTATATTGGTATGACGTTGGCGTCGTTGTTGTCGTCGTCGTCGTCGTCGTCTGCGTCGTCGTCCGTTGTCAGCGTCGTCGTCCGAAGACATTTGGTTTTTGCACTATAACTTTAGTATAAGTTAATAGAAATCTATGAAATTTAAACACAAGGTTTATGACCACAAAAGGAAGGTTGGGATTGATTTTGGGAGTTTTGGTCCCACCAGTTTAAGAATTGGGGGCCAAAAAAGGGCCCAATAAGCATTTTTCTTGGTTTTCGCACAATAACTCTAGTATAAGTAAATAGAAATCTATGAAATTTTAACACAAGGTTTATGACCACAAAAGGAAGGTTGGGATTGTTTTGGGGAGTTTTGGTCCCAACAGTTTAGGAATTAGGGGCTAAAAAAGGGCCCAAATAAGCATTTTTCTTGGTTTTTGCACAATAACTTTAGTATAAGTTAATAGAAATCTATGAAATTTAAACACAAGGTTCATGACCACAAAAGGAAGGTTGGGATTGATTTTTGGAGTTTTGGTCCCAACAGTTTAGGAATTAGGGGCCAAAAGGGTCCAAAATTAAACTTTGTTTGATTTCATCGAAAATTGACCTATTGGGGTTCTTTGATATGCCGAATCTAACCGTGCATTTAGATTCTTAATTTTTGGTCCCGTTTTCAAATTGGTCTACATTAAGGTCCAAAGGGTCCAAAATTAAACTTAGTTTGATTTTAACAAAAATTGAATTATTTGGGTTCTTTGATATGCTGAATCTAAACATGTACTTAGTTTTTTTTATTATGGGCCCAGTTTTCAAGTTGGTCCAAATCGGGGTCCAAAATTAAACTTTGTTTGATTTCATTGAAAATTGAACTATTGGGGTTCTTTGATATGTCGAATCTAACCATGCATTTAGATTCTTAATTTTTGGTCCCGTTTTCAAATTGGTCTACATTAAGGTCCAAACGGTCCAAAATTAAACTTTGTTTGATTTTAACAAAAATTGAATTCTTGGGGTTCTTTGATATGCTAAATCTAAACATGTACTTAGTTTTTTTATTATGGGCCCAGTTTTCAAGTTGGTTCAAATCGGGGTCCAAAATTAAACTTTGTTTGATTTCATCGAAAATTGAACTATTGGGGTTCTTTGATATGCCGAATCTAACCGTGCATTTAGATTCTTAATTTTTGGTCCCGTTTTCAAATTGGTCTACATTAAGGTCCAAAGGGTCCAAAATTAAACTTAGTTTGATTTTAACAAAAATTGAGTTCTTGGGGTTCTTTGATATGCTGAATCTAAACATGTACTTAGTTTTTTTTATTATGGGCCCAGTTTTCAAGTTGGTCCAAATCGGGGTTCAAAATTAAAGCTAAAAAAGGGGTAAATTTTTTTTTTTTTGGGGGGGGGGCAATTCTCCACAGCATATTGTATTGCACAAGAAGCAAAAAATTGAATATAAATTCAAATCATATGACCAATTCTAAGTTCTTTATTTCAGTTATTCTGTGTCAGAAACCTATTATGTGTCAAATATTTGAAGAAATTTTCAATTGCACAGTATTGTGCAATAGCAAGAAATTGATATGTGTGCCCTGTTATCAAAACCTTATTATTAACAAATTCCATGACTATGATGTCATTTTCTATTTTAATATGTTATGGTGTATTTAAATGGGCTGTTATGGTTGCAAAGTATAAAGAAATGGGGGGGGGGGATTGAAAACAAAGTTTAGAGGGGGGGGTAAATGAGAAATTGGGGAGGGGTAATTTTTTTCTCATTTCATATTTCATAAATTAAAAAGAAAATTTCAAATTTTTTTAGCAAAAAAAGGGGAGGTTACAATAAATTTTATTGTTTTTTGTTTTTTTTTTTGGGAGGGGGGGTCAATGTGTAACTTCATAGTGTATTGCACAAAAGCTAAAATAAGGGGTAAATTATTATTTTTTTTTTGGGGGGGGGGGGCAATTCTCCACAGCATATTGTATTGCACAAGAAGCAAAAAATTGAATATAAATTGAAATCATATGACCAATTCTAAGTTCTTTGATTTCAGTTATTCTGTGTCAGAAACCTATTATGTGTCAAATATTTGAAGAAATTTTCAATTACACAGTATTGCGCAATAGCAAGAAATCTTCAATTGCACAGTATTGCACAATAGCAAGAAATTGATATGTGTGCCCAATTTTAAATTTTAAATTGGTTATTTCTGATTTATATATAAAAACAAATAATACTGATATGGTTTGAATAGGTAAATTAAAAAATTTTAAGTTCTTAGACAACATTCATTCTGTGTCAGAAACCTATGCTGTGTCAAATATTTATTCACAATCCAAATTCAGTATTGTATCAAGCTTGAATGTTGTGTTCATAATTGCCCCAACTATTCAGGGTTCGACATCTGCGGTCGTATCTAGCTGCGCCCAGCGGAGCATTTTATTTTGTTATATGCTCAGGAACTAATGGGAAAATTGTAACCAAAGTTGAAAGGAATGATGTATACAGACTTTCCCCATTTGGTTCCATTTGAATGGACAACATGGCCACCTGTGTCCATCTTTGATGTTGATTGGCCAATTTAAAAATCATCTCCTCAGAAACAACATTATGAAATGTTTTGAAACTTGCAGGATTTATGACAGCAATACCCTCTACAAGCAATCAACTTTTGGTTGAGATTCATCTGCTTTTCTGCCACTGCGGCTGTTCAAAGTTTCAATGGAAACCATATAGGAAAGGACTTTTTGTCATTTGCTCAGGAACTTAGGCCAAAACAAAATATATGTCTGTATAAGGTTACATTGTGAAAAAAATAGGGTAGGTAGGCAAAATCATTTTATTTTGAAAAATTATTTTAAATAGACCCGTATGGGAGAAAAAAGTTTTATTAGGGAAATAATTATATCAGTGACATTTTTGTCCTAAAATGGGAATAAAATGGATTTGGATAGGCACAAAAATAGGGTGGGTAGGGTAACCTTAAACTCACATTTATTTTTTTTTTAATTATGGGCAGACTGTAACCGAAGGACAGATGCAAATATTTCACCCTTTTTTAGGTCAAGGCTCAAAGGTCAAGGTCACTTTTCAAATTGGCTAATAGAAGCCAGATTAGTGATACAGGCTCAGGTGAGCCTCTAGTTAAAGGATTGAAGGATTTAAATTTCATATTTTTACCTAAAACAGGGAATTTTGGAGCAGAAAGGAAGAGTTTCAGATATTAGATGTACAATTTAAGGCATAGATATGTTGAAGTATTCATTATGTCATAATATAAAGATATTGTTGAAAAGGAAAGATGTATTGATGAATCAGTCAGAATAAAACAACACATTATTTTGGTGCAGATCTGTTCAAAATGCATTAGTAACTCATAAATATCAATGTTTTAACTATTGATTCGGTGCATCTGTTGCACATTGATTCATTTCGTAGAAAAAATGCTTTAATTAAGTTTCTTTTATAATGCATTCTGTCTTCTGAATACTGTATGCATGGACTTAAAATTGCTTTCAGGAGATTGAATGATTGCTTGTTGTTTAAAATCCAGCATAATCACGATTTGAACATGTTGATCTGTAATAGATTGATATTGAGCTGAAATTTAAAGATGGTAACTCATTAGGAAGATGTCACCCTACCTGGACACATAATTCCAACCAGTTTTTTGCTCTTAACCTAAATGCCATGTGTTTAGAAAAGATACAGAAATTATAGATGCTATGAAAATGCCTGTTTCAATGCATGTCTCTTATCTTATTAGTTAGTGTTGTTTTTGGTGGAATACTGTTTTGCTTGGGATGAAAATTTATTACCAGAGTTTCTGATAGACATGTGGTTTTAGCTGTTCCTTATATCGGTACTTGAAGACATACCACATGAAAACCCCTAGATGTTATAAATGCTTTTTAGAATAGTGTCTTATGTGTGTATGCCTCATATCCTTACATCTTTCAGATGAATTGGCCCTTCTGATGTAAATAAAATATAGTGAAAAGAAACTGCTTGTTAATGTCTATCTAACTAGGTCAGCTATTAACAGATTCTATACTAATTACATATAACCTATTTACCATACTCTTTGCTGTAGTGTTTACCACAAGGGAATTCAACTACTACTTTTTGTTCTATTCATTCATTACCAGTGGTTCAGTGCGTAACAAATTATTCAGTAGGGATAGGTTTACTTGACATGTAATCGTTGCTATTCACCATTAATGAATCTTTATTTGGTAATTCTCAGAATTATTATGTTGATCAACATTCCCATCTATTAAAGTCTATATAATTAATTTATGTTGTATAAAAACCATTTTGGATAGGGGGAGTTCTACAGTGTATACTGGTATCTCACTATATTGTGCTACTTAATGACGTCAAAATGGCGACAAACTTACATTGAAAAAGCACGTAAAGAGCATGATACATTGGGAACTGGGTATACACATACAGATATAGATCCAGAGACCAATAGAAATTTTCAGAGGAATAAAATTGGAACCTTAATTTTAAGGCTAAAAATGAAGAAAAAATTCTGCATAAAGTTTATAAGAGTTACTTGTAAATTGTGATGACAACATGATAACTTTCAACCTGCATTTTCAGTGGTAGCCTCCTGTGTATTTATTAATATTTTTTATTTTATGGATATTTGAGATTTGTGGTTACTTATGTTGAATTTTTGAAACCATAGTGTTTCTGTAGTGATGGTGGTGTTGAAGACTACATGATAGCCCCTAGAGTAGTCTTTTCCCATGTTCAGTGTTATGTTTCATGAACATTTACTCCATATTTTAATATTCACAACTGTCTTGATGGTCTTATGGTAGCGTGCTCCACCGCTCGTCTCAAGTGTGGAAGGTTACGGGTTCAATCCCCAGTCAGGTTGAAACCAAAGGCTTTAGAATTGGAACTTGCTGCTTCTCCATTTAGAAAAGAGCAAAGGCTGGCCCACTCAAAGTCAGAATAATGTGTATGGGTTGGGTGCGTACTGTTACATTGTGAGCTGGTACATTTAAATTCCTGCTCAGCATGTCGTTCTAATACAAAGCAGGGATAATCATATCTCATCTAATAATTGCCACTGGACGTTATCCATCCTAACATTGTTCAGTTTCTGTGTTACTGAGTCTCAAGTTTTTTCTTTATCAAAGTTTCAAAGAAGGTCAAGGTCATTCTAAATTGAGGTTAATTTTTGTATCCTAATTGGTTCAAATGTATTTTCCACATTGATTCTTTAACCATAGAGAATTGATACTTATCTTGTGCCAATTGATCTGACTGTTGTTATGGAAATTGATGAGGGCTGTCATTTTCGTGACAAGTAATTGCTGTTATGCCTTTTGAAAATTATAACAATTTGGTCAATGATGTATCTCATCTATACATATCAATAGAACAAATGGATAACAGAATGTCAATAAATTCAAAGATATTGTGAAATTTTTTTTACAACAAATTTCCTAACACACTTAAATTTATGCTGAGAAAAAGCCAGAGATGACTTTATTATGTCCTGCCACAAATGTGGCTGGGGCATATAGATTTACCCTTGTCCGTCTGTCCATACGTCACAATTTGGTTAAGTTTTGCGTTTGGCTCCATTTCTCAGAAACCTATATTAATATATCAATGATATTTCACCATTGCAGTCCTCTTGTATAGTACAACACAGTTCAGCAACACTTGGGTCATTATGACTTACATTTAATGCTTCAGTGACTTTGGTTAAGTTTTGCATTTAGGTTCATTTCTCAGAAACTTATAGCAATATGTTAATGATATTTCACCACTACAGTCCTTTTGTATAGTACAACACAGTTCAGCAACACTTGGGTCGCTATGACCTATATTTCCTGCTTCAGTGACTTTGGTTAGGTTTTGCGTTAAGGTTCATTTCCCAGAAACCTATGGTAATATATCAATGAGATTTCACCACTACAGTCCACTTGTATAGTACAAAGCAGTTCAGCAACAACTATATTGTTTTTATGGCGGGGCATCCGTGTTTTATAGAAACATTTTCTAGTTTTTTTCCTTTCTATGTCCTTATGTTAATTAAATGTTATGTGATTGATTGGTTGGTGTTTAATGTCAAGTGGATAATATTTCAGTAGTAATGAACAGATAGTTAATTTAGCTAGTAGTTAGTGATATACAGCATTGTGCAAGGATTTTATTGATGCTGCAGAGAGTCTGTAAAAAGTTTAGACATTTTTTTGGCAACCACTTTCCTATAAAGCCGTTATCAATGTCTTTGTGTATTATAACCATTCCAAAAAATTACAAGTGACCTTTTGGAATCTAAGGGACTATGGGATTAGGCCAAATAAAAATACATGTGTGTCCTGAAAAAATTTTGAACATTTTTCAATAAGCACTGTTAAAGTCAGAATGTCTCTGTCATTGGCTCATTAAAATTTGTAAAATAAAACAAATTATCCATACCCTATTTTTTATTTTGATGTAACTGAGACCACATTTATTTTTTTACTTGGCCTTATACATCTAGTTAATACCAAGGACTCACAAACCTTGTGTGGTGCTCGATAGCTTTGATGTGTATTACTTTAAACTTATGGCCCTTTTTGAAGTTAAGACATTAAGATTTGTCAATCACAGAGTCTGATAGACTGCATTATCCAATTAACCTCTGCTTACAGAAACTTGTATCTATGGGAAAATATATTTTTTGAAATTATCTGACCTTCCATATTCAAATTAGCAATAAAGAAAGGTTCAAATTTTTCTGGTCTTCAATTTAGTTAAATTTGAAATATATCTGTATAACTGAGCTTTTCTGCAAATTATTATATTTCAGTCATTATATTCCTTAGTCTATCATGACCCATGACATCTGTTTAACAATCTATAACTATTGCTACTGTATATGATATCAATAAAAACATTTCTATTAGAATGTTTTGATTCTATGATATAAGATCTATTAATATATAAGTATTAATGAGCAAAGATTTATTTATATCTGGTTTTCCATAGTAAACAGTCATACAACTTAGCAACACCAACGGTAAACAACACAAAAATAGAAACATTTATAGACTGTAGGAACAATTACAGTGATGGGGTGTGATAAAACTTTAGGTGATATTTACTGATAACAGTTTCAGAATGGAATTGTTATGATAATATGTAAACAAGTTTAATATTCCTTTATATATCCAGCACATAGCACACTTTTGTCATTGCAAAAGACATTATTTAAAAGGTTCAATAAAATGTAACCATATATCCAGAATTTATCATACTTTATCATACCGGCAGGTTAAGATAAAAATTCGAGAATAACTCTCCTAACTTTTTGAACTGGGTGAAGTCTTATGGTATAAATCAGACAAATGCCTATGGAGCAGTCTCTATGTGTGCATTTTGTTATTACTTTTTTGTTAAAAAATGCACCTTTACTATCCATACTTATTAATACTATCAAACAGTGTACACATAGTGATGGTAGATATTACGTATGGATGGAGAAGTGCTTTATTTTCAAAGAAAGTCTACCTTTGATGCTAATGCAGATGCTGTGATTTCTGTTTAAATCTGTGTGACCTCAAAGTTTTCAATGATCATGATAGTATTGTGGTTAGATACATACAGCAGACAAAAAAAGCTATTGAATATGATTTTCTCTGAAGTTCATGATTCAGTAGTAAAATTTTGTCATGCATTCATGTATCATTCTGAAAATAGAAAGCAGAAAAAACACAGCAAATGTAAGTAATAATGTTCTAAATGTAGTACAAATCTACAAAGAACTCACTATACTCGGAGGACATTGACATCAGAACAATTACCTAAGTAACAATTTCTTTTTTCTTTCATCTTTTTCTTTGACTTGAGGGGAAGGAGATATAAAGGGTAAATAAATGTGTTTATAATGTGTTTTCTAACACCCATAACAATAAATATTGTGTATGTTGTTTGTAAATAATAATAGATATGACTGCCTACTAAATATAATTCTTTCAGAAATAATTTATGGGTATTATGAATGTTTTTTTTTACTTCATTAAGATGTACATAAAATTGATACATGTACTTATTAAAATCACAACGAGTTCTATATTTAATATTTATCCAAAATTATTTGAAAAAATATATTACCTGTTAGTCTTACTAATTCTGATTTTTCTATAAATATAAAACACAGCTTATAATTCCCATGCAAAACAATGAATATTGTTAAGTGTTGACGTTATTTTGCTTTATTTAAAAATATCCAGGAATGTGATTCCATGGTACAGTATGTCCTTAATGTGTATGTTCAATTCTATTTACCGATAATTACCGAGAATAGCTGTAAAATCCACTGTAAAATAATGTTCAATCTCTTCCCTAGCCAATATATGTTTGAAAATGATTTTTCAACTGTAATTATGTGTATCTTAATAGGTTAATACATACACTTCCCACGGGAACTATTTCATGGAAATACATTACCAAATTTTGAAATTGTTGCATTTCCCATGGGAACAAAATTACTCACTATAAAGTAACAATTCAACCATAACCAATTGTTATCAATTATGAGAAATAAATATGTCTGCATAAGTAAAATCTATATTTAATAAATACATGGAAAATGTAGAAAAACTAACTGAACCCAAATCATTTATATCTTTTAGAGAGTTTATTTAGGGGCTCTGTCATAAAAAAAAGCCACAGTTAATTAAAATTATCCAACATAAGTATCCTTATACCATGTTCATTTCATATTGTTCTGTTTGTAGACTATGGGCTGAGATATTCCGTGTACATGGAGATGGGGAGTATATGAGCTGGGAGAGGATTTCTGAGGATGTCGTACCTATAAATATATCATGTATAGAGGACACACCTAACACTGTATTCCAGATCACAGCCTACAACAGACATGTAGAAAAAATATTTGATGTTAAAATTACACAGCCAGGTAAAATAAGAACAGGTTAAAAAGCAGTAATTTTCAGCATCGATGTTTAATTGATGATAGGTAAAACTTTATGACCTGACTTTTTACTTTTCTTGTTGGTAACATCTAATCACTTTCCACGAGAAATTGAATAAATATGGGCTATCGATGGCTTATATGTTTGTGAAAATTGAATGGATATTTAGAGTAAATTTACTAGACTTCTTAAAACTGTATTTCATGAGCAATGGAAAAATTGAGATATAAGTGTTTCAAATGACTTTGAGGTCTTTTTTATGATGGCTTGTCAATGGAGGCCATAGCTAAAAATATAAAAATAAGAAAAAAATTATCTAAAAATCAGATATTGTTTGAAGTTTTCCAAAATTGAGAATACTAAGTAAATGCACCAAAAACACACACACAAAAATTTTTTTGCTGAAAATATCGTCTTCTGAAGTTGACTATTATAGTGAGATGATCTGTTACAGAATTCTTGTGGTTTAAAAAATTTTTTTAAAAAAAAGCAAAAAAAACAGGGCAGCTCCTCAGATAAATGATTTATTATTTCTTAAGCAGTTTCATGATACATAACAATTTATCTCTTGTGGTCCAAAGCTGTTACTAGACAAAGTTAATGTATTTTTTTCCTAACCCCATTCATCAATGTAATAATTGTAGGTGGGTTGCAGTGACTAAACTTATGTCATTGCCGAATCTGTGATGTAAAGTCACGACATCCTACCCTATAGTTATGTTCCTTTGTCCTATAAAATGCGTGTCAATTGTCACCATACATCAATGAAAAGTAAAGCTTTTAGGGAAATGTATTGTATTGTAATTGGTTCAAATTGGATTTTATTTGAGAATTTAACCCTGAAGTCAAGAAATAAAACTTTTGAGTTAATTTATGGTTAAATTTATTGATGTCTGTTTGTAGAGAAAATAATGAGTGTTCGGACTATATATAAATCCTAGCTAACTCCGTTAGGTGCTTATGTCAAGATAACAGAAAGAACATCAATTATTAGTTATATATTATTCTGTCATTAGGGATATATTCTCATTTGTTTTTACACAAATTTATTATCTATTGAAATATTATGCCATCATTATTTTAAGTTAATTAACAGAATATGAGATTAATAAAAAAAATAGATAATTGGCTATTACATTCTGCCAGTTTGAGAGACATTTGAAATTGAATTAGAGGTAATTTCAAAGCATTATCATGGTCTCTCAGATTCTGTGAAGTCTGAGTAGATTTTCTTTTTCTTTTCTTTTGTTTTTTATTTTTTTTTTTTAGTTATAATTTCTTTTTATAACCACTTTCTTTAGATTCCTTTGTTATTGTCTGTTGATGACAATTTGTCTTGTAGGCATATCATATCCTTTCATTTAAGGATTTTTCATGTTTGTGTACCTGCCAACTTTAACATTTGAACTTGAAGGATAGAAATGATTTTTAAAACTCGATCTTGTTGCTGTTTTTTTTTTTATGTCATCGGCTGCATTTAATAGTTCAATAGTCTCTTCCCCCTACCCCTCCATTGAACTAGGTCAGGAGATTTATATACCTATATAAAAAGAAAGTTCTTATAATAGTTAAAGATGGACACCATTATCAAAAAATTCTGTAATCATGTAAAATATTTAGGCCATCTGAACAAAAATTTGCAGAAATAATTTTTATTCAGCCCCCTATTTTAAGTACCAAGGGATTCAATTTTTTACATATTTATTCTAGGGACCATAATATGTCCTGCAACAGAAAGTTTTGTACATTGGAGAGATGGTCTGACTAAGTATGAATGGGGACTTAATTTTACAACCCCAGCTGATGCCAAGAGATTTAGAGATTGTTGCTGTGTAAGTGTGATTATTTCAAAGTTACCAGTTTGAATTCATGTTTATGTATATTTAGATTTCAATTGCAAATGAATCAATAAAACATGATATTAAGTCAGACAAAGAAAATACAGTTTGCATAGTTATTTTTAGATAGAAAAACACATATGAAGATTTTGTTTGACTTACCAGACTTTTTGCAGACACTGCTATTAATTTGGAATTTTATAATTACTGGTAACTTCTGTATAGTAGAGTAGTAATACTGGTGAAAAATTTCAGAAAAGTCATTGAAATATTGGAATACTTCCTGCAGTATATGCCAAAAAAATTAATTTTAGGGAAAATTTCTGTTTCCCACAGATTGAAAGGACGCAAGGAGTTATGATTACGGAAAAACATTAAATCCTCACTTTAACTAGTAAAAATTGAGATCCTGAACAGTTTAAATATGTAAGTTAATAAAAAAATTACAGTTCTAATCCTGCTCCTCTCCAAATTTACCAAAAAATGTAAGGTTGATTTACAGAAAATTGTACATGTATATATGACAAAACTGTTGTATAATGACGTGCTTAGACTGGTCTTTACCCTTAACCCAGGGGAGTTAAAACAAACATTTATTTGGCACAGAGGCATGAAAGGAGAAAATTGTCTCTACTAGTAAACTGACACTAACATCTCTTGTTCAAGTTTTTTATTGAAAATTTTTTTGCAGAACCAGTCACAGAAATTTTCAAGAAAGGCATCGTCTGCAAGTTCACTACGACTTAGTCCTCCAAAGGTTTGTAAATTATGGTAAAATGCAAAAAAAAACCATGTTTTATTAATGCAGGCATGAGACCTTTTCAGAATAAAAAATCAGTCTAAAAAAAAACTGTTTGCCTTGATATACTTTAAAAATCATGAACTTATAGAAATATAAAAGGATATGGGGGTAAATGTCAGTGAGACAACAGCAGTAAAAAAGAAGTAAAAATGAGTTTTAGTCAGTTCATATTATAGACTTCCCTCAAGGTTTAAGTTCACGATCTCATTATACTCATGAAATTTATTCTGTTATTTAAGTATGTTTTAAATTGTCTTTAATATATCAATATTTTGTCTTATTCTATTTCAAATGTTATTAATGGGAGATAACTCTATCTTTACACATCCAAATCATTTAATATTTAGTATTAAGGATGCTCGCTGGTCATGTTCTGGTCTTTTTGTCAGATTTTCGGAATCCTCGGGTTTTATCCGTTTCTTAAACATGAACTTTTTTGCCCATGAACCCCCACTTTTTCTTTTATAATTCAATCATATATACCTTAAAATGGTATTTGACAAAATTTTATGAAATCCTTTTTATTTTTTCATACATCTTTGAGAGACTGAAGTTGCCAATGCAAAGACAATGAAAAATCCAGAGAAAACCATTTCCTGCAAATTTTCAAGGCCTTATAGCTCTAAAATGAGCACATAAACCTATATTTTTTTCTTGCTTATTTGTTTACTATTCATATGTTCTCTCAAACTAAAACACCTATTTCAACACCTATTTATTTCCTATTAGACCAGCGATCATCCTTAACTATTTGTTTTAAATTGCATTTGGTCATAATAAATAGTTTCACTTGTTAATTCCCTGGCATAAAATTAAATATACAATTACAAAACATACTACTACACTAAAGTTATCTTATTGAAAAGAAGATAAGTAATTAAATATCGACATTCATTGCATGATATTTATATTATTAAGCTGCCTGTTGTGCACCAGGACAATTATTGGTCTGTTTATATATATATTAACAAATAATATTTACACAATGTAATAATGGTTTCGTTTGTAAATAGAGAAAATCTATAATAATTATCTGCTAATAAATTGTTCATTATAAACCTTGTTATGTAAACATATGGATGAAAAGAAACATTGTTTGAATGGAGATTTTCTATCAAGATAAAAGAAAACCTCATCATGTTCTGACCTAATTTTTCATTCGGAGAGTTTATAGAGTTTTTTTTTCTTCCAAATTGATTTTCGTATATCTGACACAAACATTTTATTCATAAAATTGCAGACATCTAAGTATTAAGTGAATGGTTAGTAAATAAAAATTAATTGATTTCTATAGTCATCAGATTTCAATTCTTCTTGAAGTTGTCTACATAAAAAATCATTTAAATAGGATAAAAGCATTGCTGACACCAAGGCAAATATGTACTGAAAAAATCTTTCAGCAACTGTTTCAAAAAAAATTTATAATACAATTCGTTGATACCAATTTTGATGCACAAGTATGCACATTTCATAGATTCAGACTCATCAGTTGTGCTCAAGGTCTAAAATGTTGAAAACCAAAACAACAATCCAAAAGGTTGAAGAGCAAAACCATCCAAGGACAGAGCTATGTACAAGGGAGATACTCCTTAGTTTTCAAAAATTTTTGAATTTTGTAACAGTAATAATGAGAGTTATGCAGAAAAAGGGAAATATATTTTAGCAGATCTGAGAATTAAAAATGCCTATAATGTGGTTTAAACTGGATAAGAAAAAAATATATAGATAAAGAGAGCCTGCACAAGTCAGATTAGACTGACTCTCTGTTGTGTTTCTGCTCTTTTATGTTATTTTTGTGCGGGGTTCTGTCTGTTGGGTGTAGTTAATTGATTGGTATGTGATCGTTGCCATTTCCTGTTGTCCATTTTGTTCTTTACAAATAGAAGATGCACATTATAAAGCATAACTGAATTCTGGTATATCAGAGATTTATCATACTTTGATAATGGAGATTTTTACTACTGTACAAAAACAGTTCAATTCTATTTATAGAGAATAAGAGGTAAAGACAGATCTATATCCTCTCCCAACTCACCTGCACATCATAATCACAGAAGAACTATATCTTCTCCACAAGATTTACATTTGGATAATCCATTAGCCAACAGTCATGTCCTCGCAGAGAAGAAAGAGAAATCTGCAACAATACCCCGAACTCAATTGGAGGCTGAGGAAGACGCCCAGTTATTTAAACCAACAGGTATACTCAAACCCCCTTCTACATCTTCAGTGTATGATAATGTATCGGGCAATGTGCAATTGAGAAAATCAGTGAGTAATGGTACTCGTCATACTAACAACAGGAAATCCATGCCAGCACCTATGTCCTCGCATGTATCATTTGTCGAGGATAGATTGTTGAACAATGCACGTCCTGCATCTGCTATTCATTTTACCACACAACAATTTCTAGAAGAAAACTCAGCGAGATCCTCTTCTGTGACATTCCGATCAGATGCGAAATCTCAACACAAGAGATCAAACCGAAATGTAGAAAGTATCCAAATGGAAACCGCTTTTGTTGGAGATGTGTCTGTTGAAGATTTACCAAAAGAGCATATTGATAGGATAAGAGTGCTGGCACCAAAACCAATCAAAGCTCTCAGTCCTCCTCAGCGGAAATCGTCATCTTCCTCACCTGAATGGCCGTCTCCACCAGAACCCCTGACACCATTAACACCACTTAACCCCGAGGTTAATGTTGATTTTGACAGTGATGTCCTCCGTCGGATGTTACAGTCACTACCCGTGTCACCTGATGAAGTCAAAGGAGTTAATCGATCGAGCAGCCAAAATACATTGGAAAGTCAGAATGGAAGTACTCATAGTAACAACCAGAACAGACTGGGAAACCAGAAAGAAAACAATCAACGCGAACACAGAAATAGTGGAAACAAAACTAAAAACCAAAATGGAACAAGTGTTACTGCTAGTTCACAATTAAACAAAATAAATGTAACAAGTTCAGCATTTGTGACTGCAGAAACAAGTAAATCAAAACAGACACAGCTTGTCGAGTATGAGTTAAGATTACGTGATCAGTGTGCCAGACAGAGTTATACAAGAGATAGCTATCCAGACAGTGGCATCGGTGGCATGACAGCTGATAATGCCACAGTATCGGAGGAAAGCATCAAAATTAGGCCACAAGGTAAGAAATAATTCTGAAATACATGTATATATCTTTACATTTATACTGTCCCATTGAAAGAAAATCCCATTTTATTAGATATACAGTTGACATTTGTTATCACAAAATTGACCAATAATGTCCAATACCCAATAACAGTAATTTTGAGTTAACAGTAGTAAATGTACTCCAGATTATATTTTTGTGATTGACAATCAACTTTAAGATAAAAGGAGATTTGAGTTAAAATAGTTTAACATAACAGAAATTTAATTGTAACCTGTGGGACCATTGTTATACCATCAATACTGTAATTAGAAATTATTGTGATGTTTTTATTATTGCGAAAAATGCGACAGATTTGTAATCACAATAATTTAAACTCGCATTTTGGAATTTTTTATATGAATGAAGCAGGATTTTTCTGAATATCGCAAAAATTAAAATAAAATTTTGGTCTAAAATGACAAAATCGCAATAATAAATGCACGCAATAATTTCTGAATTTACAGTAAATGAATGACAATAACTAAGGCACAATACAACCAGTTGATAATGGCTTTAGACTTTGTTTAAAATGACATTGAATGAAAAGGACAGAGAAATTTATCTTTTTTTTCCATATGGACCTTTAAAATTGTTTTCTATAATCACTAAACCATGCTACTACTATCTGTCATGCAGCAATTTATTTTGCATTAACCACTTTATTAAATTAATCATTTATTTTTTATTTATTTAGATAAAATCAGAATACATTTTCACATGTCTCTTTGACTTTGATTTTTTTCCTTCATCGATTTGTATAAGATTATTTTTCTATAAATAGGTTATGAAAATAATATTTAAAGTAGCAAAAGGGAGATAATTACAAGTTTGACTTCAATTTTTCCTATATCAATTTGTATATAAATAGAGGAAAATAAATGATTTTTCTACAAATCAGTTATGAAGATAACATCCAAGGCAGGTGATTGGAGGTAATTTTTGTATTAGTTTACAGAAATGGTCATAATGGACAAAAATTTTCACCAAACATTTGTAGCTAAAATGAAATGAAAAGAAATTAGGGTAAATGTGAATGAGACAATCCTAAAATGGAATCTGAAAGTACAAAAAGAGTCTTTATAGCCTTTAGCATGGAATAAAAAGCTCTCAGTGATGTCATGTGGCTTGTTAATCACTGTGGACCAATGCTGCATGTTGAAGGCTGTAAGATGACTTCATTTTGTACTTCGGGGTTGTTCACCTCATTTCCAATTACAATCAAATCTGTGTATAAAGGGCACCCATGGGACCAAAGAAATGTGCCCTTTATGAGCAGGTGCCCTTTATATAGAGGTTAATTTTACAAGCTTTGTTCTCAATGGGGACATTTTCAGAGTGCCCTTTGTAGACAGTGATTTGCTATATAGAGGTGCCCTTTAAAGCAGGTTTGACTGTACTTTATACATCATTTACAATCATTAATGTGCAAATATGATACAATAATTTCTCAGTCTTGTTACTTTTAGCAAGGATACACTTTTGTGATATTGGATCCTCCGAGTTTTTTGAAAAAAGGTCATATTTAATATGCACTGGAAAATCACGTTTTCTTGGAAAATGTACCTTGTAGATGTTTGCAAAAAAAAACCTTTCTTCCCATAATCATCAATGTTGTTCCATATAGAGTAATTCCTCTAGATCCAAACGTATCATAGTTTACAATTATTCTTGTTAAGTAGTTTTCAGTGATAAATAATGTCATTTTTCTGATATTCCTGGTTGTATATATTGGATATATCCCTTTCTAGCATTCCTGGTTGTTGTATTAGGTAAATCCCTTTCCTAGCATTCCTGGTTGCATGAATTGGATATATTCCTTTTCTGGCATTCCTGGTTGTATGTATTGGATATATCCCTTTTCTGGCAATCCTGGTTGTATGTATTGGATATATACCTATTGTAGCATTCCTGGTTTTATGTATTGGATATATTCCTTTCCTAGCATTCCTGATTGTATGAATTGGATATATTCCTTTTCTGGCATTCCTTGTTGTATGTATTGGATATATTACTTTCCTACCATTCCTGGTTGTATGAATTGGATATATTCCTTTTCTGGCATTCCTGGTTGTATGTATTGGATCATCCCTTTCTTGCATTCCTGGTTGTATGAATTGGATATATCCCTTTTATGGCATTCCTGGTTGTATGAATTGGATATATCCCTTTTATGGCATTTCTGGTTGTATGCATTGGATATATCCCTTTTATGGCAATCCTGGTTGTATGTATTGGATATATCCCTTTTATGGCAATCCTGGTTGTATGTATTGGATATATTCCTTTTCTAGCATTCCTGGTTGTATGCATTGGATATATCCCTTTTATGGCAATCCTGGTTGTATGCATTGGATATATCCCTTTTATGGCAATCCTGGTTGTATGTATTGTATATATTCCTTTTCTAGCATTCCTGGTTGTATGCATTGGATATATCCCTTTTATGGCATTTCTGGTTGTATGCATTGGATATATCCCTTTTATGGCATTCCTGGGTGTATGAATTGGATATATCCCTTTTATGGCAATCCTGGTTGTATGAATTGGATATATCCCTTTTATGGCATTCCTGGTTGTATGAATTGGATATATCCCTTTTATGGCAATCCTGGTTGTATGCATTGGATATATCCCTTTTATGGCATTCCTGGTTGTATGAATTGGATATATCCCTTTTATGGCATTTCTGGTTGTATGCATTGGATATATCCCTTTTATGGCAATCCTGGTTGTATGTATTGGATATATCCCTTTTATGGCAATCCTGGTTGTATGTATTGGATATATTCCTTTTCTAGCATTCCTGGTTGTATGCATTGGATATATCCCTTTTATGGCAATCCTGGTTGTATGCATTGGATATATCCCTTTTATGGCATTCCTGGTTGTATGCATTGGATATATCCCTTTTATGGCAATCCTGGTTGTATGTATTGTATATATTCCTTTTCTAGCATTCCTGGTTGTATGTATTGGATATATCCATTTTCTAGAATTCATGGTTGTATGTATTGGATAAATCCCTTTCTAACATTCCTGGTTGTATGCTTCGGATTTATCCCTTTCTAGCATTCCTTGGTTGTATGAATTGGATATATATGCATTTTCTGGTATTCCTGGTTGTATGTATTGGATTTATCCCCTTTATGGCATTCCTGGTTGAATGTATTGGATATACCCCTGAGACCACTGGGGATATACCGTTTTTGTACTTATGATTTAGATGAAGATAATTAACATTCAAATTGACATTCAAATTAAGCAGGAAAACATTACCCAGTATTCTGCCCTATACCTTACTCTATTAAAATCAATAATTGGAAAAAAAATAATCAAATTAATTGCAGAAAATCAACAGGTGTACATTAAAATCAAATGTTAAAATGTTGTTATTGAACTAGAGTTGAAAATTGAGAAAATGTCATGATAGGGTTGTAATTTGTTCCATGTCAACCAATAAGTGGTGTAATAAATGTTCTGTAATGATCATATCAAAATAATAAAAAAGCAATATATTTAGAAAGGAAAAAGTCAATTATCAGCAGGTGGTTGTTCTGTTAAAAGTTTATATTGTTTTCAGCTTATAACAATTTTATGGATGTGGGTTTATATTACAAGGTAAAGTGCACAAAAGATGATTTCAAAGATCAAGTTTCAGCCTTGAATTTTTTTCTTTCTTCTGTTCTAACTGGCTGTCAGATTTTTTGTTTCCCAGCTTTTGATAGAATTTGTCCTGCTATTGTGATGCTATTAAAAGGGTACTTTGCACTTGTTGTAAATGTATATAGTTCTGAATACCTGCGTGAGGTGAACAAAAACAAATTTAAATTGATTTTTTAATATGCATATTATTTAGTTCATAATAATTTTCTTCAAAATTAATACATGTACTAGAATAAGAAAATCAAAACGTGAAAATAAACTTTATTAGGAAAACATTTCAGTTGTGAACAGGTCTGTTTTTGCAAGTGCATTTGGCACAAATACACCACTGTACAATATTATGGTGAAGTAGCTGCGTGCAGACGTTTCAGCCAATGGAGATTTCAGCCTAGAACATTTCATATTTTTGTAATTTTATATTTTTTTGTCTTAGAAAATTTGGAACAAGGCCGTTTTGCCCAACTTTGCTGAGCATGTGTATGTTTAAGCCATTTTTAAGAAGCCAAAACAAAAATGAATCGTGTTTAACATGTTACTTTCAAAACAATAGATAAAGGTGATGCTTGATTTTGATGTCTTCCTCAATGGTTTTTGTTGGCCATTTAACCAATTTTTGGAAATTAATGTTTATAACCTTAATCTGTTATTTATTCATTTTATGAAATAATTACTAAAAATTCAAAAAAACAGCTGTTAAAATTTTTTTAGTTTGATGATTATCTAATTTATACATCTAATTATCTAATTTTGAAATATTGAAGTTGGATTAAAAAATCTTTATTAAGAAAACACACATTAATGATAATTAGTTTCTTTTTATCTTTACTTTGGAACTTATTTTCATTTTATTTTTCTCTGTTTTACAATTTTAATTAAAAATAAAGAAAAAAAGTTCACGAGAAATAATATAATGTAATATAATTAAAACTTAACAAAAGTCCTTATTTCATATATGATATAGAAGGGTTTAAAAAGAATTTGCTTGAAATACATCCATTGTCCGAAACGTCCTTTAACAGAAAGTTTTCCATTCGAGGAAGCACCCAACACCCTTCCTCCATGGTATAAAAAATTTATGTCTTCAGAATAATTTGGAATAATATTTTCACCAGGTTTCATGTTAATAAATAGAAATAATACCAAAAACAATTCTAATACAATGAACTAAAATGATTTTTCTTGTGTAATTTTATCCTGTTATGTCAATTCATGTACTCTATCATGTCTATACAGCTTCCTTAAGTAGTATAATAGTTAAAAATCTGTGTCAGTTTTAGCTTTCAAATATAACTGATACAGCACAATTGTTTTCCCTACAAGTATATCAGGGTAATGAAATATGTAATGAGAATCAGGTTGAATAAGTATATAGTGTTAAGTAAGTATAAATATATCTACCTGAACAGGTAATTAATGTCAGATCATACCTCAGATAGATTACATAATTCACCATTGACGAGATCTTGATAAAGAAGTTTTTAAAGTTAAACAATACATGTTCAAACAAATAGTTGAAGTGTTAATTTTCAGCTTTGCATGTTTCTGTACCATAAATGCATTTTATGTGTTTTTACAAGGCTCTATACAAAGGGGTTCAATCCTGAATACTGGAAATGACGCATTCTTTCCAGAGTCTCCACATACTTTTTAAATTCCTGACAGTCAAAAATCATCAATTCTTGCCATTTTAATTGGAAAATACAAAATTCCTGATGAACAATGGTTTGAAGCTAGATATCCTGAAAAATATCCTTTAGTCCCTTTCATATCGATTGCAAAAATCTGGTTGTTTAATTTACTTTCACTTTGATTGCAATAAAGAAAAACTATTGACTTTTAATAGAAATTGGTTCACTCAAGATTTTATCTGATAATCAAGTCCTTTTATTGTTGTTTTGTTTTTTTTATTTAAAAAGTATATTGCTTTTTCAAAAGTGGGGAAAAAATGAATAGAAAATTTAAAATAGCAGTATTGGCATATTCTATAGAGACCCAACTGATCGATTAGGACCAAAAGTTATTTAAATTACTTTCAGAATAAATAGTTATTCTAATGAAATACTCGATATGAGCATTCCAAGTTTACAAATAAGCTTTAGGCTAGATAGCTCAATTGTGCAAGAAAGACCCTGAGGATAAATTGAATTTTGAATGCATGAGTTTTTAAGCATTCTAATTTATCAAGATTTGAAAGATAATCCCTTAGGATCTACAAATCCAGGATATTGGATAAAAAAACTATTTCCCTGTTAATTAAAGATTTGAGAAAAGATGAGTTAAAAAAGCTTTGATAAAAACATGAGATATACAGGTGTGTATGTTATCTTTACCAGATACTGATAAATAATGATAAGATTTATTTTCCGTGGATTAGATTTGTTGATAACAAGCTTTATCTGATGGTAAAGCTCATTTAACTGGACAATTAGAAGTCTTTGAAGGCCTTTGAACTGACTTCCAGGTATACAGTTGAAAGATAGGCTTCAGATGTAATGACAATACCTATTACTACAATCAGAATTCTGACCTCAGTTGTGATCCTGTTTAAAAAGTAGAGTTGGTCAGTAAGAAAGAAAGAAGACATAACTTGAAACTGTGCAGTTTCTGTTCGGATTGTTTATTAGAATATTTGGAAGTTAAATAAATTTAACATTGAAAAAATCTGCAGTTATATCAGTTTTTGACAAAACCTGCTGTAATCGAAGGATTTAATTGACTTGGTGTAAATATCAATTAATTAGCCATCAGCTGTTACAGTTACCTCTTTATGCAGGAAATCATTTAGTCATTGTTTGACTGTTAAGTAATATTTGCTAAATATTCAGGTGGACCTGGACTTGGCATTTTAACGACTGGAATAAGTGAACAATTATTTGTTTGATAAATATATTAATTGACCAGTCATTTATTCAATAAATATTGACCATCTTTGCATATTGACAGAAAATTATAGATCCTACAATAGTTTGGTGGATAGGATCTCGAAAAGGAAATCGTGTGTCTCTCATAACTATAGGATGAATACTATATTTAATTAAAACCAAACGTGTATAGGCTGACCATCATTGTTCCATATTAAATTGAAGTTGTAAATAATCATATGATGTGTCAGGAGAAAGATATTTCTTGGCTGAACAGCTGTCCAGCTGACCACTGGTCAGTTTGATTAAGTTGAGAAGTACTTGATTAAGTTTGACAAATTGGATCACACATTGTGGATGTATCCACATGAATGAATAACAAACACTGGACAAGGTAGTCTGATACATTAGATGATTGGAAACAGTCCCTGCTATAACTGACAGCTATATATACTTCTCACACTGGATCATACAAAAAGACCTTCTTTCATATTTTGTCGTATTCGATCCGTTTTTGTTGTTGGGGATGGGACATCAACTGATATTCTGCTGAAATTTGTGTCATTTCCATATTTAAGTGAAAAATAATATTTGAGCAGCAGATTGTTCTTGGAACACAAGTTTTCTATTCAAAAGGACAGATGTTAGATAATTGTTTATATCGGTGACCACTTGAAGTGTCAATAAAGGCCACAAGGCTAAGATTTCCTCTGTTTATTAATGGATTATAGGATCTGGATTATTTGTGTGACACGTAAAAATTCTATATTGGTAGTGTTTTTCTCTTCCCAGGCCTTATTTGTGTCAAACATAGGACAAACCATCAATAACATTTGGTCAGTTTAGCCTTACTTCGGACATTAATGAACTTAGGCTGTCAATGAATTTCGTAGATAAACTTTTCTAAATAAGATAACAACACTACTGATCAAAATAAACAAAAAGAATAATATTTATATTACACTCACAAAGCTGCTTAAGAAAGGATATCGGATTATACAAAAATTTATAACAGTTAGTTGATAACAGCTATTTTAATTTAGTGCCCTCCAGTCTGAGCTAGCGGTCATTTAAATAACACTCTAAAACTGACTTTATTTGGTTTTATAAATTAACGTGTGTGTGATTAAGATATAAATCATAGTCCTAGGAGGCGAGGGGTCGAGGCTGCAGTGTTATTATCTATTGTACAAGAGATATCGCTTGCATTCAAATTTTTATGATCGAATGTTGTTAGCCTTGTAAAAACTGGAGTTTAAATACAGGGTTGAGAGTTGAAATTTTAACTTTTCTCTATCATTATGAAGAAGAATTGAGGGTGATCAAATTGTCAATTTTGACTCGGTTTGATACTTTCAAGGATTTTGGCAGTGGACTTAAGCTGATTACTATAGTACTGTGTAATTAACGGCAGAATAATCGAACAGAATTATAAATTTTTTACATTTTAAACGTTTTTTTTTTTCATCAATTCGATTAAGTGTCTGTTTACTGAATATAGATGTTAGTTTTCAGAGAAAATTAAAACCACCACAAATGAGAAAGGAATGAATGTGAAAATAATCATCAGGAAAAATTTTTATTAATGTTTCACGATTTTTAACTTTTGAAAATGTTATCACATTGAATGCATCTCAAACATTATGTGAAGTAGAGCAAGGAATTTGACTTTTTATTGTGAATGGATGAAATATTTGTATATTGTTGGACTGTTGAAGTCTGACTAGACACATATAATGGACATTATAGGAATGATTGTAAGGAGATCAGCTTCTAACGGCGGTAAGTTGAATGTACAAAAATTTGAATTTTAACACAGGTTAAAACCAAAGAATGTTTTAGTAGTTTTCAGTTTATAACATGCAGTAAGACAGTTTCCCAAAACCATACTACGTTGGAGTACACTCTTCAGTTTATGGTATATATTGGTAGTCTCGTATAGAGTAATGTTTTTTCACTGTATCTAAATTTCACTGCTCTTCCCTTATTTCTAAATGTTTCTTTTTATCATTTAATTTTTTTTTTTTCAGAAATATGTTTAAGCTGATTGTAAATTTCTATTTTAGCTTCATTAATATAAAATCAGTATGCACACATATTTGTCAATGAAAAATGGAAATTCCAGTTCCAATTATAAAAGAGGAAAAAAATTAGGGTGACACTTTTCCAAATAACCATTTATATTCAATGACAGTGCATTGATTTAAATTTATAAAATTTTTGAAATAAGCCTTATCACTATGATTAATGTATTTCCTTGAACAGTTTTAAATGTTTAATTGTTTTATAATTGGTCTGTGAAAATGGTATAATGACATATAATGACAGCCAGGTGTAAATTGCTACCTGTAATGACTTATCACCTGTCCTTTGATGTCTTTAGGTGTAAGGAGATTAAGTGATTAATCTTTTAAACACCTAATTTTTCCTGTTTAATGGTAATGTTTACTTGGAGATTATTGTGTAGTGTAACCCTTTCATATTATATTTTTCTAATATTTAACAGAATTTCATTTCAAGAAGTACTTAGGTTTGAAAGATGTAAAACAATTTCAATGACAGGTTTCAAAGAATTATGTAATTCCTACATTTGATGCATGGGTCATGAAAAATGAGATAGTATTGTTTTTGATTTCTGCAAATGTGAGAAAATTGTGATAAAAATGATATCTACTGCAATTACGTGTGTTCATAATCAGCAGAAATATATGGAAGAATTCTTAGGTTTTGATCTCAGACAATTTGATGTATGTGATGTAAGTGCAGATTTGCAGTTTTCATAATTCTGGCTATTCTGATTTTATTTTATTGTATTGTAGTTGGAACTGCAATCACCTTTCAATTCATTGGTTAATGTCACAGCCGAGTTCGTGATACAGAATATTTTCGTGTTGATTCCTTGTCTTATATGATTCCATAAAAATTAAACCATACATCCTTCATTTATCATAAATTATCTCTAAATTAATTCAGAATCCTTATAAAGAACACTTGACTTCATTTAAATTATTGGAAGCGTAAACAGATTAATCATAGTATCATTGTATAAATTAGATATACCCCAATGTGGCATATGCCCTTAGGATTATATCTGAATAGTTGTTTGCTTGGTAATGATACTGTGTCATGGCATTTAGTGTCATTTAAATAGTTTGCATCTACACCTGTTCAAATGACCAAATATTTACTATTACATAATACCTTTTGTCACTTCATTTCCAGTATTTACTTACAAAATAAACCTTAGCTAACTTCCATTAACCTGGATTGTCAGTAGTATATGTGTTGCATATTTGTTTTAAATGGCAACTAAAAGAAATATTTCAAGGGCAAAGTCAGACCGTGGAACTGTAAGAGTTTATATTTTTGTGAGCATCATTTGCAGACTGCATGTACATCCTCTGGATAATGCTTCAATTAATGCTTTTATCAAGATAAACAGATCTTACAACAGATACCAAGGTTCTTCCTAGACACCTGTAATGCAGTAGTCAATATCTGTATAATGATCTCTAACAGATAGGGATGTCTGGAGTATGGATAATGTCAAGTTTTCTACCTGTTTCAGTAGTATTGTCATGATGATATATGTTTTTAATTATATATTGTAAATTCAGAAATTATTGCATGGATTTATTATTGCGATTTTGTCAATTTAGACCATAATGCAATTTTAATTTTTGCAATATTGAGAAAAATCCTGCTTCATTCATATAAAAAATTCCAAAATGCAAGTTTGAATTATTGTGAGGACAACCCTGTTGTATTTTTCGCAATAATAAAAACATCGCAATAATTTCCAAATTTACAGTAGTTTATTTTTTGGATGCAAGTTAGAGCAGCTCTTTGGCAATGTGGCAGATATTTCAGAATACATTGGAACACTCTAATTATAATTTCTTGAAAACTGTTGATATTTTAAAGCACTCTTTAAGTTTGCAATCAGAGCTCATTTTGATTGTATACCCGAAAATGAAAAATATTGGCAAAAGAATAAGGAAGCAACAAAACAGTGGGAAAATTCTGTAAATTCAAAAATCCAAGGAAAAGACAAAGTGATGAGAATGGAACACAACAAATGCCACCACTAAATGTATAACTAAAATAATAAAAAACATAATTTAACTGAGATGACTTTAGTTGGAGTCTTATTATTATAATCAAAGTTGATTTTGGTTATGGAAGTCTGGGTGGTTTCAATAGAGATATCAAAAAGTGATGATGAATTGGTGGTTGAAGACAAAAAAAAATTAGTCAATTACCCCCCTTAACCAACTTATCAAAGGGACATAATTGAAATTAGGAAGCTATTTTTTTTATGCCCCATGTCATCTAGTTAACTGCAAACTGGATTGGATTGGTTTATAAGTACACTTCACCAAGGCAACCTGAAAGTTCTTATTTGGTATTCAATACAAGCAACAGCTTTCAATAAAACGATTTTGTCTTTTGTGACTTTGAGTACTAATTACTTTGATGAACATGTAGTCTCATTATTTTTCAAATTATATAAAATTGTGGATTATGCATGTATGTAGAGAACACCTGCTGTAGAGGATATCAATAAGATACTTCTGTTTCACCTGCTTAGATAAAGGTAAACAGAAGATCCTGGGAATTCTTTATAATCAGCTTGTTAACTGCTTTGTATCTACAATAAAAAGAACACACTATCACATCAATTTTTCTAAAATTTTCATCTCAGTTCTTCGAGTTTCTACCTCTTTCCTGCGAGAATACTTTCAGTACCTGAGTCTATTTTTTAAAATAAATGCTCTAGAAATAAACAATGTCTTTGACATAAAATAATTTATAATAAATTCATAGATTTTTTTTCAAACTAAAAAAGATTTCTTTATTAAACCAAAGTATACCACAATTTGTGTAAGGTTTTTTTCATTGTTATTTATTTTCTGTAAAAGATATAAGAAATGGATTAGATAAAAAAAATATCCATTATTATTTATCCATACATACTAGTCTTGATAAAAATAGTACCGAGGGAGGAGGGATTATATGGCTGTCCTTCATATCAGTTTTACTGGTGGTGACTTCAGCATGAAACAGAAACATGGTTCTCATAGAAAATCAATCTCTGCTAAATGATAGGACTAATACAGAACCCACAGATCATAAAAATTGGAATATTGATTTTATGTAATCTGCTTTATTATTAATTATCAGACATTACTACATGCAGTAAGATTTATAAATGCTAAGTAATCCTAATGTCCTCACAGCATCATGTAAATCCTTTTAGGTATGATTAAGCTCTAAGATAGAGAATCATAACAGGTTTATAACCATCCTCCATTAGCTACACTCTTGGAGTAATCCTTCAGCTCAGTTGTAGAGATATGGACAGCTGCGAGATTATTTTAAGATCCTTGGTTCGAATATGGGGAGAGGAGGGAGGGGGATATTTTGAAGGTGAAATAATACTCTGTTGCTACACAGAATAGGCCATAGATGTGAATAAAAACATTGCACTGACTTGGGAAGAACAAGAATCTGTAATGTCGTTAAATTTTACGTTAACTGGTATATCAGTTGTAGAATTAACTATATGTTTCAGTTTTGCAGCTAACAAGTATTACCTAAGATATCAAACCCGGGACTGCGGATTATATGACAGTCGATAGTTGGATATGGGAGTTTTGGGTTGATACCTTGTCCGATATGGATAATTCTATGTTATAATCTATAATTATAATACTAAAATGAAATAACGGATATAAATTGATAGCGTTGTTTTTATGTATAATTTATTCCACACTTTACACAGCAGTAGTTGCACCATGTTACTTTATGAATCATTTAATTTTCTCTTTATGCTGCAGTGTGTGTATTGGATACAGAAATTGATTTCTAATCCAGTAATTGAATGTGTTCCTTTCAATATGTCATATGCAATACTGCAGATTGACAACATGTCATAATGGTAGTATAAAATGATCTTACTGTAATAAAAAGCCAGTAATTCTGTTGTTGATATTAACTATGTTATAAGTTTGATGTTTCTGAAATTTTGTCTCAAGTTTAATTTTACTTTAATTTTAAAGACAACACTTTATGAGATTTGGGAATTATTACGTATTGATAAAGAGAAAAGAAATTTATAGTTCAATAATATGAATGTACACCATATGAATCAGCTCTCATACTAAAGAGGAAAATATATTATTGTTATTTTGGCATATCATTATTATTATTTTAGTACGGTATAAATTAAAAAAAAGTCTATTTCAACATATATTTTTTATCCACGGAGTTACTCCCCTTGCCAATTTAGCTTTAGTTGAGTCCATTTAGAAGTAACACTAGAATGCTTAACATTTTATGTTGTGAGAATTAAAGAATGCTGAAAGTGTTTTCTTTCGATTCAAAATGAAACTCCAGTAGGGGAGATAACTGTCACAAATGTGATACCTTCATTTAAACAAGATAATAAGCTAATATTCAAGAGTTTCATAGTAAATCTTTCATATGTGAAAGAAAATTGGAATGGATTGCATTTTGGAAGGCTGTAATACCTTATTAGTTAGAAAAAGTGTGAAATTTTGAAGGAATTCATCACATCCCTATAATAAAGAAGATTAGAAATTTTACAAATTACTGATGCTATTCTGATTAGGTTTATTTTTTATGACTTGTAAAAGGTTTTAACTTGATATTGACATCATTTAAGTAATCTGTTTACCCAAGACAAGTGATAATTTGTGTAAAAATGTTAACAATAAAATCAATACAAGTCTTGATGAGTTCTCACCATTATCCTAAAATTAAGGTCACACTGTCACATTCATACTGTACAATCTTAATTACCTTTACTCACAGATTATATAGTGGTTAAGTGTACAGATTTGTGAAGAAAGGGTATATTTATTTTAGTTCCTGGTGGCCATGGTAGTCAGATGTCCAGTGATGTTGGACATCAGTATTGGATACACAAATACATGTTATTCAAAAAAGATTCCACTGTGACACTTTTTACCAAGTTTTTCACTTCTCATATTGTGATTTGTGACCACTGTCAGTTTCAAACAATCAATCATCGAAGTTCTGTAAATATTGACCAGACTTTAACGATTACATGGAATTAATTAACTTTCAATTTCCCTGCAAAGGACTCTGCAGCTTGTAGATTTTTCAAAAGGACATAAATTTCCATTTAATAACAAAATTCAGTGATATATGTTAAATAAGGTAAGTTGACATGTACTTTTACTTCTGTCAATGTGTTTTGTGGTATGAGATTTTTTTGGCATAGGTTGTAAACTGTAGTTCTGTAGCTCTTTTTTTTTTTAAATTTTTGAAATATTTAACATCTAAAAGTACATATAAACAATTGCATTGATTTTTTGTGATAATGACAGTAAAGTCATTACACATTTTTTTTTAATATTGTATAATTATTGATGGAAAAAAATCTAAATTTCCAACCATAGGAATCTCTCAGGTATCTTAACAGAATATTGACTTTAAACTGCAATTGATTGCATCTGACTGCACAATTCATGCATGCTAAAACTGATCTAATGCATTGCTGCATTAAAAGTATTCATTTCTTGCTGTAAAGGGGCACATTTGGGATTTTTGATAAAAATATTCTTTTCTAGAAACCAATTAGGCACTGGATGAAATTTTAAAAGAATTTTTAATGATCTCCGAAGTAATTCGGGGTTTAAGTCTTAAAGCTGATTTACTGGGATCAGCAGTCATTCTGCCTCCAAAATTCAGTCTCATGTAAACTCTTCATTAATTATGTATCCATGACAACTATTAAAGATTTTTAATTTCCTCTTCTTATGTAAACTGAAACTAGATTGACATTTTTCAGACAGTTGAAATATATTGTTTCGTATTGTTAAAATCATTTTTAGAATGGGGAAAATTCAACGGTGTTTAGCTTTATATGAATACTGATATTTTATTTTTGGAAACAGGAAAAAATGAAGAATTAATGACCAGCCTTTTCAAAAAAGTAGAAATGATTGGATTAAGGGGACTTATTTATTTCTGTAGTGTTTTGTTAAATATTTTTGAGGAAGATTGACATGGAATTTCCATTCTACAAATGTTTGACACACATGTCACATTATCATCATAATTGTGGATATTTAAACATAACAAAACCTATGATACATGTACCCTGAAAGTGGCAATTGTTATTTGAGGGTATTTAAAGTGGTAATGAATTGCAACTTCCCTACAAAAGATTTACCCGTCAATATTTATGGGTTATATTTACTAATATATTTATGAAAACAAAGGTATTGACAATGTATTTTGTGGATTTATTGTTGTGTGTGTTCCCGTAATAGGTGTAAATTGCTTAATAGAAATATTTCTATCTATACTGAAAGACCAAAGTTTGTGTTTTAATGTCAGATGTGTTGTAAGAAAGCTTTCTGGAAATTCCGGAATTCAATAGACCTGGAAAAAAGAATTGTCCAAAGTGCTTTAAGAAGGATACAGCGTATATTATAAAGTCAATTGACTATCATAGATGTTGAAGTAGGATTATTGTGTAGTTCTCATAAGGGAAACTTTTATTCATATTATGAAAAGGAAATATTGTAGAAAATTTATGTATTTATTACATTATATGGATTGAATTTTATCAGTATTTCTAAAGTGAATTAGAAGTCTAGCTAAAAGTCGTATTATATAACAACAAATTTGTATTTTCTTCCTGAACAAGATTTGAATCAAAGTTAGGTTTATATTGTAATTATGTGAATTTTCCAGGACTAGAAGTTGGATCAACAAAGAGTGGTTCCTGTGGCAACAGTAGTCACGGTAGCAGTAGTAGTGGTCGCCATAGTGATCTCGTCAACCAGTTAAGTGAAGGATCTGACCTTAGACAGTATTTATCACCAGAGGTAAGTTGCAGTAGTATTTTTCGCCATAGTGATATTGTCAAATGGCTAAGTGAAGGATCTGACCTCAAACAGTATTTATCACCAGAGGTAAGTTGCAGTAGTATTTGTCGCCATAGTGATATTGTCAAATGGCTAAGTGAAGGATCTGACCTCAAACAGTATTTATCATGAGAGGTAAGTTGCAGTAGTATTGGTCGCCATAGTGATATTGTCAAACAGCTAAGTGAAGGATCTGACCTCAAACAGTATTTATCACCAGAGGTAAGTTGCAGTAATATTGGTTGCCATAGTGATCTTGTCAACCAGCTAAGTGATGGATCTGATGTAAAAAAGTATTTATCACCAGAGGTAAGTAGCAGTAGTTGTGGTTGCCATAGTGATCTTGTCAACCAGCTAAGTGAAGGATCTGATCTAAAAAAGTATTTATTACCAGAAGTAAGTAGCAGTAGTAGTGGTTGCCATAGTGATATTGTCAAACAGCTAAGTGATATCCTGAGGTAAGAAACAGTGGTTTACATAATGATAATTATTTTCAATCAGTTAGGTAAGAAATAGTAATAGTGGACACTGTAGTAATCTTGTCAGTTCTTTAAGAGAAACAATACCTTTTCTTCAGGGTAAGCAGCAACAAAAATGGTTGCCATAGTGATCTGAATGAAGGAATTAACCTGAAATCATCTCTTGTTGAAGTTGGTTTCAGTAGTAACAAAGATATGGCATCTTTTCCCCTGTAATAGTTTTTATGATTTAAAAATGTCTGTAACACAGATTTGGCTTTATGGAAAATTGAAAATAATTTATTGTTACTAGAGTTGCCATTTGCTCATGGTAGGGGATTTTGTATGTTCTAGATATACATTTTTAGCTTTGTGGACCTCAAACTGATTCAGATGGAATGTTTAGTTGTCCAAAATTAACAATAAACCACAATTGTTTATGTTATATTTAGCTGTCAGATGACGATGGCGCTGAGAGTGATGACAGTATACACACGATGACAGAAGCTGAATCTAAGATCTCCTATAAACAGTTTGGTGCAATAAGAAAAGCAGGGTATGTTTAATAATGATTAAGATAGTTTGGTATAATGGGGTTTTTTGTCACTTACAGTGCAGTTGGCTATATCATTAGGGCAAGCCAGAGTAACCAGAAAGAAGCAACCAACCTGTGGCAGGAAAACTGCCAATCCTTGTCAGTTAGGATTGTAGGTGAAAATATCACCATGAGTCAGCCTAAATGTTGACCGGCTAGTGAACATGAGAAGTTATGACAAAATAACATACCTAGAGCACATGATCAAGCAGCCCATAGTTTTAATTGGGAGAATTATACATCTGAATGTGTCTCATCAATAGACAAATCTATTTGACTTTATTTAAAACACTAGAATAAGAAAAATTTTTGAAAACTAATATAAAACTGTAATGAGAAGAAGAAATGGTCTTCATCCTTTTGCTCTGAAACAAGGAGCGTGCTTTTTATTATTTTTGTTTATCGTAATGCTTCCCGTGTATTAGTTTATTGTATTGTACGAAGGCTCTTCCATTGGTAAAAAACACATCATATATGGTCATTTTGCACTGTGTCTTTCATATTAGGTCTACAAAATTAGATTTGGTCTACATATATTTAGAATCAAATGTATGTTATTTGACTATGTAACTGTTAGTTGATCACTTTAAGCAAAACTCATTAGCAAAATGCAGTTTGGCTTCAGAACTTGTTTAGCATTTATTAAACTTTAAATTGATCAACTCAAAATTATATAATTTCACTCTATATAGTAAATTCTGAAATTAGTTTTAAATGTGTATTGGGATTACAATGTATATCCTGATTGATTTATTTTAATGACAACAGGATCTATAAGTAGTTACATTAAAAAATGTGAAACTTAACAATAAAAAATTGGTTGTGATGTCAATTACTTGTGTTGTCCCAAGGTAGGTGGAAGTAGTAACTATTTCATGTAAAATCAGACAAATATTTCCAAATATTGAATCTGATATGTTCCCTTGTTGTTTAAAGAAAATATTAAAAATGGCTTTAAAATTTTGATAAAATTAGTAACTGAACCTTTTGTTTCTATAAACATATTATTTTTTTCCAATGCTTAGATGTCAGAAATTTCTACAGTATGTTTCATATAAACTGGAAAATTATTTTTATACAAAAATTTCCAGTGTCACAAAGTTTTGAGAAAATAAATACAATTAAAGACATTTACAGTATATTTTGTTTCATTTTATGCTAATTTATCTATTGCCCCCACCAGCCTTAGGAATATGAAATTTTCAACAAAAACAGATTTTCTATATTCTGCATGTGATTTATTGATTTTTGTATAAAAGATCACCCCAAAATTTGAAATTGTTGAACTTTAAGTGACTTTTGGACATGCCTGATCATTATTTGAAAAGAACAAAATTTTATTGACGCCACAACCTTTTGTCATATGATGAGACCTATAGTTATAAGGGCACTTGTTTCCTGGGATGTTGTCTTTTACCTCATATTCTTATATTTTCAATACAAGATTTACAACATTTCCCATTTTTACACAAAATTTGGTTTTCTACCCTTGCATAAAAAGAGTCATTGAGGGGTTGTGATAACTTTCACTGTTACTTTATTAGTATACATCAGTTTACATCAGTAGTATAAAGTTATTCTGTTATTTTTACAGGTGGTTAGTTGTAAAGAATTGGTTAGTTCACAGAAAGAGAAGGTTAGAACATGCTCCAAAGAGAAAATGGAAGAGATATTGGGTTTGTCTGAAGGGAACAGTCCTCTTGTTTTATGACTGTAGTGAACAAAATTCTGTCACAGATGATAGTATACCTAGACATATCTTAGGTTTGTATTGATAAATAATTGTTATTTGCAGTGAAATTAAAAATAGATTAACAAGTGGAGAGTGTAGTAAATATATATACATGTATAACATCCTTGGTTTTAAAAGTTGGAAAAATTATATATACTACTGTCAGGACACCTCAGTTCATAAAATAGATTTTTCGCATTTTGAAAGTCTAAACGTAAGAATTCTTAGACGATCTTTTGTTGGTCAATTAACTTTATTGAGTTGTCCAAGAAAACAGAAAAAATGTAAAGTTGTTTATAAAAGTTATGTTTGTATACCTCACAAATGATTCTAAATGGGAAATTTCCAATAGAAAAATTAATACTCTTGAAAATTTCAGATAATTAATAATTTGAATTTATCAAGCTCAGACATATCCTAGCATTTTTAAAACTGTTATTTTAAATATTTTTAATGCACTTTGTGCATATTTTATGCATCTCAGGGTTGTAATATTTAATTTTATAAAATCTCATAGGAAGAGTTATCTCCCTTTTACATTGAAAATTCTGTAGGCGAAATTTTTTTGTTTCTCTGGATTGACAATTTGACATGATTGAACAAAATTAGGTAAGTTCAATAGTTCCAGTTATGACTTAGCTCATTGCATCTTTCACCCAAGTGACTAGACAATTCACATTGATAAAGGTATTCTGAAAAATCCATTTTAAGATTTGAGGTGTCCAGACAATAAATCTCTGCATTTGCTACAGGTGCTTGGTCTGATGTATATTTACTTGGCAAAGTAAACCACCAAAATTGGTATCCATAGGGATGACTTTATTTTGTTTTTTAGCTGAATTTTGCTTTTGCAATTCCTGGGATTTGTCCATTACGGTTCCTTTATTATACATGGTAAAATGTCAGCCAAAGCATCGTTTTCACTATTTTTTCCCATTTGTCAAAATCATCCCAATATCCAACAAAATGTATGATTTGAATTTTACGTTGCAGAAAGAGATAAAACCTAGACCCTCTAAATTTAAATATTTAAATGAACTGCCATCATCTGATTGGTTAGTGTCCAGTTTTGATATCAGCTCGGAGATGGGTTTCCATTGCATTACAAGAACATTTAGAGGAGACTGTTTATTCTCCCTAAAGTTCAGTATTTTATTATTTCAGTAATAGAAGGAGGGATAGCCCAGGCAGTACCAGAACATCCAAAAAGAGACAATATATTCTCCCTCAGTACAGCATTTGGGGATGCATATCTATTTCAGGTAAAGATTAAAATTCTAGCTACAATTGTATATGTATATCTCAGTTTTAAGTTAAAAATAAATGGAAACTCAAAATAAAAAATAATTGCCAAAAATTTAGAAAAGAATTGTGACTCTAAGAATGTGAATAACAATTTCAACATACGTCATGATAAATTTTTAAAAAAAAGAGCAGAAAGATTGAAGGAAAAGCAATGACAAAAACTATGCTGTATTTCACTTTGCTTATACCTTTGTAGCTGTTTTCCACCTTTTGCTGCAAATTTCTTGTGATTACATTATATACATTTAACCCTCATTACTTGCTCTTCTACAGGCTCTGTCATCAACAGAGGTGGAAAACTGGATATGTGCAATACATTCAGCATGTGCATCATCATTTGCACGACAGCACGGGAAAGACAATACATTAAAACTCATCAAAAGTGAACAGCATAAACTGGAAAATAACATTGATGTGGTAAGAATTAACTGTAAAATTAAGGAGAAAAAGTCAGGTGAAGTATGATCTCTTTGTAGCATCATATTTCACACCTGTTACTGGGTCTTTTTCAGTAGATGCACTCACACTGAAATGGAATACAAAATGTAGTAGTGGGATATTTAGAGAAGGGCGTTGGCCTACTATTAACCCACCAGTATCAGAGTATTAAAATTATTACAGTTCTTAATCACTGTAATATCTATGCCTCCATAAATGGTAGAGGGAGCCACCTTGTAGTAGCAGTTTGACTTCTTTTGTAGTATCTGTTTACATTCTTCTTCAAGTTTGGTCACATAGTGCCTGATATAATACTCAGTGTGACAGGAACAGTTTTTCCATCTTTGTTTGGGAAACTGACCCATTATGTACCCTATCCTGGACATGTCACGTATAGAACATTTTCTCTTTTTACTAAAGGCCATACTGTATAATTTTAAAAGGAAGAACAGCATTAATAGCTGTTTATATACTTGAAGCTATGACAATGTCACATGTACATTTTTGGATTTTGGGTGAATAATTTATCCTATATATCCTCACTTATGTATTATAAGTCTAAGTATATTTCCATATACCTTATGGTAAACTTTTTTCTTTATATAGGATGTAAAAATGAAAAAGATGGCTGAACTGCAGTTGACAGTTGTGACAGATCCTCGGAGTCGCCAGGCAATCATCAAACAAATCGCCCAGTGGGAGGAGAATCTAGAAAAACTATATATAGAACAATATAGACTGAAATGTTATATATCTACGTTACAAGGCACAGAACTACCCAATCCTAAGGTAAATGTTGAAAAATGCCTGATATGGGAAAATCTCTATTATCACATTTAGACATACTGTTGATTCTTATAATTTTAGTAGATATAAGATTAATAGGTTCTTACGCGACGTCCGAGTAAAGACTGGGAAATCTTCAGTGAGATTTTAAAATTAATATCTTTTCCGATTGGAGGAGAAAGACATTGAATTTTAAAAACTAGTTGAAGATTTTCCAGTTCTTCACTTCTGAAGGAGTGTAAGTACCTATTTCTTTCTTAAAAACTCGATTTTTAGGTTTCCTGTACCTAGGTAAATTTATTGAGTGCAGTCAATGAAGTTAAATAATGTTACGGCTGATTGATCGAAAGGTATGACAAAAGAATTCTGATTGGATATCACAACAGTGGTAGATCGATGGACGTGCAACAATCTTCCACGGGTCATCTCTCACTAAAAATGGCCATATACGTGATTTATATTTGATTTTGTCTGTCAATAGAAGAGGGTGGACTTGGGTAACATAATGTCTGGAGTTAATATGATGAAAGGAGTTATGATAGTGTATTTTATGATAGAAAAAAGGAATGATGCAAAAAGAAAAGTGGAAGAAAGGAGTTATTTAGAAGTTAGTGACAGAAGAAATAAAAAAACCAATTCAATCAAGAGTGGAACATAGTTGAAAATTGAAGACTTCCCTTTTCACCTCTTAATATTTTTTATCAGTTTTATTGTACAAAAGTACAGTCAAACCTGTATTTAGTGGTCACAATTGGGACAAAGGTAAAGTAGGCGCATAAGACAGGTGACTGTTTAATCAAGTTTTACAGTGAGTGGCAAATCCAGATTTTGGTTTCCGGTCCAGAACAGTCAAGATATTATCGTTGTCAAACATAAAAAACATGACCGATTGAATGAGGTGAAACGATGTTTATTCCACAATCGACCGTCTATGAATGATGCGATTGATAATTTGAATGATACACGAGCTATACAATTAATCAAAGATGACTTGAAAGTCAATTAACGGTTTTTTAACATGTCTAGAAAGAAAAATGACCTTTTAATGTTCAAGCTAAGATATTATTTTTTCGCCACTGGCCGCAAAGAGAGGTGACTCCATATTCAAATTGATTTAACACTTAAAACCTTTTGGGCGGACTCCAGGACGACCGCTGAAGGCTGGTGATCGTTTAATTAAGGTGACCGTGAGGGCAGGTTTGACTGTATATTTACAGTTGGTAATTATACTTTCAGGTTTTACTGGCTAATGCTTCAAAGACTACTAAGGCTAATCTCGGCAAACTTGGAGTATTTACCGTGACATCCTTTCATGCTCTGGTAGCTTCAAGGCGCCCTCTGGTTGTACCAAACATATATGGCAAAGGAAGCCACAAAGGTGGAATGTTATCACCAAGAGGTGATGGAACTTTCAAATACAACTCAAAAGTGACGAGTCCAGCGGCAAACTTAGATACATCGTATGTATTATTTGTGAGGAATATAATATTTATTAGAATTTCTTGCATTACTTAAATATTAAAGTATCCTGTGTATATAAAAATAGCCTGTAATTATGATTTCATGAGTGAAAATGAATTATTACAATTTATTTAATTTCAGATTAAGAACATGTGATCCTATAGAGAATTTGTTATTATATTCAAATTGCAGGAAGACAGTTAATGCAAAGCATAATCAAACTTCAGTCTTGATACAGTATTGATTGGGGTTGTCTCCCTTAGATTACTATCAGAATAATTTAACTTTATTTTGAATTTATATATAAATTAGTTTTGTATGTATTTCTATCCTACAAATGTATGCTTCTGTCACACTGTTTGAATATGTTCATACAATGAGCTTTCTAATAAATAGATTACGATTTTGACAGTATGTCGTATAATAAACATAGAACAATAAGAAGAGAACTATAAAAAATACAGGTCCCTTGCTTAGAATGTGTTGGGATTAAGTTTATTACATGGATATCTGTAATTTACAGCAGCAAACTGTGAATCTATTATTTTTAGATCTGTATACAAAGCAGCTGATATAGACGAAGTTGTGGCAGAATTGTATAGAGATGTTCCCGATGGACTGTCAGATACTTCTGTATCGGAGGAGAATATGCTGGCTGAATCTCTGTCAAAGATCTCGTTACCTAACCAACAGGTATGTAAAGTTCATAATATTTGTAATAATGATAAGAAATGCAACCAGATGAATATGAATAATTAATAATTGCATTTTATTTTTAGCTAGAAACTTTCCATTATACCATGAATAGGAGAATTTAAAAATACTGGTACCTTCTTAATATTATTGTTGGATAGGCCAATTAAATGTGATTAATATGCAATTTAATTTAATATTCAGATTTTAATCCACCGTGACCGAGGAAAATAGTGTGGATTGATATTTTCATTTGATATTTTTTATTTATGGCACTAAGAATAAGCAAATAGCGAAAAAATAACCACAGGAAGCTTAAAAAACAAACATATTGCATATGGGTTTCTGGAACAGACAATTAAAAAATTATAATATACTGAGAGAAAAAAATGGGGGCTAGACAGTTTTTGAGGGGTGGAAGGGTATGAAATCCAACTTATATCACATTTACCAAAGAAAGACGATTAAAAATTATGCTGAATTTGTCTGAATTCACAGAATGTTGTAATTCTCGAGAGTGTTTTTGGATCAGTTCTCAGTTTTCATGTTTTCAGATCCTGAAAATAGTAGAAAAAAAAAACAAATGTAGAAAACTTTTTGTAAAAAGATTTTTATAAATGAAATTATTTACAGGACATAAAACCTAAAGATGAGGTGAGTTTAAGCAACTGCTGTTTGATAGAATCGACCACTATGTTTATCTAACTTGTCACTCTTGTCTTTATAAAAACATGCACAGACAGAATTGTGTAAAGTCATTACTCATTTGTACATATATCACCTTGTCCTGTTCTAGTTTCACATCAGAGGGAAATGTTTTAAACCTCCTTGAAATTTATTCTATTTTGTTCTGAGTGCAT
The DNA here is from genome assembly GCA_028015205.1 of Mytilisepta virgata. Classification (NCBI taxonomy): domain Eukaryota; kingdom Metazoa; phylum Mollusca; class Bivalvia; order Mytilida; family Mytilidae; genus Mytilisepta; species Mytilisepta virgata. The sequence goes on from CM051516.1 coordinate 44,033,144, forward strand.
TCTTTCCCTATTGGTCTACTTAAATGTGGACAATTGATTGTGTTTACAAATATCCAAGGTTCACTTTTTTAAAGTTAAATAAATTAGAAGTGGTGCATAATATTACTTTTACCTTATTGTTCATGAATGGGTATTTAATTCTGTAAAACAGGAAATATATTAATTGACACTACTTGACATCAATCAAGCAAACCATCTCTATTATTTTTATATTGCCACAAAAAGAAAGTATAAAACTGTATCAAATATTAATTTTTTTTTAATATTCAAGGGGAGATAATTTAGCATGCTTTATTAAACACATTTTTGAAAGGGTTACGATCTTTCTCATTTATTTTTTTTAATTATTTATGATCAATACACATTTTGGGTGTTCAGAGATTTCTAACTTTTCTTCAAAGGTGACTTGAAATTTTTTAATTTTATATTAAATTTGATTTATATAAAATGAGAAATTATTGCTTTGTATATTCATTATATTTTTTGACAATGATTTTATTATGCATTTTGAAGAAATTTTCAATTATTAAATGGCACCTCCTCAAATGTAAAGAACACAATTTATAACATACTTTTTACATACTTAGAAGGTTTGAAGTTATTTTTCTAAAATAAAAAGTTGTCATTTTCATCATTAATAACACAATAATCTTTAACATAAATTCATGATCCTAACTTATCATGGAAGACATCCTTTAATATGAACCAGTCATTTGTTTTTGTCAAAATTACCTCCCCCTATTTTCTGCCTTGTTGGTCATTACAAAATATTTTACAATTTTTTGCACTTGTGTAGAAAAAGCATGTGTTTCTTCATATGCTCTGCTAAACTGCTATAATTCATCACAGTGAAGGCATGGTTGGCTGTCAGCTGAGTAAACAAAGAATTCGCTCCGCTCTTGTGTAATACAAATGTATCTGTATAATATAAGGCTTGAACAGAATGGCTAAATTCAATTATTATTAAATGTTATTTTATATATTTTATTTCTCTTGTTTTTTATATAGATTTCTGTCATTCCCGAAGAACTTGCTTGGCATTTCCCTATCTAATATGGAAATTTCAAGTTTGTCCATTTTATCCCTGCCCGCCAAGTTTTATGAAGGTTCTTTTTCTATTTAAAATCAAATATTTAATTGCCTGATGGTGAGTTCTGAAGTATTTTCCTGAAGACTTGCTACATTATAGTTCTAAATATTTCTTCTCTATTTATAGAAGACTGACTATAATATTGCTAGTACACACACATATGCATATATATTAAAATTATGTACTTTCTTATAGCTAGTTTTTACAACAAGTAGTTTGCACCATATTAAAAAGAAATGCAATTGAAAAAAAGTGAAAAGCTTCAAATATTTAGTAAATATTGACACAATTATTATTTTTTTTTTTCAATTTAAAAAAAAAATTGAGAGATGCAAATCTGTGGTTGATTAGTTTCATCAATTTGAACTGGCACTGTAGCATGTAATTTGGTCATAAAAAAATTAAGATCGGTTGTTTTATTTACTTATTTTTTTAAGTATATTTATCACGTTTATTTGTTTTAATATATGGAATTTCAATGATTTTGATTTTCACAGTATAAGCAGAATAATATAATACCCGAGTATCGTCCGGCATTGCTGAATTTTACATAAATTCCTGTAGTTTTTTGTCTCGCCTGCGCCAAAAAGTTGCGGAGGCGAGATATAGGTATTAATTTCGGGCGGCGACGGCAGCATAAACTTTTTTAAAAGGTTTGCCGCAGTATACTTGTCTTGTGACCCTGACCTCATTTTCATGGTTCACTGACTTCATAAACATGAATTTAAAATCTGCATCCAAGTTTCGTGGTTAAATCCATTTCTCAGAAACTGTAATATCTAGGTCAACCATATTTGGTCTATAGATAGTTCTTAGTGGGTACATGCCAGTGTGACACCTTGACCTCAATTTCATGCTCGAGTGACTTTGTCATTTTTTCATGGTTAAGTCCATTTTTCAGAAACTGTAATACCTAGACCCATCGTATTTGGTCAATAGATAGTTCTTGGTGGGTACATATCAGTCTGACACCTACCTCTTGAACTTGACCTCAATTTCATGCTTGAGTGACCTCCATCACATTTTCCTGGTTAAGTCCATTACTCAGAGACTAAAATACCTAGACCCACCATATTTGGTCAATAGATAGTTCTTGGTGGGTACATGTCAGTCTGACACTTGGTTTTGGACCTTGACCTCAATTTCATGCTTGAGTGACTTTGTCACTTTTTCGTGGTTAAGTCCACTTCTCAGAAACTGCAATACCTAGATCCACTGTATTTGGTCTATTGATAGTTCTTGGTGGGTACATGAAAGTCTGACCTTGACTTCAATTTAATGCTCGAGTAACTTTCATCCAAATTTGTTTATTAAGTCCATTTTTTCAACAACTCTAATACATTGTCCTACTGTATTTGGTCTATTGACAGTTCTTGGTGGGAACATGCCAGTCTGACACTTGTCTCTGGACCTTGACCTCAATTTCATGGTTGAGTGACTTTCATCCAAATTTCTTGATTAAGTCCTTTTTTCAGCAACTGTATTACCTAGACCCATCCGTGTTTGGTCTATAGGTAGTTCTTAGTGGGTACATGCAAGTCTGACACCTGTCTCTGCACTTTGACCTCAATTGCATGCTTGAGTGACTTTGTCACATTTTGAGATTAGGTCCATTTCTCAGCAACTTTAATACCTAGACCCACCATATTTGGTCAATAGATAGTTCTTAGTTGATAGATGTTAGTATGACACCTGCATTTTGACCTCGACCTCAATTTCTTTTAACATATTTTCCTTTAATTATTATTCTGTGTCCATGTGCATACTTAGGCGAGACATGTAGTGTGTCCACTCTTGTTTACATAACAGAGAAAAATTCTGATTTCACTATAAAAAAATGAATTGTTTTACGATTTCATTAGGTCAAGTGGAGCTAACTCTTGAGATTAAAGTGAATCAACTTATTCTGGGAGTGTTTATAATAAGCTCTGCTATTATTTCCAGACATTTGGTATGTAATTAATGATAAAATTACTAAACCATAGAAGATTTTTTCCAGAAATAACTGATTTTGCACGAATTGGTTTTTTTATTGGCCAGAGAAAACCACTGAAAATACTGCAGGTTTCACAAAAAATCATTCGTCCAATTTTATTTATATAGCATGTCTAAGTTACGACAGGCTTCGGACATGTGAGAAAAGAATACAACTGAGTTGATGTTAGACATTTTTTTCTTCATTCAGGCTAACTTTTGACTTGAATGGTATAAAGAAATCCACATGTGTTCATGTTTGTTTGTCTCTTAACCTCATGAAATTTTAGTCTTAACACATGTAAAAATATGTAAACAGTATAACATTTACTTGTAATATATTATTTTATCTTAATTTACTGTTTTGCGGCTCGTTGGTTATCATAGAAAATTACATCAATTTTCCCCAGGGGATCATTAATATGTCTTAGGATGTGTATTGGTCTTTAGTGTATTGGGCAAATTATATTTACGCAGTTGTGACAGAAGAACATAATCTATCTTGGAAGTATTATAACAGATTTATTTCTCTGGATCCTTACTTAATTGGATCTCAAAGGTAATTTTTTTACACATAAATTTAAAGATTTTTTAAGATTTTTCTTACAGACTGAAAATACCTTACATTGACATTACCTTGTTAGTTTTCTGAATGATTTAAAATTTGTTGCATCTTGAACCATTTTTTATTGATTGGACAAATGTTAGGTCACTTTGCATTATAATTAAAAAAGAAATGAAAATTTTACAAATGAAAACATTTCACTATCAGATAAATAACAAATCAAAAGGCCAGATAGAATTAATTTCTATATTTTTATCCTGCATTTAAATTACATTTCAGCTTTCAATTTGATTTTTATGTAGTAAATTACAAATTGTTTTACTCTAATTCATTAATATACAAATCATATGAAAATATAAATAATCATTTTGACAAATTTATTCACTCATAAATTTGTGATCATTTTTGTCTCAAAATTGCTTGGAGCTGTAAAGGCCAGATTTGTCATTTTGGATAACTTCCCTTTTTTGTTTGATCTATTTTGTTCAATGAAAAGATTTTTGTTGATGTATAGATCTAGCTGTCAGTATTTATGTCAATATAGCTGTCATGACTGTGATGAATTATTCCCTAGAATTCACTAAATTTTGATAATTGACATTTTATTTTTATAGAATAAGTTTTATTTCCCCAATATCTGAAGGCTGATCAGTAATAATTTTTTTTTAAAAGATGTAAATAAAAATGGCATTATAAGGAAAATATTTTCAATTCTTTGGTAAAAAGCAAACATCTTATAAATTGCAGTAATTTTAATAGCACCAATATTACTGGGAAAATGAGAGATGATAAATCCGTTTAATATATATATTTAAAAGATGTACAAAATCGAGTTGAAAAAATATATATAGTTTAACTTAAGTTATCTCTGCCTTGGGTCATGTTTTATAGGAAATGAATAGATAATCAGGTTTTAGGTCATGCTTAGAAATTCTTAGTTTATGAGCCAGTTGACACCAAGGTTGACATGTTCAGTAAAACCAGTGACATATATAACATATTATATATGTCTCTGGTAAAACCAAGTATATCTGGATTTTTTTCTGCAGTATTATTTAGTAAAACATTTTCAGAAAGACCAGTCATGTTGTGAGAAAAGGCAGAGAAAATTGAATATTTTCTTAGTTTGACCTAACTTTAATCAGAAAGTTAGATATGATTTGCCCTATAATTTTCTCAATAAATGATAAAAATCTATTTTAAAAAACACTTAAAACAGAAGTTCGATGTATATAGATTTCCTTCCTTGTAGCGAAACGTTTAAGTTAGTAGTTTACTAGAGAGATGATACTTGACATGAAAAGGACGATGTTGTCTGAGGAGTCTGAAACATATAAATTTAGAAGGGATGATTTTTGTAGAAAATTTGTGAGGAAAGTTGTATGCTCTCTTGTTACCGATTGTACAGTAAGTTGCTTCTGTATATATTGAAGTGCGTAATTATTACTTTTTCATGAACCTTTGGTAATTTTTTTTGTTGACTCTCACAGATTCATTCATCACAGGATGTTTAGAAATTTTATTTTTTGTTAAATCTCATGAGTTCAATTATTCTAAGATTCTTCAATCTTCTGATAGATAGGATATAGTTATAAAAAAAAATATGATTCTGCTGAAGGTTGCAGTGTGGCCTTCAACTTGGATGATAAGGACATATTTGGAAGGTGAAGGTCTTCTGAGGTTCAGGTAATTTGAATTTGAGAAAAGTTGTATGAAAAATTTATAAGTAATTGGACAACAAGAAATAGTTTCATTCATGTACCTCTGTTAGCCATGTCTAAAGCTTAGGTATCATCATTAATTGCTTATTGAGTGAGGATAAAGTTCAAAGATAGGGAAAGCTTAAAGATCCAAGGACAGTTTATAGACTTACAATCATAGACAAAGGGCACAGAATTCCTCAAAGGCATTTCACCAGTATATGGTTCATGTCCTTGTTAGAAGTTTATCCTTGTGGTGTTTTCATCAGTTTGTGGTTCATGTTCTTGTTAGCATTTTATCCTTCTGATGGTTTCACCAGTTCACAGTTCATGTTCCAATTACCATTACATCCTTGTAATGGTTTCACCAGTTCAAGGTTCATGTTTCAATTAGCATTTCATCCTTGTGATGGTTTCACCAGTTGTGGTTCATGTTCTTGTTAGCACTTCATCCTTTTTGAAATAATTACCGTTAAAAAGTCATAAAAGAACAATAACAACAGCAACACAGAAGTTAACAAGATACCTTTAGGCATTATTATATCACATATACCCCAGCCACAATTTGTTGTTCATCTATTGTCAAAATTGTGACAAATTCTGGTTTCAGGGAAAATTGAATCATGTCATTGTCACTGGTATAAAAATATCTCCTTATTGTAGTGAGAAGTGGTAATATTGTTTTATAATACTGAGGTTTATTTGTGCTGGTTTCTACTTAGGCAAAGTATTTTGGAGAATATTGTTTTGATTTAGTGAATATATTTGTGGGAATGATTGCATCAATGCTATTAATGTTTGAAGTGAACTTACAAAAATTTAAATCAGTGGAGTTGTTGAACAAAAATAGTTATCTGATATAAACATTAATGTTTCTACATCGTGCATTCCAAAAGTGGACATTTTTTCTTGTTAAACATTGTGTACTGTAGAAGAAGAAAAATGTCGAACATCTAATGTGTTGTAATATGACCGGAGAAAAAGACGCAAACGTGATCTGATGTTGTATAAGTTGATCACATAATTAAAGAGAACACAATAAATATTATATTTTTGACAAAAAAATAAGAATTTGATGACACTAAGAAGTCATATTGTAAAAGAAATCTATATTTGTTAAGAGGTTAATGGTTATGAAATGTTTAATGCGTCTTGGAATATATAATTTGATTCAGTGACATTTCAGAAATAAGTATCTTAATGTTCAGACTAGACAGAAAAAAGAAGGCAATAATGCTTTGACATAATAAAGAAGATTATTAAATGAAAAATCGTGATTTTCTGCAGTAAAATTTTATTTGGTGATAAAATGACAATGTGGAAGTTTTGTTGTACCTGTGTGAATATTTACTGGAAGGTGAGTCCTCTAATAATTTTATCAACGGGATTGGTTCCTTTCTACACATGTTTTTAATGAGGCATGTATATTTAAAGACTATTTATCTGGACTATAAGTAAGCTCCGTCCATTTCTTGGCATGTTTCATACTTGTCTGTCTATTTGTTTACACGTATATTTCAGTTTTCTACTCTGCAACCAGTTAAAATTGGCTTAAAGAAGATCTTGAGGCAGCTGAGTAAGCAGTAATGGTCATTTTGTGATCACCTTTCAGAATTGTATCCACCAACTAAGATGAGCCCCACAGCTAAATTTGATTTTAAGAAAAAACCCATTAGGGACTTCACTTAAAGGTCTTCATCACATGACTTGGAAAAGTTTTGTTTAACCTAAGATTGAGGGAAAGCTCACCGAGTTCATTGGAATCTGGGGAAAACTTTGATTAAAAAAAATACCTCAAATTGTCCCCTGAAATGTTGTAAAATTCTGTTAGAAAACCCAAGATGGTTTTTTGTCTCACCTGCGACAAAAGTCGCAGAGTGAGACATAGGTATTACTATCAGGCGTCGGCGGCAGCGGCGTAAACTATTTATATAAAGCTTTATATTTCAGAAGGTAGAAGACCTGGATGCTTCATACCTTGTATGCAGATTTCATTGGTCAATATTAAGTTTCTATTGTTTGGTCCTCTTCTCAGATACTATAAGTTATAGGTCAGCTATATGTGGTGTATGGAATGATTGTAAGGTGTGCATGTCTGTCTGGCAGGTTTCATCTGACCTTGACCTCATTTTCATGGTTCATTGGTCAATATTAAGTTTCTATTTTTTGGTCCTCTTCTGATACTATAAGTTATAGGTCAGCTTTATGTGGTGTATGGAATGATTGTAAGGTGTGCATGTCTGTCTGACAGGTTTCATCTGACCTTGACCTCATTTTCATGGTTCATTGGTCAATGTTAATTTTTTGTTGTTTGGTCTTCTCAGATGCTATAAGTAATAGGTCAACTATATTTGGTGTATGGAATATATTTTATTATTTAACTGCTTATTACTTATATTGAAATAGTCTCATTATTTTATAAAAATCTTTAAATAATGATAATAAATAATAAAAACTTTTAAAGGATCATTACTAAACAGTGATTAACAAAAACATTGGAAGGTGTGAAAATGTTAAAATAAGGCCACTCATTCATGAATGTTTAACATAGAATACAGTTCACTCCAGTCCCTTAACAAAGATTAATTGACTTTATGTTCATTCATCATTAAAATGTTAATTTAATGTAAAGCTTATATAAACTTATTTTTTTTACTTTCAATATAAATTCATTTATAAACTCTTGTTTTCCTAAATTAGAACAAGTAGAAACTGTATCAAATCTATTTTTAAACTACATGTATGTCATGATTTGATTACATGGAAAAATAGTAAGACTCAATTTCTTTTAATTTAAATCAGTTTCCTGTAACTGTTGTTTGACAATTTTTACCACATTTTAGTTTAAATTTATTTATTTAAAGTGGATTGGGAAACAAGTTATACCAACTTATACCAATCCCTCACCACTTGGCGGGTGCGAGAGTGGCCCCTGAAGCGGCATTTTAGCCTACTCTTTTTCAACATCTACAGAGGAGTCTTTAAGGGTGTTAATCTCCCTTAGCACGGGACAGCCATTTTTTGTCCCAATCCAACACACTAGCATCGTTCATCAAGACCATCCTTGCAGATGGTGTCGATAGGGTGTCGCAAATTTGATCCCTGAAATTTTCATCCTGTACGGGAATCGAATCAGGGCCCTTTGGCTTCGTAGTCTGATGCGCTAAGGTGCCCTATACCACATTCTGTATTTTCTACAGTACAAATTTAAATCACATATGTTGATTAACATTCATTCCTCTGTCTGCCTGCCCTTTTGTATGTCCCCTGTTCCAGTGTCATATGGCATTTTGACTCCATGGGATATTGACCCCAAGGTCAATACCATATGGGCTGAAAATTGACCCCAGGGTCAATTTCCCATGGGGGTCAAATTCCCATATGACACCGGCCCCTCACATATGAGGAAAAAGGATATTTTTGAGGATTGTCACTAATTTTGCAGAAATTTTGGATTTTTTTTGTCATATGAAAGTTCGATTATTTTTACTACACATATTAGGGACGAGATCAAAAGTTCAATGTAGGATAAAAAACTTAATTCACATAGTTTTTTCACTGACCCACCCCCCTCTTAACTTAATTTGGGAAAAATTGATTGACCAATATGGCCATATCAGAAAATCAATGTCGGATAACAAAACTTGCAGCGATTTTTATTCCCCCCCCCCCACCCCCACCCCCAAACTATTTGAATTAAGTTTTTTATCCGACATTGAACTTTTGATCTCGTCCCTTACCAATAACAGAAGTATGATAAAATTTTGTATCTGGCAATAAATGACCTCATGATTTTAGAATGGAAAGTTACAGGTAAGAGGGCTAGAGTTTACTTATTAATCTGATAGTGGTTCTTTTCCAAGAGTTTTTTTGTTTGTCACCTACAATCATCATTGGGGGCCTTGGTGGCCGAGTGGTCTAGGTAGTCCGTCATGACTACTAATGATCACTAGCCTGTCAACACTGGGGTTGTTGAGTTCGAATCTCACCTGTGGCGGGGTGTGTTCGACTCCGATCTAAATTGACAAGGATTGCCAATTTTCCTACCGAAGGTCGGTGGTTCTCTCTGGGTACTCCAGCTTCCTCCACCAATAAAAACTGGCTGCTGCGAAATAGCCAATTGTGCTGAAAACGGCGTAAAACCCCAACTAAACAAAAACAATCATCATCTTTGTGCATTAGGTAATAGTTTTCTGGAAATATGCCAATTTTGTAACATTTTTGGCAGCTTTTACATCTTTATATTCCTAGACAAAACATGAATGATTTCCTGGCTGCTTCTGTATTTCAGCTGTTTGTGGAGATATACTAGTAATACAATATTGTTTGCTTTTTTTGGAAAGTTACATCATTTGTGGTTGGGTGAACTTGATTGGAATTGTTACATAACGTTTTACTGTTATAAAAAATAATACAGTCCAGATGATATTTCAGTACTTCATATTCTTCTTTGAATTGATATTAAATAAATCATAGACATTTTTTGTGTCTATGGTTGTCATATTTTATAGTTTTGACATTATGTATAATTATTGATGTTTTGATTAATATATTAGGCTACAATCTTTGCCTTGTACCACCTAACAAAAACTAACAAAGGGAATGTAATAGGGGAATATGTTAGTTTATATTGATATAAATGATTTACACAGTTAGTGTTGGAATTTATTGGTTACCAGTAATATAACTGGTTTTTCTAATTCTTGAGTTTGTTAATTTATTCATGTGTTATGTGGAAGCCTTAAACTTATGATATAAAATTCTTTTATACATGAAAAGAATTTTGAATTGACCACTGTATTTATTGTAAAATAATGGTTTTTAGAAGACTTGTTTAGATTTCAGCAGGAAGAATTTTAGGAATCTCTGTTTCAGTGAATCTGTGTTTTCTTGACAAAGTGGACTAGACAATAAAAGTGTAGTTTTACCTGTGTTTACCCTTTCTAATAAGTTCACTCCATGTTAATAGATATAATATGGTTGGCTGTCTGTTAGAGAATGATGGTTAGGTGCCATCTAACCTTGTCCAGATTCCTGCCGAGGTTTGGGTTTTATTTAGGTAGTCTGTCCCTCTGTTGTCTTCAACCAAAACAATTGGGTGCCATGATATTTCTTAAGTTCAATATTGTTTTTTCTTTCAGACAATTCTGGTAAATGTAAACAAACATACCGTGATACAGGATCTATTGGAGTCTGTGTGTGGTAAAAGACAGTTAAATATAGATGACCATTATGTTCGTGTAAAGTTACCAAATACACCGACAGGAGTTTACACTATACCAGAACCTCAAGAAATAATCAGAAAAATGGTATGTTTGAATTGCTTTATAGATATACAATATACGTACATGGTCTAAAAATATAAAGTTTATTTGTATGAGCCTGATAAACAGGTAGAAATGTGAGGTTTACCGAGGATTTCTCACCTGTTTCGCTGCGAGTACAAATAAACTATATTTTCTGATAGTGTACATTTGTTGTGTTTATCCTGCAACACTAAATTCTTATCTGTTTTAGTGAAAAGGCATGAAAATTGAACATTTGTAGCTGACAAGTAATCTATAGAAACATGACGTGATAAATACATGTACTATGAATACAAACTATGGTTGAATGAGAGGACAAGGGTTCCAGGCTACTGACTCCATATCCAAAACAAATTGGACAGGCTATTTAGGTCATCTAAAGCTGTAGTTGCAGGATTGATACTGTGCCTCCAAGTTATTTAGCTGATGAAAAAAAATATTAGTACAATCAGTATTTCTATATCTACAAAATTGTATATAAAAATCTTTTAAATATTTTTAATTACTTTAACATCTTGACAAATTGGATTGTAACTTCCTTGTTTGTCGTTTGAAAAAAAATATTGGATTTCTAAGTAATGCGACTTAGGTTTGTAAGAAGTTTTATCCCACAGTTTTTGTCATGCATCAGAATTTTGTTGAATCACAAACACTTTTAATTTTTCAAATTGTATATATTTCATTTGGTGCCTTATATATTTGGTTTTTAAACATGTACACTCATGTTTATAGACTTGTTTTCCAGATTGTGCAGTTTTTAGCAAACTTTGAAAACACAAACCAAATATATATTTTTGTTACACTATATAATGATTTATATTAACACTAGACCATTTGAAGTATTTCTTTCATAAAAAGTAACATGAAATTCCTCTATGATATCTGAGTGATAAAAATGTAGATGAAACTTATAATATTTCAGTTTTAGTTAAATCTTTTAAAGTCAAATTTTAAATTTCTTTTTATTACAGAAATATGAATCAATTGAAGTCTGTGAAAAGAATGTTTTCCAAGTAGATCTGGTTAAGACTGCAAATGATACCGAGTTCGGTTTTGCCGTGGAGGCAGAGTTAGCTCAGAGTTACGAGAGAGATGACGAACTACGTCTGTATGTTAGTAATGTCTTGCCTGCAAGTATAGCCATGCAAGCTGGTTAGTATAATAGAAATTTTTAAAACTGTATTTTCCCATAGAAAAAATTCTGTTATTGGTTTGCAGTGTACTGGGACAGGGGACTCCAAATTGTGATGAATAAAAATCTACTTTGCTTTCAGTTAGGCAGCTCCTTGTTTTACAGTTTAAAAAACATTAGACATTTCACCAGTACATGAATAGCATAAATGAGTCAGTAAAAAAATCGTGTATGCCATTTTGAAAATTAACAAAGAATTCAAAGGATAATATTTCCAGTTTTTATGGAAAAAAAATTGAAAAAAAGGATGTCTCACCTACAAAATTTTGTGTTTCCCACATATTACCAACTCCAGCAACATTATTATAGAAATAAAAACTGGAATTTAGTAACAACCCACTAAACAATTTTTTTTGATTTATAATATTCAGCTGATAACATCCATGATATAAATGTATATCATATATGAAGTTTTTCCATTGTATTATTCTTACATAATACACTGTTAAGTGCTTTATTTTCACAATAGTTTGTCATTGTAATATATCAGGTGTATCAAGGTCATATTTATTATATCCTTGAAGGCTTTTTCAGTAAAAAAAAATTATACATAATTTGTAATTTATATTCATGCAATTATCAGAGGTAAATCATAATTAATTGTTTTTATATAACCTGTTGACAAGACCTTCAATAGATACAAAGTATAATTAATTACTACATTTTCCACAATTATTGTCATATTTCTATAGCCTATGGTTATAGAACTAGGATATGTCCATCACTCGATCCACTATATAATAGTATATTTTCCTATTGTGGTTGTGATAAAATCATAACCTAAGGTCATGTCTATGGTTTATTAAGGTCACTGTTTATAACTTTCTTTGGCTACATGTAAAACACCTGTATGTACCGAGGAGGCTACAGTTGTACATATATTTTGTAACATCTATTTGGTATATATGACAGTGATATTTTTGTAGTGACAGATATAAATGACCTCTTATAATCATGAAGCAGATTTTATATATAACTAGGTGAATTTTAACTTATTATTTTATGGTTATTTTATTAACAGTATAAATTTATTCACTGGGGTCTTATTTGTCAAATTAAGACATAACCTATTATTTTCATGTTTACACATGATTTAAATAAATGTTCAGTTATTGTACGAGAAAGTGAAGTGGTTTTTAAACAATAAGTTCTATCAGTTCTCATATTCATTTTGTCTTATGAAACTACACTACTTCTGAAGTAAACATATAGTCCATCTAGAATTTGATTTAGTGCTGAAATCTTTAGGGAAGAATGAGAGACAAATTAGAGTTGTTCAGACATATAAATACAGAATCAATACTTGTAATCGATGGAGATGTTACTGCAAACAGAATACTATGAAGTAATGGGTCATCCATAATTGTCATTTTTTTCTTGAGTTTACAAAACCCATGCTGGGGGAGAGGTTTCAAATTCAACATACGCTTTACGCTTTACAATCTGTATATATGTTACTTCTGCCTATATTCCCAAAAATAGAGAATACATATGATGATATATATAGAATTCATGATAAATATGCTGACAGAGTTTTGAACAGTTTATATGGTGACCAAAAGCCAAAAAGAGCCTGTCAACATATCACTCATGCTCTGGACTTGATAGATGCATTTTCAATGGATGTTAGGATGTCTAGATCCTCTTTCCGAGTAAGGAGTGGTACCTGTTCACAACAACAATGTTAAAAAAATGTGAAGGGGGATGGGGGTTTCCAAAAAGAGTACTCTTTTTAAACTTGTGAAAAATGTTGACAATTTTGGATGACCACTAATGTTATTTGTTTCTTATTGTGATGTCAACATTTTTGGAAGTCTGTCACTACATCATTACAGAGTGTGCATAGTCAAATTTTGTTTGTTACTGATTACAAGTATTGGTACTGTTTTTGTTATTAAATTTGTTGTCATTTTAAAGGGGATTTCTAAATAGAACATTTTGTTTGTTTGTTGATTAGTTATGACACTAATTGTATTTACATTCTATTGATTTTATTGAATGCATATTTGTTTACCATCAACACCATACTGGTAAAACTGGTGTCATTGAAATTATGATTATTCACTAAAGGTTGTAAGATTTATGATCAGTCATAACTTCTATATATTCAAAGGATTTACAATCAGTCGTAACTCTTACGACCTTTTAAGAAATAGTACCCAGATACGGACTTAACTTAACATTAATGTACATGTATTTCAGGTTTAATGATAGGAGATGAAATTCTAGTCATTAACGGTAAAGTTGTGTCAGAATTAGACATGGTGTATATAGAGAATCTCCTTCATACGTCCCAGTCATTGTGTTGTACCGTTAGGTCTATACACACACAGAGGTCCACACCGTCACAAAAGTCAGGGGAAATCGACAACATGATGGTACCCCCACCACCTAGTCAGTCACGCATCAGTGAAGATACTCTTGGCCATCTTATAGTCCCATCCCCAGCAGGTAAGTGTAAATAGTTTTCAAAATTTCTGCTTATAAAACTTTCATTTGCTTGTAGTCAGTATTGTAAATTGAGTAATGAAGCAAGAAAGACATTATCTCTGTCTTGTGTCTCTCTATATAAAGCAAATTGTCATATTTTGTAAATGATAACTACCGGTATTATATTTTCCTTGCACTACTTTAAAACAATTGTATAATGATATTTTGTATATTTTTCAGTGCTGTTAAAACAAAAAATAACCACCAAAATATTAATTCAAAAAGTGTTTAAAAAATGTCATTGTAACATATAGATGTTATTAATAGATAGTAGAAGTTTGTCACAGAAAAGTGTACAGTCCAGTTCACAGTCAGATGTTTCTACAAATCAAATAGATGCTCTGTTGTCTGTAAGTACTAAAACATCACCATCAGGGATAGTTCTGTTCAACTTTTATGGCAGAATTCCACATTTTTTTGCAGGCCAGATTTTTCCATTACAGTTTCATTACAGTCTCTTTATGTTCAGCTGACAGAACCATCCCTGTTAAATAATCCCTTAACTGAAGATAGAGAGGTTAAACTATCTTAAATGTTGACTTATTTATTATGGATTAATATCTAGGCAAACACACTCCACTAATGAGTATCAAGAGTCCATCAATCAAATCAGACCAGTACCAATGTCATGAATTTGATTAGACAAACTCCTTTAATTTGAATCTATAATGATTACTGGCCTTTCAAAACTGAGGCTGTGAGATGACTTTTACTCCTTTCCTTAATTGAAATATCTCCTGCTGAAAGTTGAATGTCCTTTCTGCTTTCTTCCACCAATAGTGGTAAATTGACGAAACGTATACATCTTGTGCATCAAAATTGGTATCAAAGAAATTATTTTCAACCACTGAGTGGATACCACTGCTGGTGGACTCAGTCCCCGAGTGTATACACAGCTCAGTTGCTAATGAGTCACGACGGTACACACAGCTCAGTTGCTAGTGAGTCCACAAGGGTATACACAGCTCAGTTGCTAGTGAGTCCACGAGGGTATACACAGCTCAGTTGCTAGTGAGTCTCCGAGAGTATACACAGCTCAGTTGCTAGTGAGTCCACGAGGGTATACACAGCTCAGTTGCTAGTGAGTCCACGAGGGTATCCACAGCTCAGTTGCTAGTGAGTCCACGAGGGTATACACAGCTCGGTTACTAGTACTTTGATACTAGCCAGTATGTGGTACATTATATTTATTGTTACAAAAATGTAAAAGATCTGTCCTTGGATGGTTTTGGCGTAATCCCTTTTGGTCATTTGGCATTTTTGAATTTGCTCTTCAACCTTTTGGATTATTGGATTATTGTTATGGTTTTCGACATTTTAGGCCTTGAGCACAGCTGATGAGTCATAAATGGATGAGGGACCTCGGTGGCCGAGTGGTCTAGGTAGTTCGTCATGACTACTAATGATCACTAGCCTGTCAACTTGAGGTTGCCAATTTTCCTATGGAAGGTCGTGGTTCTCTCTGGGTACCCTGGCTTCCTCCACCAATAAAAACTGGCCGCCGCAAAATAGCCAAACGGCATAAAACCCTAACTGAACAAATAAATGGATGAAATGTCCACATCTTGTGCATCAAAATTTGTATCAAAGAATTTATTTATAAAACAATATAGCCAATTGCAATGAATATGATGTAACACCCCAATTAACACACAAAACAAACCTTATCATTCAATTTGTTTTACTGACATGTATATTCATATAAGCACCAGTTTACATTTCAGTTTTCTCTATTCATTTTAGAGTGCAGATCAGGTAACAGCCATTTGTCGGACAGATATGGATCCCAAACTGGCTGAAAGTTTACAGGGAACTAAACCATTATCAGAGGCCCACAAGTTAAGAAAAGTTATAATGGAATTAATAGACACAGAAAGAGCTTATGTTAAGGTAGGGATATAGAATAGATTTCAGTTATTTATGGTTGTAAAAGGATAAGGTGGATAAATCATAAACACGACATTAATACATGCTGGTGACAAAAAAGATAAGCCTAGAAATAGCACTGGTTTTAAGTCATAGTCAGGCCTTTAAAATTGTATATTGCTAAAGTTTCTTCTCAAGTTAAATATCACAATTTTGGGACGAAAATTTTTTTTTTGTGGGATTTGAGAAACTTAACCCATATAATGCAAAGCAACTGAGCAGCTCTTTTATCGCTGTTTTTCATTTTGAAAGTTATTAAAGGCTTCGTTGAAGAGCCAGTAGCTCACATCTTACAACAAAGTGAAAAATAACTCAAATATAATGACAAAAGACGTGATGAATCTAAATGTGCCTCAGCAAGAAATACTTTGTTAAGGGACAATAAAATCACGTAGGAAAGTAAAACTTTGTACCATTTAACCCCGGTATTGTCATTTGTAAATTTAGATGTTGGATCAAGTTTTCTGGATTATGCCAGATTTAATAAGATTTTGGTCCTTTTAACTTCAAAATAGTCCTTACCAGAAAAAAGTAGTTTTCCATTGTTCATTACAATTTTTTGTAAAATTCCAAATTTTAGCGTTAAAAATTAAAAAATGGCAAATACATTCATTTAACTATTTAGATATCATTGTTCCAAGACTTCAGTGTTTTTCATACAGATTTCTCTTAATTTGTAAACTTTGACACTTATTAATTTTTTTTCCAATTTTAGGATCTAGAATTTTTAATAGAGAGATATCTAGAACCACTCAAGGAAGAAACTTTTATGACGACAGAAGATGTCTACCATTTATTTGGAAATATTCATGAGATTTCTCAGTTCCAGAAACAGTTCTTACAAAGTTTAGAAGAGGCTATGCAGTTAGAAGGAGATTTTCTTGCCATTGAAGACCCAAAGTTATTTAGGGTAAATATAATAAACAAGTAGTATTGTTTAAAGTTGGGTAACATGAATTTTGACAGAAAATTGAATTATGTACTGAAAACATGCAAAAACACTTTATATTGAATCAAATTGTAATTATTTGTTTGAAGAAAATGAAGCTTGTAATACTAAAATTGCTTCACTAACACTAAGATTTTTATTTTAATACACCATAATATATTAACTTGTATGCATGATTTATGAATTATCTCCCCTTTTTATTTAAGGATTTGGAATTACGGGTATGTCAGTGTAGTCAGCAATGTTGTATTTTATTTTTATCTATCCAGGAAAATGAGGTTTAGTTATATAAATTATGGATCAGTGTATTTGAATGTCTTATGTACATGCTTGTTCAACAAGATGTCAGAGTCTTTATATATGTTGTTACTGGTTGTAGCGAAGGACTGTAAAATAGCCAAGAAAAATAAAATACCTATCTTCCACCTTAATCCAGCCTACCCTATTTTTTTTGTGCTACCCCAAACACTTTTTTGACATTTTTACAATATCAGTAAGTACTTTATTCAACAGTGAAAAAACTAGTAAAAGTAGAACATTTACCTACCTATCAACTGAAACATAAATTATTTTATCTTGGTCTAATGTGATCTTCCAGCCTATTGAACATTTGGAAATTTTTCTTTTCTATAAGTGAAAACTGAAGATTCGTTTTTATGGGGTTCATGGATTTATTCATACATTAAAGTATCTACAAAATCCTTGACAACTGGTGTACAACAAATAATAAGTATTTTACAGTATGTAACAGTGACAATTGAATTTGTAAAACATTCTAGTATTGGATCTAAAATAAATTGATCTTTTATTTATGAACACATAAATTATTTTCAAGTCTCATCTACTAACCTATATTTTTCTGCTGTGGATTCATTTATATTTTTTGGCATCAATTTATTTATTGGTAAAAATATAATGTTTCAATGATATCTTATTTCATACTTTTGTTTGTTTTTTTTTCTTCAAATAACACATAATGAAAATGAAGAAAATTTGGTGTTCAATGACAAATAAAGAATCCACAGTGTTAAAAACTAAAATTATATTTATTTACTTGTGTTGTGTATATCCTATTTTATTTATTGGAATATTTTCCCATTCATTATCTGCATGGTTGTCTCCCCTTTATTTTTGCCATTAAAGATAACATAGAAGAAATAAAATGTTAGAAGAAAGTTTTAACAAATGAAAATTAATGCAATACTAAATGTCATATGGCTACTTTTTTCCAAGCTCCTAAAAACTGATTTCTGTCTCTTCATTCAAATACATACACACAAAAACACAATTCACTCATGTTATTAATATCTATAAACCAAGAAGGAGATAAGGAAGACCTTCCATTGAAAAAATTATCTACCATATTTTGACATTTTTTGTCCAGTTCTAACTTTAAGGAAACGATATATCAAAGTTTCATTTTTAATTTTACATTTAATCATAGATATTTATGTTTTACAGAGAGTGTTGTTTTCCCTTGGTGGTTCGTTCCTATTTTATGCTAATCATTTCAAAGTCTACAGTTCATTTTGTGCCAGTCATACTCGATCTCAAAAAATTCTTAATCCGGGTAAGATATGTTAAAATACTAAACTTGGAATTTATTCTTCAATAACTAAGCAGACCAATATATACAAAAGTTATGATCAATATTAAAACAGTGAGTAACTATGATATTTATATTTGAACAAAGCAGTTATATGAAAGAAAAAAATGGTGTCATTCCTATTGCAGAGAAAGGTTTTTGAATTAGAAAGCTATTCTAACATTGCAAGTTTGAATTTTTAAAGCACCCTATAAATGGAATAGAAATTTATGTAAGTAGATATCTGTTTGCAGAGTATAAAACCGTAATGTGACATTTTCATATTTTTCACAATGTTTCTTCTTGCAGTGACAGAAAACAATGCTGCTCTGAAGGAATTTCTTCAGGCCCGTAACCCTAAACGGGAACACTCTTCCACACTGGAGTCTTACCTTATAAAACCTATACAACGAATACTCAAATACCCATTGTTACTACAACAACTGTGTAATTTAACAGACGAAGATACTGATGAACATTATCATCTATCTGGTGAGTAATCAAACATACCCTAAATTTATTCTGGTACACCCACTCAAAATACTTATGAACATTATCATCCATCTAATGAAAAGTG
The DNA here is from genome assembly GCA_028015205.1 of Mytilisepta virgata. Classification (NCBI taxonomy): domain Eukaryota; kingdom Metazoa; phylum Mollusca; class Bivalvia; order Mytilida; family Mytilidae; genus Mytilisepta; species Mytilisepta virgata. The sequence continues at coordinate 44,052,498 of CM051516.1, forward strand.
AAACACACCCTGAAAGTACTCAGGTACACGATGCTCAGAATACTACCGGGTGAGTACTAAAACACACCCTGAAAATACTTCGGTGCACACCACTCAAACACACCCTCAAAATACTCGGGTACACCCCAGTCATATACTGCTGAACATATCTATCTCTTGAGTGGTCAAACACACCCTGAAAGTTCTCAGGTACACCCCATACAAATACTTCTGAACATTATCATCTAACTTATGAGTACTTTTTCAGAAGAAGATAATATTAACCATAATGAATAGTGAAAAGTGTTCAACACTCTGTAAATTGAATTCATATTAAGAAAAAAATAAAATTATATTCATGTTTATGTGGAATTAATTCTAAGTTGAATTTGACAGTAAACATTACTTAAGATGTTGTATTTGAAAAACTTAAATATTTTGCATAATTTGTTTAATTTTGTATTTTATATTTGACAGAGGCTCTAAAGGGAATGGAAGCAGTTGCAGAACATATTAATGAAATGCAGAAAATATTTGAAGAATATGGATCTGTGTTCGATGAATTGTCTAGAATGTTCAGAGATATTCATCCACATAAGAAGGTAAAATACAAAATATACATTTTAGTAGGGTTGGAAATCGGATAGAAAACAATAATTGATTAATTGAAATAATCGGAAAGCCTAACCGATTCGATTATTGATTATAATTGGAATTTTAAGATGCAACTAAAGTTATTACCAGATTGATGTAAAATCATGTTTTAATTGTCTTTTTGACCAGAATTTGTATTGTATAAGTAGGCACTATGTCAATATCTTGGATGAAATAATGTGCTTTTATTTTTAAGCCTTTTCTGGACATATGACTCTAATATAAAACTGAACCAAATACCAAAATTTCTGTATTTTGATTATGAAAAAAACATTCGATTATGGCCAGAAAAAAAATGATCGATCAATTTTCGATTATTGATAATCGGAACATCTCTACATATTTAGCACATTGAATATTATTAGTCATATGAAGCATAAGTATTGTAAAATGTATGAATAACCATTGTTTGTAGTTCCAACAAATTGCCAATTTTGACATATGTTAAATGAATAGAGTAAATTATAAATGAAATGAAGTGAAACAAAGTTGGGTTCAGCATGTATAGGTCAATATAGTTTTTACTATTTAAGAATAAAAGTAATACTTAAAGAAAATTAATTCTGCAACTGTTTATTGTATCAATAAATGATTTATTTGAATTTAAAGGAGCAACCATTTCATTTTTTTTGGGGGAGAGAAAGAGAGTCAAGAAAGCAATCTCAAACTGATAGATTATTTTACACCTTAAAGACCTTTTTTAGCTCACCTGACCCGAAGGGTCATGTGAGCTATTGCCATCACTTGGCGTCCGTCGTCCGTCCGTCGTCCGTCCGTCAGTCGTCCGTTTTCCGTCGTCCGTCGTCCGTCCGTAAACTTTTTCAAACGTTAACTCCTCTGACACCATAAGACCAATTGCAACCAAACTTCGTACAGTTGTTTATTGGTATATGTGCTACAAAACTATCGTTTGGATTTTTGATTCGTAAAAAAACATGGCTGCCATGGCTAAAAATAGAACATAGGGGTAAATTGCAGTTTTTTGCAAATAACTCAAAAACCATAACAGATATCAAAATTCTGGCATAGGGTAAAAGTGTTCAGCACCTCAAGATCTACCTGCCCTGAAATTTTGAAGAAGATCCAACGACCCATGTAGGAGTTGTTGCCCTTTTTCTGCATTTTTTCCAAATTTTGCAATTATTAAGCTCAATATCTTGGATACTATAAAGGAAATTTGAAAAATTTAAATTTCATATTGTTAGGCACAAAAAGATCTACAAAATTTGTAACAGGATCGAAGTTGTAGGTTCGTTCCTTTTAGGAGTTATTTGACATTTTTGGCTTTTTTTATGTTATTATTTCAAAAATCTTCTTCTCTGAAACTACTATTCAAAATCAAATGAAACTTGGTAAGATTGTTCCTTAGGGTATCCTGCACAAAGTTTATGCTTCGATTTTTGATCCGTCGAAAAACATGGCCACTGTTACTAAAAATAGAACATAGGGGTCAAACAACAGTTTTTCGCAAATATCTCAAAAATCATTAGGTTACGGCAAATTCTGGCAAGTTGAAAGTGTTCAGCATGATGAGAGTTACCTGTGTGCTGATTTTCGTGAAAATCTGTCAACTGATGTTAGAGTTATTGCCCTTTTTTGACATTTTTGGCTTTTTTTTATGTTATTTCAAAAATCTTCTTCTCTGAAACTACTTTTCAAAATCAAATGAAACTTGGTAAGATTGTTCCTTAGGGTATCCTGCACAAAGTTTATGCTTCGATTTTTGATCCGTCGAAAAACATGGCCACTGTTACTAAAAATAGAACATAGGGGTCAAACAACAGTTTTGCGCAAATATCTCAAAAATCATTAGGTTACGGCAAATTCTGGCAAGTTGAAAGTGTTCAGCATGATGAGAGCTACCTGTGTGCTGATTTTCGTGAAAATCTGTCAACTGATGTTAGAGTTATTGCCCTTTTTTGAGATTTTTGGCTTTTTTTTATGTTATTGTTTCAAAAATCTTCTTCTCTGAAACTACTATTCAAAATCAAATGAAACTTGGTAAGATTGTTCCTTAGGATATCCTGCACAAAGTTTATGCTTCGATTTTTGATCCGTCGAAAAACATGGCCACTGTTACTAAAAATAGAACATAGGGGTCAAACAACAGTTTTGCGCAAATATCTCAAAAATCATTAGGTTACGGCAAATTCTGGCAGGTTGAAAGTGTTCAGCATGATGAGAGTTACCTGTGTGCTGATTTTCATGAAAATCTGTCAACTGATGTTAGAGTTATTGCCCTTTTTTGAGATTTTTGGCTTTTTTTTATGTTATTGTTTCAAAAATCTTCTTCTCTGAAACTACTATTCAAAATCAAATGAAACTTGGTAAGATTGTTCCTTAGGGTATCCTGCAAAAAGTTAATGCTTCGATTTTTGATTGGTCGAAAAACATGTCCGCCCTTACTAAAAATAGAACATAGGGGTCAAAATGCTGTTTTTTGCTATTTTTTCCTGAATTATAGAAAGAAAATGAAGATGAAAGCTACTTTAAGGTAAACATGGTATCCCTAGTTGAATGGTGATGATGAAAGTTTGTTTTGGAGGGTCATTTTTAAAATGGCTGCCATTTTCCCGCCATTTTTTACACTTGCTCGGATTTCAACAATATTTGGTTTTTAAAGTAAATATGGTATCCTTAGTGAATGGTGATGATGAGATTTAGTTTATAGCGCATTGTTTGCCAGGTGAGCGATTCAGGCTCTTGAGAGCCTCTTGTTCTTATTTGATATTTTATTGTACAGTCATATTCAGTCCTAATTTTTTTCTTTGTCACATTTTTGGCCTGATATATTTTCCCAATCTCCCTATGAGAATTACGTGGTTCAGAACAAAATGCCTTTTTTCATTACAGCCAGTAGACCTGAGTGTTGGAGAGTTACAGATGTATGGTACTGTTGAATGGTGTAATATCTGTGATAGTCTTGGTAAAGTCAAGAAAAATCTGGACTTGGAAAATATTGTCTTTGTTTTTAAGACAGGAGTTGTCTTCCTTTGTAGAGAAAGAGTCAAGCGAAAGAAATCTAAGGTATTGATTTTTATCATAATTAAATATTTTTTGTAGAATACTGATCAAAAATATACTGTACTGGAATATTAAGAGAAATTTTCTTTGTAAATCAACTATTTTATTATATGAATTTTAAGGCTCTTATAGTTGACATTTTGATTTGTGTACTGTTAGTAGCTTTTCAGGCCACAAATTTGAAAACCTGTTGTAGAGATAGTTTAAATACAAAAAGTTCAGATTCCTAGAATATATTGTGTTTTTTAATTTTACATTTACAGTCCTCTCATTCCGAAAATTTAAAAAATTTACTGTTTCTTACAAAATAAACTTATGAAAAAAGATTTTTAGTGGGTTTCTCGATAGGAAAAATCTTGTAATAAAAATTGTGAAGGTGTCCAACATCTGACAAAAATATCTGTCAGATTTGTTATTAACTGATTAATCAATCCATTTCTATGAGTGATAGTTTTTTTTAATGCGCTGAATTTCCAGATTTTGGTTGTTTTGGCAACTGTGTATTCCTAAACAAAACAACTTATTTACTTTCACCTATGCTTTTCTTACATATTGTTTCTTATGACAAAATACAGTTCATGATAAATTTTTATGATTTTAACTTTTCCCACTTAAAAGGTATGGTCATTGGTTAAATGAAAATTGCATTTGTACAGAAAACTGATTTGCTAATAATTTTCCATCTTCACTCTTCACTTTTTTCTATTTTATTACATAATCTTCTTCATCGTAACATGACAATAAAATATTTTTCCATTGTAGGGTAATACCAAAGGTGGTACAACAGACCAAACGTTTGAGTTCCATGAACGATTCCGCACACTTATCCCTGTACAGGAAGTACAAGTGCAGGGTGGGCGTGTCAGTGATATGGATCGTCATTATTGGTGGGATCTGGTTCATTGTCGATCAGACAAAGATGGGAGACCGGAGAGAATTTACCAGTTCTGCAATAGGTTAATAACTCAAATCTTTCCATAATATGAAATCATAGAGTAGAATAAAAAACTACTTTTAAGTTAGGAACTCAGAATAAAGCATTTTAATGTCATCATAAATTGTCAGAGTGAAGGGAAATTTTAGAAATTAGAATATAATGGAGTATATTATATGCATTTTTTCCATTGCATACATAACAGCATTGATAATTTTATGTCTCACCTGCGACATAATAACATTGTACACATATATCTCTTCTCCACAGATATATTGTTTATAAAAATTTCCACCAGTATACTTGTCTTGTGACCTAGACCATGTTTTCATGGTTCATTGACTTCACAAAACTTTGATAAATCTTCATCCACATTTCTCAGCAACTGTAATAACTAGGCCCACAAATGTGGTCTATAGATAGTTCTTAGTCAGTACATGAGAGTCTGATGCTGTCTCCGGACCTTGACCTCAATTTCACGCTTGAGTGACTTGTGTCATATTTTCATGATTAAGTCAATTTTTTAGTAACTGTAATACCTAAGCCCACCATATTTGGTCAATGGATAGTTCTTGGTGGGTATATGCCAGTGTAACATTGTTAACCCACCTTGACCTCAATTTTATCCTTCGAGATTAAGTACATTTCTCAGCAACTATAATAACTAGCCCATTATATTATTTGGTTCATCTGACACCTATCACCTGTGCTTGACCTGAATTTCATGCTTGAATTACTTGCATCACATTTTCTCTATTAGTTCCATTTCTCAGCATTTGTAATACCTAGACCCATCATATTTGGTCTGTAGATTGTTATCATTGGATACATGCCAGTGTAACACCTGTCACCTGACCTTGACCTGAATTTCATGCTTGAGTGTCTTGCAATACATTTTCGAGATTGTCTATTTCTCAGGAAGTGTAGTAACTAGACCCACAGTATTTGGTTGATAGAAATTTTTAGTGGGTATATACCAGTTTGACACCTGATCTTTGACCTCTGTTTCACCAGTGACTTCTGTCACATTTTCCCGACTAAGTCCACTTCTCAGCAATTGTAATATGAAGACCAAACATATTTGGTCTATAGATGGTTCTTGGCCGGTTTATGCCTGTATGAGACCTTGACCTGAATTTAACATGCGAGTGACTTGTGTCACAATTATGTCCATTTCTCAGTAGCTGCAATACTTATATCCACCATATATCGTCTGTAGATACTTCTTGGCAAAGGTGTGAGTGTGACACCTAACATTGACCTCAGTTTCATGCTTGAATGACTCTCATCACATTATCACAAATAAGTCTATTTCTCATCAGATTATTCAGACAAATTTCAGATCATAAATGTTTCTTTTAATTTATTTTCCTTTGAGTTACAATGTTGGCTATTGAAAATGCTTTATTCTGTATCTGTGTCCGTACTCAGGCGAGACATTAAGTAAGTTCACTCTTGTTTTTGGGATGAAAAGATGTGTAAAATAAATTTTTAGTTTATTTGTTTAGCTTTTATTCATATATCACAAATCATTATGATTAAGAGTATTGAAACCAGGTGGACATACAAAATGGTTGACGTATTGTTTGTATTTTTCAGCTCTGTGGAAGCTAAATCAGATTTTATGAAAATCATAAGACAAACAATTAGGGAAAGTGTTCGTAAAATGACTTTACCTCCTGGTTCACAATCTGGGAAAAATGACTATACACCATATGGAGGCCAAAGGTTACAAAAACTCACATCAAATGTACGGACGTTAAGTAAGTTAAGGAAAGGAAGTGGAAAAAATTCTGATGTGGACAGACATTCTGCGGAATTCGAGGAGAAAATTAATGTGTTAGACTGTGATGATCCTTTTAGGATTAGAAGTCGGACGGTTGGTGATTTAAATGATATGGACGAAGATGACATTAACAGGTGTAAATCTGGCTCATCAGAACCTCAAATCTGCCATGAAACAAAAAGTTCGTGTTCATCAAATTCTAGTCTTAGTTCTAAGGCCAGTGGATCTGCAAAACTGACACAGGCAAGTGGAAATCCGTTGACGTTCTCGTCAAATAATGTGATGAAGATGGAGGGGTCTCCAGTGTGGAAACCACGAAGCGAATCTAATATAATACTGCACAAGGGACCACTTCTATGTGTTCCTAGCAGTGCTATTACTAGCAATTTAGTAAATAGTGCAATGTTAAATAATTCTCTAACAGATCCATGTAGAGAATTCAAAGATACTGAGTGTTGACCTTTCTATTCACTTATGTAAAATACTGTTTTTTTCATTCCTCGGTATTGCATCTTTGTTGCTTTAGGACCTTTTTTTTACGAATTTCAGAATTTTTCAAGGCGAAATTATATTTAACTTCAGATGAAAATAATATTAAGACTATTTTAAGTATTAAAAAAAGTAATAGGTTATTTAAAATTGTATTACCTTAAATAAATAGTAAAAAATTTAAAAGGAAATGGAAGACATATTTCTGTCATCAGGGCCAAAGCAAGTTTAGTTTCTTACTATAGGGGTATGAAGTATTTTGCAACAGGCTGCTTAAGGCCCCCCACAGGAATTGCACTGACCATCAAGTATCTAGCAGTTTTATACTGTAAAACATGATTACCAAAATTTTCTTAGTGCTTCCAAACTTTATAAAGTTAGTTTTTCAAAATGGGGTGACTGGGAAGGAGACGAAAAACACACCCATTCCTGGCTATGCCTTTATTCATATATTAGTATTATTCAGAGATGGATTCAGTAATAACCAAGAGTCACCTGGATTATGGAGAATGGAAAAAATTGATACTCAGATATTTTGTATTTAACATGTTTAAACTAACCAAGTATTATATAATCATACAGAAAAGTTTCACTAGCTGTATAAGATATTAATTTCTTTACAGGTGTCATGTGGTATTTTAACTCCACAGGAAATTTACCATATTGACCACAGACTTAGAAGTCTGACATTGTCTGAGTCTGTAAGACATTAATAAATCTCTCAGTCTCACAGATTATAAGATCATATACCATTTATTCTAGGTAATACAAATTTTGGGGCTTAGGGGTTACTTTGCATTTGTTCAGGAAAAAAAATAATAACAATTTTGAATGGAGAAATGGCCTACAATAAGATCACCCCTGTGTAATTATGTGGGGATCACTTCCAGTATTATGTGTAATGCAGTATTAAGTTAATTTAATAAGTCTGTTAGTCAGTTAGTTTAGCTTAACAAGTCATCAGCCCTTTTCATGAAATATCTTAAGAATAAAAACTCTTTCGAGTCCTTAACATTGTATATAACTCATGATCAGTTCTAAATTCTTTTGTGAAAAGTACTGCAGTACTTTTAGACCATGTTCAAAGATACATCTATAATTTCATGTTATCAGGAAATTTATAAAATTACCTCAAATCATCTTTTTCTGAAATGAAAAAATTACTTAACCTTTTTTTTTTGGGAGGATCAGTTAGTTCGATTACCTCTTTTAATAGCAAAATATTTTAATTCACTTTTTTTTTAAAGTTCAGAGGATATTATGAAACTTTTGTATCAATTAGTTAGTTGAGATTAAAGTTGAGTTAAAATCAATGAAGAGATATATCAATCAATACTGAAAAAATGTCAGTCATTAATATAATCATCTTAGTGGAAATATGAAGATTAAGTTATGGTAATTTAATGGAAATCTCAGCTTGAAATGAATAACTTATCATATTTATATAATAACAGAACAATATCTAATTTTATCAGACTCCAGATATTCCAGAATTTTACTAAATCGTATTAGCACTTACAAGATGTAACGATATTGATTTGTAATAACAGGAAATGCGACTATTCAGACGTAACAGGACAAACACGTATTAGGTGTTACCACACGACATTGATTATAACGCACGAATAATCTCATTTGTTTGTTTCATATTTTCAGTCGTTTTAGTACGAAGGTAATTATGAATTTTAGTACAATTAAAGCATCTGAGATGTCAACCAATTCCCAGCCTTGGGTCATGTTCATAATATCTATATCAACTTGAAAATATTGTCAAATTAGTTTTAAAAAATCACAATTTGAATGTTAAGAAAGATAGAAATAGATATTATAAACAGCACTATATATCATCATAGGTATCAGGGTTGTGGTTTTTATTGTCACATGCAGGATATATAGTATAAAAATGTTATCACCTTCAAAATTATAAGAGTCAGCATTTTAGTATGGTGCTTTTCCATTATACATTTTATTTGACAATATTTTCAAGCTTTATTATGAAGTATATACAACATATTTTAAATTGATGATGAGAGATGGTGCTGGAATAAGCAGTATTTTGCATGTTTCTTGTGTACCTTGGGTTGGTGGTGTTACATGTAAAAAAGGCTGGTTAAGTTTCATTTTCATTAGAGAAATAAATTGTCAGGTTTTCTTCTGTTATTAAGTACATGTTATAGATAACTAGCATTTGTCCTTAAAATTTGATTGTATCTCAATATACAAACAAAAACCTGTCATCAACACATAAAGCATCCTTATTTATGTGTGTGCAGAGATGAAGATGTACAGTTCATTCACAATCATTAATTATCATCATTATCACTGTATACTATCTTTGTATCTATGTCTAAAGTAATAACGAACGTTAAAACTTACTCGATGTTGGACCGATAATAAATTAAAGGTACAGTGCAAACTAAAAAATAAATAAAGGTCTAAAAAGTTGCAAAACAACATCAAAATAAAACAAATAAAAGATTGAATTAAAACAATAATTCAAACTTATCAAAATATTCAGATACACTAAGATCCTTCATCTATTCCGCTGCATTGTGAAATGAATAATTAATTACACCTAGAAAATTATGTTATAGAATTATAACATCGTAACACATGAAAAATAGATGGAAAAATATCTATAAAGCACTATGAAATAACAATAAAAATGATGTATCAAACAGGTGTATCCATAGATGAAGTTTTTGATACACGGGTACTGAGATGATAATTAAATTTTTTTTTTGTTTTTTTTTGTTTATTCCCCTTGGGAACAAGGTGCCTAGTTCTTTATGCAGAAGTTTTTTTCTAGTTTGCCTTTTATGTATTTTATGGTCACTCCAGTTTAAATTTCTATAATTGAAGCTTTCATTTTACCAAAGTCCCCAAGATTGTGTCCTGTCGATCGAAAGTGCTGGCTGATGAGTAGAAGGTCTTTCGATCGCTTCGGTGGCCGTTCATACTTTGTTGAAAGCTTGCTTACTTTCTCTGATGTTCTGCAGATTACAAATCGCACACTCCAGCATGTAGATCATGTTGCTGGATCTGCATTTCACTTTGCAAAATATCTTTTGTAATCTTTAGCTGTATTGTGACTTTTGAAGCTCTTTGTACATAGCATCTGGCAGCAAGTCTTACATCTTTTGTCTGAACAAGCCTGACATTGGCTGGTTGATGAGGACACCTTGCTGGTGATATCGGCTCGTACTATCTTTATATATAAATATATACATGTATATACTGTTATATGGGAACGTGCAATGGGATTTTAATAAATGCATGTTGATTGTTATATACTCCTTCCCTTTTTAATAGTGCTTTATTTTCATATCCCCATTATGAGACATTTTGATATATGCATTTAAACATAATAGAAAAATATTTCGCATGAATATTGAAACAAAGATATGTATAGAAAATTCTAATTGTAGTTAATTTGGAATTTTGTCTCGCCTAGAAGTAGAATATCTATTCGGCAAAATCGACTTTGTCACTTTTGCCATTTTGTTATTGTGGCAATTATTGCTGTTGCCAGATGTTTGTCGTATAATATTATTTGTACTTTTTGTTAATTTTCTATATTTTGTTATATTCAAAAAAGATAAGATGATATTTTAAGCCAGAATACACTGTACTAGATTTAAGCTGTTTATCATTGATAAATGTACAAATGACTGTATTGCAAAATTTGTGATTAAAATTGTTTCACAATTGACATGATTGAGAAAAACTGGATAAAAGAAACTATTTTATCCCTCAGGTAACTTTTCCATATGATTTGAGAAGGTTTAATATGTATCATGAATGTGATCAGTCAGAAGGCTCAGAAGATGATAAAAACTCAGTGGATGTTAGTCCCCTCAACTAACTAAAACAAAATAAGTCTGTTAGTCAGTATGAATTACTTTAAAACTTTTACCAGAAATTTCACTGAAAGGTCGAACAGACTTTATGGAACAAAATATTGTGACAAATCACAGATTTTCAGTGGCATTTTTATATTTTTTGTGAAAATAGCAACCATACATATTCAGGTGTTTGATGCAGTCATTTTGACACATTTTACGTCATCTAGATTAACAATATCTAAGGCCAGGCTTAAAATATTATTTGTTTGTTGTAGCCCGACCCATACTTAGGAGGTAGGGTACATAGGTAAAAAATTTTTATTTATTTTGAAAAAAAAATTAATTCATAATGACAATTAAATTTATGATATCTGACCAAAAATAATTCATGTGACTGCTAAAATTGGAGAAAAAAAAATTGTCACTCACAAGGTCAATAAAAACTTTTTGGATGGGAAGGTGGGCTATAACAAACAAACTAATTTTAATTTAGGCCTAAGAAAATTATTGATAAAGAGAGGCCAGGAAATTCATATATTATGTTTACCCTGATGACATTAGTTTAATTTTGTATTTTTTATGTAGCTGGAGATCAGAGCCACAGTTTGGTGCAGAGAAAGACTTGATATATATATAATGAGATTTGAGAAATTTGTATATTTGTATATGTTTTCTCACATCTTAGGACTGTGCAATTTTATTTATTGTTCAGATACTAGTATTATAATAATTGGACATTTCAACCATAGTATTTCTTTCATGTTCTTGTTATATGCATATCAGAAATCAAAATAAGCTTTTCTCATTTAAATGACTAACTTTTCTGTAGAAATTTTTTGTAACTACTAATGTTCAGTAATTTTAAACCTAGTACACAACATGATCAGTACTTGCTTTCAAATTTTGTATAAAAGCATTATATTTGATATTTAGTTTTCTGGTTCCCTGCCATGAATGTGGCCAGGGCATATAGATTTACCCTTGTCCGTCCGTCTGTATGTCCCGATTCTGGTTAAGTTTTGCGTTTAGCTCCATTTCTAAGCAAACTATAGTAATATATCAATGATATTTCACCACTACAGTCTTCTTGTATAGTACAACACAGTTCAGCAACACTTGGGTTGCTATGACCTACATTTCATGCTTTGGTTACTTTGGTTAAGTTTTGCATTTAGGTTCATTTCTTTGGAACTAAGCATAGTGAAACTTCATCAGTAGATGTGCCTTGGGTAATATTGAGCAGTCATACAATAATTGGGTCATTAGGACCTACATTTTATCCTTGAGCGTCTCTGGTTAAGTTTTATGTTTAGGTTCATTTCTTTGGAACTAGGCATAGGGTATCAATGAAACTTAATCAGTGGATGTGCCTTTGGTAGTACTGAGCAGTCACACAATATTTGGGTCATTATGACATACATTTTATGCTTGAGCGACTCTGGTTAAGTTTTGCGTTTGTGTTCATTTCTTTGGAACTAAGCATAGTGTATCAATGAAACTTCATCAGTGGATGTGCCTTGGATAGTACTGAGCATTCATACATGATGACATACATTTTAGGTGGGACATCCATGTCTTACAGACACAATTTCTAGTTCTTGTAAAATTAGTTAAAGTAATATAGTATTTCTTCAATGTTAGTTACTATAAATAGCTTAATTCAGAAAATGTTGCTATAAATAGTTCAGGGAATCTCAGTATTGACATATCAGAATCTTTGCTCTGTTTAGCTAATATTTTGTTGTTGACAATCTCATTACTGCAATCTGTCAGTCATTGTTTTCTTTTTTCATTATTGTAAACAATAAAATGGTTAATTTATTATAGAATTTGTTGTTTTGTTTTTTCCTTCCACGATAAAATGTAGTGGTTAGGTTTGTTGCCAATATTTTGATTTTATGCCACTAAGCACAGTTGGCTGTATCTTGCCGACCAGTTTTTATTTGTGGAGGAAGGGGGTGAACATGGAGAATTAACGACCTTTGGCATAAATATTTGGCAATACTTGTCAGTTAAAATCAGAGTCAAATGTTAGTAGTTGGATGGAATTTACAATTTCAGAGTTGACAGACAAGTTATAATGAACTACCTAGACCAATCAGCCACTCAAGTGACAAATACATGTAGTAGAAATTACTAAATGGCATGTAATTCTGCGTACACAGACATTAAGACTAGCTTCGTGTTGCCAGGGACTTTGCAATGGCTATTGTTACAGTATTGTATCTTATGATCTTGCTTGCATTTTTGTCCAAGGTTCCTCTGAAATGAACTTATCAAGAATTAGCTGAGGTCATGAGAGAAATCTCCATATGAAACTGGAAACTTTAAAATTTCAAGTAAGTGTCTCCATACCTTTCATGAGATATGGATTATAAAGGGATATTTCAAGTATTTGTCAGCATAACCTAGTCCTGCTAACATGAAGGATGGTGACTCAGTTTACATGGTTTATGATCTACACCAAGAATTGATAATTAATCAACACGTGAATTACCGTGATTGTATTAAGGGATATGGCATACAACTATATCTTGTTTAACAATGCAGGGAGTGAAGCATGTAATTTTTTCCAGAAGGAAACCGGACGAATGACAAAAATAGCACCAAAAATTAAGGCTCAGCCGTGGTAAACTTTCAAATAACTTAATTCAATAATGTATGCTCCAAGAAAAGTCTGCTCCGGGTTGTTCATGCTTTGAATAAAAATCACCTTTATCATGATAGCGATTTTTTTTATTTCCTCTTTTTATTCCTGATTTGCCTCAACCTGGAACTAAAAAGTCCCATTCTACACCAAAAACACATCTGGCCAAAATTAATTGAAGCATGATCTATAGGACACTAAAAATAAACTAGTGTCAAGTCAATCAAAATTAATTATTCATTTATATTTAAGATGTAGCCCATAGTAAGCAAGTTCTAAATCCTTCATTGTTCAAAATACATGAGATGATGGATACTGAATCTTGAATGAGAAATTCTGATGCCCTATGATATCTATGCATATTTTCGAATTATTTCTGGACATATAACGCATTCAAGCTGTCTGCATTGATTGTTTTATTTGTACAGGGATGTATATGTGCGTTTCATTATTGCAAAGACATATTTTAGTCAGTAAAATTATCCAGTTAAGCATTATCTCTTGTGTGTGACGGAATAACGATTGTTTCCTGAATAATGCTTTGCTTACGAACCCATGGTATTAACAAATTCTAGAATGCATGACAACTCATTTCATTACTTCAATGATATGTTAAGGGGAACAATCAATGCTTTACCAAGTGAGACTTTCCTGATTCTGTTGCTTGTATGATTGTGTTTGATGGCATTTTTGAATTTACTCTCCAACCTTTGAATTGTTGTTTTGGTTTTCAACATTTTAGGCCTTGAGGTTCACGGATGAGCCGTAAATCGACGAAATGTGCACACCTTGTACATCAGAACTGGTATCAAAGAATTGTTTTTTTTCATCTGAAAGTCTGTCGATTAGATGGTGTAAATTGATTTATATGTCACTGTGTTGACCTTTCCTGTTTACCGTTTTGTTGTTTATTGTGAATAGAGTAAAAAAAAAAACACACACAATTAACTCGGATAGCGAAGTTGTTGATCTGCGGAGCACACTTCTGTTCCCCTTTCGTTAATTGATTCCTCCAAGCGAACAGAGGTTTCAAAACAGTAGTATCAACTAAAGAAGTTTAGTTGTTTCATCTAACATTCATGACGAGCAACAATGGTAGAAATAATTTGATGATTTAATTTGCCTTTACCGTTTTGTCAATTTCTCATTTCTGTCTTATCTACATATCATCTTGGCCTTCCACTTTTGGCATTGGTCACAACTGAAGAGACAAAAGATGTCGCTACGTGAACATCTAGTGGGTCAAATTTGAAGTCACAGAATTTTTAGCACTACCTCTGCTGGTGGATTCAAGTTGTTTCATTTGACATACTCATGTGTGAGCTACCAACACTCTCTAGAGTGGATTATTAGGGGTAGATTGTGGCCATTACCACAAAAATTTTACCATCGATTGGTCAATATCAAATACATGTATAACGTTGGACCTGTTAAGATTGGCTTTGCTGGACTACACGACAGGTGTAGCATACGTCGCAGGAAGTGTTTACCATTCCAACGCATCATTTTTTTTGGTATTTGCATTTAAAGCATTTGGATGTAGCTTGGATTTGTATTTCGGAATGTCCTCTAGGTATCACTGTCCATTTTAACTTCTCATCTTTAATCTTTGTAGGTCGGAACTATCTATGCCTCATTGACAAAAAATCAAAATTAATGCATATTTAATTCCTAAAAGTGTAAAAACTCATGTCTATAGTATATCCGAATGCAGCAGTCTCGTGAAACAAATAAAAATTAAGTTAAATTTTATATTTTATTTTTTCTATATTATAAAATACAAATAAATAAGAGCATGATATTTTTGATAGCACCAATTCTAAAGGGAGACAATTATGTGCCCAGAAATTACAAACACTTAAACAAGTAAACAGTGAAGACAACAAATAACATACATAAATATCACAGACATTACATATATCACAGATATTCCATTAATATGGCACACAAATGGGAACCAAGTGCTCCACAAAACAAATATGGTGGCTGAGTTGGTTGTTATGCGTGATAAAAGTTAAAATACATGTATTAAGTTAATATTTCACACGGACTTCTTAAACTGGTATAAGAAATACTTGCAAGACAAATATAAATATCAAAACCTAAATAAATAAATAATTTTTTACATTACTGCTCTCACTCTTAATTACACATTCAATACAATTGGCAAGCTAATATTATTCTTGCTTAATAGCAGTATTTTCATAGTATTAAAAAGTCATTCGAACGAATTGCTGTATTCATTTGAACAGAATTACACATTTTCTCACTATCATCCTCACCAATACCTTGAAAAGTATAATTATAATGATATTTGATAAAATTTTAATCAATTTTACACTAATGTGTAGCCTATGTGGTCATCTAAATAAAAAAAAAATTAAAACTTGACTTCAGTTTTGGGATTTAAAGACTAATTCAAGTTCCTCTCTACTTTAGAGATAATTGTATTGAATTTAAATACTTACTGGCATCAACTGTGGATTTGCAAATTGGGTTGGGTTAAGCGTTTCGACGTCATCCAGTGAAAATCAACGTTACAACCAAAGCTCATGTAAGCGTTTCGACGTCATCCAGTGAAAATCAACGTTACAACCAAAGCTCCTGTACATGTATATACTTCTATACTGACTGATCTAGAGTGATGTTGTAAAGGATGCAAAATATAATAGATGGAAATGAAAACAAAATTACTTCATAGAGAAGTACTCGTAGCAAGCATAATGTTTACATCAAACTTTGCATATGTTACGTTGAATACCATTGGTAAGAAATAAATTTATTTCTGTCATAAGCAAATAATTGAAAAGTGATTTCTAGGCTACACATTAGGGAAACTGATAAATTGATCATATACTAGTAAGAGAAATTAGTCTCGTTTCACCGTAAAATACGTATCTATTATAATGTGGAAAGATCGGAGAATTTTATGAAATTCGTTCAATGCCTACCTTACATTTGTGGAAATATTTTTTATATTTGGTGGGTTATGTATGCATCTTTTTTTACCTCATTATAAAGATGGCACCATCTTTTTTCACCTCATTATAAAGATGGCACCATCTTTTTTCACCTCATTATAAAGATGGCACCAATTTCAGTTGAAATAAAACTGTGACAATTATAAATTTAAGAGCACTATGTTTAATTGCATCCAGTCACACTTGGTTTTCGATAAAATGATTCGAAGATAAAAAAAAAAACAAAAAACAAAAAACTTTTCAATTCAAATATTACGATCCATCACTTTTTGTCTTACTATTTTGTTAATCCGTAATTAATTTCATAAAGTGAACAGCATATTGCACAAATTTCCAAAATATCGGCCAACAGGATTCATTATTTCCCAAAATTCAACAATGTTGTAACAGTCATTTGTTCATTCGCCAGATAACGGTACTGTTGAAGAATGTACTAACTGTGTTGAATTTAGACGTGAAAATCTTGCCTTTTCTTGCTTTTCCCGGAAAATATTTCTGGCATGCTCAGAGTAAATTGGATGCCTAGGACCATCGGTAGCCGGCAGTGATAAACTTGAATTGAGACTGTCGTGAGGCGCATGTATTGCTTCCCCGGATATTGATGGTAAAAACACATTCACATATAATTTCTTTTTTCCTTGATTTTTGTTGTCTTTTTTTAAATTTGCCAAATGTTTGTGATTACCCTCTGCAATGTCTAACGGATGTCCATGACAGCGACTATTTCTCCTTTTCCACAGATGCTTAGATTCTTGTTTATCTTCTGGATCAGGAGTAGTAGGTGGCGCCTGTACTCCTTCACCACGTTCTTCCATTTTATTGCAAATATTACAAGAATCGGTTGGTGAACTGGCTTGATCGGATTTTCCGTCCGATAATGAGTCTGATTTATTAGAATTGCGAGGAAATTGTTTTCCCAATAACCAAGCGTCTTTATGACTTTTTACAAGATGCCAGTCTTCCTTAGATTCATCGATAGAATCGTCTTTTCCGACATTACACCTGTTTCGATAGATGCCTTCAATTATTTCTCGTTCTCCTTTTGTTAATCCGGCTTTGTCCCGCAAGAACATTCTCCCAGGATTAACAATGCTTCGTGATTTTCCCTTCATCTTTTCATTATGGAGTTTATTATAGGCGGCAAGATCTCGGTAAAACTGTGACACTGAAACACACTCCCCAAGATCCTCCGACCAATCATAGAATCGGGCAACACTCACATGAGAACGAGGCATATTTATTGCCGCCGATTTAACGCGCGTCGATGGTGATGGAGCAAATGAATGGTGTTCTGAATAGGACGTCACCGGGCGTCTTTTGATAAATGGTCCAAATCTGAAAATAAAATGAAAAGCTACATTAAATCGCTATTTGATGCTGATCTTGTATGACCGGAAGTATAAAACCATAACTAATTGTGTCCGATTATCTTACATGTCTCTATCGTGAAGATATAATTAACGATTTAATGCAGCCAAAGAACTGTATCTGCTCTAATCACAAAAGAGATACTTTAATCGACAAATAATCATTACAACATAATAACACGGTGTCAGCTGATCTTAAAATTACCTGAATTTCCAAGTGGTTAAGTTGTTACAAATTAACAGATCAATGTCGTCTCAATAGATAAGTCTGCATCAATCTATGTAAGTTATTGATGCCATATTTGTCTATTTCAGTCAGTCTAGGATGCATAACAGAATTTTAGTTGGTAATCGTATTAAAAATCATTCAATGGCATTTTTTTGGTTTGAAACCGTTTGAAGCTAAATTTAAAAGCCACATTTTCAAGTCATTAACTTGAGTAGAAATCAGCTATAAATTTTTGTAAATAAATGTCGTTAGATAGTATTTCGGTCATTTTTGGCTTTTAAATCTGGTCTAAAAAATTTAAATTTGTTTGGTCTTGAGCACAACCGATGACACAAAAAATATTGAAATGTGCATATACAACGCATCAAAATTGTTATCAGCGAAAGATTATTCAGAATAAGAACAGAATAATTATCAGCATTTTGGCATTTAAATCTGGTCTAAAAAAAATTAAATGTTTGTTTGGTCTTAATCACAACCGATGACACAAAAAATGTTGAAATGTGCATATACAACGCATCAAAATTGTTATCAGAGAAGTATTATTCAGAATAAGAACATAATAATTATCAGCAATTTTAGAACGTACGTAGACTACTACCAAGTCGCTATATTATTGTCTTGTATATATCGTACATAACTGGTTTATATGGTATGAATAATTTACTGGTTTGTATTTAATGTTTCGTTTATTTGTCGTGTCCACGTCAGAGATACCGAAAGGATAGGAGTGTGAGTACTCCGTTAACTGGTTTAATACTGTCACAGTATATATAATATGCCTCTAGTAAATCGAGAATCTTTGTCCGTCATTTATGTCTACTTCATTTTTTTTCACAGCTTTACATTTAGTACTGAAAATGAAATCTGATCATGACGCAAATTCTGATTTTTCTGCAACTTAAAAGTTTGATATTTCACATCGACCCATTCCTGTATCATATACTTTATTGATTTACTTTATCATCGTTTGCGTCCACTTATTCAATGCAGAATGTATTATTTAATAAAATAAATTTAAGGCCAAAATTTTAATCGAGTTTGTTGTTAAAAATATATACTTACATAATTCATAGAAAATCAATTCCCTTCCATTTGCAAGAATAAATCCTGAGACGAAACATTGGTCTTTGAACCATACTAGTTTATAGTATTAAAGACCAAAATACAACTTGTTAAGTTTTGGTTAAATTTAATTAGGCCCTAAATCTGTCACTTCTAAATTGAAATTTAATCTTCTAGTTAATCTCCCACCCTTTATTATTTATTTTTATTTATTTACATACTTATAACAATATATAGTATATTTAAATTGATATTGGAAAAGGCAAAATTTATAGATTATACACATGTACGAAGTTTTTAATTTCATTATCATTATTATTTTAATCACGGCATTAAACAAAGTTAATTACAATTGTTTGCATGTCACTTGACATGACTGAGATTAAAATTGACCAGTACTGGATAATTATATACAAGGACGAACTTCAACAATACTTTACAAACCGTTTAAAACAATTGAAAAGTGTCTCTTGCATTGAAACTCAAAACTCCAAACTAATCTCACTTTCAACACCCTAATACGACTTAAACAGCAATATATCTAGACTTGTATGATATCTCTGTTTGGTATCACACCAAGTTCGTTAAAATAATGATTTTGAACAGCAAATACCACGAAGCTTGATTTTTCGTGTTAAAAATGCCCATATCTATCTCTCCGGTTCTTTCCATTGCGGCACTGTGGATTCCCTAATTTGAGAGGACCTTACAATATATATATTCTATGACACCAATTTTACGAACACGATATGTATATTTCATCGATTTACGATTTATCATTTGTGCTCAATGCCGATAATATTAAAAACCAAAAGAGAGTAAATCTAAAACCACCCAGGGATAGAACTATATACGAGGGAGGCACTCCTTAAAAATCAGTTGGCCAGAATTACATTGTAATACATTAGAGTCGTCAAATGTCTGACTCCAAGTTGACATGACAATATCAAGACAACTTGCAATTGAAAAGATAGACTTTTGGATAAAAAATATCTTTGTAATTATGCAATTTCAGTATCAGTCACACGGTGCAATATGAAGAATTAGTTTATTCGCTTCGAAATCTTTATATTGTGTCTGGCCACTGATATTTTATGGTAAAAGAATATGGGGCCTTAAAACCCAGTAATAAGTATCGGCAAGGACAATATAGCTTAACAGTAGGATATACTTGTATTATAACCAACTACAGGCTTTTAAGCATTTGTAACGAACAAACTGCTGAATACAATATATATACAATTGTAATTACGCCGAATAAAGCTGTAATGACTTTAATAATATGGAATTATGAATCAAAATATTATTGTTAGGGTGTTGAATAGTTTAACAGGATAACATGTTCACGGGTGAGTTAACTCTATAAATAAGGGGCATTGTCAGTGGTTAAACGCCAGAAAAAATTGACAAGATATACTAGAGTTAAATGCTTTCTGTTCATTCAATCTGATCAATGATTTTGAAACATTGAATAGACAGCTGATTTATGTATGTTTAATATACTTCAATTTCATGCATCAGAAAAAGGGAACTTGGTACAAAATATTTTTACGAGGGTTCTTTAACCTGTATTTTTCTCACTAAAATTGGATTAATTTTATACATTTGATTTCCATATGTATTGTAGACTTGAGTAATGCTGGTGGACATGTGCATTTTCAATGCATCAAAATTAGTAATATAGAATGATTACAGATGCTACTAATTGCAGGACTCTGCTGGTGGACTCAAGTCCATTCAAAGTACATGCAGGAAAACAATTAAAAGATGTTAACTCTTAGAAACCCAGAACAAGAGACTGAGTATTTTGTACATTTAAGACGTTTTATATCCCTTCTAACAGCTCACCATTTCCATTTATTTTGTCGTATTCTATTGTCGTATGATCTGTTTCGCAACATACGTACTGGCTTTTTTGTACGTGTATATTATCAGCTTTGTTGCTAGTATTTCGTTACTTTTATGAAATCGATACGTAAAATTTACTGATATACAGCGGTTAATTTTCTTTAAACTAAAAAAAAGTTCCCTCGGGCATACCAAGACGTACACGTTTCATCGAGTTACGACCCATCAGTTGTGCTCAAGCGCCCCCCCCCCCCCCCCCCGGCCCCCCAAGAAATAAAATAAAATAAAAATCGAAAACTTGAGTAGCAAATCTAAAAAATACCAAAATATTTCTAAACTATATAACAATTAATACCACTGCACCTGTAAAGGTGCCGTAGAATATTCGACCCGCTGAAACGTAAGTAAATGTGTTTTTCATATCCAAAGCTAATGTAAGACTAATTAGGATACAAGTATAAAACATCGATCTTGGAGCTGAATATAATATAGGCCTTAGTCTACAGATGCTGTATACTATATTTGACGGGTTTTTTGTTCCCTTATATGTCAATATCCATAACTAAACAGAACTCTTCGTGTTGTATAGAATTCCATTAACATCAATCATATTGTCAGAAAAATTAACATGTTACATCATCCTACATAATAGCAAAAAATGAATGTAACATTGTAATGTTTGATTTGTAAGAAACAAAACGTTGCTAATGGTAACAGATACTTTGTCTTCAGCTTTCTTTTTAAGAATTCAATACTTTGTGTTTTATAGAATATTGGAAAAAAATACAGAAATAAAATTAATGTAACATTTTCAAAATTATTTTCCCGTCAATTAAAAAAGTAAACTGTAAAAGTAACAATAACTTAGTGTCAAATGGAATTTGGAATGTAATTTATATGAATGAAAGAAAATGTAAAGATATGGTGTAAGCTTCAGTGAGAAACAAAATCCTTTTGACTGAACACATGGTAAAATCCCTATTACATCTAGGCGGTCATCACGATAGTGTAATCTTCAACAATGAGCAAGTTACACTATAAATAAAGTACCACATATTATCATGTTTTTCTACAATTCAACTGGTCTTTATTGCTGAACTTGTTCAACCGAGTTTAAATTTAACAAGAGGTTAAATACAGTTGATTTCTATAAATTGTACAACCCTGGATTAAACTGGAACAGCCCTGAAAGGGACTAATACCTCCCACAGCAACATGTCTGTTTTGAATCGTCAGTTTGGATCGACAACAACATTTCCATAAGTTCAAATCATCATATTTGTCAAAGTCCTCGCTCAAACAGAAATTCCTGACAATATGCACATCTCCATAATGTGATCTAACATTCCATAAAGTTTCATGAGAATCGTGCAAGTAATTTAGGAGGAGTTGGGACAATACATGGAACGAAGTTCTCTTATCTTGGCATGCAGATACTACGTAGAAGCATTTTAAAAAAAATCAGTTCTAACTTACTGAAGACAATTTTTTGCTTATTTCAGTAAATTTGTAAAATTCCTTGTCTTCAAGCAAAATTATGGCTTATTTTTAATTCATTAACAATAACAAAATTTAGTACCATTACAAATATTCCATGGAAAATCCAGTCAATTTTGGTATTTTGATGACTATAGGTTCCGAATGTGTATTTTTGTCTAATGCCTTACGTTATTTATAAAACACAAGAAAACTAAGCAGTGAAATATGAGAGGGAAAGTCAACCATCCACAACACTGACAATGAGTAAAGATCTGTATAGCCAACGTGATTTAGTATTGTGTTATAAAAGATCTAAAAGGGAAATTGGTTCATAATATTCAAGTTTTTGTTTTTATCCGACTTTAACTGGTTTTCAACTACAGTGGGGAGAAAAAGACAAAAGAGTGCTAGGAAATCCCGGATCGGAGACCGACATCGTACATGTAATTAGCAAACACTGTCCCAAAGCACGATAAATTATAAATTATGAAATCCCTAGAGTTATGACCCATGCGTTTGTGTTTTGTATATTTAGTCTATTTGTTAAAATCGAGACGTTTTGTAGCTTTAGACTATGTCGTACAATTTCAACATGCTCACTACATGTAGCCAGCAGATCTCTATATTGAAACTATCTTCATCCATGCACTGTATGAACGGATAATGTGATCTCTCTTATTACTCAATCCGTAACACTCAAAACATAGAGGGCTGTATTGATATACAAAGTAGATACATGAAAAAATATAGTATCAAATATTGTCTTAAAGCCATTATCTACACCATTTATGCTGCAACGATATATCTCGGGAAAACGTTATTTATTCGTATATGTAAACTTATCCATATAATATTTTAATTTTATATATACCACTTCGATTAAACATAAACGTTTGTGTACACATGCTGTTATCCTCTTTTTGTGTCAAAAGGATTGCCCTATGAAGTTTGTTTGTCAAAATTTCACAAACCCATCTCTTTTCATTCATCTATGTTTTAAGTACCTCATGTAAATTGGAATGTATTTAATAAACGACATGGATAATAAGTAGAAAACTGATAAATTTGATCTAAATTGGCTTGGAACTTTACGTAAATTTAGATCCTTTGGACTATTCATCTTACGAAAGATGTTTTCAGTAAAAAAAAATTGCAATACTACCTTCTTAGCCAGTTCGGAATTCGTCGAATATCAGTGGAAGTCCATATCAAATACGAAAATTTAGAGAAGTAATATATGATTTTTCTCATTTTGTATTTAAAAAAAAACTATTCAAGGTTTTTGGTGTATTTTAAAAACTAGTTATCATTTTGAGAGTTGTGTTTATTTTTTTAAGTGGAAGCGTTAGAAGTCAAACGGCTGGTTGAAATTCTATTATACTTAGTTGTGACTCCTAAACTGAGCACTTTAGAAGGAATGATGGGTATATTTTGAAACCTTTCCGTTATTTGTTTGATGGCTTTGTAACTTTTCTTGCTGTTACCGATATTATGTGAAATAAAAAGATTGTTTAAATTACAATATTGCTGTTCCGCCAGAAACAGAATTCTTGTTGACAAATAGCCCGACCTGTCAACACCCCACCCCCCAAAAAAAGAAATAATATGAAAATAAATAAAATGTAAATCAAGGTATATTACAGATCAGAGGAAATTCGGACCACCATTGACCTAGTCAGATCACTGATGTTTTTTTTCATACGTATCAATGAACATTTGAACAAAAATTCCTACCTGTTCCATTCAATATTTCACATCTTAATATAAATCAATTATAAGATAGCATAACACACAATGCAGTGTATTGGGAATGGTTCCTTATCAGCAAAATGAACATCTTCGGTTGACAGGTAAAATGGATATATCCCCATATTAGATTTTTCAGAAACCAAAATATTGTCTGTTTTAATCAAGTATAGATTTCCGTTTGAATTATTATTCATAAAGTATTCCTCGGTAAACAAAACACTGCAAAGTCAACATTTCGGGATTAAAAGTAGGGTATTAAACACAGTATAAAGTCTTATATCCAACATAGAACCTCAAACCAACGTTATAGTATATGTATTGATTGTATAAAAAATGTGTCCAAATCTGATCAAAGGTTATAGAACTCACCTTCTGAATTTTAAAACTGGCACAGGTGCCAAGAATTACATGATAGATGACAGTTAATGTCATGTCTGATTACCAAATAAATACTATCAAACATATTTAATATAACAGATGAAGGGGTTTACAAATCATTTGTTCATGGTTAGTATTGAACCCTTGCTATATTTACACAAGACAGATAACGAGAAATCGAATGGAAATTTAAATATTATGAAATTTTTGATAAATGTGTCTTTGAAGAACTTAATGAAATTTTCATATAAGATTTAGCAATTTACTGGACGTTTATCTGTTAGCTAATAAAGTGTCACAGAAAGAAACGGATATTCCAGTTATATCTTGATGGCATTCTTTATAACAGAAAATCAGAATTTTTACTTTTTTAAAAGGATTTTTTCTTTTGGCTTTACCCTTTTGGTAATTTTGGCATTTTGCACTTCATTGTTTTGGTTTTCAATATTTTAGGCGTTGAGCACAACTGATGAGTAGTAAATCAATGAAATGTGCACACTTGTGCATCAAAATTTGCATCAAAGAATTTATTTTGTACTGAGCATTTTATATATCGAGATAAAAACCAGATATACCACTATATCAAAATTATAGCCTTTGGCAACCTTCTGTATTATTGAATGCTAAAAAGCTATAAAGTGAGCAAAACAGTCAATCCTGGAAATTTATACTAAAAAAGAACAAATAAATAAAATCACCTGAACGTCTTCACTGGAAGATAAAGTGAGGTAAGACTTCCATTTGACCCCCCTTTAAGTATACCTGTATTTATTCCGTCATTTGAGGAGGATTCAAAAGGAAGTCTTTCCCAAAGTGATTAGTGTTTTTATGAAACAAAGTATGTATTTTACGTTAAAATTACAGTAACTTATTTCTCAGGAAAAATTTTTACGATGTTTTCAAAATTAAATGAGACAAAAATTTCAAGATATGAAAGAATTTTGTTAAATCTACTTACATATGAAGACGAGATTTCACTGTTTCTACTTCGCAACTCATATATACAGAATTTATAAATATCTTACAAAAACACGATAAAATCTAGTAAGGTCTCTACTTTTCTATTCCAAGGTTATTTTGTATTATACTATAAGCATACTTTTTACTTGTATTTAAAAGAGATATGGTAAAAATTAAATGATCTGAAACTGGACGTCAGACAACATTGTATAAATATAGTACAATTGTTTTTCAGAAATCAAGCGACCAGATTTTTACAATGTCATATTTTGATAGCAAGTTTTCATAACAATATTCTTTTTTCTCTAAAAAATATCAAATTTCTTTTTCTTTAGTGTTGTAAGTAATTAATAAAGATTAAAAGACCACTATTTAAATTCACAGTGTTAAGTAACGTATCTATTACGGTCTCAAAACAACTTAAAATGAAAACATTACATATTCTTAAACTTTTTTCTGAGTGTATACTGTTACTATAGAAACAAACAATCATGTGTAATGAGCAAGTCACAACATTGGTTCCTCGTAGTCACCATCTTACTCACAAATGAAACAACAAAACTGGTTCCTCGTTCTCAACATCTTACTCACAAATGATATAACAAAACTGGTTTCTCATAGTCACCATCTTACTCACAAATGATACAACAAAACTTTATATTTTTAAAATGACGTATGTGTCTCCCAATCAGTTTTCAGATATGGAAGATTTTTCTTATTATACATATACTGCATATGAAGATGATACATTACAACTGTTTCTCCTGTGACTATGATGCATAATTTATAAAGAGTGTTTTATAACCAAACAAAATAAACCCTGTAATTTAAATAAATGAAGTATTAATTAAATTAATTAACGAAGCTCTCTGGACAAGTCCTAATAAATAAGCAAATGGATAATAAAATTAAAAAAAAACACACACACAAACAAATATATTCGAATGAAACATGGACGAATAGAAATTTCAAGATTCTTACCTTTCAACAAGAACTGCAGAAACTTTATGTTTTAATGTGTATTTTATTCCTGAAGGTCTTTAAGATATTTATTGACTTGCCGTGCAGCACGAACATGTTCGTCTTGTGATTAACAAAACAAAAGCATTCTTATTTAGTCCAGATAAACTGTATCGATCAATGCAAATACATTTTACATATATACCAAAGAATTTAGTCTTAAAAGCAGTAAAATATAAGATCGATCTGGCACAAATAGAAAACACTAGTCTATTACACGACATGTCAATCAGATGGGAGTCTAATATGCAAACAACTTAACTGATTTGAATTTAATTGAACATTTAAACAGATCTAATCGAAAAATAAATAATACAATTAAATTTGCTTGCTTAATTCTAACGGATTAACCCACCATTTGTCAATGAATTGAAAGTGCTTTGAAATTACAATAAGGGACTTAACTCTACTTACAAACTATACCGTGTGCATTTTTAAAAATCCTGATTAAGAAGTTAAATAACATACGATTGAGAGCAGGTGCAAGATTAGATTAAATGGGGACTATATACATATATATATGTATATAATACAGTCAACCCTCTTTATAATGACCATGCCCGTTTCCAGCAAGTAGTGACTGTATATGCGTAATTATTTTTGAAAACACCCTTCAACTCTTATTACTAATAAAAAACCAATATAAAAAAGACATAAAACCCCTACTTATAAAAACAAAAGAGAAACATCAATATCAGCATAAGAAGTATTTTCAAAACATGAAAAAAAAATATAATTAAAATGTATGTGCCACGATTTATTAAAGATATCTAAAAAAAGATCTGATATGGTATTACTTACGTTGCTCAGTATTTAGAGAATGACTTTCTAGAAATGGTTATTAATCAGCATTTTTCCTGTCAGACAAGTTATTGTCACTAAAACTGAATGTTATCTAGGAATTACATTTGGTTATTACTTTAATATCAGGTATTCATGCTTCATATGTCTTCCGTATTATAAATTTATTAAATATTGATGTAACTATAAACAAGTTGTCAGGTAAAACACTTGTTAAAATAATTCCAAAGATTTTTTTCAAATTATTGGGATATGTCATGCAATTGATAAAAAAAACTCGAATATCGACTACCAAGCAACAGCATTGTTCATTTACAGTCTTTACACTCATTAAAAGCTGGTTGATGTAAAATTTATAAATTTTTTAAAGAATAACGGAGCATGTCTATATCAAAAGGCATTCATTGGATATTTTATGATTTTCAATGGCAAATTTATGAGTTCAAAGCAAGGCTATGATGACTTTTATGTAGAATAATTCCAACCATAAATATTGAATACGGATGTATGACATGGAACTTTTTCTGAACAAAAACGTATTAATAATAAAAAGTCTTGTTTTGGAAACAGCAATATGCTTGAATAATTGAGATATTATATGAACATTTGATGATTACGCTAACGACAGCAAGATCTATGTTTCATTTAAACTTTGACATTAAAGAACATCCTACGTGTTCATATTGCCTGGTTCATTCAATAAGCTCGGCACAAGATATAGCGGCAATGCTGAACTGAACCAGAAGTTCTCTGAGTTCAACACAATACATGTCCATTTTTCCTATAATTACTTGATTAAAAAAACATTCTAGACGTGGTACCAGTTTTGATGCATTGTATGAACACATTCGAATAAAACATTTTCCCATCAGTAGTCGGCTCATGGCCAAACACGTTAAAATCCTAAACAATAAACCATAAACTTCGTAGAGCAGCAGTCCTTTTAGACTTTAACTTAATTGTAACTCATTAGCATTTGACTTAATGCTGAAATTACATCTAAGAATTTGTGTGATTGACGCAGCTGATACCCTGTGCCAAAAAGACCGAAAATGTCAAATGTAATGAAAACCATCCTAGGACAAAGCTGTGCAGAAGGGTGAATTCCTTAGCTTTTATAAATGTCCGGTTTCTATAACACTAAAATATTGGGTATATCAAGTCCTTTTCCATTATCAAGATAACTGATCAAGCAACTGAGCCTTTGTTGAGATGTAATTTGTTTTTTTTTGCTTTGTTCTGAAAAAAAAAAGGCTCTATGGTTACAAAATTTTATTTTTTCATTAAGGAATGTATTTGATCAATAATGTATACGTTTTGTAACTGTAAATTAATTAAAAGATAATGTAGATTAAAATTATTTTTAATGTTACTTGAAAAAATAAGTATTTCAGTTAAAGGGAATATGATAAGAAATTTTTATAATCTCATTAGTCTTAAACCTTCATATTTAAACTTTCGTCGTACATACTAAATAAAGTCAAAAATGTTATGATTGTTTAAAAAACTGCCTAAGAACATAAAGATTGCTGGAGACTGTACCTACTACTCTCTATTTATTATCGTTTTATTAGCACAAACTTGGATTTTCTTAGTACAACCTTAAAGGTGGACTGGAAAGACAGTAAGATTTTCTGCTGAAACATCAGACATAGTTTTGTTTTTCAATGATATTTTATTTTTATTTATTAATGATTCATCATTAGACCAATTTTAATTACCATATTAAAGAATTTTAACCAAAAAATTAACGGTACGTTGGTTTAAACTTTTTGATACACTGTACGCCCAAAGTATAGTAAAGCAGTAAAGCTTAGATGTATGAAAGAAATTTTGATGTGTCACGATACGAGTAATACGTAGTTTTAATTATAACTCCTATATATCTCTTGTTTGCTAACAGAAATGACAGTGCAGATTCAGACAACAATATAATTTCAGAAATAATTGGTAATTTTTCTTCATGATAAACAAATAAATAATAATATTTTCCGAAACGCATTTAGAAGAACAATCCCACAAATTAGGCATCATTTTCAATATCTAATTTATCAAACGTTTTTGGAAAATAAATAAAGTAAACGATAAAATCTTTGGTCAACAAAATAAAAATCTTTAACACGCCATCTCAAAATATATTACTGTTTATAGCAGGACAATGGTTCTCCGACAGGGTAAACACCATCCTTATTTCAAACTTCATGCCTAGAGAAAAAGTTAAGACCAGGAAAAAGTTGATAGACTATTACGAGCACTAGGACCCTCGACATGTATACGCGTTTATTTCTATATATAACTCTTGAAAGTCCAATCAGTAATGCAGGCGTCACACTCTCCCGAAATTGATACCAGATGGACACACAATAAACGAAATGTTCAAATTCGGATCTGATCGTAAGAACATCGGGCTATTCGTAAGGGAATCTCAAGCCATCGCATGACCACCGGTTGAGTTTCCCAGGCTCCGGCAGCAAATTCATGAGCGGTGGCAAAATCTTTTGCAGGCCAAACAGTTGCCGAAAGACCTTGCGAAGGTCTTCATTCTCGTGTTCAATACGCTTGTCCATTTTGCCCTTCGTACGGCCATCGTGAAGGCATGTTCTCAAATCGTGTCATCTTTGTCTTTACTATGTGTGATCATCGGTGCCATCGGGCATTTTTCGCCTCACCAACACAATACGAAGGAAACAAGAAACTGTCAAGATTGTCTTAGGAAGGCTACAAGACTACATAAAGCTCTCCCAATGCCGTCTGTAGCCATCGTATTATAGTACGATGACATTGAGATGGGAACACGGTATCCGCGAAGACAGCCGAATTTGAGTAGTTCAAACGTTTTACATGTGTCATGGTAACGTGGACATATAAAATGCCAGCCTCAGAGCATCTTCTTCAGTCAGCTCTGAGCACCTCTACAGAGTAGAGACATGTGTAACTCCTAAACCTTCAATCATAATTAATCGCAATTCAGTTCCTGCAGAATGGCATATACCATCAGGAGGTCACGTGACGCCTTCGTGACCTATTTCGAACAGATCGTACTGTAAATACTATGTCGTGTAGCCACCGTGTAACCTTCGTGTGTCCTGCGGGTACACTACTTACCTAAAATTTACATCTTGTTGTTGCCTTCGTGTGTGGTCCGGGTGGCAATGTGCGACCTTCTATAGGCATCGTACTTGCTTCGGCTGTTGATTGGCTGTTGACCAAGTTCGGGGCCATCTTCATGCAAAATTCAAAATTTCACATTTGCATGACCATCTGGTGTCAATTTCGGGACAGTGTGACGCCTGCATAAATGTTAGCGACCCTATAGATAAGTTGATTACTAAAGTAATCTTAACCGAGTCTTTTCTTTCAATCATCCTTTTATTTTAAGCAGAAACAAAGGTAAGCGGATTTTCATAATAGACGTAATACATATGATGGAAATTTGTCGTTAAATACTTTGCAATTTCGTAAAGAGTAAGATTCTGAATGCATGGACTCCCTCATACTTTTGACCTCATAATATGGCAGAAGGAAAATGACCGATTATTGTTTTGA
Organism: Mytilisepta virgata; assembly: GCA_028015205.1. Taxonomy (NCBI): domain Eukaryota; kingdom Metazoa; phylum Mollusca; class Bivalvia; order Mytilida; family Mytilidae; genus Mytilisepta; species Mytilisepta virgata. The sequence continues at coordinate 44,083,279 of CM051516.1, forward strand.
AACAAACCATATATTTACGAGAATTTGTTTTTTAGCAAAGGAACATAATTTTAGGCTTTTCAAAGTTGTCAAGAATGCTACATTAATGTTTTGGATAATATTTGAGAAAACCACAATTTTACTATAACATTTGTTGATACAGTAAAATTTGAATTCCTTAAATTTATTACTACTTTAAAGCCGAGAAATCTCAGTGTTAAAAATCCTACCATGTATAATTAATCAACAAGGTTTATCTCCCTTAAGACAAAAAATTGTTCATAATAATTATAAAAGGTTACCCAAACAAGTAGGCTTTTTACTTGACGTTTTTCATTAGGTAAAGCGTAAACTTCATAAAATTAAAACACAAAATAGGAGTTGAAGCTATATGTTTAGCATTGATTAGCAGTTGACCATTAAAAAATATTTATCTTAACAAGGTATGTTTCAAATTTTAACAAGATATATTGAGCACATCGAAGTCGACACGTTTTTTAATTTACCAGAAAATTGCTAATTTTGTGATTTTTCGTGCATGTTTGATTTTTTTATGGACAAGGCGACATAACTCCAGAACAACATCTGTCTTTTATAAGGTAACAGTAGAGGAGCCTAAGGAAAATGTCACTAGACAAGTCTAGTTAGTCTTGTACCAGTCTTTTTAGCAACTTTTAAATTCTGATCACAGATACAAAAAACTTGGCAATATTTTATAACCATTTTTCACCATTTTAGTAACGATGTGTTTAGTTTTTTTAGAATAATTTTTAATATTTACACTGGAAACAATAAGAAAAATGTTTTCATGTACTTATTAATACAGTTTCATTTTTTTAAATAGAAAGGCTAAAACAAGCAGACTGCCCTTTTCACGTGTCTTTGATATGAGTAAATTGACTATTTTCGAGGGTTAATGAACTATGTTTTATTTCATTGTTATCATTATCTACAATATGACACATGTACCTTGCTTGATGATGCGTTCGGAAAAAAATATTAAGCAATTGTACTTAAAAAAAAATAGTAAAATTGTAGCTAGTGAAGATTAAAACAGAAAAATCGCGTAATTTTTACATACAAATTTTATACCCGGGTTTTTATTACAACTATAAATCCGCTGAAAGCTTATAAAATTAGTGACTAGTTGAAATGTCTGTTATTAACTGCTTCATGGTTAGATTATTTTGACATTACATTTTAATTCATTTTAATATTTAATTCTTCTGTTTCTGTTTTTTATATATTTGGCCCTGCTCTTCACCGCCGAGATACAAACCGAAAAAATAACCTTATGAACAGCCCTTAACAGAATAGTTCACGAAACCATTTCTCAATAACAGTGCTCAATACCAGATTGATGGAAAGACGAATAAAAAACAAAGCATTAATTTGTATAGCACATACAAATCCAAAATAGTCCAGACAGAATAGCCAGAAAAATTCACTGAGGAAAAATCTTAGATTTAAAAAATTAACAATTTTGTAACAGTAAATTTTAAGTAAATTTTTACACAAGTAAAGAAGTTCTCGGTAGACAAAAACCTACGAATTAATGCTCCCTCAGTGGTAGTAATACAAATGTATTGCTTGCAGAAGGTCAAAACAACATCCTGGCTGAAAAATAAAATTTTAATAAGCAACGTATCAAAGCAAATTGGTGACATGTGACTTTCATACAGATGAGCTGAACCCAACGCCAGAATACATACACCAAGTTAAGTTGCCTTCGATATCAGTATTATAAAAAAAAATAAAACAGATTGACAGAAATCTTAATTATCAGAATATTCCTGATACAAAGATTTAATAAGAAGACAACAAGACAACAATCTAAAGAATCGGCACTCAGCAAAAAACAAAGATAAATGGAGAATGTGACTGTTAGCAGCCGAACGCTCCCGTCTCAAACTGTGTCAAACAATCGATTTAACACAATTAAAACACTCTCTCCAAATGTGAGGTCATAGTTTTAAATCTTTTGTCAGTTTTTTTGGCATGTTAAATGCCAAAGATTGTCATTCCTTTTGTGAATTTGGAAATGAAATCTTTGAAATCACTTTAAACATACATGAAATTTAACAATAAGGAGCACATGGTATTGTTATAATGACATAGTTTGAAGTAATTGTACCATAATTAATCCAAGTAAAAAGTAACTATATAGAAAGTCACTCAACTGACTTTCTTGTTTATTACAAGAGCCATTATATAGAGACATAATTTAGTATGAAAATAATGACTTATAAAATTGTAATACTAGTAAATGACATGATTCTTTTTTCACGAATTCATATTTTACAATTGTATCCTTTATTAAATAAAGCAATTTACCGAAGTCAAATCATTACCAAATAATGGAAAACTGAACGTAAAAATAACCACAATTACATACCCGCCCAATAATGGCATCCAACCAACATCCCTCCAGAAGAAAAAAAAATAAAATAAAAAATCAACAGAAGGACAAAACACAAACATATTTAGTAATAACGCAGTATATGTAATGCTTTAGAAGATGAAGAACATTTTTTCTTAAACTATAAAGTAAACAACAACATAAGAGAACAATTATTTGAACATTTAATAGATATTAATTCTTCAGTATTCTTCTAAGGTCAAACTCGACTCTATGCTTAACCCAACTACTACAGTTTTTAGAGGCAACAGCAATGTTACAATCTGTGTACCTCACTCCTCTTACTGTGTATTTATCAGTATTGTTCCACGGTTGCAAAGAAAAATGGTAACATGAGGGTGTGATACATTAAAGCAAAGTTACATACATAATACAGGGCACAACGACACAACCAATCATAATGAAAATATTTATAATCATATATAAATATAACACAGAGCTAGATCTTGGAGCATACAGTATAAACTAAGCCCACACCCTTCAAGACTAACACAGCAATTTCAACAATTTCAGCGCCTGAGAACACATGGTTTTTATTGGAGTTCGTGTTGTTCATTGTACATGAGAGTAGTTTCTTAAGTGTACATTTTCATTTATTATTAATAATTAGATGAATGATTATGTAATAATATGTTTTGTAAATGTAGGTAATTTTCCAAAATGTGAATTTACATTTGTTATATATATACACGTGTATATAAAGAAACATAGCTGAACCTACAGAAAACATACAAAAAATTTAACGACTAGAAGTATAAGGTTTTTTTTTGTTTTTTTTTAAATATTGGTTGATGTTTTTCTTTTGATATCCTGGAGGATGGTTAAAAACAAAAATACAAACCTTCTGCTGGAATTATTTGCATAAATGTGTCAAAGCCTGTGACAAGTTGGAATGTAAATGGATTATTATCTTGTATGAATGGCATAAAAGTCATCATTTTATAAGTAATTTGAACTCAGATATTATTTTTCTATCAGAAACGCATTCAGATTACAACAATGTCTTGGGTTTAGAAGGATATAAATGTTATGTAAATTGTCGTTCAGCCGAACGTAACAGGAAAAGAGGGGGGTCTTGCGGTTTTCATTAAGAGGGCTATCCTTAATGGAGTTAGTTTAATAGATAAATGCATGTCAGATTTAATGTGGTTTAAATTGAGTGGGCAGTTCTTCGGTTTTAAAAAAGATCTGTTTCTCTGTTTCACTTGTATTTCTCCCCAATACTCTACTTATAATTCCAGAACAGATATTGCAGAAAAAATATTTTATAAAATTAACGAAGATGTTGTTAAATATAGTAAAATTGGAGATATAATGCTAATGGGTGACCTGAATGCGCATATTAATGCAGATGAGAAAAACTTCATGTCAAATGAGGTTAATGATAATTTACTGTCAATAGAGATGATTTGTTATTTAGATGATCTTGTTATAATATTCAGGGCAATTTCCATAATATTTTGCGCGATATGTATAGTGATGTTCTTTTCTCAGTTAAGCTATCTGAAGGTATCACAGATAATTTTTCCTCTAGCACTGGTGTCAAACAAAGATGTATTTTTATTTTCTTTGTACATAAATGATATTGTTAAAATTTTTAACCGTTCGGGTGATTCTGTTAATAATGAGGAATTGTCATGTCTTCTGTATGCAAATGATTTGGTTTTACTTTCTAAGTCCTCTCGGGGGCTGCAGAATATGTTAGATAGATTAAATTAATACTGTTGTAAATGGAACTTGAAAGTAAATGTTGATAAGACCAATATTATGATTTTTAACAAGTCTGGTAAAATTCTAAAAGGCTACACTTTTCTATATGAAAACCAAAATATAAATCAAACCAGTGAATAAAAATACCTTGGGATTTTTTTTTATGCAATTAATGAATTGTCGAAACAGGCTAGTAAGGCAATGTTCTGCATTAGAAAGACTCTTTATTCAAACTTAATGTTGCATCTCATTTAAAAATTTTTGAGGTATGTGTTAAACCTATTTTGTTATATAGTTCTGAAGTTTGGGCTCTAAACATTTTAGTAAAATAGAACTACTCTTTTGAATCTAGAAACAGAGACTTCATAACAAATAAAGTACAAATAAAATATGCTAAATATGTCCTAGGTGTATCGAAAAAAAAAGCATCCAATATGGTTCTTCTGTCAGAGCTTGGATTATTTCCTCTTTCCATATCTGCTGTAAAGACAACAATCAGTTATTGGTATCATTTGAATAAATTAAGGGATACATGCCTTGCAAAAAGCGCTTAATTTGAAAATATTAATATTAAAAATAGCTTCTGTAGTAAATTTGAAATCTTTTTGAAAGTAATTGGATTTGGACATGTATGGGAAAATCAATGTACATTTTCTGTAGCAAGGTTATCTAATGCTATCTCAAAGAAATTACAAACTGATTACATTAAGTATTTGGAAAAAATTTTATTTGATGATGGTTTTAATACAAATGGAAACAAACTTAGAACATATAGAAAATTTAAGCTAAAATATGAATGGAAAAGTTTCTGCATTTAGATCTTGAAAATACTCTGATTTCAAATTTTATACGAATCCAAATTTCTAATAGTTACTTAAACATTGAAAGAGGAAGATATCAAAGACTGCCAGTTGAGAAAAGATTATGTTCACTTTGTAAGTCAGAACATGAAGACGAATTCCACTTTTTGCTAAAATGTAAAATATAAGAAAATCCACGAGATGACCTGTTTAATGAACATTCAATCGTTATTCCACCCTTTGTTGTAATGAATAATGAAGAAAAATTTAATTATACATTTAGTGACAAAGATATGGATTTATTGAAGATATGTGTAATATGTGTCAATAAAATGTACCAATTGAGTAATGAACTTAAAAAGACTTTGCTCTAATTTCACGTATAATAACCATACTTATTATAACTAATATTGATAGCTTTGAATCTACTTGGCTGTAATCACTTGTAATTTATACATTTTAAATGTTGATATGTAAATGTTTTTCCTATTGTGATTATTTGTTTTTGTCATTTGTCGTAATTATACCATTTGTATTTTATACCTATAAAATATTTGAATTTGTTTTTTAGTTTTCAGTGTTTATTTGTTGTGCTTGTGGTTGTTCGTTTGTCTTCCTGGGTTGTCTATCTGATAGATTGCGTTTTTTTTTGGTTTGCTCCTTAGGTATATTTGTCCTCTTCAACAAAGATAGTGTTGAGTTTTTACATCAGTCCCTTTCTTGCAGTTAATTATGGAGCTCGTTATAACTTAAATGACATTGATTTCGATCCCAAACTGTTGATTTTGTGTCAACATAATACATTCATTGTCGTTCAATTTTCTGCAGTGCATCTTAAATCTCTTAAAACTTGATTGAATTTTATTATTTATGGTAAATCAAGTATCTTGAAGTGCTGTTAAAAGATACATTTTAAGATTTAGTAGAACAGTAAAAAAAAGTAATAAGGTTTAGTTGTATATATATACTCAAAAGATTTTCATCTGGGTACCTTGTACACTAAAAGTAAAGTACCACTCCGTAACTTGGAAGCTTGAAACCAATGATTTTGATCAATACAGCAATTTTATGTATTTTAATATTCATTATTTAGTTTATCAATCGATATTAATCAACCGTGAAAGTATACACAAAATTATAATCTATAAGTACATTATAGAAAGGCAACCCCTTTGAACTTCCTACCTTTTATTTTCAGAAGAACGAGTTCTAAACGTCATTCAGAAATCAAAACTTATCGAATTTTTCAAAAATTGCATGAAGACAGTTAACATTCTACATCAACATTTGATGATACAAATTTTCATGTGCTGTGTATGTATATTGTCACATCAGTAGTGTGCTAGACAGAATATGCATAACATGTATGTATATTGTCACATCAGAAGTGTGCTAGACTGAAAATATAAACCAAGAAAGTAAATAAAAAATTATAAAGAAGAGATTTTCAGTGACTGAACAATATTTAACAGGCTTGATTAAAACTGACTCAACCGTCTTAGAATTCGCTGGAAGACCCCCAGACAAATTGTCTATATGTTTGACTGAGACCATGTTTTGTCTCAAACTATACTTTAGAGAAGATGTGGACAGTATGTTCGTTAACCAGCATCGAGAATAAAATTGCACAGAACTATGCTTATTCCATTCATGTTTTCGGATGGTTTCTGATTGACTCATTGATGTCAGGCAATGTATTCAAATTTTGATTAAAAAAAACTTCTTAAGTGATAGAATAATTACAAACATTAATAATTTAATTTTTGTTGTTCATTTACGTAAATACTGGTTCTTACTCATACATGCAAAGTAAATTTGTATAACTTGCATGTGTTATTTTGAGGCGGAAGGAAACTACCTGAAGGAATAATTACTCCATCAACAATGTATGTTTATCGACATACTACTTAACATAATGGTACCAATTAACAAACTTCAAATATTATATCTGTCTTACACGGCATGTGTTCATTAGGCTCAAGTGCATTTGTCCCAGACAGGAGTCAATATATACAGTCAAACCTGTCCATAAAGGGAACCCAAGGGACTAGAAAGAAGTGCCCTTTATGAGTAGGTGCCCTCTATATAGAGGTTAATTCTAACATGCTTTGTTTATGACTAGGACTTTTTCACTGTGTCCTTGATAGACAGTGTTTTGCTATATAGAGGTGCCCTTTAAGGCAGGTTTGACTATAAAAAAATTGTATTATTTAAGTATTTGATTTAATTCAAATTTTGTGGTAAGCAAAAAAACTTTATTAACAAAAATGGATTGGTGTTGGGGGGGGGGGGGGGGGGGGGGGGGGAGTTATCGGAACTGACTACACAACTATCAAATAGTAGAGAAGTTTACCGAAGCCAGTATTAGTCAAATCATTAGAACTGTCAACGTCAGTCATAAAGATATCGAACATCCACAATGAAACCACAAGCATATACTGAAGCTAGCCGTTCAGCAACAGTGTAAAAAACAGTAACAGAACATTAGCAGCAATAGTATCATAAACGCTAGAGTTATTTCATATAAATATCTAGTTCAGATACCAATATTTTGAAACTACTCGTCAGATCACTCTGGTGATGATATATCTTGTGAGCAAGACAACAAAATTGGGATGTGAGGTTAATGTATCTGAGAAACTAAAGCAAGCATTACTGGAAAATGACAAAAGCAAATGTGGTTATATTGCTGTTTTCATCATGAAAGCCGCTTTTAGCAACAATGAGACAATAACTCACAGGTTTTAAGAAAGAATATCATGGGTGTTCGTAGTCAACGGATTAGGCGTTGTTTTACCAACTTAATTATAAAGTTCTCTCCAAAATAATATGAACACAATTACAGAGACAAATCATCGAGAATTTTCATTCTCAACAAAGTTTTTACTTTTTTAAAACTTTAATAAAATGCACCTTTTACATAATTTACAGAAATTAGAAATAAAAACATACTTATTAGTATACTGCTCAGTTTGGCAATTCAATTTTTTCTACAATAGAGTGTGTTTTGATTTTGTTGAAGGTGAGGCATTGTTTGTCAAAATAAGCAGATTAATTCGATGTATCAAAACTGCTATCATACAAAGTTTATTTGTATGAGAAAGTTGAAAAAGAATAATAGCTATTCCATTGATAGGATCTGTCAAAACAGGCGGAAACGGTAGATGACATCTTTAATGTATTGGTTTAGACCCATTTCCCGTCATCTTTATTATGTAACACATCCAGGTTTTTAAAGTTAGAAATCACAGTACAAAGAACTTCTTTCATCTGTTATTTTATTTTTTTACTGAGCGACGAAGGGTTTCTTTATAATAAACGTAAAGTGAAAGTTCGTTCAAGCGATATGTGATGCAAATAAATTTAATGGCGTTTAATTATAAGGAAAAAGGACAGGAATGTCTTGGAAGTAATTCAAAGACCTGGTAATCACAGAGAATGACAAACCCTGGAATATCAAAGACACAAAAATTGAACACCAAGACTACAGATTGAAATGTACAAAAAGACAATCTTATATTACATAAGAGTGGCTGAACGGAGAATATATAAATTATGAACTGAAAAATATAAATTCAATGAATAGAATTAAATTGGTGTTTAATTTTTTAACAGTATGCAAAGCAATGTCCTTTTCTACCTTTCATGTCATTTTGGCGACTTAGTCTTCTCTACAGCAGTTTGTTTTATTCAAATTTCAATATTTCTATATTTTAGGCCCTGAACAAGCATACTGAGACTTTTGTGATACAAATTTTGAAGCACAAGATTTGCGACTCATCAGCTGTGTTCAATGTTTTGAAAAATATCAAAACGTAAAAGAGCATATTCCAAAAATGTCAAGGTCAAACACCATCTATAAATATGAACTATTTTTCATAAAATTTAACATTTTTGTAAGTACAAATTTAAAGTATGAATTTCGGGCTACGATCGAAATACTAGCAGCTGAGCTGGGATCGATACCAGTCTCGTTGGTAATGATAAATTTTGTGATATAAAAAAATGCTGAAATGTGTAAATACAGTACAACAAAATTGTTATTATAGATTGTTTATTTTCCCCTGACTAGATGCAGAAAATACAATAAACACAAACCATTACAACCACCGTATAACACAAGGTATAGACAAACCATCAGAGGTACAGGTAAATACCAGCATTTAAGCTGAAGATATCTCCGAGAAATATGGCCCACCAGCAGGGACATCATTTCAATGTTATTACAAGATTTTAATTTTCAATACTAGTTTTAAGTTTGAAACACTAGACGCACAGTAATAGCCATGGTATCAAATGTGGAACTTCGGGTTTTATTCTGGAACTAGTTTAGGGACAAAAAAGATTTCAACTGGTAGAGTTGGTAATGACAGAACAGGAAAAGAGAATCATGTAGAGATGCATTACAGGAGTATATGTGTACTTTTCAAATACAGGTCAACTACTCAATTTAAAGAGATGCATTACAAATTTTCACACTGATACTAATTTTATTCCAAAAAGATTTTCGAGGTTTTAAATTAATTTTGTGCTTGCTTTTTATGTTGTGAATTTAGGCGAAAGCAATATCAATAAATAAACACTTATACGTTTTAATAACACAAGTCTTACAGTAAACAAACTGAAGAACATGTTAAGTTGTTAATAATTTCTATACATCATGGTAATAGAGCACGAAATCTGTGCATTGCCTACTAAACATTAACATTGCATTTATAACTACATAGTTCAGTTTGATGTCTTCATTGAAATGAACGAGAAGATAAAGTACTAAAAGAGATGCTAAATTTAAAAAGTGGTATTTTAAATTAATTTGAAACCTAAAGAATTGAGAGTATTTGATACTTTACTGTCTCAGGTTTGTTGTTTATTATAAATGAAACGAATTTACAAAATGTAAAGCAAATCCTACCATAAAGGTAAAATGGACAAAAGACAAGCGAGACTTTCGACAAAAACGGTCTAAATGAAAATAAGTGCAATCATACACATGTTTGACTCTTATTTTATGTACTGAATATATCCCCGAGGACGTTGGCCTTAAAGGGGTATATTCTACTGATTCATTATTCTCTCAAAGTTGCAAATGATATGTTTTGATAATTTAGAAAAGGAGAGGGGAGAGGGGGGGTCTTTCAAGAATTTCACCTTGTGTAACGATAAACTATGATAAATGCAGGATATCTGGTAAAATTTTATGGCATCAAGATATAAGTGAATTTATACAACCAAACAATCAATAAATTTAAGCTACAAGATTTTTCTATATGTTAAATGTGTTAGTTGGCAATTACATTCTCGTTTGTTAAATTAATAGGACCAATACATTAGTTCGATATAGCTTAAGTTTAAACAAAAAGTAAAAATTCCTTTTGAAAAAAGGTAGATATGATTCGTTTCTCATGTAATTCAAAACCAAAATCACTTTTTCTCTGTACAGAAAATGATGCCAATGAAGCTGAAAGTCGTTAATGTAAAAAAGGCAAGTTCACAAATAACTTGTATATAGTCATCAAAACGGCCATTAAGTGAAGTTTCGATCAAAGTTTGTTATTTTTGTGTTAGCTGGTGAGCATTGTACCGTTATATATATATATATATATATATATATATATATATATATATATGTGGCAAACCACATCTTTCTCAACAAATTAAACGCTTACCAAAAAATACCTGGAAATTCTTCTAACAAACTACATAGAAATGAGGACAAAAATACAAAAATAAAGTAACAGAGTCTGACTTAGTACAAACTTGGTACGATTAATGGACAAAAAAGCCTAAGCAGCAACCATGAAGACGTAATTTAATTTTGTAAGGGACACAGAACCTTGTTAATCACATAGACAACACAAAACACTGAAAACAACGGACAAAAAACTTCTATTAAAACCAGGAATTAACCTACGTGTTCTGGATGGGCAAGCAGTTCCTGCTCGTATATGGTAGTCGTCGTGATCAAGACGGAATTAATCATAAATCAGTAGAGAAACATATGTTTTACTTGATTAACATTGTTATGGTCAATCAATTTGAGATAACGACCGTATTTTTTCACAATAAAACAATCTCATAAATATATCCTTGATAGCTTTTGTGATAGCTCTCTTATCTCCACGAGTATCGGATTAGCCGAGAAATGAACACACAGAAAATTAACAATAGGAAAATGGAAGTCATACAGTTTGTTGCATTGTTTTATTTGGAAATTTCCTGTCATATCGAGAAATAAATCCAATTAAGTAGCAGACTCAGATGTATCAATACAGCCTAACTGTGGTTATCATTATAATTCAGCAATTTCAAATTATTTGGAATAGTTTACAGGCCAAAACAACATCTATATAACCTAAAGAGAAATTCAGTCTACTGGTATGATAGTGTATTTAAAATCTAATACAATATTATAAAACAAGAAAGTAAATTCAAATAGTGATTTGTGCTTGTTTTTACTGTAAAAATAACACAAGAAATCGTGCATAGATCATGTATATGCTGTATAAAAAAATTTGCTCTTAACCTTTAGATTTATCTGTTAGTAAATAACTAAAAAATAGGTCAAAAGGCAAAACAAATAATTATTTCAGACCAGACTGACTTTGATGACTACGGACAACGATTATTTCACGCTTTAAAATAAAAAATAAAAATAAATCTGATTCCAATCTATTTAATATATATATATATATATATATATATATATATATATATATATATATATATATATATATATATATATATATATATTCAGTAACTCGTCAGATTATGAAGAAAGTCAAACAAGTGTATAAACAAGCATCATATCTTGTAACAGTTGAAAGTTAACTTTTTCATATATTCATAATTTGTACTTCAAAGTTTAAAACAAAGCAAAAGACTCACCGTGGACCATTTAATCTAAATTTGACAAGTTTCGGCTCTGGTGGTATCACATTTGCTGTTGAAATAACATTTAAATGTTTTTCTTCGCATACGACTTTAACACCAGACATTTCCAACATTTTTATCCAGTCTGCTTTACAACAAGAAACATTAATTTTAACTTCATCAAAAATAGATGTATAACGTTCATGCTTCATTGTTACCGACAAAACACAGAAACACTCGAATGCACCCTAAGTGATGGTGGCAGTCATAGAATGGCAAAGCATATTGGCGACACCGATATCTGTAAGAAAGTTTAAACCTACTGGGTATTAGTAACAATGTGTATTGATTGTTTTATGATCAGTGAATTAGTAGTGTCTAGCTGTAATATATCATCATAATTCAGTACAAACAACTCTCCTAGTTCCTCTCTTTAAACAATTTGTTCTAATCAATATAAATTTCTGTTCTGTAATTATTTCAACAATGAACTTCCTGTTTATATAATAGACAGGTGGCCTTATAATATCGACTCCATACATGTATATCATAGAACTAGCTCCTGGTGCTACATAAGCGATATGTATAGTAGCATATGTTATAAGGTCTGTACAACCAAAGGTTGTTTAACAGAAGACAATTCGCTATCACCCCCGAAATTTACACTCTGATGATCCATATTTCGACATATTGCAATCGGGAAGCGCATTTTGAAGCTCCGAGGGCCAAGATAGATTGGGAGGCTTAGGTACTATGATATGGGTCCAACCACGATACAAGCCTGTACCAAGATACCTGTCATGTTTTTCTTTATGACTTTCCTTCTTTTGTGTCGTAGTTTAGAGGAAACATGTGAGTTGTTCTTTGGTTTTGTTTAATTTTTGACATAACTTTATCTTTAATTTTTAATAATAACAATGGCGATAAGAATTAATACAAAATGGAAATTGATGGAAGTTTTATTTGTTAATTCAATGTCAAGCTTCAGCAATTGTTATTTATTATTTATTTACTCAGACATCACGATACCAATAGAAATTATTGACCGGAAATAAACCAATTTGTTATTATTTGATTATTAGTAACTATCTAAAGTTAATGACAAAGAACAAATTTTAATCAGTAGGAGGTAGATAATGTTGTTTACATAGAGATCTCATATTTCAATATAAACTGTATCTAATACAAACTCAACTGTTACGAACAATTAGGTATACGGTCTCACATGAGATATTAATTTGATATTTTGTGTTGGCATTTTATATAAAAGAATTATTTTTTAATTGCTTAAAATTAAAACTATGAGGATGATTAATCTTACTTTTTCTTGTATAGATGATTGTTCATATAGACCTGATATCGGATTGTATATCTGACAGATGACTGTTGGTACAGGGGAATCGGAAAGGTCTTCCCCAAAATAAAAAAATAAAAAAATACGTGGCACCTGTTGCTGTTTTTCCTTCCAGAATTTAGACAAGAGCGAGTGTACCACAGAAGGTTGTTCCTTAAATTCGCATAGTACGAGCAAACTAAAATACTGAGTTCATTTTTAACCGCAAGTCATTAGAAACAATTATTAGTATTTTTATCGCTAAAATAAATAAATAAATAAATAAATAAATAAATAAATAAAAGTATATTTATGTGGAAACTAATTTCAATATATCACTTGACTCTATTTTAGTTTAAAGAAAGCCCCCTTGCATAGGCTTTCCTCGGCTTGTAATGACGTCATGTTGTTTTTAGTTTATAGATTTCAAGTCTATCAATTTTGGGAATTACACTGAGCAATAATGAAGGTTCCAATTTTACATCTTTCATAGATTTTTATTAGACCAAACGATATATTCATGCTGGTGATACCCTCTTAAGTACATCTATTTGGCGGTAGCCAATAGCAACAGTGTTCCAGGCAAAATGTGTGGGGAAATAAAAGTTTTGTCTTTTACTTCCAACTTATTTTTTTTATAGTGGACGTGGACGTTCCCTGTAGTGGCATTTTTACTTGAAAGTTTTTTCGTCTCCATCCGAAGTAATAGTTTCCGTCATCCAGACCATCCTGGCAAAAATGAAAACAACTATTTTGCAGAGCAAAACAAAAAGAAAATGACCAAAGCAAGAAGTAGAATAAAAAACGAATTAAGAAACATTATTATCTAAAAGGATTTGTATGTGTCTGCTAAATATTATCATGATTATTGACTATAAATAGCAATGTCTGATTCTTTGAATCAAAGAATATAAAAATATTTTATGCTTAAAGAATTTCTTGGGAATCAGTCCGGTTAGAACTGGATCAAAAGCGCGTAATTCTGTAGTGTGCTATCTTTCAAAATAAAATAAGAGAACCCCCTTTCCTATAGTTAACAATGATATGAAATGCACCGTATCCGAGTGTCATTCCGGTTCGTGTCAAAGAATGAATGAGTTATTATACACCTTCTGACATTACCAAATAAAGGTTGAAACAAAGTATTGGAAATCAACGTACAGAACCGTAATCTATTTGTATTTTATTTAATTAACAAAATAATGGAAACGTAGTAATATTCTAGAAATGTCTACTTTTTGAATGAATAGTTTAGTCACGTTTTGCAAATCTACAAGTAATAAGCATTTGTTACGGGACTTTCCTCGTGTGCGATATAAGTAATAAAACAGAGTAGTACTCCTTTAGCCCAGTTGCTCGAGTGGTGGACTACTGTACCAAAGATTCCAGGTTCGATCCCCATTTGCTGTGGTAGGTTATTTTCGTAGACAAATCATGCTCTACTGTTTCATTGGCGCCCAACTAAACAACCTATGGTTGTCAATAGGGCTAGTTGGCAAATGGGATGAAGAGTTAGTATATCGTCATCATCTTGATAACGATGAATATTAAAGACCCTTCATTAGGACAAATCATGCTATACTAGTACTCATAAATACCACCAGTTGAATAGCAATTTTGATGCACAAGATGTGCACGTCGATTTACGACTCATCGGTTGTACTTAAGGCCTCAAATATTGAAAACCAAAGCAACAATCAAAAAGTTGAAGAGCAATTCAAAAAATTCCAAAATAACCAAAAGGGGTAAAGCCAAAACCATTAAAGACGGGATCAATTCGAAAGAACATTATATATAGCATAGGAAACAAATACAATGGCACAATCAAAAGAGTAAACAGCAAAGAGAACCAAACAAAATCAGAATGAGACAACACAAAAACTAAAGCAATGGCCAAAATGACCAAAACAAAAGTAGAGATCAAAACCAAATAAGAAACTGCATCATCTTAAAGAATGTGTAGGTTTCGTGTAAATGAATTTTTTGGGGTTATTAGTTAGCTCTAACAAAGAACAAGAACTATAGTCATTCTATTCTGTGATCTTTAAAAATTCCAAATAGGAGCACCGTGCTTATCGAGAAATGGTTGTTTGTACTATGAAATACAACGTAACAGTGTACCATTTCGGTTCGTGTCACAGACTTTATAAGTTACTATTCAATTTCTACTACACTACTATTGTACAGGTTGATACTAAGTATTGGAAATCAAGCTACAGAACAGTAAGCTATTTGTATTTTATTTAATTAACAAAATAATGGAAACGTAGTAATATTTGTATCATATTAACAGTAAAAAGAAATAAAGTGTCTACTTTTTGAATGAAAAGTTTAGTCACCTTTCCACAATCTATAAATGATAAGTATATTGTACACACAATATACGTCGATATTTTTCGGTGAAACTAAACATATTTTAATCTAATCCGGCATATTGGAAATTACAACTACATTTTTTATTTAATTGATCGGAAGATAAATTTCTGATACAATGTATATATATTTTTTTTTTTTTATAAAATTACACATTTTTTAACTAATCAAAAGATACAATAAAATCTATGTTTGAGTTAAATTACATTAATGAAAAATAATTATTTGAATATATTTCATAAAATTGAGTCCAAGTTGCGTGAGAAATAAGCAATTTACATGTCATGTTGTATAATAATAAAAATAAAGTTACCACGCATTCATACAAACATACCTACATCATTTTAAGCTAAAACTCTTTTTTGTTCCGTATTTAATTATAAAATTAATTGAAGTAATAAATATTACAGTAATAAAAGTAAACGAACCAACAACTATCTTTTTACTTCTATCATTATCTAACACCTATAAATTAATATGCTTCACTTAACTTGAATATTTTGGTTAAAATATTAAGGGGGATTCTGATTTAACAAACCTGTGTTATTTTCGATCGTTGGCGAAAGTAAAGGGTGTTAATGTATCTGGACCATAACAGATTATGATCGTAAATAATTTATTTTATTACATTTCGTGCTTTTAGGTTTATATAGAAACAGTGTGTTTCCAATTTTCTCCTTAAAGTGAAATGTATTAAAACAATTATAGCATTTCACTATCGTGCAATATCATGTTTTATAGACAACTTAAAGCAATATTGCCCGCGGCTGTTGGCCTTGGACAATATTGCTGTTAGGTGGTCTATTAAACATCATATTGCACTCAGTAAAGTGTCATAATTGTATAGTATCTCTTTTTGACCGAATGGCCGAGCCAAAAGTTCAAGCAGGAATTTTGTATATATATCTTTCTCAAGTTGAAACACACTTTGTTGATTGTATGCAGAGTCTGTGAAAATCAATTAGTTATATTGGCATTTCCGAAGTTTGCCGATAATTACCGAGGTCATTTCAATTACGTTGTATGGAACATCCGGGAATTTTTGAATAATACACGTGGTCATTTATGTCCTGATACCTTAATAGGTGCAATCTTGATGTTCAGATCAACTGATATCAAGACTATTGAGGTATGAGTTTGCAATAACGCGTGCAAACCGTATTAAGATTTAAACTGACCCTTGACAAATATCACTCAAATCGACCTAATGTTTTTTTTTTAATTTTACTTAAAATACACTCAAATTTCACCAAAATAGTTATTCTGGCACCATCTAATATCAAAAGTTATGCTGTGATAATTATTACACTTCTCCCAAGTGGACAAATATTTTTTTATATATAAAATAATAATATTGACGACAGTTGTAGATTAATACATGACCTTTTTCATATTGCCCTTTTTATAAACCAAAGACCTTGATATCAGTGGAGGGCTGATAACAAGAGCAATTTGAAAAAAAGGCCATGTATTAATCTATTTATAACATATTTTGCTACTAACAAGAATAATTTTACTGCTGAATTAGATTTTCCTGTCATTTGACTAGCGTCTTGCTGTTCCTTCATGATCCGACTTCTACAGTTGGGCAGAAGTGATTCTCACGAGAGGGCAGATAACATGTTATTGCCCTCGTATAATGTTATTGCGCCGTGGGCAGATAACACGCTGCAAATTACGCTTTTATTACACATGCAAAATAACAATCCAAAGATACTAATATTACATATAGTAAATTTATACTATGCTGTATACGACGCATTTCAAGGAGTTAACTCTCATCAGCAGCATTAAAACCGAAACATTTGGAAGACCAAAAACCAAACTTATATTAAACAAGAAGTACTCAACCAAAAATACCGAAATAGGAAGCCAAATCAGCGTTATTTCTATAAAATAAGTGATAAGAATAAATATATAATAAATCGATATGAACATATTTACTCCTTTGTATTGGTGATAGATAAATGGAAAATAGTACCGCTTGAGTCAATGCTAAGTCTAAAGTGTGAACTACGTACTCTTCACTGACAAACTTCACCAAACAACGATAAAAGCACTGTTCATTGTGAAAAAATACAAAAGAGGACAAATATACCTGAGGAGCAAACCAAAAAAAAAAAACAAAAAACAAAAAAACGCAATTTATTAGACAGACAAACCCGGAAGACTATTTAACAACCACAAGCACAACAAATAAAACACTGAAATCTAAAAAAAAATAATTTTTGTGATGCAAATAAATTTGCAAATTGAAACGTTAATTTTTTTCGGGTAAACGTATTTTTAGAGAACAAGAAGCATCGCAAAGTTTAGAATTCTTCGTTTTTGAAGGTCTTTTTTTATTTAGATGACGACAATGGATTATGCTCAAAGAATATGTTAGATTTATTGCTCTTACTTATAAGCATATATGTTAAATCATACACCTTCACTTATATAAGAATACAGAAGACATTAATTATTCAAATAGTCCAATATATAACAAATTTACATGTACATCCAAAAGGACCAGTTAATCACTTTTTGCTAATTCCAAGGTTAAATATTTGAATAAAACGTTACTGTTGTTTCTCTCATATCTCTTTATAATCCAGTCTGTTAAATACTTTTTGTCTGTATATGGATGTATACATATTGTACTTGTGACACTTTATAAAACGATATTGCGATTTAAAGGGACTGGTTATAAGAAAATGTTATCACATTTATTAGTGTAACGTATAACGCCCATGTCTCTAAACCATAAAAACTCCATATAAGAAATAGTTTATAAAATCATCTGTCATATCGTATTGAATACCTTGGGTTAATGCTATAAGTATGATATATATAGTTTTGGTTCTATAATTTTCTTTAATCCTATCGTTGTATATAGATTTATATATTGTTTAACATATCTATGTTTGTATAAAAAAGAGGTTACTGTAACAAATAATAGCCAAAGCTGAACAGTGTACGTATTTGATATATCCCCGAGGATGTTAGCCCGATAGCAGTATATCTGACTTATACCATGATACTCTGCAATATATAACTGATAGCTTTTAATGTATTAATAAAGTAGAAGGGAGGTCTGTCGTGAATTTCACCTTATTTAATGACAAAGTATGGTAAATAGATACCTGATTACATTTTACGGCATTGTGATATGATAACAGAATGACACGGGTAAAATATCATAAAAATACCAGTATTTCCAACACACTGAAAGAGTTTTCCATTGTTCAGGTACCTTTTTCAGAAACATTCGTATGACTACGATGAAGACTGGTTCCAGGAAATCAATAGAATAAAAACTCAAGACCGGAAATCAGATCATAATCATAGTTCTGCGAATGTTTGTGGAACGCGACTCTGCTTAATATTAGAAAACAAGGAAAATAAATGTAAATTGTGAGCTGTCAAAAGGGACATAAAACGACTTAAATGTATAAAATACAAAAGCCGAACAAAACCAAAAAATATTATACTTATTTTTTTTCCTGCTTAATAGTAGTTGATTATGTTATCTAATAACACAGAGCATCAAGCCAACTACTTTAAATTTTTTTTGTATGAACATGGAGGATTGTATAAAAAGTCAAGAGCCTTGAGTGTTTCAAACATCTAGTATCTTGGTCACTATGCTGACTGTTTAAACAGGGAAATGTTTCCACTGTCAAATTTGTATTGAGGTTAAATAATAAGATGAAGTACGAGGGAGTACGAAGAACAGAAGTAAGTATAAATGATCTTTAAAATTTGTCAAACTATCTTCATACAGAAGAATGACATATTCCTGTCACCACCACCAACAATATCACTTCCATTCGTCATTATTTAATAATAAAACGACTTTATTATTTCTCAATTATTGACCTTCCCTCTTCCGTTTATCCCTTTCTATATTCCTTTTCAGAATAATAACATCTTACAATGCTGGTGACTTAGAAATGCCAAATCTTATTTCAAAATTCTACTTACACACTTAAAAATGTCACAAAAAATCGTTTTCAACATATTTGATATCAATTAAAGCAAAAGTTTCTGTCGTTTATTTATGACTGATTTATTTCTGTTTAATGAAGAGTAGGAAATTGTTATTTAATTTTAGGATAAATACACACTAACTAATGAATGAGTCAGGTAATTTACCAATATGGAAAGGGTTGGAAATTTGAACTGCTTCAAAAATATTTTAATGTTGTTCGGGGCACAAATAAGGCTTTGCAACAAGTCACAATTAGATCCCTCCGAATGGTTGATACATGGGATATGTCACGCTTACAGACGCTGAAACTATCCAAAATACAGGGCTATCAATAGTAAGTCGTCAATTCCGACCATAATTGGCTGCTTATCTTGACACCTGACAAAACCTGACGCCCACAGCAAGGGCCCTATTGCCGGAGAAGGAAAGTCTTTTAAGAAGTAACCTGCTACACTAGGAGTGATAATACCAAAAATATACTATTTGAATATTCAGTTAACATTGCCGTCCTTGTATGCATCAAGTATATGTATATAGGGATTTAAAAGTATTGAATCGCCCATATAATAAAACGACAGCTAACGTGTTATTATTCTAAAAAACTGGAATTTATGTAAGAAATTTTAAAATATCATAGAACACAAAGGAGATTGATGAGACAGATAACCTTTTTACATCAACGTTCAGATTTAAAAATTTGCAACTTACCCAGCTGAGTATATTCTCTTCTCATTCATTTTCATCTGTATGACTGAAAGACTTGAGGGTGACTGGGATCTCCTCCTCCCATGTGCTTGATTCAGGGGTAATATCCCCACTGCAACACTTCCCTCTCTTTTCATTTTAGTTCATAACTTTTCTTATTGAAACTCTGAAAATTTAAGAAATGATAAGAAATATACATCCAGTTCAAACTAAGTTAGTTTAATACTGTGATCAATTAATGCGATATGCTTGTTTCCTATATTTAAGATGTAAATCCTGTTTTTGTCTGTTTATGATGTTTCACTATTGAACCTTTCAAACTATATTCGATTTTAATCCAAATTCAATGATATAGACCCTTCAGTGCTTCACACAATAACTGCAATTGTAAGTACCGCCATGGGTCACAGGATCGGTTTTTAATTATAATTCATGAATGAAACCACAACATCCAATGCAGATAAGTTAACAAATGTTGTTTAAAAATCTTCTGATTAAACAATTTTTGACACTTTGTATCGTGCAGTATTGACTTTCTCAAAAGTCTTCTTATCAACAGGTATCATTTATTCACGTTTTACCGACTTTTTAATAAGTACTCCTTTTTAAGTAAGTAAATACTTCTCTACAAAACAACTATTATACTCATGTTAAAAATCTGTACCGTAACCATAAATGAAAGCGAAAAGTAGATAATTACTTGTATGCTATATTAAAAATCATTGTGTAAAGTTTGTCAAACAACAATAGCTACATGCTTGACTTGACATCAAAAACAACAGTGAAATGCTATTTAAGTTCTAACCTATGAAAAACAATTTATTTCAAATAAATTAGATCGTTCCACCCTGATGAAAATTAATTTTGAGTTTAATCTAGGGAGACCTCAGCTTTCCTTTTAAGCAAAGAACGAACTTTAAATTTGGACTTAATTGGCGAGCATAAAATTTCGACTCCAAAGTTATCTTCAGAGGAAAATATCGACAAAAGACAAAAACTTCGACATCCAAGGAAAAGACAAAGTCATGAGAATAGAACAGAAAAAAAAACACCATAAGTAACATTTAATTTTGCACCAAATGCAAATTCCATAAACATCTCCTCTTCAAATACAATTCTTTGATACCAATTTTGATGCAAAAAATGTGCACATTTTGTCGATTTACGATTCATTAGTTCAAGTGTGCTCCAGGCCTAAAATGTTGAAAACCAAAACAACAATCCAAAGAGTTGATGAGCAAATTCAAAAACATCAAATGATCAAAAAAATAATTAACTAGAAATTGGTGCCATCACACTGCATAAGTAAAAAAACAATTGATAGTGAAAAATTAGCAATTTCACAATTTCAGTTTAAAAATTGGAATCCTGAATCAAATTTCAAAATTGAAAACCTTATTGCACAACTACACATAGTGAAGAACAATATTATAAACCAATGAAACCACTGAAACAAAAAATGAATGAGTATTTCCAGAGACAAGGCAAAATTAGCAATTTCACCATTTTCGGTCCTAATATTTGATCCCTGAATAGATTTTCAAAAACCTTTTCAAACATCTACAGAAAATAAAGAACAATATTATATAGAAATAAATTTGCTAAATCTAAATGAAAAATGAAACAGGAGTTTAAGGCACAAGCTTAAATTCACTATTTCCGAAATACAACCCATGTGGGTCTCAAGTTGTCAAAATCAAAGTTCCAAAACCTTATTGTGCATCTACATACAATATGTGTCAATATTGTATAGAAATTAAAAGCATAAAATGAAAAATTAGCTAAAATTTCCAGTTTTAGAAATTCGACCCCTGTTGGCCCCAATTTTTGAAAATCAAAATTCTAAAACCTTATTGCGCATCTAAATATAGTATGTAACACATATTGTATAGAAATTAAATGCATGACAGGAAAAATGAATGAGGAGTTTAGGTCACAAGCTTGAATTCCAATTTTCGAAATTCGACCCATGTGGGCCCAAATTTGAAAAAAAAAATCAAAATTCGAAAACCTTATTGCGCATCTACATACAGTATTGATAATACTGAATAGAAATTAAATGCATGAAGTTGAAATAGAACGAGGAGTTCTGGAGACAAAATTATCTAACGGACGGACAGGCGGACCGATTACAAATATCCCCGAACCATTCGAAGTGCGGGGATAAAAAGGTGAACCCAAATCCATCTAAGGACAGAGCTACGCACGAGAGAGATACTCCTTAGTTTTCACTTTATTTGTCCTCTTTACAATTTTGTTACGGTAAATTTTAAAGTATCAATTTTGAGCTAATATCGAAATACTGTGCAAGCGAGAAGATACGGGAAGTTGAAACTAAATTATAATGGAGCTGAGAGCTAATAGACTTTCAAACAACCGCAGATGGGTTCTACGTCAACAAGAATAAACTCGCTTTGATTAATAAAGTTGCATGACAAAATCAAAACACATTTATCACGAACATTAATGTAACGAGTCTTTCTTGGTACTTTTACCTGTTAAAGTTATTGCTAAAGAAAATTACTTGGAGATTGTTATATAACTTCCTAGAAACCGAGGTCCCATCCTTCACGTTAAAATGTTATATTCAATAATAACTCCCACAGAGTTATATTTTTTTGGTTGTAAGAAAAATTTAATATGTGCCAGGAATTTCATAACTGTAATTTGTTTCTCTGGTATAGATGTCCGGAATAAAAAATTCGTTTAACTACCTAAAATTCGTTTATTAAAAAGATAAGTCACGAGAATTCAATGAAAATTCTCTGACACCAATTTAGATCCACTATATGTGGATATTCCAAATACTCATGTCTCACTGACAGTACTCAAGGCCAAAAATGTGGAAATCTGAAACCATTATAAATGGCCATGCCATTCTTCCAAAGGTCCCGGATGTTCAATACAACCTAATGGCAACAACCTCGGTATTTATCGGCAAACTTCGGAAATGCAATATACCTAACTTATTTTCATAGACGTGTAAAAAGTGTGTTTCAAATCCGAATTAAAAGCCTCCAAGGGTCTAAGAGCATTAAAGCTAAATCCATCTTTAAAGACCCTAAGGTTGTTGAAAACTTGACTCGTCTACATGACAAATATGTAGTTGTCCCAGCTGACAAAGCCCCCAATAACATCGTTTTTGTTTGCAAGAACTATTATTTTGAGTGTCTTAGAAACGAATTGGGAATAGATAACACTGCGGGTAACCCAACTTATACGCCGACCACACTCACTAAGTAGGAAGTCCTTGATAACCACAAGACCGTTCTTCATTCCTTTGGCATTTCTACAAAGGATGAAGAAATGGCCTTCCTGCTCTTTATTGGATTCCTAAACTATATAAGAATCCGTTTAAACAAAGGTACATTGCTGGGTCAGCTAACTGCTCTACAAAACCTCTTTCAAAGATTTTAACATTCATATTGACATGTATTAAAGAGGGTCTTCATAATTACTGTGAAACATCATATTCCACCAGTGGCGTCAATCAGATGTGGATTCTTAAAAACTCCAAAAAAAAAAAATTTACTTCAATATCTAAAATCAAAATATTTGGCTACATGCAACAGCATAAAAATTCGACTTCTCTACACTTTACACTACCACATTCTCAATTAAAAGATCGCTTAAAGCAACTAGTTCATCAATGTTTTTTCAAGAAAAATGAGACACGCAGGTATAAATTTCTTGTTCTAGGTAGAGAAAAGGCTTATTTCGTGAAGAACCCCTCTGATTCTGACAAAAAGTATTCTAAAGATGGAATTACAAACAAGTTAGATTTTTCTCATAGACAACATATTCGTTGAATTTGGCGGTCTAATTTTTCAACAAACAATCAGCATTCCAATAGGAACCAACTGTGCTCCTCTCCTCGCCGATCTGTTTTTGTACTCATATGAAGCGGACTTCATTCAAGGGTTACTACGTGAAAACAAAAAGAAATTAGCCCAATCCTTTAATTTCACTTTTCGTCATATAGATGATGTGTTGTCGTTAAATAACGACAAACTCCAAGACTTTCTACATCTTATCTACCCCAGTGAGAAAAAAAAAATTAACTAGAAATTGGTGCCATCACACTGCATAAGTAAAAAAACAATTGATAGTGAAAAATTAGCAATTTAACAATTTCAGTTTGAAAATTGGAACCCTGAATCAAATTTCAAAATTGAAAACCTTATTGCACATCTACACATAGCGAAGAACAATATGGATACTACACAAAGCGAAGAACAATAAGGATACTACAGATACACCTAAGTCCGCTTCATATTTGGATTTCTTTCTTGAAATAGACTATGAGGGACGTTTGAAGACAAAACTTTATGATAAACGTGATGACTTCAACTTACCTATTGTTAATTTTCCCTTCATGAGTAGCATTATACCAGCATCGCCTGCATATGGCGTCTACGTTTCTCAGCTTATCCGATTTTCAAGGGCATGCGTGAGTTACCCTGACTTTCGACAAAGAGGATTACTGCTGTCACAAAAGCTTCTTAACCAGGGTTTTATCAGGGATAAGTTGATGTCATCACTTAGGAAATTTTACGGTCGTCATCACGAATTGATTGACCATCATCCAATACCTAAGATGATGTTGGACCTGTTCCCACTGTCGTAACCTTTCATGTGCATCCACCGATTTGTGACTTCCCCCGGACTGACTTTGTTAAACTTCACGACAGAGCAGGAACTGCTTACCCTTCCGGAGCACCTGGGTTCACTGCTGGATTTTATATGAGTTTGTGTTGTTCATTGTTTTTTAGTTTTCTGTGTTTATTTGTTGTGCTTGTGGTTGTCTTCCCGGGTTTATCTGTCCAATGGATTACGTTTTTTTTATTGCTCCTTAGGTATATTTGTCCTTTCAATTTGAGATATCTACATAATTCCTGCTTTAAAATTTTGGTTTGATTATTTTTATATATCAATAAATTTTTCCCAAATTAAATTAAGGGGAGGGGGGATCAGTGAAAAAACTATGTGAATTAAGTCTTTTATCCTACATTGAACTTTTGATCTCGTCCCTTAATGAGATGAAGTTTTCCAAACTTGCTTCTGGTGGATAAGAATCTATACCAAATAATGTTTTATAATAAACTATTTTCCTAAAAAATATCATATAATTTATCGTCCGCGTTATGTAACTGTACAATCCTCACTCATGCAAAATTCGGTTCACAGATGATTCTATGTATATATTTGGTCATTTTGACATTTAATCTATTAATTATGTCGGCTTTTCATACTGTTGACGTAAAGCATCAAACGGGTCCAGCTGAAGCCCGCCTCTGGGTGCGGGATTTTCTCGTTGCGTTGAAGACCCATTGGTAGCCTTACGGCTGTTTTCTGCTCTTTGGTCAGGTTGTTGTCTCTTTGACACATTCCCCGTTTCCATTCTCTATTCTATCGGAGAAATTTTTGATATCATTGATTAAAATAATTCTAAGTTATCAAATAGCATGTCCCGTAGAAACTGAGACACAAAATTTGTTACTTGCAAAAGTTCTTACCTGGAGCAAGTTTGGTTGTACCGTAAAATTTGGATAGCTGTTATCAGAAGTGGGAGTGCAAAGGCCAAAATGAGCTAAAATATGACAACCAAAAGCTTGACAACGTCAAATGTACGAAGAGAGTTGAAACCCTACTTTTAATTGTAAATTTAAAACCCCATATTATAAATCGTTTCAAAGCCAAAACAATGACTTTAACCCCTCGGTTAATTCTGCCAAATATTGTATAAAAACTTAATGCTGTTATAGTTATCAATACAATTACAAGATTTTTCCATCACTAATGTAATACAGAAAAAGAAAAGTCAAACTTTGTTCGAATTGGTATATGCCCTTGATAATGATTGACATGTCTACTTTATTTAGCTTGTTCGGTTCGAATCGTACGTTTAGATATATAACAAATAAGACGTATGTCTTATCAATTAGTGCTATCAATTAGATAATTCATTTACATGTACATGTATCAACTTACCATCAATTCTAATTCCATTTTTCCTAAGAAATTTGTCAATAAAGTTCATAATTATCCCATTAACGGTGAAAGTTTAAGCACAATATGCAAATTTTGCATGAAATGAAATAAAACACAGCAAAGACCAAACCATAACTTTCACTTTCAAAACAGACAGAACAATAAGGAAATCCCAAGCATAATAATTATGTGTAAACAAAAAATTATGTCAAGATGAAAAATAAATACATAAATTGATTTTCTTACTTTTGTAAATAATTGCAATCTTATTGAAACAGGAACATTTCCGTTTTCTAAATAACATAATGACTTTAGGCTTTGTGCTGTATTCATTGTCTCACTTGATGAAAAGCAATCTGATTCACTTTTCCCTCTATATTGGTTTTGTCACACAACCAATGCTTTGTGAAACTGCAGTAAAATCTGTGTATTTTATCTAAGTAAAGCAGTTTAAATATTAGTTTCCGATCGATATTTTACCACAATTCTTTTAGTATTTGATACATATTTGAAATAAAGAACAGCTTATACGAGTCATTTGATTAATCAATTTTGAAGATTTCCCGTTGTCTAATGACGGGTGACTCTTTTGTTTTCGTGGAGGGTCATATTTCTTCCTCTTCCTCTGCATAAATACTCGGCTCAGTTGCTAGTAGTTCGATACTTGTCCGAATTTGATACTTAAAATTTACTGTTACAAAATTGTAAGGAATATCTCCCTCGTGCATAGCTCTGTCCTTAGATAGTTTTGGCTTTATCCCCTTTAGTCATTTTGGCATTTTTGAATTTGCTCTTCAACGTTTTGGCTTGTCATTCTGATTTTCAGCATTTTAGGTTTTGAGCACAACTGATGAGTTGCAAATCGAAAAGATTATGCATCATAATTGATAATTGGTATGAAAGAATTTTATTTCCTAAATAGAACAGAGAATGGAAACAGGGAATGTGTCAAAGAGACAACATCCCGACCAAAGAGCAGACAACAGCTCAAGGCTACCAATGGGTCTTCAACGTAGCGAGAAAATCATTCACCCAGAGGCGGACTTCAGCTGGCCCCTAAACAATAATGTATACTAGTTCAGCAAAATTGACGGCACACTAAACTCCGAAACATAAAAATGAACCAAAACATCTTATCAAATTTATGATAAGGCTAGACGGGCATTCAAATCTTAGAAATGTATCAGCTGTAATTCTAAAAACTTGAAAGGAATATTTTTATTTCCCCTGTATTTGTTTAACTCATAAGTATTAATTTATTACTCATTTTTATAATAAATGGTGGAATTAAAATGTATTTTAATGTTAAGAAACAGAAATGTAATGTTTTCTAGCCCTGAGAGGTCGTCAGTAGAGACGATTTTAGTCCTTTGCAAACCATTTTGTATTATTTTTTGGACCAATTGCCATTAAGAATACACAGACGGGTAAACTCACAACGAAAAATTCATATTGGTTTTGAGTGTCATTGATATTGAACGTTTGCCTTGAAGACGTAATTTTTGAAAATTTGTGTTGAAACTGTCATCCAAATATACATGATAAATATTATAAATAATTTTTTGATAGTTACATTGTATTTAGCAAATTTATCTTAAGAGAATGCCGCAATATATTTTGAAAGGCTTTAGGCGACTTTCTGAAAATTGCTCTGTCGCGTGACTTGGAAGCAGGGAAAATGGCCCTACTTCTGGACTCAAAGCAACAAAAATTAAACAACACTGAAAATTTAAAGTTAAAATCACATGATTAATCAAAGTTAATAAATATTAAAAATATGTGATTTTCATGAATATATAGGAAAAAAGTTCAACTTTTAAGAGTCAGGTCCTTTTTTTTTACTTTTGGATAACATTCTTGCAATGTTTTACTTGTTTCAGATGAAACGTTTGTAATGTTTGGTGAAACACGCGGCGGTTGATTGGACGGGCGTTCATATGGTAACAAACAGTGACTAGATTGAGGCAGTCGGAAACGACAGCTATCCCCACATGACGTATCCCTGTGGACCTTTCTCAGAATCATATCTTTGAAATCAGGTTCAAATTTTGGAAAATCAAAATTCAAAAACCTTATTGCGCATCTACATACAGTATGTGACAATACTGTATAGAAATTAAATGTATGAGGTTAAGAATGAATAAGTGTTTAGGTCACAAGACAGTGTGACGGACGGGGGCGATAACAATATCACCTCACTTCCAACTTCTTCGAAGTGCGGGGATAATGAAATAAAAACATGTTTGTTTTCAGTTAAATTTGAGCTTTCCAGTACTGTTAAGGCCTGTTTGGAGTGCATTCCTCAATAGCGTATATCTCACACAATGCTATGAGTACGGCGCTAAATGTTTCATGTGTTTATATTATGTTTTTATGTTAAAGTTTGAGGTTCTTTTTTGGCGTGTTATCTCTTACCTTTTACGTATTGCAGACCCCACTCCAAATGTTTGGCTTGTCCTCGTGATTTTATATAATGTTCTTCAAAATTTGAGGTTCTCTTCTCTGATCTTGTGTGTGCTGTCTCTTACCTTTCAAGTATTCCAAACTCCCTACAATAAGCCCATATTTTCTGATTTGTTCTCTAGTATTCTTTTAATTTTATTCTTCTTCAAAATATTTATTGCTTTATACGAACCCTCATTTGCTCTCTCCCTTCCCAAAATAGTCTGTACATAAATTTAAAGCAAAAGAACGACTATAATGATAATAGCTATTTGAAAATATAAGTATCCTTCTGAAGTTTTCTTATAAAATATTCATTGTCTCCGATTAAACTCCAAACAGAAATTTGATAGAAATTCGATAACAAAATCTTTAAAGACGATGTAGGTGATAAAACCCACAAGTTTTTTAATTAAAGTATATCACGAACATGGACACAAAGTATAAATCAATTCTAGTTATAATTTTTGATCTTAATCAAAGCTTTTATTAAATTTTGATGAAAGAAGTGACAACTTGTACAAGTAATTTTTGGTATTTTGTTGTATAATAATACTATTTTGAAATAATTAGGCGAAATTGAAAATTCTAATTATATATTTAGTCAATTTTTCTTGTCAAGAAAACAATTTATAAATTCTTTTGGTGTTGCCAATTATTTAATGAAACTGGAAAAAAGAGGGAGAGGGGTGAGTAAGGAAATTGCCTTATCCAAATGTCAATACATTGCACGTTCTAGATTTTCATGCAACAGGCACACACTTCAAAAACATATACTTTTTTTTAAAACCATACTGTATGTATTTTAATTCCGTTTGATATAAATTTTTGAGGTTTCAGCGGGTATAGCACAAACACTGTTTTAAATATACAGCGATAAGTACATGAATAATAAAAACATGAAATCGGGTATCCTCGAAAGAACATAAAATTTACCCAGACCAAGGAAACAGGATAATCAGGAAAACTAAACGAATGTAGGGTATACATACAATATAAATCTGAAGTGAGGGTAATCAATATGAATAGCCAAAAAAGGCATAAGTGCGTATACTAGTTTATGAGAGAATACTTTTGTGAAAAATTTTAATGTTCTATCATATCCAATGGAAACGTGTATGAACTGCAGAGGTATACATCCAGTGCAAGTGTAATACCATATTTGATGAAGCTTGTTACCTATAAAACTGATTTAACCCCAGCACTACTGGGTGTCTGTACCAAGTCAGGCTATTCTGACTCGTTTTCTGTTGTTTCTATGAGTGTTTGTGTTTTGTGCTCTTTTATGTTACTTTTATCTGAGGAACCACCTATATTAGAAGGTGTAAACGGATTGTTGTGCCGTTGTTGACATTTCCTGTTATACGTTATTTTGTATATTAATGAACCAGGCGGAGATTAAAAAGTCAGAAGACAAAACAAGAAAATCAGAATAAAGAAAGCAAAAGAATTTAAATGTTTATTTCAATTCCAGAATTTTAATTTATGAGATATTGGCATTATGAAATAATTACGTTAAATATAATCGAGCATTACAGTACTATATTCTCTTATATAAAAATATTATTATATTGTTTAATTAACAGTCCTGTGAAAAACAGTTATCCTTTTTTTCCAGATTTTATATATTTGCCAATATAAGTCGAATGTGGGTAATATAGATGAATTCTGTACACAAAAGCCCTCATTAAATGGTCCCTTATACAATGTACTTACTTCTACAGTACTGCAGTAAAATTTACAATATGCCAAGGCAGCAATTGACCTGATTAAAATATATGAATTATAGTTCCAAATGTTTTTGTTAACCTCTTGAATTAACGTACAATCGTGTACAAAACGGACAAAAAAAATTCTTCAAGATTCCGAGTGTGTTCTTTTTGCGAACATTATCATTATTTCTTCATATATTTTTAACCATGAAGAATTTATTGACATTGTATGGAATTTTCGAGCAAACTGTATAATTTTTATTGTTTTTTATTGTAAATTCCTTGCGTAGAATGCACATTTCAGGATTAACAATCAGCAGGTACGTTCGTTACCAAAACTTTGGAAAGCCAATTGATAAATCCCAAAAGAGTGTGAGAAATACCTTACCAAAAGGGCCTAAACAGTTTAGCAAAATATCAGGTAAGATCATCTTTGCCCTGCTTTTAACAGAATAATCGGTAATAAAAGTAACGGGTACCGTGTACCCCTTTATTGCCTGCACCAAGATGACGTGTTCAAGTTACACTGTACCTGTTGTCTTCATATGTTCTATCTGTGATGCTGCAGCTTCCGAAACGGCCTATCTTGTTTATTGTTCATCTTTCTATTTACCAGCTTTTTATATAATTTACCAGAATATCACTCAACATAAAAAATATGCACTAAATATTTTTAGTACACAAGTAATTGCGGCTGTGACCTACCTTTTAGTATGTATTACTTTTTAAGTAGAATATTGATCATATTAATTTCTCTAAATAAGAAATTGATAAACACAGAAGCAACACCTTTGACAAGTATCCTTGGAAGTAGACATTAAATTAATATCAAAATGTTATTAAAATTGCTGGCATATATGCAGATTTGATAAATTATTTTTAATATATTTTCACTTAGATTTAAAAAAATCTTTACGACTTATATCACTTTTTCGATACATTCAGTATTGTAAGACCCAGTTTAATAAAATCCATAGAAATTTAAATACAGGTACAGAACGTACATTTTTTTCTTGTCTAATTAAAAATCGAAACCATCTAAAATAGAAAAATTCCTGCGTGTAAATCACTAGATAAAACCTATATATGAAGAACGTTGTACGATATTGAGCTTGTCATAATCACGTTAAGTGCATCAAAATTCTGTGATCTTATAACAGAATTTTCATTAATGAGCCTACTGACGGACTCAAGGGTATTATTTCCTTCAGGTTGACCGCAAGCTAGAAAGGAAATACTTCATTTCAACAGCAGGCTCAACACGTGCAAGTTGCTATCTATATATCAGTCGATTGCTTTACTCTAAAATTTTAAATAATAGCCATATATACTAGCCCGAAATTGATGCTTAATTTTACTGTTCCAAACATGCCATTTTTTTTTATAGAACTAAGAAGTATCTCTCTCGTGCATAGCTCTGTCCTTAGATGGTTTGGCTTCACGCTTTCGGTCATTTTGGTATATCTGAATTTGCTCTTCAACTTTTTTGGATTATCGTTTTGGTTTTCAACATTTTATGCCTTGAGCACAATTAATGAGTCGTAAATCGATAAAATGTGCACATCTAGAGCATCAGAATTGGTAAAAAAAAATGTAAAAAATATAATGTTATAATATAGGGGTAAATAGGACTCGTCATATATTTTAATTTGAAGTCAACGATTTTCGTGAGAGTCGAGTGTAGATTAGAAACAATTTGATAGAACGTAAAAGTCATTTGTTCAACACGAAGGACATCAGAACCAAACAACCATTTTTGCG
The DNA here is from genome assembly GCA_028015205.1 of Mytilisepta virgata. Classification (NCBI taxonomy): domain Eukaryota; kingdom Metazoa; phylum Mollusca; class Bivalvia; order Mytilida; family Mytilidae; genus Mytilisepta; species Mytilisepta virgata. Next base: position 44,115,347 of record CM051516.1, read on the forward strand.
CTAAGTGAATGCATGTATTCGCTATTCATGCATTTTGATATACCAAAATAAATGATACAAAGGCTTGCTAAAAACTCTATTTTTCAACCTTTACTCATAGAAACCATGAACTTTTGAATGATTAAGCATTAATTTTCTGTTTGTAATTATTAAACATGGTTATTACCACCGTTTACATATTTAAAGCTTTCAATTTTAGAGTAATGAGAGAAAGAAATATAAGAGAAATTGGTCCTATTCTTCTAAAATCTTGTAAAAAAGAGAAAAATGAGTTACACAAGAATGATAAGTAAATCATATGTATCAGAGAATGGTGTAATGTTTTGATATAATCTTTAATCGCTGTATTTTTCATTGAAATTATTCAAAAAATATTTAGTTTGATAATTTACCACAAAAGACCACAAGGTCAAAGGGACACAACTAGCATTTTTCACATTAAAAAGTGTTTTCAATCAAAATACATGGACGTTCAAAATACCAGCAAAAGCGAAGCTAAAAAATTGATATGAAAGAAGTGGTGGATTGAATGACAGTGGAGCAGAATACAATGTCAATATGATATATGCAATGAAATATTTTATACTGTTAAATTTCGATTTAAAAAAATACATATAATGTGCAAAAACTTTGTTTACAAATCACGTTATGCTGCAGAATTTACTACTGAATTTTATGTAATGAATTTTTGAACATGTTTGGGGACAACCGACATGACCGATTCCGATATCTATTTTCAGGTAAACTTATGTATAGAGGAACCTGAGTGAGTTATCTTTTCCTAACCAATGTAGGTATGGGAGATAATTAAATGCTCTCCCTTTTGTCCTGAGGCTAAAAGGGAGACAAATTTATTATCTCCCTTACCTACATTGGTTAGGAAAAGATAACTCACTCAGGTTTCTCATTGAAACTTTTTGTGGTAACTCTGTTGGTGATGAGTATCACATTTATGCATAAATAGCAGGTTAATCAGGATTGGTTTTGGTTTAAACGAAAACAAAAGTTTAGGCCGCAATAGAAATTTTTAAAATGCAAGGGTCATTATTGTTGAAAAAACCTCTGTTTGTGTATTAGGTATTTGTATGTACTTGCTCATTTTGTCATTTAGCGCCGGCGTATGGAGTGTATATTTCACAACTCATACGTTATTCTAGAGCTTGTGACATTTACACTGACTTCCTGGACAGAGCCCGGCTCCTGACAGAAAAGTTGCTCATACAGCGGTATGTTGCTCCTAAGTGGCAGCCATCCTTACTAAAGTTTTATGGACGTCATCATGACTTGGTTGACAGATAAGAAAAAAAAACCGTTTTTCAAATGAAAATGGACCTGATCCATTGATGTTGTCCCTTCCTCATATCGGATCTGACATGGGCAGCATGGCAGATGTCCTGATGAAAGCAGAGACTGCTAACTCTTTCGAGGCACCCCAGTCTACCCCAGGTTTTTTGTGGGGTCCATATTGTTCATATGTTTTTAGTTTTTAAGTGTACTGAATGTCTTGTCTTCGTTGTTCTCCGGAGTTTGTCAGTTATTTTCGATTTTCCCCTCCTTCAAATATCCCTTTGATATTTATTGACTTTACTCGTATGTATATATTGATAATGTGCCTCATAATATACTATATAGTGTCTGAGCGTTGTCAATAAAGTCTAAAAAGATAAACAATAGTACATTCGGATCTTGAGAAATTACTCTTCAGGTACATATTAAACATAGCCTTTGTCTCATAACCCCTAGTGATCCGATTACACTCAAGTTTACTCTTGCTCAAAGTAACATAACTGAGAAATCAAAAATTTTCTTTTCGTAAAGATAAAAATAAGGAAACACGAAAACCAGTGCAAATACAGATCCATGATGGCTAGTGATTTGATAGGGGGAGGGTTTACGATACTTTGCATACGATATGAATTAACATTCGTGTCAATTGTGATGTTTAATTGTGGTTTTAATTTTTTTTTATTTTAAATTTATCATTAAACCAAAGAAATCAAAATAACATTTGTATTTTTTTCTTTAACAATACTAAAATTGTCAACAATCACCCTTGACAATTTTTTGGGTGTTTCACACATGGTAAAAAGGACTTATCATAAAATCTCCTGTAAATTATACATTGAAGAGTTGGATAAGGAACCAAAGTCAACACTTAAAATACGTTATTGGTTGTAAAAGATAACAAGGTAATAAACATATCATATATACCCCAGATATAACCAATCTAAGAAGCTATCTTTGTCTCCCTACTCTGCTGTGTCTGACTGCAGGTGTATATAGGTTTTGGATTCGGATTTATGTTTGATTAAGTGGAATTAGATAAAACTTTATCAGTAGGTGCATCAAGATGAAAAAAGTCTTCATTACATATTGTGACAAAGAAGGTGCTTATGAAGCAGTGAAACAGCATGACAACCACTTCTCAACCCCAATTCTGTCCATACGAGTCCTGATACCACTGTGAATCATTGTAACCTGCATCATAGCCCGTTGAGTCAAGAGGTTGTTGAGCGATTGGCTGAGCTCCCCAACTGTCCTGAACATTCCGTCGCCTCGTGTCGCTTCGTCTGGCCCATGCTGAAACCCCCCTGTGCTTTCCTTTTTCACCTCTGCCTCCTCTACCTCCATAACCTTCACCATAATAGTCATAGTCTTCATAGCCAAAAAAGTCATCATAATAATCTTATCTAGGAGGTGGAGGCATTGCTCGTCTCATTCCTCGACCTGGAGGCATCATTCTTGTACGTCAAAATATAGTTGGCACTGACATAAACATTGATTATAGGACTATAGGAACACTGAGAAGGGCAAACATTATCACAGATGTAGAGCTAAAAACCCCAAGAAAACAACAAACAAAACAACAAAAAAAAACAAACAAAAAACACAAATTCAACGTTTAGTAGAACTAATTAAAATCTATAATTATCACAAAGGTAGACTCAAAAACTATCAAAAATTATCCCAACATGTTGCAGAACTGACAAATATAGACATACCCACTTCGTTATAAAAAATATTAGAAGGGATATATCTAGAAAGCTAAAGTTGCAGTTTGAGTTTTCAAGCGGAGCAATTGTTTACCTATGTATAAATGAAAATGTACGGTTTTGGGGTAAAAATCAATGCATGAGACAACACTCGACAGGACTGAAAACGGAAAAGACCGATTACATCAATTTGTCATTGTGTGGTTTTTTACAATGAGCAACAATCATACCACAAATAAGAACTAAAAAGCCCCCAAAACAAAATACGTCAAAAATTAAGATTTATCTGTGATTATAAAATCTCCAACAGACGTATTGCACAAAGCTGAAATTATTTCCAAATTTCCATCAAATTTAATTTGAAAAATAGACATACGCTATATTAAATTAATGACTAATGTACTTACATGTGTCCATCAGTATTGTTGGAGGTATATAAACGTTTATATCATTTTTTTGTTAACACAATATCTTCAAAATTTTGTAGTTTTCGCATTCAAATTCTAATTTTGAACACTGGTTCTATAAATCCCTTCACCATATTTGTTTTCGGGTAAAATGCAAATTTGAAGCTCTTCAGTCGAAATTAAGATGGATATTTTGACATTTACAGATTTTGACATTGGACTCTTTCTACGGTACAACAGCAGTTAATATTGGTTTCTATTTAAATAAACGTCTTTTCGAGTAGCCATAAATATTATTTCGGTGGATCATATTCTCGTTACGTCACTGTGTCAACACAGATCATCAGTTACGTAAACACAATCATACCATATAAAACGCCAAAGTGAGAGCAAATCTCCAATTTCAAAGTTTAATGCTATATTGACTATTCGTTAAATTTATGGCAATCGACCTGTAAGCTTAACTGTTTCAAATAAAGCCAAAATCTCTAAGTGATAAAAAAGTGTTCCAATAGTGAACCTACTGATCTCAGAAAAAGTATACTATATCACAGTGTTAAAGTGTTCATCCTTTAAATCCTTAAACCTAGAACAAATAATATCATTAAGCATTGCTTCCTATTTAAACATTGATATGAAATTTAATTTCTTTATAAAGTGTACCAAATATCGGGCAAATTGAAAAGTATTTTGGAATTTAATTTTTGAAAGATATTTAGTACTAATATGATTTAACTATTCAATGATGATACCAAAACACGCGATGTGCACATTTTTAGCTTAGAGGCCACGGTGAGCTATTGCCAGTACATCGCGTCCGTTGTCTATCCGTTAACTGTTCACATTTTGATCTTCTTGAGAACCGCTGAACAGAACTTGACCAAACTTGGCAGAGATGCTCTTTTTATAGTCCTTCATGAGGATTGTTACGTACTGTAACTGATGCGGCTAGCTCAGTGTCCCATTCTTGGGGTGTAGTGGCTAGTACTTCACCCTAGTTTCGACCATAAGGGATACACTTGATGTATATGTTAAGAAAGTTAACAACAAAATATTTATTTGACTAAATAACAATTGTAAATTCAATACGACAGTATAAAATATAACAATATAATAAACAAGTCAAATAGCACCGTCTTGTAGAAGTTAAATATAAAATTATATAAATTGTCTTAATCCTCAGCAAAAGCTTCAAAAATATATATATTATCTCACTTATAAAAAGTAAAAATATAAATTACAAAAGAGGATAAAGATATATGTAAATAAGTAAAAAAAAAATGAGATAGTGATCACCTATGTGTCTTGAGACGGCCCCTTTAAACCGAACAAGAAATTGACATACCTTGTAAGGTCGAGATCCCCCCTTAAAAGAGCAATTTTACCATCAAAATTGATCATCAGAAACGAATGTAAATTTAGCGAAAAAATATGCTGAGGAAAGACATCAAAAATGAAAAAGTCAGTAAAAAAAATCATACAATTATCAAAAAAAAAAAAAAACACATTAAAGTTAAGTTTCAAAATGAAATGGTAAATGTCACTGCATTAAATTTTTTCTAACTGGTCCTGGAGGTCGAGACGTTCTGACAACATGCTCGCTCCTGGGGATAGCGCTCCTTCTTGACTGATGCGTTGAGCCCGTTCCTTCTGTTGTATGATTACCTTGTTTTCCTCCTTTGATCCAATCCTTGGCAATACAGCATCGGCGGGTGGAATGTACGCGTCATTTTCCACAGACATGTAATAATGTTTCGTTCCTCATTTCCTTTATGTTATGATTTAAGGTGTTGCCGGCATTTAGTCTTGGTGGGAAACACTCTCCTACATGACTTGCATTTAAAAATCTGCCTCCTACGCTGATGGACGAACTGCCAGTGTTTAATCAGATCTCTTAGGTTGTGATATATAAACAAGGATGAACAACGCTTCACCACGCAATACTGGCCTAGCGGATTGAAAATTGGTTGTGACGGCGTGATCACCTCGTGGTGGAACTGTTGCAGTTCCAGCGAGTCAGGAGTCACATCTAAGACATCATCCATCTGAAACTATACAAAAATACTATTAATATTCCGATAGACATAACTTTACAACACAACCGCATTCACAATACCATATCAGTTAATATCATTTACATGAATTATTCAAATATTCAGACACAAACATATATATATATATATATATATATACACACACACATATCATATCAAATAGCTTATTATGCACATGAATTCAGATGGATGGATGGATGAATTATTGTTTAACGTCCATTGGCAACCAGGTGCATATCAGGACGAGAACATGTTGATATGATAATGAATATGATCCCTGCTTTGTACTAGACCGACACGCTAAGTCGGATTTTTAATGTGCTAGTTCACGGGGTAACTGTCCACAGGAAGACATATCACCTCACTCGGACACATTATACTGACTCCGAGCCGACCAGTCTTTGCTCTTACTCCTAGATGCTGCGTGCTTGGCGGAGAAGCAGCAAATACCAATTTTAATGTCTTTGGTTTGACCCGGCCGGGGATCGAACCCGCGACCTTCCGCACGCCGGGCGAGCACGCTACCACGAGACCACCGAGGCGGTCACATGAATTCAGATATAAACAACTGAACTTAAAAAAATATTAAAAATAAAAAAAAAGAAAAGAAACCCACACATGAGTTACCATTATGGAGAGTACCTATCCAGAGGTTTCACTACTCTCCCTGTACGTGTGCGCACTGGAACCGGTGTACAGGCGTAATATCTACGTTTGACAAATAAACACTGGCGTCAGGTATTACTGCAGTATTTTCTGTTATAATATTTGTGTCAGATGAATTTGTTAATTGTAAATGCCAGTTTTCAGGTATATTTCTACCCAAGTAGGGTTTCAAATGATCTACACGTACAATAATTGGATTCGTGTTTGCCTTTTTGTATCTTGTAGGTAACCTCTGAAAGTTTGTCTAAAATAAGATATGGACCTGTCCATCCAAGACCTAAAGTTATGTTTTATTTTTGGAGGATACCACCTCCAGACCCATGAATTTGGCTCATATGACCTAGCTTTCAAGCCTCTATCATAATACAGTTTTTGGCGTCTTGCCGCATGCCCTGAGTGTTCATACACAAGTGGAAAAACATCTTGTAAAGCATTTTAAACCCATTCGACATATTCTATGGGACATAAATCATCTTGTCCGGCGGGAAGTTCGAACATTAAGTCTACAGGACATCTAATTTCGCGTCCCAGCATCAAACTGTTGGGTCTACACTTAGTTGTTGAATGGGCAGTACTTCTGTACGCCATCATGATATAGGGGATATGATATGAGAAGGTTTTAAAGGAGATTTGACTAAACCAGGTCCTGGCTTACCACGGGCACAAAGGTCACAATCAAAGCACCACTTTTTAATGTATTCTGTCATTCCAGGCCAATAAACATGATAAAACCGATTTCGTATTGCAGTTAAAGTTCTATCTTTTCCAAAATGACCTGCAATTTTATTATGATGTAATTGGTGAAAAATTATCTCCTTTATTTGAGGAGGGGCAATTAATTGTAAAATTTGATTCCCTTCTTTTACCAAAAAGTTATATATAAAATGTCATCTCTTAATTTTAGAAATTCCCACAATCCCCATAAAACTTTGGCTTCAGGGTGTAAATTTGTTATATCTTGTTAAAGTGGTTTTTCTTCTGACGACAGCTAGAGTCTTAAAATATCACCAATGGCAGAATCATTTTCCTGCATAATTTTAATTGCTTGAAGACTCCAAAAATCTAACCAATTTGGTTCTAAGTTATGAACCAGAGAAGTTTGAATTACGGTGCTAACTATAGATTCTAATAATTCGTTTTCCTCAGCCTCGACTGCGGGACAGTTTCCTGACTGACCTTGATTACAAACTCTGCAATCAACTTTTCCCTCAGTCTGACTTCGAAAAGATGGGTTAGATTTTGGATAGCACTGTAAACATTCTTCCCGTTTCCATTTACGAATTGGCATTCTTGATAATGCATCTGCGTTGGTGTGTAAGCTCTCTTTTCGATATTGAATTTCGAAATTGTAGTTGTCTAGTATATTAATCCACCGGGCAACCATACCCTCGGCATCTTTGAAATTTCGAAGCCATGTCAATGAAGCATGATCGGTGCCTGAATTGCCTAACAAAAGTTACTACTGCTAGTAGTTCTTGTTTTGTTACGCAGTAATTTCTTTTATTTAAAGTGCGACTGGCATAAGAAATGACTTTTTCTGAACCCTCTTGTATCTGCACCTATCCCTGTTAAACTTGCATCCGTATCTAGGATAAACGTACCTTCATCATCAGGGAATGTTAAGAGTAGAGCTGAAGTTAGCACATTTTTTAACTTATGAAAAGCTACATTAAATTCTTCTGTCCATTTAAACTGTTGTTTTTTTCTAGTTAATTTTACTAAAGGACTAGCTATTGAAGAAAAATTCTCTAAAAATTTTCTAAAATATCCTGCAAATCCTAAAAAACTTTTTGTTTCTGATACATTTTGAGGTTGCGGCCAGTTTTTGACACACTCTATTTTAGTTGTGTCACATTGAGTATCCTTTTCTGAAACTAAATGTCCATGAAATGTTAACTCTTTTCTAAAAAGAAACCATTTGGATGGTTTTTATTTTAAATTGGCTTCTTTCTAACATTCGAAAACAAGCTTGTGACTTTCTAAAGCTTCCTCAAAACTTTTTCCAAAAATTATAATATCATCCAAATAGCATAAACAGTGTCGCCACTGTAATTTTCCCAAAATGGTTTCAAGTAATCTTTGAAAAGTTTGAGCAGCTGAGTTAAGTCCCATGGGCATTACTCTAAACTGAAAAAGTCCTTTATGCGTACTGAAAGCCGTTTTCGGTCTATCCGATTCTTCACATAACACTTGACAGTTACCATGGCAACAGTCTACGGTGGACATCCATTTAGCTCCCTTTAAAGAGTCTAAAAAGTCATAAATTTTAAGCAAAGGATATCAATCAGGGTCGCCTAGAGCGTTAACTTTACGGAAATCTACACAAAATCTAATTGAGCCATCCTTTTTCTTAACTAGGCAAATCGGACTACACCATGCACTATTGATAGGTTCTATAACTCCCCTTTTTAACACAGATTCTAATTCTTTCTCAACTACAGGTTTTAAAGCATTAGGTATGCCTCTCTGAACATGTTTAGCTGAACCAGTACTTATTTTATGTGTTACAATGTCAGTTCGACCGAGCTGTCCATTAGGTCCTACAAAAATATCTTGAAATTTTATTAATAATTTCTCCAATTTTTGTTTATTTTCAGGAATTAACACATTAGAAGATTTTTGTAACAATTCCTCTAAATGTTTTGGTAAACCTTCAATAGTTTCATTGACATCTGAACTACCTGGGTCAATCTGATTTATTAACTGAACAGTGTCTATAGTCCCTACTGTTAAATTTTTCTTTAACTAACTTATCATTAATGTTTAACATTGAGAGTACTACTTCTCTTTTTGAAGTATCATTTTATGCTTTTGCAAAAAGTAAACCTTTTTTTGTTGTAATATTTTATCTGGTTCGGTAATTCCAAATTTATCTCGGTAGTTTCCCTTTTATCAAAATTTCTGACTGAAGGGGAATAACTCTATTTTCATAAAGTTTAACAGATATCACTGTTGTGCTTTTTAAATTTAATCATTTGCTGCCCTATAACTAATTTAGCTTCTGATAATTTTAATTACATTTTTGATCTTTCAAGAAATCAATTCCAATAGTACCTTTAAGTGTTCCTAACTTTGTTACCATAACATTTTGTCGAAAATTGGATTGGTCGATTTTATGTTGACTTTTACTTGACCTTTAATGGGCATTTTACTGCCATCAGCTGCAGATAGAGTTGAATCAACTCTGGACAAGTCTGACAACCCTACTCCTAAACTATCTATTATATTTTCAGCTTACAGGAGATCCAGTGTCTATTAACATTTCAAGTTTAATGTTATTTATTTCAACAGGCACATACAAACTTTAAAACGAATTTCTATCGAAATTATCAAACTCAAATATTTTTAATGTTTTCATTTTAGGCACCATTTGTGACGAACTGGCTGATTCGTAGGCCTCCTCTGACAGTATTCACATGTTATTATTGATCTCCTTCTTGTATTTTGAAAACTAGGTTTTACAGAAGTATTTTCATCCGAATTTTCTTTTCAGATTCACAGACTGCAGTTTTAGCATTCTGATTTTTAAATTCCTGAACAATAATATTCTTTATTTTTTTATCAAGATTTGAATTTTCGGATTTATCAACTGCGTATTTATGATATGTGACTTCCTCAAAGAATTGAGGTTTTCTTATATTCTCGATAGGACCTTCAAAGGCTTCATACTCAAAAGCATATGAAATTGCTTGATCAAGAGTTTTTGGTCTGTTTAATAATTGAACATACCGTTTTAAATCACGGTTTCCTATTCCCTCTACAAATTGATCTACAACTAAAGCTTCAATTGAAACTAAAACTAAAGTTGGATAAGCTTGTGAAGCCAAACTGCTTAAAGCGTGACCGTAGTCTGATACAGACTCTTCTTTATGTTTCCTACGATTTTTAAACTCAAATTTATGAGCTGTCTCCCTTTCAATAGGATTAAATCTCTGACTTAACATTCTTTTGATAAATTCAAAATCATTTAATTAATAAGGATTTAATTCACTAATAGGGCTATTCCCCTTAAAGACATGATCAACTGTTGGGCTCGTTCATATTGATCCCAACCATTCCACTGTGCGACTTTTTCAAATTGAATTATGTAGTCTACCCAATCTGAGTTTTTACCATCGAATGTATCTGGCTCTTTTTGTTTCCTTACAGGATTTACTCTTTAAAAATTTGGATTATAAAAACCTTGCGTTTGCATACTAAATGGAAGAGACATTCCGGGATAAGTAGGATGCCATACCTGTATATTAGTTGTAGAATGAGTAGGCCATTGTTGATTTACAGGAAAACCTATTGGTTGTTTCATGGTCTGCGGTACCATATTATTAATGTTTGGAACCCTTGGGTACTCATGAGTTGGCCAAAAGCGTTATTAAATGTAGGGCCCATCTGATTGTACCAAGTTTGTCCTACTACATGGTTATCAAATGCATGATTCATCTGATTATAACCGTGTTGTCCTACTGCAGGGTTATTCCAAGTTGAACCATTTGCTTGTGCATGTGCGATAGAAATTTGACTAGGTGGGTTCACTGCGAAGGCATACCCTGAGTTAAATGAGAATTAGCTAAAAATGTAGTGTTAGAAACATTGTCCCTATTTTGATCAAAAATACTAAATATTGTACTGGTCTGTCTCATTGGATCAAAATTGAACTCTGAGAATAAATTGGGACGCTATGACCAATATTGGTTTGTAAAAATGCCGGAGTTTGTGAAACATGATCAAAATTAGCGGATTTACTAGTTAAATGAGTATCTATTGGGTATGGAGCTCTTGAGACATGTTTAAAGCTATTAATACCACTGGTTAAACAAGTATCCCCGGGGTATGGAGCTCGTATTTGAGGTAGTTTATAAAATGTATCATCAATTAACTCCCTTTGATCATTATCAGCATAACAAAAAGTTCTATCCTGATATGGAACATTAACTGGACCAGAAACTAGAGCTTGATTAAATGAACTAGAGTTTGGATCCCGATTTCCAATATTGCATGTATCAATTGGGATTGGATGGTGAGTAAAGGAGTACTTGTAATGTGGGCAGATGTACCATGTGTGTTTTGTAATTCTGTAGACTGTATTTTAGGAACCATCTTGTCCCCATACACCTCAGAGGGCATAAAAGTTTGGTTTTCCCTATACGACTCGGGTGACATAAGAGTTTGTGTACTCGTTTCATGACCTTTGGTGATTTGTTTTTATTTCATGTACCTGCATAGCATGAACCTTAGGACTGACTATTTCTTTCCTAGAAAAGCTAAGCAAAGGAAACCTTTCATCTGAAAAGCTAACTTTCTGCCTCTGTGGCTCTTTCATACTTCTGTAACCAGTAACATGAACGGATGTCTAACGTTCAATATATGTAGGTGATTTTAAAGCAGTGTCTATATAAAAAGGCGTTTCCTGCACAGTTTTCCTAGGACTAGAGGACGGGAGGGTATATAAAAAAGACCCGTAATCCTTATCCCCTGAACATGAAGAGTATCTATCAAAATCCTTATTGTCAGATTGACTGAGAGAAAAAAAAATACTGTCTTTACCACGAGTCATATTATTCAAATGACAACATTACCATAAGCATAAATAAAAAACCTTGAGGACAGAGTTCTGCATTAGTCAGAACTGCTTAAGTTTTAAAAGAATTGAAATTTAAATTTTTTATAACGGTAAAATCAAACTATCACTTTCCGGTTAGTAACTTTTTTCTTTGATTTTTTGTGATTCCTTTTTAAAAAAAATGCATTGTATTGATTATCAAGAAAATACGTTAATGGTTAACCTAATGTAAAATTATCCTTAACGCACTTGTAATGGATTGAAACGCTTATACATGTGTATATAAAAATATGGATTGAATATTCTTTGAGTATCAGAATGCCAACCTTTGTACGGAGGTAAAATTAACCGGATACAAATTTTATTTATTTTAGAACGTGCCGTATTGTCAGTTGTAACATGAATCTTCTTTTTTCCTTTGATCTTTTTATGGAATAAAATAGAGACGACAAGCATGTACCATAATGTATGCTCTAAATTTAAGCAACCAAATAATATTGCATGAAAGGTCACATGGGCCTATATAACTCAATGAGAAAACAGCCATGAAATAACCAACAACACTAAAACCAATATTGCATGGGTAAGCCCCGCCTCCTTAGGAAAAGATTACGCCTACAAAAAAGCACACATACAAATGTCAATTTTATTGGGTTTCAAATAAAAATACAAATTTAAAGGAAATCTCTGCAGGTTTTCTGCGTCAGGAAAGAGAACAAAAAATATAATGTCCACTCCTAAATTTCAAGAAGTAGCCGTAAAAAAAACAAATATAACTTCTGTCACTTTTGAAACAGAACAAATCGCAAGTCTTTCTCATCCAGAACGTTCTTATCATTCACGTTCATATCCTTACAATAGCACAATAATCCACATATTATGCTATAGAGTGATTTTGGGGGATATTCCTCGCCTTTCTTGTTGCCCACTTCAATCACGAAACGTTGTAGGCAGTGGTTCATTTCGGCAGCTTCAAGCATGTGTATGTCACCAATATTATCGCCGTGTTTAGATCTTGCGTTTCTCCATTCATTAAAAACACCAATAGACCATTTTGTATTCTTTTTGGTGTTAGCGTTTGTTTGATACGATATCAGCTTTTCTATATCCTCATCAGAAACGGGTGCGGTGAAACACTCCGGTTCGACATTCTCATTTTTGAAGTCGGTTAGTAATTGGAAATCTCCCATGTCAAAAATGCCTAAATCGTAATAATCCACAGCTTGTGAAACACTCATGTCATAAAATGGTTCAATATTTTGATGCGTTTGAATTTGAGACAGTCTGCTAATGATATATCTCCTTTGACATCTTGAAGAACCTGCAAAACAGTAAAAAATATTTTGAAAATTCGTTTTAATAGAATAAAATATTTGTATTTCCAAACATACAGGGCCCATAAAGGGCATATAATTCAGATGATCGACATAATTGAAATGTATACTAAAATCAAACATCACAGTAAATATTTACCAATTTCCATATTAAAAGCCCCCCCCCCCCCCCCTCGCAAGAAAAAAAAAGACGATAAGAGCAAATCAATCTTGTTTTACCAAAAAAATACACACCTGAGAGAGAACTAACCAATCTGGAAGAGGGAATACGTCTGCCATTCTTCAAAAAATATTTAGACACTGCGGTTTATGATATTTTCCCGCCAAACGATGATTTTTCCCTGCACGGACTTGTCTTTTTAATCTATAAATGTTCGTTTTCATTGGTTAATAAAGAAATAATGGGCGGGTCATTCATGTCACAAATCATTTATAGCAACGCCTTCCTCGTTAGCCAAATAAACTTCTCACGCTTCGCGTTCGAAAGTTTATTTGTCTAACTCGGAATACTATGCTATAAATATAACTTATGATCATTGCTGGTGAGACTAAATAGCTGTAGGGAGAATATCAAGACTTAGTTTTTTGATACAATAACAATATTCTGAGACAAACCCGGCGACATTAGCTGGTGATGATGGGAACATTAAATTTGTTATATTATCCTCATAGTCATTTCATGGGCACTGTATTGTGCTCAAGACAGAATATTTAACTGGCTTACATCGGTACTTGAAAATAAATGGCACAGAAGTGTGATAATTTGCTCAGTGTAAAAGATACTGATTCATTTTCAACCGTTCGGAATTATCGGAATTAACGCGCTGTCACTGCCTGAATGCCAGAATGTTGAAGAATGGAATAGAGTGGGAAAGTGTTTACTGTCGGTTAATAGTTTCAGGACTGTTATGCCTAAGCATTAATTAGTTCCTATAGTTGTCTTTACAGTTGGTATAAACTAAGGAATTACAAAATGTTAAAATGTCCAGAATGCCTGTGAAGTAAAGTATACTTAAAACCGGTGCTAACTCTGCGTTTTTCATCATATTGAAGACTTCATTGTGACTTTTAAGATGAAGAACAGCAATAAAAGCGCTGTTCTACTGCCACGTATATGTGATGATTTGTGTCAATAATTAATCCACCATTTCTCTTCTTCCATATTAGTACCTTTTAAAAACTATCTAACAAGTCCCTTAACACACAGATTGTTAATAATATGACACTGTTAGTACGTATTCAAAATTCCGCTTCTGATGAGCTAAACGAGATGATCTATATTCAAAATTAGTTATTTAAGCAGACTGAGAAACTATTTATCGCATTAGTATACTAATCCCTCCCTAAACATTGCCACGCAAAGATATTTTAGCCTACACTTTTTCAATAACTCCGAGATAATCCTCGCAAATGTAAATTTACTGGGAATAGAACTGCATTACTTCTACTCTGGCACCAGAATATCACAGTGAACGGTACTGATGTTAATTGTGTAACCCTAAAGATTTTTCGGGCATTTTCCAATAAGCACTCTAAATGTCAGAATGTTTCTACCATAGACTCTATGTAAAACCAGATGTGTCGGAACGACACGAATGGCTCCGCCTGCAAAAAAAGGTCAAAGCCCATTTTTTGAAGTGGAAATTTAATAGTGATAGGCCCGTGATTTCTCGTTGATCTTACGATGGACATTAAAGAGGATACGGCCATGTACGGACCTGAAAGAGAGCACCTTATGAAACGGAATTTTTTAGAGTCCTAACACTTGTTCTGCTTACCAGCCTGCTTCAAAGTCATGCTTCTAAGTCTAGCCAAATGCTAGATTGTGCTAAATCGCCGATGATTTTGAAGTAGTACTAATGTTAGGGTATAAGTTCGTTCCCGTCCGGAAAGACTTCTGGTTCCGGCTGCGGAGGATCATGACGTCGACAGGAAATGACGTCACATGAAGTCAATGGCGCTTGCTGATCGCTTCTCATCGTTGCTCTTCTCTTGCTCCATGCTGGTCTTTGCTGCTCAACACCATGCTCTTAAGCTAATTTCGGCGCTGTTGCTGTTGCGCTGTTCTTCTCTTGCTTCGTGTTGCTCTTCACTGCTGTGCAATGTACTCACTGTGCTCTTCACTGCTCAGCACCATACTCTCATGCTAATATGTTTTTTTGCTGCTTCTGCTGCTGTTCTTCTCTTGCTAAGGTTTGCTCTTCGCTGCTCTGCACTGTAATCATTTTGGTCTTCTCTTGGTCCATGCTGCTCATCGCTGCTTGGCACCATGCTCTCATTCTCATTTCGTTTTTTTTTTGCTGCTGCTCTTCTCTTGCTCCTAGCTGCTCATCGTTGATCTTCTATTGCTCATCGCTGCTCTTCGCTGCTCATTGCTGCTCTTCTCTTGCTCATCGTTGCTACAGGAGGTGGTGATGAATATGTTATGTCTGACAACGATACGAAGAATTCAGAGAGAGAATACATTCATTTATTAATGAAGAAGAAGGTGAGGAAGAAACAGATGAGGAAACAGTGGAGCTTTTAAAAAGGTTGGAGGAAGTGAAGATGAAACAGAAACGCGTTAAAAATAAGAGTCGTAAGATGAAATTGAAAGAAGAAATTGAAAGGAGAATGGCAGAGTTAAAGAAATTGGAGGAAGCGGAAATCACTTCTGTGAAAAGGGTGCAGGAAAAAGCTAAGAAACAGGTTGATGAGAAAATGAAAAAAGTGGTACAATCTGTTGCGGGGGAAAGTCTAAAGATACAGACAAAGGTAAAGATAAAGGAAAAGGCAAGACAGATAAAGATAAAAGTGATGACATTTCTATGTTAGATATCAAACAATTAAGGAAAGATGCTAATGTTAAGAAAACTGTAGACAAACAAATGAAAAAAATGCTAACCAATTTTAATAGTTCAGATTCAAGTTCGGATTCAGAAATATCTTAGTAATAGTAGTAACTGTAGTAATTCTCACAGTGAGTCCAGTTCAGATAATGAACTTTCTCAAACACGCCGTAGGCATAAACGTAGTCACAAGCATAAAAAGAAAATTAAATCATGTATAAGAGATAAACCTCATGATAAGGTTAAGTTTAAAATGAATTGGCCACAGTCTGAGTTAAAGTATGAATTTACTAATAGGAAGGGAGTAGAATTTAAACAGTTACGCAGTTAGTCAATTTTGTGCTGGAGAATTGGAGATTATCAGAAATTGTCATATAAGTAAAACTGAAAAAGAAGGTAGACTTGCTTTATTAAACAAAATTTGTTACTATGTGTTACGGCCGAAATCACCTTTAAATTGTAGCCAACAAAAGACACAAATCAATAATTAAATTTAACAAGATTTATTATATACAAGTTTACAAAAAAAATATTACACAAACTAAAATGTCAACTTAACTGTTCAAATCCTTCGTCTTTTCCTAATCCGGAATTCTTCTCGTCACTGTTGCGGGAATCCAAACGGAATATTATATCCAATCAGTCACAATCTAGTATGATGTAACGTAAATAAATGTGTGTGTCAAGGATGATGTGTGAAACGTAAATAAATCCAACAGCTGAGAACACAAGAATGTCTGGTCCAATAAGTTCTGATCTCCAAGTTTAACTTTCGTGTCCATATATATACTGTAGAACGGAAAATTCTGGAATACGGTAGAAGTTCGAATCACACCATAATTATTACGTAAGTCAAATAGAAAGTTCTAGTCATTCCATCAGTATCCATTATTGTTCCAGTGATTTCTAAACTGCGCAGTTATAACATTATTTGGTAAACAACTATAAGTATTATGTAAACATAGTATACATGTTATAAGGCTACGCAAAACAAATTAGGCCAAGATAAATAAATATAATAATTACAATATCATAACATATGCCAATGAATTTGAATGGCCAGTTTTACTTAATTTTTATGCTGCCTGGGTTAATTGAAAAAGGGGAAAGTTCATGGTCAGATGGTACTACTTTATTAGAAGTAAGAATGTTAGTTGAGGAAAAAGTAATTAATAAAAGTAGTTACAGCAATAAGTTTTCAGAAAAAAATGCTGATAAGAAAGTATGGTATTGTCCTTTGTATCAAAGGAACAAGTGTAAAATTTCTGCTGATGGTCATAATTTCGACATTGCAGGTCGTTCTAGATATGTTCAACATATTTGTGCAACATGTTTACGAATCGATAATTTGAAATTAAAACATCCTGAGAGTCCTTCCGCTTGTTCTCATCAGTTGTGACTAAATATAGAAAGAGCTATAAATGGACTGACGGGTGTCGATTTTGATAAGACCATTGATATTTTTTATCCTCAGTGGTTATTGGTTAAAGAGAATAGAAATAGTTTGTCTGCTAGCGATAATACTGATGTTTCATTAAATACTAAAAAGGGGAACAGTCCAGTTTTCGAGAATAATTATAGAATTTCATTACCTAGGAAGGGAAATTATTTTAATGTGTTGAAAGAGGATGCAATTAATTTGCATATTCAAGATTTTTGTCATAAACATAGGAAATGTCTGATTTGTGATTTAAAAGTGAATGATCAACAGTTGGAGTATTTTATTGAAATTCAGAAAACAGATGTCAATTCTGGTTTACCAAATTATTTAGGTTGAAAAATTTCTGTAGTTTCTAATTGACACATTGAATTTATAAGGTCTATGTTGGTAGAATATAGTGAATATTAGAGATTGGATTTCCCATTGGTTATGGAGGTCATCAGTTCAATTCTAGAAAATCTCGAAATCATATTTGTGCTAGGGATTATCCAGAATTTATCATGAAATAACTAGAATACCATGCTTTAATTGGACCATTTAAAATTAATCCATTTGTGAACTCTTGTTTAGTTTTATCACCATTGAATTCAGTAGCTAAGAGCACGCCTGGTGAAAGTCGGGTTAATCTTGATCAAAAGATGTATATTTAGGTGAACATGTGAATTTAAAATATCCTTTTGTTGATGATTTAGTAGGTCTCATTAAACTCAAAGGAAAATGTTGTCTTTTGTTTAAAATGGACTTCAAAAGGGCTTACAGACAAATCCCTATTAATCCAGGTGAAGTAAATTTAGTTGGCTTTCTTTGGAAAAATCATATTTTTGTAGATCGGGTTTTAAGTATGGGACTGAGGTCTTCAGCTCATATATGTCAGAGGGTTACTTCTGCTGTAGTTTTTATGATGAAAAAATATGGATATGTATTACTGAATTATTTGGATGATTTAGCTGGAGCTGCCGAAAATGTGTTTATATTATTGGGGAAAATGTTAGAAGATTGTGGTTTTGTTGAATCAATTGAAAAAGCTTGTTTTCCTTCTACTATTATGACCTTTTTAGTTGTTGAATTTAATACTGTAGAGCTTACCTTGTCTGTTACACCTGAAAGAGTTGAAGAGTTGAAGAGATTTTGTCGTTGGTTCAATCTTGGATGAAGAAATCTGTGGCTTCAGTTAAAGAATTACAATCCCTTTTAGAGAAGTTACATTTTGTTTCAGGGTTTGTAAGGCAGACTTTTCGTGTCTAGATTTTTGACCTGGCTTCGATGTTTACCGGATAATAAGATGGCACATACATTCCTTTATTTGTTAGAAAGGATTTGTTATGGTGGTATACATTTTTAAAAATATATAATGGTATTTCAATGATGTCTTTGGAAGAGTGGTCTGATCCTGATGAAGTTGTAGAATCTGACGCAACGTTAGGTGGTTGTGGTGGTTGGTTTTCAGACAGAAAAGAATTTTTCATGTAGAGTTTCCGTTGTTTATTTTATCTTTGAATTTAAATATCAACCAGTTTGAGTTGTTAGCAATGATGATTTGTGTTAAACTTTGGAGTTCGCATTTTTGTTAAAAGAAAATTCTTATTAAGTGTGATAATCAGAGTACTGTTTCTGTTTTGAATTCAGACTGTACTACAGACGCATTTATGCAAAGCTGTTTAAGAGAAATTTTATTTTTTGCAGCTAAGTTTTGAGATTAAAGCTATTCATTTACCTGGTGTTGAGAATCGGACGGCTGATTTATTATCTAGATGGCATTTAGATTTTTCTTATAGTAAATTATTTTATGATTGACCAGTTATCAAAAACAATTTTTGTAATGAGAAATTTGTGTACACTGGTTTGTTTGAATTTTCTCATGATTGGTAATTTCTTGTAGATATCCAGATTAGAATTTTTTCAGAGGAAGTCTTGCAAATCAGCTTTTGCCGATGGAACATTTGAGAATTACAACGTGCAGTGGAGCAGCTTATTAACATTTTGTATATATTTTGGTTTTAAATTCTTGCCTACTTCATTGATGACTATATGTTTATATGCTCAGTTTCTTGGTAGATCATTTAAATCCGTGGATTCAATTAAGAATTATATAAATGGAGTCAGATTGATGCATTTAATGAATGATTTTGAGTTTCCTTTTTTGCAGCGTATGTCATTAAAACTGACTTTGAAGGGATTATCTCGACTTCATCCACATTTACCAAAAAAGGCTTTTCCTGTAACTGTTCGATTTTAAAGCAAATGTATAATTTTCTAGATATGGATAGTCCATTAGATAAATCTTTTTGGTGTATTTTTCTTTTTGCCCTTTTTATTATGAGTAGAAAATCACATTTGGTTCCTGTTAGTGAGCATAAGTTTGATATAAATAAACAGTTATGTAGAGGTGATATATTTGTACATTGTGATGTTTTAGTTGTCATTTTAAAATGGTCTAAGACCATTCAATTTGGAGAACGAAAATTAAGGATCCCTATTTGTAGTATTCCTGGTAGTGTGTTATGTCCTTTTAATGCTTATAATTGTATGATTAAAGATATGCCTGCTACTTCAAGTGATCCAGCATTTTGTAAGATTGTTGGTGGAAATATTTTATCTATTACATGTGGTGAATTTCAGAGTAAATTTAAATACTTGATTGAAAAGACAGGTCGAAATCCAAAGTTTTATTCTACTCATAGTTTTCGCAGAGGTGGGGCGACTTTTACCTCTGATTCTTCTGTTCCAACAGAATTGATTCAGTTGAATGGTGATTGGCGCAGTAATGCAAATAAAAATATTTAGAAATTTCACTGGAGCAGAAATTATTGGTATCTCAGAATATGTGTACTTGAATTCTTGCCTTTGACAGTTAATTTATTGAAACATATACATTATTTTGTAGAATTTGCGATAGTTACAGACTCAATTACGAAGTATGTGAAACTGGACGGCGCTGTTGTGTATGCTTTTCGGGGGGCAGTATTGGCAATATAATTTACCAGTTAGAAAAATTAAGGGAGAGTATTTCTAAATTTCATATTCTGATTATACATGTTGGAACAAATGATATTAATTATTTTCGCCAACCCAGTCGTCAGACTTGACTGACATGATTATTCATTGATTTGTTACAGAAATTACCAGTATTTAGCAAAATTAAAAAATAATAGAAATACTAAGGGTTCATTCCTTGTATAGCACATGGTAGATCCCCTTAGCTGAAATTTGGCTTCCTATTTCGGTATTTTTGGTTATGAGTACTTCTTGTTTAAAATAAGTTTGGTTTGTGGTCTTCCAAATGTCTCGGTTTTAATGCTGCTGATGAGAGGTAACTCATTGAAATGCGTTGTATACAGCAGAGTTTAAATTTACTATATCTAATATTGGTATCTTTTGATTGATATTTTGTCAGCGGATCATTTTAAATCTGCCTATTGTTATATGATTTCTGTTGCTAAATTGTTATTTTCTGCACATCAAATTGGTTTTTAAGCTATTCTTCCACGTCCAGTTGACTTTGATAGAACTAGTGCTAAGATAATAAGAATTAATATGGCTATGAATGTTCTTTGTTTGAAATTTCATGTTCATTTTATACATTCTTACAGGTATTTCATGACAGAAGGAAAACCACTGGTTGAATCGTTTGCTTATAAGGATGGGGGGTTTGAATTTGAATTATGAAGGTACAAGGGTTTTATGTTTATATTTCAAAAGAAGGGTAGCACATTTTTAATAATATGCATTATTATGTTGTTTTCTGGTGGTACATTACTCTCATTTGAGATATAAATTTTCTTGAATGGAGTTGATGATAGTTTATGGATGAATTGTTGCTTTTCTTCCATACTGTCATTTGCCTTAGTTTATGGTAAATATCACTTCTACCATACTAAGCTTTGTTTCAATAATATATTTGATTTATGATTATGTTTTTATGTACAGATTTAATTTATATTATGTTTTATCTTTAGACTTATAAGTCGTATATTATACATATATCATATATATTTAACTTTATTTTAAATGATATATATATATATATATATATATATATATATATATATATATATATATATATATATATATAATTTTCCTTTTCAGGTAAGGGGTACAGTTCACACTGAGGAGTATATGGCTTTACATATGAGATACTGCTTCTTGTGTGGAGCTGAAGTTTCAATGGTTGGTTGATATTGTTTCATCCATGTTGGCTTTATTTAATTTAGTTCATGTTTGATAGTTATAATTTCAAGCATGCCAATTGCTTATTAAAATTTAGTTTCTTTTATTTTGTTCAACACAGCTGTTCGTATTTTTGGTGGCGTTAGCTTGGCGGCCAGCTTATGCTTTTATATTTGTGATGTGGTGAATTATAAATTACAGTTACGTGTATTTGATTCATATATATATGCTTATACGAACATTCAAAGTCGTATATACATATTGTCTTCATTGAGTATATATAAATATATAGGAGTATATTTCCTGTAAATATTGCATTTGCTCCTAATAAATTGTGTAAATTGTCTTAGTCTTTTCAGAAGCCTTGTAATTGGTTAGAGTCCTTTTTGCTTTCCAATATTATATCGACCGAGGCACTGACGCTTTTATAACGTGATCGCAGTTATTCCTATTTCGGTAAGCTACTGTATAACATGACAGCAGGCTCATTGTATTGTATAACATATTTTGTGATTTGAATTCATTAAAAAATCGTACCCTTAATTTTGACATTTTTTTTTTATTTGCTCTTCAACATTTTGGACATTTTAGGGATTGGGCACAATTCGTGAGTCGGGAATCGACGAAATGTACATATCTTATGCAGAAAAATTGGTACCATAGAATTTGTCAAATAATATACATGTATGCATTTTACAGATTATGTAAAGATTTGTTTCTTTGAACAGAAGAGGATGATTTTCCCGATTTCAAATAACTAAATCTTAAAAGCTTTTAAGCTAGTTGGACTTTTTTCTGTAAAACACTGTAAGTCAGAACAGTTCAAGATGCATTTGTGGAAGTGGTGGTGGAGGCGGTGAGGTAGTGGTGGTGCCGGATGTGACATCACCGGACAGGAAATGACGTCACAGTAAGTCATATGACCGGAATTATACCGGAAATGGTTTGCTCGCGTGCGCAGAAAAAGTGGATTTTACCATTATTTGTTTATGGAAGTGATGTCAGTCACGTGCTGGGACCCGGATGTGTCGTCTGCGCATGTTTGACCGGAATTCGGATTGGATAATCTCCCTTTTCCCGCGCTTCTTGGTCGTCTCTGAGTCTGTAATCGGTCTGTATAGGGTAATGGTCTCGCATCGAGTCTCTAGGGACTGATACTCTCACTGTTGTGTCGAAGTCCGAGAATATACGAAGTACAGAGGTACTGTTGGATTATCTCCCTTATCCCGCGCTTTTCATTGCGGGTGATGTTTTCCTTTCGTCCAAGGGAGGACCAAAGGTAGGATTGGATTATGTACCCTTACCTCCAAGTAATGCTGTCACCTTAAGGTCAATGGAGGGGTGTCCTTAGCAACCGCCTTAGCAACGGTGGTCCATTTCATTTCTCTATGCTGCTCTTCTCTGCTCAATCTGCTCATCGCTGCTCTTCGCTGCTCATTGCTGATATTCACTGCTCTTCTCTTGCTCTTCACTGTTCATCGCTGCTCTTCTCGTGCTCTTCGCTGCTCTACACTGCTCTTCTCTTGATCGTCACTGCTCATGGCTGCTCTTCTTTTGCTCTTCGCTGCTCTTCTCTTGCACTTTGGTGCTCTTCACTGCTCTTCTCTTGCTCTTTTCTTGCTCTTCGCTCTCCTCTCTTACTCATCGCTGCTCTTCACAACTCTTCTCTTGCTCATCGCTGCTCTTCACTGCTCTTCTCTTGGTCATCGCTGTTCTTGTCTTGGTCATCGCTGCTCTTCTCTTGCTCTTCTCTTGCTCTTCGCTGTTCTTCTCTTGCTCTTCTCTTGGTCATCGTTGCCCTTCTCTTGCTCTTCTCTTGCTCATCGCTGCCCTTCTCTTACTCTTCACTGCTCTTTTCTTGCTCTTCGCTGCTCTTTTCTTGCTCTTCGCTGCTCTTCACTTCTCCTCTCTTGTTCTTCGCTGCTCCTCTCTTGCTCTTCGCTGCTCTTCTTTTGCTCTTCGCTGCTCATCGCTGCTCATCTCTTGCTCTTCGCTGGTCTTCACTGCTTTTCTCTTGCTCTTCGCTGCTCATCGCTGCCCTTCTCTTGCTCTTCGCTGCTCTTCACTGCTGTTCTCTTGCTCTTCGCTGCTCGTCTCTTGCTCATCGCTGCTTTTCTCTTGCTCATCGCTGCTCTTCTCTTGCTCTTCGCTGCTCTTCTCTTACTCATCGTTGCTCTTCACAGCTCTTCTCTTGTTCATCGCTGTTCCTCTCTTGCTCATCGCTGCTCTTCTCTTGTTCATCGCTGTTCTTGTCTTGATCATCGCTGCTCTTCTCTTGCTCCTTGCTGTTCCTCTCTTGCTCTTCTCTTGCTCATCGCTGCTCTTCTCTTGCTCCGGACTGTTCATCACTGCTCTTTTCTTGCTCTTCGCAGCTCTTTTCTTGCTCATCGCTGCTCTTCACTGCTCTTCTATTGCTCATCGCTGTTCTTCTCTTGCTCATCGCTGTTCTTCTCTTGATCATCGCTGCTCTTCTCTTGCTCTTCGCTGTTCCTCTCTTGTTCTTCTCTTGTGCACCGCTGCTCTTCTCTTGCTCTTGGTTGATCTTCTCTTGCTCATCGCTGCTCTTCTCTTGCTCCGGGCTGCTCATCAGTGCTCTTCTCTTGCTCCGGGCTGCTCATCAGTGCTCTTCTCTTGCTCCGGACTGCTCATCACTGCTCTTCTCCTGCTCTTCGCTGCTCAATTCTTGCTCATCACTGCTCATGACTATACTCACGTGCTCATTTCGATTTTTTCTGCTGCTGCTATTGGTGGTCGATTGTCGTTAGTCAAAGATTGGATCTGTGTGAGAGCACCCTTACATCCGGGTCATTTGAAAGTCCACTCTGCATTTATCCAGGCTTGTGACTGGCTATCATAAGATAGGCTACATTAGCCCTCCCCTATTTTTTAGGCCACTTTGCATTTGTCCAGGCTTGTGACTGGCTATATATGTATAAACATATAGAGGCTGCATTATCCCTCCTTTCCTTTGGTGGACGTGTTTTCCATCAGACAATTGACATTCCTATGGGTACGAATTGTGCGCCACTCTTGACGACTTGTTCCTTTTATCATATGAGGCAGACTTCCTTGACGGGCTTCTTAAGGAAAAACAGAAGTACATTTGATTTCAGCTTCCGCTACATAGATCACTCAACAGTTCACTTTTTGGGAGTTCTTACATCTCATCTATCCCAATGAGCTCGAAATTAAGGATACCACACTGCCAAGTCTGCATCTTATCTTGATCTGCACCTCGAAATTGACATTAGAGGAAGGTTGAATACAAAACTTTACGACAAGCGGGATGACTTTGACTTTCCAATCGTCAACTTCCCATTTTTGAGCGGCAATATTCCAGAAGCGCCGGCTTATGGAGTATATATTTCACAACTCATACGTTATTCCAGAGCTTGTGACATATACATTGACTTTCTGGACAAAGCTCGGCTCCAGACAGTAAGTTGATCAGACAGGGGTGTGTTGCTTCTATGTTGGAGTCATCCTTATTAAAGTTGTATGGACGTCATCATGCCTTGGTTGACAGGTTTGAAAATACCGTTTCCCAAATGAAAATGGACCTGTTCCATTGATGTTATCCCTTCCTATATTGGACATGGGCAGAAAGCAGAGACTGCTTACTTTTCCGGAGCACCTCATTCTACCCCCTGTTTTTTGGTGAGGTCCATGTTGTTCATATATTTTTAGTTTTTAATTGTAATGCATGTATTGTGTTGGTCTTTTCTTCGTCTTCAGTTGTTTCGATTTTTCCCTCATTCAAATATCCCTTCGGTATTTCTTGGCTTTACTTAACCATGTCTCTTTATGCTGCCAGGTGTGTCTTGTCTTCTGCCATTCCGGCTTTGACTAGTTCGTTTACTTTCTGTGATTATTCTTGTTGATGTACTTGAAATGTTCTATTTAAAATAACTTCCCATAGGGACTGTTCGCCTTCCCCACCGGAATCTTCGTTGGATCCATGGTCACTGCCTTGTTCCGATTCCTCGTTATCGGCTTCTGTGGTGGTGTCTGGGACTGAATCATATTCACTATACTCTTTTATATCGTGTACTAGTATATTCTTTTTGCACTAGGTTGAAGTTTCGCTTGAACTGGTATCCACATATGTCACAGGTATACATTCAAGACGTCGTTCTTTCCTGGGATTCGATAGTCGAATGAGCTCCTGTCTTCACACAAGTGCTTATATTAGCTACAGGTTCCTCAATGGCTTGTTTATTCACACGCAAACATTTGGCAAAGTATTCGTTTCGAGATTGTTGCAATTCAGATTTCACTTTTCTGATGATGTCTCTATTAAGTCTTGTCCACTCGTTGTCAATCCTTATACTGATATTCATGTTTTTGTAGAATTCCGCAAAGCTTTTGTTCATTTGACACTTTGTACATTTCTTTTTTGTGTCCGCATTGCTGGGTCCTCCACTTGTGTTTTCCAGCCGTTTTGTTCTCTTCACTTTGGTTGGAAGTATTTTCCTTTTCATTTCTGGTTTTGCTTCGGCGTTGGAATGGTCCAAAGGTATTAAATATCTAGTATAGGAACCAATAAATCAACGTGAGGCGTTTTCGATTCCATTGATACGTGTGTGTTGTTTGACGGTCTTCAAACAACTGACGAAATTAAACTAAACCTTTGATTACATTTTCGTTAAAAGCTTACCATTGGCGTCATAGTGACGAGGGGTGGTCTCGTTGATGTTAAGATGAACACCAAAGATGGCTGCGTCCATGTAACGCTTACCTGGAAGAAAGCACATATTATGATTAAATAAATACAAATAGAATTAAGAACAAACAATTTTACAACAACAATATACATACATGGATTTTAGTGTCACTAACTAGTGCTTATTCTTCGCTGGGTCCATGCTCATTGTTTTGTTCCGATTTCTCGTTACCCATTGGTAGAGATAAATCATACTTTGTTAAAAACCACACTAAATCTAACAAAAAATATACAGAGGACGAAATTGTCCTGATGATTGAATTTTGGATCGACAACATATTTTATTTGTTCAGTTTGGTGGACGTATTTTCCAACAGACAGTTGGCATTCCTATGGATACTAATCGTGCGCCACTATTGGCCGACTTGTTCCTTTACTCATATGAGTAATCATAATCATACTTCTTAAGGAATAACAGAAGTTATCCCGTACCTTTGATTTCAGCTTCCGCTACATAGATGATGTTTTATCACTCAACAATTCACGTGTTGGGAATTTCTTACATCTCATCTATCCCAATGAGCTCGAAATTAAGGATACCACAGACACTGCCAAGTCTGCATCTTATCTTGACCTTCCCCTCGAAATTGACACCAGAGGAAGGTTGAATACAAAACTTTACGACAAACGGGATGACTTTGACTTTCCAATCGTTAACTTACCATTTTTGAGCAACAATATTCCAGAAACGCCGGCGTATGGAGTATATGACTTGGTTGACAGGTATAAAAAAAACCGTTTCCCAAATGAAATTGGACCTGTTTCATTGATATTATCCCTTCCTCATACCGGATTTGACATGGGCAGCATGGCGGGTGTCCTGCAGGAAGCAGAGACTGCTTACTCTTCCGGAGCACGTGAATCTACCCCCGTTTTTTGGGGAGGTCGATGTTGTTCATATGTTTTTAGTTTTTAATTGTAGTGCATGTATTGTTTTGGTCTTGTCTTCGTTGTTCTCCGGAGTTTGTCAGTTGTTACGATTTTTCTCTCCTCTCTCCTTCGAATATCCCTTTGTTATTTCTTGACATTACTTATTATGGTACAGGTGTGCAGCCAGCATTTTCGAATTTCGAACCGTATCTTTGAGATACCAGGAAAGTCCAATCTAATCATATATAAACTACTCTTTTCCTGACCCTTTCATATATTTTCTAACCTTGTATTTTCAAAAATAGTCAATCAGAACTAAATATTTTTGCATGCAGAGGGAAAAATATAATAACCAATAATATCATGCACTTCCATCTATATCAAATTTCCCTCTTGGTTCCAGGAGATACTCAAAATCCAAAGTAAACATGTACAGTAATTTATAGCTTATATCTGTCAAATTGTTTTTACAACTTTGATTTGATAATGAAAAAAGGATAACGATCGGGATGTCACAGATTATTTATATGTAGACAAGACAAGCTTTTTCTGTCAATCAGTGTGTTTATCTATGTAATGATTTATATTCAAATTTAATAGTAAACTATCAAAACGACATGTTAAACAAATTTAACGCAAAGTATAGTACGTTTTCTAAAGCACATAACATCCCCCTTGAAACAAAACATAAAATTTAAAAATCTAACCTGATTGACAAGTAAACACTAAATTATCCAAAAAATCAACTGTTCTTGTATACATTGTATGAAATAATGTGTGATTTCAGTAGAGATATGCAATGTAAAAAATATATCTATATTTTAAGTTTTCAATTCCAAATGAAACAATTAATTGGTTTGCCTTCGTCATCCTCAAGTTCCTGCTCAAATGTGGGAAGTGGCAGTTATTTCTATAAAGCAAATATTCTCAGCTTTCATTTTACTTTTACCATAATGGTATTGTATTAATTTACTCAAACAAATTTACTTCAAAGTTCAAATTTTTAAAGAACTATGGTGCTCAGTGGCTACTTGACCTGGAAGTGTATAAGGAGACCTCTAGTTGGACGTTAGCGACGCGATTATCTCCCCTGTAACTGTATCGTATGTACACTTTCAAAAGCGCCATTAGTTCTTAAAAAAGTTGAACTTTGAAGTAAATTTGTTACAGAAACTTTGCCTTCAGAGTCATTTTGCGAAAAAAGTAAACGATGATCGTACCATATTTGTAGGAGTTTTAAAATCTGCTATTCATTATGTCTCATGCAGAACTTGACATATACGTTCAGGCTGACAGTTTTGACAACAGGAATATGTTGATGACGTCATAGGGTATACGAGACCTTAAAGACATTTTGATGTCATCATTTATAAGAGTTTTGCTGATCTACTACGGATTTATTCTATTTTAATTTTTAAGAAAATGTCATTCAGAATATTTTTTTATACCCGTCTTGAAAATTATACACCGGAATACTATATTGGAGGAACATGCAAAGATATACTACAAATACAACAGATCAGCTTCAAATATGGGAGAGTTTACTCGTGTCTCTTTGATGCATGCTTAAAAAATGCTGTCTCTATATTCATATAAATATATTTTTTAAATTCAGCAGCTGTATCCATAATATGCCAAGTTTTTACTTTTACCATATCTCAAGATAAGATAAAATTTTTATTCTCGAAAATTGACAGTACTTATTATTAATTGACATACAATCATGTTTGTTTCAAGTTTCTACTTTGAAAAAAATTTACTTCAACTCTCTGGAATTATCCCCCCCCCCTTGACCATAAAAATTACATGTGTTATCCAATTTTTTTCTAAATTTATTTTAGTACATTATTTTTTATGTTTGAAAGGAATAATATGATAACAAAAGATGATTCTTTGTTGTCAGTTGGTCAAACACGATTTTGTTTTATCTATGTGATCATTGTCATAAACTCAATGGTAAAATATCATTTTTGACATGAGAAACAAACATGACAAAAACGTAAATAAAAGTGTCATTTTCAAATTATATATGGTACTCAAAGCATTTTGAAAATAATTTTTAAAAAGAAGATGAACATCAAAAAAAAAAAAATGTCAAGTCATCACAAACATACAATGTATCTACGGATGCATTTGTAAATTTTTATAATTATTAGGTTGGATTTTTTTCCTCCTTCTTTCTAGTCATTAACCTGAAATGTTCGGGTGAATACTCGTAAACGTGTTACAATAAATATAAAAGTGAGAAATATAAATGCCGCGATAACTATTCATCCTTACTCTATAGTTCCTGGCTTAGGTCTATTAAAATTATTATGATCCCAAATGTAAGAAACCAGCAATCAGCTGGACAAACGTTAGGAATCCACATGTTTAATGGCAAATTTTTAAACCGGTGGTCAAATAATTATTAAATACTATGTAAATGATTAGCATGAAAAGGATAGAAAAGAAATGTTTGTTTAGCTTTTGTATACGGATTTAGTTTCAAATGTAACATTTGCATCATGTCTTTGTAAAGATATGCATGTGTTTTATCTTAATTTAAGCCTTTATCAATTTTATGACCATACAGTCATGACAGTGAATAGTGACAAGAAGGCAACAATGAAACATGTGTGAATCGCAAATCACACCCTCTTGTCTTATCTGAGGGCAACTAGTACCAGATTGCCGAATCCCGAATTGCCGATTCTTAGATTGCCGAGTCAAATTTGCCAATTCCCATATTAGTCTTTGGTGTAAATTTTTTGACTTAATTATTTTACTTCATTTAAAAAAAATCAGTTTGTCAAATGAAATATCAAATAATTGTTATTGTAAAGATTTAATTACAAATAGATTATTGACTTTTTATAATAAAAATCACCATTTAATTATTAGCGTTTTATCCTTGCATCTATTTTACATTCAAGCTTTACATGTCTATTATATATATTATCTGTTTTTAAAATATAAAATTTAAGTTTCTACATTGGCAGTTTAAATATATTTTAATAATTAAAAAAAGTAAGTAAAACTAATCTTGTATACCAACTTGCCTTTTATAGAAAACACTGAGATTCATATATGTAATTAATATGGAAAAATTCTATGTACATGTATCGAATGTCAAAGAAGTCTCCTTTCGCTTGATTTTTACTTTAAATACGTGTATTTAAAGCTAATACATTCATCTGTCATCCCCGACGATAACATTCACAAAATGAAATGCGTAATTTAATGCATTAATTTGGTAAAGTGATTGTAATTTATCCCATAAATTTGCTAAGTAAAGTAATTGTAACAGTCATTTAATCCACTACGTTGCTAAATGCAAGAAATTGTAACTGTAATTTAATCCATTACATGCCTGGTTTTGTTTTACCTAAAATTTGAGACATAGGAAAAATAAATGATAAAATGTATCGAAACAAAACAAAATTTTCAGTAGCAGTTTATATGGGTATTTTATAAACATAATTGATATATTCCTAAAAAAAAACCCAAAAAACGAGTTGCAGTTCATGTGAGACACACAATAGTTCTATATTCTTCTGTATTATATTTTGTAATTATGGCTAAGGTTGACATTTTTTTCAAATGAATTAGACGAACTGTTAGTAAAAATCTTTTTTGTTTATATTGAATATCGACAAAAAAATACCGAAGCGACAAAACAATGGGAAAAGTCCACAAATTCGAAGTCCAAGGAAACGAAAATGTCAGGAGAATGAAACACAACAAACAAACGGCACGAGGATACATGTATAACAGAAAAAATAAAAAACAAAACTAGAAATCGACAACACAGAAACTAAAGCACTAGCGATGTGAACTCCCAAATTGCACTATTAGGAACAATAACATGAAAACTGTAAAAAGCAAAAATGATCCGATAAAATGTTTTTCTGAATAAAAAGATTAGGGATACATTTCAATAACAAGATGTTCCATTAGATTGAAACTCGGAAAAGATATCTGAGACCATCGGGTTGTTGTATGGTCTTTGGCAGTAACCACAAAGTTGAAAGCATCCAATGTTGAGTTGATAGAATGATTGCATACTATGTTTGGATGGGAATAGTGTTTTATATTTTTGACTATAAGTAAGTTACCGAACTACTTACAGGGGTTGTGGGGATCACTTTTGATTTCGACAATACAGTTTTCTAGTTGATATTTGCTTTACAGCTTTATATACAATCAATAAATAAGACTTAATTCACAATATATTTTACAAAGTGGAAATGTGGAGTTGATGACTCTCATAATTAACGTTCACGTCTAAGTATTTGTGCCTGTCAACAAATGATATCTTGTTTCTAAGTCCACTTAGTTAACAGAATAAAGTAAGGAACTCCACTTAGTTAACAGTATAAAGTAAAGAAGTTCGTATCGTTTGACTCTAAAAATTTAAGTTTATAAATTCGTGCAATAAATGTCATCTCCAGCTATCAAATCACTACAGGGGACATTGATATCTTATAATTCACTTTAAATACCAAAACGCGTTCCATAACATAACATATCTCTGTTTTACGTTTTTTTGCAAATTTGATCTTTAATGCAGATAACTAGATTTTATATATTTTTTATGTTTAATGTTTGCTTTATATCTAAATGTCTATATATTGCACATTTATGGAAACACAAGCAAACACATTTAAAAATCTATGCCGACTCATTTACATATTCACGAGCTTACGGAATATCGCTTTGAAGAACATAATTATGCATTAAATATCTTTACTTCTTTCCTTACGTGTGCTTTCTCAATTATAGCTTCATTCACTTAAGATTACGGGATTTATCTTATATCAGTGAAAAATAATGGTAATATCTTTGTAAACCTTGTTTAGTCCAGAAACATAGGTGAATTACCTCACAAAAAAAGATTTTAGTTTGTCATGAGGGAGGGTCGTATTCAGTGTAAAAATATCAAACGTTTTTATGATATTACAATAGGTATGGTCATTCCAGTAAGTCGGGAATTTTTAAGAATCCATACCACTGAGTATTATTATTATGAAGGGTATCCAGTATATGGAAGGGAGGTAAGAATCTTTGGATTGTTATTTTGAAACTCCTGGGATGACGCCTCTGCTGGTGGACCCTAGGTCCCCGAGGGTATTCGCCAACCCAGTCGTCAGACTTGTCTGACATGATTATTCATTGATTTGTTACAGAAATTACCAGTATTTAGCATAATACAAAAATAATATAAATACTAAGGGTTCATTCCTTGTATTGCACATGGTAGATCTCCTTAGCTGAAATTTGGCTTCCTGTTTCGGTATTTTTGGTTGAGTACTTCTTGTTTAATATAAGATTGGTTTTTGGTCTTCCAAATGTTTCGGTTTTAATGCTGCTGATGAGAGGTAACTCCTGGAAATGCGTCGTATACAGCATAGTATAAATTTACTGTATCTAATATTAGTATCTTCGGGTTGTTATTTAGAATTGTCATCACATACAGCAATACCAAAAGGAAAGATAGAATAGATAATATCTTATGTTCTAAAGGATGACTTTTCGAATATCTGTTTTTTTTTCACAAAATTTATTCCAAATTTATGGAAACACAAACAAAATAAATATCAAATAAAAATAATTCATTTATAAAAAGGCATGCATTTTTGACATATCCGGAAAAGAAAACAAAACCAGTGGGAAGTTCTTAAATTTGAAATCCAAGGAAAAGACATGAGAATTGTACAAAACAAACAAACGCCACAATGATACATGTGTAACTAAAGGAACTAATGATTAACATATAATAAATTAAACAAAAATAAAAGAAGACAGCACTGAAACTAAAGCACTAGCAATATGAGCTCCCATTAAAAACTGGAGTGACAGGTGTTCCGGAAGGGCAAGCATGTCCTGTTACATTAATGGAACACGTCACACTGCCATTGAGTAAAAGCAAGTGAAGTGTCCAGTCCGAAAAAATGTCAAAATCCAAAGTACATGAAATCTAACTGACGATATCTAGTCTCATACGCGAGATAGAAATTTTGTATCGGTCAATCAATTCGTGATGAAGACCGTTTAATTTTTGGAGTGATGAAATTAACAGAAACTAAACATAACCCTGTCTTAGAACTTTATGTGACACCAATCTCGCCCTGCCGAATAGGTCACAATATAAATCACATGCACATGCATCAGCTGTGTACACCACCATTGGATTTTACTGCCAAGAAAGATGACGATCATAATCGGAAAAATAAACACTTTTGTCATAAAGTTTTCACTCCAATCGCACATTATTATCTATGTATAAGTACAAATCTAGATATGAAGCAGCAGTGAGTGTATGCGTGGTCTCTTTAATTTCAAGTTTACTGGGAAGATGAGATGTAGGTAATCTGTAAAAATTTAACCTCATATGAAAACGAACAGGTCGACCAAAAGCGGTGCACAGTTTGTCCCCTTGGAACGCCGATCTTCTGTTGAAAAACCTGTTCTACAAACTGAACAAAGATATCGATGACAAATTCCAGCATGTTAACAACATCAGTCTAAGAGTACTGTTTGTTAGAATTAGTATGTTTTTTTACAAAATAATCCTTATCCTTACCTAATACCAATGGTAATATCTTTGTAAACCTTGTTTAGTCCAGAACATTAGTGAATTACCTCACAAAAAAAAGATTTTAGTTTGTCATGTGGGAGGGTCGTATCCAGTGTAAAAATATCAAACGTTTTATGCTATTACAATAGGTATGGTCATTCCAGTAAGTCGGGAATTTTTAAGAATCCTTACGTCTGAGTAATTATTATGAAGGGTATCCAGTATATTGAAGGGAGGTTAGAATTGTCATCACATACAGCAATACCAAAGGAAAGATAGAACAGATAATATCTTCTATTCTATAGGATGACTATTCGAATATCTGTTTTTTTTCCACAAAATTTATGAAAAATATATTAGAACAGAATGAATTATTACGCATCACTTTATTTTTTGTGCAGAAGGAATATATATATATATATATATAACTAAATACTTTACCAGATTTATATGCAATCAATAAATAAGAGACATTAATTGCTTGCTTTAGAAAGAATAATGCAGCAACGCCATGAAAAGGAATAAGGAGACCTTGGTATATTTACCAAAATGATCATGCTCATTAACAACTTATACGTCAAATTATGAATCATCGGAAGGAAAAGAAACCAATATTCAATGTGACCATCCCAAACTCAAATTAAAAAATGACCATTTAACTTTAACAAAGCCTTATATTGTTGTTAATTTAGTTATCACGTGTTTGCTTTGTGGTTGGATTTTCGGACTTCTACATTCTAAATATTATTTTTTTCCTATGTTTATTTCGTGGAAACCTTGGAATTTCATACCTCTCGGTGTTATAAAGTTTTCGTTCGATTAATAAAATTTTCCTCTATTCGTCGGTATCCGGGGTCGGTATGAAAATTAAAAAGATCTTATACATGTATTCTTAGATTTTTTGATATCACATCTACTTCAAACCTTCATATATACTAAAACTTCCTTGTAGTATATGCGAGAGATAATGAAATTCCCCATAGTAGTGTTTATTGGCTAGGATTCTGACGAATCAGAGAAAATATATTACGTAATCTTGCTGTATATAAGTAACGGAACGTATGCAACATATACCATTTCATACTTTAAATTAGAATGATTTTTTTACAATATATAACTATTTTTACATTGCTAGTGATTAACTCGTATGGAGTTTCATTGAACGACTTTTATCCTCATGGACAGCAATCTGGAGACAGACGAGCTCCAACAAATGACGATGGATCAACTGAGCTTATATCCGTCAGCAGCCGGTTTCCATTTTTTAACCATCAACACGACTCCCTTATAGTAAGTACATGTATCTTGAACGGTAGCATAAATCTTTTTTTCATTAATTTTAGAATTGACAAAGAACAAAATATAATAATTCAATAAGTGGAAAGGTTTTGGGAATAAATTGCTATAGATGGTTGAATGTACTAGGATACATAAATTCCTTGCACACGATATGCATTTCTGAAATTACCCCAGATAAGCTAGTGACGAAAACTTTCAACATCATTGCAAAATTTATCACTTGAAATGTTTATTAAAACCATATAGGCGGAGCAATGACTTCTGAGTATATCGTACCCACCGGACAAACATTCCACCCGCCACAGTATCGCCTCAGTGGTATTTAAAAACAAAGATACTTGTGCTTGATATGTTCGGTGCGAAGAACATTTTATCAATATGACTAGATTTTCTTAAAAACAAATGTTTAATCATTTTTTTTTCAATTCAAACTTAAAGTCACAAATGATTTTAAAACAGAATTCTTGCTTGACAAATCTAATACATGTGAGAGAAAAATTACATGTATAACTTGAAATATTAAATATAGATTACATTTCTGTGTTACTTTGTAACTAAATAAGCAACATTAGGTTAAAAACTCAACTATTTACTCAAAAAAAATCCAAAATTGTTGTAGAGATGTATTTCAAACGCGCTTGCGAAACTATTTAGTTACATGTAGATATAATGTTATATTAATCTTTTGATTTAAACAAAACATAGAAATGAAAATAAATACACAAGAGTAGAAATCTTTCCATCAAACTAATCATATGTCACAGAAAACGTTTAAGCAAAAGTATATTTTACAAAAACCTTGTCTGAAGATTTTTGATGAATTTATATTGCTAAAATAAATTGGCGATGTTGATTAGGTTTTTTTCTTTTCGCTTGTTTTTTTTATCTGGTTTTATCAGTTCTTGATTATTTGTTTTCTCCTTGCAGGTAAATACCAACGGTGTGATTTCGTTTCTTGGAACCATGAGTACATTCACACCAAGTTCATTTCCTTTGGGGTCCAACAAGAGGATTATTGCACCGTACTGGGCAGACATAGACACAAGAAACGGCGGTATTGTGTGGTATAGAGAATCTGTAAATACGTCTCTGTTAAATAAGGCATCACAAGAGATCCATTTATTTTTCCCAGAATACCACAATTTTCAAGCATCATGGATATTTATTTCTACTTGGGACAATGTTGCGTTCTATGGTGCAGATTCAACAGGCATATCAAAGGTAATACCAAACATTTTTCATTAAGGTTTGTTCTTTTTATTGGGATATTTTTTGTGATACAAAGTTTTGTTTAAAATAAATATTTAAGTAAAAGTTTTGTGCATTAAAATTGGTATCGAAGAACATTTATTGGATCCCTCAAGTATCAAAAGTATCTAGTATTTTGATACAAGTGTATTTGAATGATATTCAAAGAAATTAAAGGCGTATTCCTCAGTTCAATGGAAGAAAAAATAATTGGTAACAATTTAAAAATCTTTGGGAAGATTCAAATATCCCAAAGACAGAAAAAGGTTGAAATTTACTTAATGAACCACGAACTGAAGATGATTGGTTTTCAATTTTCAAGAATATTTATTCTATTTATTATATTGACATATTGACAATGTATGACTTCTATAATCATTAAAATGGTTCTACAGGAACCCATACTTTCCATTCTCTATCCTGACGCTTAGTTAGTGAGAAGACACTCACTTTACTAGTTTCCACTGTAAAATCGTTATCACAGCTCTTGGCCGAAAACTGTCGCATAATTTGCAGATTATACAAATTTTACGATGGTTTTCAACAAATTGACCACTAGCTGGAATACAAAGCAAAGATGGACGTTAATTTATTTGAATAGCATTGTCACCCATGCTCAGTTTTAGTGCCTTGGCATTTTAATCATAAGTGCAATAGCTTATATCGCACATTCAAACAAAATTATACATAAATGTCACTCTCAATAGTATGACGTATTTGTGAGAAACAGGTAATCCAATGCAAATTTTTCCCCGGGGAAATAACTTCAGTCTATGGAAAGTGCGAATCGGCAAGTAACATTTTAAATAGAAACTAGAAATCTGGACTATCGGAATCGACAGTGATCCCCGCACCCCCTGTGAGTAGTTGGGTCACGTATCTATAGTCAAACATATTATACCTTATTTCCATCTAAAAATAGTATGCAGTCATTCTATAAAGAAATTAAATCAATAAACCTAATGAAAAATGAAAAAAACCTTAGTTCACAAGCTTAAACCGACAATTTTTGAAATTTGGCCTGTGTGAGCCCACGGATCAAATCGATATTCTAATCCTTATTGTTAATTTAGATAAATAACGCGATATTTATTTTTGACACGATAGTAAAAAGTAACGCGTTATTTTGTAAAACAATCGCGTTACTTTGTTAAACTAACGCGTAATTTTGTAAAACTATCGCGTTACTTTGTTAAACTAACGCGTTATTTCTACATTTTATCGGGTTAATGTCCAAAAATATCACGTTAGATTACATTTGTAAAATACAATAAAGAGTTGTTTTGCAAAGGGTGTGCAAGTTTAATTATTTTAGTTTGGTACGTTCGTGTATATCCGTAGCAGGAAATGAAATTGCCCACTCTTCTTTTCGTGGGAGCCTTAATAGACAGTATTTTGCAGTTTGTAAATGTTGACTTGTATATATCTCATTTAGGGGAAAAATTGGGCGATATGATTGGTTGAGGGGGAAAACTGGATCCACTAAATTTTTCCCCTGTAGCGTAGATGGACACAACTTGATCATGCCTATATTTCCATGGGTAATACTAGATCAGTCCAGTTTTACCACCGATTAAATAGGCATGGGCAAAAAATGACTACAGTACATGATTTTTGATTTATTTTCAAATGATTGTAAAGTCTTAACGTAGCTGTCAAATAATCTCAGAGTATGCACTTGACAAATTGAAGATGTAACTAGGATAAGAAAATATTTTAGGATGCGTTGATTGTGTGTTTTATTTTATGATTGATAAGGTGGATATTTTACTGGTTTATCTCCACTATTACTCAATGGTTTCTCCAAATCAAACTATTGTGACACTTTTAAATATTTTTTGCGGTTGTTATTTTTTGTTTGAGCGTCTGCAAATTTGATGGCGTTGGTTGATTGGTGTGTTATTGTTGACTAAGGTAAGGTACTTACAGAGCGTCAAATTGACAAAAAATCCCAGTAAATAAACTACATACTTTACAAACATTTTTTTATCAGAGGAATACTTTCCAATGCGTTCTTATTACCAATGGAAGACACTCATTTGCGATATATCTGTATGATAAAATTGAATGGACAACTGGCACAGCGAGTAATGGAGATAGTTCTACTGGCCTTGGTGGCACTCCAGCACAGGTAAGTGTGTTAAGTAATTATAGTTAACTACAATCTCAAAGGAGAATGAAATTTAACCATCTGAATACAACATCAACAATATCAACATATATAGTTTGTGTGATGGGGTAGTTTTTTTGTATTTTATGTAAATCTTTATACTGCTAAATCTAAGTAGTACACGTACCAACCATACATAACAAACGTAATTCAAATTGCTTCTTGTAATTTCAAAACAACAGGATAATCATTACGTTGCGTTTTAGGTTGGATTTGATGCTGGAGATGGCGTAAATTTCTATGCAATAAGTGCCTCAAGACAATCAGATATAATTGGCGTAACTGACATGACAAATGTAGATGTACCTGGGAAATTTATATTTAGGGTTGACTCCGCCTCAATAAAACAAGGAGGATGTAATGTTCATGGTAAGAATTATAAAATGTTTATGAAATAGCATTTAGCATTGGCGAGATTACTTTATTTCTTCTAATTTTAGGTCTCGAGCACAACCGATGAATCGTAAATCGACAAAATGTGCATCAAAATGTGCATCAAAATGTGCAAAAAAATCTTGGGCATCAAAATTACTTCTGCATCGATGCCACTACTGGTGGAATTCAAGTCCCTGAAGGTATTCCCCAGCCCATATCAGTTGCTAGTATTTCGATACTAGCCCGAAATTGATACTTTTAAAAAATTTAGTATAACAAAATTGTAATATTTCTGAAAACTAAGGAGTATCTCCCTCGTGCATAGCTCTGTACTTGATGGTTTGGCTTACCCCTTTTGGTCATTTTGGTATTTTTGAATTTGCTCTTCAACCTTTTGAATTGTTGTCCTGGATTTCCACATTTTAGGCCTTGAGCACAACTGATCAGTCGTAAATCGACGAAATGTGCACATCTTGTGAATCACAATTGGTGTTAAAGAATTACTTCTAAATGATCTGAATTCTACATTCCTTTGTTTGGGAATAATGGCCTCATTGTTCTTGCTATTCATTTTTTTTTTGCATAACACAAGCTTTAAAAATGGGGTTGCAATAAAAGTGCTGTTCATGTGCACTTGCATTTTGTTTCGTTATTCCCAGTTTTACCAATTCTTAATTCCCTCGAACTTCTTTTGTTAAGTTTCAGTGAATGTTTCGATATTCCGTTGTAGTCGATATACAGTTTTACATTCTGGTTTATAGATCACAACTGGCAAAAATTGGGTTATGTAAATAAACTCGTTGATACCTGGTGAAAAAAATAATGGATATTTTACAACATGTATTTTACAATACCGGTATTTATTTTCTTCCAGAATTGAAAGAAGGAATTGGAAATCAGTTAGATTCTATAACAAATATTTACAATATACAATGGCAATATTTCCCCAAAATTTCTGCATTTACTGTTTAAGGCCCATAATCTTCAAGATAATGTTACAGATTACGGATCATGGCTGTTCTATGAACTTTTTATACTGTTTTTACGCAAAGGACATAAATTCAAATGGTCTTCACAACAAAAAATACTTGTAATCTTACTCCTTTTTCAATTTTTGCAATAATTTGATAAAATAGCCTCCGTTTTTAACCTTTATTAGATGATTTGTAGGGAACCAATTTACTGGAAACAAATGGTAACATAGAAAGAATAAGAACATTAACTTTATAAACATTTAAATAAGAAATGTTGATTGGAATATCTCTTGTTTGGCACATATCGAGTTAGACAAAAAGTGTTGTGCGATTTTATTTGGTGAAATCATATCCTACTGCCTATTTAGCCACTTGCTCAATCCCAATGTCGGCCCTATACAACCCAATAAAATCGTTCTCAAAATTCTCAAAACAATAAAATTGCTTCTTCCCTATCAAAACTTCGTTACAGCCAGCAGACAATCAAATCAAAATATTTTAACCGTATATGGATAATATGTGCTATGTTTGGGTACAATAAATATAACCATATTTAGAGGGGTCACCACATAGCATGTATCCTTTTCATTCATGTTCGTTACAGCGAAAAATCAATAAATCAGGAAAAATCCTCTTATATAATTAAAAACAGTTACCACTCAGCTGATTAACATATGCATACAGTCCAACGCACAGGGTCATAACTTACAATACATTTTTTAGTTTATACTTTTTACATTTAAGTTCATTTAAGTATATTTTTTTTCATATTGATTAACAGGAACACTAACAATTACACCAAGACAAGCTTCTATGTTTGGAGGAACACCTCTGATAATTACTGGACCCTGTTTTAATCAAACTAATTCAGTAACAATGGTTCTTGAGGATGACACAGTGATTAATTGTAGACTATCGTCTTCAATAAGTACAATTTGTATTATGCCTACCGTTTACAGAATTGGAAAGGAAAACGTTTTGCTGAAAATCAATCAGAACGGCAATGAATTAAGCTTCTCTGGTACAGTTACAATAGGTAAGATGATATTGAAATATAAACGTAAAGAAATCAGTAAAATCATTTGTAAATGAAACGTTTCGAATTATATCAGATTCATGCAAATGTTTTTCTTTTTCACGCTTGAATGCATTTACAAAATATACAAATATAAAAATAAGTCATTACAATACGATATTTGGAAATCAACAAAACAAAAAATGTTTAAGTACTTAATTCCATTGAATTTTATCACTTTTTTCTAGTGAATCACGCTTTAACTACATTTCCGATACAAAGAAGACCTACTATTTGGTACCATAGTTCTAGGGTCGAAATACATTGGAATCCGTCCGAATTCAGATTATTTAATGGTTCAACTGTAATGCTTGACTTATATTACCCAAAGGTACATTCAAATTTATTGATGTTTTAGAAAAAGTCAACCATTTTAAAACATTCCAATCATGTAAATATTTTAATGTGTGTATTACAGAAAGCTTGTCATCGTAAAGTTAGAAGTTAATAGAGAATATAGTTTCGATTATTTCATACAGTACTGCAAGCCTAGTCAGATGAGTTATCAAAGTTTATACAAATAAAAAATAAAAATACACCCTATACAAAGTTCTCACGACTTAAAAAAAATAAAAATAAAAACCAGACAAACTCTAAAGCAAAACTTTAAATATTCTTCGTTTTTAAAATGTTTTACAGAAAAATGAGAGCAACAGTATTTTACTGGAGTATCACTCTCGAGTTGGAGAAATACAGTGGGCAACGTTTCAACTCGGAGAATACAGCTTTATTTTGAATTATCCTAAAGAATCCGGTGTCATAAGATTTTCAATTAATGACATTAATGACGATAAAAGGTAACAGGTCTCTGAATAAAACCATTCTGTGTTACTACATTGTTGTATTTGCACACTCTTCTAAGGCCCGTAAAGTTAAAACAAGTTAAAGTAAGAATAATAAATATACTTGTTTTTGTCGTACTATTCCCGAACTGTTAACATTGTTTTCAATATTTTAGGCCTTGTGCACAATGATGAGTCGTAAATCGACGAAATGTGCGGATTTTGTGCAAAATTGGAATCACAGAATTTCATTTTTATCACGGAGTCGATGCGGATGCTGGTGGACTCTATGTCCCAAAGAGTATCCCAAGCTCAGTTGCTTGTACATACAATTTACTGTAACAAAATTGTCAAATTTGTGAAAACTAAGCAGCATCTCCCTCGTGCATAGCTCTGTCCTTGTATGGTTTTGACTGTACCCTTTCTGGTCATTACTCAAAATTCAGTATGTATGCTTTTATCTCAAATATTCTCTATTATCTATATTTATTATAAGCATGAATCGTCTCTTTTTCAGCCCGTATTATTGGTCTGAGTTATTCACAGTGAAAAGCAACACTTCATTTAGCCAACAAGTATGCTATAAATGGTTCAACAAGGACAACGCCCTTTCGATCATTAACAAAAAAGATGTTAGTCCTTGTCCATGTTCACTTGGTGTTGCAAGACTTGACACTACACGTTTACATACTGATCCACTGTGTAGTGTAGAAGACGATGGAAGGGAAAAATGTTCACTTCAACCATTTGCCAAGATTTGCTTTCAACAGAATTTGCCAACGTACGCAATTTTATTATTGGAATTTTTTTGACCTTGTGTTTGCATGTTTGTGTGTGTCAAAGCTTAGGTCATTTCTGTAAAATCAAGAAATTCTTCTTATAAAGAGTAATTCAATTGTTTTAAAAAGAATACCGTCATGGTAGAGCAATTATAAATGGTATTTGATAATATATGTATATCAAATTTTTGGCCCATTTTATAAGTACTTTGGGATAAAAGGAGTTTGTTTATTATCTACTGAAGCTTTATCTACAATTCAAATGTTTTATAATTTTGATATTTTATTTTTATCATTATCGCTATTTCACTGTTTGTGTTTCGTTTTAAAAATGTACGTCTTTTTTAAAAAACATTAGCGCTCATAATTTACCTGGCAGTAATTTATGCATCACATTTAGCTTTAAGTATGTTGTATATATATTGTATATTGGTTTTGGTTTCTTATCGGATGTAGCTCAGACGGGTATGGAAACCAATGTTGTTACGACAAAAACGGCGTGCTAATGAACCCCAATGGTTTATTTGGAAGTGGCTATGCAAGTAGATACCATTACAATGGTGGCGCGAAGAATGGAATTCCTTATCTCTCATATTTCGTCGATGATGTTGTACCCTACCAGCATTGCTGTATCTATCCTTCTGATGAGTTTGAATCTGTTGATATCCGAAGTTTTGCCAGTTGTGGTTCATTCTATGCATTGAGACCACCGAATGATTGTATTGGGTATCGTCCGCCTATACCAGGTATTAACATATTGCATAAATATAATGAATAGTTTCATTAAGAAATTAACTGGCGTGAACATATTTGAAAAAAACATTCAAAAGTAAAGTCAAGAAATACCAAAGGGATATTCGAAGGAGAGAAAAATCGTTACAACTGACAAACTCCGGAGAACAACGAAGACAAGACCAAAACAATACATGCACTACAATTAAAAACTAAAAACGTATGAACAACATGGACCCCACCAAAAACCGGGGGTAGACTCAGGTGCTCCGGAAGAGTAAGCAGTCTCTGCTTCCTGCAGGACACCCGCCATGCTGCTCATGTCAAATCCGGTATGAGGAAGGGACAATATCAATGGAACAGGTCCATTTTCATTTGGGAAACGGTTTTTTCATACCTGTCAACCAAGTCATGATGACGCCCATAAAACTTTAATAAGGATGACTTCAGCTCTTAGGAGTAACGTACCCCTGTCTGAGCAACTTTTCTGTAAGGAGCCGGGCTCTGTCCAGGAAGTCAATGTATATGTCACAAGCTCTGGAATAACGTATGAGTTGTGAAATATATACTCCATACGCCGGCGCTTCTGTAATATTGCCGCTCAAAAATGGAAAGTTGACGATTGGTAAGTCAAAGTCATCCCGTTTGTCGTAAAGTTTTGTATTCAACCTTCCTCTGGTGTCAATTTCGAGGTGAAGGTCAAGATAAGATGCAGACTTGGCAGTGTCTGTGGTATCTTTTATTTCGAGCTCATTGGGATAGATGAGATGTAAGAAATTCCGAAAACGTGAATTGTTGAGTGATAAAACATCATCTATGTAGCGGAAGCTGAAATTAAAGGTACGGGCTAACTTCTTTTGTTTTTCCTTAAGAAGCCCGTCAAGGAAGTCTGCCTCATATGAGTAAAGGAACAAGTCGGCCAGGAGTGGCGCACAATTAGTACCTATTGGAATGCCAATTGTCTGTTGGAAAACACGTCCACCAAATTGAACAAAAATGTTGTCGATCAAAAATTCAATCATCAGGACAATTTCGTCCTCTGTATATGTTTTGTTAGATTTAGAGTGGTTTTTAACAAAGTATGATTTATCTCTACCAATGACAAGGTATGTGTATCTGTTGTTGACATTTTTGTTTTGAAAGCATCGATGGATTAGATCTTTCAACTTCTCCGTCAGTTGTGAATCAGGAATGGTAGTATAGAGGGTAGAGAAATCAAATGTTTTTATGCTGTTACAGACTGAAATGGACCGAGATCGTAAAATATCCTTTAAGTCTTTGGAGTTCTTTAATATCCACATTTGATTGATACCACTTCTTGAATAACTTGTCTCACAATAACTTTGGAGGCCCGTTTTGACAGCTGTTAAAATAGAAGTTAGAAGTTGAGACAATGGTTTGGTGGAACACTTGGCAGATCCAGCTATAAAGCGTTGTTTATATGGACACTTATGTAACTTGGGTATCCAGTACAGGGTAGGAAGATCACAATCATCATCTTTGATGGAAATACCAAATGACAATAAGACCGATCGATGATTGTCGGTTAGTTCTTCCTTTGAAAGTGTAGTAGCTTTATAGGTAGGGTTGCCAAGTGAACTAGCAATCCCTAGTTCATTAATCAA
Organism: Mytilisepta virgata; assembly: GCA_028015205.1. NCBI lineage: Eukaryota > Metazoa > Mollusca > Bivalvia > Mytilida > Mytilidae > Mytilisepta > Mytilisepta virgata. The sequence goes on from CM051516.1 coordinate 44,160,005, forward strand.
GCATTGAATAAAGTAGCTTTTGCATACAAAAACGATGTTATTAGGGGCCTTTTCTGCAGGAACAACAACATATTGTCATGAATGGCGGACAATGTCTTGGCAGCATCGGGATTGCTGAAGACTGATGTTCCTTTTTTACTCATAGACCTTCTAGGTTTATCAATTCGAACTTGAATCAACGATCTCACAGCTTTAACCCACTCTGAAAGTGAATCTAGAGGCTCTTGTTCACGTTTGGTCTATTTTCTGGCATAGTCCTCCACAGCATCCATCAGTAGTTTGAAATTATATTTCCAATTTATGGATACGGGTTCGCGATACTTAGGACCTTTTGCAAGGACATCACGAAGAGACTCATTATCTATGATATTTAAGTCTCCTGTGATGACATGGCCAGCAGGACTATATTTGAATGGAGAACTGTTGCATGAACAATCAGGTGGCTTAGCTTTGAGATCGTCGATTTTGAGGTCCTGCAATGCACGTTTGTGATTGAATATTTTTGATGCAATGGGTGTAGTATAGGTATAAGAAATAATGGGAACGGACTGATCTTTGAAATAAGGCGGAACTGTTAATCTGATCGATTTGTGGTGAAGGATATTGCCAAGATTTACGGCATCTAAACCTTTGTTGGCAAAAAATAGTGGCAGAAAAGAACGTTTGTCTTGTTCAATTTCATGGGTACCAACTGGTTTGAAAAGTCGGAGACGTCCAATATGTATGAAAAATGTCTATTATTATTGAATTATTATGATCCTATATATTGTTTTGCATAAGGCAGAGGAAATGGACATATCAATTTTAAATACCCAAAATAATCAATGATTGGTATGAATGAATTATCAGAAATCGTGTGTTTGTTCCTTTTCCCTTTTTACTACGTTTTTCACAATAATACTATGTAGTAATATTTTGTATAACGACTCCGTATAGAAAGATGAGAGAACAAGAAGATTCTTTCTGAATAAAGTCTTCGTTTTATTTCCTTGACTACATATTTTAATATTCCGATTTCATAAAACAGCCTGATATGACTAATTCACTACTTGCATCTTTATATTATGATGCCCCTTACTATTATAACAAACGATGTAAGTAATAACAGAATAAATTCTGATTTTGTTTGAGACTATCTAAAATCTTCGTTAGAAAACAATGGAAGAATGTTGTTAGCTCATGAGAGACATGAACTGTTTACCCATCCGTTCCACCTGAGTTAATCCCAGTTTTTTTTTTGGTCCATGTTACTCATAATTTTTTTAAGGATTTTAGTTCACCTCCTTTCAACTCAGTTTTCTGTTGACCTATAGTTATTGGATGGCCATTCAGATTTTCCTTACCTCGTCTTTCAGACTGCGATTTTTGGTATAGATGACCATTGTTTAATCTGCAGAATAAATTCAAAATCTGATGTGCGAAATGACAAGTGCTTGGTTAAATCGATAGTTGTAGCTTTATTTAGCATATTCTAACAATATTTGCCGAAGCTAAAAAAAAAGTAAAAATAAAAGCGACACTCCAGGGATATTTTATTTTTATTTTAGTTACAACGAAAAGAAGTTTAAAATGATTTTTTATTAGAGATTAACTATTAAAATCAGTATTAATTAATTTATTTTCAGCAAGGATGTCAGGTGATCCACATTTCGTGACATTTGACGGATTCCCGTACACTTTTAACCCTGTTGGTGAATTTGTAGCTATAGCCAATGAAAATGTCACGTTGCAGTTGAGAACAGAACAATACGGATCATCACGAGGTAACTTTAAAATACAGACAGACATATTTCAACATCGAGGTTTAAACTGAAGTTTATATTTTTATCCCCGCACTTCGATTGAAATTCGGGGATATTTGTAATCGGTCCGTCTGATCGTCCGTCTGTCCGTCTGTCTGTCGTACCGTCTCTCCGTCTGTCCGTCCGTCTGTCTGTCGTAACGTCTGTCCGTCCATTAGATAACCTTGTCTCCAGAACTCCTCGTTCATTTTTCACTTCATGCATTTAATTTCTATGCAGTATTGTCACAAACTGTATGTAGATGCGCAATAAGGGTTTAGAATTTTTATTTTCAAAAATTGGGGCCCACAGGGGTTCAATTTCGGAAATTTAAACTTGTGACCTAAACTCCTCATTCATTTTTAGCTCACCTGGCTTAAAAGATAATGTGAGCTCTTGCTATCGCTTGGCGTCCGTCGTCGTCATCGTAAACCTTATTTTAAAGATCTTCTCTTCTGAAACCACTGGGCCAATTGGAACAAAACTTGGCAGCAATGGTCCGTAGGTGGTCCTGTTTCAGAATTGTATCCAATGACCCAGCATGTCATCCAAGATAGCCACCAGAGCCGAATATAATTAACATAGGACCCTATGAGGAATTTAATTAAATATCTTGTCTGAAACCACTTGGCCAATTGGAACAAAACTATGCAGCCATTGTCCTCTTTCAGAAGTGTATTTGATGACTCCGTTCACCATCGAAGATGGCCGCCAGAGCCAACAATGTGTAACAAAGGACCATATAGGGAATTTACTGAAAGATCTTCCTGTCTGAAACTGCTTGGCCAATTGGATCAAAACCTGATATCAATGATCCTTAAGTGGCTCTGGTTCAAAATTGTTTCTAATGATCCCGCCCACCATCCAAAATTGACGCCTGGGCCGAACATTGTTAAACATAGTACCCTATGGGAAATAAACCACCTTGGATAAGTTAATGTGGGTGACACTAAAGGTAGGTTAAATACAAGAATGAACGGACACAGATCAGATATTAACAACAATGCCAATCAGGTTGTTTATCAACATTTCAACCTTCCTGATCATTCCATCCTATCAATGAAAGTCCGTATATTAGAAAAAATATATCACCCTACTAATAATCAAAATCAATGTGATATTTTCAATACAACTCGACGTCGTAGACGTAGTCATGGTCATTGACATTACGCGCCCCCTAAATGAGTTATTGCTGTATATACAAAAACCTCTAGCTCACTCCACTAAAAAAAGCAATGTAACAGCAAATCAATAATTTTAGTTCAGCTGAATACAAACTCGCTGCTGTGGTATCGGATATTGCTTCTTATAGATTATTCAAACCAGTTCGCATCCATAACGACGAATCTCACCAAAGGTCGTTCCTTAAAGTTAACTTTGTTAATAAAGGCTTGGATGCCATAAATATCAGCAATATCCTTCACCACAAAACAGTAAAATCTAAAATTCATCCATATTTCAAAGACCAAACTGTCCCACTTATTTCGTATTCTTATACAAAACCCATTGCAACCAAGATTTTCAATTACAAACGGGCATGCGGGACCTTAATTCAAGTCTAAACCCCCTGACTGATAGTGTTCGACATCTCGATTCAATTATAGTCCTGTGGGTCATGGTATCACAAGAGATCTTAATCTAGTTGATAATCATAAGCTAAAATATAAGCTAGGCGTAACTGAAGAGGAGAACTGAGCTAGGATTGACTTTATTACCTACTGTGAAAACTATGCTGTATATCGTTTAATTTATATTTGAAAACTATTTGTTATTTGAATGCTAATTATGTGATGTTAAAAGTCTGAGTAGAATATGCAGAAGCTACATATAAAATGTTGATGACTATATATATATTTCGTTTCATAGGAAGTTCAGTAACAGCCTTTGCGGCTAGACCTAATCCAACGGCAGATATAGTTGAGGTGCAGGTTAACAGTATACGAGGAATAGATGTTTTGATAAATGGTGTATTGGAAGAATTTGAATCTGTTATCAGCAAAAAAGTTTTTGCTAATGGTAATGTACATTGTCCTTTGAATTTTCTTTCATAATAATGGCTAATGTAGTTCGGTTTCTTTGTTTTATGCACATGCATAACGATATTGCAACGTCATTATGAGCAATAATTCAATAGATAAAACGTAAATTATCTTTGAAACAAGACACAAAGAATATTATTGCATTAACAAATTAGTAAACTCTGCTGAAAGGACATCTCTATATAGGAAACCACTATCTATAGAGGTAACTATGACAATTTCCTAGTTATAAAAATAATTTGTAAAATTAACATCTGTATAAAGGGCACCTGTTCATAAGAGGCACAATTCTTTGATACCAAATTTGCTACACAAGATGTGCATATGTCGTCCATTTACGACTTATCAGTTGTGCCTTAAATGTTTAAAACCAAAAGAAGAATCCAAAAGGGCGAAGAGCAAATTCGAATATACCAAAATGACCAAAAATGATGAAGACAAAACCATCTAAAAACCATAAGAGAATTACATCTTAGCTTTAAACAAATTTTACAATTTTGTAAGAGTAAATATTAAGTAACTACAATTTAGTTATCCTGCAATGATTTGTTAAGCTAATATCATATGGTAGTTTGTGTAGTGTCCAATACATACATATTACACGTCATACAAAATTATACCGTCTGAATAAGGTTTTAGTATAATTACAATATCGCAATGAGTTATTGTCGCAACAAATTTTCGCATTTTTGAATTTGATATTTACTTTACTGACAAATTTCATGCCATCATACTTTGCGAAATCATTTGTATTTTGCCGCTGTTTTTTTTTAATTTCCTAATAGATGAATTTCTAATTTTAACCCAATTTCCCCAAAAATAATTGGTAAAATTTCGTAGCAACTCATGGTGAGGTGAAAAAATGTGTCTTGTTGCCCTACAGTTTGCATAAAATTTATTATGAGCTCGAAATTTTCATGCTGCTTGGTATTCCTGCAGTTAAAGTTTTCCCATCTTGTTTTTAATCAAAATTTGTTTATGAAAATTTCTTTTGCCATCAATCTGTTGTCTTTACAAATATTTTATTTCCAATTCTATTTATATTAAAGGAACAACAATTGAGAGATCAGCCGGAGAAAAGCCAACAATTACTGTAATATTTGATGACCAAGGATTGTCAATTAAGTCGAATGAATCACTTGGCATTCTTCATTTAACGTTTTTCTTATCCCCGGATGTTGAGAAAGGTAATGTACAGTTAAATGCATCGTACTAGTCGTACTTATAAATATATATTTATCAGTGAATTTTGTATTTATATAAGTAAAGTCAAGAAATACCAAATGGATATTTGAAGGAGGGAAACATCGAAAATAACTGACAAACTCCGAGAAACAACGAATACAAGACCAAAACAATATATGAACTACAACTAAAATCTAAAAACGTATAAACAACATGGACCCCACGAAAAAACCGGGGTAGACTCAGGTGCTCCGGAAGAGTAAGCAGTATCTGCTTCCTGCAGGACACCCGCCATGCTGTCCATGTCAAATCCGGTACGAGGAAGGGACAACAAAACAAAACATTTTTGTTCGTTTGTTTAGTTGGGTTTTACGCGGTTTTCAGCACATTTGGCTATTTCGCGGCGGCCAGTTTATATTGGTGGAGAAAGCCGGAGTACCCGGAGAGAACCACCGACCTTCGATAGGAAAATTGGCAATCCTTGTCAATTAAGATCGGAGTCGAACACACACCGCCACAGGTGAGATTCACCGAGGCCCCCACAACATAAATGGATTAGGTCCATTTTCATTTTCATTTGGGAAACGAATTTTTCATACCTGTCAACCAAGTCATGATGGCGTCTATAAAACTTTAATAAGGATGTCTCCAACTTAGGAGCAATATACCCCTGTCTGAGCAACCTTTCTGTCAGGAGCCGGGCTCTATCCAGGAAGTCAATGTATATGTCACAAGCTCTGGGATAACGTGAGTTGTGAAATATATACTCCATACACCGGCGCTTCTGGAATGTTGCCGCTCAAAAATGGGAAGTTGACGATTGGAAAGTCAGAGTCATCCCGTTTGTCGTGAAGTTTTGTATTCAGCCTTCCTCTGGTGTCCATTTTGAGGTGAAGGTCAAGATCAAGATAAGATACAGACTTGACAGTGTCTGTGGTATCGTTAATTTCGAGCTAATTGGGATAGATGAGATGTAAGAAATTTCCAAAACGTGAGTTGTCGAGTCATATATGTAGCGGAAGATGAAATTTAAGGTACGGCCTAAATTCTTATGTTTTTCCATAAGAAGCCCGTCAATGAAGTCTGCCTCATATAAGTAAAGGAACAAGTCGTCCAGGAGTGGCGCACAATTAGTGCCCATAGGAATGCCAATAGTCTGTTGGAAAACACGTCCACCAATTGAACAAATATGTTGTCGATCAAAAATTCAATCAGGAGAATTTCGTCCTCTGTCTATTTTTTGTTAGATTTAGAGTGGTTTTTAACAAAGTATGATTTATCTCTACCAATAACAAGGTATGTGTATCTGCTGTTGCAATTTTTTTTAAAAGCATTTTATAATATTCAGCTTGTTGATAAAGTTATTATTTTTTTTTTTATAAATTATGACTACCTCTAAATACCCAATTTTGGCTATAACATTTCACCCTTAATTAGGATATATTATCCAAAAGTAGCCAAAAGTTAAATAGGTTTCTTTTCATTGAAGGTACATTTAGAGGTTTATTTGGAAATAATGATGGAGATAAAGGAAACGATTTAGTATCAAGATCAGGCGAATTATTTGGAATTAACTCTTCCCTTACTGAAATTCACAGATTTGGATTAACATGTAAGTCTCCTTTTTTCTTTATCCATAATTACCATTAATCCCCACAAATTTTTTGATATAAAACAAGATATTGACACACAATATTTAAAGCTTCAGACCAACATTAGTATGCAGAGTATACATGTATGTCCTTTTTGTCTTTAAATGTATTTATTCATCATCGTTAATAACTTTGCTTTATTAAGCTATCTCTACGACATAGTCGCAATATATTTTGGGTTCGCCTTTATAAATCTCAAATATCTTCATTAAATACGTATTGTAGGGAACATATCTGAAGAAGAGTCAATGTTTACTTATCCTAATGGAAAATCTTATCTGTCCTACCAGAATGCCAATTTCCAACCGATTCTTCATATTCCAGAATCAATAGACCCAAATATTACTGAAATGTGTGGAACGAGCATAGACTGCATATATGACTTCTATGTTACTGGAGATATAAGCTTAGGTCATTTATCTGGAAATGCATCTAAGGACTTTGAGGATGTTGCAGATGCCACTGTTCCAGGTATATTTATCATGCCATTGTTCCTGGTATATTTATTTTATGATACTCTACTAGGTGTAAGTTGCTCATGGCACTTACCGGGGTATATCATGGAGCAAAACATAGCTCCAAAATGTCGAAACATTTCACACAGACAACATTTCAAAGAATGAAACTGAAGTATTTCGGCAAAAATGTTATTATTCAACTTTGTTGGATATTTTCTTTAAAACACATGCAACATGTAGATCGTGTGCGTATAACGTGTGATTTACATGTGGTTAGAACTGGGGGATGAGAATCGTACATGCATTTGCAAAACATAGAATTGTACTTTGAATTGACTTCTTGTTACAAATATCTTTAGTTATTCTTAAAATCTGTCGAAATAACATTTTATGGCATCATAGTGCATAGTGTATATGAGAAGGTGTTTGTGATTGTTAGGGCTTTGATAGATATAAATGGCAAAAAAAATCAGAATCACTTCTGTTAGATGCATTAACTTCAGAAGAGGTAAAAGAAAAAATTATAGATTTTGACCTGGAATATTTTTCCGAAAATCAAGAGGATGTTGATGGCGCAATCAATAACATATTTTAAAATATTTCAGATTTCTCATGTAAAAAGATTCAAGCAAAAAGTAAGAAAAAGAGAAAAAAATATAAACAAGTGTGGTCTGATAACACAATATACCAGACTAAAAAGTTATAAATTTTTTAGGGAATAAGATAAAGAAAAATCCTAGCAACAGTTTGAAACAAAGATATTTTTACAAAATAAAGCAACTGAAAAAGATGGTTAAGATGAAAAAAGATGGTTAAGATGAAAAAAGAAGAACATAAAAAAACAATTATGAATCTCTTTCAAACACATTTAATACTAAAACCAAAGAATATTGGGATACTTTAAAGTGTTTAAAAGATGGCAATATCAGTGAAGAAGATATCCCAGAAATTTTAACAGATGAAGAAAATGTTAGAAAACATATTCAACATCGAGGGGATCCAAAATGTTCAAATAATGTAATAAAAAAAGAAATTGATACTTATTTGGCAGAAATAGAAAATAATATTAAATTTAAGGAAGAGATAGACTTTCTTATCACTTTATCTGAAGTAAAAAAAAGAGCAATAGCCAGACTCAAGAAAGGAAAGGGCGCTGGACCTGACAACATTTTGAATCGAGTTGTAAAATTTAGTAAATGTGCAAGTTTGAAAGGTCTAGTAAAACTATTTAATTTGATTCTTAAAATTGGGATATATCCTTCAATTTGGAAACGAACTTATGTTATATTACTACATAAATCGGGTGACAAAAACGATCCAAATAATTATCGTGGAATATCACTTATTAGTTGTATTCCGAAAGTTTGTAATGCCATTTTAAATGAAAGAATAAATAAATTAATTGAAATCCAGCTCTGCAATAACCAATTTGGATTTAGAAAGAACCATAGAACATCTGACAGTGTTTTTATTCTACAAAGTTTGATAAGTAAATATATTCACAAAGAAAAGAAACAGATATATGCTTGTTTTGTCGACTGGAAGAAAACTTTCGACTCCGTTTGGAGAGAAGGCTTACTTTATAAATTATATAATATGGGAATCGGAAAAAATATCTTTAACGTAATAAAACACCAATACCAAGATACGCAATCGGCGATAAAGTATAAAAACTTTCATTCAGATTTTTTCAACGTAAATAGGGGAGTAAAACAGGGGGACAGCATCCCATTCAATATATATATTAATGACAAGCGTGATGAGTTCCTCAACAAACAAAATGACCCTCTAGAATTAATTAATTCCAAAGTTGGTTGTCTTCTATTTGCAGACGACCTTCTCATTTTGTCCGAAAGCAAAGAAGGACTGCAAAACAGTTTAAATAATCTTGAAATTTATTGTACAAAATGGCAGATTACGCTTAATATAAAGAAAACTAAAACTATGATATTTAAACAAAGAGCCACTAAAAATGAATTTTCGTTTGTAAAAAATAAGAATGAATGTATCGAAAATATTTATATAAGAATATAAATTCCTAGGAATACTAATAAAATGTAATGGTAATCGTAGTTATAGTACAAAAAATGTAGCGAAAAAAGCTTTGAAAGTATTATTTTCTATTAAATCGCATATGGGATCCCTAAATAACATCCTCATTCATGTAGCATGCAATCTGTTTGATAATATGGTACAAATTTTGATTTACAATGCGGAGATAACCTTTATGGACACTTACCTCTCACTTTATTGAGCAACAAATAGAGCACAAAAATCTAGGGAAAAAATATATTCTCTACAAATCATAGATAAAAATCCAATAGAGAAGTTACATTTAAAGTTTTGCAAATTTATTCTAGGAAAAAAAGCAGTTAGAGCTGAACTAGATAGAGAACCATTAGAACTTTCAATTAAATGCCAAACTTTAAAATATTTAGCGAGATTAAAATCCCCAAAATTGAATCCTCTTTTACAAGAAAGTTTCAATTTGAATAAAGAACTGGACAACTCTAGAATTTATAATTTGTTTACATATGCAAAAAGTATGGCAATGGAAAAAGATATTGACATGTCCATTTTGAACAAGTTCCAGATAAAATAAAATCACTTGAAAAATTAATAAAATCAAAACTCACTCATATGTATAAAAAAGCTATCAGACGATAAATTTGAAAATATAAATCAAAGTAGTAAGAAGCTTTACCTTTATAAAAATATTAAAGATGAAAATAATAAGATTTTTTTATCTCTTAAACTGTAAAAGCTCTAAAAAGACAACAAATTACAAAATTAAGAATAAGTGACCATAACTTACTTATTGAAAAAAGTAGACAGCTAAAAATTCAAAGGGAAAATAGGCTATGTCCAACTTACTAGAAGATGAGATGCATTTCTTCTTGTATTGTGAAAAGAACAAAAATATAAGGCACAATTTTATAAATTTGAACGCTATTACGTGTAAAGAAAAAGACATCAATTTTAATAATCTTACAGACATAGAAAAGTTGAAATTTATTATAATGCCATCAACACCCAAACAAGTAGAAAAACTAATCTCCTTTTTAAAATAGTCATCAGAACTGAGGACAGGGGGCTAAAATTGTATATACTCAATCTACTTTATTGTATTTACAATACCGTTTTTCTTTCTTGATATATTTCATTATTATGTTTGTCACAAATCGTATTTCATGATTTAAATGACAATAAAAGTTTAAATATAATTATTTCCCCAAAACACGGTGTCTTTTGTTTTAATGAAGCCATACAATTTTTGGTATAATATTTTCTTATACTGACAACTTTGTTATGTTACCAATTTTGATGGATATGCTCTAGTTAATGAGATAAACGTGAAAAGGTCTTTTAACTTTAAATAAACTTGAACATTTCACAGTTCCTTCATGAAATAAGATAAATAACAATCTCATATGCAAATAAATATTTTGTATTTATGACAACAAAGTTCAATGTCGACAATATTACACGGGCGTCCCTTTATTGTACCTATGTATTTAAATTCAAATGCAATATCAAACATTCACTTATTAATATCTAGCATAAAACGAAAGTAATTCTTTTCTTTATATTCCGTTCGTACTTTGGAAGCACAAGTTTTAGAAATCGGACGATCGGAAATTATGTAACGTGTAACTTGCCTCGTGCGGTCTGCGTGTATCGTACGAATCGTATGCGTGTAACGTGCGAATGGTGTGCGTTTAACGTGGGAATTATTTGCGTGTCGTTTGTTGCGTTAAATGTTCTACTATGTGTACTCCATGTCCTTATATTTTATTTCTACAAAAACGTTATTGAACAGCGGCACTATGCAAGATACTTTGTTGAACTGATCTTAACTACTTTTGACTTACAGTGTATCTTGATAAACTGGCAGGACACATGTCTTGACTTGGCGAGAAAACAATTGTGACACAAGATGATCCAGAAGAAACAAAACGAAGTAGGCGTTGTGGACATAGTATCGGTTGTTAATGAGAGCAATACATTACTTCTTGTTCATTTATATAAAAATGACCACAGTAGGAGAGATTTTGGACTATTCTCTGTCCTTGATATATCGTACGCTTTTCGAAACAAAAGGAATAATTTCATTTAAATCTACCTTACTTTGTACTTTGTAGTCCAGAAGTTCACGAAATTGTTATCTTAAAAATGTGATTCCTGCACTTTCAAATAAAATTCAGGAATTTTGCAATTCCGTTTGCCATCCATAACACTTTCTTGCTCCTTTAATTTCAGGTATAGGGATTTAATTTTTTATATAGAATGGTTGCATGCCATACTTAAATCCCCAGTAAGGTTTTCAGAATTTTTATTTCGTCAACTTGGGCCCCACGGGGGTCAAACTTTAAAAATGTTGAATTTAGCATGAGACGTACATTTTTGTAAACTCCTCCTTATGCATTGAACTTCTATCAAATGTTGTCATTATCCATATATCATTTTAAGAATCAAAACTTTAGGCTGACAGGGGGTCGAATTTTGGAAATTGTCTAACTTGTGACCTAAATTTATTTTTATTTTATTCCCTACTGTATTAATATTGTCTTAGGTCACATGTAGATGCAAATTAAGGCTTTAGAAGTTTAACTTTCAAACTTTGGGCCTACAGGGGTATATTTTTGAAAATTGTGAAAATTGAGCAATAAGCTTTTATTATTTTGATTTTCAAAACTTGGAACCTACAGTGGTCAATTTCGGGAATTATGAATTTAAGTTTGTGACCTACACTCCTCTTTTATTTTTCAATTCATGAATTTTAGTTGTCATTATCATCATAAACTTTATGCAGATGTGCATTTTGATTTTTTTTTAAAAAGTTAAATTTCCAAAATTATGAATTTATTCTTGTCATAAACTTTTTAAAATTTTTCATTTGCCCTAGAGATTTAATTCATAATAGAAAGATCAGTATCAGTAGATTGGTAATAAAATTATTTTTAACTTAGGATGATGAGTGAATTGTTTAACGTCCAGAGGCATCTATTAGGAGCATATCAGGACGAGAACATGTTGATATGATATGAATAAGATCCTTGCTTTGTACTAGACCAACCCGCTTAGCCGGATTGTTAATGTTCTAGCTCAGTAGGTAACTGTCCACAGTTACAGTCTTACTCCTAGTTTTTGTTTTTACTTAGCGTAAGTTTCCCCAACTACATTCGGGGATGCGGGGGTAACTATCGACGACGACAGTAGCTTTCTACTTATGAATTTATCTCTGTTAGATATATAGTTACTTAAATTGACTTTCATAATAGTTTTAGTTAGACAATGGATAGGTCGTGACTGTTAAAGTTCAGTACATTTGTGCCTTGCATGAGAATATGATAAAATTTAAAAGCTTGGAGGATTGGAACATATAAATTGGAGTTAATAATTAATGATTACAACAATAACATGGCTATATTAATATATATGATTAAGGTCTTGACCGTGTTGACGTATCAACATTACATTATCATATTCAATTTATATTCATATTTATATTTAGTTCCAACCTGCGGATTTCCTCCAAATATCACAAATGCGACTTGGGTACCAGATGGCATTACTGAAGGAAAGATTGCAACAGTATACTGTGGAAAAAATTATTATCCAAATCAGACAACTACCATATGTTCATCGGAGGGATCTTGGTCTCATGTAAACATTACCTGCATTCTATGTATGTGTATTGTAATTCTCTACTCATATATAATTTTCTTACTTGGAGTCAAAAGATCAGCAATATCTAAGGTTACTGTTATATCAGATTAAGTGTTTTCAACTATTCTGATTTTATTAAGAATTGATATTTCTATGTGTTTTAAGTCAATTTATGTTGTCCGTCAACCATTGGAAACTTAATGTAAATAATTGTATTATTGTATATAAACTTTATTGTGCTCTTCACTATACAAAAGTCATTGGAAATATATGGTGTACCGTAAAAAATAAAAATGAGAGTAATAAGTGATATTTCTTTTAATTATAAGTACCAGAATGTGGTCTTCCTCGTACTATGAATAATGGATTGTGGTTAGCTGACGAAGAGAATGATGGCAAGTCAGCAACATTAAAGTGTCATAATGGTTTTTACTCCCGTAAGACTGTGCGTATTTCTTGTTTATCGAGTGGAAATTGGTCTGCGACAGATGATGTTTGCATACCAGGTAAAATTTTTGTCATTTTATCACTCTGGTTCAATATATAGCAAATTTTGCTGGAGCTAATAATAATAATAAATGATGGTATAAATATCAAATTACAATGATGTCACTGTAAAACATTATAAGTAAGGGAAGCTATCAAAGCTAATTTAGTTTTAAAAAATCCTCAAACAGTTGGCTATACCAAATAGGTCATATTACAGACCGACAAGGAAATGAGAAACTAATTATACAGTAAATGAGAGTACAGTATTGATTACATGACTAAATTTGGAATCAAAAACCACAAAAAGAAATAGAATCATGTAAACTGTTCTACCACAATATTCTGTCAGATTCGTTCATCGTTTGCATATATATTTTATCTGTTATTTTGGATAATTATTTGTATGCATAGTTCTGAAATAGGACTAATTTATTCCTTAGAATGTAGATATCCAGCTGATGTGGAACAATGTCATTACAACTCAAACGGAAGATTGATAAGAATGACCTCACTGTGTAAATTTAAAGCTTGAACTTGTCCATTAAATTAAATGTACGTGCATTAAATTGGTTTCTACCAAACCAATGCCGATACCATATATAGTCAGACTTAAAGAGAAAGGAGTAACTAATTCAGCTAATGAGAGAAATGTCCTGCTTAACTTCGTGAAAAAATTAATTCAATGTATATTTACAATACAATTTTGTTTACATAACTTAGTTTGCCATTAAAATGCATATCATAAAATAGAATCATGTAAATGTTTTTACCTCAGTGTTCAGTTTAGCTTTTGAACATATACTTTGTCTGTTATTAGTCCCCTAACGGCAACGCCGAAGGGGACTATAGGTTGATCTCTGTCCGTCTGACGGTAAGTCCAATCGTCAGTCACACTACAGTTTTCTGGACTTTTACAGACTGAAAGAAAAAGGAAGAACCATCACATGTATCGAGAGAAATGCATTGTTTACATTGTTTACATGACCCAGTTTGTCATTAAAATGCATCTATTCAAAAAGAAGTTAAATGTTGTACCTCAATCTTCAGTCAAATTTGTTCTGCGTTTCAAGGCATATTTTGTCTATTATTTTGGATAATGTTATGTATGATTCTTCTGAAATGGGACTAATCTATTCCTTAGAATGTAATTATCCAGTTTTTGTGGAACATGGACATTGGAACGTCACAGGAAACAGAACTGGTTCTGTAGCTTATTTAATTTGTGATCCTGGATACCGCAGCGTTTCTTCTACAATACAATGCAATGAAACAGGACAGTGGGAACCGATGGATTTATCGTGTTTCCATGGTAAAATTTTAATTATTATTATTAGAGAGTAGTTGTTGATGAATTTATGTTTGTAATTACACGTATAATTCTGATCATTTCCATCATAGGTTTCATTTCAATTCGTTAACGGAAAGTTCATGATGATGACCTTTTAATGGCTCGTTACAAACTTCAAATTACAAAATTACAAATATCACAACATGTACAAATGTAGAATGTAAAGCTTTGAACTTATCCATCGACCTAAATTTACGTGTATTTTATTTTAATATTTATTCATTAGTGATTCGAAGTCCAAGGAAAATACTTGATATTTGTTGATTTTTCTTCTTTGTGAGGGGAAGGGTTAAGTAAAGATTTAAAAAAAATAGGCTAGACCAAAATTCGATAAAAAAAGCAGATTGAAGATATTGTAAAAACAAGAAATCAAATATTCTCTATTTTGAAAATCGAAAGTGGACGCGCCCGCACTCCGAAATAATGTATTCCTTTGGAATTTGCGAATTTTTTTTTCCAAGAACCACTTCCTTGCCCCTAAATCTACTCGATTCTGATGAATACGTTATATGTAAAGTCATGAAATACCAAAGGGATATTCGAAGAAGGGAAAAAATCAATCCTACTAATAATACATTTATACAAATATGAATAACGTAGCGCCTCATTTTTGCTGGGATGTCACATATATCAAAGATCTACATGCACTGAAACTATCCATATTGACACTTGAACAATCTAACTCTGCAACATGGGTTACACTCCACTAATTATCGTAGTTTCAGAGAAATGCACCCCCAGAATTTTATTAATTATTAGAGTTGGTAAAGTTTGACTACATGATAGATAAATAATAAATGTCTTAACCTCAAAATTGTAATATTGTCGGAAAGAGGATAGATTTTAGTTTAAAAAAATACGAAAACATTAACTGATTTTGCTTCTGACAAGTAATGGGAGGTCATAAACTGGGACTTGTGAATTGACATGTGGTGTGTAAAACTTTGACAGTGATAATCGGCACCTACACTGGTAAGTTAAATTGCGAAAAAAAGAGCCAGAAAAGTAAACCTTGTTTTTCTCACATATGTAATGGAATTTTATGCAGAATCTGAAAAATTAAGTCTCAATTGGATTGAAACGCTGCATCAGACCTCAATTTTAAGCCGAAGTGGAGTGAAATTTAACATTTTTAAAGCTTTTTTATGAAATTTTTTGAAACTAGGTTTCCATGGATATTTTGTATTTGTTTTATCATGATTGAAACAATGCTAACACAATGGCCTTTCAGAATATATATATATATGTGTATGGGTATTATTTACTCTGAAGATGGCACAAGACAATGACATTTGTTAGATCACTTCACATAGAAAATGGTACTATTAATTTGTGGAGTGCAACCATGAACACATTTTCTTTCATGGATTCTAATACCCAAACAATCGCTATAAAATACTTTGACAAAACTCAACAGTTGAAATTTATATCGAAATTTCCATTTGATTCGTATAAAAAACAACTTCAAATAACAGGAACACAATTGCAAGAATTAATTTGCCTCGGAGATGACAAATGATCTGTTTAATGAAATATCACCGTTAACAGTAGTTAAAATATGATATAACACATTTGGCGTAGATGCACGATATGCTATAAAACATTGAACATTTGACTTACTAGTATTCAAGTAGAATAGAAACGTCTACTCCAGTGTTTCATTTTCACCTTTGTAAAATAAAATACACATAGCACAATTTTATCATACGTCAACGGAATGAATTTTAATTCATCAATATTACATTTACACAAATTATAGGACACCTTATACACGTACAAACCGCGGATGGGGGACCAAGAATGCTTCCCTTACGGTCGAATAATACCTATCTTACGTTCGAAGGGACCAATTTGCACATTTTACAACTTCGTTGGAAAGTTGAATGATAAAAAAATCACCATAACAGCATGCATAGGTTCTTTTTAATAACTACGGTAAATACAGTAATAAATATTTGTATTTCACTGTTTTCTCCTAGATACAACAAGGCCGGAATCCACAACAGAATTAAAAACGACAAAAAGTTACTCTAGAAAGCCAGAAACGACTAAAGCAACAACTAAATCGTTAACGACAGGAACAAAATTTACCACAAATCCGACAACACCGGAACCCACAACAGAATTAATAACGGCAAAAAGTACCTCTAGGAAGCCAGAAACGGCTAAAGCAACAACTAAATCGTTAACGACAGGAACAAAATTTACCACAAATCCGACAACATCGGAATCCACAACAGAATTAAAAACGACAAAAAGTACCTCTAGGAAGCCAGAAACGACTAAAGCAACAACTAAACCGTTAACGACAGGAACAAAATTTAGCACAAATCCGACAACACCGGAATCCACCACAGAATTAAAAACGACAAAAAGTACCTCTAGGAAGCCAGAAACGACTAAAGCAACAACTAAATCGTTAACGACAGGAACAAAATTTACCACAAATCCGACAACACAAACAGCACAACAATCAACCATTGGACAAAGTTATACGGCAAAAGGTACAAAAGTTGTGCCTCAGAAAACAGATTTACATATGACAAAAACGTCAATAAAAAGAACATCGCCTATTGTTCATTCTGAAACTCAGTCCGCGAAATCAACGACCGCAGCCAAAATGAATGATAAGGATGCATCCAAGGGATCAGGTCAAATTTACAATTCAGCTATAAATAATATTAGTAATAGGTTTACAATTGTCACCGTTTCACTAGTAGCAGGTGTTATGATGTTTAGTATCGCAGTACTTATCTTTATCGTACGAAAACACAGGAAAGGTGGTTTTGATAATATCGGAGAGGACAGAATAAGCAACAAATCCGAATCTGAAACATCAATAAGATCCGGTCGGCGCAGCTGGTATGATAAAGAAGCTTACCTGCCGTCAAACAGCTTGTCAAATTGCTTTGATCATTGGTCTGAGAAACGGCAAATACCGTACAGATACGACTTGGAATCACCACAACCAAAGCTATTTCCTAGACCATATTTTTCTTCAAGATAGCTTCAATTATTAAAGTCAAGTTTTCAGAAAAGTTGGAAGTTTTTAGGAAACTTGAATTGGGAGAGCGGAATTGATTATTTTCAATTTAAATATCTAGTATTGAACTTTATGGATTGTCTTTCTATATAGTAATAATTGATTTTCTGTAATAATTAATCTCTCTTGCATAGACACATATAAAGACTGTAATTCTTTAATTCCATGCAATTCTATGACATGTATGTACTGTTTTTAGCATTGTATTTAATCGGAGATTTGAATTTATTTTTGTTTCTTTCATTTATATACATATAATGTATTTTTTTAATTGGATGTTAATGTTATAAATAAATAGGTAATTTTTTAAGGAGTTAACCCGGTCACTGTACAGATTAGTTTTCTGAAAAAATGAAATTATTATAATAAGTAATTTGATAGGAAAAGATGCCTTATAATTAGCAATTGTAACTGTTAACGAGATATAATATGAAGCCTGACAAATTTTTCGCTAAATAAATTTCCATCATCCAACTACCTTCTGTGGAACAAAATGATACTACTGTTAATAAAAAATAATCAGATACTGAGGATATCTTAAAAATTAAACAAGATGAAGAAAATTCGAAATTCTCTAGCCCGAAGACATAACCGAACATGAAACATTGAAGTTGAAATATAAACCATACCGTTGTCAGATTAATACTAAAATCCAGTTGATAGTATAGACACTGAAAAATACAATATCACAAAAACAACACTGAAAAACTTAACCACGAATAACATAGACCCCATCAAAAGACTGTGTAATATGTAACAATTAATTAATAGTTTCTGATAATGACCGTATAATTAATAAAGTTTCTGCTTTAGTTTAATAACAAAATCCTGTTTGTGTAGCATTTGCATCATTATCGTAGCCCTTTCCTTGAAGTCTTTGTATTTGTTTGCATTATCCTTCATATCCTTCCGTCATCAATTTCATGGTTAAGTTCAAGGTAGGAGGTTGAATTTCGTGTTTAAGTAGTGTCCAATATTTCAAGCTCATTGGGATGAATGAGAAGTAAATAAATGGTGAGTTTTTAAGTGGTGAGTTTTTAAGTGATAAAACATATCTATATATCGGAAGCTGAAATCAAAAGTTTTAAATAGTTTTTTATCCTTAGTTTTGAGAAAGTCTGGAAGAAAGTCCGCTTTGTGTGAGTAAAGAAACAAATCAGCAAGGAGAAAAGAACAATATGTTCCATTGGAAGACCGATCGTCTGATGAAGCGCCGTCCATTGATATATTACTTTAAATATAGCAATTAAGAGTACTTAAGCAGATAAATTCTTCAATTCTAGTTTCATTGATATGCATATTAAAGGGAAGTATAGAATAAAGTTGTTCACTATCTATACCTTTACACAATGAAAAACCAATTATAATAAAATGTATCATAAAAAACCTCAATAAATTTGATGCACTGTATGGCCATTTGGTTGACTGACAACTCATCAGCAGCGCTCGAAATCAAAAACTTGGAAATCCGGTTAAAGATATTTATAAGTATAACCATCAAAATCCCAAAAATAAAGCAAACAGGAATCCAAACTTAGCTAAAGGCTACCTCTGCATCAAAAGGGAGAGCCTTACAAATTTAAAGGCACTAAAGTAATAAATCATTCCAGGATAAAAATTTTGGCTACTGGGCTGATAATACCCTCGGGGGCTTACAGTTCAATGATCAAATAATTTGGAAGATAGGTATAATAACATTTTCTGGTTTTAATCAAAAGTGGATTCAAGATTTTATAAACGAAAAAATTAAAACTAAAGGTTTTAGGATTTTTAGCACCTTAGATTAAATATGATGGTGATGATGAAGCCTCTGGACCAAGTTGTATATCAACATTCCAGTCGGGAAATCTTTTCCGTCTCTGATTTTATATTATTGTAGATAAATATAGTACTTGATTAAGTTAGTAAATATCTTTAAGGCCTCAGATGTTTACAATTTTGAGTCAAGACAGAACCCATGGATATAATTTCTTTTAAACTATAGACAAACTATTGAATATACTCAGAATTATGTGATGGTTGCAATAAGATTAATTCTGAAAATATACAAAAATCCTGCAAGAATCTGCTAGGATTGAAGCTTGACATCCAATATATGCCAATTGTGATTATTTATATTACAAAACTGGGTACAAATAACTTTCTAAACACTGGAAGACTCGGAATTTATCTCCTTTCTACCAAATGGATCATCACGAACCTCCTGAATATTTTGTTAACATGTTAACGCCCTTAGCTCGTGGAGTTTCGAATTACAATCTCCAAAAGATAATGACATTGCAGTTATCGTAGCTATTAATGAAAACTCAACACATCAAATCCTATTTAATTCTATTATTTAGATTAGACAACTCCTTAATGAACAGGTAAAATCTGTTTGGACGCACTTCATTTGGGCGGATTTGCCAATTATCTTTTTTTGCAATTGGGCGTTTTTTAGTTTTGCAATTGGGCGTTTTTTATTTTGCAATTGGGCGGACGTGTTTTACAGGTAAAATAGATGAAGTGTAACTAGTAAAATATGAAATAAATAGAGATGTCCTGCATCAGAACTTGCAGAAGTGCTTCTATTTTTTGTTCGTTGTCACCTGACTTTTAAACAATATGATTACATAAAAAGTGATTGATTAAGATCTGAATTCACAAGTGTAGGATTAACTAAGATTTAATAGGATTAATTCAGTGTTGGTATTCAATTACGACAAAAAATATAAACAGTATGCACATGACCTCTATGACATAATGTGAACGAAATTCGCAGTATAAATGTAATCATTTAGTCCGTAAAATACTAAGAGAAACCATGGACGACATAAAGTTGACAGAAACAAACAGAGGGAAAAAGTGCTTAATCTATGATGGATATAATTTCCGTATTGACGCTACTCTGAAATCTGGTGACATTAGTTGGAGATGTGCTCGTAGTACTTGTAAGGCACGTTTGAGAACAGATACAAGTGGACTTCATGTGATATCTTCGAAAAACTCACATAATCACGACAGCAACGAACAGAAAATAGAAGCAAAACTTCTGCGAGTTCAGGTTAAAAGGAAAGCATTTGATGACATTACCGCTCGCCCGTCCAAAGTCATAAGAACTGAATTACAAAATTTCCCTGAATCGACTTTAGAGCCTAAAGACTTGAAGAATGCTTCGCTTGCTTTATACCGACAGCGGAGAAAGGAATTTCCTACCTTGCCGAAAAACCGAATTGATACACATCAAATTTTGACAGAATTACAAATTGCCACGAGTAAAGATGAAAATTTTGTGCTACAAAATGATGAGATTTCGGGAATTGTCATATTTTCTACATATACAAATTTAGAGTGCATGTGTAAAACTGTAGACGAACTCTTTGTTGATGGAACTTTCAAAAGTTGCCCTAAACACTTTTATCAAATGTACTCTGTGCATGGCTGTAAGAATGGGAACTATGTTCCTTTGTTGTTTGCGTTACTTCCTGGAAAGTCTGAACAATGCTACAGAGACTTATGGAGTGCTATTATAACTCTTTGTGAAAACCGAGATCTTGTTCTTTCACCGGCCAGTATCCATGTTGATTTTGAACGCTCAATGTTGAATGTGCTTCAGACAATATTTGCAACGTCTAGTATTGATTGCTGTCGCTTTCATTTAGGCCAGTCATGGTACAGGAAAATCCAGAATCTCGGACTCTCCGATCAGTACAAGGACAAGTCATGCGAGATTGGCAAGTGGCTCACTAGCTTTTTTGGGTTGGCATTTCTATCTCCAGGTGATGTTGAGGATAGTTTTGTTGAAGACATCATGTCCGAAACACCACGGGATCCTCGGTGTACGAAGTTTGCAGATTACATTTTGGACAATTATGTGTCACAGGACTCGAGATACCCCCCATACTTATGGGCAGCTGCTCCTTCTATAAACTGTAAAAGGACCAACAATGGACCGGAATCGTTCCACGGACACTTCAATGCTCAGTTCTGTAGTGCTCACCCAAATCTGTTCATTTTCATCGATGTATTAAAGCAAGTTCAGGCTACATCTTACATCAAAGTCCGTGCTTTAAACAACGAGTCGACACCAAGAAGAGTAGATAGAGACAAAATCAGACTTGTGATGACCGAGTACGGAAAGTATACATCTGGTGACATTTCGCGGAAGGAGTTCATAAAGGTTGTGGGGTACAAATTCCAAGCCCGAACAGACATGTAAATGTAGAACAGTTATGTGTACAGTTATTTTTCCTGTGCTAAAGTTTCAGACTGTTAGAAACAGTGCTTAGTTTATTTTATTTATTTATGAACAGTATTTTATGAAAGTTTTATGTTTATTTTAAGATATTTTTAAAAGATTTTAAAATGTTTTTAAAGAAATATTTTTTTGAGTATTTTATGTCTATTTTAGAACATTTCCTATAAAGTTATGTTTTTCATCAACATTTTATGTCTATTTTTAGATCAATTTCAAACACGAAAATATTTTTATGAAAGTTTTATCTATTTTATGAAATTTCAAAAGAATATTTTTAGTATTTTAGCAATTTGTATGTATGTATGATATTGTTATGAAATAAATTTATATGTAAAAATTCTATGTTTTAGGATGCCAATAAAACTAAAAATACTTTTAATACAAATATAATTGTAACCCGAAAACTACATGTTGGTTAGATTAGTCATCGGAAAATCACAGGTAATCAGCCCATTTGAAAAAATTGCATTCCGCCCATTTGCAATTTTTTTTCAGCCCAATTGAAATACTTTTTCAGCCCAATTGAAAAAAAAATTCAGCCCAATTGAAATCCCAATCCGCCCAATTGAAAGACTACCATCTGTTTTATCACCTAACTTAAATTATTTAGATTGTTTTCTACAGCATAAATTGTAAAGTTGTAACTCATTGACATCTCTTTACAGTGAGAAATCGCAGTTTATTGATCTATGCAGAGAATTTTGAACACATGAAATGTGTACATCCTTTATATTCACAGCAAAGTATCTTAAACCCTGCAGGAGTACAATAAAATACAATTTTAATTTTGATCAACATGCAGTTCGGCTCAAATATCCTCATGTTGACTTCAAATAAACATAATCTCTTGTCCAAATCTCTGATCTAGCACCAAAAACCAGAGATATGAACAGTTATTTAACTAAGTATCATCCTTAAAATGTTCGAAAAGCTTAATATTTTGCTTTTCCACTGTGGATTTATTTTTTTTATCTAACAAGTATTACCATAAGTACTAGAGAAGCTTTTAAAGATACCGTAAATTTTCTGAACTACATTCATTTCAAAAATTCATAAAAGTATAAAATAAGTGCATGTCAAGTTTGAAACTTGTATTTTGACTCTTAAAAAAACACTTTTCTTTTATCGCACACTCTGATAGGGTTTAATATGACTAAGTATGAAGCGTAAATTGGTTGGAAAGCTACATTTTTTATGTGTTATAACTGTGAAATTGACAAGTATTACGGTAATTCACAAAGCGGTTTTTTGGATACCGTAACAATTTTATCAGCTAAATTTCTCTCCAAAATCAATGAAACTAAATATAACCATATCACAAGTTAGAACCTTGTATTTATCTTAAAAAAACAGTAGCATAATGTAAAAAATCATATTTATCTTGTATCGCAATATCTTATATTGCAAAATTTAACTAAGTACACTAGTAAATGTGCCACGCATGAAAATCACACGAGAATCATGCGTGAATCATGTGTATTTATCGCATGGAAAACGTGACAATCGAGCTACATCCGATTATCATGCGATATTTTATGTATAAGTTTCGCATGATACACACATGTAAATTATGCGTATAAGACCACATGCGAAATACGTGCGTATATCATGTGTGGCACATTTACCTGTGTATCATTCTAAAAAAGTTTCAAAAGCTAACTTTTGTGTTTTTTTTTCCATCGTGAAATTGAATCTTTTTTTTTATCAAACAAGCATTACGGTAAGTGGCAGAGAAACTTTTAAAAAAGGGTATCAAATTTATGAACTAAAATCATGTGAAAAATTCCTTAAAGTATAAAATAAGTAAATGTCAAGTTTGAAACTTCTATTTTCACTCTAAAAAAACGTCTGTTATAACAAAAATCACTTTTATCTTATATCGTACATTCTGATAGGGCTTAATTCTACTAAGATTGAACCTAATATTGGTTGAAAGCTAAAGTTTGTTTATTTTTTTTCACTGTTAAATTAAAATTGTTTCATCTAAAATGGTAAGTCCCAGAGAAGATTTTTAAGTTTCTTTATCAAATGATTGAAATAAATTCATGTCAGAACATCATAAAAGTATAAAATAAACCTATGAAAGAATTGAGACTTGTATTTGCTCTAAAAAAAATAATATCAATATAAACAAGAGTTGACACACAAAAATGTCTCGCCTGTCGTGTATTTCTAATGAAAGTAAATACTATCATGAAAGAAAATGAGGTCAAGGTCAGATGACACCTGCCAGTTGGACATGTACACCTTACTACCTTCCATACACCAAATATAGTAGACCTATTGCATACAGTATTCGAAAAACAGGCCAAAACACAAAAACTTAACTATAACCACTGAACCATGAAAATGAGGTCAAGGTCAGATGACACCTGCCAGTTGGACATCTACACCTTACTACCTTCCATACACCAAATATAGTAGACCTATTGCATACATTTTTCGAAAAACAGGCCAAAACACACCATTGAACAATGAAAATGAGGTCAAGGTCAGATGACACCTGCCAGTTGGACATGTACACCTTACAATCCTTCCATACACCAAATATACTAGACCTATTGCTTATAGTATCTGAGATATGGACTTGACCACCAAAACTTAACCTTGTTCACTGATCCTTGAAATGGGGTCGAGGTCAATTGAAAACTGTCTACGGGGATGAGGACCTTGTTAGGTACGCACATACCAAATATATTTATCCTATTACTCATAATAAGAGAGAAATTAACATTACAAAAAATCTTAACTTTTTTTCAAGTAGTCACTGAACCATGAAAATGAGGTCAAGGACAATGTACATATGACAGACGGAAAGTTCGTGACATAAGGCATCTATATACAAAGTATAAAGCATCCAGGTCTTCCACCTTCTAAAATATAAAGCTTTTAAGAAGTGAGTTAACGCCGCCGCCGCCGCCGGATCACCATCCCTATGTCGAGCTTTCTGCGACTAAAGTCGCAGGCTCAACAAAATTCACATTTATAAAAAATTTACTATATCTAATATTAGTATCTTTGGATTGTTATTTTTTATCTAATATCACACACTCTGTTACGGACAAAATATCTAAAGAAGTCACAAATACAATTAAAAGAAATAAAAAAATTATAGAAAACACAAATAAATTTATTTTTTAAATGCAAATTTAATTCCCTAAGTGGGATATACGGTATGATGAATGACAATGAAAAAATAAAAATGAAAATAACAGTTGATAGAAAAAAATTATTTAAAGATTATATATACTAAAATATGAATAATTTTGTGAAATCTACGGTGATAGTCTGCATACTTTATTTAACATGAAACAAAATCAGCTGACCCAATAATTTTTATGATTTAAAGAATTTTAACTACGAATGCGTCGTCCTGATGACCAGTTCCGGAATGCAGTACATCGATATACTACACATACGCCGTCCTTAGAGTAGAGATTGATTAGGTCATAAGGACGAACACAGTCGCCAGAACAAACTTAATGTGCATGCTCTGTCCTAAGAACGAAACCAGTTACGGTCCTAATCGTGGTCCTAAGAACAGTCATTATGACAATTTCTGTCCTCAAGTTAACATTATGCAGAGATTACGAAACAGTCATAATCTCTGGTCTAAGTTATCTTGGAACGGTCACAATATTTGTTTAAAATGTCTGCTTAAGGGTGATGTTTTAAATTATCCGTACTGTAGCTCTTTTATACTGTGTAATTTATTCGGTTGATATAAGGTTAGTGTACGATTACTGTTACATTCTGAAATATTCATGAAATATTCATTTCGTCGTGCTATATTTGGTTATAAGTGAAAACCAAAAAGTTTGGAATTAAACGAAATACATGTATAATGAATCCACAGTAGTGGATTATAAATGAGTTTTGAATAATATAATATATATATCGAATACATGTAGATCAATGTTTTTTTAACAATCTTGTTTACAGCCAAAAAGTTTCTAGTTTGAATGTTACAATGTATGCATCATTGTTTCTCATTGTATACATGATTGCTCTTCAACATACGAATCAAATATTTTTTCTGCAGTTTTTACACTTCTTTTTGTGTCTGTTTGTTGTTTTTGAAGAATTGAAGAAACTGTAGAATCTGGCAAATCAAATCAGTAGCCAAAATTTTTATCCTGGCCTGATTCATTACTTAAATACCTTTAAATTTTCCGTTCAAAATTTTACCAAAAATTTACCAATTTCTAAGGCTCTTCCTTTTGATGCCTTTAGCTGAATTTGGATTCCTGTTTGTTTTAATTGTTTTAGGTTTTGTTTTAATTGTTTCAGGTTTTGATGGTTCTGCTTATTAATTCATCATTATATCTTTAACCGGATTTCCAACATTTTGATCTCGAGCACTGCTGATGTCAGTCAACGAAATGGCCATACAGTGTATCAAATGTATTCGGTATTTTGTGATACATTTTATTAGATAAAAATGATATTTTTTAATCAGGACAGAAGTATGACATCAAAAGCTAACCAAAATTGTGTCAAAACTACGCTTATTTAACTAAAGGAATTGTAAAAAATTCTTTATATAAAGTATGGAAACAATATCATTCTTTTGGCATTGGTGGTGCTACAAATGCATCTGAAATGGGGGAAATCAGATGAAGAAATTATGATAATGGTATAGATGGCTGGTGATCAGATTCCTATTCAAAATACATCAGAATTAATACTTTACTTTAAGATGTTAAATGGTTAAATTAATTTATTTCAGAAATTCCATCGACTTAGTTATACATGGATTACTGGGTCTTCAATAATTTTGAATGCAGAAAAAAACATACTAAATCGAGATTTACAATGCAAAGTTTGGGAATATATTTGCTAGGTTATACATTATTATTGGTATGAATCCCTGATATCCAGTGGCGTTCACTATAGTAGCAACGGTATATTGTAGGATTAATTTTTTTGAAATTCCTAAATTGATAATGCGGAGGCAACGATATTAGTGTGGTTGCATGTGGAAATTTTTTATTCAATTAAAATTTGCAATTTTTATTACCTGTGTCGCCGAAGACAAAAGCATGTCTAAGAGTCGGGTCACCGTCCGTCCGTCATTCCGTCTATCCGTCACAGAATAGGGTACTTACTTTGTCTTATCCGACACTCCAACACCATAAATCCGGCACTTCCAAAATTTGGCAAACTTATTTTGAACTTTTGGAAAGAGTTGAGAAAAAAATTGTCAAATTTATCATTTGTTGAACTTAGTCATTTTAGGTCGCATTCTCATCATAGTTTGTATAATCTGAAACTTCAACGCCATAAACCTGGCTTTTCTGAAATCTTTCACTCTTATTCTGAACACACTGAAGATGTACAACTCTCCTTTTGGTGTGATTGAAAAAAATTTATCATTTGTTGAACTTAGTCCTTTTTAGGCGCATCAGGTTTTAAGGGTAGCTAGTTTGTGTAATCTGAAACTCCAACACCTTTCACCTGGCATTTCTTAAAATTTGCACAGTTATTTTAACCACATTGGTACAGTTAACTGTTTCCAAATTTCTAAAATGATGCTTATTCCATGCGACAGCCACGATATTGGTCTGGTTCTATGTGCAAATTTATTACTAGTATTCCATTAGAATTCGAAATGTTTATTAGCTGGGTTGCAGAAGCTTGTCTGAGGGTCTGTCTGTCACGACCGTCTGTCCATCACAGAAAATGGTACCTAATTTGTTTTATTCGAAACTCCAACACCATAAACCCAGCACTTCTGACATTTTGCACACTTTTTCTAAACAAATGAAGATGAGGACCTCCCCTTTAGAAAGATTTGAGAATTTTTTAGGCACATCAGGTGCGAAGGGTACCTAGTTTGTGTACTTTTCACCTGGCATTTCTAAAATTTTGCAGTTATTCTGACCACATAGATTTCCTATTTTGTCTTATCTGAAAATCTGACGCCTTTTACTCAGCCTTTGTGAAATATGAGCATTTCAATAGAGCCAAATACAGATGAACATACCGGTATTAATTTTATATTTATTTTGCTCGTGTATTTCCTCTTTAGCAGAGTTTTATAGCAGAACATATCAGGCTTGATAACTCTTTCTTTTTGGCTCATACAAGACCGTCATTTAATATTATAGTAAGAATGAAAATGGGGATTGTGTCATAGGAAAAACCTAGAAATTTCTCTAGAAATAAAATGAAGCTGTTTTTTTGCTAATTATATCAATATAGAGTAACCTACTACATTCATGGATAAATCTTATTATGGTAATTAACTTTAAGTCTTATGGAAACTGAGAACAGTGGATGCTAAAATTTCTCTTATTTGCATGCGACGCTGTTCTTGTTATTAATAGAATGTTACCAGACTCAATGGTTATTTATTCCGGTATTTTACCAAGACCAACATGGCGTTATTCGAAGAATCACATTGCTATGGAACATATTAGAAAACGTTTAAATAGGGGATTGGGGTCATGCAGAACAAAGCATATGATGTTATTCACCCTGATTATGAAGATTGTTGTTCTGTACTTTTTAAGGATGAAGGAGTTCATTTATCCTTCCAGGGAAATGATATTTTTGCTCATACTTTTTAGGAAGCAGTGTTCCAATTTTTGAAACATCAAAATATGCATGTTTATTCAAATTACTTGTATAGATAATTATTGGAAAATATTATTCAGAGATGAGTTGAAGGTTTTGAAATATTTTGATGTTGTATTAAGTAATTAAGGTCTTTCCCGTTTTCAACGAAAGACCTTTCTGTAATTCGTCTGATTATTATTCTTCTTCTTTTCCGCAAAGTTTGATGTCAAGAATTTTTTTCATTTCGCAACATGTCGAAATGATATTTTGCAGGATGGTTCAGAATGATAAACCGCATTCTGGACTGACCCTGCGAAGTCGAAATATTTATCGATACAGAGTTATCTGCCCGAACACCGTAAATCTTGTTACCGCTCTATCACGGAAACTTTAACAGATAGAGGCAAACCAAAAGGTGGAAAATGTTCGACATCTCAAGACACAAGTTTGTTCTTATTTGGTCGAAACATTTTGACGACTCCTTCTAAGAGTTGCTCCCCCTTGAACTGTTAACGGAACACCTTAAGGGTCAAAAGTCATGAACGGTTAGTCGTAGAGACTTGGGACTTCCACCAATGACCATCGCAGTTCATGACCTTGAAATTTACCTTAAGGTCAAAGGTCAAGGTCAAACTTGACCCCTGACCTTAAACATTGTTACCGCTCTGTCTCGGAAACAGTAAAATATAGCTGATTAAATGTATTGCAAAAATGTTCATCTTGTCAAGACGCAACTTTGTCGTGTTTCTGTCAAAGCAGTATATCAACTCCTTATAGGAGTTATTGGTTCTTGAATATTTAACAGAACACGTAAATGGTCAAAACAACGAAGACAAGACCAAAACAATACCTGCACTACAATTAAAAACTAAAAACATATGAACAACATGGATCCCACAAAAAACCGGGGGGTAGACTCAGGTGCTCCGGAAGAGTAAGCAATCTCTGCTTCATGCAGGACAACCGCCATGATGTCCATGTCAAATCCAGTATGAGGAAGGGATAATATAAATGGAACAGGTCCATTTTCATTTGGGAAACGGTTTTTTTCATACCTGCCAACCAAGTCATGATGACGCCCATAAAACTTTAATAAGGATGACTTCAGCTTAGGAGCAACGTACCCCTGTCTGAGCAACTTTTCTGTCTGTAAATGTTGAATACAATTTATATAGACAATAATACATCATTTAATTTCTACTGTCACTTACACAACAATAACCACTGCATGATTTATAAATTAAATAGAGACCAGATACATGCAGTTAAACATCAAGTTTGTTATTGGTGGAAATATTTCAATATAATGATACAAATAAAATAAAATGTATCTTTTATTTTTAGCCCAAATTAACTTTTGTACATAAACTATGCAAGCAACATTACTGTAAATAAAGCTAAGAGCAGGTATTATCTTTCTTTATTGTAGTCATTACAAGAGACAAAACATTTTGATCGTATGATTTTTGTGGTATTCAAGTATAAGACTATCGCCCTAGCAAGTTCACATTTAAACCCATATATTATCCATATTAAGCTGAAATGAAGACACATAAAATAATATTAATAATTAGATAAAAAAAAACAGTATGCATTTATCAAAAGCCGTATCATGTATTTGTTGGTGGAAATGATTTATTATTAACATTATAAATCCGTGTAATCATGGTCATTGAGTACTTTAGTCTTAGTGAAAGTACACATTTTAAGGATGGATGTAATACGTTTTCAGATTAGTCAATCCATAGACAAAATATTTCTTCATCTCGTGACGACATAAAGGGTAATCAGTCTGTTTAAGGCCTCAAAACAATGTTAGAGATCACAGTCTACCCAAACATTCTAACTGTACTCCATTTATTAAAGTGTGTTTCTACAGAAATAAGTTTCTCATGCCAAGTATACATTGTTGTGCCTGATATACAAAACACGCAACAAAATCCTTAACAGGAAAGGTCAACAATGACATACGAAACAATCATTTTGAAAGCTACCCAGGACAAAATACGTCAGGATAGTCTGCTGACCGTGCCTGATATACAAGGTATTTACCTTCCTTCTCCCTTCATAGTTTGCTCCCAAAAAAGCAACATCACTCCATGTAGCAATAAACATCCAGGAAGGTCTAAATTTATGTTGCTCTGGGAAAACTGCGTGTATTTCATCTGATGCCTTTTTTAAAAGTGTGTTATCTGTCGACTCACGGTACCATATTTTCCCGCCATTTGTTGTATCTACGTCAGCCCAGTATGGTGCTATAAGTCTACGACTGGTTTCAAGGGGGAATGTGCTCGGTGTGTATGTACTCGTAGTACCAAGAAATGAGTTTACCTGGAATTAACACCCATTTAAGAAGTTCATGTTTATTTGTATCCATGGTTACAGAAAAGGATTATAGGATTTCCTTTTAGTATGTTTTGAATTAAAAAAACGGATTTTAAGATAAATCTCTAGAAACATTTAATATTTCCTTGTAGCTGTTTCTGAATTACTATGACTCGTCAGTCAACAATGATTGTTAAAAAGTTTGTATATAAAAGGGACAAATATACCTAAGAAGCAATCAAAGAAACGTATTCCATTGGACAGACAGACCCGGGAAGACAAATGAACAACCACAAGCACAACAAATAAACACAGAAAACTAAAAAACAATGAACAACACGAACTCCTATAAAAACCAGGAGTGAACCCAGGTGCCCCGGAGGGTAAGCAGTTCCTGCTCCGTATACGCTACCCGTCGTGAAGTTCAACAAAGTCAATCCGGGGGAAGTCACAAATCGGTGGAGGCACATGAAAGGTTACGACAGTGGGAACAGGTCCAACATCATCTTAGATATTGGAACACTGTAATGGTCAATCAATTCGTGATGACGACCGTAAAATTTCTTAAGTGATGACATCAACTTATCCCTGATAAACCCTGGTTAAGAAGCTTTTGGGACAGCAGAAATCCTCTTTGTCGAAAGTCAGGGTAACTCACGCATGCCCTTGAAAATCGGATAAGCTGAGAAACGTAGACGCCATATTCAGGCGATGCTGGCATATTTCTACTCAAGAAGGGAAAGTTAACAATAGGAAGTCGTCACGTTTCTCATAAAGTTTTGTCTTCAAATGTCCATCATAGTCTATTTCAAGAAACAAATCCAAATATGAAGCCGACTTTAGTGTATCTGTAGTATCCTTAATTTCAAGCTCACTGGGGTAGATAAGATGTAGAAAGTCTTGGAATTTTATCGTTATTTAACAACACATCATCTATATAACGAAAAGTGAAATTAAAGGCTTGGGTTAGTTTCTTTTTGTTTTCACGTATTAACCCTTGAATGAAGTCCGCTTCATATGAGTACAGAAACAGATCGGCGAGGAGAGGAGCACAGTTGGTTCCCATTGGAATGCCGATAGTTTGTTGAAAAATTAGAGCGCCAAATTCAACGAATATGTTGTCTATGAGAAAATCTAACATGTTTGTTATTTCATCTTCAGAATACTTTTTGTCAGAATCAGAGTGGTTCTTCACGAAATAAGCCTTTTATCTACTTAGAACCAGAAATTTATACCTGCGTGTCCCATTTTTCTAGAAAAAAAATTGATGAACAAGTTGTTTTAAGCGATCTTTTAATTGAGAATGTGGTATGGTAGTGTAGAGTGTAGAGAAGTCGAATGTTTTATGCTGTTGCATGTAGCCAAAGATTTTGATTTTAGATATTGAAGTAAATTTTTGGAGTTTTTAAGAATCCAAATCTGATTGACGCCACTAGGGGAATATGATGTTTCGCAGTAATTCTGAAAGCCCTCTTTAATACATGTCAATATGAATGTTAAAATCTTTGAAAGAGGTTTTGTAGAGCAATTAGCTGACCCAGCAATGTACCTTTGTTTAAACGGATTCTTATGTAGTTTAGGAATCCAATAAAGAGCAGGAAGGTCCATTTCTTCACCCTTTGTAGAAATGCCAAAGGAATGAAGAACGGTCTTGTGGTTATCAAGGACTTCCTGCTTAGTGAGTGTGGTCGGTGTATAAGTTGCGTTACCCGCAGTGTTATCTATTCCTATTTCGTTTCTAAGACACTCGATGGAAATAATAGTTCTTGCAGACAAAAAGGATGTTATTGGGGGCTTTGTCAGCTGGGACAACTACATATTTGTCATGGAGGCGAGTCAAGTTTTCAACAACCTTAGGGTCTTTAAAGATGGATTTAGCTTTAATGCTCATAGACCCTTGGAGGCTTTTAATTCGGATTTGTATCATTGACCTAATAGCCTTCATCCACTCTGACAGTGTGTCAGCAGGTTCCTGTTCCTTTGAAGTCAATTTTCTGGCATAGTCCTCAACAGAATCCATAAGTAATTTGAAATTATATTTCCAATTAATTGGCTGAGGTTCTCGGTATTTGGGGCCTTTAGCTAGCATATTTTTTAGCTTTTGATTATCAACTAGATTGAGATCTCCAGTGATAACATGACCCACAGGACAATAATTGAATGGAGAACAGAAACACTCAGGGGGTTTAGACTTGAGGTCATCGGAATTAAGGTCCCGCAATGCCCGTTTGTAGTTGAAAATCTTGGTTGCAATGGGTTTTGTATAAGAATAAGAAATAAGTGGAACAGTTTGGTTTTTGAAATATGGAGGAATTTTAGATTTTACTGTTTTGTTGTGAAGGATATTGCTGAGATTTATGGCACCCAAGCCTTTATTAACAAAGTTAACTTTGAAGAAGCTAGACCTTTGGTGGGATTCGTCGTTATGGATGCGAACTGGTTTGAATAATCTGTGAGAAGCAATATCCGATACCACAGCAGCGAATTTGTATTCAGATGAATTAAAATTCTTGATTTGTTGCTCCATTGCTTTTTTGTGGAGTGAGCTAAGCTTACACAAAGGAATGGAATATAGTTTAGTTCGAATGTGAAGTAGTCCTAAAGGTTTTTGTATGTACGGCAATAACGCATTTAAGGAGATGTCATGGTCAATAGGCGAAGTGTAATGTCGTTGATATTAACGGCGTTGAGTTATATTGAAAATATTCATCACATTGATTTCGCTCCATTTTGGGTTTGAAAGATTCCTAATGCTGTCAATTTTATCATTGCAACCATATGGCATAGCGGTAACCAATTCCTTAATCCAAAATTCTTCTGGTGTGCTGAGGTTTGGATTATTAGTAGGGTGATATATTTTTTCTAAGATACGGACTTTCATTGATAGGATGGAATGATCAGGAAGGTTGAAATGTTGATAAACAACCTGATTGGCGTTGTTGTTTAAAATACCTGATCTATGTCCGTTCATTCTTGTATTAACCTACCTTTTTTCACCCACAGAAACCAAGCCACAGAGATTACATTCTACCCCGTATACAGTGTTAGTCGATGTACAAGTCAGATGATCATGACTTCTAGTGTTGTAAGATTTTCCCGTTAAGTTGCTTGTAAAATACGGTTCTGATATAAGAATCTTACAAGTTTTACAATTTTTAGATTTGCACGGTAAAATGATGAGCGTGGCATTGAGTCATATTGTAAGATGTCATCTAAAATAACTTCACATGGCACAATCTGTTTAAAGAGGTCAGCATTTTTGTATTGAAAATGATGATCATCTGACTACATAGCTGGGGAATGTCAAATCCGATAGTTCTTGTGAATGGACTCTCATCGTACCTGGCGACATGGCGTCCGTGATGTCGTCAGGGTAGGACCTTTTTATACAGGGCGACGTCCTAGCCTGTATCCTATTGGTATCATTGTAATTCATGCTATAATAATAAGCTGCTGGACGGTTGATACCCTCGGGGACAAATTGTCCACCAGCAGAGGTATCGGCCCAGTGCTAATAAAAGGGACAAATATACCTAATCAATATGTGTCAATTGTGGTGGTCAAACCGGAAGCTGTTCATGATCCATTTTGGAAAATCATACCCTGTCAGTGACATTCAATTTTCAAAAGTAACCCTGTTCATGACTTGATGATGATTTGGAAAATAGTACCCTGTTCATCACATTTGTAATCCTGATAATGACTTAATTGACATATCGTCCAAACCATATTGATCTGACCAATATTATTTGTAATAAGGAAAGGGAAAAAGTAAAAAAAAAATATATAATATGAAAAAGAACGGATATGGAGGCAACTTCTCGTCTCCAAAGTGACTGACTGATAAACAGATATCTAGATTTGTAGTGTGCATGACAGGTGATTTATACGTTCCACAATGATAAAATTATGAAAAAAAATCCTGATCATGACAGGACATGTGTGAAACAAGGGCACATACATACTTCCATTTCTAATGGAAGTAACCCCCCCCACGCTCCCCCGGGTTTTTCCCCTCTTTCTTTTTTTCAGCTTTTTTTTCATTATCCCACTAAGTAACAGCATACACCGGTATTGGAATTGGAAAAAATAAAAAATGATTTTACAGTACATCAAATTTATTTCGGTATTTTGTGATACGTTTTTTTTTTTCCACAGGTTCTCCGTAAACCTCATTGAACTTTTGAGCTTTTGGATTACACTACATTTTTCTGCAGTGTCTTTTTAAAATAGTTTAGATGTTTACAAAGTGCAAGTGGAAAGTTTTCCTCGGCAGTTCGATACTTTTATTTTGTTATTATTATTATCATTATTTTGCGATATCATTCTTTTTTTTTAAATAAAATACTTTTTTGTAATAATGGAGAAATGATGTCAATGTTTAGCGGAATTACACTAAATGTAGTTCAATGACAGCGTTATTATACTGTAAAACGTGTTGAGGTCAGTTTTTAGTTTTGGTGTTTTCGCGCTGAAACCTGTTACGAAAGATCCGCAAAAAAAGCAATTTGCAAGCAAACTTTCGTCGGAAGATGACATCAATTCCCGTCTTAACTTTAAACATATTCATCAGTAATGTCTTTATGTCCTTTCTCTCAATTTGAAGAAGGTGATCAATTTTTAATTTCTAATTACATTATATGATATTCTCGATTACGGATGTTTGATGTACAGTTTTTATATGACATGGTCAAAGGGACAACATAACGCAGAAAGACCTCAAAATTACTGATGTTTCAATTTTAGTACTTTGAACGAGAGTTAACCTGAGGAATTTTCGAACTATTGACATCCTTTTTCATGTGTTCGTGAGGCTAGTTTACGGAAAAGTTGAACCTAATATTATATTCTTGATAACGCTGTAAAATTATATTTTTTTTTCTCTTCACCTGTTGTACACGGTGAAGGTTCCCAAACTTTAATTACAACTCCGCTATGTGGATAAAGTCTTATTGCAGCTCATTTATTTTAGAAATAAAGGTTATTACTGTTACTCGATAGACAGCTTCCTACATGAGATATATTCCAGTATCACATATGTATGTACGGGGTATACAAATATGCATTCTAGGAAACCAGCTTCCAGGGCTTGTGGTTACACCGTGCTGATAGCGGATATCCTCAAGAGCTATGGACCGGTCAGAAAATCAAGACACGAGAAATGGAACAAGACGAATGAATCTTTTCACTTTTCATTTATTTTAATTGTTAATTTTATAATTAAATTTACATATACATGATATATGGAAATTAATGTGCGTGCATAAAACTATAGGTTTTGTACGGAATCGTTTTGCCCAGTCATATTAAAAGCATTAAATTTTATCAATCCGGAAATATAACCTATCCATATATATTTTAAAAATATATACATGTATATACCTTTTCCCATATTTTAAATGAGAAAAAATAGATCTTTTGAGGCCGCACACATATAGACCCCCCCCCCCCCCCCCAAATATAGATCTGTATATTTTCTCATCATTTCAAAATAAAACTCATTTTTGTAATATTAGAGAAAGATAATTGTGCATATACATCAAAATTTCGCACTAAATATTTCTGATAAACCATTCAATATTAATTTAACAACGTGGGCCCCTTATCGTTAGTGATTTTCTATCCAATCAGAGCGTGACGACTGAATGTATAAATATATCGAGACTAGTCGATGTTGTTATGAGTTGTATTATTTTTTTCCAATTCTTAAATTCAAAAGACAAATTAAACTTATGGAATTCTAATTATATGATGAGTTATTACATGAAATATTAATGACTATTATTTTACTAGAATTACCAGTAAACAGAACAAATCCAACATATCTGTCGACCAACAGCTGATCTTAACCCCTCGATAATGGTATGATCCAAAACTGTCAACTTAGATGATGTGAATGAAAATATGGCGGCACCAGAAGGAGTGACGGAGGATCTTGAGAAAAAGGTAGCAACCGAAGAAATTTCACATTCTGCAATGGATATTAAAGTTGAAGTAAATTCAGAAGATTCTTCACCGGCAGATGATTTGTATGAAGTAGAACGCATTGTTGGAACTGCAAAAGTGCACGTAAGTCTTGACCAAAACGTGTCCTACATTTCATTATCGTATTCATAATGTTTTATGTTGAATCTGTCGTTTACTATGGTACTTAACACAAATTTGTATAATAATACACTCAAACAATTATATATTGTTAATTTTGCATCTCATTTAATGGTTTATGAAACTCGAGAAGAAAGAATTATGCAATATTATGGACAAAGACTTGTTAGCAATGTTTTGACATGTGCCCCAGAAACGAAGGTTCATTGGGTCATGTCAGAACAT
This sequence comes from Mytilisepta virgata, assembly GCA_028015205.1. Lineage (NCBI taxonomy): Eukaryota > Metazoa > Mollusca > Bivalvia > Mytilida > Mytilidae > Mytilisepta > Mytilisepta virgata. Next base: position 44,197,123 of record CM051516.1, read on the forward strand.
CCATTCAGCTTAAACTAAAGACACATTCCTGCATTCAATTGTGACATTAGGAATTTGTTTATAATCGACCCTAAGGTATTTCAAGTAATTGTAAAAGACTTGTTTTCTTGTTTCATATCTACATTTTTTTAGAATTTTTTTTTTAGAAACATGACTTTGGTATCCAGAATTCTTTTTATAAAGAAGACATTATTTGAGGTTTAATAATTTTCTTTAGGGTACTTGGGAAGAATGGTAAATTATTTAATTTCCTGCCAATATAATAGTCGTATCCTTTCTATTACAAATGATATTCTGAAAATTCTGACTTGGGAAATATCTTAAAGAAGATACAAGTGCTCTTTAAAAATTTATAGGTCACTGGCCATTTAAGAAAGAATAGATATTTTTAAAATTATTTTTCGACAATTGTTATGTTGATGAGGGTTTTTGTGTCTTCTGTGTTATGCTGAGGGGACATATACAGTGTAGGGGTCACTACATGTATCCTGCGTTGTCTGCGTCACAAAATATTTTATGTCACATTTTTCTCAGGAACCACACTAGTTAGCGAGCTTCCTGATATTTTGCATAGAGCATCAGTATGGAGAACTGTATCGTGTAAGACAGTTTTGAAGCTGTCACATGTCCACTTCCTGTTTGAAGGAACATAGAATATTTTTGAGATAGAAAAATTTCTGTCACATTTTTCTCAGGGACCACACTAGTCAGCTTCCTGATATTTGGCATAGAGCATCAGTATGGAGAAAGGCAGAACCACACAGGTTAATTTCCTGATATCTGGAACAAAGCATTAGTATGGATAAGTACGCAGGCGACACATGTCTTCTACATGTATTGGGGAAAACATTGAATGATGTTGTCATATTTGGGGTTCCCATTTGATGTTTCCATTCATAAACTCAAAGCTTAACCATGTGAAATACAGCAAATAAAACATTTAAATAAATAGAATATTCATGTATTCAAAATTCTAAATTTTTGGATTTTTTTTTATGATGCATGAAGATATAGCATCTGTACAACATGTACTTGTTACAATGTAGGTTTCAACTTCATCCAGATGCTAGATACATGTTTCTGTCAGTCCTAAAAGAATGACTTATGTTGAGTAGATAACGATTGGGGATATATCAACTTACCACATCTTTTTTCTGTAGTAATAAAATGTAATATATATATGTAATGTTACAGTACTTATTGATACTAAAATAAAAAAAATAATATTGTAAGGATTATAAAATGTGACATTAAAAAATCAAATTTGTCCAAACTAATGGTAAAGATAACAAATTCTAGTCGAAATGAAGCTTTAAAATATTTCAATAATGAATTTGTATTTATTAAAAAACATAAAAAGTTGAAATTCAGGGCTCACCAAACTGGGCGATTAGGGCGATTAAGTCGCCTAATGCTCGCCAATGTCGCCCTGTCGTCGGCTCCAGAGCGACAAATGAGTCGCCCTGTGTTTTTATGTAAGGCGGCTCCGAACAACGTACGTAATCAGCTGCGTCTGAAGACCGTTATTTTCATTAAAAATCTCGAGCCGCCATTTTTTGTTTTCTTGGAGGAAGGGGAAAGAAACGACAAAAAGTAAGCTAGAAAATGAAATGGCGGCAATCGGAATTCTCGTGATTTTTCATTGGTCACGGTGTTTTTTACCGACCGCTAACAATATGTAGACCTTATTTAAAAATAAATTTAGCGGATTTTGACATATCTATGCACAAATGGAAATTTTGTCAATACATGTATTGAAAGGTGTTCAAGTAAGGTGAAGAAGATTTTAAGAGTATGTTTGAGAAAAAATAATAGTAAAGAGTATAGATAAATAAATATTAAAAAATAAAATGGCAATAATAAATAAGTTGTGTCAAAAGCTACAAATATTTTTGCTCATATCTGTAACAGAAATTTTCTTCCAAGTTCGGAGCACCACTACATAATTTCATTTTTTTAATTTTTTTTTATTTCAAATTATATTTGTCAGTATTTTAAGGCAGCACATGATTTAAATTAAAGTTTAACAATAGTACAATAGGCCTACCATGGTCAAAATCATGCAGCAATGTACGTTAAAAAAGTGGTGATGAGTCCTGGGACTGGGACTCATCAAAATCAGCTGGGACTCACCATTTTGAAAAATGATGAGTCCCAGGACTCATCATGAAAAATTCTCAAAGGATATTGATTAAATACACATGAGACAAAATCTCAGATTATGACTAAAATGGAAGGATATGGAGTAAATGTAGATAAAATCTCAAACAATACAGGATAAAACACAATAAAGGAATGTATAGTATACACTATAAGACACAAAATAACAGGTATTTACTCGACAGGCGACAAATTGGGGGAAAAAACACAGTCTCCCTGTCATGCCCTGAAGTCTCCCTGTTGCTACCCTGAGGGAGACTCTGAGTCTCCCTGTTATTTTCAAGTGTGGTGAGCCCTGGAAATTTCCACAAGCATTCTGATGCTTTCTTATTCATCAGTCAAGTGCCCTAGTGGCTAACAAGTTGTTTTAAAATGCTCATACAATAAAAACCCATAGTCATAGCAAGGTTGAGGTCTTTGCTGCTTGTGATAAGAAGCAGAGAATACAATTATTTTAATGGCATAATTCTCTTAAATTAATGTAACCCACTTCAATTTGTCCATACTTGACATGATTTTATCCCTTTAGATCTATTTGTTAAGGATTTCTGCTTCTGTCCCAGTTCAGAATTGTTCTTGATTTATGAACTACATGTACATGTACTTCGTGCATCATTAATTTGCCTCCTGCGTCCATGTCTGTGTCCGTAGACAGTTCTCTGTTACTAGTTGACGTAGGGTCATCTACAACATGTATTTTTTTGTGCACTGCAGCAGATGCACGTTGAAGAAATTGACCATGTGACATATATAAGATGGAGTCACATGACCCATATTACATGGTTGACTGGCTTTTTAGTTTTATGTCAAATCAGTTTTACATGTAACATACAAAGTGACCTACAATCATATTACATATGAGTTTGCATCTCTGGGAGTAACACAACCTGACACCAAGATTAGGTGACCTTGACCTACTTATTGCACTTCATTGACTTGGGTTAAGTAATACACCCAATTTTCAGTTCTCTGATACCAATGGACCTACAATCATATTACATGCTGTAAGGGTAAATCTTGGGGACATACAAAGCCACAAACCAAAATTAGTGAGGGAACAAGGCAAACTTTGTTATCGTGAATTTCTGGTTTTGGTATTTTTTTTCAACAGGAAAATAAAGAGCATGATTGGTTAAGATTATGAATTGCTTTTGGTTGTCTCTGATTTGATCAATCTCTTTGAGTTATACATGTGTACCACCGATTTCAGCAAAAGAATACCGAAGCAACAAAATATTGAGAAAAGTCTGTAAATTCGAAATCCCAGGAAAAGACAAAGTCATTAGAACGGAACACAACAAAAAAACTAAAAGAATAAAAATACATAATAATAAAACAAGACAGCACAGAAATTTAAGCACTAACAATGTGAACTCCCACTAAAAACTGGCAGTGACATCATATGCACTGGAAGGGTAAGCTAATTTTGAGTGATGTCCACTCAGATTTTCCACTACCCTGCAAATTGCAGGAAAGATCATAATTCCACCGTGAATGTACTGCTGTTCTGTACATTTGTTGATGGGGTAAAAGTTAATATAACTAGGACATATTATGAAACTTTAATACAGTATATGTAAAACAATTCTCAATATAATTTCCAATATTAAATAATAGATGGGAACAGACACAATCTCTAGTTTTATATTTATTTATTCTGCATTAGCATTATAAGGGAGATGAAAGAAATTTAAGGAATTCTGGCTTATCTCATTTTCAGACATTTAATATAAAAAAAATTATTTCTTCTTAATTCTGCCTGGAAGACTTTTTCCAAATATCAATTATTATTTCTCTGAACCTTGTTAGAATATAACCATTTAAAGCTGTAGGACAAACTGTTGTCAACCTTAAAAAGTTTTTTGTATGTTATGACTCAGATTAAATATACCATGAAGGACATGTACATGTAAATAGCGAAGATTTTAAGTACAAATGTAGTACTATGGGTAAAAGTCAGGTGTGTACATTACATAGTCAATATCATCAAGTGTAAAGTTGATTGACCTCTGTGTGGGCGAAAGCATTATCTAGATGAGGGTACAGAAGGAGGGAATCATGATAAACATGTAAATGATCGATACTTGAGTACCTGGGAGGGGAGGTCCACATCTAAATTTTCTGGCATAACATTGTTTTTAGGATTTTTTTTTTATCAGAAAGCATATACATGTACATGTATAACACACATGACTTGTTCATGCAGAGAAATATAAGGCTCCAAAAAAGTTTGGGTGTTAGATTAATGCAAAATATTTTGCTTAACTCTTGTAAATTTGTACAGGTCTCTAGTAGAGAAATAGAATATTTATCCTTTATCACTTCTTATAGTTATACATTTTGTGGTTCAATAAATATATTAAAATATGTATTTAACTTCCATTTCATAAAAAATAGCCACAATAGATTGAAATTGATTATTACTTTCTTATAATGTATATGAAGAAAATAGACACAGCGATGTAGGCAATATACATGTATTAGGTCAATGATCTTCACAAATAGAATTGATTGAATTTACCTTCTAAGGGTATTGGACAGGAAGAGGTCAATGAATTGTTGGAAATGACCAGAGACTGCCTACATATTATTTATAGATTACAGTATTGATTTTATTAATCAGTAAAGATGCAGTGGAAAGATTGATGACAGTTTTATTATACAGTACTTCCAGGATTTTTAGTGAAAAAAGTTGTAATAAATATTATAAACCTATAGTTAGAAAGTGAAAAAAATGGAGGTAAAAAAGATGAGATTATACATTTATAGGATGTAAAATAATAAGTGCAAACTTGACTATACCTGTAAATAAAACATTACTTGAGGTATGACGAAAAAATATGTTTATTTTGTTGTATGTCTTTCCCCCTCCCCTCAAAATAGAAAATAAGTTGAGGGAGAAAATGGTTTTGTAAACCTTGAATTTGTTTTCACAGAATCTACTGTATTTTATTCTTTGTAAATAGCAAATCCTGACCTTTTTTCACTTTTTTCAGGGGTGGATCCAGGATTTTTGAAAAGGGGGCGTAAAATTTAGAATTGTAAAATGTAAAGCTGAGCGGAGCAAGACGAAATATTTTTTGACAATTTTATGCTAAAAATCATATTTATCAATATAATTTTTTTTGGCGATCACAGGGTGTGGGATATGCCGTCTTCGCTCACTCTGGACCCACCACTGTTTTTTTACCAAATTTTTGAACCTCTGTTTTTTCAAAATCAAGCCCTCCATAAAAAGTTTAGTTGAAAAAGGATTCCGTTCCTAATTATGAGGATTTAAAATAACCTTTTTTTTTTAATTTATCCAGTTAGCCAGTCCATTCAAAATAATTAAATCCATGCACACCTACTTGTACAAAGTATATTCTTAAATCTTCACATTAAAGGTATACAAGTAATTAAGCTGTTATGTAATAATTGTCATAAAATTAATGACCTTTCTTTGACCTGTCATTGTGTCATTGGGGAGATATCAGAATACCCTTCAGTTCAGTTAAGAAAACCTAAAATTTGTATGCTCTTTTTTCCTATTCTTGACGTGTTTAATCGGTGGGATAAAAATACATAATATGTTTAACCACTTCCCGGTGATTAAATTTCTACGTGGGAATTACCACCGTTTTTTCTACAGTTATTGGAACGATAAACTAGAGAAGTCCTGAAATGACGTCTATGTAAACAAACTACATAGCAACGACATTTTCTTGAGGTTTTTGTCGAAAATCATAGGAGAAACAGATTCTCCTTCAATTTACTCGTGAGTTATGGAATTTCTCCACCCTCAACAGTTAAATTTTAGATTTTAACACGCTCGCAAATGCTCGCATATTGAAAATCTAAAATTTAACTATCTCGGGTGGAGATATTCCATAACTCACTCGTACCTGAAGGAGAATCTATATTTATAGAAATTTTGTTGATGGTAAAAGCAGTTTTGAAATAATTAATGTACAAATGTTTAAGTACAGGTATTTCATTATTTGGTCGATTGTCACCCTTGCTACAGTGTATATATATTTCAAACCAGAATGAGTGTGTTACATGTAATCTGGTGGAATATCGAACAACAGTGTAAAATAAGAGAACCATCAAGCATAAACAAAATAGATATCTGTCCTTTTTTTGAACCCCTGAGTCTGTAGTATATGCAAGTATGTATGTACTTGTAGTTTCATTATGTACATTATAGAACAGCTTCAGTTTCAGTTGAAGGTTTTCACATTTTAATAGAAGAATCTTAAACACGTTGAAGTTGAATATTTAGTTGACAGGATCCTGATCACTGGTACATGTACATGAAGATAATAAAAGTTAACCATGAACCATGATAATTATAGCACGGTAAAACCCAATGAAGGGAGCCTTGGTGGCCCAGTGGTCTAGGTAGTTCATCATGACTACTAATGATTACTTGCCTTTCAACACTGGGGTTGTGAGTTCGAATCTCAACTGTGGCGGGGTGTGTTCGAATCCGATCGTAATTGACAAGGATTGCCAATTTTCCTTCCGTAGGTCGTGGTTCTCTCAGGGTACTTAAGCTTCCTCCACCAATAAAAACTGGCCACTGCGAAATTGCCAAATGTGCTGAAAATGGCATAAAACCCCAGCTAAATAAATAAATAAATAAAACCCAATGTACAAATGTAGGTGAAATAATACATGTATGGGATGTACATATGTACTTGATGTGATACATTTTGTATACTTTTACACTTTAAGATGCATTACTGTTGTACATTGTTAGGGTCAAACACAGTACAAAGTAAGATGGAAAGGTTATGGACCTGCAGATGATACTTGGGAACCGATAGAAAATTTACAGAGTTGTTTAGACCTTGTTGAAGCTTTCAATAGAAAGAGAAAAGAAATGCAGAAGAAAAGAGCTGAAGAAAGACAGAAAAGAAAGGTAACAAAGTCTTTCAAGTAGGGAACAGTTTTTTGTGCTGAAACTAAAGTATATCCGTGTAAATTGTTTCCTTGCTACATGTAACTCAGTTTTTTTTGCCTGCACTCACTCATTTTATTGAGATTTTTCAAAAAGTTTATAGTTTTAATCCAATAAAGAGAGTGTATAAAGTAAATTGTGCAAAATACATTTGTTTTTTGACAGGTTTTTCCAACTAGGAAGTCTGATTATTAGTTTGGAAATGTACCGCAAGTATCAAAGAATTTTTTGAATTTTGACATTGTTAATTTTTATCGAAACCACTAGATACATGTAGATCTCTTTTTCAATTAGCTTGGATTCAGTTTTGATTAAGATGCATGTTGTCTTGTATATTGTTAATTTTAGGCTTTAATGGAAGGCAGAATAGCGTCAGAAGACGAATCATCACAAGATGGACCCTTGTCTGAACCAACCGTGGGACTGAAGGATACATTTTGGAAAGACTTAGAGGAGGGACGTGTCAATCTATTTGATACAGACATGTATTCTAGGGTCAAAGGTGGAGGTCGTGGACCAAGGTCTGATAACAAAAATAAATTGAATGGTGACATTTCTTTTAGAAGTGTGAAAAAATCAAGTTCAAAGAAGAATACAATTGGCTGTAAAGAGAATTCATTGAAAGAAAGTAATAAGAAAAAGCAGAACAAAGTCAAACATCAGAAAAATAAAACTAAAATTAGAACAGACATTGTGAAACAAGAAGAAAAAGAGTTCAAGATTGAAGCTGTGAGTTGTTCCTCTTCTGATGAGAGTACCACTAAAGAATTTGATGTTGATATAAAACAATATGATACGTGTACAAGTCAGGTGAGATTGATTTTTTAAGTGTAAAGTACCGATATGCTATGAAAATTAAAAAATCTTTAGATTGGACACAGCTACTAAGTCTTAAAGTTATTCCTACATATAGAAAATTTGCATAGCTTAATTTTTACATGTTAAGATTATAAAAAAATGTCCATCTGTATTCCATACAGAATTATCAAGATTTAGATTTGGAATGTTAATAAAAAGAATTGAAAATTTGAGGATTTCATAATTTTAACCAAAATAAATTATAAGAATTTTTTAGGACAAAAAGGTATGGGTATTGTCCTAAAGTGCAAGTTATCATACATTTGTACAGTCGTGTATGTGTGATAAATATATGTCATGTACTTTTAAAATTTTGAAATTCCTAGATTTGCTAATTTCAATGAAGTTCATTTAGACATACATATATATTGGTTATTTTTTTTGTTTTCAGTCAGATATATTTTTGTTAACAATTTTAACAGGTTAGTCAGAAGTCTTTAACAGAAAGTTCACAGAAATGTAAGTATCTTGTGTCTGTTTCATATTTACAAAAACAAGACAATATTCATACATATTCAAATCAGACTGATGTGTACTTATTTTCTTGAAGTCAGTTAATTTAGTGAATTGCAGACCTTCATATTTTATATTAACAAAAACATGCAAAATATGACTGTTCACGGTTATTTTAAATTCAGAAATTAAGGTAAAATTGGTTAAATGTTAAAATGAAAGTCCAGATATTTTAAACACAATAAAATATACAGGAAAATGTCCAGTTGGAAAGTTATTTTGCTGCAAAGCTTGGAATTGATAATTCAAAAATTAAGAATCTGTCTGTTGTATTTTTAAAATGCTTTAAACATTTGGAGAAAACCCATTCTTCATCAGCATTTTGTATAAATGTTTAACATAGTTGCATGTACATGTATCTCATTTAAACTTTCCACCAACACATCATTCTATTATTCAAGTCCTTTAATGTCATAAAGTTTTTGAAGATTCAGTAATTACCTCTGTGGTCATTTTTAAAAAATTTTTTATCCATTGTATGATTGAGGTCCAATAAAAATGAGCTGTAAGAATGTCCATGTACAAAAAATAAAAAATATTAGAGAGGAAAAATAAAGTTAATAAAAAAAGGTATTTATACTGTTATAAAAATGCCTGAATATAATTATAAAATTTTCTTCATGAATTCCAGACACAGATAAAAGCAATTTGTCAAAACACAAGACCCATAAACATAAAATTGACAGTTCTGCAAAAGTAAAATCAAAAACAGAGCACAAGACTGGCGATAAAATCTTTAATCAGAAACCCAAAGAAATAGACAGTCTGGGGAAAAGTAAAAAAGATCCTATAGAATCCATTAAAAAGGAAATAGAGAACCCTGCCAGTCCAATAAAATCATATCTATCAGGGGAGAGTACTCCTCCTAGGAAGATTTCAGTGGAGTCACCATGTTCAAGTTCGTTAGATAGTTTCACTGATAAGTTAGCTGACTTTGAGTTTACTGGTGTAAAAAGAAAATATAGTTCCGATTTAAGCACGTTAAATGAATTGAGTGAGAGAAAACAACAAAGAAAAGATTCCGAGGACAGTGGTCTTGGTAGTTGTAAAAGTTTGTGTGCTGATACAAATAAAAGTAAAATATTTCGTAAACCTTCAGTGGAATTATTTACTGCTCCGTTAGATGAAATTCTAAATGGATCCGTGTTACCGTTTCTACCTGAAACAACAAAGGCACAAGAAAGAGGTAAGCTTACTTTTGGTAACTTAACTTCCTATTTAAATGAACCCATCAGTCAAAATTCATTAAAAAATGTTAATTCCAAAGACTCATTTTTAGCTCACCTGACCTGAAAGGTCAAGTGAGCTTTTCTCATCACTTGGTGTCCATCGTCGTTCGTCGTCGTCGTCGTCTGTTAACTTTTACAAAAATCTTCTCCTCTGAAACTACTTGGCCAAATGGAACCAAACTTGGCCAAAAGCATCATTAGGCTATCTAGTTTAAAAAATGTATCCGATGACCCTGCCTGCCAACCAACATGGCCGACATGGCTAAAAATAGAACATAGGGGTAAACTGTAGTTTTTTCTAAAGCATTTAGAGCAAAACTGACATGGGGTAAAAATGTTCATCAAGTCAAGATCTACTTGCCATGAAATTTTCAGACGAATCGGTCAACCCTTAGTTGGGTTATTGCCCCTGAATTGTTAATTTTAAGGAAATTTTGCAGTTTTAGGTTATTATCTTGAATATTATTATATATAAAGGCAAACTGTAAACAACAAAAATGTTCAACAAAGTAAGATCTACAAATAAGTCAGCATGACCAACATCATTGATGGACCCCTTATAGGAGTTTTTGCCCTTTAAAGACGGCATCCAGCCTAAACTTCCTTTAAAGATCATTTCGTCTGAAACCACTGGGCCAATTGGGACCAAACTTTGGTGGAATGGTCTGTGGGTGGTCCCAATCCAAAGATATGTCCAGTATTCTCAACTTTCAACCGACATGGATGCTGTTACTAAAAATAGAAAAAAAGGGGGATGAATTTCAAAAATCTTCTTCAATGAAACTACAACGCCAATTGGAACCAAACTTGGCAGTAATGGTCCTTGTGAGGTTCTGTTTCAGAAATATGTCCGCTGACTCAGACTGTTAACCAAAATGGCCGCCACAGCCAAACTTAGTTTAACATAGGGTCCTATGGGAAAATTCATTGAAAAATCTTCTTGTCTGAAACCATTTGACCAATTGGAACCAGACTTGGCATCAATGGTCCTTAGATGATCCTCTTTCAGAATTATGTTCGATGACCCGGACTAACAACCAATATGGCCGCCACAACTGAACTTAGTTTAACATAGGGCCCTATGGGAAATTCATTGAAAAGTCTTCTTGTCTGAAACAACTTGACCAATTGGAACCACACTAGGCAGCAATGGTCCTTAGGAGGTCCTCTTTCTGAAATTTGTTGGACTTTGTGGACTGTGAACCCAGATGGCCGCCATAGCCGAACTTAGTTTAACATAGGACCCTATGGGAAATTCACTCAAAAATCTTCTTGTCTGAAACTACTAAGCCAATTAGAACTAGACTTGGTAGTAATGGTCCTTAGATGGTCCTCTTTCAGAATTGTGTCCGATGACCCGGACTGACAACCAATATGGCCGTCACAACCGAACTTAGTTTAACATAGGGCCCTATGGGAAATTCATTGAAAAGTCTTCTCGTCTGAAACAACTTGACCAATTGGAACCACACTAGGCAGCAATGGTCCTTAGGAGGTCCTCTTTCAGAAATTTGTTGGATTTTGTGGACTGTGAACCCAGATGGCTGCCATAGCTGAACTTAGTTTAACATAGGACCCTATGGGAAATTCACTCAAAAATCTTCTTGTCTGAAACTACTAAGCCAATTAGAACTAGACTTGGTAGCAATGGTCCTTAGATGGTCCTCTTTCAGAATCGTGTCTGATGACCCAGACTTTGAACCAAGATGCTGCCACAGCTGAACTTAGTTTAACATAGGGCCCTATTGGAAAATTCATTGAAAAATCGTCTTGTATGAAACCACTTGACAGATTGGAACCAGACTTGGCAGCATTGGTCCTTAGATGGTCCTCTTTCAGAATGATGTCAGATCGCCTGGATTGTCAACCAAAATGGCCGTCACGGCCAAACTTAGTTAAATATAGGATCCTATGGGAAAATTCATTTAAAAATCTTGTCTGAAACCACTTAGCCAGTTGGAACAAGACTTAGCTGTAATGGTCCTTAGATGGTTCTCTTTTAAAAATGTGTCCATTGACCTGGATTGTCAACCAAGATGGCTGCCACAGCTGAACTTAGTTTAACATAGAACCCTATAGAAAAACCAGCCAAATTGACTTCAACATTTCAATTTTTAGTCCCTAGGTGAAAAGTTAAATCCAGGTGAGCGATACAGGCTCTTTAGAGCCTCTAGTTTAATATGCATTAATTACTGACTGACGTATGTAATAAAATCATAACTACGTATAGTTAATGTAAAAAACCTTGTTGTTCCTGCTGTTCACATTTTTATGGATTTCTGTCGGACAAGAAATCTACAAATTAAGAATCTAGAAATTTAATCAAATCATCACATGACTCTGGAAATGCATATATGCATAATTTAACATTGCCACTGCATTCATTACACTTAAAAGCAAAATTATGAACTAGAAAATTTTTCATTTGCCATAAAACATATACATGTATGTAAGGCCAATGTTGCAACATTAAAAATTCCTGTCTGAATATTTTTTATTCATAAATCCACAATAATTGGTTGAATTCACTGTAGCCATATACATAAATTTACATGTAATAATTCTGTTAGACCGTATTTTAAATTTCATTTATTTTTAATGTACATGTAACCTGTATTAGAATACATTATATCATTGTGTTAAATGAGACTTATATCTACCTTTGCCAGACTGAACTGAAAAAAATTGTCATTTTCACAATTGTAAGCGAGTATGTCAAAAACTATTATTTTGATTTTGGTACAGGTGCTGATCTTAGTTTTGACATTGAGTTAGATGATGTTGATTTAGACCAGCTGGATCAGGAACAGGTACAGTACAGCCAGTGTTTCTTCCTCTAAATCCCGTTTCCCTTCAAGGGCACTTCTCACTGAACAAGGAAAACCACGGTGGGCAGATTGGTACAATCGCGGACGCAAAAATATATGGGTTAACTGGACGAATTTGATCAATTTGAACGTATTTTTAAAGAGATTATTGTGTTAACAATCCCAAGTTTTTTATGTTTAAAATCGGATATTTTATGAGGGTAAACACAACAGGTGTTCAGGTGTGTCATTGTTTATTCTGGCGTCTGCGGTATTAGTAATTTATCTATTGTTACCTTTAACGCCAATAACAACAGAGTCCATTGCTTCAATTGTTTTCAATGTAATTATGATCAATTATTTATTTATAATAAAGTGCTGCACTGATTAGCTACATACTAATTATTTTTCTTGTTCAGGTGAGTTACGTTTCTGAGAATGTCAGTGTCAATCGTAAATACATCTTCTTATGTGTTGTGAATACATGTATGTAATTCATCTACGTATACATTCTCATTTGGAATGTCCAAATACTGGGTAGTTCCTGAAGGGAGTGTTTATATAATTTTGTTTGTTAAAAGTATTTCTTCCTGACCACACACCTGTTATTCCAAATTGAAGGTGTTAATTATCAGCTTTCTATTAAAGCGTGGTTTCAGAGTATGATTGTGTTAACAGTAATTATATATATCTAGTATGGAATAAATAGTCATTGTAAGGTAATTGACAGATTAATTTTTTACTCCTGTGTTTATTATCTGACAGGTTTTTGTTATAGATGTAGGTGCATACCTACCTTTATCTTCCATACGACGGAAACATAAAGTTTAGATACGATCACGGACGCAAAAACATATGGGTTAACTGGACGAATATTATCAATTTGAACGTATTTTTAAAGCGATTATTGTTTTAACAATCCCGTGTTTTTTACGTTTAAAATCGGATATTTTTTGGGGGTAAACACCACAGGTGTTCAGGTGTGTCATAAAAATGTGTCATTGTTTATTCTGGCGTCTGCGGTATTAGTAATTTATCCATTGTTACCTTAAACGCCGGTAACAACAGAGTTCATTGCTTCAATTGTTTTCAATGTAATTATGATCAATTATTTATTTTTAATAAAGTGCACTGATTACACATGTAGCTACATACTAATTATTTTTCTTGTTCAGGTGAGTTACGTTTCTAAGAAGAAAAAAAAAAAACGTTTCTGAGAAAAAAAAAAAAAAAAAACGTTTCCGAGAATGTCAGTGTCAATCGTAAATACAACTAGGTATACTTTCTCATTTGGAATGTCCAAATACTGCGTAGTTGCAGTGAGTTTTCATATAATTTTGTTTATTAAAAGTATTTCTTCCTGACAACACACCTGTTATTCCAAATTGAAGGTGTTAATTATCAGCTTACGATTAAAGCGTGGTTTCAGAGTAACATTGTGTTACCAGTAATTTTATACATATAGTATGGAATAAATAGTCATAGAAGATCTATAGTGAATTTTAAATATTAAAACATTGCCTACCCTTCAGAACTATAATTTTGAAATTATAAAAACACACGAAAAATACTTTGTCAACGCTAGTTTTCCTTAATTGCGCAATTCTTCAACGAATGCATTTCTGTATTAATATATAAAAACATTGCGATTTTTAAATACAGATAATTATTAGAAAAGGCTCATTATCCTTTTGATCAAAATGTTTTATACATGTGTACATTTAATTATTCACATGTTAATCAACTAGTTGTTGTTTCAAATGTAATATATAGTAGATTCACTGCATTGTTATAAGGTAATGGCAGATTAATGTTTGACACCTGTGTTCAAGGTTTTGTTATACATGTAGGTGTGTATACCTTCCTTCATTTGCCAGACGTCAAGCTGTTTGGTATTGTGGAAGATTGAAACATAAAGTTTAGAGAAAAATATACCTAGAAATAAAAATCTACAAAGAGGGAAAGGAGAATCCCTAAATATTAATTCTCATTAAAAAAAAATATGCAAAGTGTGCAGTTCATTCTAATTTTTGAAAGGTACACTATTTTATACGGTATGAAATAAAAGAAAAAATAATTTTGTTTATTAACATGTATTTCTTCCTTACAACACACCTGTTACTCAAACTGAAGGGGTTAATTGTTAGCTTATGATTAAAGCGTGATTTCAGAGTATGATTGTGTTACCGGTAATTATATAAATCTACATGTAATATGGAATAGATGCTGAAGGTCTTAAGTGGATTTTCAGAACTTTAAATATTAAAACATTGCCTACCCTTCAAAACTATAATTCTAGGCACCTGTGATGGATCACGGGGGCTCAACCCATAGAGCTGTCTAGCGCGTCCCCAGGTGGCGGATAGGGGAGACCCTCTCGTTGGGGGGTTGTCAGGTCATAATACGGAAAGCCTGGCCGCGGACCATAGTGGGTAACGTGTTTGGAGAATGCCACACTCCCTGCACGCTAAAGACCCCTTCTGTAGTTTTCGAAAAAGAGTAGGCTGATGGCCGCTACAGAAGGCTAAATTATCCGACCCTACCCAACCATCCTCCTTTTACAGTGGCAGTCAAAATTGGTTCCCCTTTGTGTCCCGACCCACCCCTAATTGAATTGTTTGATAAATTGAACTGGTTCTCGTCCTGAAGATGCATGAAATATTTGCCACTGGACGTTAAGCAACAATCAATCAATCAATCAATCAATCAAAACTATAATTTCGAAATTATAAATTAATACACAATACTTTGTCAACACTAGTTTTTTCCTTAATTGCGTAATTCTTCAATGCATTGTATTAATATAAAAAAACATTGTGATTTTTAAATACAGATATTTATTACAAAAAACTCAATATCCTTTGGATTAAAATGTTTTATACACGTGTACATTTAATTATTCACATGTTAATCAACAAGTTGTTGTTTCAAACGTAATATATAGGAGATTCGCTTGAATTGTTGTAAGGTAATGGACAGATTAATTTTTGACACCTGTGTTTATTATACATTTACCAGACCAAGGGTTTTGTTATAGATGTGTATACCTACCCTTATCTGCCAGACGATGGAAACATAAAGTTTAGAGAAAAATATAACATAAAAAGGAGGGAAAGGAGAATCTCTAAACATTAATTCTCATTAAAAAAAAAGCATGCAAAGATTGCAGTTCATTCTAATATTTTAAAGGAACAATATTTTATACGGTATGAAATAAAAGAAAAAATAAGGTTAAGAACATCGTTGGAAACCCACGGCCGGTCCCGCTTACGCTTTCCTTCCACTTTCGGGAAGTGGAAGCAAAGCGTAAGCGCGACTGGCCGTGAGTTTCCGACAATGGGTTAAGGAGAGAGCACAAGGATTAGTAATAGAACAAATGTATTATTTTTTATTTTAATACTTCAATAACATCATAGAAATACAGCCAAGTATAAATAATTATTCAACTTTTGAAAAACTAAAACTTATTTTATCTTCTAACGATCTTATGCGGTTTGTTGCTCCATTTATAAAATAGTCCTAAGCAAAAACAAAAAATTTCGTCTGCCGCAATATTTGATAAAACTACATGTATCTTAATTTGTTTTTTATTTAAGAAGTACACAGTAAAAAATCAATATAACATGTACCATACAAGTTATTTTTCCAAATTGTATTGATTGAAGATTTTATCGTACTGTCATATACTTTCCCGCCAGTTTTTGCACGAGAATTGTGTGGTCTTGTCACAGGTACATAATTTGACACTTGTCAATACATGTTACAAATCATCGATATACCACGCCTTCCTTGTAATCCATAATACCTTGACCTGTTACTTCAAACAATATACCGCGGTCAAGATTATTGTCAATCATTGTCTAGTCTACAGGATGACCCATTTATTTATGCTGACACCGATATTGGACAAATCTGTT
Source organism: Mytilisepta virgata (assembly GCA_028015205.1). Lineage (NCBI taxonomy): Eukaryota > Metazoa > Mollusca > Bivalvia > Mytilida > Mytilidae > Mytilisepta > Mytilisepta virgata. The sequence continues at coordinate 44,213,552 of CM051516.1, forward strand.
ATTATGAACATAAAACAACTCCCGACTGCATATAAAATTATATAATTATGAAAAGGATTGGAACTAAATTAATAATTCTGGTATTAAAGAACACATAACGTAAATTTTTAACCCGTTTTATTATATCGATCTGCTGACCGTCCACCGTGTTTTTCCACAGTCAAAAACGAACTTTCACCTGATAACGGATGCCCACGTTCAACGTGGACAATAACTAGCCAACGTGGATCGGATAGTTGGTGGGCTTCCGTCAAAGAACGTGGGCATTGCGCAATCCGTTATACTTGTTCTGTATGTAAACATCAATACACACACAACAGACTGCTACTCAGAGCTTGATTAAAGATGCAATTTTTCATGTGATTGAGCATTTGATTTCAAGTTTATGAAGGCAGTAACAACAATTTATATGAGGTCATTGTTCATTTTAATTATTTTGTATATATTACAAACTCAGTGTTCCAGCTACGATTTAAGTGCAAATCGGCATACTTGTAAATTGAAGACAAGGGTATTTAACGTGTTTCTATATCTGAAATGGGCAAACAATTAGATCAGCTTTTAAGAAATATTAATTATTCATTTATATAATGCCCTTTTAGAGTTCTATTAGTTTCTTTTTACTCTTTAATTCAGTATTATTTATATGAATTAAAAAGTGTTTTACTGTATTCGATATTATACTAATTGCAGAGGGCAGAGGGGTGCATTGGAAAAGGGCAAGAGTGCTGCACCCCTCTATTTTAAGCTAGATGGGAACCCAAAACTGTACATATATATTTTTTATTTGAATTAGGAAGTTGAATCACTTGACTCGTACTTTTAAATTTATATCATATGCCTTTAACATATGTATGTATTTGATTCTCATTAATTACAACATGCACAAGAATGAACATGAACATGTGTGTACCTGTACATGTGTAATTTTTTTTACAGATTGTTCAATCAATAAATTTATTTTTCTTATATTACAATAGAACCAGTCCTATATTTAAGACTATATTTTAATTCCTTTCACAACACTCTTATTCGTTAGAACTTTACTGAGTATTTTTATGAGATTTCTTTTTGAGACGAAAGCTTCTGCCCCGTCTTTCAAAAAAAAATTCTACAGCTGCATGTACAATTAATTGTTAATGTGATCTAATTGTATATAGGATTCTCAGGTTTCACTTCGCACGTACAATGTACTTCACACTTACAACTAATTGTAGCTATACAATTTTTTGTGAATCAGAAATCTACTGTACAGGTTTTGTGTACATTTATCTCAAAGGGAAATTTAAAAAATTGAGTCCCGTTCAGAATTTTCCAAAATTTATTTTCTTTTTTATTGTTAGCAGTTGTTGGCTCTTGGTTGTTTTAATATTGATTATTTAGCTATAGTGTATAACATGCATAAAGACAAACCTATTTCTACACAATCCCTTGTATCTTAAAATAATATTACAGTAAATACCCTTATATAAAATACTGTATATTGTAAGAAATTAGAGTGGAAAATAAATTTAATTATAAAAACAGGTATTCATATAAATGGTCAGTTTTTATCACAATAAGGCCAATATAGTATAGTAATTTGTAATTCACATACATTTACATGTTTATAAAAGATTGTATCAGATATTAACCTTATTGATCAGTGATCCATAAAGTGTTATCAATTGAATACTGTATATATATTGATAAATTCTATGATAGTGTTATTTACATTTATCATATATTTAATACTAAATACAGGAATGTTGTATATTTGATAAAGGTTCATTTCTCTAGTCTGTATCATCTACCCTGTATCGCATAGCTAATCCCGTATCGCATACCCTGTATCGCACCCCTTTCGGAACCTCTCATATGTTACTAACCGGTACTCCTCGAATATTATTGTCAGTCGCAGACGACAATTACTGCCATGTCACGAAGTCCCCGTTCAGTTGAAATGGGGGAGAGACTGATGAACCAATTTTGGAAACCATTTCTCCCTCGAGTTACATTTGCTACTTTCAAGGTTTAAAAAGGCTAATGACGGAGAATACGAACCTGACACCTTGAATTAATGCAGGGCAGCATAAACCGATATCTAGGGAAATATGTGTTGTATTCTAAGGTGGGAACAGCTCACAATATCATTAGTGAATGCATTTAATTACATGAAAAAAAACATTGTCTCAAAATGCTCTTATACATGTATATTTGTGAATAGCTCTATATTGAGCATGTCATAAGGTTATTAGAGACATTCCGATGTGGATATATCATTTAGTATGAAAGATTCCGAATTTTTATATGATTATCATGAAACAGGATAATCAAATCAGGAAGTCTATGAAAAATAAAATTCCAATTCACCTGGAGAACTAAAGGAAAATCATCATATTCTTGTCTACCCTTATTCTTATATTTTCGGGCGGTTGTAAACAACGATAAATCACAGACCTGTTATATATCATGAATCTGGATCTATTAAAATATATGATAAACAGAATAAAACATGGCAAAATCCGTATCGCATGCTTTATCACCACTCGACCAATATCAGCCCTCGGGGCCTTCGGCCCTCGGGACTGATATTGGTTCCTCGTGGTGATACAGCATGCGATACGGATTTTGCCATGTATTATTCTATATTTATCATATATTTGGTACTTAATACAGGAGTTTTGAATATACGATAAAGCCCATGATGTTGGTCCATATCTGACGTCTATGATGCCATACCCTTTATCACATAGCTTTTTTCAAATTTTTTTCAATTTTGTTTTTTTCGTATTTTTTGCAATTGTTTTTTTGGGAGGGTGGTCAAATTTCAAAAAACAAATGTTGTTCAATTTTTTCCCAGTTATTTGACTTTTTTCAAATCCCCCCCCGATTTTTTTTTCACAAATTATTTTCCGCAATCAATTTCATTTGTGTCAGTAGACTTTAATTTGGAAAATTTGAAGTCCTCTGTTTAAATATATGATAAAGTGTATAATACATGTTAAAATCTGTATCACATGCTATTTCAACCTCGACCAATATCAGCCCTTGGGCCAAGGCCCTCTGGCTGATATTGGTTTCTCGGGTTGATACAGCATCTGATACAGATTTCACCATGTATTATTCTCTATGTAGCAAACTATGCATCTGTTGTCCTTTAAGGTTAGTATATGATACTGATTTTAAGGCATAAACTTTATGCAGTTGTGCTGAATTACTTTTCATCATTTGTGCTAAAGGTAAAAAAAAAATGTTGAAAGCTGATATGCTAACCCAAAATGTTTAAAAGTCCAAACCCATCTAACGACATACAATGTTGCAATGCAAGAGGGAGGAATTCCATAGTTTTCACAAAATTTATCAATTTCAGAACAGTAGACTTTTAAGTAACAATTGTATACCACTTCACTGATCTGGTCTATTTGATAATATACATTTTCATGTATATAGATTTTCCAAGTCATAACAATGTATCCCCCCCCAAAGAATAAATCAGTTTCTATAGCAAAAGTTAAATTCCAGGCATCATATACATGTTTTTAAAAAACTGATACTGTAAAATTAATAATTTTTACATGATTTATTGTTGCTCATGCCAGCTTATCTCAAGTAATAATGTTAAATATTCTCATTTTTATGTTTAATTTAAAAAATCCAAGAAGTCTCGGAAATCTCAAAGTTCGGACCATGAAAAAAATTTGAGATAAACAAAATTCGGCTCAAAGGGAGCTGACATATTTTTCAAGTTACGAAGGGTAGGTAATAAACTACATTAGAGGTCCAGTAAATCTAAAATCTTTGTAGGTGCCGGAGTAAAATGATAGTTTGCATGTACGTGATATATCGAGACATCACTTTTTCCATGTTCAAATACTTCTTTAATTCATTTTATATTAACAAAAATAATAAAAAGTTGAAGACAAATTGATTACAGTAGATTAAAATTGCTAATTGTTCCGCAAGGTGATGTTTTGATAAAGAGTATTCGAAATAACGAATAGAATTTTCCTTGTTTTTATAATTTGGGACTCAAAATTTAGTTAGAGATAGAAAAAAATTTGACTTATGCAAATTCGACTGGAAGGAAAAACGTTTGGGACCACATAAAAAATTCGGGTCAAGCGAGGTTGAGATAACGAGATGTGAATGTATTATATGTACAGAATATAATATGAAAATGTAAGGATATGGGGTATAAGTGTCAATAAGAGAACAGTACATGTACATGTATATTTGATTGCACATGGGGAAAAATAATTACATGTATTTTGGTTTAACATTTCTAGTAAGTTTATACATGTACATGGAAGGAAATATTTTTATTTAATATAAAATAGAGAAACCTGTACACATATGCAGTACATATTAAAAAAAATAGAGAAACGTGTACACATATGTAGTACATATAAAAAGAATAGAGAAACCTGTACACATATGCAGTATATATTAAAAAAATAGAGAAACCTGTACACATATGCAGTATATGTATGAAAAAAATAGAGAAACCTGTACACATATGCAGTACATCTAAAAAAAATATAGAAACCTGTACACATATGTAGTACATATAAAAAAATAGAGAAACGTGTACACATATGTAGTACATATAAAAAGAATAGAGAAACCTGTACACATATGCAGTATATATTAAAAAAATAGAGAAACCTGTACACATATGCAGTATATGTATGAAAAAAATAGAGAAACCTGTACACATATGCAGTACATCTAAAAAAAAATATAGAAACCTGTACACATATGTAGTACATATAAAAAAATAGAGAAACCTGTACACATATGCAGTACATATAACTAAAATCCCAACAAAAACTACATTTATCATGCTTATAATACCAGTCAGAGGTCATATTGTCATTTTTGCAGTAGAAAATTGATTTTTCAGAAAGGCTGATGTTTGAACTTTAACAAATCAGCCTTTTGTGATCTGCAGAAACATCAATATAAATTATATTGTTTGATCCAAGATAAACTGATGAAAGTCTGATTAACCACAAGGGGAGTTTGTATAATATAGTTAAATTAGCTAATGAAATATTATATGGCCAATGGCAGTATGTGTGGATACTGGTATATTTTCAACAAGTCAAGAATGTTAAGAAGGAAAATAAAATTTTACAAAGATTGATTTAATAGTTTGTTAGGTTGAATGAACTTGCAGAATTCACATTATAAAATTGAAGGTTAATAGCATATCTATATTATGATAAACTTGTATAAAAGAAAGTATTCATAAACTCACTGGGTATATACCATTATATATTTGCATTGGTTTCAGTTGTGACAACCTTATATTCAGAATATGTTATAGTTTTATAAAAGTCAAATTTTGGCCATTTAAAATAAATTGAATTGAAAACGAAACTTAATTGTTCAACAAGAAAAGAATATTTCATATATGAGTAAATTTACCATGGTAACCATAAAAGAGATATGTCTTTCTCATTTTCTGCAATTTTGCAGCTCGTGTTGTATAGAAAATTGATTGGAGCCATATTATCTAGCCATCTATTTGACTGCAGAAAATCAATAACCATGCTTTAAGAAGAAATGTACTTTTATGTAATACGAGTACTTTATTATATAAGGGGTAATTAATGAAGAAAATCTAACAAATTACTTTCAGTGAAAAGAAATGTGAAAGGTTACCACTTATCAATTTGTGGGTGTTTTTCTTTATGCAGGAAATTTATTTTCATTTGTAAAATTGTCAGCCAACCTCTTAACATTCAGATTTGCTTGAGTGTAATACTATAATAAAAAATCAATTGTCATTTGAAAATTATAGTGCATATAATTGACAAATGCTGTAGGTCAGAAAAAACTTTATAATGTTATAATTCATTATTAAAAGCGTGGTTTCTTAGTTGAAGATGTCAAGAATGTCATAGGGATGGATTGCTAAATTTATATTGCATCGTCAGCATCAGTTCCAATCAATAATTTGGTTGCATCTGTTTAATCACATGGACTTAATTGTCCTTCCTTGTTCTACAAAAAACATATCAGACATTTCAATCAATATTACATATACCCCGCATTGATTTTACATATTCTATATCACCTGCAAGCCATGAGCCAACATTATAATCTTTATTTGAAATTACCGTAATTTGCCTATTATCAGCTTTGATTGTTATTTTTCTGTCACAACTAAAAATAATGGATTCTTTGTTGTTTTTCTTTAATCAAAATACAAAGTACATGATCTGTTGAACTTGCTTCGGCCACAACAGAGTTATTTTAGTGTTCATGCTTTTCAAATAATTTACCTGTTAATTTTTCAGACAGAGAATTTTCACTTTATTATTTTTTTCTTTAAAACTATTTTCATCTCTTTTTTTGGCAGTGGTTTAAAGATAAAAATTAAATATATTTATTGAGGTTGTTTAAATTTATATCTTAATCATATTTTTCTCTTAAATGTTAAATACATTTCACCATACATGTACAGGACAGTTTATTGTATATTCGTACAGTAGTTGTCTTTTGTCGCCTGTTGTTAGTTTTCTTTGAGATCTGTATTGAAGTATTTTGAATTTTTGACACCAGAGGATTTGGGAACAATTTAGTGCTTGTAGCTGACTCATAGATTGTTTTTTTCTCTTTGTTGGATGCCATATGACAATACTATGCTTAATCTGTTGTGATATTGTTGTCTTGATACCTACCCCATAATCTTACATTTCAGTTGAATTTTTTATGTTTCAAGATATATATATGTATCAGGAAAGAGTTTCAGTTTATAAGTATAGAAATATGGAATGTACAAATATATGTTAGTAGTTGTTGATTTTCACACTTATTTCAATCCAGTCAATACAAATGTATAATTTTATTTTGTAGGTGCCAGAGAAGACTACAGATGGTGTAGATATCTCAGATGGTTAGTAGTTATTGATTGGTTGTGGATTTTGTAGAAAATATAATTACTGTTTTGTTTTTATGCGATTATCTTGACTCCTTATATGAAATTAATTTATAAAGTATTGGTATGGGATCACGCCAAGATTAAAAATATGGTTGTTTGCCCTTTTCCTGGGTAGGTAGTTAAAATATTTTGTTTTGTTCATGACCATAGCATACTCACCCCCTCCCCCCACCCATTTTAACACATGAAGCGAGACGTAAAATTGCTAATCAGCAAGTTGATTAAAGACAGGATCTTTCCAAATATATACACTTTGACATTGATCTAAATATGTAAACTACAAAATTTCACTAACAAAATGTTTTACACCCGGAAGATTTTGTTGGGTTGGTCGTGGAGGGTTAGATGAACTTAATTATATTGATTAATCACAGCAAACTCCACAAGTCAATCACGTAATAAAAAAAACTTCCAGACAGCCATGTTAAATAGTGGTCTCTGATGATCATAGGAGTCCTGTATAAATCAATACTACAACACCTGTAAAAAGGTTTAAATTCATGGTTGTTTTCAATGTCATGTCCTTCAAAAGTTACAAAGATAGCCATATCTAATTAAAAAAAAAATTGCAGTCCTAAAGACAAAAGAAATACACTTCCTACTGGCTACTTTTGAAAGCCATGTGATTTCTGTATAAACTCTGCAGTGATGGTTTTAATTTGAATGAAATGTTTTTTTGGTTTGGCAATGTATGGCAGGGGACTGGGCAGGCATTTTTTTTTCTGGTCATGCTGATACCTCCAAGTAGCAATGAAGGAAAATTCAGTCAAAGGCTTCATTTTTCAGTTTTAAATTGTAGCTAAGTTTATTTTAGCTATGAAAATTTTTTATTTTGCTGTTCATTGTTTTATTAAAATTTATGTTGTCTAATTCAACAATTACTGATGTATAAAAGAGTGTGGTCCAATAAAAAGCAGTGTTATTCATTACACTTGCATATATAAATTAGATCAAATCACTTATTCATTTAATATTTTACAGATAAATTCAGACAGGCTGTTATGGAGGGCGATTATGATGTTGTAAGACGAGCTTTAGAGTGTAACAAGAAATATGATGTGGAAGAAGCTGATGATATGGGCATTACGCTACTAATGTACTCTGCACAAAATGGTAAGAACAAAAGTCTCACTGTAGGTTCGGAAGGGCTATAATGGCATAGATATTAGTTTAAAATTACTTTTGTCTTTGATCTGACTACTGCTTTGACAATATTTACAATGAATATGGGTTTAAACTGAAGCTGGCAATTGTAAGAGCAAGAAACAATATATGAAGGCCAAAACATTTTTCAAAGTGTTATTAATAGACTGTCATCGAAAGAAGATAGTAGAAGTCATTGAAAGACAATCAATATCCTGTTTAGTATATTCATTGAAACTAAAGTTTTGTATTTCATCCATGAAACTTGTAGGGTAGGAAGTAGATAAAAAAAAATTGCTTTAACTCTTAATTGTCAGACACACATAGGCACCTGAATTAAGAAAAAGTACATTGGCAACGGTATTATATTTTTGGTTTCAGACATGTCAGCACCCAACTGACAAGATAAAATTACCCTTTAGCAGCATGTCCCTTTATACACTGGTTAAATTAAAAGTTGTTCAAGACAATTATACAATTGCCCCTTATGGGCAATGATTTGCTGTAAATATTTGTCCTTTTAAGTAAGTTTGACTGCATAATAATATATTTTGGACATTTTCTGTTGAATAGGTTATGATGACATTGTTGAGTTATTGGTAAACAATAAAGCTAATGTAAATGCACAGATGAAGAATGGTACAACATCTCTTATGTTGGCTTGTGAACATGTAAGTTTTGTTTGTAGTAAAAGTCATGTTGGCAGAACAGTAATGGAAACACAGTGTTTGAAAATCAAAATTATAAGACCCATTGCACATCTACGTACAATGTATGACAATACTGCATAGAAATAAAATGCATTAGTAAGTTTAGGTCTCAAACTAAATTCCCCAGATTTGAAGTTTGACCCCTGTGGGCCCTAACTTATGAAAATTAAAATTCCGAAACCTAATTGCATATCTACATACATTTTTTACAGTATATGAGAATACCATGCATGAAGTGAAAAATGAAAGAGGAGTTTTGGTAACGAGCTTAAATTTATAATTTCAAAACTGGACCCCTTTGGGCCTCATTGCAATGCAAATTATGAACTGAAATTTTGAAATTGCTAAGATAATGTGTCAAAAAGTGTGTAGCAAGATTCAAAGTGCATTTGAAAATGAAATTTTTCATCTATGAAATCAAGATTCACACTAATGATGGATAATAGTTTTTACACAATTGTTCAATTTATACATGTGTATAATTTATTTCTCATTAATTATGATCAATATCATGACAGGATAAAAAGTATTAAAAATCACGATGTAATAATTTTTATTTAGCATTTCCTTGTAACATCTGTTTATCTTCTTTAAAGTTTGAACAGTAAATTAAAGATTGGGAAGAAATTACATATTCTAAAATGTATAAAAATTGGATGTAAAAGTAAGGTCATTCTATACAGAAATATTGACTCACTTTTGCATACATATAATTGGTAGAAAAATATAATGAAATGTATATTGACATGTAAGTGATGTTGGGAGCCCAAAAATATCCTGTTGTGTCCAAATTGTGTAAGGAGTGTTTACCAAGTATCTAGTATTTAGAAATGATACTTAATTTCACAAAATTCAGCAACTTAGAATAATGCAAGTTATTTATTACTTGATTGTACCACAAGGAACAATTTTCTTTTTAATATGAATACCCTCTCTATCTGCTCACAAATCTTGTATTAAATTTCCGAAGGAATCCAGTGAAACTTATCACATCATGTGGTAAACTATATGAAGATGTGCTTGAGGGAAAATAATTTTGGTCCGACATCTGGGAGAGGAGGTAATTGGACTTGGTCATAGGTCTTCTAGTTTAATGTGTATTTGACTCTTATATTAAGAATTTAGTCAAGTTTTAAATTTTACAGGCACACATCTGTACTGTGGCCCTGATGGTAGAATTAGGGGCTGGAATAAACCTCCAACAAAACACAGGAGAAACGGCATTGATGAAGGTAATATTTATCTGCAGTATGATCCAAGTGATTTATATATTGCAGTTGATATCATGATGACAGAATGATAATTATTTCTCTTATGATCGTGCATTGTTATCTATTTCTCGCACGATGAATTACAGAATAAATTAAATGCACATTTGTTAACCATATGATAATATGGCTAAAATGTGTCAATAACAGTAAACAAATCTTTATCTGTTGTCACATATTTTAATGTGATGTCAGTGTCTTTAATAGATATTGTATCAGGTCAGTTCTATTTTTAAATTCATATGTTTCTTGAACAAAGTTTAAGTCCTTTAACAAAAATTTCTATTTGTTAAAACTTGATATTACTTGAACTACCCAAAATTTGGAACTGTTTTAGATGCTGCAACGGATATTTGTATGACTGGAGTGCTAAAGTATTATTATTTACATTATTTATTGCAGAATTAAAAGTTTATTTGTTTATTTTTGTTTTTCAGGCAGTTAGAAGAGGTCACAAACAGATTGTTAGATTTTTATTAGAGAATGGTGCTAACTTTTCTGAGCAGAACAGCTCAGGATTTACTGCTTTATCATATGCCAAAATGATGAGGTTAACCGAAATAGAAGATATTATTGTTGATCATATTAACAGGTAAATAATACTTCATTTACAAACAGATCATCATAATTTATTTTCATGCGACACTTTAATTCAGAAAATGAGGTTTAAATTTTGATGTCATTCAGTTTAACATTTGCACACAAGTTTTGTCATCAGCAACAGTAACTCAAAACAATATTACAGGTTATAAATAAATGAATCCACAGGCCACTTGGCTTAAATAGAAGAAATATTGACCCAGTTGTTCCATGACATCATGAAGTGGTTGAAATTATACTGATTTGATAAGGTAATATACCACTAAATTGGAAATAAAGAAAATATCCTGTTAAATGTTTTAAGATGTTGAAATCAAGACAAATCTAAAGTAGCTACATTGAAACGCAATTTGGATTTCAAAGTAGACAAATAACCTTGTGATTTTATTTTGGAACATACTTTTTGAAATAGAAAAGCTGTAAATTTAATAAGTTTTAACCCCATCATAGAATAGGTTTATTAACTGGAATTCCTAACAGAAAAGTAAGATCTTTAGTTGCTGGATGGATAGGCGAGCGGGCAGATGGTCAGGCAAGTGCACTGCTCCAAACAGTGATGAAGGGAAATCATGTTTTGTTGTTAGTCAGATGACTTCTTGTAATTTCATTTGAAAACATTTATTTCTTTCTATTGATAGGCTGACAACAGAATTTGACAAACAAGTACAGGTGACATTAAACAACACAGCCAAAATAACTAGTGCTTTGTTTCCACTACAGTGCTTCCCTTTGTCTGACGGAGAAAAATTTGTTATTAACTTTAAACACGAATTACAGACGAACACACCAGGTAAGTTAACATTGTACAAATAAATAGATGATGTATACGTAATAAAAAGTACAGTCTCAAATTAGTGCAAGTGAACATAGCTTGCATATAGCTGAGAGTTAGAGAAATGTTTGTTAAGTAAATATTAATAGAATTTATAAGAAATTTTTATTTTTCCACAGTATACAATATTTAATAACCAATTACATTTACAACTTAAAATGCATTTCCTTTTTTCCAAAATCTCTGATACCTTAAAAACTTGATATAGCTTGGTGATGGTTTCTAAACAACAGACAGGAACCACCTTGGTGTTCTTGTGGTAGCATGCTTCCTCAAGTGTGGAAGATCGCGGATAAGATCCCCAGTCAAACCAAAGACATGAAAATTGGTATTTGCTGCTTCTCCACCAAGCACAGCATTTAGTAGTAAGAGCAAAGGACTGGTTGGCCCGAAGTCAGTATAATGTGTCCAACTGGGGTAATATGTCTTCCTGTGGACAGTGAGCTAGCACTTTAAAAATCAACTCAGGGTTTCGGTCTAGTACAAAGCATGGATCGTATTCATATCATATCGACGGCTGCCACTGAATGTTAAACATTAATTAATCCATCTAAACAACAGACAGAGGTCAGATAGTGCAAAAATAATGAGTAACATCATAACAAGCATATCTATATATATATAGTAATTATCTGAAAATTGGAAATATATTTCTCAAAATAATACTGTAAAATCTCTATTTATTCATTAGCCTAATTATTCGTCACTTTTAGAATTCCGTGAAAAAATATATTTTTTAAAATCTTAATTTTTTTGTCAGTTGCGAAGTTTTCAAATCGCGATCGTTGTGAAGTCGGACTTTTCAACATTTATCATGAACTGAATAAGTTCTTGTCAGCATCGAGTCTTCCATTTCTCAAAACAAATAAGTTTATTCATCCAAAACTTGAAAATAATTGTTATAAATACAAAATTTTAAACAAATTTAATCGACTTTTTGCACCTGGAAGTAAGGTTAAGATGGTAATAACAAAATAAAGTTTGGTATAACTACTCTTCCAATTTCGCGTTAGATAACAAGGATATAAAATTTAAATTAATATTATAAAATTAAACATATTTTACTTCATAATTCCTTTTCTTTAACCTATAAATGGAGTTGACATTGATCTTGTACGAAGAAGAAAGAAACAAATCGAATAAATATTCATTAGGTTCCATTCCGAATCTGGATTACGATCACTTGTTGACCACATGTCAAAACATGGCGGGTCATTTGAAGTTTGTCATCGTTGTTGGTTTTGGATTAAAAATGGCAATTTTCATGAATATTGATGATGAATTCATGAAAAACAAATAAAGAAACAACTCAGAAAGTATTGGCTTTAATTTCATCTTGTTATACTGACCATTCATTACACAAATCAATCTACTAGATGTCAAGAACGATCCCACAACAAAAACTTAATTTTTCGTCAGTTTTTCAAATTTCCTCAAAAATAGGTAACAAATAAGTACATATTATCAGGTTTTCTGCATACGTATATCGTAAAACATCAGCCGCGAGACACAATGTGAAGCTTTTTCGGCGAGTGAGCGTAGCGAACGAGCCAAAAAGCTTCATATTGTGTCGAGTGGCTTATATTTTACAATATTTGTTTGAAGAAAACTTGATGATAAATTTATCGTATTGTTAACTAGCAATCTTAATGGAATTTCTTACTTTTCAATGGCCATCCGCCTATAACCGGATGTTTTCCTGATATATTCGGGTCAATGTTGGGTCAAACATTATGACGTCGCTGATATATTCGGGTCAGCTCATATTAGGGTCGGGTCAACTCTTTACGACGTCACAGTGCCGAAATACGGGAAATTCTGAAGGCCTCAGCAGGTCGATATAGCCATAGGGAAATACGATAATTAGAGATATTACGGTAGGTGGATAGGAAAATTCAACAACAAAATTTAATAAAATCTTTTAAAAATTTTAAGCATAAGGTTTTTAATTTGGAATAGTGGGCTTTATTTGAAAACAATTTAATACTTTAATACATTTTTCAGGTGTAGGATATTTATTATTTGTTGCCCATGCCAGAATCACAGCACAGGATATCAAATGTAGGCTATACGGACCATGTGCTGTGAAAACAGTAACACTGAATGGTGTTTCACAGCCTCCATTGACTGAGGTTTGTTTACCTAGAAACATTTCATACTAAATGTCTGTTACGTTCTGTCCAATTCAGATATATATGTTGTCATCTTGACATTTAACTCCATATCCATTCTCTCTCATATTTAAATATGGCATATACATGTTATTATTCATATCATGATTAATGAACTAAATTAAGTACAGTTAAAGGATAGCAAATAAACTGACTTCATGATCCGTTGAATAAATTTGACATTAAAAAAAAAAAATAAATTCTTATTACGTGTACAGATATTATGGAAATTACTATGTTTTAACAATCTGAATTGAGGGTTGGTTTTATCACTTTTTTCCAGGAAGCAAATTTTGTGTTGTCATGCTGTCCCTTACAGAGTGGTAAAAATCAGATCAACGTAGAAACAGTTCCTTGTCCAAACTCTAAGGTATGTCTTTACATGTAGAAATGTTTTAAATTAAGTGAAGGTATTGTACTTAGAACATTCGTACTTTCAAAGTTTCTATTTGACATTTCGTTTGAATACTGAACTATATTTGGCATGGGAAATCAATGGCTTTATGGAGTACACAGGAGAATTGTTGGTATTGTGAACATGTCTGAAGTAAATGCCTTTAGGACTAAAGATTTTGTTAAGATTATGCAGGTTAAATATTCAAGATTATTTATTGTTTGATTTTCACAAGAATTATTTTTAGGTAGATTTCTTGTTTACACTTGTTTGCATTCAACAGGTGTAATACCCGTTGAATGTAAACAATACTAAAAAAAAAAAAAATGCAGATTTCAGATACACTATTATTTAAAGAAAACATACATTATTTCAAATAATTGTGCTTGACATGTTTCTTCAGATGATCTTTTCACATATGGTATCTTAATATATAATCAGTTTTGTGAATTTTTCAGGCAAAATTGGTTGTGAGTGCATATAAAGCTCAGCTTTTAGAAGCAACATAAACAGAAATCAGCGACATTTATACTAAGGGGAGATAACTAGAAAAAATGATCTCACTTCTCTGATCTCATACAAAATCATATATAGGCCAGCCAAAACATTATGGAGCTATTTCTGTTATTTTTCAATTTGATCATTGTATATATTTAAAAAAAACGTTTTTGGTTTTCAGAAATTTTTATTGAAAGGGAAAAAAATTAAATGAAAAAACCCATTTTCACTTTTGAGAAAGTTAATTTATTGGGTCATCAGGGAAAGTTTATATTTGTATGCCCTTTTGATAATGTCCCCAAAATTTTTTCAAGCAATCCGATCCTGTAGAGTTCATTTCCTTATGACTTTTTCATTAAATCCAATTTCATCATTTACTGATATATTAAAAAGTACGGGAAAACTGATTCCATGCTGATTTATCCTTTGTAGGTACACACTTGTAAATATAGACACACATAATTTGTTCTCTTTAATATGTACAAATGCTCTAAAGACCAGTAATCTATAGATTGTGAAGACAAATAATGTACCCTATCTTTCTGTTTCTACATTTGGGGAAAAATGTAAAATGCAAAATATTAAACATTTCTACACCAATTAAGTGTAGAGTAACAATATACATTTAGTGGACTCTGCTTATTTCATACTGTTCTGTATCAGAGTTTTTAAGTTTAAGAATTTTCTAGATTTTTTCATTTTAGTGCAATGGATAAATTGCATACTAAAGAAAGGGGGGAGTTTTTAAAAAGGCCAAACAGCTAATTTCATAATATAAAAAATGTAAAATGATATTTGCAAGATGAAAGTGGATTAAAGTTTTTGTAATTATGGGAAAAAAAGTTTGTACAAAGAATATGAATGTAAATTAGAGTGGTAGTCACTATAACTGTACAGATGTAGTTAAAAATAGTTTAAATCATTATACATTACAACCATATAATGGTAAATATCCTTACGGAGTAAAATTGTGCTATTTTTTTTTCTTTTTTCTTGTCTATTGTAAATAGTGAATGGTTTTATCGTTGGTTTGGTGGTGTTTTCTCTCAGTGGGTTTTACAAATGATGTTTTCTTTGTGTGTATTCAAATATATTTTTCACTGGCCTAATTTATTTCCGTAAATATTTGTATGTAAATAAGTTGGAAAAAAAAAACAGAAAATGATGCCTGTTACGTTGGGAGTGAAAATTCTAAGTGAAAGAAATTCACAAGTTAAATGAATTCTGTTATTTATTATATTGGAAGTGAAAACATGGAGTCAGAGAAATTCTTAAGTGAATAGCAAAGTTGTATTTCACTTTAGGAAGTGATGTAACAATAGCCATGATATACATAGTCAAATACAAACAATTTTTGTTCATTCTGGTCCATGGTTGAGTATAATTGATTGTAAAACGTGGAGATGATGAAAATCCTATTAGAAATTACCAGTATTAAAAGATATTACGATAAAGAGTTAAAAATATAATTTGTATAATTTATACATATTAAAGGTTAATCAGAGTTAAAATGTTGATGAAACTTTGTATTTGGTAAATGACATTATTTTTACCAATATTAGGCAGCAATAACGAAACCCATGAAAAACCTTAAATAATTCCTAATAGCTAATGTGTAAATAGAGATGTTACAGTGTCAATAAGAATGTCATTGTTATTTAATGTTTTATGTTCAGTTTTGGGTTTACCCTGCATGTATAGTGCATACAGTAGTCACAAATGTTGTAGAATAATTTCATAATTTTTTGAAGTACATGCTGCCATTGTAGACAACAATTGTAATGTAGGAACTCATATTGACATTGTTTATCTTTTATAGATATTAATACATGTATATTAAAACCATGTTGGTTTACTCTAAACTCTGAAATTTTTGCAAAAAAATTGACAAAAATGTGATAGTTAATTAGTAATGCAGTAGAATATGATAAGCTAGAATTAAAATGGTTTAAATATTGAAATCTTCACCCTGTCAAATATTTTGTACTAATAAAAAAATAATTTATGAATTTAAAGCAAATAGTTTGATATGTAATAAATCCTTCCATGATATCAATGAATGTTCAGTCATGCAGAAAAGCCATGGGTACAACGTCTCCAGTAAGTGCTATATATTCCATTATAAAACATTGAATAGTTTTTCTGATATTCAGATTTTGGCATTTTATTAACTTTCATTTGTGGGAAGGTATACTGAAAGTGTGTTAGCTAGCTACCAATATAAACAGATTAAGGACCATTATGGTCTGGGACAAGCTCCTGCAGAAATGTATACAAAATGCTGCTTTTTGGGGAGCTTCAATTTCAAACATTTTGACTGCATTCTCAGTTCTGTTGACTGTGGACATTTTTGAAATTTTCATTGAAGAATCATTATAAAGAAGGGGTCTTTTGTCTGTTAGTCATATTTTGGTATTATTTAATGTACGTTCATTCCTCGGAAACATGTGAAAGAATCGGAGGAAAAGAATTGAGCTACCTGTATTTGGAACTTCTAATGGATCTTGTTCATATAATTTGATTGAACAAGGTTTGAATATACTTATTATTTGTTATATTTTATGAAATATATATTGTTATATAGAACTTATGTGAACATACAAATCCCGGTTTTGATGCTTATACACTGCATGTCTTTGAATTAAAAAGACATATTTGTTGTAAAGTTTTGGTGTGATTTTGTGTAAATATAAATTGCTACATGGTATTCAGTTATGGTGTTTTTTTTGGCATGGCTTTACATTGCAGAATGTCAGTTTGAAAAAGAAATGTACAAACTTTGGTTTCACTCAGCAAAAAATTTACTTTTATACTCAGTGTTATAAATAATTTTCCACCTTGAATTACTGTAAATTCAGAATTTGATATTGACAAAATATAAACATGAAAAATTTGACTGCATTCAAGATAGAATATTATTCTAATTCTAAATTTGCATAATTTTCAAAACTTTTGGTTGCCATGGCATTGATAAATTTTACATTTTAGTCTTCTTTTGAAATGATGCATTTAATGAAAGTCATAATTTCTGAAGTTACAGTAAAATATCAAATTAAAATATGATCAGTGGATGTAGATTAAAAATTTGGGTGTTTTGCGATATTTTTACAATTCATTTTGGTGCTTAAAACTGTTTTTTATTTACACTTTGTTTATAATTTGATAGTTTATTAGTTGTTACTATAAATACCAGTTTTTTTTAAGGAGGGAAAGAAAATGGACGTCTGTCAAAAACTAATTTAAATGCATATTATAAATGGTTACATATTTCAATTTCATTTTGAGTTTGCCTCATAGAGTGGTTCCATTAGAGATGGAGGTAGGGTCAGATGTTTAAGTTAGAAGTTGTCATTTTATAAATTAAATATGTAGAATGAAAACTGCAAAAATTTCTTTATTTGTAAAAAAAAAAAAATCATTTCATATACATGTATGTACAGTCAAACCTGCCCTAACTGTCACCTTAATTAAGCAGCCACCTGCCTTCAGCGGTCGTCCTGGAGTCCGCCCAAAGAGTTTAATGTGTTAATTTAACTTGAATAAGTGGTCACCTGTCTTACACAGCCAGCAGTCACAAAAAATGGTATTCAAGCTTGAAAGTTACCTAAATTAAGTGGTCATTTACCTTTTCTATACATGTTAAAATCATCATTGATTGACTTTCAAATCATCTTTAATTAATGGCAGAGCTTAATTATCATTCAAATTATCAATCTCATCAGTCATTTACGATCGATTGTGGAAAAAAAACATTGTTTCACCTCAGTCTAACCGCCATGTTTTGTATGTTAGACAATGATAATATCTTGATCGTTCCGGACCAGAAAGCAAAATCCGGATTTGCCGCTCAGTGTAAAACTTGATTAAACGGTCACCTGTCTTATGCGGTCACTTTACTTTTGTCCAATTGTGGCCGTTAACAGCAGGTTTGACTGTATGTAAAGTACATTTTGTGTGTTTCTCTTGGGGATAATTTACATGAAGAAGTTTGTGATATTTAATTCATGAAAAAGTATGTATGTTTTAGCATAATTTATGGCCAGTAACTCTTGTATTTTTGTTGTCCATTTTCTTTCCTCTCCAATGTGATACAGATAGCTAACTATATTTATTCAGTAGATCATTCTAGTCACATCGTAGAAAGATTTCATGTATATTTATCACATTATGCTGAATATTTTTTAGATCAGCATACAGTGAATTATTTCTTCAAATTTGTTTGGAACATTAATTTTTGCTCATTGTTTTTTTTTTCTGTGAAGACACTTTAAATACAGTCAGTTTCATTTTCATAAATGTAAAATGGATTTTATATAAATGGAAAAATGATAAAAAGTCAGCTATTCTGCAGATAAAAGATATAAACTGTAATGAGTATATGTTAAATTTTGGTTTGAAAGGGCAAACATACATGTTATTGGACTTGATATACCAGAAACATCTGGTAGTTCAAATATTTGTTGAATTGACCAGTTTAGTTAATTTATGAAGATATTGTTACTTATTGATTTCTATATTGGCCTAATAATCTCTGTTGACCTTTGGTTAATGCAGCAAGCCTCAAACCAATAATAGTCTTCATGTAATGATATTTACTGTTAAGTTGACCATAAAGTTTACCAAAAAAAGAAGATCCATTTAAATACAGTAAGTTTTTCTGATCCATAACAATACAATTTTTTATTGTTTTTATAAGAATAATTTATGTATGCTCATGTTTGTTGTCATATTGCATAAAACTATAATGGCTTCTCATGTAAGTTTTCTAATGAAAAATGTAAATCAGTTATCTCCCTTAGCTAAGGAATTGTAATTATCTCCCTTGACTGTAAGGGTTATAGGGAGGTTAATTTCAGTATCTTTCCTAGAGAACTTGATAAAGGGAGATAACTACTGTATATTCATTATGATGCGTGAATAATTCATATTTTTGTTAATATTTTGAATATTTTGTGTTGAAATTACATTTTTTGTTTTAGTTAAAATTTAATTTCTCAGGGTTAAGAATCTTTTGAAATTCTCAAAATCATTTTATTTGATATGTCATAATCCATTTCCATGTAGATTAGTGGGTTTTGTTAAGAAGTTGCCCAGTTGAACCTGTAAGTAGATGTTGTATTTTAATTTCAAAAGATTGTATGTTAAGTTCTAGGATGAGTAAAATTTAAAATTCTATAGCCAGAGCTTAATTTGCAGTGCCTAAAGGTATTTATTTGGCCATATTTTAACATGCATGTTAATTTTTGGAAAAGTTCCCAATATAAAGTTTTGAAAATATTAAAAATGATGCCTATCTACAGATCCTAATCTTTAGGAGCATGTTACTTGAAATACAGTATTTTTTAACTTTTTTCCTTAAACTCAATTTACACATACTGGTACATGTAAATAAAACTATGGCTGGTTAAGTCCCTAGGCCTTTTTCTAAAGACAAACATTTTGATACATTACAATAAAAAAGAAATAGAATAAATGTTTGGGTAGAAATTTGAATTGGAGGGGGTCAATGAAAGACGTTTAGAATTTAAAATTAATTAATTAATTGACCTAGTATAATGAAAGTTTGTATGTCTGACCAGGATAGGAAAAACAATTATTTGATATGATCCTTACAGTTCCTATTGATTACAAATCAGACATTATTGATTTGCTCCTGATCAGGTTTATCCCTATTTGACATTAAATAAGGTCAATTGGAAGGTAAAGTTAGGGTGGCTTCAACTGCCACTGAAAATTGGATGTCATGATAATACCTGAATGAAAGTGACATTTTACTCCAATAAACAAGATTACTTAATAAGGATAAAAGTTGAAAAACATACATTGTAATTGGAATGAAAAGAAATATCAATCTTTTATCGGTTTTTCCATTTATTTATGAATACAGTAAAGGTCAGTATATTATCATTAGAGTTTTGATTTTTATAAATATTTATTATTCATTAATCATAGGGTGACCTAAACATTTAAAAATTGGCGTAACATTGTGTAAAAAAAGTCAAAAATTCAAAAAGAAATTTTTACAAAAAAAGAAAGAATCATGCTGGTTTTTTTCTCCAAAATTGTGATGTTTCATTATTACAAGAAGATAAAAGTGAAATGTTCCTGTATAAAAGTTAAAATTAGATGTTATACATATATTTGTTATAAAATACCAACATAATACATACATGATGTTAAAAATACATTTTATAAACTTTTATTGAGATTTGGTACTTTTTGGGCATTAATATTCTATACAATATTGAATTATATTTTAAGATCTGTTCTAACCTACACAACATGTTTATAGGAAGACATACAGAGGGTATTTCTGCATTTGTTAAACATCTTTATAATAGATATAAAATCAATGTTTAAATTTTGTTACTTTATTAAGATTATTTATACAGTAATAAAAATATAGATGTTATTTATTCAGTTGTTTTGTTGTTATTACCCTATAAAACTCTCTCTATAAAAAAACAAAAATTGGGTGCCTTTAACGAACAGGTGTTCAATGTTCTTATAACAATATACAAGATTTGCTCAGGACATAGCTATTTTCAGACTGCAAGCAACTGAACAATAAAATATTTTGTTGCGATATGGTAATGATGAGAATGATTCAACAAACGGAATAAGTTAATGATATAAACAAAAGTAAAAGGTAAAAATTGGTGACAAAACACTAAAAAGTGAAAACATTGGGAATATAAAATTGAATCTTAAAACCAGATATTTCGGCCACACATTCAGAGGGGACTTTACAGTGAACTTGCTATACAGAGTTGCCCTTTAAAGCAGGTTTGACTTTCTTTTCTTCTGTCTTATGGTTTACCTACATGTACAAGGCCATGTTCATCATATGGTCCATATGGAAAAAATTCTATAAGAGTTACCTTTTTTGTTCTGGTTGGACAAATATAGTAATTTAAACCATCTTATTTCAATTTGAAAATCTCTCGTAAATCTAGATACTGCTTATAATAAAATGAATGCATTATGGATTAACGAGACATCCCATTGCAATGAGGGACCTCGGTGGCCAAGTCAAGGTAGTTTGTCATCTAGCCTGTCAAAACTGAGGTGAGTTTGAATCTCACCTGTGGTGGGTGTGTTGACACCGATCTTAATTGACAAGGATTGCAAATTTTCCTTCCGAAGGTCGTGGTTCTCTCTGGCTTACTCCATTAATACTAGAGGCTCTCTAGAGCCTGTATCGCTCACCTGGATTTAAATTTTCACCTTGAGCTGGACTAAAAATTGAAGTGTTGCAGTCAATTTGGCTGGTTTTTCTATAGGGTTCTATGTTAAACTAAGTTTAGCTGTGGCAGCCATCTTGGTTGACAGTCCAGGTCACATTTTAAAAAGAGAACCATCTAAGGACCATTACTGTTAAGTCTTGTTCCAACTGGCTAAGTGGTTTTAGACCAGAAGATTTTTAAATGAATTTTCCCATAGGATCCTATATTTAACTAAGTTCGGTCGTGGCGGCCATCTTTGTTGACAATCCAGGTGGTCTGAGATTCTGAAAGAGGACAATCTAAGGACCAATGCTGCCAAGTTTAGTTCCAATGGGCTCAGTAGTTTAAGACGCAAAGATTTTTGAGTGAATTTCCCATAGGCTCCTGAGTTAAACTAAGTTTGGCTGTGGTGGCTATCTTGGTTCAGTCTGGGTCATCGGGAGACAATTCTGAAAGAGGACCATTGCTACCGAGTCTAGTTCTAATTGACTGAGTAGTTTCAGACAAGAAGATTTTTTAGTGAATTTCCCATAGGGTCCTATGTTAAACTAAGTTTGGCTGTGGTGGACATCTTGGTTCACAGTCCACGAAATCGGACATATATCTGAAAGACAACCTCCTAAGGACCATTGCTGCCTAGTCTGGTTCCAATTGGTCAAGTTGTTTCAGACAAGAAGATTTTTCAATGAATTTTCCCATAGGGCCCTATGTTAAACTAAGTTCAGCTGTGGCGGCCATCTTGGTTAACAGTCCTGGTCATTGGACATACTTCTGAAAGAGAACCTCCTAAGGACCATTACTGCCAAGTTTGGTTGCAATTGGCCTTGTAGTTTCATAGAAGATTTTCAGGTGAGCTAAAAAAACTAGCTGCAGCGAAATTGCCAAGTGTGCTGAAAACAGAATAAAACCCCAACTTAACAAAACATTGCAATGAACACGGACAAAAATTGATAATGACATTATAATTTTACTCTCGAAGACACCACCACAAGATAAATGTAAAAAATTCAACAAAAGTTGCAACAATCTCAATACATTATACCTTTTACAGTATACCAGTTAAAAGAAGAATGTGTCCATTGGACAAAGGCGTCCCTGTCCCAACAAATGTCTGGTCCAGAAAACGAAGAAAATACCTAAACTTATCCCATGATTTTGGAACATGTACAATGTAACACATCAAATTTGAACACAACCTGTGATTAGTGGTTCTCAACCTTTTGTCAGATGTCAAATGATTTCCTTAAAGTATTCTCTTGTTAATGAGCAGAATCTCAAATTGGCTACTTTCCACTATATCAATAAGCATGATTCAGGAATAACAAATGTAAAACAAATTGAACTTGACCATCTTGCTGGTATTTTGATACTACACCAATATTTCAACTTACTATTTCACAAAAAACAAAGGAGTATCTGTCTCATGTATAGCACTGTCATTTATAGATGGATTTGGCTTCACACTTTCAGTCATTTCGGGATTTTTAAATTTGCTCTTCAAACATTTGTATTACTGTTTTAGTTTTCAACGTTTTAGGCCTTTAGCACAACTGATTGAGTCACAAATGATGAAATGTGCACAGCTTGTGAGTCAAAATTGGTATCAAAGAAATATTTTACCCAATTTACCTAATTAAAAGATTTCATCATGGTTAACTGAAGTTAATGAACACAAACCAATGTTTGCATTTATATACTTAATACAAAGGAGTAAAACTTAAAGCTTCTAATGCTTAGAGTCAGGGCATACAAAACAATGAGTAAACAACAGACAACTGCCTACAATACATCGCCACATGAACTAAAATTCCCTTTGAAACTTGTCTTGCATAAATTTTTGACAAGGATAGGTAACAAAGATGCAAGACAAAATAGCTGATATTTTATAAAATTTATTCTGACATGAATTTTTCAATGACATCAGATGAAAGTTCGTATATTATCTACAGATGTTGACAGTTTTGACAAAGATAAAACAGTTTTTTACAACACTCCTTGTCTTTTCAGTAACTCGTATGTCTTCTTGTTGAAAACATTTCCAGAGCTATCTTCATATTCCTCCTGTACAAAATAGAATTGAGGAAATAAATTTAGAAATTTAATAACTTCATAAATTTCGTTTACTTTCAGGTATTCTTTACTGAGTTTTTAATGACTAATAGTGTAATGTCTATTGTTACATCACTTTCCTGAGTGAAAAATAGAGTTCATGTGAAACATTGGACATTTCATTATTCGGAAATCATGGTTTTTCACAACTCTCAATGTAATAATACAATTAATTCGCTTCACTTTAAAAATATAAGCTCAGTTTTTTTTTTATGTTATAGCTGATAAGTGATTTCATAGTTCAAAATCAAACTTTTAAACTACATCCCTGGGGTATGAAAACACTGGTCGCTTGATTTGTATTATCATGTACATGTACTATTCATGTGTTAGTTTCTCAAGTATATGAATCCGAAGTCCTTACTGTAAAATTTACAAAAATTGGTCATGTAGTCAATCTCTGTACAGTCACCATTGTAAAACAAAAGATATTAAGAAAGATATTGACAAACCTCAGTCTCTGGTCTCCATCTGTCTGTCTCTTTTGTTGTTTTTATCTTGGACCACACTGTTAAAAAATATCAAGATCAGAAATCTTAATTAACTATATCATAAGATATATTTTATACTATCACAAGGCTAGTGATCATAATGTAGTTACAACAAACTGCTTAAACCACTACGCCATTGTGGCCCCCTGTTTCTCATGTCAAAAAGTGCTCATTGTAGATCAAAATTACCCACAATGATTTCTTCACTCTGGACCTTTCTTGTTATCTTTTAAAAAAAAGTTTATATGATAAATAATTTTCATACTTCTTTCTTTCTTTCAATGCTTCTGCTATATCTTTATGTGCAGTTTTTTTTTATTGTTGGAGGAATCAATATTGTTCAATCAGAAAAGAATATTTCAAATTATTATCATGTTATCAAAAAGACACTTACAGGCCAGGGCATCTTCTATCAATGTGACATTAGCAAAATGTGCTGTGTTGGGAATCTGTAGACATCTCATTCCATGGGCATGTCTCCATTCCTGCAATATATAGTTAAAGAAATAAGATCTCAAAATTTCACCCATTTAGCAATCATTTTGGAACATTTTAAAATTTACCCCCAAAAAACTGCACATTTTTATACTTTACTGAATTTTCTAGTTTTTTCATTAAAAACATTTTTGAACTCTATTATAGTTTCCAATTCATAGTTTAGACTGAACCTTTAAGAAGCAAAATTCATTCTGTTTAAAGTTCCTGTATTTCTTTTTTTATTGTACCATATAACAATATTGCTATAAATAACATAGGAAAGGGTAGGATTTCATAAAATATAACAGGCAGTTTGATAAAGTGTCAAAAGGATTAAAGTGAATGAAGTCATCTGTGGAATGCATCAATGTGACATGTAATCAGACTGGTAAAAAAACTTCTAGATTAATCTATCCACTGCGAAAACTTACTGCAAAATGTCTCTGGAAAGCCTTTGGTCCTTTGTAAGTAAAGTTACCACAGATTTCACATGTGTAGCTGATATTCAGACCATGTAACTTGTATAACCAGTATGGGATAGGCTGAAACAGAAGTAAAAACTGATATTACACACATAATTCTTATACAACAAGTATTGTATTTGTCAAAATGATGTCATCCTGATATCAGTAAAGTTTTATAATTCATGATATGTTAATTATTTTAAACCAAGTTATATCATATGACAGGTTCAAAAATTTAAAATCTTTGAAATATTTTTTTGGATGAATGTACACTGGTTTGTATTTCAAATAATAAGAATATACCTTTCCATCCCAGCCTAATGGGAGATTTTTTGGATTATAGGGAATATCATCCTCATCATCATCATCTTCATCGCCTTCAAAATGTTCATCGTCTGAATCCTCTCTTTCCTCGCCTGTCCTGGCCTGTTTCCTCTGTACATTATCTCTGGTTGCTGCTCTCTGTTCAGATAGAATCTCTGCAAATCTATATACTTGTGCTTCCAAATTACCAGTCTCCTTCTGTCTTTCTGTGTCCCTGATAATAATAACATTGCTATCCTGATGACAGTGCACTAGGCACCAAATGTGTCGATCGATAAAATTACTGCAGCAATCCCTAAAGATCGATAAAATTACTGCAGCAATCCCTAAAGTGTTGTTGTTATAAGACACTCTACATTTTATGTGACTTATCGTAACAATCCTGCATATCCGAGGTATCCACTTCTGGGACTCTATCGTACAACAGATTCATCATTTGTTGGTTCACTTTTGTTTTTAATTTAATTGACTTTTGTATAAATATTAACAAAGTTAAACTGTTTTCATACAAAAATCAAATAAACACCACTTAGTTCAAAATTTGACAAATATTTAACAGAAATTTCTAAGGTTCTTCCTTCTGATGCAGAGGTAACCTTCAGCTTAATTTGGATTCCTGTTTATTTTAATTGTTTTGGGTTTTGATGGCTGTGCTTATTAATTCATCATTATATCTTGAACAGGATTTCCAACATTTTGATCCCGAGCACTGCTGATGAATTGTCAGTCAATGAAATGGCTATACAGTGCATCAAATTTATTCAGTATTTTGTGATAGATTTTTTTTTTCAGTCAGTGAAGATCTTCCAGCAGTTCCCAAACACATAACCACAAAATAAATTGAGATGGACAAGTTGAGCCAGTTGTATAACAACACATAAATACACATGTATATGCTACCAATTTTGATGCACAATATATGCATTTTATGTTCGGTTATTACTCTTCAGTATATTAATGCACGCTTTGTTTTAGAAGATATCAAAGTCCAAAGAGTAGGAAGCCATCCTATTAAAACTTTTCTTTCTTTTTCATGTAAACCTTTGTGATGAATTAACTGAACCATTGCTAGAATAAAACTGATACACCTCCTCATGAACAAGATATCTCAATTTCTCACAAGGATAATATAATTTTGAAAGTAACGTCGTTTCTGATTTGGGAAGGTTTTTTTGTTTATTGTTCAATTATTGCAAAAAATGTTATGCACACCTACAATAACCCGCGAAGCGTGGTATTTAGTGTGCATCAAATTTTTTATGCTATTTCTTCATGAACAAAAAAATAATGACAGTCATTCCTTAATTGTTATCTACTGTAAATTCAAAAATTAATGCAAAAAAAGTTTGAAGATCACGATAACTGAGCCTTGGATTATAATTTTTGTTTGTAACATCTTACTGTAACATTGTACAGAAATTGCATTATCTTTCACATTATTCTTGATTGTTGAAAAATCGCAAAAATAAGTGGACACACTAATTTACAAATTTACAGCAAATTTAAAAGCAAAAGATTACAATTAATCTAACTACCGCAGTACTACTATATATAAGAGAATGATCAAACAAGTCCAAAAATATAATTAGAATTGTTGAATTTTAAGACACTTACTTGCTCTTCCCAGCTCTGCCAGGTTTAGACTTGGTAAACATTGCTGGATCTAAATCTTCTAACTTCTTCCCTTTCGTACTGAACAATCTCATTGCTCTTTCTTCTAAAGTACTGTAAAAATCAACTTTTTCTTAAATAGCCTGATACAAATCTTCAGATATCAATGTACACAATTCTACTAAATGCCAACCATATCATTCAAATTTTCAATGCAGTAATATGGAATAGAGAATGGAAATGGGGAATGTGTCAAAGAGACAACAACCCGACCAAAGAGCAGAAAACAGATCAAGGCTACCAATGAGTATTCATTAGAAAATCCCGTACCCGGAGGTGGGCTTCAGCTGGCCCCTAAACAATAATGTATACTAGTTCAGCAAAATGGACGGCACACTAAACCCCGAAACATAAACCAAGTTTAAAAAACATATAAGACTAACAAAGGCTAGAGGTAGAATATAAACGAACTGTACATAAGAACATACATGTACATGATTTACCGGTAATATATTTTAACTTGATATTAATAGTTATCTTCAGACATCCGGTAATATATTTTATCCCTACTGGTAGTGTTGTGTCATTTAAATATGTGTACACTGATTTTCTTCCTGTTTTGTACAATTTTGCATCATTCTTGATTATAAGTAATTTCAATGATAATCTTACCCTCCACATTTAAGTCCAAGGGCCATCAATGCACTCTTCAATCTGTCTAAACCTAAAGAAGCTAACTCCTGTATAATAAATATCATTTGTTAACAAGGAAAAGGCATTTAACACTAAAGCTGTTGTTTTAACAACATATGAAATATATGCTAACTGTATTCAAAAATTACACAATACATAAAAGTTTATCTAATTTACAATTATATTTTTAGATGATCCATTGCTATCAGTGTGAACTACACTATTGGTCTATTGGTTTGGAAGAAACCATTCCAACCGCTTTCTGCAGTCCAAAATCATTTGTATTTATTCAGAATAAACCAGTCTGAAGGCTTTTCTCTAAAGTGAACAGATTCATGACATAAGGTTAGGTTTCAAAATTTGATTGGGCAACATCCATTTCAGCAATATTTGAATTCAGTCAGCATCTATTTCATTTGTTGTTAAAGCAATATCATTTGTATTTTTCTAGTTAATGTTGCTGGTTAACTATGTGGTTTAGAGATTATTCTAGTTAATGTTGCTGGTTAACTATGTGGTTTAGAGATTATTCTAGTTAATGTTGCTGGTTAACTATGTGGTTTAGAGATTATTCTAGTTAATGTTGCTAGTTAACTATGTGGTTTCAGGGGCGTTTCCAGGATATTTGAAAGGGGGGCATATAATAAAACTTTCAAAAAATTTTTTGGACCCTTTTTTGCTAAAAAACATAAAATAATTGTGAAATGCACTAATGTAACGGTTCCTGACTTGGAGCATGTATATTTTATAGTTAAAGTGTCAGGGTTTGATATTTTTTATGCCGAATTCTCTCCATTAATTGTCTATGGTATATTAAAATGATTGGATGGATCTCAATAGCAGTAGACCAATAACGACAAATTCCAAATTCTAGGGTATAAGGCGTTACTTAACATCAGAGTATGTGTTTAATTAATGAATATGATATATTGCCATATTCAATACAATATAAGCAGATTACGATAGTTTTTTTTTCTTTTTTTTATGAAAAGGGGGGGGGGGGGGGGGGGGCATACGCCCATTACGCCCTCACCTGGACCCGCCCCTGGGTTTAGAGATTATTCTAGTTAATGTCACTGGTTAATGATCTGGTTTACAGATTAATCTAGTTAATGTTGCTGGTAAATTTTGTGGTTTAGAGATTATTCTAGTTTATGTTGCTGGTTAACTATGTGGTTTAGAGATTATTCTTGTTAATGTAGCTGGTTAAACTATGTTTGTTTAGTTTTTGTTTAGTTGGGGTTTAACGCCGTTTTCAGCACATTTTGGCCATTTCACGGCAGCCAGTTTTTATTGGTGGAGGAAGCCGAAGTACCCGGAGAGAACCACCGACCTTCGGTAGGAAAATTGGCAATCCTTGTCAATTAAGATTGGAGTCGAACACACCCCGCCACAGGTGAGATTCAAACTCACAACCCCAGCGTTGACAGGCTGGTGATCAGTAGTAGTCATGACGAACTACCTAGACCACTCTGCCACCGAGGCCCCCGGTTAAAATATGTGGTTTAGAGATTATTCTTGTTAATGTTGCTGGTTAACTATGTGGTTTAGAGATTGTTCTTGTTTATGTTGCTGGTGAACTATGTGGTTCAGACCTCTTCAGTCCCCAATGAATAGATCTAACAAGTATGCTACAACTTCAGTTATGTGATTAACATCTATAGACCTGCATGTAGCTATCATTGTAATGTGCCTATGTTTTAATCAGATATGTTCCATCTTTAAACTTTTCTAACATTTTTCATTTTCTGAAATCTTATTCTTATTTACACAATGCAGCTATCAAATGATCTATTAAAATACATCTTATTATTAGATGGGGTGGAAATTTAGTTGTCAAAAACAGGAAATCAGGAATAGTTAATGGTTTAATAAAGAATACACAGATTCAAAAATTTTCAACCATTTAAAGTCCAGGAAACTTGCTCCACAGTTTTTTATGGTTATCTTATTACCATTTTTTGGTATGTATAGTGCGCACATTTATACCCTGGGTCATGTTTCTTGTAAGAGGGGTGCGCGTTATACATGCCTACAGACAGTTTCTTAAGTCTTTTTTCAGGTCCGAACTCCGACAAAGAAATTTCCAGGAGAAGTGAAGAGTACGGAATATTTTGGCTAAAACGTCGATTATTTTTATGTTTTACATGTTATATTTGTAATACATGTATGTATCTTATTGTTCTTGATTTGTCATGTTTTATTAAAATAAAAAACATTTTATATCTCTGTAGTTACGTTTATCGTGTAAATTTGGCCATCTGTTTGCAATCCGGAAGTTTGTCATGTCTTAATAAAGAAACAACAAAGCTTTTGATGTCGGTAAAATTGGCCTCAGTGTTTCTAGTTGTCATAACTTACTGTTTTTGTATGTGTTCATCATAGAGAGTAAACGTTGAGTGTATTAAAATTGAATAAACGACGCTCGTTTTGAAAAGATGAACCGCCATTTTTTCTAATGTATCAGGCGATCGCAAGTCATGTGACTTTATTGTAAAGTGATGATTTAGTCTATGAGAAGTTTTTTTTTTATAAATACTTTTCTACTTTGTATTTTTTAAACAACTGATTAAAACCTTTCAAGAAATTATGATTGAAAACATGATAATCCCATAACTGTTACCTGAACGAATTTAATTAGGAACAAGGTGAACCTGTTATTGATTTGTTTTGATATCGATTAGACCCATTGATTAAGGTGTGATAATCCGGATTAAAAGCTAGAATCCCATCTTCTGGTATTGAAAATTCGGAGGTTAATAAATTAACATTGCCACTTCATTTATATACGAAATACTTAATGATGTTTTGATTACATTGTTTTCACCTCGGTCACAAAAGAATCAGTTCTAATTTCTTTTAATTGCAAGCCTTGAAATTCCAATGCATGGTCAGCTTGGACTTTTAATACAAGATCAAACAATCTAATGAATATATGTTTATAATCATTAAAGATTGAGAAATAGATGTTTATAATAATTATTTGACTGAATTGTATAATTATGTTACTGTTTAAATCAGAACATTAATTAGGATAATTAATCTTGCCTTTGATATTCAAACAATTTATTAAATTTGGTTTTAGAAAACTACTTTATACATTTTAATATAAAATCTTATTTATTTGTCAGAATATTTGCAATTTCGTATTCCGTACGGAATTCTCCGAAATCGGTGTCCATTTAGAAAACTTCCAGATTACCGGCTTCCTGTTTGCCGATTTTGGAGATGTGTCTTTTCCGAAAATGTCTATGAGTATTATACGAACAAGAGACTTTTTTTCTCAAGTCTCTTGGACCAGAAAGGGGGTGCGCACAATACATAAATGCGCACTATACATACCAAAATACGGTACTATAAATTTAAATTTTATAACTCACCTCCCATGAAGAGAATGCAGATAAGTCAAGATGAGCTCCTGTGTGTGCTAAAGCACCTGTAGCCTCTTTCTGAATTTTGAGAAAAAAAATATATTAATGTTTTTATTCTGCAAATTACAATTTACCAGCTGAAAAAAATCAAAAAGAAAAAAATTGTTCAAATTTGTGCTGAAACTACTTTGAAAATTTCTCCTTCATAGCCTATCTATTTCACTTAGAAATCACAACATTTCAACTCCATTGATAAAGTTTGTGACCTCAATTTATAAAACACTTCCTTTTCTTTTTTGTTATCGGATGAAAATTATTATATCAATACATTTTCAATTATAATAGCGAGGGCAACGAGCGCTAATGGGAGCATATGGATCATTTAGAAAAGTCTTTATTTAATGGGGGCAGCCACTATGCAATCCAAAGTAAATTTATTTGTTAAAGTGAATATGGTCATATTGTGCTACATACTAAGGCTAGAAAAGGGTTCGTTCGCCGGAAACAGAAGTAAGTAAAGTAAGGGAAATTACTTGCTTCAAATTATAATTTTAGAGTCAGAATCGTGATACCAGAAATGAGTTTCTGGAAAGGGCTATTGCTGTGCTTGGATCATTGGCCACGCCAACAGCATATTAAATATTGTGTTTATGATCGGTAAAACAAACTTGATAAAGCAAATTCAGTGACTCAATTTTTCCTCAGGATTCTACTGTATTTTACCTATAAATATGACATTAAAGGCTACAATTGTAAATGAATTACATTATCTACTGTCACATCATTATCCAATCACAATAACAATTAATTCAGAATATTGAACTGAAAATTTTATCATCGCAAAGAAAACCAGAAATGAGCTTGATTTATACTTTGTATGGACAGCTCAGTTCCACAAATTGGGATAACTTAAATTCTGAAATTCGCGAAAATTTTCATTAAATCTATCCATCATGTTCTGAACATAAAAAATCCTACGAAAATCCATGAAAAATGTCGGCAATACAAGTCTATTCAATGCCCCATTTAAAATGCTATTACATATACTTACAGGCCATCCTGGAAATGAACCCTCAGTCCATTGTAGATCAAAATCCTGCTTCACATTTTCCATTTCCTGTGAATAAAAATCTTTTTCTACATCAAGTATATTTAAAAAAATAAGTTTTTATTAATGTTTCCAAACCTCTGTTGTTTTCAATATAATCAAAGATTTCAAGAAGCTATCTACAATACTTACAATCTAAAATGTGAATAAATTCTTAACTGGCATTTTTTTCCTAGTTTATTTAGTAAATAAAAGCTGCTACTTATTTTATTAAAAAAAGTGTATTTTTATCTATATTTTCTGTCAAAATGCAGTTTCACCATTTACATTAGTACCTACATCATTGAGATCTAATAGAGGCTTTACTCTGTGTGTGTAATCTTCAAGGTACTCTAACAAACTGAGTAAATAACTACAAAATAACATAAAATTATTATCTTATAGAATTTTTATGTTTTACATGCTAAACTTTTTGCTACACAAAAGTACTTAGATTAACTATGAATTGTGTAAATTCACAAGAGTCTATGGTTGAGGTGTTTTATTGACCTGTAATTGAGGTATTTAGATCACCAATATTTGTGCATAATCACGTGGTCTATTACGCCAACAGCATATTATTATTTATAATGGACAATATATGTATTGTTCTACTGACCAGTAAAATCTTGAAAATTGTTGTTCAATTTAAATTTAATTTTATTGTAAATTCATTAAACTAGAGGCTCTCAAGAGCCTGTATCGCTCACTTGGATTTAACTTTTCACCTTGAGCAGACCTAAAAATTTAAGTGTTGCAGTCAATTTGGCTGTTTTTTTCTATAGGATTCTATGTTAAACTAATTTCAGCTGTGGCAGTCATCTTGGTTTAGTCCAGGTCAACGGATACATTTCTAAAAGAGAACCATCTAAGGACCATTTCTGCTAAGTCTTGTTCCAACTGGCTAAGAGGTTTCAGACAAGAAGATTTTTAAATGAATTTTCCTATAGGTTCCAATATTTAACAAAGTTCGGTCTGGCAGCCATCTTGGTTGACAATCCGGGTGATCGGACATATTTATGAAAGAGGACCTCCTAAGGACCAATGCTGCCACATCTGGCTCAAATATGTCAAGTGGTTTCAGACAAGGAGATTTTTCAATGAATTTTTCCATAGGGCCCTATGTTAAACTAAGTTCGGATGTGGCGGCCATCTAGATTGACAGTCTGGGTCATCGCGTAAAATTCTGAAAGAGGACCATCTAAGGACCATTGCTGCCAAGTCTGGTTCCAATTGGTCAAGTTGTTTCAGATGAGAAGATTTTTGAGTGATTTTCCCATAGGGTCCTATGTTAAACTAACTTCAGCTGTGGCGACCATCTTGGTTCACAGTCCACGAAATCAGACACATTTCTGAAAAAGGACTCCTAAGGACCAATGCCGCCAAGTCTGGCTCCAATATGTCATGTGGTTTCAGACAAGAAGATTTTTCAATGAATTTTTCCATAAGGCCCTAAGTTCGGGTGTGGCGGCCATCTTGGTTGACAGTCTGGGTCATCGCACAAAATTCTGAAAGAGGACCATTGCTTCCAAGTCTAATTCTAATTGACTAAATGGTTTCAGACGAGAAGTTTTTGAGTGAATTTCCCATAGGGCCCTATGTTAAACTAAGTTCGGTTGTGGTGTCCATCTTGTTTGACAGTCCGGGTCATCGAACACACCTCTGTAAGAGGACCATTGCTGCCAAGTCTGGTTCCAATTGGTCAAGTGGTTTAAGACAAGAAGATTTTTCAATGAATTTTCCCATAAGGTCCTATGTTAAACTAAGTTGGGCTGTGGCGGCCATCTTGGTTAACAGTCCGGGTCATTGGACATATTTCTGAAAGAGAACCTCCTAAGAACTATTACTGCCAACTTTGGTTCCAACTGGACTTGTAGTTTCATATAAGAAGATTTTTGAAAGTCACCCCCCCTTTTTTTTCTACTTTTAGTAACAGCAGCCATCTCGGTTGGAAGTCGGGGATGCCAGACATAATTTTTGAAGGGGGCCATCCAAGGCCCATTCCACCAAAGTTTGGTCTCAATTGGCCCAGTGGTTTGAGAGGAAAAGATCTTTAAAGGAAAGTTTACGCTGGATGCCGTCTTTAAAGGCCAAAAACTCCTGTAAGGGGTCAATCAATGATTTTGGTCATGTTGACTTATTTGTAGATCTTACTTTGTTGAACATTTTTGCTGTTTACAATTTGTCTTTATCTATAATAATATTCAAGAAAATAACCTAAAACTGCAAAATTTCCTTAAAATTAATAATTCAGGGGCAATAACCCAACAAAGGGTTGACTGATTCGTCTGAAAATTTCATGACAGGTAGATCTTGACCTGAGTTTTGCTCTAATTGCTTTAGTTTTTGAGATATAAGACAAAAACTGCAGTTTACCCCTATGTTCTATTTTTAGCCATGTTGGCCATGTTGGTTGGCAGGCGGGGTCATCTGACACATTTTTTAAACTAGATACCCTTATGATGCTTGTGGCCAAGTTTGGTTCAATTTGGCCCAGTAGTTTCAGAGGAGAATATTTTTGTAAAAGTTAACGGACGAAGGATGCCAAGTGATGAGAAAAGCTCACTTGACCCTTTGGGTCAGGTGAGCTAAGAAATGAAGATGCTGATGGCCGCAGGCAATTGAACACATGAATGGTTCTAAGTTTAATAACTGTATATCATAAATATCTATTGTTTCATACAAACTGTAAAAGAATGAGTAGCTTTTGAATACATTTTCTCCGAGCTCTATTCTGAATTCTATATCATGAGAGAAATATTTTATGATTTTGACTAATTTCAGTTCTTCTGGTATTATCTCCGACATCGAAAACAATTTTGTCCAATTTCTCCTTCTAGATAAGGTCGTGTATTTCATCTTAAGACATGACCACGAAGCAATTGAAGACAAAAGGCTTTCTATAAACCGTAAATCTTTTCAGCCTGAGAGCAAAAGACAATATTTTTTTTGGTTTTCACCGCACAAAAAATCTTAAATTGTATTTAAAAAATACATGTGTAATCTTCATTTTTAATCTTCACTGATATTTTTTGTTTCATATTCTTGGCATAAGAAATCTTGAACTATATTCTAAATGTAAAACTAGAAATACTGTGAGCAAAGCTCACTACTTGATACCCCTGCCTTACATAAGATACATGAAAGGAAATGTCAATATTTTGGATAGGAATTCCATTCAATGGTTTAGGAGGAGTTGTGGGTGGCATACTGGAACCCCTATCACAATGAATGGCAAAGTCCATGTGTTGGTATGGGAAACCCCAAATGTTGGTCAGATCAAAATCTAAAATAGGAGGTGCACTACAGCATCATGTAATAAAGATCCTCTGAAAGTTTCATCAAATTCCATAGTGGTTTAGGAGGAGTTGGGGATG
The DNA here is from genome assembly GCA_028015205.1 of Mytilisepta virgata. Classification (NCBI taxonomy): domain Eukaryota; kingdom Metazoa; phylum Mollusca; class Bivalvia; order Mytilida; family Mytilidae; genus Mytilisepta; species Mytilisepta virgata. The sequence goes on from CM051516.1 coordinate 44,249,329, forward strand.
GCATCATGGTACCCCTATCACATTGAAAGTCTCTGTTTTTCCATGGGAAACCCCAAAAATTGGTCCGATCAAATTCTAAAATAGGAGGTGCACTATGGCATCATGTAATAGATTCTCTGAAAGTTTCATCAAATTGCATTAAGTAGTTTAGGAGAAGTTGCAGATACAAAGGTCGGACGAACGGACGGACACAACAAATACTATATAACCGTTTTTTTCAAAAGCGGGGGTATAATAAAATCTCTAAAAATAAACTTACTCTTTATAAGCTGCATTCTTTTTATCTTTAGGTATATCAAACAACTGATCGAATGAGGTCAGGAAACTCAGGTAATCTATTTTCTGTAATGCATTACACATTCATTATAAAATTTTTGTGATATAACAAAAAGTAAACAATTTTCTATACAGCTCTTTTTTAACATATAAACTTAATTTTAAGATTTTGTCTTGCTTTAATAATTAATTATACTCTTTTATACAAATGATCTCTCTAACTAAAAATAACCTTATTATTTTCAGTGATAATAGGAAATATAAATTTCCTTACCTCAATTCCTTTCAAGTTGATAAACTTTTCATAACATTCATGGAGATCTAAATATTTTCCGTATCCTTCTTCATCTGAAAATTCTACCACATCTATAAATAAACAATTCACAAAAAATATTAATATTTACTTTTTTCAATTTCTAAACATTCAACTGTACTTGAATATAGTTGGAAATGACCATGCATTTACCACATTTTGCTTCCACTGTTTCCAATATCATAGCACTTTCCAATATATTACACAAAATGAATTTTTTTACATCCACATTCACAAAATGAAAATGAAATAGACTTCACGTCACAAGCTTAAAACTCAAAATTTTCGGACCAATTTCTTTGTTTAAACTGCAGAAAAAATATATTCGTTTTCAAATATAATTTTAAAAAATTCAGTTTTTCTACCCACTGATTTTCATGACAAGAGATTGACAATAACAATAAAAGTACATACTTTGTGCTTCTTCTGATGGGTTTTCTCTTTGTTTTGCTATCTCATCAAATTCTACAGACATGGGTACACTTATCTGAAAGACAAACAAATTACAATACTCAATGCTGCTTTAGATGGTTGTAACATGAAGAACAGCAATAAAAGAACTGTTCCTTTGATTTAACTCTTCTCACATACATGTAAATGTACTTGTGTGGATTTAGTGTCAAGAATTTTTCTCATACCACCCTTTATTTATACAACATTTGAGGATCACAAGAAAAAGATTAAAAACATATGTTTAATTTAAAATTAAAGGTGGATCGATTTCAAATTCAAGTACCATAAAAACAAATTTTTTCATTAACTTGTCAATTTAAGTGAACCAATACATTGTAAGTACTAAAAAAATAAGCAGTCACTTTGGCAATTAAAACAAAAACAAATCTATGTCCTTAATTTACCTCATTTGGATGCCTTTTATGAAAGTCTCTCAATTGTTTAAGTCGTGAATAAAATTCCTGAAATTCATTTGGTCCAGACAAAGCTTGTACTTCCTCTTTACGCATTCTGCAATGTAAATACATATACATATATAGATTAAACTTCCTCTTTACACATCCCAAAATGAATAAACAACTTTATTAATTAGTAAAACTTTTTCAATATTTACTTTGGCCCCCTTTTTTCAAGCTCCACAAATTGATGACATTCAATATCAGAGAAATCATATGGTATCAGGGGGAAGATAATAAACATTTTTGTGTAATAGAAATATTATTAAAGCTATGTCAAGGCTTTATACTATCATAATGAAACCTGTAAATAGCAAATACCACTTTGGTGAGCTCAACAAGGTTATGTGCAATCTCATATTTGAATATACATCTGTACAATGTACATGAGACCACCTTAACAAAATTTTATTTAGGTAGAAATGATTCTGGACTAACAGTTTCAATAAACTGAGAAATTATATATTATTATCCATAAAATATGAAAATCAGAAAAAGATCTACTTAAAATTTGTAGATTTATCTACTACAAACCACTCAAAGATCTAATTTTTCCTCTAAATCAAAGTGGATAATTCCCGAATGACAATCTTGCCTTCAGGCCAAGAAAAAAAATGTGTTTCCACTAACCTGACCAACCCAATTTTTAGTGCCTGCCCTAAAGTTTTTTTGCCATTTTTTATCAATCACTGTTAAAGCCGGGCTGTTTCTGCTGTAGAAACCAGTCAAAAACTTAAAAAAAGAAAGAAATTATTTGCCTACCAACTGACCCTAATTTTTATCATCATGTTAGCGGAAACACAGGTATTATTTTTATTTTGCCTCAGTTTTGTCACAATTTTAAAAACAAAATATCCAAAGTAAAAAGAAGAAACAACTCACATTACCATTTTCTCACAATTAAGGAACACAAATGTAACTTTGGAATAATGTAAAAATCAAACTTGACCTATAGTTTGTCATTAGAAATAACATATTCAAATTTAAAAAAGATCTTCAGTTATCAAACAGAAATACCTCATATTTCAAATTTGATTTCAATCAAGGTGGACAACTCTGTAACCTCATTGGTATAAATTATCATGAAAGGTTCATGGAAATCCATACACAGATTTATAAGAAATTGCAGCGATAAAAAGTGTGGCAATAGAAACAGAATACATGCAGGCATATCTAAAACTAAATATGATCCACTGAATGCTCCTCAAATTATTCCACAAGACTGTTGAGAATACCTGGTTGAAACTGAACCTAACTTTTTATGGTAAGTTATTGGAAAATGTAAGTATTTTTACCTTGACCTTGAAATACATACCCATCTTTATCTTCATAAAGATCCCCAAGTTCTGTTGTACATTCGACATATCTCTATATTAAAATAAACATAATATTTAATGATTTTACCATTGTGAGGCCATGATTTGCAATTTAACATAATTGTATAATTTATTACTTCTAAATGAACATGTGTAAGTTTATTGTGCAAAATAAAACTCATATGACATCCAAAGGTAGCATATTTTTGCAGTCTTATTTTTTCAATTTCACAAGCAAGAGATCTTTAATTAGCATGAACTCAAAACTGACTAATTTCGATATCAGATTACATCTCTGAACTAGAGGCTCCCAGGAGCCTGTATCGCTCATTTGTATTTAATATGCCAATCAACAGCCATCTAAAAGAAGACAATCTAATAACTATGGTTGCCAAGTCTGGTTCCAATTGGCCAAGTGGTTTCAGACTATCCATAGTGTCCTATGTTAAACTATGTTCGGCTGTGGTGGCCATCTTTCTTTGCATTCCGAGTCATCGGACACACTTCTGAAAGAGGACAACCTAAGGACTATTTCTGCCAAGTGTGTTCAAATTGGCTTAGTGGTTTCAGACAAGAAAATTTTTAAATGAATTTTTCATAGGGCCCTATGTTAAACTAAGTTTGGCCATCTTTGTTTACATTTTGAGTCGTCGGACACATTTCTGACAGAAGACCATTACTGCCAAGTTTGGTTCAAATTGGCTGTATAATTTCAGACAAGAAGATTTTTTAACAAAATTTCCAAAAGAGTCCTATATATGTTAAACTATGTTTGGCTTTGGCAGCCTTCTTGGTTGACAATCTCGGTCATCAGACACATTTCTGAAAGAGGACTATCTAAAGGCCATTGCTGCCAAGTCTTGTTCCCATTTGCTCAGCAGTTTCAGACGAAGATTTTTAAATGAATTTCCCATACGGTCCTATGTTAAACTAAGTTGGGCTGTGGCAGCCATCTTGGTTGATCATCCAGGTCATCGGACATAATTCTGAAAGAAGACCATCAAAGGAGTATTACTGCCAAGTCTAATTCCAATTGGCCTAGTGGTTTCAGACAAGAAGATTTTTAAATTCATCCCCCCTTTTTCTATTTTTAGTCACAGTAGCCATGTCTGTTGGAAGTCGGGGACACTGGACACAATTTTAGAAGGGGGACAGCCAATGACCATTCCACCAAAGTTTGGTCCCAACTGGCTGAGTGGTTTCAGAGGAGATTTTTTTGAAATTGTGGACGGAGGGACGACAGATGCAAAGTGAGAACAAAAGCTCACATGGCCTTTTAGGCCAGGTGAGCTAAAAACAGAAACTATCATATCACAATCTGGCATAAAGAAAATTTAATCCTGACTATATACTTATTTAATGTGTACATGTATTACTTACATCTAAAAGTTGTCTCAACCTTTGATCTGAGTTTATTTGTTCTCTTCCCTGAAAAAATGAACAATTAAAACAGTGATCAATTATCAAGTCTAATTAGTTTAAATCATTTACCTGAAAAGGATTCAGCAACACGTTATGGTACTTACAATACTGATCCTAATTCATTTGAATAATACAAAGCTTGAATTACACTTATTATACATGCATATAATTCTTTGAACAGTTGTAATTTATTAAGTGAAAGTGTATTCTATAAAACCTACAATTACCAGTAGTATTTAAGAATGCACATTCTGTGTATATCAAAGCTGTATCTTTCTTTAGTGTAAACATATTTTATTAATACAAATGTAGATATAACTCAAATACAAATACACAATTAAATTTTAACATAATACATATATATATATCAATTCAAGGGATTCGAAAACAAGTTATTCAACTTATATTAATTTGTTTCACAATATATATAGTTTACTTTAATGATATACAAGTCTAAGAAATATTTATTAAATAAATCAAGTGCTACATAATAGAATGTATATTTATACGGCTATATATAGGATAAAACTTTAAAGAATAAAGAAGTACATGAGTGAAAGAAGTATTTTGAAAAAAAATTGATAAATTGAATTATGAGGTGAATCTTTTGGTGGTCAGGATGTATCGTTGAATCGTAATGAAAAGCTCGGAGTTTTGACTTGCAGTCAAGGTGTCGGTTCCGAATAAACATAATGCTGATGTTAGCGGAACATGAAATCGTAATGTGGACAAGTGACGCTGCCGTTGTAGATGATACCAATTGCATAGGAAGAAAAAATGATCCACGTACTTGATGCTGCCACATACACAATTCGGAGAGTCTACAATACATCTACCAAAGAGATGCGAATTTAACAGGCAGAAAAGAGTTCCAGTAAGCAGCTGTATGTGTTTGAATTAAAAGGATTCCCGTCAAGTTTCATGTATTATAGTTATGCAATTGACCAAAGCTTGGGGAAATCACATCGGACATGTATGTAGGGGTAAGTGCATTCGTCATTTTATAAAATGTAATCAGTCGATGTTTTTCTCTCCTGGTTTTTAAAACCTCCCAGCCTGTTTCTTTGTAAAAATTTACAAGTAGTGTCAAACATGTGCCCCCTGTAACAATTCTTGCTGCCTTAATTTGTATATGTTCTAATTTATCATTATAAATTACTGACATGTTGTCCCATATGACGTCTCCATATTCTAAGATGGGCCGGATAAAGGTTAAATATATAATCAGGGCTCACCACACTTGAAAATAACAGGGAGACTCAGAGTCTCCCTCAGGGTAGCAACAGGGAGACTTCAGGGCATGACAGGGAGACTGTGTTTTTTCCCCCAATTTGTCGCCTGTCGAGTAAATACCTGTTATTTTGTGTCTTATAGTGTATACTATACATTCCTTTATTGTGTTTTATCCTGTATTGTTTGAGATTTTATCTACATTTACTCCATATCCTTCCATTTTAGTCATAATCTGAGATTTTGTCTCATGTGTATTTAATCAATATCCTTTGAGAATTTTTCATGATGAGTCCTGGGACTCATCATTTTTCAAAATGGTGAGTCCCAGCTGATTTTGATGAGTCCCAGTCCCAGGACTCATCACCACTTTTTTAACGTACATTGCTGCATGATTTTGACCATGGTAGGCCTATTGTACTATTGTTAAACTTTAATTTAAATCATGTGCTGCCTTAAAATACTGACAAATATAATTTGAAATAAAAAAAAATTAAAAAAATGAAATTATGTAGTGGTGCTCCCAACTTGGAAGAAAATTTCTGTTACAGATATGAGCAAAAATATTTGTAGCTTTTGACACAACTTATTTATTATTGCCATTTTATTTTTTAATATTTATTTATCTATACTCTTTACTATTATTTTTTCTCAAACATACTCTTAAAATCTTCTTCACCTTACTTGAACACCTTTCAATACATGTATTGACAAAATTTCCATTTGTGCATAGATATGTCAAAATCCGCTAAATTTATTTTTAAATAAGGTCTACATATTGTTAGCGGTCGGTAAAAAACACCGTGACCAATGAAAAATCACGAGAATTCCGATTGCCGCCATTTCATTTTCTAGCTTACTTTTTGTCGTTTCTTTCCCCTTCCTCCAAGAAAACAAAAAATGGCGGCTCGAGATTTTTAATGAAAATAACGGTCTTCAGACGCAGCTGATTACGTACGTTGTTCGGAGGCGCCTTACATAAAAACACAGGGCGACTCATTTGTCGCTCTGGAGCCGACGACAGGGCGACATTGGCGAGCATTAGGCGACTTAATCGCCCTAATCGCCCAGTTTGGTGAGCCCTGTATAATAATATATATACTTTCTAAGATCATATCAATACGTTTATTCCAACTGCCATCTGCAGAGATTATGTCGCCCAAATGCTTATGTTCTGTGACGGATGATATAATAGTATTGTCCATCATAAGAGGTGGATGGAGAGGCCTGCCAGATTTTCCTGACAAAGTCATAGTTTCTGTTTTCTCAGGATTGAATTTAGCAAGTCACTCATCTTTCTTTGCATGACATTTATGCAGTGTTATTGTTTCTCCTTGGGGAGTCCTAGACTCGTTACTTTTGAAATTGGTGAGTCCCAAGATTCTTGAAAATATTTACGCTCCAGTCACTTTTCCATAAAATAAGCTATTTTAAATCATGGTGGACGAAAGTTGAACGATGTTATAACAGTTTCTAATACGCGGTCAGACAATTTATTTCATTGTAAATAATCGCCATAAAACAAACCTGGAGATTTAATATATTTGAGGAAAAAAGAGATTTGACCTGCAAGGTGAAACAGACCCAATCGGGTTAGAGGAAACAAACAATCAGTTTACCATGGCCTTGTGTAAAATAGAAGTTATAGAACTGTTTACAACCACCCTCCATTAGCCAGTTAGCTGCCCTTGTGGAGTACTCCATTGGTAGAGCAATGGGTAATTGAACTAAAACAGTTCAGGGTTCATTCCTACTTGGGTCCTGTAGTTAAATTTTGGGAGACAAAACATTTTCCACTCTTACACCAGCGTTCATCAAGCCCCATATGGTCCTGCGGAACCTCAGGGCCTTCCCTTTAAAATTGAACGCAGCGCCCTGATTAGTAACACTGCAGCATCATCGTAATTACATGTAAAAGTCAGTTTGCAATAAAGAAGTATTTAACAAAATTCAAGCCCTTCTTGAATTATAGTTACCTTCACAGATATTTAAATTTACTTGAACATAAATGCACTCAACTTTGAAACCACAGAGTTTTGATGTACCTACAACATTGAACAACTGCATTTTTACAGCATGTACTTGGATACTGACATATGATTAGTCAGCTATATCCACAGAGGATACAGTGTTTCATGTAATTTCGTCTTTGGTAACATATAAACGCTCAATTTTATTTAAAAATATTTAGACTGTGTAAATTGTTGCTGAATTCACTTCCGGTTTTTTAAAATTCAAACATTCAAAATATTAATCCTAAGTTAGTAATTATAAGTAGGCCTAAACAATACAGACTTTCTCATAAATTACAGTAATAACATCTTGTAAAAAGATAATAAAGCAGAAATTATTGAAATTATCATCGTAAATGGATTAAAAATTTGGATGTATATGCCCCGAGGTATTTGGTGACAAGTGATTGCAATTTTGTCAATGTATATTTCACACCTGATTAACCTAAAAAGTAAATTATTATGGATTTTGTTAATCTTGTTAAATTCATGACAAGCTTTGTTCCGTTCAAAATTTGAAGAATCTGTTTGCTAGACTTTTGTTTTATAAGCACTTAAAATCAGTACTTTACTGTACAATATCAATGTCTGATTGGCACGTTTTGTCGCAGTTCATGATTGGTATCCATGAAAATAAATGAATCCACATGTATTCGTTTCTTTAAATACAAAATGTTGTTTGCATGCTCAGATTTTCAGGTCTAGTCGATGTCGCAAATTCTTTTTCTGTATCAAATCTTGATCTTTTTTTTATTTCCGTATTTTTAACGTGTCCATTGGTTCCGTTTTGGATTCTAGCTTTACAAAGGAAATCGCTTCTGCGCTTTCTTCTTCTGTAAAGAATACTTGTTATAAAGCTTTTTTGTAACTGATAAAATTATTTGCAGAATTTAAAACATGGCAGACGTTTTTTTTAAAATTTCGTTGGTCATATTTAGTTAGCAGATTGGAAGTGGTCTCATTAATATATTTTACATTTGTCAATTTATAGAGATGATGGTTTCATAATATTTTCTGGAAATAAAGACGAGCTGTGTAGTGAATGTGTACTTTCTTCGACATAGCAAACAGCACATATCAATTTTTGAAATTTACATTTGAAATATCCGTAGAGACTTATTAGATGTAACTGTATTTAAAGGACAGAGATTTCAAACTCAGAATACATTGTATGTCCGTATATATATAGGAAATATACATAAAACTATCAATATCTACCAAGAACATCAGCACACTCAAAATCAGTATTTAAAGGATTTATTATTGGGGCAATAATATGATTCATTTGTTGCACTAGCAATAAAGAAGATTTACAATCCCAAAGTCAACTATTTCACTACAGCTTAATAAAGCGAGGCTGCAAACACACAGAATTAGATCAATTAATAATTACTGCTAGAAATTTAAATAGAAACACAGCACTTCAATACAAGGAGAAAGGGAATAAAAGGAAACCTCCTTTGTTATTTTGCAACAAAATATAACCCTCAGTGTTCTCCCCAGAAAATTCTGAAGGCGCAAAAATCATAGCACGCAAACGACATTTTTTATTGAAATAAATGTAGCGCGAATATTGTGTATATAAAAAACATGTACATGTATTGACAAACAGAAAATAATTTTTCCGTGTATTGAAATGTTTATAACTAAATGAATAGTATTATACAATATGTATACATAGAGGTAAGGGAACAATATAAAATAAATCAGTTAAATATTCTTCTATTTTTGCTTCAAACAACTTGGTAAAATTCTCAGAAAACACGGACAATATATTGAAAAAGACGAGACAGCAAAAAAATTATTTCCTAGACGACCAATTATAGCATACAAAAAACAGAAGAGTTTAAAGGATTTACCAAGTATACGACTGCTTGAATATCAGTATCACAGTTCATTAAAGTAATTAAATATAGAATTGAAACAGTCACTCAAACTACAGTTTACAATAATTCCAATTTTAACTTCACAGGCTGTAGTTGCTGATCAGGGTACAGCCTTGATCAAAATAAAGAATGTTTATTCTTAATACATGTACTTATTCTCTGATCTAAATAGGTACCCTAAAACACTTTGGTTGGTCATATTTAGTTTGACGGATCGGGAGTGGTCTCATTAATATACTTTACTAACACCCACACCTCCAAAAGAACATGCTTAAACAAAGATAATATTAAAACACTGCGAACACATGCCAGGTCCAGAAGATCCTGACTTAATACAGGCACATAGTGTGGTCGGTTTAAACCCATTTTTTTTATGTGGACAAACCTATCCCTTTCACACATCTAAAGAATAAAACTCACAATGATAAACCTTGTAGCTTAAATGCCCTTTTCCTTATAAAAAATGATACTTTAGATTTATTTGATTGGCACTATGACCGTCTGACACTATGATTTTGTTTTGACAAGTTAAGTATCTATTAATATCTCTGTTCCAAAAAAAAAAAAGAATTTGCCTACCTACCTACCTACCCATACCCAACAGTTATGGGTCAGGTTTGGGCAAACTGAAATATTTTTAAGGCTGACCTAATTGTTATAAAATAAAAATAATAAATAAAAACCAACTAAAGAACTACTTAAACATTTTGAACATCTTTTTTAGCTTTGTATGCAGAAGTGACTTCCAGTTATGTATTTTTTTTAAAATAAACGTTAACAAGTCATAAAAAATTCTTTCCCTACCTTGTTCAACAGAAATAATGTCCTTTTATGTAAGATAAAGTCACAAAAATAGATGAAATGTGTCTGTTATCTATGCAAAAAAAGTCTGAAAGATCGCTCAACTTCTGATCTTTAATTTCTCCATAATCACACGGTTGATTTTAAATTTGCTTGGTAGAAATGTTCAAAAAGGTATAAAGAATATATATCCTAATTTACAGGTATGACGGATTATGCATTTGAATTACAGGTGAAAGAATATACAACCAGGTGAAGAAACTCCCATTTGTGAGTAAATTGATGACATACTCGCAAAAGCGAGTTTCAGTTCACTTTTCAGATATACATGTAACGTCAGGGTACCCAAATCGCCCACCCCCTTTTATTTTGTCACTGTAAACACTAATGGAAAATTTTATTGTGCAGATGCGAGAAAAGTTTTGGATCTTTAACAGACAGGAACAAATTTTGTGCACTGAAGTCTCGTTGGATCTATTCCCTTCCTGGACAATTTGGGTTCCCCTCCAAAATCACGGAACCATGCGACCTTTGAGCCGCTGCTGGCAGAAAATCAATAAGTTTATACACATCAAATGTATGGAAAACACTTGTGTAGTCTTGTTCAAAAATAAAAATCAATAATGTTTTTGTAACAGTTTCTTGGCAATGATCAGAAACCACACTCCGAACTGGACGAATTGGGTACCCCAATGTTACTCCCTTTTGTGAGTTTGACCAGACCTGATTTTAGTACCTTCCAAATTTTCTGCGGAGAACACTGTACACAATACACTAAATCTCTCTCATGAAATAAACATAGGATCACCTGAACTTGGCGATCACAATACTGGTATACCATGTATATATATGTATTTATCAATAAAATATTTTGAAATAGAAATACCAGTATTGTTAACAATACTGGAATAAAATTTTATTCCAGTATTGTGTTTTTTTTTCTTCAAAAATACTACAATAGTGGAATATCAGTGTATACCAGTATTGTTAGAAGCAATGTTATTTGATTATGTTCTATATATTGATAATTGTGTTTTGAGAGACAAATTGTGATTTTGTTCATAGATAAAGCTTGATTATTGTGCAAGGTTTTTATAGAAATACTGAAGTGAAGGACGGATAAAGTGAAGAATATGATCTAAATTCTGGTAGTACCTGAATTGTACAATTCTGGTATAAAATTTATGTTCCAGAATTGCTGTCACAATTCTACTAAGTACTACCAGAATTGTAATAATACAATTCTGGTTTTTCCTGAATTGTAATACTCTAAAATTCTGGAAAAACCAGAATTGTCTCCAATTCTGGTTTCTAAAATGCTACCAGAATTGTACAAATTTTTGTACAATTCTGGTTTTACCAGTATTATACCTTAACAATACTGTAAATTCCAGAATTGTGTACTTACAATTCTGGACTGTCCCAGTATTGTACAAACTAAATATCAATACTTTTAAAAAAAAAGTTGAACAGTATATTTACAATAATGAACAAAAAACAGAATTGTTCATAGACAATACTGGTAAATCCAGAATTGTATACATACAATTCCAGAATTCCAGAATTGTATATTTACAATACTGGACTTACCAGAATTCTACATTTGACGGTGCTGGAATAAACAAGAATTGTATTTGTACTCTTCTGGAAATTCCAGAATTGTATAGTATACAATTCTGGTTTTTTCCAGTATTGTACATATACAATTCTGGAATTTTCAGAACTGTACAAATACTATTCTGGCATTTATACAATTATGAAATTCCAGAATTATAAATGTACAATACTGGAAATTGAACATTTGACAAAATTGGATAAATCCTGGTATGTTCATGTACAATACTGATATAACCAGAATTGCATATATGTATAATGTGGCTTGTTTAGGGTATATTAGGATACAGGATATTGGCCCTTTTTATTACTGGGATATGGGACTCACTAAAATTTATACAAGACAGTTCTAAAATATTCAAAAAGTCATGTATGTATGTATATTTTATACCCCTACAAATAAGATGTAGAGGGTATATAGGAAGTACCCTGTCTGTCCATGTGCCTTCTTATATAAATGATCATAAATCCACCAATTCATGGTATGGATCGTATCAGACAAAAATAGTCGCAACGAAACATGCAATGCAATAAAAAGCAATAGCTAATGCATGCTAAATATACATCAATTATTCACAACTGAATAGATGTACATTGTATATAATAATAAGTGACATATAATTATGCACTTAAACAAAGGGATGTGACCTCCCTAATTGTCAAAATATTAAACATATACATAATAGAGATTCTAAAGATTCTTCACTTTCCATGCATGAAAATGCAAATAAATGTTTTAAATATGGGATGGCCTCTGATGAGGGTTGCCCTGGAAAAACTCCTAAAATAACCCGAAACATTGAAAAATCCAAACCTATAGTACAATACGCAATGTAAGGTCAAAGATACGATCCATACCATGAATGGGTGGATTTATGATCATTTATATAAGAATGTAATTCTGGTATTCCAGAATTGTCCAGAATCTTCCAGTGAATGTAATTCTGGAATACCAGAATTGTCTAGAATCTTCCAGTATCTGTAATTCTGGTATTCCAGAATTGTCCAGAATCTTCCAGTATCTGTAATTCTGGTATTCCAGAATTGTCTAGAATCTTCCAGTATCTGTAATTCTGGAATACCAGAATTGTCTAGAATCTTCAAGTATCTGTAATTCTGGTACACTAGAATTTGTTCTAGAATTGTAATGTAAATTTTATTTGTAAGTACAGAAACAATTCTGGTATTCCAGAATTTTCCAGAATCTTCCAGAATCTGCAATTCTGGAAAATACTCTAAGATTTTTAAATTTCATTACAATTCTGGTATTCCAGTATCTACCAGAATCTTCCAGAATCTGTAATTCTGGAAGATTCTGGTAGCAATTCTGGAACATAAATTTTATACCAGAATTGTACAATTCTGGTACTACCAGAATCTAGATCATATTCTTCACTTTATCCGTGAACGGACTAGTAGTATCAGACTTCTCGGAGATAATGAAACATTTGGATGGTAGACTTTTCAGATATATCGACCCTCTTTGCTTATATATATATATATAACACGTATAAAAGCTTGAAATAAATGATTCTCCATAAATCTGGTCAATGGCATAAATTATTTATGGCGCTGGCAAGAAATAGTGAGCACAAGCTGTTTTCACTTTTGACTCCTTTGTCTAATTTGTAATTTTCATCCGTACTACTTACGCTTTTACTAGGCTGAAGCATTTCTTTGGTCATTGCATCTTGCAAACGTTCCCTTTCCTCGTGATATCGGCGCTGTTGTTCTAAAAGAGTTTCCATTTTGTCAAATGCGTATTCCGACGAAATATTCTTCTTCAAACATCATTTAGTTTACTTACAGCCGTGTAAAGGGATTTAAAACGCAGAAATGACAAGTTCAAGAATATCATCGATGCGTTCGAAAAAGTATCTACAGTTCATCTGTATAAGATTCAGGACCATATTCAATAAAAATGATAATTTAAAATAAACAGTACGTTTCAAACTACAGTAATTTTAATAATGTTGGACTATTTTTTTTGTAATAAATTGCACAGTTATAATAATAATAGTAAATTAGTGATTTCCAATTAAGAAGATCTAAAAATTGTGTCAAGTCTTGCTCTTTATTTTACATGTGCGTAAATGTCTGCTGATGGTGCATGATTTACAACTTAAAACAAACATATCTTCTTCTGATATCTATATCTGCGACCCATGTAATTTACTATGACGCTGATCAGGTTGTAGAATATCAGTAAGATATTTCTGCCAGCATTTAAATTAAATTCTGTAGTAGTATAAGAAAATTCCAAACATTTACAAAATTGTAAAATGGAATGCTTTTATCTGCTATTCAAATTTCAAAGGCTATATCAATGCTAAGGTTCTGTTTATTGTTTCTAAAATTGTACCATATCACTTATGGAATACACACAAAGAGAAAATTCATAAAAAAGGAATTAAAGTGAAATGTAATAAAACAATAACACTCCACTGTCATGCAATATCATGTGCTATGGACTACTTAAAGCAATGTTGCCCGCGGCCGTAGACTTTGGACAATATTGCTGTTTATTGGTCCATAAAACATGATATTGCAATTAGTAAAATGTCATAATTGTATGATAATTTTCATAAATTAACTTCAATCGATTTCAATATCAGCACTGTTATCAGCCCGAGACCTTGATATCGGTGCTGCTATGAAAAAAACGGACGCATTAATTTATAATCATTCGCAAATCATATATCATGGATACGAAATGGTCATTATTGAATATTCATTAACAAAAATGACAAATAAGGTATGTTTCAATTGTTAAAAACGTCTTACCTTTATTATTCCAACGATTGGGGACATTGGAGAATTTGACGGGCATTATAATTACAGGACAATTATTGTCAAAGTGGATCTTTGGAATCTACACCCTCTGTCCGTAAGCGTGGTTATAGATATACGAATTATAAGAAATAATTGCTATAGAAAAAAATCACTTATTTTGTACAAGTAGACAAAAACTGACTTTATTTACACTCCACTTCCGTAGTTTGGTTAGTAAAAGTCTTGACAGATAGGTTTCTTCATAATAGAATAGGGAATGGAAACGGGGAATGTGTCAAAGAGACAACAACCCGACCAAAGAGCAGAAAACAGCCCAAGGCTACCAATGGGTCTTCAACGCTGTGAGAAAAGCCCGCACCCAGAGGCGGGCCACAGCCGGCACCCAAACAACAATGCACAACAGCCCAGTGAAATGGACGGCACATTAAACCCCGAAACACACAAACGAACTAAAAAAAAAAAAAAAAAAAACACAAGACTAACAAAGGACAGAGGTTCCCGACCTGGGACAGACGCAAAAACGCCCTGTGAGATCCCTCCCACACACACCTCCAGCCAATGTGGAACAAACAAACACACAGCAAATAATAGCACCGTTCTATGTACATTGTAAGTCCTCGGCCCATTCCAAGATAAACAAGATAGAATCAACTTCACATCTGCAAATATAAAAAAAAATAATCAGATCTTGAAGAATCTGAAAATTCGCCGCGAAAGGCTTTTACCTCGCTATAATAAAATATCACGAAAATGACTGAAAACGTCAAAAACTGCGAACTTCATGTTGAAAATAACATGCATAATGCGGACAAATTGCCTGAACATATTTATAAAACTGAATTCCAAGATCTTTAAAAACACCAAGAGACAGTAAAGTTGCATCATGACATGGACTTCATGAAGCGTAAATTCCCGAAAACCAGATTAATTATAAAAAAATAATTTGTTGAATGTTAGAAAAAGATTAATGCCGAGAAAGAACACTCGAATTAATTTGTATTGCTGACAATATTTCACTCTTTAGTATAAAGCTATGGTGGCTTCTCTATAGATCTGACGAATTAGAACCATACGTTGTAAGTAAATAGCCAATTTAATTGATAATTCTTATGCCCATAAAATCTGTTTATTGATAAATTCAAACTAGATGGATACAGTCTGAAACAACAGTCCTGTGGCAGCACACCGTCAATTTGAATCCTTCATTTCATATTCTGCACATCTATACTTAGTGAATGATTGAATACTCTAAAGAAATAAAATACATACTTTTTGTGAACTATTTTAACTGCTAAAAATAAACTCAACGACAATGAACCCTGGAGGATTTTTTCGTAGACTTTAGTTTCAGTAGTTTTTTTCGTGTTCGTGTAACAAAGATTAGTCTACACTTTTTCAAAGCAACCTTTTTAAGTTGACTACAAGTTTTAAACATTGAATTACGATATATGGGTGCTCAATTTCCATGTATTTTGTGCAAATTATTTAGATAGGAGTGATTTTCAGAAAATTCGGCAAAACCAAATATCGTTTTATTGCAAGAAGTTTCACGACGAAATCGGCCTTGGTCATCGAGAAATTTTGAAAACCTAATTTTACGCTAAATACAAGCCGTCAAAATATCACAAGTGTGGACCCTAAAAGATGTCTCGCCTGTCCGCGCTTGACCCAGAATAACATGCACTATCAAAGACCATGCTATCATTTGCCTACCATTATGGTACATTTGAAACAGACATGCGAAAGCTGTTATGTGATTACTTGAGCAATTAATTAATTGAGGTCAAGGACAAAAGCCATATGTCAGAAACTGACCTCATCAAAAAACCTTAATATGGTCACTGGACCGTGAATTGAGGTCAAGGACAAAAGGCATATATATATCCCCTGTCCACGCTTTATCCTAAAGCTTATATGACCAATAATACAGTAACTTCTATAGCTATAGTATATTGTCATAATTGCTTAAAACAATATTTTTAAAATCTTACTGTGCATTGCCAAGAACCATACCGGTCTATCAATTGCTATTGTCTGACTAATCTGGGAATTTGAATAGGCTACTGGTGTAATTTAAATGACCAACTTGATATAGCTTTACTACAACATAGGTTGAAAAAATTGTTCATGGTTTGCTTTTGTCTGGTCATCAACTAATCAAAAGTCCCTATGAATTGTCTAAAAATTCTATTGTATATACTAATATGTCTTGCCTGAAAAGGGTCTTGGTATTCTTTTCAGTTTGTATGGCAAGGTAAACCAAATTGGTCATTTAAATTTCACCTGTAATCTAATCAGATTGCTAATCTATTTTTACAACAGGTATTGTAAGATCGATAAGGTAGAAGACAATTCACAGTAAAATTTTGCAAGCTTTTTTAACCTGTACATGTATTTTTTTGACTTCCAAATAGTTTGAGTGAAAAGTGTATCTGTATGTGTGCTGTTTTTTTTTTTTTTTTGCAATAACAAATTCTATCATATTCAATTCATTTCTATGTTTATGTTATTATGACAAAATAAAACCTTGTAAAAGAGTAGGATCTTTTGACAGGAAACAATGTTATTTTTTTCTAATCCCGCTGAAAGTTAAATATGAGATATCATGCTAATGTATTAGAATTTATTAAGTGCTTCATCTGGAACAAAAAAAATGTGATCTGAATTAGTAAAACTGTGGATTCATTAATTTTCACTACAAACATAATTTATTTTGGAATAAATGTAGAAAATTTAATTGTAGTATAGTAATACTGCAAAACAGAATTTGAACCAATATAAATTTCGCCAATATTTCCCTTATACTTTAATAAACATTGTTAAGAACAGTATATACGAATTCCAGAATATGCCAATTATTTTACAATGACCAGTTTGCGAAAAATCTTCTGTCATGGATTTATACGGTTTTACAGTAGAATGTAATAGATCTTAAAAAATATAAATATATCCAAGAATTTTTTCTCTATCTTAGCCATTATGTAATTTCATACAAATGGAAGCATGCTCATACTTATTAATCAATGAGTCCACAGTATGAGTTACATCAGTACAATATACTAACTTGAATTATACCTAAATAATTATTTTAATATCTAGTATTTTCAATTTAATATAATTGTAGTTGATTAAGCTCATTTTTTCCAGAACCTCCACCTTTTGGATCGAGCAATACCTCTGCTTGAATCTCTCAAGTGGCATTTCATATCTGAAACTATAGAAATTTTTATTTTAATAAATACATTCATACATATAACATTATCATTTATATACAATAACATAATACATTTACAAAAATCTATTCAGAATCTGAATCTGCTTTCTCTTTCTTTTCTTCAGCTGTTGGACTAGCAAATACCTGGCTTAAAGCTTCATCCCCACTGTCAGAGAGTTCTAGATTCTAATGTAAAAATAAAAAATATTTTGTTTAAGGACTGCATTAACTATACTAAACTGTAACTCCAGGGTTTTCTGCTTGAAATTGTGTTCTGGTACAAGTTTTAAAATTGTAAGTAAAATATTGTAGCTGACATTATATTGATAATTTGATATATTTGGCATCAAATTAAATACTACTAAAAGTCCATTACTCAGGGCACACAAATATTAAATGTAGATATTTATTAATGATTCCATAATTAAAGGTGTCAGACTGGCATGTACCCATACAGATCTTGCTATAAGCCATGTATGATGAGTCTATTCATTGTAGTTGCTGTAAAATAGACTTTAAAGAAAAAAATTGACAAAGTCACTGAACCATGAAATTGAGGTCAAGGACACATGACAGGTGTCAGACTGGCATGTACCCATATAGATCTAGCTATAGACCATATCTGATGAATCTAGTCATTGCACTTGCTGAAATATAAACTTTTGAGGAAAAAATTGACAAAGTCACTGAACCATGAAATTGAGGTCAAGGGCACATGAAAGGTGTCAGACTGGCATGTACCCATACAGATCTTGCTATAAGCCATGTATGATGAGTCTATTCATTGTAGTTGCAGAAAAATGGACTTTAGAAGAAAAAATTGACAAAGTCACTGAGCTGTGAAATTGAGGTCAAGGACACATGACAGGTGTCAGACTCCCATGTACCCATATAGATCTTACTATATACCAAATATGATGACTCTAAACATTACAGTTACTAAGAAAGGGACTTGAATGTAAAACTATGTCGCAGATTTTCGAAGTTCACTGAACCGTGCAATTGAGGTCAAGGACAAATGACAGGTGTCAGACTGGCATGTACCCATATAGATCTCACTGTAGACCAAATATAATAACTCTAGGTATTATAGTTTCTGAGAAAAGGATTTGAATGTAAAACTATGTCGCAATGTTTATGTGGGTATTGAACCATGAAAAAAAGGTCAAGGTCATCTAAAAATGTGCTGCTGAAAAGGTCATCACTTCATGCACCTGTGGACCAAAGATGAACATTGTAAGTATTATACTTTAAAAGTTATTAAGGTTTTACAAAAAGTTAACGCCGTCGCCGTCGCCGTCGCCTTCGCCGTCGCCGCCGGATTGCTATACCTATGTCTCGCTTCCAGCGACTTTCGTCGCAGGCGAGACAAAAATGAGCCAAAACAGGTATTAAACTTGAATGTTTTCTCTCTCATTTTCTACATTAACAATACCAAATCTTTGTAATTTTATTTTTAAATTTTACATTATATTACGATCTTCATTTTGAGTCATAAAAATTTAAATTATGTGCAAACAAGATCGTTTTTTACGACACTTTTTAACTGTTTGTACGAAAAGCTTTTTAAAGAGAAACATTATTTTGTTGTATACTAGTATATGAAATTCGGCAATTCTATTCGTCGGTTTGACCTTTTCCTCTCCGTTTTTTTTAATATTACAACTTTGTATCAGAATTCGAAAAGATAACCGTTATTTTGGTATCAACAAATTTAATTTTTACCACTGAGTCGATGAAACTGTTGGTGGACTCCAAGTTCCCCGTGGTATCTCCAGCTCAGTTGCTGGTATTTCGACACTCGCCCGAAATTGTCACTTGAAATTTAGTAACAAAATTGTAAAATTTGTGAAAACTAAGGAGTATCTCCTTCCTGCATATCTCTGTCCTTAGATGGTTTTGGCTTTACCCCTTTGGTTATTTTGGTATTTTGAATATTTTGGATTATTGTTTTGGTTTTCAACATTTTAGGCCTTGAGCATAACTGATGAGTCGTAAATCGACGAAATGCACATGCATCTTGTGTATCAAAATTGGTATCAACGAATTTATTTTTATCACCGAGAGAACAAGGAAGTGTCCTTAAGATGAAATCGAATACTTTTTATGCACTCGTACCCTGTCTTCTCTAGGTACTCGTGCATAAAAAGTATATCATCTAACGTTTTATAAAGGATACTTCTTTTGTTATTCTTGTACTGTATCTATTACTAGTTCATAAATGTTTAACGGGTAACGTGGATGGTATTGATACTTACCCTTATGAAATTATCTGGTCCATTTGGAGTTCTTGTGCCATACCCGTATATTTCTGCATGTTCTGCTTGATAATGAACATATTAGTATAGTGCAGTGGCGAAGTGCAGGTGTTTTTGGAGTTTAATGCACCCCAATTGTACAGCATTAGAGATGTGACAACATCACTTGTTTACGGCAGCGTAAACTTTGAGAGATTGTGCAATCGACTTTCGAGAATTCTTATTTCTCTTTTTTTTTTTAAGATACTTGCAAATCGAATAAGGAAATTATCAAATCAAACTAAGATAAACTATTACGGAGGAAGACATTTGAAGGTAGTTACTAAATTCTTTAAAATGAAACAAATAAAATAACGTCATTCAACGTCAAAGTGGAAGTTTTTTTTGGTTAAAATTGAATTGTGTTTAGATTTTTGTTTTGATTATCACCTTAAACTTCGTCATGTGATCGTATAATATCCCGAATGGCAAGCATGCGATTGGACTGCTAAACATTTGAACGTAGGGAGGAATTGAATTATGAAGTCCTGCAACAGAAAATCACTATGTCTTCTACCATAATTTCACTTATACCCTTATTGTAAATGTGCTTCATTTTGAGGCAAATTTGATTCTTTGCAGTAGTTTATGTAAACAACAAAAAATACAAAAAGTAAAAAGATGTAATCTTTGATGACAAATAGCACCTTCAACTATTTCTAAGAAATACTGTATTGAACCCAACCCCTTGCTTACTATAACCACTAATAATTTAGAAATCTTGCTATGAAAGACTTTAAATTTTTGAATTTGCTCTTCAGTCTTTTAGATTGTTTGGTTTTCAACATTTTAGGCCTTGAGCCCAACCGATGAGTCGTTAATCGAGGAAATTTGCACATCATAGTCTTGTGCATCAAAACTGGTATCAAAGAATTTTATTTGACATATGAATGGGCTCGTCCTTTGGTATTTGTTGAACAATTCTGAGCGGTATTGAACAGTTTTACATGACTATACGTGTATCTCTATAACAATAATTTTTTTTCAAGAACCCGCGAAGAATCAATCTTCGTTCCGCGTACAGTATATGTTATTTTTCATATTGTCTATGTATGAGTCGAGTAGAGACCGATATTACCAAACAGAAGATATCTGAAAAGATCTCTACTAGGTCTTATGAGTTTTATGTTATTCTTATTTCAAGCTCTTTTTGTTAAGTCCTGAAGGCTCGTTTTATTCCAGTTGTCTGAGAAGAGAAACTGTTTAGAAAGGATACTGCAATATACAAGGAAGACCGGAATTCACAAGGGAGATAATAATTTGTTTCTATCAAATTTAAAAATCTAACACAAATGTTTTAAGTATCAGTTTTACACTAGTATCTAAATAATCTCTTTTGAGTCCACCATTAAAGGCATAAACTTTTTTGGTGGTAATAATATTCTACCCGGCAATTTTGATGCCCAAGAATCATCAACAGTAGTGTTAATGGGACTGAATTATAAAAGCCGAAACAATAATAAAAATGTAAAAAAAAAAACAGATTGAAGTACCGAAAAAGGGCCAAAAGGGTGGGTACTTATAAGTGAGAAACGGAATGGAAACGAAACGAAACGAAATATAACAAAACGAAAAGAAATATAGCGAAACGAAACGAAATGAAAAATGAATAAACGAAACATAACGAAAGGAAACGAAATATAACGAAATGGGGTCTTTTACAGTTTGTTCAAAGGGTTCAGTTGCATGTAATGCTGCATTAGAAGCGGAGCAGATTCTGTCAATGTCTGCGGTAAAAAGATCAATGCGTCAATGTGGATTTATAAAAGACCTTATTTACCCTTTTTCGCCGAATTTCCTGCATCGGGGTGCAGTCTGTAAAATAATTAAATTTGACATGATTGTATATTCAACCGTTAGGTTACCTTCGAAATATTATATACTGTAGACCTTACTTTAAGCAATGAATTTTGGACCTATTTCACATTTTGTTTCACGATATCTTTAGAATAGGGTACAGGGTCTTTAGAATGGGATCCAATGTCTTTAAAATATTTAAATTCAATTAACAAGTATTTAACAAAGCTTTACTGTACGATACAGGTACTGTCAGTCCCCATGGAGTACTAAATTAAGTATGCAGTCTTTAAACAATAATTTAATTTTCCAACAAAAAACATCCATAATTTAGCGATTTTTAATAGAACGCAACATATATCGATTAATATCGCTAATGTCTTTGAATGTTACAACAGTGGTCGGAACATTTAATAAACAGCTGCGCCACGAGCGCATGATACGCCCGTCGTCTTGTGAAAAAACATAACAAATGTTTTTGGAATCCCCTTCTATTTAGTAGAGCTGCTGGTGGGATGTATATGGAAACCCGGCAAAACATAAGCATGTAAACTTTTAAGCAATAGAGATACGGTGCGAAATGTGACCAAAAAAAATACTACCATTTTTACCAAAAAGCTCAATAAAAAATCAATTACTCAAAAATAAAATAAAGAATCATCACGAAAAAGTATACAGATCTTCCGATTAATATAATTAACAAGTGTGTGAAGTTTTATGCAATAATCATTAATAGTTTCTGAGATACCGCGCGACATGTGAACCCCCCCTTCCCTTTTTTTACAAAAAACTCAATAACTCTAAAATAAAATTTTGAATTATCACCAAAAAATATATAGATCTTTAGATTAATATAACTAAGAAGTATCAAGAAGTGTGTAAAGTTTTAAGCAATAATCATAAATCGTTTTGGAGATACGGTGCGACATGTGAAAAAAACACACCCCTGTTTTAGTTAGTAAGTCCCGTAACTCAAAAAGTTTAAATCTTATTTTCACCAAAAAGTACACAGATGGTTTGACCATAATAAGAAACAACTATGTTAAGTTTAATGAAATTTGGATAAGTTGTTCTCAAGTTACGTGGCGACATTTTTACGACGGACAGACGGACGCCGGACATTTTTATAGCATAATACGTCCCGTCAAAATTTTGACGGGCGTATAAGACTCCAAGCCAATACGCAATACCAACTGACTAATTGAAGAGATAAAACACTGGGAGTTTACATGAAAATCATAGTAAAAATTCGAGTTTGTAGTTGCAAAATTCAAGTTAAAAAATCGGAAAAAATGCCTTGAATAAAAAACAAAGCGATCATTAAGAGAACATATTGGTCTTTCCTTTCATCATAAATATTCTGTTTAAACAATGACTATTATCAAGAGCATCGCCAGAATTGCCATATAGACGACCAAAACTACACCAAACGCACAGGCACATATGTTTCTGTTAAGAAAAAATATCATCAAGGATATGTTTTTTTAACAGAAACAATTGCCTGTGGCCAAACGATTCTCTTTTCAAGAATTATCTGGGTTAATGTATTATTTCGTTTCGTTATATTTCGTTTTGTTTCGCTATATTTCGTTTCGTTTTGTTGTATTTCGTTTCGTTTCGTTTCGTTTCGATTCCGTTTCTCACTTTACAAGTACCCCAAAAGGGTTAAGCCCGAACTATCTAATGACAAGAAATGATTACATTATGTAACTGAAACTTCACATGTTCCAGATGGCAGCACGGTATTCACATTTACTTATTTGTCTCTAGATCCTCATTTCTGTATGAAAACGTAAATTTTAAATTAGATACTAAGTAAGAATACCTTTTTGGTGATATATTGTCAGCATTTGAAGAGGAATAATTATGAATTGCAAATGTTCTGATAAGCTCAATCTAATTAAAAACCGATCTCTCATCGCTCCCGTTTTCTGATACGCGACACATCAGAAAACGGGAGCGATGAGAGATCGGTTTTTAGATTGTGATTAGCTGTGACTGAAAATCTTTCGGCATTTCCCCATGTTACACTTTTGTATTGGCTTTTGTTGTTAGTCATTTCCTACGTGTTTATACATTTTTGCACATTTATAACTTTTTGAATTCAATTTATTTACGAAATACGAATTTTTCCGTATTAATGTCAAAATAAGGTGACGTCATTTCTTCGTAAATGTGGCCATGAAAGTTAAATACGGAGACATGTACATGTATCTAAAAATGTTTTTAAAGTACACGTGAACTTCTAGATTTGTTTTAGTTTGGTACATCACACTCCTTAAATAGAGCTTTCATTTTCAGCTTCACTTTTATCTTAAAATTTGTAGTGTGAAAATCTGAGGATCTATTTTCAGAATTTTTTAAATCGAATATTTTTTCTTCTGATAGTGAAATAAGGTTGTCTTTACAAGCAATCACTGACACCATTTCTTCTTTTTCAGATCTGTCAAATCTGAGTTTTAAATGCAGTATAATTAATGTTACCAATCAGTATAAATCTTGATAAATGTAGATCACGATATGTCCTTCGTGACAGGGGTTATAAATACTTTGCTTTTTCTAAAGTCTGTCAGTTCCCCTGAACCATTCTATGAACTTTAAGCATCTCGTACCGGTTTACGCACCTTGCATAGGCAGAGAGAAATTAACAACACAAAAACATACCTTTACCATATTAATTGAACTTCACAATAATTAAGGCTTCTACACGTATTTCTAGAAGGATATTAAACCCATTTTCAAACCTTTTTCTTATGTGAACTAAAGGATTTTTTTTCCAGATATTTGAACTTTAAAAACAAGTTAAAAAATAATAAAAAATCTCACGTGCTGGAAACCAGAACTAAATATTAGAAAAATGTTCATTTTTTAATAAATAATAATTTTAAATAGATTACTTTTACCGGTACTGAAATCCACCAACAAATGTTAACACGAGATCAAATCAAGATGTTTTTTTGTTCATTTTTGGAAAAAAAACATGCAAAAAAAAAAAAAAAAATCAGTAGCAAAACAATCAAAAGTGCTTCTAGTTAACGAAGACACATATTCAAATTGCTAGCTTATTTCATTTATTAAAAAATCTTATGTAAGTCCGTGTATCACACATCAAAAATGGTCTAATATCTATACTCTTCAAAAAAAGAAACGCATAGACAAAATATGTATGATTGAGATTTAATTTTTCTCTGTTTATGTCTATTTTAAGCAAAGGTGTTTTATGAGGCAATAACTCAATGCTAAATGATTTCAAATCAAGTGCAAAAAAATTGTTACTTCTGATTATGGCGTCATTTCACGAAATTTTCGAAAAATAACGAAATTGACAAAAATCACCCAAAATATGAAAAAGAAAACTTTATTAATGGCCTTGATTATGTTCACCATAATTCGTAAACTTAAAAAAACAACGGAAATGAACCAATTTCCATGATAATCTGGACCATTTGCCCTTCAATTGTCCGTTCGAAAAAACACGAAATCGGTGTTTCTTTCTGGAAACTTTCCAGAAAAAGAAAATTTTAACTTTATACAGCTGGGTGAGTTGTTCCATATCTATTCTTTCAAATGAGACTGTTGGTTTTAATGTTTCGACGTACACGTCAGTGAACAGGGACAAATAAGGGTAAAATTGAAAATCTCCCCTCTCGGGCCTCAGCATTGATAACCATCATGCAAATTGTGGTTGGTAGATAGATCATGATGCATATCAATATGGTTCGGTCTAAAAAATCAGTAAAAACAATTACCAACAGAGAATTTGCTTCAAAAACAAACACTTTCAAACAAACGGAAATTGCCCAATTCAATTCAATAGAAAATTAATGTTCATTATACCGGCTAACCAGTAAACTTGGTGCATAAACTTTTGATATTATACAGCTACGCTGGAATGCACCCATCCCCTCTTCGTGTAATTATTTGGGGTAATTTAAAACTTCATCTA
Organism: Mytilisepta virgata; assembly: GCA_028015205.1. Lineage (NCBI taxonomy): Eukaryota > Metazoa > Mollusca > Bivalvia > Mytilida > Mytilidae > Mytilisepta > Mytilisepta virgata. The sequence goes on from CM051516.1 coordinate 44,275,154, forward strand.
TCGAAAAATCAAACTTTGAACAATTTTTATCAAAGTTGAGGCCCCAGAGGGGACATTTTCAATTTTACCCTTATTTGTCCCTGTTCACTGACGTGAACGTCGAAACATTAAAACCAACAGTCTCATTTGAAAGAATAGATATGGAACAACTCATCCAGCTGTATAAAGTTAAAATTTTCTTTTTCTGGAAAGTTTCCAGAAAGAAACACCGATTTCGTGTTTTTTCGAACGGACAATTGAAGGGCAAATGGTCCAGATTATCATGGAAATTGGTTCATTTCCGTTGTTTTTTTAAGTTTACGAATTATGGTGAACATAATCAAGGCCATTAATAAAGTTTTCTTTTTCATATTTTGGGTGATTTTTGTCAATTTCGTTATTTTTCGAAAATTTCGTGAAATGACGCCATAATCAGTAGTAACAAATTTTTTGCACTTGATTTGAAATCATTTAGCATTGAGTTATTGCCTCATAAAACACCTTTGCTTAAAATAGACATAAACAGAGAAAAATTAAATCTCAATCATACATATTTTGTCTATGCGTTTCTTTTTTTGAAGAGTATATTTTAGAATTTGTCAGTAAAAGTCTGTTACAATTAAGTTAAAAATAACTGACTTTTTTTACAATACATAATTGATATTATGTAAATAATGACAACTTCTATTTGCGCAATTTATGACAGTGACTAAAAATCATAAATAAGACAAGACAAGGTAAGACTTTATTACACAACCTCAGACACACAGGTGTAAACCTATATTAATACAAATGTTATAATTGTTAGAAAAAGAAAAATTATTTACCTGTTTTTTTCTTGCATGCATATGTTTTCCGGTATATAATCAGAATTATCACAAACAATAAATTGATGTATCTATTATAAACACCCATTTCCATGCTAAATGTATTTCCAACAGACAAAGTGAAATGATGAAAGAATAAGTTTTCTCCTTCGCAATAAAATTGAGCTTTTCTTAGTATTTGGTAATATATTCAAACATCTGAAATTTGCACTAGACACTGCCTATCATGAGAGACTACAGATGCACTAATTTACAATTAGTAGTACTTTGGAGAATACATACATGTATTACACAATTATGCAGACAGTGGCGTAGCTTGACTCAGAATAATGAATTTCTAAAGGTGAGGAAAATATATTTCCACCTTCCAAAACGATATGATATGGATTCAGATTTTTGATAATACTTATGGTCTAACATTATCCTTTAATAGATTGAGACATTCCTTACTGTTTTACTTCAACTAATATTGTAGTTTGAAATTTGATTGTTAGTTTGATTCTAATTTCAGATAGAAACATCAGATGAAACACTAATAATAAACAGATAATTTATAGAAATATAGGAAGATATATTTATGAATATATTTATCGAAATCCACTTCTTATCGAGAATCTTCCACATGTGAAAGGTTAAGAGCAATTTCCATGAAATGGTGCTATTTCGGGAATTTTACCACATCTATCATAAAAACTCCCCATGTTCGTAAGTCAGGCACAACATGAGACAATTTTTGGCCTATTTATTCTTCTAAATTCCAATTATCTCAATTCATTTGGCCTAGGGTTTCCAGTAGAAATGATCAAGTGCAAATAACTATTAGACTCGACAATGGCACTGGTTAAAAATATCTTTAAAAGTTTTTATTTTTACAATTTTAACATTCCAGTCAATTTTTAGGCTAGGCAATTGCCTCACGGCCTCAATAGAAGCTACTCCACTGCAAGACATTTCAAATATACAAAGTTATTGTCAATTAAAAATATTAGAATTTCACGGGGCTTAATTCTTTATCAGACATGACAAGTATGCTTGTACTACAAAGTGCTTCATTTTTGTCATCACACGATAAATGATAACTTCATTATCGTGACCATACATCAAACCAAAAAACACAAACATAAGACAGATAAACCCCGTATGACAAATGAACAACCACAAGCACAACAAATTAACACTGAAAACTAAAAACAATGAACAACACAAACTCCTATAAAAACCTGGAGTGAACTAGGGTACTCCGAAAGGGTAAGCAGTTCCTGGTCAGATTCGGCACCCGTCGCGAAGTTCAAAAAAGTCAATCCGGTGGTAGCCACAAATCAGTGGAGGTACATGAAATGTTACGACAGTGGGAACAGGTCCATCATCAGCAGTAATCCTGTTTGTCGAAAGTCATGATAAGTCACGAATGCCCCTTGAATATGGGATAAACTGAGAAACGTAGACGCCATATGCAGGCGATGCTGGTATATTGCTACTCAGGAAGGGAAAGTTAACAATAAGATATTCAGTCGAAGTCATCACGTTTGTCATAAAGGTTTGTCTTCAAATATCCCTCATTGTATATTTCAAGAAACAAATAAAAATATGAAGTGAACTTCGATGTATCTGTAGTATCCTCACTGGGATAGATGAGATGTAGAAAGTCTTGGAATTTATCGTTATTTAACGACAACATGTCATCTATATAACGACAGGTGAAATTAAAGGATTGGGCTTTTTGTTTTCACGTATGTTATATTTCCTTGATATTTTTTTAGGTGAGGCAATTGTCTCATGGCCTCAATAGAAGCTACTCCACTGCAAGACATTTCAAATATACAAAGTTAATGTCAATTAAAAATATTAGAAATTCACGGTGCTTAATTCTTTATCAGACATGACAAGAATGACTCTACTATAGTGTGCTTTTCATCACATGTGAAAATGATGATTACACTGTAATTGTAAAATAACTTTGCATCATATGCGAAAATGAAGATTACACTGTAATTTAAAAATAACTTTGCATCATATGTAAAAATGATGATTACACTGTAATTGTAAAATAAATTTGCATCATATATGAAAATGATAATTACACTGTAATTGAAAAATAACTTTGCATCATATGTGAAAATGATGATTACACTGTAATTGAAAAATAACTTTGCATCATATGTGAAAATGATGATTACACTGTAATTAAAAAATAAATTTAAATCATATATAAAAATGAAAATTACACTGTAATTAAAAAATAACTTTGCATCATATGAGAAAATGATGATTACACTGTAATTGAAAAATAACTTTGCATCATATGTGAAAATGATGATTACACTGTAATTGAAAAATAACTTTGCATCATATGTGAAAATGATGATTACACTGTAATTGAAAAATAACTTTGCATCATATGTGAAAAATAAGTTTGAACTGTAATTGAAAAATAACTTTGCATCATATATGAAATGATAATTACAGAGTAATTGAAAAATAGTTTTGCATCATATGTGAAAATGATAACTACAGAGTAATTGAAAAATAGCTTTGCATCATATGTGAAAATGATAATTACACTGTAATTGAAAAATAGCTTTCCATATGTGAAAATGATAAATACACTGTAATAGTAAATAACTTTGCATCAAATTCTAAAATGATAATTACACTGTAATGGAAAATAAATTTGCATCATATATGAAAATGATAATAACACTGTAATTAAAAAATAACTTTGCATCATATGTGAAAATGATAATTATATTGTAATCGAAAAATAACTTAAAGTTTGCATATGTTAATATAATAATTACACTGTAATGGAAAACAACTCTGTGTCAGGTGTGAAAATGCTCATCAGAAGACATGAAAACAATTATAATTTTACAGTGATAACTACATATGGCATTATCGTGACATATAGAGTGACCATTGTACAGTAGTATTGACTGAAACATCAATGCTAATTTGATAATTTTCTTCAAACTACTGACAATTTCTCTGTGCAAAAGTTCTGTCCTTAGATGGTTAATGTCTGATATTTTGGTTATCACCGGATTTTCCATCAGAAAAAAATTCGGTTATTAATTTGGTAATACGGGTGTTCGGACATTTACAGCTTCTTTGTTTTTAAGAATCTGTTCTTACATTTGGCCTCCTTATTTCATATTTCCTTACTTTTTGACTTAAGCCCTGTTGATGAGACACGATTTATATATAACAGAACATTTATGTTAATGCATATTCGCATTAGCTGTGTATCAGATGTTACAATGCAGTACTGATGCAACATCAAACAACATGAATTACAATCTGATGTAACTATGATTGAGACACGGTTATAACCTTATATTACAATAACTTAGTGTAAGATGTGACATTGAGAAGTACACTAAGATACTGAATAACTTACATCCCATGTAACAATAGTAAATACACCACGATTCAGATGTGCTCACTAAAGTACTCGTCAAACACATGGTTAATTATACACTCTGCAAGACGACAAGCTTCAGAAGCATCCTGCCTTGTATACTTATCAGCTGGAATTCTCATGCCATACGGGTACCTAAGTGAATTTAAGTCGCCTGCTATGCGACTCAATTTGAAGGCTAAATTGGATAGTGTGGAATCTGTACTTGGTACGTTCATACCTAGACTGTGAGATCTCTGGACTTGACCTGCATCTGTAGCATATTGGGCTGCTTTGATTGCCTTTTCTGCTGCCTGAGAAAACAAAGTGCAGTAAAAATATTATATATTTTGTGGTCTAGTATTCATAAATTTGGTAAAACGGATTTCTCATCACAACAAAAATACAGAAAGAATAAACATTTTCTCTTCAATCATCGTTAAAGATTCTGTAAATGCTATTAAATATATCGGAAAAAGAATACGGAAGCGGCAATACTGTGGGAAAAGTCAAAGTGAAAGACACGCTCTCGAGATGCAACATAACAGACAAATACCAAAAGCATACATGTATAACTAAAAGAATAAAAGACATATAATATTAAAATAACAGATTTAGAACAAGACAGTACAGAGCGCAAAATAATGGTTTTTTATCACTCGATCCTCTTTATTTTCACATGTAGTATTGAACACGATAAAGATCAACTGTTTTCTTGGACAACGCATTTTGTATTAATGACCATAGACTTTGTTACTGCTAAGAAAAGTAAGTAAATAAATTGAAAATTAAAATCGCCATTTTTTTGTACTCAAAGTTTTGATTTTCACCAATCAACTTTAATCTATGAAAAGGTTCAATGCACATTCGCATAATTGAAATGACAGGAAAGACCAAGTCAAAGGAAAAAAAAACAGAGAAAAGAAACAAAACTAAAACGTTATAAGCTATATAAATTCAACACATGTGAACCTTAGGTATATTTGTCTCTTTTCTTAACTGCAGCTTATTTGACGTTTATTTGAGGAATTCTGATACAAGGAGAAGAGCGTTAAAATGATACTGAAGAAACAGAAGAGTAAAGATTTTAAGTAAATCTTTGTTCACAGCAGTTTTATCTAGCTTTTTGTCATAACATGCCATGTAGAAACAAAATCCATTTTACAGAATCCACAATGCATACAGAGACCCTGTATTGTTATCCCCCAAATTTTATTGAAAAACGTGGTCGTCAAATATAAATATCCGAAAGCACTTGAATGTAAACATGTTTTTCTTTGTAAATTTGTGTGTGCATGGATTTAAAAAGTAATTTACAGCTGTTGAGAATTGCCTTTATTTCTTCAGTAAAAGCAAAGTGCTCATTATTTTATGTAGCTGTACCTGTTGAGACTGTATACAAATCCAGTTATATCCTTTGAATGGTCTTGCATCAATTCCATCAAATGTGACTTGTGCTGCTTTGAGATCATACTTAGCTTGGGTAAACCAGATAACTCCAATATCTCCCCGTGGGTCCGGTCTTCTCGAATTCTGAAAAAATCTTGCTGAATATTCTGTTCCAAATCCATCAACGTCATCTGTGTTATCAGATAAACACATGTTAAAGCTTTCATCACTATCACAAGAACTATCACTCTGCAATGCCCTACGTCTTATTTCTAAAATATTCTCCCATGGAATTTTAACGTCTCTGCTTTTACCAGCATTTACCATATAATATAACGGGTGTGTAGATGATTCGTTAGGCATTTCAACAATAACTGCATATATATAGGAATTGTGCTGAAAAATTTCATTGTTATCTGATAATACCTCTTCAATGTCCAAAGAATCATTTAAATCCAACTTACTGTCGAAAGGATTAGACATAGCTGTGTCATCCTTGAGGTCTACCCCCTCATCTTCACTAGGAACCACAACATATTGGTTTATTGTTAAAGGTTTTATCGGCTTTCGTAGATAGATATGAAGATCTTTTGGAACTAATGTTCCTGGAATTGGGAACCAAATGTTACTTAGAATGCCACTTTCCACTAATGGAATACTAATTTGAGTCAGTATGTCATGTATTCTATCAGGAAACTCATCTATTTGAAAAAACACAGTTAGCAAACTGCCTGGCTTAAATTTACCATAACAAACAACCCTCAAAATTCTTTCTAATTCTATGGCGTTAGCGCTTAACCAATTCTTTATATCTTTTTCTTGACTATCAATGTACATCGTTTCCTTTTTGTCGTCATAGAAGCAGATTTTTTGGCTTTTAGTAGACTCCATCGTCTCGTTTTCATTTGTAAGTACAGTAAAAATTTCCGTTGCCGGAGTTATACGCAATCGTCTCAATCTGGCCGAAATTAATTTCATGTCTTTTGTGGTAAAATCGTTTGATATGGGAGTATCGTTTTTAGATATGCGCATCACAACTTTGATAAAGCTGTCACTTGACAGAAATTCGATAAGTTTTGAGGCAGTTTCATCATCATCAACTCTGCAGTAACATAGCAATTCTTCAACCAAGACTGATCGAATAGACTTTGGTCGATTTTTCTCAGGCAAAAAATTAAATAATTCATGTAGTTTCCCTATATTTATCCCTATACACCTAAAATCAGCGACAAAATCTATAGCACATTTGGTTTTTAATCTTTCTCTCGGCATTTCAAGACAGTCATAATACAGGTCTGTGGACAGTACAAGACAGTTTGTTTCAGACAACAAGTACAAGTCACTCTCTTCCAGACACTCAAGTGGCTCTTGAAGTGTTTCTAAAGATTGCATTAAACCATACAATGCCTTTTTGATGCCATTTAATTCAGTAGCGCTTAATTCAGAGTCCCTACAAATTTTATGGAATTCGACAAGAATCTTACTGTATGTGTTTACTGTGGCATCGTCAGTCATGCCGAGAGTTCTAAACAACTCAAAGAACGCACCATACTCCTCGGGAGCCTTCACTAAATGTGGAACAATTTCATCCTTATGGTGAATATCTTTCGCAACTTGCTTAGGAGTTACAAATATCTGATGTTTCGAAATATAAACTAAATTAATGCCTCTTAGATCAGAAATCTGTTCACTGTGCTTGGATAAATATGCATATATGTCTATCATTATGTCCTTTATTATTTCTTCTTGTTCCTCTACAAATGAGTCTACGAATACCTCGCATATGGTCTTGATGTGTTTCAACACTATATCGAATTCTGGTTCTTCAATAATACGTAGCCGCTGAAGAGTAATCTTATCCAAAGGCATTGCATAATGTGGTAAAATGTCTGCAGATGTCCATGCCAATTTGACTTTTTCATATGAAATAGACTTTTCAAAGGATATGAATCTCCATGCCGTGTTTAAAGATTCGTGTATGTTTTCATAAACTGGGTCATTGGTTTTTGCCGGTATGAATTTTATTCTAGCTATTTTTTCCGAAAATTCCAGATTTCCCATTTGAATAAAGCGAAAAATCTCATTTGCTAATTCTGAGAACCGTTCAATCGTGTCATTCTTTATGATCGATTTTGCAATGCAATTTGCAAATTTAAGGAGATGTTCGTCTGAGATACTGTCTATCATTCCGGCACTTAACAAAAGTTTCCTCCATCTTCTGTCATTGAAAGGATGTGGTGGAAAATCTGATTTTTCACACATTCTCGCAAATAATGGATTATCAGGATTAAACAAATCTCCAGCCCTTTTCAAAGTATTACCTACCGTAATAAATAACACCGACTGTAAGGCAGATATAACTTTGCTATTCTCTAGCAAATGTTCTTTTATATATTCTAAATGACAGAGTTGATTCTGGTCACTGATGTGCTGAAAATTGGGTAAAATATATGAACTGTAAAAAGTTTCGCAATCTATCACATCACATTCAATTAAATTATAAAGTGGCCATAGCGTCGGGAAAAACTCTAATACGGTTAAATCCAAATTACTGAAAATTTCCCTTATACCAACCATCGGTGTGGTTTTATCTTGCAACTGTAGTACACCAAATGTCTGCGTGTTGAGCTCTACCTTTTCCCCTTCAAATGATATAAATATTTTAAGTTGTTTTAGCTGATCTTTCTGTTCATTCGTCTTTGTGCCGCGGACAAGATACGCCACTAAAATAACACACTCTGACACAGTAAGATCTGACAGGTTATCAGAAATCACATTTCTCCAGAAATGTACACATTCTAATACTCTGTCTTCTTGCCAGTGTTTAACTATTCGTGACGACAACAAATTTGATTTTAAAACTGGCGTAGGTAAATTCAGCTTTTCAAAAATATGAAACAGTTCCTTATTGCAGTCCTCTTCAAATCCTTTGTGGTCCAATAACTTATGACAGGTAAATAAAGGAAACAATATTGTCATTCTCTCACAATAAACTGGTAATAAAATCCAGTGTTTTAACTGGTCCATTGAATCACCAGTAACGTCCATAAACTTCCAGAAACCATCAAGCCACTCGTTTGATACCGGACTTTCGATATTTGCTATTTTGAATGCATTTGCTTTATATGTCACAGGATTAATCGACTGTGGCAGTAATTTGGAAAATTCTGAAGCTGTTAGTGCCCGAAAGTTCAGTTTTTGCAATCGTCGAATGTTTACGAAGGACTTGTGCACAAATTTTTCGGATGAATTCGGGAGTAAGTCCGCAAACTCTGACAGGATCAAATCATTATTAGGCCTAAACGTATCACACATATTGTCATTTCTTAAGAGGAGAGGTACACCATGTAAGTTTTCCAAGTTAGACGTTTTCAAACAGTATTCAAGGCATAATTTTAATTCAATATTATTCTCGAATCTCCCTCGATGATAGCAGTTTTTCAATCCAGAGTTGTATGATTTAAAAAATTTAATTGCTAATTCCGGTGAAATATTATGAATACAAATGCAAGTTTCATCTGTATGTTTTCCTTGTGTATCAATACTGCAAATATCTTTGTCCATGTGAAAGTCACAAGCATTGTTCATACTATTCATAACTAGAAAAGGAAGATGGATTAATCGCATTCCCAGTGTTTTGAAACTCGTCCTCAATTTTTTTGCTTGCTCACTTTTCTCATATTGTTGATTAATACCATCAACAAAAACAGCCATTTCATCTGTTCCATGTCGACAAACCCATTGAGTTTTATCATTTATTTTATTGTGGTTTGTCATGAGATATTTCGTGAAAGATCCAGTTGTTTCCTGGGATAACGGATAGGCACGAATACCTTTCCTTTTTATTTGCAAAAAGAAACAGAATATTAGATCTTTCCAAAACATTCCACTGACGGACTGCCACAATGGGAAATATTGAAAGTACTTGTCACAATCAACATTTTCTTTTATTAGGTATTTCTTCGCAGAGTCTATGCATACAGCATATGCAACAGCAATGTTCTGACGAATCAGTTCTGAATTCCAAAGGCTATGTATGTCCCTGTTTTTATATTGCACTTCAGATCCAATCAGCTTATTTCTGGAGACATCTACTGCAAACTGCCCATTAACATGGCATGGTAATCCAGTTTCTATGGGTAGAGGCAAAAGACAAAATACTTTTCCCTCAATGTTTTGTGTGGTTCCATTACTTGATGATAACTGTACAGCTACACCACCTCGGGGAATAAATCCAATTTCTTTGCATTTAATCGCTCTCTGAAGGTCTGTACTAATTTCGTGTGGATTAGCAAAACCAAGTGTCTGAACAATTAGCCATCTAGATAAAATCCCATTACTATTTTGAATGTCCATGGTATACACAAATTCTGTTATATTACGTGATAGTATTGCATCTGGTGATTTTTTCAAGGATTCTCCCAGACATTTGAAGTTGTTCTGAAATTCCCTTTGATGATTTAAATTATCTTCCATGTTCTTAACATGTACCTGGCACATAAACATGTGTTCTGATCTGGCAGTTATATACGAAATAGTGATCTTTTTGACATTCAAAAGAAAAAGCAAATTTTCTTCAATGTTTTCCTGCATCAGCTTAAGCAAGTCTTCCATATCATTTGTTTCAAAAGTGTAATTGCTAATTTCTGACTTTCGATGGTATTGTTGTCTGAGAGGGAAGCGAAACCAAGTACCTTTTGTGTTCTTTAACTCAGTTGACGTCAAAAAGGTATCAAATACATCTGGAAAATCATTTTGAACTTCTTCAGCTTTAATCGACATCCCAGGATCCATATCCACAGCAAGAGGAGCATATCGGCAATGGGGATCTAAAACACAAAATGACCCTCCCCTTGCAGCATTTGGACCTAAAGTAAGAATGCATGGCGCATCTGTAAGATGATAAACAGAATTGAAACCTATACCAAACTGTCCAGTTTTTGTTCTATCATCACCCTTACTTCCTTCGCCTAACTTTTTGATGCCTGTTAAATCAACCTCGGTAAAGGCGGCATCATTAAATACACATAATGCAGGACCTTGCAATGGTTTCCATTCCTTGTCAAATATTTTGTTTGTTCTATGACTTCGCATGTCGTAAGCAAAATGGATTTCCGATGCCCCAGCATCATCAGCATTTTGAATCAGTTCTTTTAAAATCGAATGGTCTTTTGGGTAGCTACGCAGAATGTTTCTAAGTCGTTTGACAAGTCCTTCATGTTGACCAAAAGGAATGGCACTGGTTTCATGTGAAAACCACAGATTTCTACCCAGTCCTACATATGAAACGATCTGTTGTTTCAAGTTTGGTCTGTCTTTACAGAAATGCATAACACATTCATATACTGGCAGCTTTATATACTCTTCAATGAGATGGTGAACTGTTAAAATGTTATTACATTCGAGAACTTGGACATTGTGATAACTAAGAATAGCTATTACCTTTTCTGGTAGTTTTCTGAAACCTTTATACTCTGACAATATATAGTCTCCTCTTAAAACATAAAATGCTTCTATGTTCACGTTACACGCTCTTAACTGTGGTATTAGAGGTAGCTTGTCAAGAACACTCAAATGTTCTGGAGATACATTAAAATATCTTATCATTTTCCACACTTGATTTATCCAATTAATATCTAACGGACGAAGTAAGTTCTTCGGAACGTATTTACCCTTTCCGACATGACTACAATTCATCTGGAAGACACCAGCCAGTAAGGATGGAATATCAGTGAAGCTGAGGTGTCGAAGCTGAAAAGAACCTATAATAAAACAAATATAGACTAACTAAATATTTTAAATCGTAAAAGCAAAACTAAAAAAGCAATTAATTTATTTAAAATACTTAAGATTCCAGTGACCTGTATCTCTCAAATGATATACAACTGACAATATTAAACCATTACACCTTAGGACTTTACCACCGAAGTAGGGTTGAAATTGGAACCGCAGTTTTAGTGTATAAGATTCCACCACGTTTGGTATTTTATTTTTCAGATGAGATTTCTCAATATTTTAAGCCTATTTTTAAAATTATTTTATTAACACCGGCATACTGGTTATTAGCCCGATTGTGAGATGGAAATTTGTATCTGTAAATGAAGTCATGATGACTTTAGATTTCTGCAGTGATTATATTAACAAAGTCTGAACATTACTTTGTTTAGATAGCCATTGCTATAACATAATTTGTTATATTTGCCCCAATGGTTTAAGACCTGATCATTATTTAGTAACCTTTTGGTGGATTTTCGATTATTCGATGATCTAAAATCAGATTATGAATAAACAGCAACCATAAAATTGGTTTAATCCCACCACTAAGTTTTTTTTACCAAGTCATTAGTCAAACTATTATGACTGTCAGGTGATGCTATATCTTTGTTTATTTTTTGTTCATTTATGTTGTGTTCGACTGATGACTGTAAGCTGGATGGGGTTTATTGTATGTCATTGTTAGACTTCCCCCGTCCGTTTTATTGTTTATTATAGACATACTCTAAAACGGAAAGACAAAAAACCATTTTGAAAGAGTTTGGGAGCTAGGAATAGGGAAAAATTCTTATTTAGAGTTGTCAGGTCATGATCGTGGAACATAGTGATTAACAAGTTTGTAGAATGACCCCTGCTGTAAATTTCGAAGAAGAGTCTAATAGCACGCTATATTATACGCTGCTTCCGAACTTACAACATTTTTCTCATGAAAGTCGGAATTCCTTGCCAACCGGGTTCTCTGTAATCAGGTTCACTCTGTAGTTTCGCTCTATGGTTCTCACACCGAACATGAATGCAATATTTACCACTGGACGTTAAGCAATCAATCAACATATATCAGAAAAATAGAACCGAAGCAATATTAACATGACAATGGGCAAATTCAACAAAAACAAAATACAAAGACCAGACGAATTTACAAGAACACTAAGACAACAAACAAACACTACAAATACAAAATAAAGGGATTGAAAAACAAAGCAAATAGTAAACGACAAAAATCATAAAAAATAACAGCACAAAAATAAAGCACTTGCTATGTAACAATAACTAGAGGGATGAGCCTGTATTGCTCACCTGACGTGAAAGCCGTTTTTATTGATGTACCTCAAAGAGAGAAGTCACTTCTCTCTATCATTATGAAGTATGGTAAGCCTTGTAGGAACCAAATTTTCTTTATCAAGGTCATTCTACTTACAGAATTTCCATAGATACTTCATGTCAAGTTTGGCTGACAGTTAAGGCCAAGCAGTTCCAGAGAAAAAATTTTTTTAATCAACCAATGAGAAACAAGAATTGCCCATTACGGCCATGTCTGTAGCCTGATCAGAACGAAATGAGGAAACTTTGTAAAGAACCTCCCATAGATGCTCCCTGTCAACTTTCGTTCCATTTTGCCAAGCGATTTCAGAGAAGAAGATTTTTTTATATTAGCCAATCAGAAGCAAGAGCTGCCAAAGGTGCCCATATTTGTAATCCGATCGGAAATAAATGAGGAAAGTTTGTAAAGAACCTCACATAGATGCTTCCTGTCAGGTGTAGTTCCATTTGGCCCAGTAGTTCCAGAGAAAACTTTTTTAATCAACCAATGAGAAACAAGAATTTCCCATGACGGCCATGTTTGTTGCCCGATCAGGACTAAATGAGAAAAATTTGTAAAGAACCTCTAATAGATGCTTAGTGTCAAGTGTCGTTCCATTTGGCCAAACGATTTCAGAGGAGATTTTTTTTTATATCAGCCAATCAGAAACAAGAACTGCCCATTGCGGCCATATTTGTATTCCGACAGGAACGAAATGAATAAACTTTATAAAGTACCCCCCATATATGCTTCCTGTCAAGTGTTGTTCCATTTGGCCAAGCTTTTTCAGAGGAGAAGATTTTTGAAAACTCAGCCAATCAGAAGCAACAATTGCCCATGGCGGCCATGTTTGTAGTCCGATTGGGACAAAATGAGCACTTTATAAAGGACCTTACAGAGATGCTTCCTGCCAAGTTTAATTCTATTTGACCTAGTGATTTCAGAGGAGAAGATTAAAATGTGAAATTTAACAGACGAATGGACGACGGACTCCAAGTGATGACAAAGCTCACATGGCCTTTGGTCATGTGAGCTACAAAAGGGCGTGGCATTGGGTGTTTCAGAAGGGAAACACGTTCTGTTCCGTTAAAGGCACCCATCAATATTGCATGCGAGGAAGCTCCAATAGAGTGTCAGTTCCAGTTTGATGTGAAATCTAATTGAAGATATCTATTTTCATTTGTGAGACAGAAATTTCGTACCTGTCAATGAAGTCAATTATGACATTAGATTTCTGCAGTGATCATATTAACAGAGTCTGAACATAACTTTGTCTCGTTTATGTGACAGTGACCTCGTTCTCTCAAGAAAATCAGACGACAGACACGACAGTAGTGAATCAAATGTAAAATTTTTGTACACACTATTTTGCCCTACACAGTTGTGTTTAATACAATAAATTTTATGGCACAGTTAACTGCGGGGTTAAAACAAAAACAAATTCTAGAAATAGCTTATTTTAACCCATTATTTACATACAGAGGGGCAAAAATATACTACTGAAAGCATTCAAGATTAATTTAAAAATTCTCGACTGAGAATAGAATAAAAAATAAATATTCTTTACTCCTTTTAGGAACTTTTTGTCTACAAATCATGAAAGACGAAATCAATATACTTCTGAAAGCATGCATATAGATGAATAAAAAGAAAAATTCCCATTAAAAGAGGGTGAAAAAGAGTTTTATATATATTATAAATCTTTGCTTCTTTGAGAACTTTATGACCTCTTTCTTCTCGAAAACTGTAAATATAAGCAAAAGCTTTTACATATAAGCGAAACCATTCGTAAATATAGATTGAAAGAAAAACGAAACTAGAGGCTCTAAAGAGCCTGTATCGCTCACCTGCATTGCACTTTTCATCTTGAGCAGGACTAAAGATTTGGCTAGTTTTTCTATAGGGTTCTATCTTCAACTAAGTTCGGCTGTGGCAGCCAAGATGGTTGACAGTCTAGGTCAATGGACATATTTCTATAAGAGAAGCATCTAAGGACCATTGCTACCAAGTCTAGTTCTAATTGGCTTGGTGGTTTCAGACCACAAGATTTTTGAATGAATTTCCCATAGGGTCCTATGTTAAATTAAGTTCATCTTGGTTCACAGTCTACGAAATCAGACAATTCTGAAAGAGGACCTCCTAAGGACCATTGCTGCAAAGTCTGGTCCAATTGGTCAAGTGGTTTCAGACAAGAAGATTTTTCAATGAATTTTCCCATGGGGCCTTTAATTAAACTAAGTTCGGTTGTGGCAGACATCTCGGTTGACAGTCCAGGTCATAGGACACAATTCTGAAAGAGGACCATATAAGGACCATTGCTCAAAGTCTGGTTCCAATTGGTAAAGTGGTTTCAGATAAAAAGATTTTTCAATGAATTTTCCCATAGGTCCCTATGTTTAACTAAGTTCGGCTGTGGCTGCCATCTTGGTTAACAGTCCGGGTCATGGGACATCCTTCTGAAAGAGAACCTCCTAAGGACCATTACTGCCAAATTTGGTTGCAACTGGCCTTGAAGTTTCATAGAAGAAGATTTTTGAAATTCATCCCCCCTTTTTCTATTTTAGTAACAGCAGCCATGTCGGTTGGAAGTCGGGGATGCCGGACAGAAGTTTGGAACGGGGCCACCCAAGGACCATTCCACCAAAGTTTGGTTCAAATTGGCTCAGTGGTTTCAGGGGAGTTGACGAAAAGTAAAATTCCCATAGGCTCAATGTTAAACTACGTCCAGTTATGGCAGCCATGTTGGGTGGCGTTCGGGGAAACTGAACACAAATTTTAAGAGGGGCAACCCAAGAACCATTCCACCAAAGTTTGGTTCAAATTGGCCTAATGGTCTCCGAGAAGATAACGAAAATGTTAAAATTCCCAAAGGGTCCAAGGTTAAACTATGTCCGACCATGGCAGCCATATTGGATGGCGCCCTGGAAAACCGAACACAAATCTTAAAGGGGGCCATCCAAGGACCATTCCTCTTAAGTTTGGTTTAAATTAGTTATTTGCTTCAGAGGAGTTGATAAAAATGTGAAACAACGGACGCAAAGTGATGATAATAGCTTACATGGCCTTTTAGCCCAGGTGAGGTAAAAAGGTTTTGGATTCGGATGCAAAAACCACTCACACATGGACCATTAGGTCTCTTTTATCAAGCAAAAGGCAAGGATACATAAAAATATCTCGGATAACTATTGTTATTTCTTTAGCAGGAGTTTTAAAGGGAAAATGTATTGTAATTCGTAAAATCAAAGACTACATTTTTATGAAAGCATGAAAAAGGGATATATAGTAAATTTGTCATAGGTCAACGGTTTGAGATTGTCATAGAGTTTAGCATAGCGTGTAAAAAGCTATGTCATTTATAACTAATCAAAGTTGCCCCGCTGCATATCCCCGCGCTACTCTTGTGTTTTTGAAATCCATACAATCCAAACTACTGCTGTTGCTATATATAGTGATTACAAATATATATGGTTGCCAAGTAGAAATCACAAATAAACTAGTCTTTGAGTCTTACTGGAAATTAACCAAAATTGGAATCAAATATTTTTGATATCAAAATGAACCTGATAAGTCTTTAAGCTAATATGATCCAAAAGAATCTATAGTTGCTCTGTAAAATTCCAAAATAATAGTCTTAGATATTTTCAGGAAATCTACCGAAATTGGAATCACATATTTTTGAAATCCAGTCCAAACAAGTGCTCTTGCTATGGTGATTCCAAATATATATGGTCGCTTAGTAGAAATTACAAATAAAGTTGTCTCCGAGTCTTTCAGGAAATTTACAAAAAAAAATGCAATCACATATTTTTGAAATCCAAATGATCATCATAAGTCTTAAAGCTAATATGATAAAAAAAAATCTATAATTGATAAAAAAAATCTATAATTGCTTTTTCCAAAAATAATAGTCTTAGACGCTTTCAGGAAATTAACCAAAATCTTAATCACATATTTCTGACATCTAGATGATCCCAATATTGTGTTCCTGCTGATGTGATCCCGAAAATACTAGTCAAAAATTAAAAAAATAATGGTATTTGAGACTTCCATGAAATTTAAAATTTTAAATTCTAAAAGTTGGAACAGCATCTTCAAACAATTCTGTTGACATTCTGGGTCATCGGACACACTTCTCACAGAGAACATCTTAGGACCACTGTTGCCAAGTCTGGTTCCAATTGGCCCAGTAGTTTCAGACACGAAGAGTTTATAATGAATTTTCCCATAGAGTCCTATGTTAAACTATGCACGGCTGTGACAGCCATCTTGGTAGACAGTCCACGTCATCAGACATAATTCTGAAAACGAACCATTTAAGGACCATTTCTGCCAAGTCTTGTTCCATTTGGCTCATTTGTTTCAGACTAGAAGATTTTTAAATGAATTTCCCACAGGAACGTATGTTAAACTAAGTTCGACTGTGGCGGCCAACTTGGTTTATTGTCCGGGTCATCAGACACAATTCTGACAGAGGACCATCTAAGATTTTTAAATGAATTTCCCATAGGGTCCTATGTTAAACTTAGTTTGGCCGTGGCGGCCATCTTGGTTGATCATCCGGATCATCGGACGCAATTCTAAAAGAGGACCATCTAAGGACCATTACTGCTACGTTTGGTTCCAACTGGCTCTGTAGTTTCAGACGAGAAGATTTTTAAATTAATTTCTCATAGAGTCCTGTGGCGGTCATCTTAGTTGGTCGTTCGGGTCATCGGAGAAAATTCTGGGGGAGGGCCTTCTAAAGACCATTGCTGCCAAGTCTGGTTCGTATGGGGCGTGTAGTAACATAGAAGAAGATTTTTGAAATTCACCCCCCCCCCTATTTTCTATCTTTTGTCACAACAGCCATGTTGGTTGGAAGTCTGGGATGACCTACATAATTTTGGAAGGGGGCAACCCGAGGACAATTCCACCAAAGTTTGGTCCCAATTGGCCCAGTGGTTTCAGAGGTGAAGATCTTTAAATGAAAAGTTTACGACGGACGACGGACGTCAAGTGATGTCAAAAGCTTACATGTCATTTTAGGCCAGGTGAGCTAATGGTGTGCCTTAAGGCCACTCGTGTAGCTTGGCTTCTAGGGGCGCTATTCAAATTCCGAAACCTTTGACACAATCTACATTGGTAGGGAAATTACTGAGCCAACCAACAGTTAAATATTCCAAATAACCTTAGTGGAGTTGTGTGACAAAGGAATAATGTACCCTAGTATCCCTGTGTAGCCAAGTGCAATCAATGACCCAAGTTTCATCTTTCTACGTCCAGCTGAAGCGCGGGGATAAATATTCGCATTCACTAACCTTTTTCTGCAAGACTATTTAATTCTTTAAGTAACGACTGTGGTATTTCCAATGAAACAAATCTATTTTCCATTCCATGGAACAAGCACGCGGTGCTTTCATCAGTGACAAACACAGCTTCAGTTGATGACCTCAGTTTTTTTTGGAAAGAGCAAAATTGTTTGTTATGCAAAGGAAGAAGTTTAAGTCCACTTAAATCCATACTTAGATCCTGCATTATGTATTGAAGGAGATACAATTTTCCTTCTTGTGGGAGTTCTTCATAAGATGTTGGATATTGCCTCAGATAACTGATCATTCTTGATGGGTTGATATTTTCTATGCTACCAAATGTAATCAGCTGTTGCATGTTATCCCTCATGTCGATGACTGGTATACCAATATTTAGCAAAACTTCCTTAATTGTTTTTCTAATTCTTTCGTTTTGATCTTTATCCCAAATGCTGGAATAATGAGCATTGTACAAAATAACTTGTTTTTTATGAAACCAATTTCCACCCTGCATACTTGAGAAGAATACCGGTAATTCCACGACGACTTTATAAAGATTCTGGACCATCTTATTCCAGGATGTGCTGTGTTTTTTTCTCTGGGGTAAACAGCTGTATACCTGGTGGACAAAATTTTCCGTATTTCTATTTTGCTTACTTTTTTCAATAAGATATTTCACTAAGTAAGTATACGCTTTCGGTACAAGTTCCTCAATTATAGCCTCATTCCACTTGACAAATTTATCCGATGAACGGCCATCAGACATTTTTAAATGACTTCGACTCTGGTTTAAAGCAAAACCGCCGTTTACATGAACCGGAAGATTAATGGAACTTGTAGCTGGTAAAGGAATGAAGCTAAATATACGGCATGGCTGTCCTAGAGAAGACATTTGATAGGCTACTCCAACATATGGAAGGCACGACACATCCTTACCAGCTGAAAGAGCTTTTACTGTACCTAGCATTTCATTTTCACCTGCGTAATAATGAACTATGGCCCATTTCTGTTTGGTGGGAATTTTCATACTTTGACGAATTGTTATCTCTGCATCAGCTTCAACTACCGTCTCTCCAATTCCTTCCTGTTCCATGTTACGCCACAAAGATTGTAACTTACTTTTTGCAAATGTATCAACATTCATGATGACATTATAAAGAATCTGTTCTTCATAACTATACAAGTCAATCTGATGTAAATATTTAAGAAAAATTAATAAAAGAGCAAAATCCTCTTTGAATGATTTTAACATTGTATATAATTTAGTTTCATTCCATACATTGTCAGATAAATCGCTTCTTTCTGTTCTCAAGGGAAACCAAAATAATGTCCCTTCGTACATACCATTCTGAATGCACATTTCCGTTAGACCAAAACTACTTAATAATCCAGAACCATGTAGCCTAGCTCCGATCTTTATCAGCTCTATTCTTTTCCATTCCTTCTTTTCTGTTAAAGGGTTGATTACCAACACAAATTTCCCACTTACAATGACAGGAAAATCTGAAAAAGTGACCATTTTCATCATGTTGAAAAGTGGTTAATTTTTGTCTGATTTTTGATTTTTAAAGCGATTCTCAAGACAAGAAACAGTATTAAAAGGAAAGGTTGACTGTCTTTTTGTATTGTTTCCAATATCATGTACAATATATTTATTTTCCTTGTTGGATTGACGCAAATAAAGCGATACAAAAGATCTTCATTACTTAGCAATTGTTATGTATGTACAAGACGACAATGTAGGATTCAGACTCTTGAAAAATGACGATCATGATTAGCAGGTATAGCTGTATCTCAATGAAGAATATAGAAGAATATATACGGTTTCAATCTTTTTTAAGATATCTAAACATTTATAAGATAAAGGGGACGTAGATTACCCCAACCCCCCCCCCCCCCCCCACCCAGAGACTAATACAATATAGAATTTAATTCATCTAATAATAACAAAGATCTCAACCATTTCCCAGATATCTGAAAATTAATCAAACGGAAGGGTAGGAGTTTAGTTCCAGGGACTACCAAGGTATCTCCAATTTGATTTCAGCTTAGAATGACAAACACTACGTACGGTTAAAAGCTGGGGTTATCTATAATTTTTAACATTAATCAAATTGAGGGGTAGGGAATCACCCTATGGGGCGAACAAAGAATCATTATGATGGAAAAGAAGATATGTGGTTAAGGAGTGGAGACATCAACCACTTTCTAATCATTTTTCATAACGAGGGAAGTGATATGAACACCCATATGGACTGCTAAAAAATATTTATTATAACAAAGAGGAATGTATATAACTTGAAATGTAGAACTATTTGAATTTTCACACTGAATCGTTATAAAATATAAAATATGAAAATTCAGTACATCAGTTGATATTCTACAAAAAAGAACAATGATAAGTGAAATGGACAATGCCCGGAAAAAGGGCATATTAAATGGGAGCTGGCTTTATAAAATATTTAGATTTCTCACAGAATCCATTAAAATTGGCATATGTCTTTCACTTTCAGTACGGGGTGTGACTCTGGATTAAAAACTCGACCATCGTTAAATTAGAATTTGGATTAAAAACTCGACCATCGCTAAATTAGAATTTGAACTTCATAACTGTTCATTATAAACTAGACATTGAAAATTGAAAAATATTCGTAGAACTTTTGGAGACTAATTGCACCCAAAACCGCTCAAAGTACCATTTTTTAGCAATCGATATAAAGCAGGAAATATATGGTAAACACCGTGCAAATACCTGTCAAATGAAATATAGATTTAAATCCTTGTCCAAATCTTCCTATTTTGTGAGCTTTATGTTCCTTAGGACTGAGGCATACACTTGTAATACCATCCCAATCATCCTCATCAAAAATACCATCATTATATACACACAACGCTGGAGACTGAAAAAGATAACACAATAAACATTGAACTCCATGAAAAAAGTACCTTTGTAAAGAAACGTTGTTGCTCGTACTGAAAATACTGAAAAAGGTAAAGATCATCTTTTTATGAATTCAAAATCCTCCTTCCATCACTTAGTTATATCCTTACAGTCAAGATATTCAAATTGCAACCATTTCCACTGTTCCCTGTATAAACTAACATATAATGTGAAATACCATGATTATTCGCGGTGCAGGAGTTGAAAAAACATTAATCCTCGAATTTATTGATACTACCAAAAACGATTCTTCAGATCATTTTACAAAATGATAATTTTGAGAATGTAAGTTAATATACTAGTACATTCGAACAATTTAGGAGTGTGTATATCCTCGTTTATACAATAATATTACCTATGGTATTACATCAGTTGTTTGGTAAGTTTTGTCATAATTATAAGCCCCTCCTTAGTGACTATCGGAATACAGCCACTAGGCTTGTTGTATAGTCTAAATCTGAGTTTTATCCTTGACGGTATTTCTAACTTGGACAAAACATTCCTACTTTATAATATTGTAATATTGTAAATTAGTTGTGCTCTATAAACGAATGTTTTGGGGTTAATTATTAGTGTGAGCGGTGGTTGAGTAGTATTCAGCGTGTTTATTGACAAATGAAAGACCCAAGACAAAAAATTTTATTTTCATTTAAACCAAAAAAATTCCTGATTGAAACAGATCCTGTCTATTTATTTTGCCAAATCCTGGTCCTGCCTTTTTATTTCATATTTAATCTGTTTTGTAGTTTTTAATGTATGACGGACTTGAGTGGATTCTTGGATGGCTGAAAGTATATTTGAGGACATTTTATAACTTGTATAAAGAAACAATGTATTTCACTTGAACATGTGTTAAAATAAAAAGCTGCTACACCTGGAGGCACAATTCCTATAATGAATATTATGTGTTGAGTTGTATTTGATAAATATTTTATATTCGCTCGTTATATTCCTTGTATAAAATAATAATAGTGGTTACAGCGGTGACCAAGAACCGACGCAGCCAGTGACAGCAGTGACCTATCTTAATGCCGATTACAATGTGAATAATTTGATAATTGTTAATGGTATAATCAACCAGAGTATTTTGTTGTGATGTACTGTATCATGAGAGGAGCAAAGATTGCCGATCTGATGAAACTTTTTTACAGACAATCGAGGGTGAAAATTTTTGAGAACAAATTCCCGGTTATTATAAAAATTGCATGTGGAATAAATTATTTTACAAATTTTATACTCCAAAAAGGAGAAAAGGAACTCCACTTTTCTGGTAAAGAAACTTCAGAAGTTATTCAGGAGTTATTCCAATTTAGGAGTGACATTGAAAAGGTTGTTTCCACGCACTTGTTGGATTTAAATAACCATTCCACCATTAAGCTTTAAACGGTATCACGAACATTGTAAAAAGACTCAGAAAATAAATCATTCTGAATTAACAGAGGATACAATTGATTTACCAAAATAAATTGGTGTTTATTTATCTCAGCTTCTCCGATTCGCTCGTGTATGTAACAACGTATTTGATTTTTACGAAAGAAATCTCTGTTACTGAAAAATAATTACACCAGGGATTTTGATATTACAAACTTGTCAAAACTTTTACTAAATCTTATCATCGATACAACAAGGACATCATTCGTAAGTATAGATCAACGTGCAAACATCTGATATGTTCAGATTTTTCATATCCTATTTTTTATGGTAATACTAGTATTCTATACAAAGCACAAAAATGTCGTCATCCACCTGAAAAACTAACCAAACTTTTAAACAGACTTATTCATAAAAGATATAGTTATGATACTGTTGTAGAGTCATTAAAGATGGCATTTTTTGGAATTAATATTGCATGATTCACTCATAGGATCTTTGAATCGGAAATAAACTCATTTATTCTAAAACCAGTTGTGGGGATGATACGGGTCATGTTCTCGTATAATTTATGAAGGCATGATCCTAAACCTCTAACGGGAAGGATTGTGGTTGATTTTATATATGATAAAGACATGATCTTTCGATCAGTTTCATTGAGGTCTGGAGCTGGAATGTCAGTAACTACGAGTAGTCCTTTGTTTATTTATATTGATCATTGTCATTTTGCTTAGTTTCTTCTGTTACCTTGCCTAACATCGGACTCGGACTTTTTTTTGAACTGAGTTTTACTGTGCGTATCGCTGTGTGTTTGTTTATTCCACATTGGCTAGAAGTATTGGGGGAAGGTTGAGATCTCACAAAACATGTTTAACTCCGTCGTATTTTTGCGCCTGTCCCAAGTCAGGAAACTCTACCTTTTGTTAGTCTAGTATTTTTTGAATTTTGGCTCATTTGTATGTTTCGGAGTTAAGTGTGGCGTCCATTTCGCTGAACTAGTATGCATTATTGTTTAGAGGCCAGCTGAAGACCGCCTTCGGGTGCCGGATTTTCTTGCTGCGTTTAAGATCCATTGGTAGCCTTGAGCTGTTTTCTGCTCTTTGGTCGTTTTGTTGACTCTTTGACACATTCCCCGTTTCCATTCTCTATTCTATTGGACGTCAAACGCTCGGTACAAGGGTGCAGCAAGTCGCAGCACCTCAGTACTCGGGGCATCTGAACTAAATATCCTGTTGTTATGGGTATCCAAGGAAAAAAATATTTTGGAAGAAATCGGTAAGTTCCCCGAACCGACAAAACCTTGTGATTCTTTTCATTTATATATATTTGGATCTAAAAACCAAAATAATGGGAAGATTTTGCATGACATACAGGTACAATTTCATGTTCTGTGGCTAAAATCCAACTCAAAATGACAATTGTGTAGTAGTACCTCATGGAAACGCTACTTGCGGGTCTGCAACGGGATCTGTGCTGGGTGTATTTGGATGACGTAATAATTTTTAGTACCTCGTTTGATGAACACACAGAGTACTTGGAAGAAGTATTCAAAAGGATTCGACAGGCAAAATGAAACCGGATGTGAAGAAATTACAGGCGGTTTAAAATTAAACGGCATCAGTAAACGTATCTGAAGTTCAACAGTTCCTAGGATTTTCATTATATTCATGATATTACAGGCGATTGGTTCCAAATTTGCTAATCTGACAATTGTATGATCAACTAGTACTGTTCTATATGTCAGATGGGAAAGTTAAAACGGCAATAACACCCTTTTCAAGCTAGTGGTCCCAAGAGAAATGATAGTTGATACTTTCGTGCCTCTCCAACTGCTGGGCCTCTAGGAACTTAAAAAACACACGAAAGAGTATCTGATCGTTTTACTGGTTCAAGGCAAGGCAGGATGTTGAAAATTATGTAAGGAACTGCAAAAGGTCGTAATGGCATACAGGACAAGTGAACACCAATCAACGAAGTACACACCTGTGTTTTTTTTGCTATTTGGTAGCTTTGGGAGCTAAGGCCATTCAATAAATTCTTGACTTTCAATACCCATCTCTTGCAGACCAAGATATCACTTTAGTGAAGTATTTGGCCGATATGAAAATCCATTTATACGTGCCTAGACTGTGATATAACACGGGAAAATCTTAGGAAATCACGGAAAACAATGTATGATTACAACAACCGTATGGTATGTGGTTCGTCCTTTGAAGAAGGGGGTAAAGCATGGTAATTTAACCCTAGGGTTAGGAAAGGCAGGTCTCCCAAACTAAATAGGCCATAGAAAGGTCCATTTACTGTGAAACAGAAAACAATATCTGACTTTATAATATACAGAATCCAGATGGTTGACGGAAGGCTTAGGAAAGTGGTTCATTTTAACAATTTGAAGATATATAATGAGTCAAATAAGTATAATGTTATGACATCGATGTTGTAGATGAAAAGTCGGGAGTCGTCAATAATGATAATAAGAGGAAATGTGGAATCACAGGATTTAGAGAATTCGACTAGGGTAAGTCTTGTGGTTCGAATGTGCCACCTAAGATTATGGAACATATGCTCCCACTTTCACCGCCACCTTCGCCAGAGACAAATGGACGCCGAAATAGGGGAGGTGAGCATATTGGGGTAAGACGTTCATTGCGCGACAGTAAAATGTCCACACATTTGAAGGATTTTGTTACAGACATGGATGATAGTAAATAAAGACACAGGATCGTGTGTAGTTCATTGATTTTGAATGAATGAAAAATATTCTGGTCAGTTTTGTTATGGAGGGATGCTGCAATATTGTAAATTAGTTGTGCTCTGTGAACGGATATTTTTGGCTTGAGAAGTATGCAGCGTGTTAGTGACAAGTGCGAGACTCATGACAAAAGAGTTGTGGTTTGGAGTTAAGTGTTAATACTAAGTTATGATTTCGTTTATACTAATTATGACTTCGTGTCCCTTATTATAAAGTTAGTAATTATAATCGCTCGTTATATTCTTTATTATAACACTATTGTGTTTTGATTTAGCCGTAAATGGTCAAAATTAACTAGTTTTACTGAATTCACAGTATATCAAATAAATAGAATTCTATATTTTAGTGCTAGTATAGACATAAATGATTCTTCACTTTGAACCTGGTTCTCTCATGACACCTTTGAGAGAAATGAAAGGCGGCGAATTTCATCTCCGCGAAAAATTTATTTCATTTTCGCGAATAAAATGTTTTAATTCCGTAGTTTCTTCACTTCAACCTTTTTCTCGCTGCTTTCAAGGTTATTTTCACCTTTCATCTTCAAATAGCTAAATCATTTTTTGTTCGTCGTTATGCCAACTTTACGGGGTTTGTCAGCGTTGCATCTATGAACAACATCATCGATTTTGTTCCCTCTGTCAGTTTCCGTATGTATTATATTTCCATGTTACTTCATAAATATTTCCTGTGAAATTATTTTTCCCTCAGTACGCATAAATGAGCAAACGGATACATGTCATAATTATCATAGCCTGTTAATTACCCAAAATCCCAACAAACAAAGATCTTGAAATGTCACTGTTTAATCAATACACGCAGTGGTCGCAAATTTGGGTATACCCCAGTACAATTTTGGTTCCCTGGCGTTACTTGTATCAAGGAGATATATCTCGTAGCTCCTCGTAATACACGATCTCTGAGAAAACATTATTTGGTACTAATCCCTAAAAATGTCATTTGTCTGTGTAGTAATAGGAAATCTTCCAGAAGATTTAAAACTGCTTCATTATAATTTTTTACCTTAATATATTTTCCTAGACTACCTCCTGGGTCCCGACACCAATTATCAACCTTAATTTTCATAACTGTGGCTTTAGCATCTTCTGCATTCTGAGCTAACTCCTAGTAAAAAGACATAAAAATTGTATTGAATACAATATTGGGATTAAGAAAAATAATTATACATATTGTCTTACCAGCACTTTTTACAGAGCGCTTGTGCACCTATCCATATGCATAGGTCACTTTTCAGTGACAATATTCAAAATTTTTATATTGTGAGACGAGAAAATTTGGAATTCCAAATATCATTTTAACTTTACAAGATACTACAAAACTACAAACTAGTCGTGTTTTACATTTATGGACTCGCAATACAATTAAAAAACTCAATATTTTGAATATTTTACATTATGCCCATAACTATTACACACAAATAAGAGAGTGCAGTAAATGCATGTTTCATATCAACATTTTTAAATATTAGATCTGAAGCATTCCATGAAATTTTGTTCAGTCCAAAAAATTACACCAGGTATCTTTTCTGTACTGCATGACTGTAATTATCGCCAGAAAAATTTGCTTAACAGAAATTGAGATGGTAAGAATATTATTTGTTCCAATGTTCCAACGTGCTGAACAATTTATATTTGGAATCCTCTTAGTATCAATTCTTTATGGACCACAAAGGGAAAGCTGAAAATCTCAATTTAAGACTGGGTAGGTGATGGCATGTTCAGAATGAAAAATGACAAGCAATATAGTTTCCGAAATGAATAAAATAAAGTATCCTATAACACAAAAGCCTTTAGAGATAGTGTAAATTTCAGCTTCAGAAGGTCTAGGAAATAATGACAGTAAACAACCGTAAATGCAAAAATCCACTTCTGAAGGAAAGACGAAACTAAATTTAACAAGAAATAAGTAAACTAAATGGTTGTGTAAAACATTGCTTTAGGGTCTTTCCATTTCATCTGTGCACCCAAAAATACCAGTTTTACTGAAACATTTTTCCTGGAATTCTACAATACTTCCAATCTGATTTCTAACATAGTTACTCGTTTCAAAATTAAAATTTAGAAATATTTGATTTGATTACATGTTGATAACACTAATGATTTGAGAGTAAGATTACTGTTACTCACAAGGACATTATACTGTAATTCAAATACCTATGTGATCACTCTAGTAAGCCTCCAGAACTCCAGTTTGACAGACTGCATTGAAATTTCAAGGATATGGGTGAAAAACTGTAGGAGGAGTTGATTTCGCAAGATAGGTACCCTCTATTGAAGATGTCAATAAAAAAACCGACTAAGTTCCAAAGTTTAGAAAAATGGGAAATAATTCCTGAAATAATTCCATAAAGTGAGGTGCATATCTTCAATATGATTTAAAAGATTCTGCGAAGTTTCAATGATGCGGGTGTAAAACTGTAGGAGGAGTTGATTTCGCAAAATAGGTACCCTCTATTTAAGATGTCAATAAAAAACGACTAAGTTCCAAAGTTTGGAAAAATGGGAAACAATTCCTGAAATAATTCCATAAAGTGAGGTGCACATCTTCAATATATATAGAAACATTCTATGAAGTTTCAAGGATGTGGGTGAAAAACTGTAGGAGGATTTGATTTCGCAAAATAGGTACCCTCTATTGAAGATTGAAAGGTATAATAATTACATGTATCAGGTTTCCTCCTTAAACTACATTTTAAACATATATATAATATGCTGTTGGCATGGTCAATGATGCGAGCACAACAATATTAGCCCTTTCCAGAAACTCATTTCCGGTATCACGATTCTGACTCTAAAATTATAATTTGAAGCAATTTATTTCCCTTACTTTTCTTACTTCCGACGAAGGAAACTTTGTCTCGGCTTGTAGTATGTAGCATAATATGGCTGCCCCCATTACACAAAGACTTTTCTAAATGACCCATATGTAGAAAATGGATATGCTCCTAAAGCGCTTGCTGCGCTCGCTATAACATGTCCTTTCCACTGTAACCGACATGAAACCCAATTTTCTCGGAGGAAGTAAATTCTTAGTACAGTTTTTCAGTTAAAACTAAGCTAATATGAGGCAGGCATTACCTTTAAAAAGGGTATATCAGGAAATTTTCCGTTTCTGGTCCTTCCCGCCCCGTTCCGTCTTTTAGTAATAGCGTCTTTGCGCACGACTGGAAATTAGGCTCAACTTCCGATTGAAGAAAACAGTATTGTCAGTGCAGTAACACAAATGGACCCTTCTACCATAATAGCTCCCTTTGGGAGCGTATAAACTTACATATTATGTTCTTAAACCTCAGTGTAATGTCAAATATTGTCTATATTACTTACATGAAATATCTGCACGTTTTCGGGATATTCACGTAAAATATTCTTGAGTTCCTGTAATAATGTAGGGCGTTTCATCTCAACCCAATCTTCATCATCTGAACTTTCATTTCCACCCACATTTGTCCGACGAGCCATCATTGAACCTGATAAAACGATCGCACTATAAATATCTAACTCTCTGATCATTACAAATATAAACATCATTTAAAAGCTTGATACATATTGATTCATTTTTATCCTCCGTCGTAGGCGACATGAGCATAGTGTTACCCGTGTCCGTTTGTCAAACTTTGGTTTCCGCACTCTACCTTGAGTTTGCCTTGGCCAAATATTTTTAAACTTATATAATGCTTATTACAGCAATAAACAGTTCACGTTTGAATTTAGGTGTGGTGCGATATATCAGAGTATACCTTTTGATGAATCGAAGAATTGCGAATTTTTTGGTTTCCGAGTTTGCATTGTTGACTATTGTTTCGTCAAATTATTTGAAAGATAAGGGTCCTTTTCTCCTGATATTGTTTCATTCGGTTAGTTAGTGTAGGTTTAATTTTAAACGTATCGATACCATATGCGTCACACCTTGTTACTTTTACCTTGCAACCAATCAAAGCCAAGCTAATATCTATACATGTATTAGTTTATTAACACTTGATGATGAAAAAACTAATGAAATTATAACTGAGCTATTGCTTTTGCGATGCAGTGCAGTACATCATTGCCGTATTACAGTAACTGTGACTGGCATTATATTTGAAACAAAATGAATTGAAGTATTAAATGGACAAGGACATTTCGAAATATCTACAAACTGCTAAATATTTTGTGATAATTAATAATTTTAGGTAGGGAAAATTAAGAAAGCTTTGCGGTTT
Organism: Mytilisepta virgata; assembly: GCA_028015205.1. NCBI lineage: Eukaryota > Metazoa > Mollusca > Bivalvia > Mytilida > Mytilidae > Mytilisepta > Mytilisepta virgata. The sequence goes on from CM051516.1 coordinate 44,304,389, forward strand.
TAAAAAATATGACAAAAATGCGAATCTAGCAAGAACCCCCCCCCCCCCCCCCCCCCCCAAGAAAAAAAAAAAACTCTCTCCGAGATTCGAACTTGCAGACAGTTTAATTGTAATTTAATTACCAACAACAGTACCAACTGAGCTATGACGACTATACTTTTAATGGATAATTTAAAGGTATATGTATCTTAATTAAAGTATTGAATTGATTTTTTTTATATAGAAAAGTTCCATTTTCGTTAAAAAGCACATAAGGAACCTAAACAGAAAACACACAAAATTTGACAAGTGCAGTCTTTCAGGAAAACGTTTTATGCATTCGGTACTAGAGGTGCTTGTCAATGAACTCTCACTTAAAAGGTGCGGACCCCCCTCCACGAAAATGACAAAAATGCGTTTTCAACTTTTTTATGAGCTTACTGTAAGTTTGGGGTTGGATTAATCAATGCAGAAAATTGAGACCCAAACAGTAACTATTTTTACTATGAGAAAAAGATATATTTCACAGATAATAACTACTTTCAGAAAATGGCCCTCTGAGTGAAACATTTTCTCGCCTTATTGGCCCAACCTCTTTAAAAGTGTTGTTTTGGACCACTAAACACAAGACTTAGTTTAGTTGGTATATACCTCACTCTTGCCATTTTAGAGTTATACCCTTTTCTACTGTAGACTTGCTTTCAAATCAGTATGTATATAATAGGGATGCTATAGGGCGCATCTGTGCCCATGGACACAATCTGTCTTATTTTTTTCTTTTGAATGTATCTATGGTTATAGACATAAAGTAACCTGTTTTTCACCTGTGCTTCAAAAACTTCAAAATCGATCTTAATGGCAGATATAATTGCATGAGAAATCTTTTCAGGTTCAAGATTACTGCTATTTCTAAAGCGATTATAACAGAAAACCATCTAAAGTGCTTTTTTGTTTTGACCAAAGCATTTCAAACTGCCTGTTAAGCTATGTTCACACTGCCGATCACATCAACTCGATCAAACCCGATAAAGACAGATTAAACTAGAAATACTGTGAGCAAAGCTCACTACTTGATAAGATAGATGACAGGAAATGTCAATAGTTTGGATAGGAAAATTCCAACAGCAGTGAGATGAGTTTCATCAAATTCCATTCAGTGGTTTAGGAGAGTTGCGGATGGCATACTGGAACCCCCTATCACAATGAATGGCAAAGTCCATGTGTTGGTATGGGAAACCCCAAATAATGGTCAGATCAGAATCTAAAATAGGAGGTGCACAACAACATCATGTAATAAAGATGCTCTGAAAGTTTCATCAAATTCCATACAGTGGTTTAGGAGGAGTTGCGGATGCCATCATGGTACCCCCAGCACATTTAAAGTCAAAATCCATGTTTTGCTTCGGGAAACCCCAAATGTTGGTCGGATCAAAATATAGAATAGGAGGTGCACTACAACATCATGTAATAAAGATCCTCTGAAAGTTTCATCAAATTCCATTCAGGGGTTTAGGAGGAGTTGTGGATGGCATCATGGTACCCCTATCACAATGAATGTCAAAGTCCATGTTTTGGTATGGGAAACCCCGAATGAAGATTCTCTGAAAGTTTCATCAAATTCCAATCAGTAGTTTAGGAGGAGTTAAAGATCGGGGGACTGGTCTGACTCGCTCGACAAGAATATTCGGAGTGGTCCACTTGCTCGGCATCACTCCGACTTTCTACCAGACAATTTTTGATATGTCAAAAATACTCAAGTAGGCATCGAGAAGATAAGCACTCGAGAAGAGATCGGGTATTCGTCGAGCAGGGGTCGAATTTATTGGGAAATGATTCGTATAGACATCGTTCCCGATCAGCGCCATTCTGTTTTATATACTTTGTTGAACTTCGTATACGGAGCAGGAACTGCTTACACTTCCGGAGCACCTGGGTTCACGCCTGATTTATTTAGGAGTTCGTGTTGTTCATTGTTTTTTAGTTTTCTGTGTTTATTTGTTGTGCTTGTGGTTGTTCATTTGTCTTCCCTGGTTTGTCTTTCCAATGTATTACGTTTTTTTTTATTGCTCCTTAGGTATATTTGTCCTTTTTTTATTCTGTGGTCCAGATCAACTCGACCAATGCCCGATCGCTTCCCGATCACTGCGGTGTGGTCGAGTAAAGATCGGGTATTGGTCGAGTTGGTCTGGGAATCAAATATAATAGTAGTCGCAGTGATCGGGAAGACATCGGGCATTTGTCGAGTAAATGTCGGGATGATCGAGTAGTGATCGGTAATGTATTTGTATCCCGACCAAACTCGATCTCTACACGATCCTTTCCCGATCAATTCGACCGATAGTCGACGAATATCCGATGTCTTCTCGAGTGCTTGGCTGCTCGATCCCTTAATCTGTCTTGATCGAGTTGATCTGATCGGCACTGGGTTCACTCCATAATAAACATGATTAACACCATTTAAGTTGTTTTTCCAGCAACACTAAAACATATTATTATAATCATAGGTTCACCTGGGTTCACTCCTGGTTTTTATGGGAGTTCGTGTTGTTCATTGTTTTTTAGTTTTTAGTGTTTATTTGTTGTGCTTGTCCTCGATATTATAGCTGCATTAATCCAGAAAATGTAAAGCCGTTATCACGACCGATTGTAATCAGAGGCAAGAAAGGTACTGCCGGAATCGATAGTGATTTACGCACACAACCTTGCAATGATAAGTTTCAAATCCATGGGTTAAGTTTTCTCTGCATAAGCATCACTTTAATCAAGTTCGCTACCAAGCTTTAATTATTTTTTCAGAAGAATTTTAAATACATTATAAACAAAGTCCGACACTGACAGCCGTCTTATCATGACCACAGTTCTATTTTCCTCAGCTGAAGACAGTACGAGTTGTCGCGCATGATTTTACTTAAATTAATGCATTATCTCTTGCGTTTAGGTGTACACGTAGAGTTCAAGCTGTGCTATAAAGCGACTTATGATGTAACTCCCAACAAAATTTCAGTAAATTAACCGCGAGAGAAACATGAATAACGAACAATGTTATAAAAAATTAAATATTTACACATACAATGCATTTTTTTATCAACATATTTTTTGATTGTTAGTTACAAACAAAATCACTGAAAACTCAACAGATAGTTAAATCTGCTATATATCTTAATATATATACAAAACATAGTCATTGTCGGAAAATTTAAAATTTATTTGGGCTCGCTGCGAAACATGGGAAAAAGGCTCGCTAAAGTTCGCCTTTTCTCATGTTTCTAAAGCTCGTACCTTTTCTCATGTTTCTAAAGCTCACGAGCTTTACAAACATGAGAAAAGGCGAACTTTAGCGAGCCTTTTTCCCATGTTTCGCAGCGAGCCCAAATAAATTTTATATTTTCCGTTAATGACTTTGTATTGCCTTTATCCTGAATCCCCTTTAGATGCGTAAAATGCCTTAAAATAACGGTTGAAGTTGAAATCCAGCTGCCGTGAAAACGCGGGAAACGCCACGATGTCATCAGGTACATTCACTACGCTCCTCGCGCTCTTCATGTAAACAAGTACCAGTAGACTTTATAAGGTCATTGACCTAATACGACTAAAGTTTATTCTACTCCTTTTATTAGATCGGAAATGTCTTGATTGCAGGATAAATCATGATATAATGATATCTTGTTTTATAAAGCAATGAGGGAATACTTTTTGAGAATTGATTTTCGTCGTCACAGGCATCTGGGAAATGTACATTGTACTTGCTGTTCCATCCCATTTTTTTCTCCCATACACCAAACTCCACTGTCAAAATATTTTTATTTTTCATCATTTTACGAAAAAAAACGCAATATTACAATATTACAGCCAAGCGTCCAAACTTTGCAGAGCGACATAGTATTTGATGTAGCAGATAAAGAAGAGGCTCAGTGGGCTGAGCCTGTATCGCTCACCTGGCCATTTTGTTTCACGGACCGGGAAGATTTATGCAAACTTTGTAAAGGACCTTCCATAGATGATCCATACCGAAAATCAGTTCATTTGGCTTTATGATTTCAGAGAAGAAGTTTTAAATTTCGATCAATCAGAACATGTAAATGCTCATGGCAGCCATTTTGTTTCACGGACCGGGATTATTTATGCAAATTTTGTAAAGGACCTTCCATAAATGTTCCATATCAAAATCAGTTCATTTGGCTTTATGGTTTCAGAGAAGTTTTACATTTTGACCAATCAGAACATGTAAATGCTCATGGCGGCCATTTTGTTTCACGGACCGGGATGAATTATGCAAACTTGGTAAAAGACCTTCCATAGATGCTCCATACCAAAAATCAGTTCATTTGGCTTTACAGTTTCAGAGGAGAAGAAGTTTTAAATTTCGACCAATCAGAACATGTAAATGCTCATGGCGGCCATTTTGTTTCACAGATCAAGAAGATGTATGCAAATTCTGTAAAGGACCTTCCATAGATGCTTCATACCAAAAATCAGTTCATTTGGCTTTACAGTTACAGAGAAGTTTTAAAATTTCGACCAATCAGAACATGTATATGCTCATGACGGCCATTTTGTTTCACAGACCAAGAAGATTTATGCAGATTTTGTAAGGGACCTTCCATAGATGCTCCATACCAATAATCAGTTCATTTGGCTTTACGGTTTCAGAGAAGAAGTTTTAAATTTCCACCAATCAGAACATGTAAATGCTCATGACGGCCATTTTGTTTCACGGACCGGGATGATTTATGCAAATTTTGTAAAGGACCTTCAATAGATGCTCCATACCAAAAATCAGTTCATTTGGCTTCACGGTTTCAGAGTAGAAGTTTTAAATTTCGACCAATCAGAACATGTAAATGCTCATGGCGGCCATTTTGTTTCACGGACCGGGATGATTTATGAAAATTTTGTAAAGGACCTTCCATAGATGTTCCATATCAAAAAAAAGGGGGTTGCAACAGATTACATCCTTTTCCATGTGACTTAGTGTGCTCTTACACTATAGTTACAGAAACTATAGAAAATTAGTTAGTAATTATTTTCTCTGTAGTTATCCATGTGTAAGTCTATTGTTCAATGGGTAATTACGATTAAATTTAGCTGGTAAGATAAAGGATCTATAGTCCTATATGTGTCTAGTCGAGAATACTTTTATTAAAATCAATTTCTGATCGGAAAAGGAATGGAAATCTTAATAAATAAATAAATAAATAAATGAATAGAAATAAAATTATAAAAACTCTTACATGTACGAACATAGACAATTTCAGACCCTTTCCAAGATGAGCTTCTCGCAAAATTTTATTATTAAGATTGGAACAGCAAAATAGGACTTTCTAAAACATTATTTTTGTATTATGCGGGTCAAAATTTGTTTTGCTTTTGTTTTATCGAAATTATGGATTGAAAATGCTCCTAAGAACATTCTTTAATTTTTGTTCAATGCCCCGATACCGGAACTTGCCGCAATCTCAGCCACATAAATCTTTCATAAGTATATATACTAGTATATAATCAACCATAACAAATTTCACAGACTGGCAAAAACATTATTTAGTTTATCAACTAAAATTTTAGGACATAAACAGTAAACACAACAGGAAGCAGTTTATAAGTGCTATATCACTACAGTTTTTGCCTTTCCTCACAAAAGTCATAAAAATGTGCTGTTTCGAACGACAACATCATCAATTTGTTAATTATATAAATAGTTGGTGATTAGGTCAGTTAATGGGGAACCACATATAGACAGCCAATGAATTTGGTACGCAGTTGAATTAGCATTCGCATTGCAATTTTTTGGTTTGACCTTCTCAGTTATATTCTAGTTACTATGAATCTTCACTATACTGTACATGTTGTGAAAGTGTATGGGGAACAGTCATCATTTGAAAGTGTTGCATTATTCACATGTTTAAGAAATGCCTTATTTATTTCAACATTTGAATTATACTACCAAAATTTGATACAGGTGAAACATATCTCTATGTCAAACAGTTTGTACCATATACACGGTTAGGTTTAAATCACTATCATTAATTCATCAGCCATCAGATCATGAGGTCATCCGAGTAAACAGTACTTCAGTACTTTGATTTATTATATGAAGTGATAGGTGTATGATACTCGATGTTTTTAAATGAAATTGGAATACACTTCTGAAATCCTTATTGAAATATAAAATATATCTTGTGAATGCTAAAAAACGTATTTTCCAGACTGATGCGGATGAAAAAGAAATTTAATTTGGTTAAAAAGCTGCCATTAAAAATCTAAAATTTCCTTTAATAATCTATAGTAAATTTATCGATATCGATTGCTACCAAGTTTTACCTTATGCGCACTGCGTGTGCTGATAATAATTGTGTATGTGTTTCAGATCTGCACCAAAGTAACAACATTTAGTATCTTGCAATGATCATTCATGACAAGTTCAAATCCATGCGTCAAGCAGTTTCAGAGAAGATCTTCGAAATTTTATTATAGTATTAATGAATAGGTGTTTTTATAATGGCCCTGTAATGTGTCCAATGTCTGTAATAATGACCCCCGGAAGGTTGTAATGGCCCAAGGCAACGCCGAGGGCCATTACAGCCCCGAGGGTCATTATTACAGACCAAGGACACTTTAGTATAACAATGTTGTAGAGGTATTTTTATGCCTATTACAAACTTTTATCAGTTGTAACTTGTTATAAAATGTTTGTTCCGTAAGAGTTATTCTACATCCCATTTGTTCGTTGCTATCAGTTTATGTAATGAAGGGTGTGGGGTAGAAGAGAAATAGAATTATTTTTTAAACTACATGAAGGTCTGATGAAGTATTGAATAGAGAATCATTATACCATATGATTTTAACAATAGAAACTGTAACAAATGGGATAAGTTCATTGAAAAATAGGATTACAGAAAATAGTCAGTCTCAAAATTTCTCTTCCGGGGTAAATGTTGATTTATGTTGAGAGTCCCCCCCAATTATCGGAGATACACGTTGATTGCTATTTCGCAATGCAAACACTCTGCTGGATTGTCAACAGACATTGCATAAATTTCTTACCTGTCGTCTGCTAATTTCTATCAGTTTCCGGTGTGAAAAAAGGTTAAAATACAGTCTTTTTAATAAATTCCGGCTGAATAGAAATTCTTTATAGTCAATAGCATAAAACATAATTCTACGATCAGCACAATCAACAACACAAAATTCCATGCGACAAAATCCTCAGAAATGTGTAGCCATCTTTAATTTTCTGATTTCAGAATGGCCCTGTTTTTTCATAATCGGCATGGTAATAATGCCCTGTTTTGTCGAAATGGCCCTGTTAGCAAATTTGTAATACACATACATTTTAGCTATAATTATACCTAGTTGGTTAATAAAAATCATTAAAGCCCAATTTTGGGGCCTGGCAGCCACGTTTGTTGCTAATTTTGACCCCTTATTTCTCAGAAACAATGAAAGCATTCACCAAGGTGAATTAAAAAAAAAATTAAATATCAAGGCACTTTGCTTTTTTTGGCCCTTTTAACCCTTTAAATCTCACAACCCAAGTCTGTGGACATATTACTGAAAACACTCATCAAAATGAATTAAAAGTAAAATCCCCATTAAAATTGGGTGAAAAATAAAAAAAAATGCAAAATGGCTTCTTTGGTACCTTTGATCCCTTTTATCTCTACCACCGCAAAAGTTACATTGTGCACAAACATGCCTTGAGTATCTTTTATAGTATTTCTTATGAAGAACTGTTAAAAAAATCATCATGATAGGATAAGAAATGAAAAGAGTTTCGAAAATTAACATGATTAATGTGTGTCCCTTTTTTGGCACCTTATATCTCTAAAACGGTCAGAGATAGTGAAAAACGGATTTGTATAGGTTTTTCCATTTTTATCAAGGAACATTAAAAACAAAACAAAAAATCATAAATATCGGATAAAATTTAAAAAATTACACTAAAATAAAAAAAACAAACCCTTAATGACCCCCAGAAAAAACGGGAGGGCCAAATTTCCTAAATCAATCCCAACCTGTATTTCTTGTAGGGGACCGTTGTAATAAGTAAAGTCAAGAAATACCAAAGGAATATTCGAAGGAGAGAAAAATCGTAACAACTGACAAACTCCGAAGAACAACGAAGACAAGACCAAAACAATACATGCACTACAATTAAAAACTAAAAACATATGAACAACACGGACCCCACCAAAAAACCGGGGGTAGACTCAGGTGCTCCAGAAGAGTAAGCAGTCTCTGCTTCCTGCAGGACACCCGCCATGCTGCCCATGTCAAATCCGGTATGAGGAAGGGATAATATCAATGGAACAGGTCCATTTTCATTTGGGAAACGGTTTCATATGAAAATATCATAAGGCTACGTTCAATAGGACGAATTAAGTAAACGAACGGAAACCTAACTGTCTACGGACCCCGGCGCAGACGTAGGACGCCGACGACAGCCTTATATCATAATACGACCACAAATATTTGCGGTCGTATAAAAAGTCATTTCCCCATATGGTTTACATTGAAACTTTGAGCAGCCGCAGCCCTCGGATGAACAGATGAAGTAGATCGTTTGTTTGTTGTTGTCATCAATCGAACGTGTTTTTTCGAACGGACAATTGAAGGGCAAATGGTCCAGATTATCATGGAAATTGGTTCATTTCCGTTGTTTTTTTAAGTTTACGAATTATGGTGAACATAATCAAGGCCATTAATAAAGTTTTCTTTTTCATATTTTGGGTGATTTTTGTCAATTTCGTTATTTTTCGAAAATTTCGTGAAATGACGCCATAATCAGTAGTAACAAATTTTTTGCACTTGATTTGAAATCATTTAGCATTGAGTTATTGCCTCATAAAACACCTTTGCTTAAAATAGACATAAACAGAGAAAAATTAAATCTCAATCATACATATTTTGTCTATGCGTTTCTTTTTTTGAAGAGTATATATACGTATTGTATTTTTACCGAGGAGGGGGGAATGGCTCTGATTCAAAATTTTCTAGGGGGAAAAATAGGATCACGTAAGTTTTTCCCTCGGGAAAAAATTGACATGGAGAAAAACGGCTATATAACACCGGTAAAAATACTCGTCGGTTGAGAAAAAAATTTCAAAACGTTAAAACAATAGACCTGGTTAATGTTTGAAGTGGAAAATAAAACACCCCTATTCCAAATTGAAACCGGTAACAACTGACAAACAGAATACTGTAAACTGCGATAATCATTTCTTTCAATTAATTGTATTATTCTGTCCCCATCGAATAACACTAAAGATGAAAGTCTTGTGTGGATGTGGAACAATATAGTTTACAAAAAAACCCTAATGAATATGTTGAATGAAGCATAAGCACTTCTCCTTACTGTACGGGGGTCTGTCGATATATAGTGTAGAATAGTCTCGGGGTTGGGGGGGGGGGGGGGGGGGGGGGTTTGGTGTAATCTTGACCATTTTATGAGGGGGTGGTGCGTCGTTAATTTTAAACCCCTACATAAATTATCAATGTTATATCGAATTTGTGACCCGGAAATATCCGGGAAAGCTAAAATTACATACCCGAAATTATCCAAAAATAATAAAAGGCAGTTATCATGATGAGACATATTTATACATTTTACATCTATATATTGAAACATTTGGTATGATATCAAAGAAAAAACTGGATAAATCTGGCATTCAAAATCATCATTTATTGTGTTAAAGTCTACCTGAACTCTCCTCAGTGTTTTATAAAAATCTGAAGAATTTTTTAGAATCCTGAGAGGAATTCTCCAGAGTGTCAAATTTTGACGCGAATTTGCCGCACGCCCCGTATCTAAATATCAATTTGTGATCACGAATTTTTGGAATCTGTTGTAACAGTTTTTGTACTTAAGTCTCCCAAACGATTTTGTTCGTTTGAGTTCTCAATAACCGTCAGAGATATGGATCTGAGATTTTTCATGATGAAAGATCAATGTTTCTAGATGTGCCTAATGATATTTATTTTTTGACGGGGGTCACTGAAACGTATAACTAGCAGTTCAAAGAGGCTAGGGGTTTACCATCGGACCATATGGGGAATTTTTTTTTCATCGAAAAACTCTTCGAGAATGACCAATAACCATCTCATATCATATATTTTATTATACACCGTGACAACACCTATTACATGACAATTACCTAGTTCCTCTAGGGGGGGGGGGGGGTCATCCCCACCCCTCAAAGTCGATAATTTGGAAAAAGTGCATATGCATTTAAAATCCATAGCTTTAAATCATATATTTTATTATTCTCCGTAACATTTAAGACGAGTGGAGTGATCCTCAACCCCATAAATCAATAATGTCCAATTATCTCATAAACCGTTAAAATCCCCACCCCTAAACCATATATTTTCTTATTCTCCATGGTAAGACCCACCAAATGACATACCACGCTTCCCAATTGGGGTGGGATTATCACCACCCCTCCATCAAATCAATAATGTTCAATTATCTCTTAACCGTTAAAATCCCCACACCTAAACCATATATTTTCTTGTTCCCCATGGTAAGACGCACCAAATAACACATACCCTCGCTACTTCTTGTGGTTATGACCACTCTCATCAAATCAATAATGTTCAATTATCTCATAATCCGTTAACATTCCCTCCCCTAAACCATATATTTTCTTATTCCTCTTTGTAAGTTGCACCAAAATGACAAATACCTCGCTTCCACAAGGGGTTATCACCTCTCCCATCAAATCAATAATGTTCAATTATCTCATAAACCGTTAAAATCCCCACACCTAAACAACAAATTTTCTTATTCCCCATGGTAAGACGCACAAAATGACACATACGTCGCTTCCCCGGGTTGTTATCACCACTCCCATCAAACCAATAATGTTCAATTATCTCTTAAATCGTTAAAATGCCCACCCCTAAACCATATATTTTCTTATTCCCAATGGTAAGACGCACGAAGTGACACATGCCTCGATTTCCCAGGAGATTATCACCATTCCCATCAAATAAATAATGTTCATTTATCTCACAAATTTTCGACCGTCAATCACGACGTCATAAAAAAGAAACGGCATAATAGCGACGCTAAGAGCGATGCCATTATATGGTCATTGATGCTTACCCCATATCCTTATATTTTTATATGTATATTGAATTTTGCCGCCATTACGAAAATGAATGAAAATGAAAGAGAAAAACCCTGTTGTTATTGACTCCAGTGGGTTAAAGGTCGACAAGGTCACTTACTAAGAGAAGAAATTCTGTTTCATGATGATATCTATCAAAAGATGAAACTGATTTCGTTCTGCGATTTAGCGTAATTTAAAAAAAAACTATAAACCCGTCCATCTCAAATTTAAATTGAATACATGTATATTTTTGTTTACCCTTTAAATGCATTATTGCAGGGTATTGCTCCTGGCCGGGAATCATGACTGTCCAGTTGTTTTTTTTCTTTTTTCTATGTGTTCTTGTGTTAAAAAGAAATTAAGAGTTGTCGTTCTTTATAGATAGATTACGGAAGCACATTTAGGACCTACCAAAAATATAAATTTGAATTCGAAATACGAATTTAAATCGTTATCACGAAATGAAGAATTCGTTATAACAGATTAAATTCGTGATAACGAATTTTCGGTGTAAGTTATAACAGTTTTTGTAATTCGTAATCACGTTTTTAATCCGTTATCACTAATTACAAAAAAATTTCATAACGAGTTTAATCCGTTATTACGAATTACAAAAACTGTTATAACTAATTCAAGAAATTCGTGATCACGAATTTAAATTAATCTGTGATAACGAATTCTACAATTCGTGATATCGATTTTAATTTGTCATATCGAATTCAAATTATATTTTTGGAGGTCCTAAATGGGCTTCCGTAGAAATCGAGATATCTGTTACTTCGTTTGGGAGACTTCGTTATAGTTCACTATTACAGTTATTAGTCGTTCGTAATAACGGATTAAACTCGATATCACAAGTTTTTGTAATTCGTGATAACGGATTAAAAACGTGATTACGAAATTTATAATTCGTTCTCGCGGATTAAATTCGTTATCACGAATGTGTATAATTTGTTATAATTTTTTTTTGTAATTCGTGATAACAGTTTAAAATCGTTATAACAAATTGTATAATTCGTGATAATGGATTAAATTCGTGATAATGAATTTGTTGAATTAGTTATCACGAATTTAATCCGTTATCGTGAATTAAAAAAATCTGTGATAATCATTTCTACAAATTCGTGATAACGATTTACAAATTACAAAAAAATGTGATGACGAATATAATTCGTAATTACGAATTACAAAAACTGTTATATATTCTTCAATTCGTGATAACATTTAAATTCGTGATTTCGTGATTTCGAATTCAAATTTATATTTTTCGTAGGTCCTAAATAGGCTTCCATATAAATAAGACTTGATACTGACCTGATTTATCAAACCTCCAAACACTAAACAGGTGCGAGTGGTAAGCTGCTATAAATACCTAAACACAGTTGCTAAATGAACCTTGATACTTAGATTGTTGCGCAGAAAAAAAAAACTCCCGGTAGTTTTCTGAAAACTGACAAGCTCCTTTCACTTTGAGTGTTACGAGTATTATATAATTTATGATGACGAAACTTGTCTGGATCATTTAATCTACAAATTCTTCTCATTTACAGATGTCTAACATCTTGTCTAACATTAACAGATATGTGTCTCACGAAATATAATAAAGATTTTTTTTTTTCAATTGAGAAACAATATTTATAATTACACACACACACACACATATCTATAATACTAAATTTACGAATTAGCCGAATAGGCGGTAAAACGCGTGGTTCAAAATAAACGATGTATGGTTCAGATTATAAAGGTTATTATCGGATTTGACAATCTGCATTTATAAATTTAAACTGCAGTTTTGTTTATGTGCAAATGGAATTTGTATGCACTTTTCGGTTATGAATTCTCCCAACATATCCCTTAGAAGGTTCTCGAATGCATCATTTTAACACAATGATTTAAATAAACAAGTATGCACATAATTTAAATGTATTTCTGTTTGAAATTACGGAAGAAGAATAAAACAAATTAAAAACATTCTCCTTCGAGTGGGATGTTTCCGCTTCATGTATTCAGGATTGTTTTTCTACAATAACGCAATTTCTCCTAACTGTAAAGGTTATGAACTTTGAAGATTATGAAGAAGTAAGGTAAAGTTCAGAGGAATTCAAAACTTAGTTGTTTTTTGGATTGCACGGATGTTTACCTTGCACAAAGTGATAAAACCAACCATTATCTATTTTTACATTATTTTTCATGTGACCTGTCTAAATATATCTCTACCATACAATTCCCTGTAAGCCCTAGATAAAAATATTTTAACAAATGGTCATCTTTATCATTAATGACGAAATTTATCTCGGACATCTTTGATAAATATAAACGTGGACAGCACACGCCGCCACACACTAAAAATGTGATATTTTAAGCCTCCCTTGCCCTGCCCATGATGACAATGGAACAATTGGAACAATTAATTTCCAAAAATATGCTCTACCTAACTCACGGCATCTTTTGAAAAATTCATCCGTCACTAAGGAAATGTTTACATCTACAATTTCATTTTCATATTATTCTGAAGGAAAAAGGTAATGCATTATGAAATGTGTATTTAATGAAAGCTTTTCATCAAGTTCCAGTTCAGAATTAATTGTAACAATAAAAATATTGACAAATTTATGTGGTTGTGTTTTCGTCATAGATTTTGACTTTGATGGAACCTTAAGGTCCATTTTGGTAATTCTACGTGGCATACAGTCTACTTCATCAGTGAATACATCTTCGGTAGTAACGAAAAGCCATATGACAATTGGGTCACGTTGACCTACATTTCACGCTTCATTGACTTAGGTTAAATTTTGCATTAACATCCATTTCTGGAATACTACAGCATATATAGACATGAAACTATCAGTTGATACGCCCTACTTGAGAAGAAAGTTTATGGAAAGCCTGCCACAACATCCATATTGAGTTCCTGTTCCATGAATGACATGGCCGCAGTAACTTTTTATAGTCAATATGGCCACCACAAAAAAAAAAAAAAAATGCTTATTTTCCCGCGCTCTCGCGGGTTCAATGTCTAGTATATATATATATATATATATATACGACTAAATACTAGCCCAACAGTGTTAAAATCAGATTTTAATACTGTCAAATTTCTGTCTGCCTATGGCGGGACTCGAACTTACACCGAAGAGACACTATGGCACCTATTCGCCTAGAACCATGTTCAGCGCCCTAGACCACTCGGCCAAATCCGCTATAAAAATATAGCTTCAGTGGCCGAGGTGAATCTAAGGATGAACATGGCTATGGAATTTTATTACCTCCCTGTCATTTATTTGGCAGCAATCTGATTTAGCTATTTTTTGATACATTATATGGGATGATAATGTTTTATTATCATACAGTCACAGTAAAAACAGTATCTAACTAATCGTCTTAATATTGTGAAAACCATATAATGCATATATCCAGTGGATTTCCGAAGCATTATCGGAGGTACAAGGTAGTCCTAAATATTTATATATATAATCAAGGACAAACATATCATTGTGTAAATAAGACTTGATACTGACTGACCTGATTTATCAAATCTCCAAACACTAAACAGGTACGCATGGTACGAGTGGTAACCTCGATATGTAGATTGTTCCGCAGAAAAAAATATCCGGGTAGTTTTCGGAAAACCGACAATCTTCTTTCACTTTCAGTTTTACGAGTATTATGTATGATTTATGATGACGAAACTGTCTGGATCATTCATTTGGATTTTGTTCAATCTACAAATTCTGCTCATTTATAAATTTGTTTAACATTAACAAATATTAATGTTACGAAATATAATAATCAAGATTTTTTTCAATTGAGAAACAATATTCACACCCCCCCATACACACACACACACACACACACACACACATTTATATATTTCTTAAAGACAATCTGGGTTAAATTGTATTGTTATTATCTTTTATTTAAAAAAAATCATATTACTGCTATATGACATATTGATGGTTATATTGTAACTACCAATCATTCTCCTTTCCTATATATTCCTCATGCTGCCCCTGTGGGCCCTTGATTGGAATAAAATATGTTATAGTATACAAGCAAGGACAAACATATCATTGTGACTGCTTTGAAATAAATGTTTTGTTCAGACTAAGGGTACAACCATTTAACTTCAAGGGGTGTGGGGGAAAGGGTTGGGGGATGGTGGTTATGATTTTTTGTGAAAAAAATATTCTGATTCCAAAGGGAAGGGAAAAAAATAATCTGTTGCAGCAAGGGCCAAAAAAAAAAAAATCTGTTTTACAAAACTATGGAAAAAAATCATTGAATCCGAGGCTTGATTTCAAAAATCACAAGCATTACAAGAAAAGCTTTAGATCATTTTTTAATACAAACCTGATGATTTATTTTGAACATAATAAAATATTTTCATTAGTTTTTCAGTCATACTTGACCTTTCAGTGTTTAACCATCCATATGAAGAGCAACAATCATAACAATCACAGCATTGTTCCTTTTTAGCTCACCTGGCCAAAGGCTATGTGAGCTTTTGTCATCACTTGGCACCCGTCAATCGTCCGTCTGTTAACTTTTAACATTTTAATCTTCTCCTCTGAAACCGCTGGGTCAAATGGAATTAAATTTGGCAGGAAGCATCTATTTAAGGTCCTTTATAAAGATTGCTCATTTCATCCCGATCGGACAACAAACATGGCCGCCATGGGCAATTGTTGTTTCAAATTGGTTGAGTTTTCAAAAATCTTCTCCTATGAAACTGCTTTGCCAAATGGAACAAAACTTGACAGGAAGCATATATGGGAGGTCCTTTATAAATTTTTCTCATTTCGTCCCGATCAGACTATAAATATAGCCGCCATGGTCAGTTATTGTTTCTGATTGGTTGATATAAAAAAATCTTCTCCTCTGATATTGCTTGGCCAAATGGAACGAAAATAGACAGAAAGCTTCTATGGGAGATTCTTTACAAAATTTTATCATTTCGTCCTGGGCAAAAAACATGGCCACCATAGACAATTCTTGTTTCTAATTGGTTGATTAATTTTTTTTCTCTGGAACTGTTTGGCCAAACCTGTCAGCCAAACTTGATATGAAGCATCTATGGGAGGTTCTTTTCAAAATTTCTTTATTTCATTCCGATCGGAGTACATGTATGGTCACATTTGGCAGTTCTTGTTTCTGATTGGCTTATATCCTCTGAAATCGCTTGCCCAAATGGAACGAAACCGGACAGGGAGCATATATTGGAGGTCCTTTATAAAGTTTCCTCATTTTATCCCGATCGGAATACAAATATGGCCGCCATAAGCAGTGCTTGTTTCTAATTGGTTGATATAAAAAAAAAATCTCCTCTGAAATCACATATGGCCAAATGGAACGAAACTTGACAGAAAGCATCTAATTGGGAGGTTCTATACAAAGTTTTCTCATTTCGTCCTGATCAGGCAACAAACATGGCCTTCGTGGGCAATTCTTGTCTTTCATCGGTTGATAATTTTCTTCTTTGAAACTGCTTAGCCAAAGGGAACGAATTGCTTGAAACCAAACATGGTCTGAATGTTACTCATAAGGTGCCAATCCCTCATTCAAGATGGGCACCAGCAGAGGATTTAGGTCAACATAAGACCCTATGGGAAATACATGCAAATAGTTTCTGGAGAACCACTGAATTTAAGAATATGCTGACCTGTAAGTAGAAGGACCTTGATGCAGAAAAATTTGATCCCTACAAGGCTTACCACACTTCATAATGATAGTGAGAAGTGACTTCTCTCTTTGAGTACATCAATAAAAACGGCTTTCATTCCAAGTGAGAGATACAGGCTCAGAGGGCTGAGCCTCTAGTTTAAATATGCATACATGTACATATACCCAATGTGTGCCTACTCAGTACTGTGTGGAGTTATGATTATTATAATTATTTACGAGATGGACCTACATGTGTGTGCATGTGATGTGTGTTGCAAAGTTCTAAACTAATCTTGTTTTAAATTTACAAATGAAAAGTATATATATATGCAAATGTTTTATTGTAAAAACAAATTCATAATATATACCAGTTTTATGTACTTAATACACCTTTTGCTTTCTGGGCATTGATAAAAAACAATTTCTGATTCGACTTGGTAAGAAGTCCAAGTTCAACAAAGTCAATCCGGTGGTAGTACAAATCACTGGAGGTACATCAAATGTTACGACAGTGGGACACGTCCAACATCATCTTAGATATTGGAACACTGTAACGGTCAATCAATTCGCGATAAAATTTCCGAAGTGATGACATCAACTTATCCCTGATATAACCCTGGTTAAGAAGCTTTTGTAACAGCAGTAATCCTCTTTGTCGAAAGTCATGGTTACTCACGCATGTCCTTGAATATCGGACAAGCTGAAAAACGTAGACGCCATATGCAAGCGATGCTGGGATATTGCGACTCAAGAAGGGAAAGGTAACAATAGGAAAGTCGAAGTCATCACGGTTTTGACTTCAGATGTGTCTCATTGTCTATTTCGAGAAACAAATCCAAATATGAAGCGGACTTTGATGTATCTGTAGTATCCTTAATTTCAAGTTCACTGGGGTAGATAAGATGTAGAAAGTCTTGGAAAAGAATATGCACTTCAAGACTTGTGAATAGATGTACGCTACGTACTTCAAGACGTGAATTTATAATAAATTCAATACAGATATCAGGATAAAAATTAATATTATGACTAATAACTCTTTACAAGCTTCTTCTTCCATGCAGTTCCCAAATCATTGAAATAATGAATTAAATCATTATAATCAATTAAAAATTCCAATGTTTTGATTTTACAAGTTTTATTATATGACGGTTTAAATCCAACCTCTAAATAATCAACACTGGAATTTGCTAAAAAGTAGTCCAAACAAATTAGAATTGTTTCCCGCAAATTTGCGGTACTCACTTTTTATTTTTCCACAAAGTCGATGAAAAAGATGTCCAAGAAAACTAATTTGCATATGAAAAACAAATTAGCATAATTACTTCCATTTACAAATAGTTATCGACCATAAGCATAGTATGTAATGAGGTTGTTAATTTGGTTAATGTTTGTCCCATTTTTCTTATTCTGAAACCTGCATCTCCTCTTTCCTTTACTGATTTGTAACAGAACTGACTGAGCTGGCAATACGTCGAAATTCACAGGCCGAGAGGGCCTTATGTACTCTTCCGAACCTCGTAGCTCAAAGTTTTTTTTATAGAAGTTCAGTCAGTCAACAGGTTTTTCTTATCAGTGTTTCTTTTTATGTTGTCCATTGTATTGATTAATATGTTTATATCCTATATAAATTTATTTTAATATACTTTTATTTTGGATTGCTCCTAATTAGTATTGTCCATGCTATAAAATGCCTATTTAAATGCCACCTTTATTAAATCAAAATCAACACTTCTAAAACAGAAAAATGTCTACTTACAAATTTTCTTTCAAAAATATGTCTTCAGTAGTCGTGACTAAATTCCAAATAACTACATGTAGTACTTTAAAATGCGTTGGTAACAACGCCAGATAAAAGATAAAGTTGAGAATCAATCACGTGTTTCGTATTTACCTTAACAACTAAACAATTATGGAATGAGAATATGAAATGTTCTATAACAATATAGATTTAAATGAATCGGAAGTGCAAAGATTTAGCTACTGGTATTAAAATCACCATGCAGAAAATTTTGAATCCAGCGTTTATATACATGATATATGTCATACATTTTGTAGGTAAAGTTTAGACAAGAAATATCCAAAATGAATGTTGAAATAATGCAAACTTTGATATCATTGTATTTCCAAGAACTTAATTTATTGTACTATATAAATACAACAAAATTCAAATGAAATTTCAATGTGGTTGAAAATCTGTTGTGAAATTATTGGTTTTTCTGTCCAATGAGATTGTGTTTCTCATATAAATTAATTTGGACTACAAACAATAATGGAAATGATTAAATCGATTACTTACCATATGATATTTGAGAATATTTTATTTTGAAAGCTTATATTTTGATGTCAATAAAATCTCACCCAAAATTACCCAATCTCACACTTTAATGAGCAAAATCTCACCCATACCCATTCTAAATTTGTCACATGTATGAATTATAATCAAATGTTACTTTGAGAACGCCTGTTATATAAAAAATAAGGACTTTTTCAATATTTTATATATGGACCTGGAAGGGTGAGATTGACCTCAGACTTTGTCCTCGGTGGGTACCCAATTACTTTACCTGGTCTATATATAACGTATTCCCCTCGTTAAAAGTCCATAATTGATAAATAATAGTCGATTTAAATAAATTGAAGAATCTCGGTCTGGCACCCACGACCAAAGATGTTAAGGTAAAAAAAAATCTAGAGACGGGGCAATGCCTTGATAAAATAATTCTAACGAACATTTTAAAATTAAAGTTGTTATTAACAATTATATTAGGCCAACATTTTCAGTCAAGTACAAAAATATCATCAACTGCATTGAGAATACTCTATATTTATATAGATCTCCAAGAAGATGTTCATCAAAAGTTGAGAAGTATAATTCTTTTATTCTAGACTTTGCTATATAAATGACAACACGTATCTTTAAGTTAATTTTTAAATTTTCTGAAATGACCGTGACATAAAGGATAATTTTATTCTTCAGCATTGTATCTTGTGCACTTTTACTTGACAATCGTCAGTTTAGAGAGATAACAAAACTATCCAACAAAGCCGACACATTTGCTAATTCGTGGCAAGTACATAGTTCTTTGTGTTGTGCTTATTTTGTTTGTTTGTCCTCATCCATGCCCATATTGGTTTTGTCTTTGTCTCTAAATTTATTATTGTTAGATGGTACTTGGGGGTTTTCTCACCTTGTTTCTTTATCACCGGCTTGTTCTTTCTTATATAAATATATCTATTAAATTGAGTTTGAATTTGTTGATATGTAAACATGATTTATTAGACATGAAAGGGAAATATGCCAACAATGAAGATCTAACCGAAAAAGAAATTAAAACTATGGACGAACCTTCATCTTAGAGACCATCAATTGAAATTTTCAACGTAATCCAATGAAAATCAATGTAACAACTAACGATGTATTTGAATAAAAATTAAAAGAACAATATATTAGCATGAACACTGAATACCTACAAAACTGGTCTGATATCAACTGTTGTAATACATCCAATAGAAATCAATTTTCAGTCGTGTAGTTGTTATGTTAAAGTGAAACCCGACAGATAGTCCTTAATTAACAAATTTAAATTACAAACAATACAACAGATTAGAATCTAGCAAATTATGACTGCCATAATTTGGCCATCATTCGCACAATACAAGTCAAAAACATAATATTAATATATAAACATCATTATTTTTATAGATAATTTGCGAGAGTATACGTACGTGGAATATAATGACAATAACAAACTTCATTGCATATAACAAGAAATCAAAGCAGATTTGAGGTAGAGATGACGACGATGGAAAACTTAGAGACGGAATTCAAAAAGGTACAAAATGATATCATTGTACAGTATTATCACGCGCCATGTGCCTTAAACTAGCTACTAATAAGCCCATATAAAAATATCATGAATAAGGTTAATCTAGAAACTCGCATTGTTCGTATGGAATTTGGTATATAAAACCAAATAAATTCAATCGTATAAAACATGGTGAAACATAGCAGGCAACAGATTAAGAGCATGGTAGAATCTGAGACCTAGACTTTGTACCTGTACACAATTTGTTGGATATTAAGATTATATTTAATTTATCAAAATCTGAGTTGTGATTATTATTTCTCTCAATGTGGACTTAGGACAAAAAATTTGGCGCAAGTTAGAATTTTTATTACAATTAAGAAAGAAATGTGCTTCATCCTCAACAGAATTTAAACAAATGAAAAATAAAACGGATTACCGAAAAGGCCAACAATGACATACAAAGTAGCAATCAATTTATTCCATCCAAACGGCAGACCCTCAGACAATCAAAGTACTGAAGTACTGTTTACTCGGATGGCCTCATGATCTGATGGCTGATGAATAATGTGAATTAATGATAGTGAATTGAACCTAACTGTATGTATGGTACAATAAATTTACTCCATTCAAACGGCAGGCCCTCAGACAAAAAGTAACATAAAAGAGGATAAAATACAATCATAGAGAGTCAGGATAGTCTAATTTGTTACAGACACCGAGTACCGATTGGATTATACCGGTTTTATAAAGAACACTAAAAGCGTGCATACCTGAAGTGGAACAGATGCATAACTTGAGTGTTTAGGAATCAACTTTTAACAGTGGCAGGACAAATAAACAATAAATACAGAAAAAAAGTTGAAGCAACAAATAACTTTATCAATTTGGCACTTTGAACGAAGACAAACTGGTAAAATAACCAGACCTTAATGGGGTACATCTAAAACAAGAAACGAAACAGAAACAAAATGAAACACAGCGAAACGAAACGAGACACCGCAAAACGAAACGAAAGGAAACGAAATACAGCGAAACGAAACGAAAATGAAACAGAACGAAACCAAAAAAAAAAAGAAAAAGAAATTTCGATTCATTAGATAAAATACTTTATAACGATGCATTTCTACTTAGAATATAGCCGAACTATTTACGATTGATGAATAACATTTTAGGGAAAAAATGGTTTCAATATTTGGAAAGGAAGCTATATTCGAGGCAAACATATTTTCTTAATTATACTATTTTTGGTTGTATGTGATATCTAATCGACATGTCTTTTTTCACCTCATTTTTTAACCTACATTCTTTTACAATTCCTTCCTAGGCTTGACCCCCCTCTCCCATTAAAAAATAAATGTTTGTACCCTGTCGTGAACAAAACGTTATACATCTTTAACAAAATTTTTAATTAGCATGTTCAGTTTCGACAAATTGGCTTTCAATGGAGTAGCGTCAAGTGAACACACGATACCGTTACTTCAGAAAAAAAACTATAAAAAATTGTTTATAATTTAAAACATAAACAAATCAAAATAAAGAAAGCAAAAAACAAATCAAAGGTCGTCGTCATATTTTTCTACAGGAAAAATGTTCATATTTCACCGTGCGCATGCCAAGGTGGCGGATAGAGGTCTTAATTGGCTTCATATTACATGTTACTTTTCTTTAAAGCCTTCTTCAATATCCCGTTGTTATCAGCATTAATTATCAATTAATTAAAATGTCCATTTGCATTTCCACAGAACATTCCGGGACGGGGGATTTGAATAGTTATAATATAAATAAATTATTCAATCCTATTTAGTTCTACTCGGTGAACATAAATTAAAAGATTTTTGAAATGTATATATTTTTTAATTTGTTTTGGGAGACGGGGAAATTTTATAGAAAGTTTTCACGCAAATTCTTCCTTTTTATTGTTTTTTTTTTACGCAACTTTATGTGCAATTACTAATAAGTTATATATTCAGTTGTAAAATAAAAAAATGACGGAAGTATGTATACCTTTACAATGAGAATCTTTAGAATTGAGATAGGGTCTATCATATGCCGATCTGAAGTTTTACAAATCTTGTGTAATTTCGTTAATTTCTTTCAATTTTTTATTTGGAATGTTCTATATGTGTTTTTGCTTTGACCCTACGGGTGTAATTGCAAATATAAGTTATTGCTTGTTATATCACATAGGCAAGATTTTATCGGTAAAGGAAACAGAAGGATACGCAGAGGACCCTCGACCTACGGCAAGAATTCTGGCAATACTTGTTAAGATCATTAGCTGCATGTGAGCTGAAAAACTTCAAACTTGTCAATGTTAACTGGCTGGTCATCACACTGTACCACCATGTTTAATCCATTCGACAACTATACGACCCACCCTTTTTATTTCTTTTTTCAGACTTAACGTGTAATGTGTGTACACTTTACCAGGTAAAGGTAACAGGTAAAATTAATTTATGAATAGATATCAACTTCTAGTATGTACAAGTGTGTTTAAAAATTTGAGTTTATAAAAATACAAATTAAAACAGGTACTACAAGGATTAAAAGCACTTACAAATTGATGACCCATGAAAGCGTTTCAGCTTATTTCCAATGCGGTCCCTTTAGCGTATATCACTTTACATTACAAGTAGGCCGGGAGGAAGCATGGCTTAATTTCAACTGATGTTGATTATATTTAGTTTACTAATTTTTCAGATGTTGTTTTAATGCAGTTTTAAAACCATCGTTGTCTTTTATTGATTTTATGCTATTTGGAAACGCATTCCAATCTTTAATAGCACTAAAGAAAAAAGATGAAGAGTCCACTCCTTTAATTTTAGGAACAACAAAATTAAATTGGCTTGATCTTGTATTATATCCATGGTGTTCGTTAAATTTTATAAAATTATCTTTGAAATATACTGGAAATTTGTTGTAGATTTTATGTACGTGTCCTAATCTTAATTGTTTCACTCTATATTCTATAGTTAAAAAATCCAACACTTGATATTTCTGGCTGGCGAACACTTGATCTTGGACCTAATTATAAGTTTTTAACCAACAGCAAGGAATGGTATACAATTTGATATGTTGCAGGAGTTTTCGTGTGACGTGGGTTTCCTCTTTTTATATGTGTAAAAACCTGATTTTTTTTATAAATATAAAACCCAGTCGGCTCAAAAGGCGAATTTCAATATTTCGTCAATATCTCAATATCAAATCTCAATGCTGATGCTCTTTTTCAACTTTCAAGCTGTTCAAATATTCATTGATACCAACTTTGTTGCACAATAAATGCATTTTTAGAGGAAAGATCGAAAATTGTTGTGAGCCGAATAGTTCGTATATTTAAAAAGGACAAATATACCTAAGGAGCAATAGAAAAAACCGTCATCTATTGGACAGACAAATATACCTAAGGAGCAATAGAAAAAATAGAAGACAAATGAACAACCACAAGCACAACAAATAAACATAGAAAACTAAAAAACAATGAACAAAACGAGCTCCTATAAAAACCAGGAGTGAACTCAGGTGCTCCGGAAGGGTAAGCAGTTCCTGCTCCGTATACGGCACCGTCGTGAAGTTCAACAAAGTCAATCCGGTGGAAGTCACAAATCGGTGGAGGCATATCATATGTTACGACAGTGGGAACAGGTCTAACATCATCTTAGATATTGGAACACGGTAATGGTCAATCAATTCGTGATGACGACCGTAAAATTTCCTAAGTGATGACATCAACTTATCCTTGATAAAACGCTGGTTAAGGAGCCTTTGTGGCAGCATTAATCCTCTTTGTCGAAAGTCAGGGTAACTCACACATGCCCTTGAAAATCGGATAAGCTGAGAAACGTAGACGCCATATGCAGACGATGCTGGTATATTGCTACTCAAGAAGGGAAAATTAATAACAGGGAAGTTGAAGACATCACGTTTGTCATAAAGTTTTGTCTTCAAATGTCCCTCATTGTCTATTTCAAGAAACAAATCCAAATATGAAGCGGACTTTGATGTATCTGTAGTATCCTTAATTTCAAGCTCATTGGGAGAGATGAGATGTAGAAAGTCTTGGGATTTATCGTTATTTAACGACAACACGTCATCTATATAACGAAAAGTGAAATTTAAGGATTGGGCTAGTTTCTTTTGTTTTCACGTAGTAACCCTTGAATGAAGTCCGCTTCATATAAGTACAGAAACAGATCGGCGAGGAGAGGAGCTCAATTAAATTCGAAAATAACCACCTAGTGTGAGAAAAAAAATCAGACACAAACACAGACCATGGTATACATCTTATTATTCAGGCTGAGTAATGACAGTGGCTTGTTGATCACACAGTTCAGAGAAGATTTTTGGGAAAATACCAACTTTGTTGCACAATAAATGCATTTTTAGAGGAAAGATCGAAAATTGTTGTGAGCCGAATAGTTCGTATATTTAAAAAGGACAAATATATCTAAGGAGCAATAGAAAAACCGTCATCTATTGGACAGACAAACCCGGGAAGACAAAGGAACAACCACAAGCACAACAAATAAACATAGAAAACTAAAAAACAATGAACAACACGAGCTCCTATAAAAACCAGGAGTGAACCCAGATGCTCCGAAAGGGTAAGCAGTTCCTGCTCCGTATACAGCACCGTCGTGAAGTTCAACAAAGTCTATCCGGTGGAAGTCACAAATCGGTGGAGGCACATCATATGTTGCGACAGTGGGAACAGGTCTAACATCATCTTAGATATTGGAACACTGTAATGGTCAATCAATTCGTGATGACGACCGTAAAATGTCCTAAGTGATGACATCAACTTATCCTTGATAAAACCCTGGTTAAGGAGCCTTTGTGGCAGCATTAATCCTCTTTGTCGAAAGTCAGGGTAACTCACGCATGCCCTTGAAAATCGGATAAGCTGAGAAACGTAGACGCCATACGCAGGCGATGTTGGTATATTGCTACTCAAGAAGGGAAAATTAATAACAGGGAAGTTGAAGACATCACGTTTGTCATAAAGTTTTGTCTTCAAATGTCCCTCATTGTCTATTTCAAGAAACAAATCCAAATATGAAGCGGACTTTGATGTATCTGTAGTATCCTTAATTTCAAGCTCACTGGGAGAGATGAGATGTAGAAAGTCTTGGAATTTATCGTTATTTAACGACAACACGTCATCTATATAACAAAAAGTGAAATTTAAGGATTGGGCTAGTTTCTTTTTGTTTTCACGTAGTAACCCTTGAATGAAGTCCGCTTCATATGAGTACAGAAACAGATCGGCGAGGAGGGAGCTCAATTAAATTCGAAAATTTAGGCTGAGTAATGACAGTGGCTTGTTGATCACACAGTTCAGAGAAGATTTTTGGGAAAATTTGCAGAGATCCCTAGAAAAACACTACCAGCATTTGAAAAAACGATGTAGATAGTATGCCTAAGTTGAGAACTTTTAAAATATTGAAGTCTCATTTCGAAGCCCAGCATTACGTGAAAGTACGTACTGTAAACTCGTCAGCAGAGATCTGCGATAGCGCGAATGCGTTGTGGCACCTTCTCACTTGAAATCGAGAGAGGTCGACATCGCAGGACTCCTGCAGACAGACGGTCAGTAGAAGACGAGAAACATTTTTTTATTACAGTGCCCATTGTACCTACCTGAGAGAAATAGGGTATTTGTAGACTTTCAGTTGCGAAACCATGTAGATTTTTCTGTCATGAATGACGACGAGATACTCTCATTACTACTTACAGACGATTACCATTGTAATAATGTATGTATATATGTTTAAATAAGGTTGCACTGATGAAGGATCTCAGTGATCCGAAAATTTTGCTAAGTTTGAATTACTTTTATAATTCAAAATTTTATTTGTTTTATTTTGATGTTGTTTTGCAACTTTTTAGACGTTTATTTATTTTTATTTTGCATTGTATCGTTAATTTATTTTCGATCCAACATTTAGTAAGTTCGAACGTTGGTTATTACTTTAGACGTATATATATATATATATATAATAGAATTTGGTACGATCATCATGTTATGTGTCAGACCTACAGGAGACTCGAGACACGTGGTTAGATGCTTCATATCAAATTTCAGTGTATTAATCTTTTATAATAGTTTGCTGTGATAAAATTTTGAACTTAACTCAGTCTACCAAAGAAAAGATTAGCTGGTGTTTGGTTTATTGTACTATATAGAATTAGAATACTATTTCCATAAGAATGGGCCCACAAGGGGCATGTTACAATACACATATAGACAAAGTAGACAGTACAATACAAAAGTCAATATTCAATATATGTTTCCTATCGCGATATGCAGTCTAGAATAAGCAAATCACCTTTCATCGCTTTCACGCTCCCGCTTCCGACAATGTTGCAAAAATGTCTATTTATTATTATTATTTATTGATCTTGACGTTATAATCATCATAAAATCCACGTATCTCCCGATTTTTTAATTAATTAACATTTTGTTAGTCCAAGAATTAAATAGTACTATTTAAATACTTGGTTAGTCGTGTTTTATATTTTTCAAATATATTTTATAAAAAAAAAGCATATATATTATTTCAACCTGTTTCGTTTTGTTTCGCTATATTTCGTTTCGTTTCGTTTCGCTGTGTTTCGCTTCTGTTTCGTTTCTTGTTTTAGAAGTACCCACCTTAATTAATGTGCCCAGTCTAAATAAACCAGTAAGATTCATTTTGTTATTTCGAAATTTTACGGCTTTGTTTACCGTATTGTCATAAACTTCTAAATGTGAAATACCCCATAAATTAAAGTTTAGGCATGGATCAATTATATAGATGTAAACAAACATTAATCCTAAAAGCAGTTGTTGGCATGATACGGGTTATGTTCTCGTATAATTTATGATGGCATGATACTAAACCCCTAACTGGAGGTATTGCATACTTGCCAACATATTTTTGCTAGAATCCCTTATAAAATTGGCATGCGAAGCCCCCCGACCGAAAACGATTTTAAGGTATCTGGAAGCTGTTTCCAGAGTGCAAATATGTGAATAAATGTTCAAGTATTGCCGATGAAGTTTCATAACCGTCTGCTTTTCATCAGAACAAACAGATAGTGGTTTTTCAAACCATTAAACGAAGTATAAACACTGAAAAAATCCCTGGGAAATTTAGAAATCCCGAGAATATTACAGTCCACCCGGTAACCCGGTAATGGGTTCAAATTTCCGGAGGTTCGAGAGAAATCCGGAGCATTGGCATGTATGGGATTGTGGCTGATATTCTATATGATAAGACATAATCTTTCTATCAGTTTAAATGAGGTGTGGAGCTGGCATGTCAGTAACTGCTAGTAGTCCTTTGTTAATATCTATAATACTAAATTTACGAATTAGCCGAATAGGCGGCAAAACGCGTGGTTCAAAATAAACGATGTATGGTTCAGATTATAAAGGTTATTATCGGATTTGACAGTCTGCATTTATAAATTTTAAACTGCAGTTTTGTTTATGTGCAAATGGAATTTGCATGGACTTTTCCGGTATGAATTCTCCCAACATATATCCCTTAGAAGGTTCTCGAATGCATCATTTTAACACATTGATTTAAATAAACAATAATGCACATATTTTAAATGTATTTTTGTTTGAAATTACGGAAGAAGAATAAAACAAATTAAAAACATTCTCCTTCGAGTGGGATGTTTCCGCTTCATGTATTCAGGATTGTTTTTTTCTACAATAACGCAATTTCTCCTAACTGTAAAGGTTATGAACTTTGAAGATTATGAAGAAGTAAGGCAAAATTCAGAGGAATTCCTAACTTAGTTGTTTTTTGGATTGCTCGGATGTTTACTTTGCACAAAGTGATAAAACCAGCCATTATCCATTTTTACATTATTTGTCATGTGACCTGTCTAAATATAGCTCTACCGTACAATTCACTGTAAGCTCTAGATAAAAATATTTTTAACAAATGGTCTACTTTATCATTAATGACGAAATTTATCTCGGACATCTTTATAAACGTGGACAGCACACTCAGCCACACATTAAAAATGCTTTTATCGTCTATTGGATTTATTTGTGAAATTAAGCCTCGCTTGCCCTGCCCATGATGACAATGAACAATTGGAACAATTATTTTCCAAAAATATGCTCTACTTAACTCACGGCATCTTTTGAAAAATTCATCCGTCACTAAGGAAATGTTTATTCATATTCTTTTTCATATTTATTCTGAATGAAAAAGGTAATGCATTATGAAATGTGTATTTAATGAAAGCTTTTCATCAAGTTCCAGTTCAGAATTAATTGTAACATAAACATATTGACAATTTAAGTCGTTGTATTTTCGTCATAGATTTTGACTATGATGGAACCTTAAGGTCCATTTTGGTAATTCTACGTGGCATACAGTCTACTTCATTAGTGGATACATCTTCGGTTGTAACGAACAACCATATGACAATTAGGTCACGTTGACCTACATTTCACGCTTCATTGACTTTGGTTAAATTTTGCATTAACATCCATTTCTGGAATACTACAGCATATATAGACATGAAACTATCAGTTGACACCACCTACTTGACAGGAAAGTTTATGGGAAGCCTGCCACAACATCCACATTGAGTTACTGTTCCACGAATGCCATGGCCGCAAAAACTGTTTAAAGTCAATATGGCCACCACAAAAAAAAATGCTTATTTTCCCGCGCTCGCGCGGGTTCAATGTCTAGTATAATATATATTGACCACTGTCATTTCGCTTAGTTTTTTCTGTTACCTTTCTTAACATCGGACTCGGACATCTTTTGAACTGGGTTTTACTGTGTGTAATGCTGTCTGTTTGTTTATTCCACATTGGCCAGAGGTATAGAGGAGGGTTGAGATCTCACAAAACATGTTTAACCCCACTGCTTTTTTTCGCCTGTCCCTGGGTATATAGCAGTTTGACAAACACTAATTTGTACAAACCATTAGCATGGTCACATCTCTTGTAAGACACATAAAAAGTTCTATAAGATTATTTTACGAAATTATGATGCACCTTCATAATTTAGCGTGAAATTTTATTATGAAATGCACATTTATTATTTAATCATATACACTAACAATATTCAGAGGCATATTTTCATTTATGGTCGATAAGGTTTAGGTGTAGAGTTTACGAACATAAATGCAAACTGAAAATTTGAAAGTTTCTGTTGTATTACTACATATAATATAATTTATGTTGACAAGTCAAAGAATAATTGATATACTAATACGTAGTACAACTATATATAAAAAATTAAATAAAAGACAATCAGATTGGTTTATATTATATTCATTTAAAATTTGTGAAATCAAGTATAATAGCATTTTAAAGAATCGGGAAATCACATGCTCAGTATCGGATCCAGGGATCTAAGACGGGGGAGGTGCTCCTTTTAAGAATCTATCTTCGAATTAAAACAATTTATATTTATCTATGGAATAAATCCAAACTAATCGAAAATCTACTTTTATGCATTGCCCGCGGGGAGTGGGGGTGGGTCGGGGATGCGGCTTTCGATTCCTAGATCCGCTACTGATGTTCATATACTAAATTAGAGGTAATTATTCTTAATTGAACTGTGTGTATGCAGCATAGAAAACAATAAAGTACAAGCCATATATACATGTAGTATAGCAGAAGAAATTCTGAAATATAAATAAGTCAAACCTAAATTTATGCGCTCAAAATATAATTTTACCCAAATTATATAGCTCTTTCAAATTATCTGAACTCATTATTTATAGAAAGTTTTCTTCAATAATAAGGTTTGATAAATAAGATCTATTAAAAATCTAAGTACATCTTATCTTCAATATTATCATTTCGTAGAGTACGGAATCTTTTTCTTCTAGAATATACATATATACAATCCCCTTGATTATTAATATAACTGAATGACTATGGGATACAGCATGTGTCAATTAGACTTAATACAATTGCATAATGTGTCATCTATAAGTACATACTCCTAAAGTATTTAACGGAAACATGCTTAAAAATCAGTTTTGCAAGACGCAAGCTTTTCATGGCATTTTCTCTTGAATATCGTTCCGCGGGTGTGCTATGTACATCTGGATAGCGTAAACTGTTAATGTGTCCAACCACATCTTCTAAATCATATGCTAAATTTTGTAGTGAAGAGTCTGATTCTGGTATGTTGTCAGATAAGTCATGTGACATCATAAATTTATTTGCATCAGTGGCATGTCTAGCTGCTTTAATAGCCTTTTCTGCAGCCTGTAAAATGAACAGATATTAAAACTATCATTGAAATTTTACGGTACACCTCAAGAAAGGTCAAAACTGGTAGACCAATAAATTAGCTGGTCGAATATTGTTGCATTATTAAAAAGAATCATTAGAAATACCATTTTCCGTAAGGTTAATGGCAATTCGGTATGAAGAGAAATTGAAATCAGCAGATTTGCAAAAGTCAGCCATAACGTTTACGTCTTCAGGTCGTTGCAGAAAGTCATTGAACAGAATTACACTGGTTGTTGTACACGTGCCTTTATACCAAAAACGAGAAGAAACTATATCTTTTAAAAAGTTTTCGCGAAATAGAAACCGTCTGAATTCTGTTTATTAACTTAAAAAATCGGGCACCTTTAAGTGATCAATATAACGTCGTTTGTATGCACTTGTGTAACCTTCATTATCCAATTATAATTGAATTATAACTCACTGAATAACAATTGTTAGAAAACCATCATAAATAAGAAATACTTTACCTGCTGCGACTGCATGCAAACCCAATTATAGCCTTGAAACTGCTCATTGTCGAGTCCTGTCAGCATTATTTTTCCTGCTGTCAAATCACACATTGCCTGGTGCAGCCATTTGCACGCAAAAGGATACTGAGGATTTGCTTTCCCTGACTGATAAAACCCTCTGGCAGAACTGGTAGTGTTTCGGCTATCTACATGGTCAAATGATGGGGAAGAATAACTGGGGGTATGATGTGACTGATGGGACTCTAAAGGTACTTCTTTTTCGTCGTCTGCAATTTTTATATAAAAAACCTTTTCAGCTGAAACAGTTCTGCCACTGAGAGTACCATCATTCAATTCATAGCACTGGTTTTCAAATACAAAATCTGTCACAATTACATATACCAATGTCCGCTCTTCATCATTTGCGTTTGAATATTGGCAAGAGCTTCCCAAAGTAGATAAAACTGCATATTCCTTAACCGACAAAGGTTTGGATCGTTTTCGAATAAATGAATGAAGCTCCACTGGAACCAGTGATCCTGGCAGAGGAAACCATATTTGTCCCAAAACACGATCCTCTATAAATGCGAGGCCAATCTTTGTTAACCTCTCTTGAACAGATTTTGAATCTACATTAATTTGAGAAAGAATTTTTAGCAAACTTCCGTCGATTAATTTGTCACCACAAATGACTCTAATTATTCTTTCTAGTTCCACATCATATTTCTGAAGCCATTTTTCTAATCCTAGTTTTTTGTCATTTATATATATAATTTCAACACTTTCATCATAAAAGCAAATCTTCTCAATAATTGTACAGTCATGTTCTGCATTGCAGTAGAATAACCGCGTTTGTAAATTATTAACAGCTCGTATGCGCAAACGTCTCAGTTTTGCGGATATGAGTTTCATTTCACTTATATTAAAGTAATTGTTGAAGAACATCTGGTCAGTTTTGATAAATCTTAGAACAGTAGTTATAAAATTGTCACTTGTTAGACATTCATGAAGAGACGACGCAGTGGCACTTTCTGTAAATTCACAGGGACATATTTTTTCTATAACAACGAATCGAATTGATTTTGGTCGATTTTTTGATGGAAGGCGGTTAAATAAGTCATGCAACTGTGTAACATTGAACCCTATGCACGCGAAATCTGCAATGAATATTACCCCCTCAACACGTTTCAATTGGTCTCTAGGGATATCAAGACAGTCGTAGTACAGTTTTTCTGAGGATTCTAATGTGCTATTCTCCGACAGCAAATATAAAATGTCTTCATCGAGATTATCCAGAGGAGCCTCTGACTCTTGTAAAGATTTCAACAATCCTTTATGAGCCCTTTGAATAACATCTAGCGCATCTGGAGTAAAAGGTCGCATAATAGTGTGTTCTTTGATTTCCTTCAAAACTATACAATAAGTATTTGTTGTTATGTCAATCTGCATACCAAAGTTTTCGAAAAGTTTAGCGTAGACTCCGTATTCCAAAGGTATTTTTAATAAATATGGAACTATTTCATCTTTGTCTGAAAGATTTTTTACCAGACGACTGGCCTTTACGAATAACTTATATTTTGAAATGTAAATTATTGGAACGTTTATCAGAGTAACAATTTCAAAAGAGGTTTTGATCAAATATTCATAAATCGAACGCATTATTTCGTCCAAAAATTTGTCATCGTGTTCTGCGCATGTTCTAGACAAATTTGAGCATATCTTTTTTATATGCGTTTCCACAATTAATCTACTAGGTTTGACAATATTCAGTCTAGATTCCATATTTTCATCAAGTGGCATAGCATATTCCGGTACGACCTCTGCAGTTGTCCAAGAAATGTTAAAATATTTGTGTGAAACCGAGTTGTTATAAGCGATAAATTTTGACCCAAATTTATGTGACGGGTGTATCCTTTCATAATGTTGATTGTTGTCGATAACAATAAATGGTAAATGAGATATCGCATTTAGAAAATCAGAAGAAACCGGTTTTTGCCTTAAATATTTCAAAAGTTCTGCAACTAATCTGCTACTTCTAGGTTTTTTGTAGTCTTGACAACTTGTGGAGCTTATTTCCTGTGCGAACCTAAATAGTATTTTTTCAGAGAGCTCCACATTCATCCCAGCGTATAACAAGAATTTTCGCCAACAAGGTTCATTAAAGGGATGTGGTGGAAATTCTGATGACTTGCACATTAAAACAAAGAACGAATTTTCTGGGTCATAGAAATCATTTCCTTTCAAGAAAAGGTTTCCTTGTTGTACAAGATTTACGGATGGTAATACTGAAGTCACACTAGAGTTGAAAAGAAGGTGGTCATTCACAAAGGACAGATGCGCCAATCTATGTGTCTGAGCAATTTTATCCAAGTTTGGTAAAATATAATTTGCATAGAGCATCCCAGAATCCATCCGTTTACAACCAAGCAGCTCGTACATTCTAGATAGGTACATCTCTGGGAAATCTTTAAGTACAAATATACCTAAAAACGAGAACAAGTCATTTAACCCTTCAGTTGGAAGTGCAATATTGCATGCGTTGTCAAATGTTATCACTTTTTTATTTGTGATAGACGTGATACATCCATTCATTGAAGGAAATAATGTTAGATCTTTCAATTTTTGTATTTTATCGTGCTCGTTCTTTTTTATATCTTGAATCAGATAACGTAATAATGTCAAGCATTCTTCAGATGTTAACAATACGTCATTCTCAATATGACGGCGCCAGAAATGTAGACAGTTTAATGTTGTTGCTCTGTCATCATATTTTGCCTGTAAAGAATACAGTTTGCGAGATATTATTTCTGAAAATGGGATTGGTAAAGTTTTAATAATTGGGTCAAGATCTAGGTTCTCTTGAAAACTATGATGGTATATAGTGTACTTGCACCATTCGAGTGGAAACATCATTGACTTTGCTTTCCATATTACTGGTAGCAAACACCAACCATAAAGTTTATCCACATCTCCATCGATAAAATCAATAAATTTCCAAAATCTGTAAATCCATTGAAGAAATTCCTCATTATTGTCCCTTGTAAGCGGTTTACCGCCTCTGAAATTATCAGGTGATAATGATTTTGGTAGTAACTGAACAAAGTTTGTCATGATTAGGTCCTGAAAATGACTTTTGTATGGTAGCAATATCTCAATAATCGACCTATGCACAAACCTTTCTGGTGACTTTGGCAGCAAGTCGTAAAATGTTGATAAAATCAAGCTATTATTAGCTTCTATCACATGTAAAATACCACTCTCAGATAAAAGCAGTGGTATACCACAAATCATGTCCCAACTTTCATTCCTCAAACAATATTTCAAACAAACTTTAATTTGAAGATCAGTGGTTCGTTTTTCAATATCAAGCTTGTCGGGACCGCTTTTATTAGCAGACCTAAAGAACTCAACTGTTTCTTTTGGTGATATATTCTTAATGCATATACAAGTCTTCCGACTGTAATCATGGGCAGACTTTAATCGTTTATCGTGAGTTTCTCGAGATTCTTTGAACTCACAGGCCATTGTTAAAGCCTTCTGTATTAAAGGTGGGATGCAGACAAGTTTCATTCCCAAATCAACTAAAACAGACCTAAGTACACATGCTTCCTCCAAACTCATATCATTCGATAAATGATCCGCAAGAACTGGCATTTCTAATTCACAATGCCTCATAATCCATCCTGGCTCTTCATGTTCATCACAACCTGGATACGCTTGTAATGTAATATCATTGTGACTACTTTCTGTATGACATGAATATGAACATATAGGAAATATTTGCATTCTAGCAATTTTGGCGTGTAAAAATGTGTAATAAATCAGTTCTTTCCAGAAGTCACTTTTAGCATGGTCGAAAACTGGTATAACTCGGAGGTATTTTTCGAGTTTATTTTTAATTAAGCTTTCATTTGCGGTACTAAATAAGGAATTAAATAGCCAAATAAAGGATTTTTTGATTTTATTCCTGTTTACACTTTGATTTGCATCATTAAATAAGAAGAATTTCAATAGATTAATGCATGCAGCGTATGCAAAGGAAACATTTTTCCTTATGAGTTCTAAATTCCATAAACCACGTGCATTATCTGTAAAACTTGAGTCGATACCCCACAATTTATTCCTAGACACGTCTACAGAAAATTGTCCATTAATATGGCATGTCAAACCAGTATCAATTTCCAGCGGTAACAAACAGAAAACTCTAGAGCAGGGGTCTTTCTTTTCAATTTCACAATTATCCAATACCTTGTAAGCTACACCGCCTCTTGGTATTATTGAAATTTCTTCTTTATTAATAGCTTCTATTAACCTTTGATCAATATCGTCAGGGTTCTTGAAGCCTAAGGTCTGTACAATTAACCATCTTGAATGCTCTGCACACTGATCATCAATATCAATCAAATACTGATTCTTTTTTAGATGAAGCTTTTCTAGTTGCAGTGGTATCGCTTTTATCATTGCATTATATTCTTTTAAACTTTCTTTGAATTCGGCTAATTCACTTTCCGCATCTTCAACGAAAGACAATGCCACCTTTTTGCTGATGGTGTGTTTGGAATTATAATCGATGTAAGAAATGCAAATTTTTCGAACATTTAAAAGAAAAAGTAGACATTCCTCTACCTCGGTACTCATTTTTTCCATCAGATTATTTATTTCTTGTGAATTACAATGTTCTTTTTTTATTTCAGATTTTTTTGCCATTTCTAAAGTTCTTAGTGGAAGACGAAACCATGTACCTTCATTATTTTTTAATTCTTTGGTTGATAAAAATGAATCAAAGACATCTGGAAACTTTTGCTTGAGTTCTGGTAATTCCATTAACATTCCTGGATTGCTTAATTTTGCGAGTGGTGCATACCGACACTGTGGGTCGAGAACACAAAATATCCCCCCTTTGGCAGCACTCTCTCCTATTGATATAAATGAAGGCGCATCTGTCAGATGATATACGGCGTTGAATCCAATACCAAATTGCCCAGTCTTTGTATTATCTTTGGTTTTACTTCCTATGCCAAGGTTTTTTATTCCTTCTAAATCCAAATCAGTGAAACAAGCATCGTTATAAACACACAAAGCAGGTCCCTGTAGGGGTTTCCACTTTTCATTAAAAATCTTGCTGCATTCGTGATTTCGCATATCATATACAAAATGAATTTTGGATGCTCCAGCATCATCTGCATTTTGAATCATCTCTTTCAAAATGCAGTGTGTTTGCGGATAATTAGACAATATATTTTTAAGTCTCGTAACAAGTTTCTCCTGTTGTCCAAAGGGAACGGCCGTAGTGTTTTCGGGAAGCCACATATTTCCACTAAGCCCGACATATGATATGTATCTTTCCTTCAAATTCGGTTTGTTTTTGCACAATTCGAGCACACCTTCCTCTGTTGGAAACTGTACATAGCTTCCGATAATTCTACTCAGATCCATTATTGTGTTGTACCTAAGGACCACAATACCATAGGCTTTTAGCATGTCCATCATTTCATCCGGTAATGGTTTCATCATATTGAGTCCCTTTTGTTTATAATCATACAATATGTAATCACCTTTCAACACATGAAATTGTATGTTTTTACCATCTTGACTAAATTGAGGTATTAGTGGAATATGTTCATATGATATGCTAGAAAATTCAAGTTTATGGATCATTTTCCATACACTGGTAATCCAGTTACTATCCAACGGACTTTCAACATCTTTTGGTAGGTAAACGTTATTGTTAGGTGTGCAAAAACTGTAAAAGACATCTGCCAGCAATCTGGGTATGTTTTCATTTCCTAGTATCTTAAGCTGAAACGCTCCTGCAAATGAAAATCGATTAAATTATTCTTAATTTCTTTTGTCTTCCTTTTAGTTCCCCTAAATGGTTTTGGCTTTACCCTCTGGGTCAGTTTTGCATTTTGCAATTTGCTCTTCAACCTTTTTTTATTATTGTTTTGCTTTTCAAACTTGTGTACAACTGTGGAGTCATAAATCGGCAAAACTTTGGGCACCAAAATTGGTATCAAATAATTAATTCGATACCTCCCGGTGCGGGCTGACTCCGAGAACCCGAGGGTATCACCAGCTCAGATGCTAGTATTTCGATATTAGACCGAAATTTTTACTTTAAATTTACTGTTACAAAAAAGAATTTTGGGAAAACTAAGGAGTATCTCGTGCATAGCCCTATCCTTGCATAGTTTGAATTTTACCCTTTAGTTGAGTTTGGCATTTTGTAATTTGATCTCTAACTTTGGATTATTGTTTTGATTTCACCATTTTTAGCCTGGGGCACAACTAATGAGTCGTAATTCGAAGAAATGTGCACATCTTGTGCATCGAAATTGGTATCAAAGAATTTATATTTATATTGAAATATTTGAATTTCTTTTGTACAACACTTGACACAGATAGATTTAAATGTTATTTTAAATAAATGTTTGTCATTGAACCGACATAATATAGATGAAGCGCATCAAAGTTGATATCATGGAATACGTTATATAATCTAGACTTAAAAAAGTTGTTCGCAACGTTTAGAAACATTTATTTCTTAAAGTATTTCTATAAGTATAGAATACGCTAATGTTTTTGTAAGAAATAAATGTTTATAAACGTTGCGAACATAAGTCTAGATTAAATAACGTACGTATTCCATGATATCAACATCCATATTTTGTCGGTTCAATGACAAAAATTTGAAAACCATACATTTCAAATGCCAATACTAGTAAATTAAATGATGTTACCTCGTATTGCCATCGAATATAAATTCTTGAACAATTTTTGTGGTAATTCGCTCGAGATAAATCTGTGATTTTGTCCTGGAAACAGGTTTAAAAGTCCCATAGATTCAGAGCTGCAAACAAATGTTTCGATTTGTCGTGAATCAAACGTTACAAAATTTTGATTTTGAAGCGGAAGTAGTTCTAATCCTTCAATAGCATTTCTATTTCTTTGGTCTGATATTAGATACTGCAACAACTCCGTTTTCCCTTGCCAGGAAAGAGATCTGTATACTTCTGGCGATTTTTTCAATTCATTGACTAAATTACATGGGGTAATCCTTTTTAAATTTCCATATTTTATTAATTCAGTCATGTTTCTTCTTTTCTCAATTACGGGAATTTTCAGACCGTGTAAGACGAGCTTGGTTGTATCACAAATTTGATGTTGTTCTGACATACTGAATGCAGATAGTGACCTTGTACAAATTTCAACCGCTTTGTTCTTATCAACCCAGTTTCTATCCTGAAGCCGTGAAAAATACACAGTAGATTTAATGATTCGAGAATAAAAATTGTCTACCAAACCTTGCCAAACGGATGCATAGCTGCATCTCTGTGGGAAACAATTGTATACCGTATCAACGTAATCGTCAGTATTGTTTTTATCCTTACTCATTTCAATGAGATGATACACCAGTTTTGAATACGCGTTCGGCATAAGTTCTTTTATTAACATCTCGTTCCATTTAATGAATTTATCCGTGGTCCTGCCATCAGACAATTTAATGTAGTGCCGATTTTGACTTAATACAAAATTTCCATTAACGTGGACAGGAAGTTCAGTTTTAGTAACTGCCGGTAACGGTAGAAAATTGAAAATTCGTCCGTGTTCATGTGTTTCATCCTGTGTATATGCCACTCCAACGTATGGAAGACAGGATATTTCTTTATCATTTGCTAATTTTTTCAACTGATTCGAAATATCATGTGGACCAGCATAATAATGAACAACTGTCCACATTTGTTGTTTTGTCGATTTGTTTGACGTTATTGATATTTCAGCAGTTGATACAACATTTTCAGACTCATGGTTTTCTTTCACAATGTTTGACCAAATGTCCTGGAGATGCTCTCTCTTTTTATCGTCATATTTCATCTTAATATTCTGTCTCTCTTGCACAGTTCCATTCTGTTGTATAACCTGTATCTCTATTTGTTCAATGTATTTCAAAAACAGCAATGTTAGAACAGCATCTTCTTCAAACAGATGTACAAGATGTAGCATCTTCTCAGCAGACCAAATGCTACTGGAAAATTCATTTACTGTTTGTCTTAAAGGAAACCAGAATAAGGTTCCATGGTAATATCCACCCTTTACTGACTGCCCAGTTAATTCAAGACATTTCATAATGCCACTATGTTTTAGTTCATTTTCAATCTGAGATAACCTTGTCGTTATACATTCCTGGTCTACCTCAAAAGGATCAATTCTTAACATTTGGCCCCCACTGATAACCACAGGGTAATCTGAAAACGACAATGATAAAATATCAACGCCGTAGATCGTTTTAAGTATTTCAAACAGTTATTGAAAACACAATTCCTATCCTACAGAATCTGACATAGATGCAAGTTTTCATTCCTTAATTTTGAAATACTAGTAGGTAACGTGAATACGTGGTGACATGTATGAATTGTTGTTGGACAGGATTGATAAATAATAGCCTCTTTCCTGTCTGATTGAATATCTAATGCAGTAACTTAAATTAAATTAAATCACTTCTCCCATGATTATAGTTTGACGATATGACACTATGAATTACAGCTGTCCTTACATGAGATAGTTTTTGCTTTATCATTTTGATAGTTTTGCCATTTTTGAATTTTCCCTTTTGGTTTTCAACATTTCGAGCCTTGTGTACAACTGATGAGTCGTAGATCGAATAAATGGGAACATCTTATGCATCAAAATTGGTATCAAAGAATTTTATTGATTAATTGGTTATACAGAAATAATAGAAATGTTCTGATGAAAAGAAATGACCAATACAAATTATAAACAAAATTTGGAAAAAATGATCTTTTACTTTTTATGTTGTGAACAATCAAACACAAGCAGAACGTATAAACACTTAAAACTAAAAAAAAACAATGAACAACACGAACAACGCGAAATCCTATAAAAACCAGGAGTCAACTCAGGTGCTCCGGAAGGGTAAGCAGTTCCTGCTCCGTATACGGTACACCTCGTGATGTTCAACAAAATCAATCCAGTGGTAGTCACAAATCGGTGGAGAGACACGACATGTTACGACAGTGGGGACACGTCCATCTTCGATATTGAAACAGTGTAACGGTAAATTAATTCGTGTTGACAACCGAAAAAGTGATGACATCAACTTATTCCTGATAAAACCCTGGTAAAGCAGCTTTTGTGACAGCAGTAATCTTCTATGTCGAAGTTCATGGTAACTCACTCATTGAATATCGGATAAGCTGAGAAGCGTAGATGCCATATGCAGGGGGTGCTGGTATATTGCTACTCAAGAAGGGAAGGTTAACAATAGGAAAGTTGAAGTCATCACATTTGTCATAAAGTTTTGTCTTCAAGTGTCCCTCATTGTCTATTTCATATATATATGAAGCGGACTTCGATATCGGTATCCTTAATTTCAAGCTCACTGGGCTAGAAGAGATGTAGATAGTCTTGGAATTTGTCGTTATTTAACGATAACATGTCATCTATA
The DNA here is from genome assembly GCA_028015205.1 of Mytilisepta virgata. NCBI lineage: Eukaryota > Metazoa > Mollusca > Bivalvia > Mytilida > Mytilidae > Mytilisepta > Mytilisepta virgata. The sequence continues at coordinate 44,345,134 of CM051516.1, forward strand.
TAACGAAAAGCGAAATTAAAGGATTTGGCTAGTTTCATTTGTTTTCATGCAGTAGCCCTTGAATGAAGTCGGCTTCATATGAGAAGAGAAACAGGTCGACGAGGAAAGGAGCACAGTTAAATTCCATTGGACCGCCAAATTCAACAAACATATTGTGTACGAGAAAATCTAACATATCTGTAATTTCATCTTCAGAATACTTTTTGTCAAAATCAGAGTGGTTCTTCGCGAAATAAGAACTCTTCTACCTAAAACTAGAAACTCATACGTGCATGTGCCTTTTTTCTAGAAAAAACATTGATGAACTAGTTGTTTCAATGGATATTTTAATTAAGAATGTGGTATGGTAGTGTAGAGCGTAGAGAAGTCGAATGTTTTTATGGTGTTGCATGTAGCCAAAGATTTTTTTATTTTAGATACTGTTGTATTTTTTTTAGTTTTTACGAATCCACATATAATTGATTTTCATAGAAAACGGTTAATTTGGAAATCGAATGTATGAAAATATAATTCAACAGGATTCTTTGGATAAAATACTCTAGTAATCACATCTTATTTTGCCTGTAATGTATAATAAAGGGCTTCGCTAAACACAGCATGATACGACCGCAACATGTTTTTTTGGCACATTTAACCCCTTGTACCTCAAGAACTGTAAAAGATATTACAACTTAGCTTTCTTAATATACTACTGAAAGAACTCATCAAGATGAATTAAAAGAAAAATTCTAAATTGAAATGGGATGAAAAATAAAAAAAAATACGTTTCCTCCAAAATTGCTAGCTTTGACCCCTTGTATCTGAGAAACAATAAAAGATAGAATAAAACTGTTGAAATGCCGAAGAAAACATTCACCAAGGTAAATTAAAAAAAAAAAATCCCATTAAAGTTTACATATCAACGCACATTGATTTTTTGGCCCTTTTAACCCCTTTTATCTAAAAAAGCGTAAAAGATGGAAGAAGATGTCTGTGGAGACATACTACTGGAAAAACCCATCAAGATGAATTAAAAGAAAAAAAATCCCCATTAAAATTGGATGAAAATAAAATTTCAGGCGTCTTGCAAAAAGCCTAATTTTGGCGCCTTTAATACCTTTTAGCTCTGCAACGACAAAAGTAACACAAAAATATCTACAGTAACTTTCATTGTATTATGTCAAACTATGTAAAAAAATCATCAAAATCGGATAAGAAATAAAAAAGTTTTAAAAAATTAAGGTGTGTACCTTTTTGGCCCCTAATTTCTCTAAAACGATATGAGATAGTGAAAAATGGATCCCTACAGGTTTTTTTTAATTTTTATAAAGGAACATTATAAACCAACAATTATAAAACTTGGGTAAAAATTAAAACAGATATATTAAAATTATCAAAAAACCCTTAATGTTCCCCGGAAAACAAACAGGAGGGGCCAGATTTCCCAAAATCAATCCAAACATGTATTTCTTATGGGGGCCATTGTGGTAAAATATCATAAGAATACGTTCAATGGAACAAAATTAACTGTAATTGTCTACGGACGCCGACGACGACGACAGCGCCACCGACGAAGACAGGCTCATACACTAATACGACCACAAATATTTACGGTCGTATAAAATGAAGCATACCTGTTAAATGGAAGACTGACTTAAAGCCTTGTCCATATCGTCCAATTTTATCTGGTTTATCTTCTTTATGACTAAGACATACGCTTTGAATTCCTATCCAGTCCTGCTCCTCAAATACTCCCTCATTATAGATACACAGTGCAGGTGACTATAATAAAAAAAAATCCCAAGAAAATGCTAAAAACTAGATCTATCTCGTCGATCAAAACAAACAAGTACAAGTATATCGATTTTACAAACAAACTATAAAACTGTACTGTCTGAATAGACAGTGATCCCCGCACCCCTGTAAGTTGTTGGGCCACTTACCTATAGTAAAAAATATAAAACGTTATCCCCATCCAAACATTGTATGCAATCATTCTATAAAGAACCTAATGAACAAGAGGCTCCCAGGAACCTGTATCGCTCATCTGGTCTATCCTGACTGGCAGCTGGCTCACTGGTTTCAAACAAGAAGATCTTTCAGTGATTTTTCCAATTAAGTCCTATGTTAAACTATGTTCGGCTTTGATGACTATCTTGGATCACAGGTCGGGTCATCGGATATAATTCTGAAAGAGGACCAACTAATTAGGCCCATTGCTGCCAAGTTTTGTTCTAATTGGCCTAGTGGTTTCAGACAAGATCTTTAAGTAAATTTCCAATGAGGTCCTATGTTAAACTATGTTCTGGTCTGGCGGCTATCTTGGATGGTGGACGGGGTCATCGGATATAATTCTGAAAGAGAACCACCTAAAGACCATTGCTGTTATGTTTTATTCCATTGGCCAAGTAGTTTCACAAAGAAGATATAAATTTGGCCTGGTGGTTTCTGACATGACGATCTTTAATTAAATAAATTAATAAATTCCCCATAGGGTCCTATGTTAAGCTAATGTAGGCTCTGGCGGCACCTTGGATGAAGGGCCGGGTAATCGGTAAAAATTCTGAAAAAAAAGGCCACCTAAGGACCATTGCTGCCAAGTTTTGTTCCAATTGCCCTAGCGGTTTCAGACAAGAAGATCTTTAAGTAAATTTTCCATAGGGTACTATGTTAAACTATGATCGGCTCTGGCGGCCATCTTGTATGATGGGCCGAGTCATCGGATAAAATTTGGAAACAGGACCACCTCAGAACTATTGCTGCCAAGTTTTGTTCCAATTGGCCCAGTGGTTTCAGAGGAGAAGATCTTAAAAGGAAAGTTAACGACGACGGTCGCCGGACGCAAAGTGATGTAAACAGCTCACAAAAACCTCAGTTCACATGCTTAAACTTACATTTTTTGAAATTTGACCTGAGTGGGCCCCCAGTTTAAAAATCGATATTCTAAATCCTTATTGTGCAACTACATATAGTGTAGGACAATACTATAAATAAGCAAAATGCATAAATTGCAAAATAAAAGAAGCTTGAATTGAAAATTTCAAATTTCGACCCCTGTGGTCCCCAATTTAGAAAATTATAAGTCTAAAACCTTATTGCAGATCTGCATATGGTGTTTGACAATACTGTATAGAAACAAAATGCATAAATTTAAAAAACAATAGACAAGTTTATGTCACAAGCTTTAATTGATAGTTTTTAAAAATTCGCTCCCTGTGGGCCCCAATTTTAGAAAATCAAAAATTCTTAAACCTTATTGCGAATCTACACGTAGTATGCAACCATTCTATATATAGAAATCAAATTCCTAAACCCAAAAGTGAAGGAGAGGTTGATGTCACAAGAAAATCTGAAAGACAGACGGAGACGATCGCTACATGTATATCCCCGATAGTGAGGGGATTAAAATCGTAGTTGATCAGACCTGGACTTTAGCTAAACTGTTTGGGCCGGTTTGGTTCTGTTTATCACAATGTTTTGGTCAACAGCGTTCCTGATGCCGGTTTATCAAGAGATGCTCATAGAAATTTAGGTATCTGAGATTATCTTGTTTAAACGTTAATTAATAAGCAATACATTGGGAGTCAGAAATAGCAATAACAAAGCGTTATATCAAAATTACAGTATACCTCATGTAAACGGGAAACTGGTTTAGAACTGAAAAGTTACATAAGTCACTGATGGATGTCCTTGACTTAATATCGTATCATAATCGGAACTTCAATAATATTGAATATAGAGTCTTACCTTAAGACGTTAAACATTAATCCATCCATTCGTCTTACCTTAAGAAATTTGTACAATCTACCAACTGGCGGGTCAATACTACGACTGTCATACAGAAGTTTAAATATCGGTGCCTTGGCATCCTCTGCATTTTGTACGAGTTCCTTAAAAGAGAATATGAATAAAAATGTAGCGAATCTAACAACTACCACATTTAAAGACTGAAGGGATCAATATTTTATATTTTCATATGAAATGGTGGTATGAATAAGTACAGAAAGCATTTTAGAATTTAAAGAATTCGATTAATTGTTAGTTTAGTTTAAAAATATTTTATTTGAAAGCAAAAGGGATTAGACACAAGTTATTCCAACTTATGAAGTCTTAATTGTTTAGAGTTATAGTACAGAAAGCATTTTAGAATTTAAAAATTCAATTAATTTTTTAGATTTATTATCACTATAATCACATTAAATTAATGGCATTTGTAGAATAAATAATGTCACAATACTTCTGAAGGTCTGTTTTTACAGTTATTTATAGAGGTTTGGTAGAATACTTTGAGAATCCAGCTATATAACACTGGTTGTATGGACATTCAAGTAACTTTGGTTTCAAGTATTATTGTATGAGTATAAAATTTCGTGTTTCTCGTTTGATAAAAGTAATTGCCCATCCATTGTTTCAAAATTTTATAATCACCTCGCAAAAATGCACGCGAGGTGAATATCACATGTAATCAATGTCATGACGCACCAAAATACAGTAAAAGGTAAATTTTCAGTATAACATATTTTTATCCCCGCACTTCGAATGAAGTGCGGGGATCTTTGTAATCGGTCCGTCTGTCCGTCTTTCCGTCCGTCCGACCGTCTGTCTCTAGAACTCCTCATTCATTTTTAACTTCGTGCGTTTAATTTCTATACAGCTGTGTGTAGATGCGCAATAAGGAACCTTGAAAGTCAACTAAGATAACCACCACAACCTAACTTTGTTTAACATTGTACCTATGGGAAAAGCAGCCAAGATAACTGCTACACTAATATTTTTTGTCCTGCTGAAAGTGGACAAGTTAAATCCATGTGAGCGATACTGGCTCCTGACAGCCTCTAATTCATATATATATAAAATTTTTATTTTCCCAAATTTGGGCATGTATTCAAAGATATGATTGAGGAAAAGGTGCACAGGGATACATCATGTGGGGATAGCTGTCGTTTCCGACTGCCTCAATCTAGTTTTGTAATACTTGTGTTTTACATCACTGATAAAAAACAGTATCGAGTACTTAATTTCAAAAGGACAATTTGCAACATATTGCAAAAAAATGAAACTACCCAATATCCAGTACAAAATAATTCACTATTAATGCCTGTAATTTTTAGTCAAATACTAAAACCGTAATAAAAGTTTGATATCGGTAAACATCATGATTTATTAATCCCCTAGATATGATATGCACCACGGCTGTTGGCCTTGATAAATATCATATCTACTGTTCGATAAATCACGGTATTAACTTAAACAAAAGTCAATAAATTCATACTATAAAGAAAGATCACATTCATTCTCTTTAGTGGATAGACAAAACGAAGGTAATAAATCATTATGATTATCAACTATGTCCTTTTTGGTGGATTGCTCAGTGAACGATCATAATTGCGGTGTATTTTGGATTGTTAGTGACATACCCACGCCCAGTTCGTCCATGGATACAGTCAATGTAATGTTTTTTTTATTGTCTGTGGTGAATGAATATCTATAGTTTAATGGGAGTGGGTTGGAGGCTTAGAAGAAAGCTTTATTGGTGACCTCACATTCTGAAATGGTATTTTGCTCCTGCTGCTATTGTTATTGTCCATTGTTTTACATAGTCATCCATACTCTTCAGTGAGTGTTTCCAGTATATGTATTGTGGTTCAAATAACAAAGGTATACCTATCCGGTATCAGGTAAGGAAAACGGTTATCTCGTCAAACACACACTGATTCAAACAAAACGTACTCTTAGACTGGTGTTATTTTAAAAATGCTGGAAGTTCTCCTCGACAACACGTTTGTTGAGTTTGGAGGACAGGTTTTCAAAAGACCATTGGAATTGCAATGGGGACGAGTGTGCACCGGTGTTTGTTAGCGTTCACATTGCTAGTGATTTTAGTTTGTTTTATTCTGTTGGTTAAATTGTTGTATTTGTTTGCTGTTCTTCACTCTCAAGAGTCTGCCTGGCCTTAGATTTCGACCCAATGGAATTTTCCACTGTATTATCTCTGTAGTATTCTTTTGTGGTTATTTGGTCCCTTAACAAGGATCCTTTGAAGACTATTGCTTAGGATAACATGGCTTGTTGGACTATTTTTTAACAGAGGGTCGTGACAAGGGCGGTCTTGAGGTTAACCTTGAGATCATTAATACCGAAGTACTGCACGTTTGTAATTTAGGATTTTGGGTGCAGTTGTTGAAGTACAGGAATAAGACAGTAATATGAACGGATTGACATTTAACATAAGACTTGGGGACTTTAATGGCGTCAAATATTCCCAAGATAAATATAGGAATGGTTCTGCTATACCATTTTGGTTCCCGAAATTTGTCAGTGGTCCCAAAAATTTGTATAAAAATTTACATTCCCCAAAAAATTATAATAAAAACAATATTTCGTCGGATGTTACAATATGGAAACGAGTATATTCTTGCAATATAAAACTAGTGACTACAGAATTAGTCACTATGATCGTTGTTGTATTACCGCTGATTAGATTGATCCTGAATAAGCGCAAGCGTTCGTAACGATGATCTCTACCACTTGAAACTGATGGGACTGATATTTATTAAATATCATATAGAAGCTGTTGGTGTGGCAAAGTTCTGCTGGAAAAATTCCCAATCGGATTGAAAATTCCTAATTTGGTATCAAGGTCTTCCTTTCTGTTGGCATGGTTTCACAAGATTGAATACCCCATGTTGTCTATGACAACATTAACAAGGTTGTAATTATTATAAAAAGAATCAGTTGTTGTTGTTTCTTGGCAGATTTTATATAAGTAGTCAAGAATAGTGTTTAGAATCTCATGTAACCCCAGTGGTTTTGTAATAAATCGCCACGGAAGGATGAAATTTATCAATACATCATATATTTTGATTGTATACTCAGATAAGTAAGCGTGATGATTGTCAATTAAAATGTGATAAAAAAAGTTCCTAATAGTACAAACCATTGAACTGAAACTATTTAAAAAATAAGGTTATTAAAAATTATGTGAAATTTGTCCTTATGTAATACTTACATGAAAGATTTGAACACCTGCAGGATATTCTCTCATAATATCTTGAAACTCTTTTATAAGTGATCGTCGCCTGTATGAAGAACACACTTCTCCAAAAGAATTGACTCTCGGATTGTTAGCGGCCATACTTCATGTACCTATTAAATAATCTATTAACTTGAAAAAAAATTTTCTTTTGAAATCTCGGTAGTCTGAGATTCCCGATGGGGTCATGGGGACGAAAGAGCATACACGATTTATTAAAACTGGAAATTAAGACGATCCTTTTGAAAATCGGCACTTACAGAAATTCAATTATTTTACGAGCAACTTTCAAACACATTTTCTGCCTGAAAAATTCATTTATAAACATTTTTTCTGTGAAATTAAGATATTTAATTAGTTTAAACATATTTTATTTACTCAAATAAAGTAAAAGAGATCAGACACAAGTTAAACAAACTTAGATCGTCTTCTCCCTATATACGATTTATATCATTACAATTTTAGAGCATGTACAAAACATAATAAATATTAATTTAAGCCTTTATACATACTAGAGGAAAATGAATCAAAATATAAAGATACATAAGAGAAGAAAAGAAGTAAGAGATAAATTGATAGGAAGGAAGTAATGAGACATAATGGTAATGCGCATGTTACGGGGCGCCGAATGGGATTTGAACTTTTTGTAATCAAAATCAGTTTTGTGTACACAAAATTCAATTCTGTCAATTCTGTCTTACAAAACTATGTGATACAGACTTTGTTTTATGAGAACTTCAATTTTGTAATGACAAAATTCATTTTTGTCATGACAAAATTCAATTTTGTCAAATAGGTATGCAAATATAAACTTATTTGCATACAAAATTGAGTTTTGTTAAACTTAAGTGAAAATTTAACACAAAAGTCAATTCTGTGCCACAAAAGTCAATTTTGTATGCAAATGAATTCTCTCATCACGATTTTGTAAGAAGGCCTCTCATTGGAGATAGTATCCGCGGGTCTCGCAGGTTCGAGGACACATCATATGGGTGATGCGCTATTCTGCAAAAGTAAGTATAAATACCTAAGAAAGTATACATGGCAAATATAGGACATTTTGTACAATATTGTTTATTCTAATATGACGTCCTTCTTTGGCTTTCCCCATAAGTAACATGGGTTTGTTGACATTAAAGCCAAAGAAGGACGTCATATTAGAAAAAAAAGCATAATTTTAGTTTTATCAGGGTTGAATGACATAAGCCATTGCTTTGACCATTCACTCAGTGCATTCAGGTCATGATTTATCATAGACTGTATTTGTGCTCCGTCATTACCCGAGCAGCTGAATGAGGTGTCATCTGCAAATAGGCGTGTAAGGGACATGAGATTCTCAGCAATATCGTTGATATAAATAACAAAAGGAGTCCCAATACAGATCCTTGGGGGACACCTGCTAAGACCGGCAAGAAAGAGGAGGACGAATCATTAATAACAACCTTTTGTTTTCTCTCGTTTAAATAACTTTCAAACCATTTATGTAGATTTCCATTTATTCCATAAGATTTAAGTTTAGATAGTAGCCCCTTGTGCTAAACTTTATCAAAGGCTTTAGAAAAGTCACATAACACGAAACAGCTAATCTCTTTTCTTTCAAGAGAATTCAGAATAGTGTCATACATTTCTAACAGTTGATGTACCGTTGAATTTTTGGGTAAGAATCCACACTGATATTGATATACGAGTATATGAGTTTGGAAATGGTTATATACGTATTTATATACAATTCGTTCCATTATTTTACCGACACAACTTATTAACGATATGGGACGGTAGTTTGAAGGCACAGATTTATCACCCTTTTTAAATATTGAAAACATGAACAATTTTCCAAGCGGACGGAAATTTACACTGTGATAAGGATTTGTTAAAAATAATTTTAAGTGGCTCAGCCACACCTTCCGAGCATATTTTAAGCATTCTATGACCGACAATGTCTGGCCCCGATGCCTTTTTGGGTTCCAGAATTTTTATTATATAAGCGGACTACAATAGACGAGAAACATAACCTTTTTTCCAAATTGAATTTGATTGGAATATAGCTCTTTTCGTGTTAAGAGTTTGTACAATAATATGGACACTGTACCATCTAAATATTTGTATACATAGTATTGAACAAACATAGACGTATAGAATTTTATGAAAATGGAATAAAGCGTACGAGATGCAAGAATTTAAATCTTTTAATAATTCATTTGTTTTATTTATGAACATCTGCTAACGTATGCTTTGAGATACTCCACAGTTTTGGACAGTGCCCAATAAATTACACGCCTACAGGTATATTTAATAATATTTGACTGTGTGACTTGTCTCTTAATCATTTAGAAATCGTAAATATACATTTTTGCTATAGGGTTTTAAATGTTTTTTTTTCATTTTCATTTTATGAAAGATATATTAATGAATGCATGACAAAATACCAATAATAGCATACAAAAGACATAGAAACATAGGTGAATGGTATCAACTTGAAAGGATAAAATGATATGATTGACGTCAGTGATCATGGTGATTGCACAAAAAGGATATTTGACGTCACAGACTACTGTTAGTTAATTTTGTATGCATCTGTGACCAAGCTTTCTGTCTTATCGATTTGAATAATTAAGAAAGCAACAATTTGATTTTAATGAGTACAAAAAGAGACATACATTTAAAACGGAACTGTTATTCTTAATTTAGTTAGTTAAGCACTTAACAGATAAAAAAGCAAGACTTTAATTTAAAGGGCAATCATCTTGAATGCCCTCTTTTAACTGACATTGTTAGTTATAATCTGTTCAAACTGGGACTCCTTACATATCATGTACGTATTGGTTAAACTAAAGGTCCTAGGTACACTGTATATTGTAAGTTGTTTAATGAATGGAAAATAATTATAATGTAGTAATACGAAAAATACCACTAGGTCTTAGAAAAAATATATCCCGAGATACTATGTCTCTAGCCCTTCCATCTACAAAATGAAATATCTGCTTACTTTATGTCATTCGCAGTTATAATCGAATGTCTCAATATTTATACAGAAATTGTCAAAGTTTCTAACTTAACTATTTGTATATGTATTTCGTACGAAAGCTTATTCGGGTAAAAATTTATGGTGAAGAAAAAAATTGTAACTCGTGGCCACGATTTATTACCGTTAAAATAAGTAAGTCGTGGTCACGCGAGTTAGTAAATTGTGGTCACGAGTTAGTAAGTTGTGACCATGAGTAAGTAAGTCTTGGCAACGAGTAAGTACTCCTTGGCCACGAGTTAATATTAACTCGTGGCCACGATTTGTTACCTAAATAACGAAGGACAATAGTTGATCATAGTTGGTACCTCGAGGAAAATTAACTTAAATACTATTCCCTGAATATGCAGTCAATAAGTGTTTTGTTATACCAAAAGATAATTTACCAGTATTATTCATCGGGAATTATTAATGCATAATTTAATTTTAGTAACAAAAATATTCAAAATATGAAAAACATATAGTAATATACCCATACATTATATATTTATTACTATATTTTTAAAAAAATTTTTTTGATATTTTTATCACTAAAATTCAAACGATTGCTTTAGCCTTTAGGTTTAGAAATAAACAAAACAGTAAAAATCATGTGAAATTATTGTCTTGAATTTTATATAGGAAAAAAATATTGAGGTATAATATATACATATATTTATACAAAATAATTAAACATTATATATTTGATAATGAAACAATATATATATATATATTACAATGTAGACACTTACTCGTTTTATGTTTGGTTTCTATATACATTTTAGTTACATTTCCGGACGTATCTATGTAGGCAGCAGGTTGCTATGGTGGATTACGTAAGAAAAAGAAATAGAGCGGTTTCATATTGATTACTGAATCAGTCCTATTCAAAAAGTATGACGAATGTTCTTTCAGTTTCGTTTCTGCAAAATCAATAATAATAACAGGTACACTTTTAAAGGTTATTTATAGGCTTGGGATGTGTTTTTTTAAAATACGATATATACAAATGTTACTGTTATCAAGTAAAAATGTCGATCTGAATATAATGCATTTTTCCATTCTTGTTGAGGAAATTTTGATATAATATCATGAGTATGTTGAGCAATATTACTATATATAAGCATTCAAAATCAGTAATAGCTGTTTCTAGTGTATAAGTAAAAGCAGTGATTGTATTCATTCAATATATGCATTACATTCAAAATCTAGATGAATAACGTTCGATCAATACCACGTGACTTAAATATTAAGCATAAAACATAAACCAAAAATTGAAATTATCTTGATTTATATCTATTTTATTCAAACTATTGCTATTCATTATTTTTCAACCGGGTGATAAAACTAGAGGCTCTCAAGAGCCTGTATCGCTCACCTGGATTTAACTTTTCACCTTGAGCAGACCCACAAATTTAAGTGTTGCAGTCAATTTGGCTGGTTTTTCTATAGGATTCAGTGTTAAACTAATTTCAGCTGTGGCAGTCACCTTGGTTGACAGTCCAGGTCAACGGATACATTTATAAAAGAGAACCATCTAAGGACCATTTCTGCTAAGTCTTGTTCCAACTGGCTAAGCGGTTTCACACAAGAAAACTTTTAAATGATTTTTCCTATAGGGTCCAATATTTAAGAAAGTTTGGTGTGGCAGCGATCTTGATTGACAATCCGGGTGATTGGACAGATTTCTGAAAGAGGACCTCCTAATGACCAATGCTGCCAAGTCTGGCTCCAATATGTCAAGTGGTTTCAGACAAGAAGATTTTTCAATGAATTTTTCCATAGGGCCCTATGTTATACTAAGTTCTGGTGTGGCGGCCATCTTGGTTGACAGTCTGGATCATCGCACAAAATTCTGAAAGAGGACCATCTTAGGACCATTGCTACCAAGTCTAATTCTAATTGGCTTAGTGGTTTCAGACGAGAATATATTTGAGTGAATTTCCCATGGGGTCCTATGTTAAACTAAGTTCTGCTGTGGCGGCCATCTTGGTTCACCGTCCACGCAATCAGACACATATCTGACAAAGGACCTCCTAAGGACCAATGCTGCCAAGTCCTGCTCCAATATGTCAACTGGTTTCAGACAAGAAGATTTTTCAATGAATTTTCCTATAGGGCTCTATCTTAAACTAAGTTCGGTTGTGGCGACCATCTTGGTTGACAGTCCAGGTCGTCGGACACACCTCTGTAAGAGGACCATCTAAGGACCATTGCTGTCAAGTCTGGTTCCAATTGGTCAAGTGGTTTAAGACAAGAAGATTCTTCAATGAAGTTTCCCATAGGGCCCTATGTTAAACTAAGTTCGGCTGTGGCGGCCATCTTGGTTAACAGTCCGGGTCATTGGACATATTTCTGAAAGAGAACCTCCTAAGAACCATTACTGCCAACTTTGGTTACAACTGGCCTTGAAGTTTCATATAAGAAGATTTTTTAAATTCACCCCCCCCCCTTTTTTCTATTTTTAGTAATGGCAGCCATGTCGGTTGGAAGTCGGGGATGCCAGACATAAATGGAAGGGGGCCATCCAAGGACCATTCTACCAAAGTTTGGTCTCAATTGCCCCAGTGGTTTGAGAGGAAAAGACTTTATACGAAAGTTTACGCTGGATGCCGTCTTTAAAGGGCAAAAAAAGCTATAAGGGGTCAATCAATGACTTTGGTCATGTTGATTTATTTGTAGATATTACTTTGTTGAACATTTTTGCTGTTTACAATTTGTCTTTATCTATAATAATATTCAAGATAATAACCTAAAACTGCAAAATTTCCTTTAATTAAATTAACAATTCAGGGGCAATAACCCAACAAAATGTTGACCGATTCGTGTGAAGATTTCATGGCAGGTAGATCTTGACCTGATGACTATTTTTACCCAATGTCAGTTTTGTTCTAATTGCTTTAGTTTCTGAGATATAAGACAAAAACTGCAGTTTACCCTTAAGTTCTATTTTTAGCCATGTCGGCCATGTTGGTTGGCAGGCGGGGTCATCGGACACATTTTTAAAACTAGATACCCTAATGATGCTTGTGGCCAAGTTTGGTTCCATTTGGCCCAGTAGTTCCAGAGGAAAAGATTTTTGTAAACGTTTACAGACGACGACGACAACGACGACGGACGACGGACGCCAGGTGATGAGAAAAGCTCACTTAACCTTTCAGGTCAGGTGAGCTAAAAAGGGATAAAACTGGCGGAACTGGATATTTTTTTTTCTCTAGACAGAATATAATAGTAAATAGAGAATCATAATCAGTAATAACAAGAACAATACCAGGTCTGGACCTGCGTCAGGGCATACAGTTCATTAATGTTACATGTGTACTGAAGCATAACTGATGAAGATTTCACGAAAATTTTTCTAGTGTTTTAAGTACTGTTGAATTATAAACTATCAGCAAACAGGATGAGGCTGCACAACAGATCCAAAAATTGCTTACACGCTACAATTCAACTTTATCAAGCTGCAGACAAAAGATAAAATAATTACCCTTTGTAGAAGCCAAGAAAACTTTCAAGAAATTTTTTGTAGTGTTTGAGTATTGTTGAATTTTTAACTATCGGCAAACAGGAAGTGGCTGCACGACAGATCCAAAAATTGCTTACACGCTACAACTCAACATTATTATCAAGCTGCAGACAAAGTATAAATTCATTCCTTTCTGTAGAAGCCAAGAAAACTCACGAAAATGTTTGTAGTGTTTTAAGTATTGTTGAATTTTTAACAATCGGCAAATAAGCAGATCCAAAAATAGCTTACATGCTACAACTCAACATAATAATGCTGTAGACAAAATATAAAATCATTCTCTTCTGTAGAAGCCATGCCGAAAGTTTCCTACCCAAGGTCTTTCGGACAGACGGAGTCGAGCGGTTACTAGACCTGCTTTCTCCGTTGGCGACGCAGGTAAAAATTACTTACAACATAATCACCTCTCCTAAACCAACCGAAAGCCGTTATTGAGAGCTCTAAATTTCATAGTTAATATGATGGTTTTCCACGCTTTATGAAATAACATGCATGACTAATTATCTTGCCTAGGGAATATGATGGACAAAACAGACACGAGAATATCCTTGACATTATGAGTACTCACAAAAATAGGAAGGAAAATGTAATAGGGATTTATTCTGTTTCATGAAATTAGTTAAATGTTTTTACATATGGTAAACAATTTTAATTTCTATTTTTTTTTCGGAAAAGGGAAAAGGGGGGGGGGGTGTTAAGAGAACTTCTCCAAAAACCTACGTAACTGCAATACAATCTTATCAAACAATGGTGGAGATGAAGATGTACATACATGTAATTGAGATATTCCTGGACAGAGTCCGGCTTCTGACAGAAAAGTTGCTCAGACAGGGGTACGTTGCTCCTAAGCTGAAGTCATCCTTATCAAAGTTTTATGGGCGTCATCATGACTTGGTTGACAGGTATGAAAAAACCGTTTCCCAAATGAAAATGGACCTGTTCCATTGATATTATCCCTTCCGCATATCGGATTTGACATGGACAGCATGGCGGGTGTCCTGCAGGAAGCAGAGACTGCTTACTCTTCCGGAGGACCTGAGTCTACCCCCGGTTTTTTGGTGGGGTCCATGTTGTTCATATGTTTTTAGGTTTTAATTGTAGGGCATGTATTGTTTTGGTCTTGTGTTCGTTGTTCTCCGGAGTTTGTCAGTTGTTACAATTTTTCTCTCCTTCGAATATCCCTTTGGTATTTCTTGACTTTACTTACATTTAAATTTTTGAAAAGTTTTGACGAAATTAAAATTAGATTAAAAAAAAATCTCACCGATGTCAGTAGGGTAAATGAACTCAGAAATCCAGATTTCCGTCCATTCAGTTGTAATAGCATTTTACATATGTTTGAACAACAAGGAAGTACTGTGTCAGTGTGAACAGTTTTTTGCCAACAGAATGTTCCTTCCATTTAACTGAGTTATTTTTACTTGTCAAGGTTTCGTAATAAGTTTCATGATTGGAGTAATGGTTCTCGGCAATCTAATTAAAAACCGATCTCTCATCGCTCCCGTTTTCTGATATGTTGCGTGGGAGATCTAACGAAACCCGCTTTGAGGTCACATGTGAGTGACCTCGTAGGTGTGTCCTGTTCGACCAATGAAATTGCGGCTTAGGCGATCTTGTAAGTTGATCGTATGGTAAAGGGATGTAACTCATTTTATTAACGAAGAAATCGTCAGTCCCCAGAATTCATAAACTTTTTTGATTGGCTTATTGATAGGAAGTCAACTCATTTGCATATTATTATAAATTCATAAGTTCCAGTTCACTCACATGTGACCTCAAAGCAGATTTCGTTAGATCTCCCACGCGACATATCAGAAAACGGGAGCGATGAGAGATCGGTTTTTAATTAGATTGGGTTCTCGGAGAGATGTATTATGTTCTAAATTGGTCAAAGAATGGATTTAATGTATTATGAACATATTAATGCCCGCGGCTTCGCCTTGGGCATTAATGTTCATAATACATTGAAATCCATTCTAGAAATAGTTATCCCACGAGGACGCATTGTGTCTGTATAAGATCATCCCAAGGGCCGGAATGATCTTATACAGACACGCTGCGTCCTAGAGGGATAACTATTATTTATATCCCAGCTCCTTTGTTCTTATAGGGGTGATCTGAGGCGGATCACTCCTGCTAGATAACCCCAGAAAGAGTTCTTTGTTACGTTTAAAGTTGGCGGGAACAATTTATTCACGATTAAAACTTAGAAAATTTAAGTAGAAACATAAATTACATTACATCAAATTTTTGAAAGAATCTACTGAGATTCGAATTTGGGACCCTTAGTATATTATCCAGACGCCTGAACCACTAGACTACGGAAGCTCACACCGAGGAAGTGTTGATTTTACCTTTATAAACATTATGTTATGGGTTCCACGTGTTCCAATGCGGTATACAATATATGATATATATAAAAAGTAAATCTACAACGTATAATAGTACTGACATCTTTACTTTAACTTTATTATTATTTACCCCGAATGAGCTGGGATGTAACTCGGACTTGGTATGTCTGTATAAGATCACCTGTCGCGGGCCTTCGGCCCTCGGATGATCTTGTACAGACACACCCCGTAATCGGGGGGATAACTATTACATATATTAGCAATGTCAGTAAACGCCAGGTGGGGGAAGTTATTTGAAAACTGGATCCCAATTCTTTACAACCTTTTCCACCCTATTTTGGGACCAGTATACGGGAAACAAACTGTGGTTTCCGCCAATGGTGCCCCTAGTGTTTACTGACATTGCTATATATATAATGAATTAGATTATAATTCACGGTAGCTCCAAACTGTAATGTTTAAATAGCTTTAATTAAATTAGTGATAAACACATATGTGTTAAATTATCTAAAAATGGTGCATTTACAAGCAGGTGATTGGTTGATTGAATAGTGTTTAACGCCGCGTTGGCTACATTTCAGCCACACCGCAATGAAGTGAAAATCAAGCTTATCAATGAAATGAATAAAATTTGTCAATATAATCGATTGTTTATTATTTGTGACATCTGTTGCTATAGTGGTGTGATCTGCTCAAATTCACAAATTGCAAACTCTAACGTTATAATTTTATTAATTCTCGCAAAAGTTGTTCAAAATTTGAAAATACAACTGTAGTAAATATTCATAATGATTACTAATTGGAAGAATAGTGGTATTTTTTTCTAGATTGGATCAGCGTAGCGATATCAGAAAAATATACTAGGGATGTCAAATGGACAGGCTGAAAACATACCATGCACATAGTGAGCTTCACACGTCACCCTCATCACCAAAGGACAGAAAGGTAAAATTTATTTTCCTACATTTACATTTTATACTATATGTATTATAATCAATTATGAAATTAAGATGGTATGAAATATCTGCCGTGCACAGGTGCACCACTTAAAATTACTTTATCAATGCATCGGACGTGATCTTATTTGACTTATTTTCAATTATCTTTGAATCAAAATAACAGCATGAGATCTTCTGACAACAACAATTTATCTATTCCAAAAACCAAACACAATTTTTTAAACAGATTTTTTGTATTCTGGTTCACAAATCTGGAATAATTTACCAATGGGCGTTAAGAAACATGAGAAACGCAGTTAGTCAGTTGAATCTTTTAAAATAAAATGCTATGAATATTTTCTGGCACTAGCAAATTAAAACCATGCTGTGTTGTGAATATTGTAATAAGATTTGTGTTTGCATTTGTTATTGTATATAATGTGTCTGTTACTTGCTTTGGGGATCCCCAGGAAGATTAGTTATATGCTAATGGAGTTATCCTCCTTAAATAATGGTTGTTTATTTATCATAAGAACATATAAACGATTTTTTGTTTACTTGTGATTAGCACAAAATATTCAAGATATCAAAACAGCAAAATATGTATTATTTTTAAATACTATCCTAGCTTTCATAAGATGTTGCAAGAGTAAAGAAGCAGTTCAATTTTATTCAGTTGAATTTGATCTTTTCTCAAAATTGCTGTTTGGAACAAATGATTTGAAATAAAGAAATAAAGTTTTGCGTAAATAATTCTATTTCAATGTATCGTAAACAGTCATAAAAAATCAAACTACGAGAACTGTATACATGGTATGTATATATATATATACGCATTTTGAAATCCAGTTTATTCAGTTGGCACTTGGTCAGCCGAATAACGAGTATCAACATGTATGATATAATTATAACAGCCACTTACAATATGCCATTTAAATGTCGCGGCGTATGAAATTCATGAGTAGAACAAACAATAATCCACATTTGATATTAGTACAAGAAAAATATACACCATATAATTGAATGGATCTTGGGGTGTATTTTCCCCATAATCTAAGTTTTATGGTCATATTTCCGATTTACGTATTCTCTGGCCCTTTTGTCTCACTTTCTGGCCCCCTTTCAGCATGAGTTGCACAATTATTTAAAATATGGAAATGTAAATGCAGCTTTGATTGACAACTTTAGTTATTTATGGATTGTCAAGTTCTGTTGATTGAAATGACATAGAATTATAAACAATTTAAGTCTGTTATTTCAGATTTTTCATGGTTGACCATTAAAAATAAATGGTTTGATATGATCGCAGTATGTCGACAGTTTAAAGTTGTATTAAGTGTGGATACACTATTACGCTTGACCCAACACCCATACCATGTTCATATACAATGTATTGAACGAGTTAAAGGCCTTTGTTATATTGCATATACCGTGAAATTAACCTCTTTTATATATAACAAAAAACAAGTTCTTCATCAATAGAAGATCAAAATTGTATTCCTTAAATGAAAGTAACAATTTCATATATGTAGTAAACTGAAAAATAATTATAATATTGAACCATATTTACTTAAAGGATAAGACATACTTTAATTGCAAATACCAGTATTGAAATTAAAATGTGATAGATGGTGAAATTAATGTTTTCCTTATATGCACGTCCAATCAGCATCTTAGAAAAGATTTTTTTCAAGAATATTGAAAATTTGGTTACTTTAGACCATAGCTATACCGCTTTAAAATCACAAGAATTTTTAATTGAATGTCTGTCTTCACCTGAAATTGTGCAGCATTCGGCTCCATTCATAAAATAAATCGCAGATACTGAAGAGAGTGGACTCAAACTCTGCATAATTTTTTATTTTTTGTGCTCTTTGGTACAATGTTATGTGTTTTTTTCACCTTATGTGATCTTATGTATTTTGCCATTAACCCAATGTGAACCCCTCATGGGTAAATAAGTGCATTAATAAAGATAAATAATTTTACAATGCAAATATCAGATGAAAAAGAAAACATTCAACATTGAGACCAAACGTTCCTTTACTTAATGGGTAAACAGATTTATGGTTCTTAATTTAGTAACACAAACCCCGAGTCCGCATATGTTTCTAAAGAGTCAGGTTAACTTGAAAAGAGTGGTGAACTTGTGATCTAATAAACCAATGAGAAGTAAGAAAAAACATATAATATGTAATATTATTGGACCTATAAAACCAAAATGCCAAATTAACTTATTGGCACTTTTAACAACTATTATCGAAAACCTATGCATTTGAATAGGAATAATTTGAATACATCCGACAACTATTCAAATATAACAACGTTATTCCTTAAATTGCAATATTTAAATCCTCGTGATTTTAGATAGATATATAAATATATATTATACTGAAGAAAATAAGTTGTTACATTTTGGCAGTTTAATAAGTTTATATAAATTAATTCAACTTAAAAAAAAAATTCATTCAGTTTTTTTTTAAGGTCAAACTTCTCAAAAATCCGATATTTTACCAAATTATTACATGTAATATGCCAATAGCCTGATATTTCCTCCCCATTGCTACAGTTCTAGCTCTTCACAGTACACTAGCTTTGGATATTACTCACAATCAAGATTATGTGTATCAGTTAAACCTTTTTTTCTTTCCGTTTTTTTTTTACATATAGATTCTCCGTCAGGTACGAGTGAGTTACGGAATTTCTCCACCCAAGATAGTTAAATTTTCGATTTTCAACACGCGAGCCTTTAGCGAGCGTGTTAAAATCTAAAATTTAACTATTGAGGGTGGAGAAATTCCGTAACTCACAAGTAAATTGAAGGAGAATCTGTTTCTCCTATGATTTTCAACAAAAATTTCAAGAAAATGTCGTTGTTATATAGTTTGTTTACATAGACGTCATTTCGGGACTTCTCTAGTTTATCGTTCTAATAACTGTAGAAAAAAGGGCGCTAATTCATGTAATTCCCACGTAGAAATTTAATCACCGGGAAGTGGTTAAAGATATTATGTATTTTTATCCCACCGATTAAACACGTCAGGAATAGGAGAAAAAGATTTGCATGGTTTGTAACCACTGAATCCAGGATAAGTTTTAGTCATTTATTTGTGTACACACAGAAACCTTTTTGAAATCGGTTAAAAATAAAATATTGGAAGTTAGTCATATTTCTTATTAATGGATGATGCTTAGGTTAGCGACCTAGGTTATTCTTGGCTAATGATAGAATATAGGTGAGAACAAACTCGATGACTTTTCAATACTTCATCTGTTTTTATTACACGTTTCACGCTTGAAAAATAAAACGAAGTCGAAAGAAGTACACAGCTAAATGTAATTAACCTGAGGTAATACAATTTATGTTAGCAAGTATGGAGAATGAAAATAAATGTTACTTAGACGTCAAAACATCAACAAAACAGACGGTCGGGGAAGTTTAATTGAAACAGTAGTTTTCCACAAGTAAGTTTCCATTAAGATTTTTTTCATAAAAAGCAAAGATTAACATACTTTTAGTGACATAAATTTGCTCAAATATACTCTCAATGTGTGAAAATGTTGAGTTAACATAAATATTTAATATTTAAAGCCTGGAATATGCAATAATTAAACATTACTTAGAGGTGATACTTTTGAGAGAAATATATAGTGCCAAAAAATAAGAAAATGAAATAATGCTTTCAGTGTTTGTATCAATGTTCGGTGTACGGAAGCAACCGGGATGGGGCGGGGGTGTAAGGATTGGTTTTTAATCCTGGCCTTTTTGTGGTTTGCATGAAGCTACAAAACAAAATGGATAACAGGAAAGGTGAACACTAATATACCAATCAATCAACACAATCCAAATGACAGACCCCACAGAGAAGAAATAACAATAAAGAGCCTATACTTTTCGTTTGACCAGTCTTAGTCTTAGTCTTATAGATTTATTACAGAAACATCCTTATAATCGGCACACAAGCACTACCACATTTTGTCAAATTATACTACGATTTGATCTTGGTAATACTCACTTCTGCCTTTTTCACCATATTTGTAAGCCTGCCTTTTTTCGCTTAATTTTGTAGCCTGTCTTTATTCAGATTTCTTCATTCCATGTACACCATATAAATTGAAATAACAGAACTTTGTATTGAAAGGATGATTTGATCACAGTTTTACATACATACATGGTGATATGAACATAGAATCGTAAGAGTAAAAACATTTCTGAAAGTAGAGAATATAAATACAGCCGGTTAAAGCCTTTATTATCAACAAAAAAAAAAGGAAAAAAAAAAAAAAAAAAAAAAAAAAAAAAAAAAAAAAAACGACGACGTCAGTACGCAAAATGTCTCCTGCCAATGATACATGAAATGGAATCCATATAACAGAATTTTGCAAAAACGCACGGGGGGGGGGGGGGGGGGGCGCTGCCTATATAATGATAACTACACATGTGCGGCCAAAAAAGGTCTGTTTTTTTTTTTCATTGAAAATATGGGAAAAGGTATGCTAATTTTAAAAAATATATGAAATGGTAAGGAAAAGATTGATTTATATATGATTAGGTTGGATTTTCTTGGTATCTCAAATATATGAATAGGGTGGGATTCGAAAACGCTGGCCGCACACCTGTACCATAATAAAGGACTAGTTACCCACCCCGTGCAAAAACCCTCCTTTCTGTTTATCTGATGTAAATAATTATATCACGTGTTATTGTGTTCTCTAATGCTTTTATTTTTTATATTAATTTCAGGAAATTTAAGATAAATTATGAATGGAACCAAAAACGGTTCACTGAAGACACAATTTTACACATGTCCTCTACCAGACACATGCATATCATTTTCATCCGTTCAAGGGAAGTTAATCTTCAAGGAAGCGTTACAATCGGGAAACATGGAATGTTACTTTAAACTGGCTGAACAGTTGAGAACACCATATGATCCTACCACGTGCGGACAAAGTTGTTTGGTTATGTTACTGAACGCCTTTCATATTGATCCTAAAAAGGTTTGGAAAAGCCCATGGAGATGGTACCATGAATCTACTTTACGCTTTCCACTGTGCTATACGAAGTTGTGTGAAAACTTGACATTTGAGCAGTTTGCATTTTTTGCAGCGTACAATGATTTAGACACATCTTTTAAATATATTGATGAAAGTGTTCAGTTAGAAGAATTCCGCGAAACTATAATTCGAGTTAGCAAGGAAGAGAATTCATTTATGATAGTATCCTATTGTCGACAGACATTGTGTCAGGTTGGAGAAGGACATTTCTCACCCATTGGTGGCTTTAACAGACAAAGAGATCTAATACTTATAATGGATACAGCACGATATATATACCCACCCCACTGGCTTCCTGTAAAATTACTGTTTGAAGCTATGCGCACTAAAGACAGACGTACAGGTAATTACATTTACACTTGTATCATGATGACGTCATTTGAAATCATAAAATGACAGAATTATTCGTTGTCTTAAAATTTTGATCTTGTGACATATCCCCACTGTCTCCTCGAACTGTATTCATTTTCCGATGTCTAAGTGTAGTGCATGTTCAATCGAATTAGATATCTATGCATGTACATATTTTCTTCTCGGTACATGTATGTGTCAAGTAGAAAACGTTTCATAGCTATATACAGTTGAATCTCGTTATCCCGACCAGCCAACAGTATAATTTAGGTATTTTAATTCATTTTATCTCGAAATTCGATGAGTCAAAATTTTGGTTGTGTCGAAGTGATACTACGTACAAAGGAAATATAATTAGTGCAAATATAAACTCGTTATGTCGAATTTATTAATCATCTGTACAGGTGAACCAAATTTTTACACCCGTCATACAGTATGTAGAAAATTGATAACGGAAATGCCATATCATGTTATGTTTTGATAACAATCTTGTTAAGACTAAAATGTTTTATCATGTTTTGACAATTAAACAATATATCGGATTTTGTGATAAAAATATGTAGTTTTATTTTCGTATTCCAGCCTTGCAGGTCAAGCAAATACAAACTAGCTGCCTAACCCACTTGGGTTTATTATGCAAAATAAAGATTTTTTTACAAATCATCTGTAAAACTGCGAGAACTGAGGTCTATATTGTTTAAATTAATTATTTGTTATGTATTTTGTATGTTATCATATGACTGTAGTTCCTAATCCGACTGTGTTTATTATACAATAAAGTTCTGCAATATCAGTACACTACCAAATAATAGGTTATTATACAGTGTAGTGTACAATATGGAAAAATATTGCACGAGTCCTTACTGAAAATCTGTATTGGACTAGACTCCGACTTCGAGTCTAATCATATGGAT
Source organism: Mytilisepta virgata (assembly GCA_028015205.1). Lineage (NCBI taxonomy): Eukaryota > Metazoa > Mollusca > Bivalvia > Mytilida > Mytilidae > Mytilisepta > Mytilisepta virgata. The sequence goes on from CM051516.1 coordinate 44,368,285, forward strand.
TTTCAGTACGATACGGACGAGTACATTATTTTCAGTATTGTACACTTCACTGTATCCTAACCTATTTATTATACAACTACCCTGTTAAATGTTAATTATTTTGTTCATTACTAAAGAAAAAAATTAATCACCCAATCGGTATTTGTATTCAACATTTAATTATCCTGAGGTTAGACTCCATAAATTAATAGTACCATTTCCTATATGAAGTGAGCTTACAAATGCCATGGTCTTGTACCATCTTCAGAGTAAATAATATCCATATAAATGTATGTAAATTATGAAAGGCCATTATGTTAGCATTGTTTCATGATGAAATAAATAAAAAATATCCGTTGAAACCTAGTTGGCATGGCAACATTTAAATTTTTTTCATAAAAAAGCTTTAAATATGTTCATTTCGCTCCACTTAGGTTTAAAATTGAGGTGTGATGCAGCGGTTCAATCCAATTGAGACTTAATTTTTCAGATTCTGCATAAAAATCCATTAAATACGTGAACAAACAAGGTATACTTTTCCGCCTTTTTTTTTGGGGCTATTTAATTTACCAGTTCAGGTGCCTTTTGTCACAATTTTACACACCACATGTGAATACGGTGTCATCCTGGTTTGCCAACATTTAATTACATGGTAAAATAAACATAGGTGTTTTTGTTGTTTTAGTAAATAAAATCTATGTCTTATTGTATCTATTTGTATTATTTTTACCTGAATTTACCTGTAAAATATCAGCAGCTTAACAGAAGTACAAATGCAAAAAAAGAATAAAATATAAAAAAAATTGATACAATAAACGGCCATCTTGGATGACGGGTCATCGGATACAATCCCGAAAGAGGACCCCCTAAGGACCATTGCTGCCAAGTTTTGTTCCAACTGGTGGTTTCAGAGGAGAAGATCTTTAAAGGAAAGTTTACGACAACGACAACGACGGGCGCAGTACGCCAAGTGCTGAAAATAGCTCATCTGGCACTTTCCAGGTCAGCTAAACAGGAGTTATGAACAGTGCTTCAAATACTAATATTAAAATAAAGTGCCTCTGTTATGATTTTATGCAAATTATTATCAAATTATTGCACATTTATTTAAAACGTGTGTGTTATGTTATTCCGTTGAACACAATGAAATTTCACAAAATTTTCTTTCAACATTTTAATATATATTCCTAGCCTAAAAAAAAAAAAAAATATATAATGTGCTGTAATACTTTGGGTCACTCACTATATGCAAAACATAGAATGATAGAATACAAATCTTGAACAGACTATAGTTTACCTTGCTCATTAAGCCCATTGTCTTTTTTGTTTGTTAAACTGTTTACTATATATCCTAATTAAATGTTGGCAAACCAGGATTAAACCGTGAATACATATGTCCCAGTTTCTTCCAACACCCCCCCCCCCCATTTGTTGTCAAAAGCAAAATCAGTTAATGTTTTCGTATTTTATTAAACTAAAATCTATCCTCTTTCATTCAATATTACATATCTGAGGTTAAGACATTGGTTATTTATTCATCATGTAGTCAAACTTTACCAGCTCTAATAATTAAATAGAATTCTGGGGGGTGCATTTCTCTGAAACCGAGGATAATTAATGGAGTCTAACCTTAATTCGACTAGAAAGAATGTACAATCCTCATTCATTGTTTTTGTTTTTTTTTTATCAATAAAGAGGAGAAAGCAAGAAAATAAAATTTTCAGCTGTAAAGGAAATATTATAACAACACACAAAATGTTACCAACACTAGTTGATAAGTTTAAATACAACCAAGTTCTGAAATATATGTATACGAAAAAAATATAACTCCCGATTGAACAATACGGAAAAAAACATGGCGTCCGTTTTTACAATACGCAAAAAATACGACTTCCTGTTGTTTAATACTATATTAAATAATACGATTAAAACAGCCCTAATACTACCAAAACGGCATGTGTCATACTGGTGACGTCGTCCTGGTCATATAAATCACGTGATCTATATTGCTTTTCGGCCCGGTCCAATACTGAAAAAAGGCCGTTTGAGCCCTAGGGCTAATACAGCCTTTTCACTTCCGGTCAATGCCAGTCCGTATTGGAAATATTGACCCTATTTTCACATTTGATGTATGTAATACAGCATTCAGAACAAGTCTGTATTGAAAAAGTTGGATTATTTAATAAAAGTGTTATGAACTGGCTGTTTCTGTATTGGCACTGGTATAGATTCTCGGTCAGCTGTATTGGCCCTCGACCCTACGGGTCTCGAGGCCAATACAGCAAACCTTGAATCTATACCAGTGCCAATACAGAAACAGACAGTTAATAACACAATATTGGAAATATTTTGTTGTTACGTGTTTAGAATGAATGTTTCTCATTGGATTAAAATAATAGCTGTACAATACTATCACTGATGTTATCCAGGGAATAACACTCTTGGGCTATTATAATCAGCGTTCCATGTTAGTTTGGTATAATAATACAATTACTGTCCATAAGTCGGTGAATATCCAAAATTGTCAACCTGTGTATGGGTTATTGCCCTCGGGGAATATCCCATACCTAGTTTGACAATTTTGGATATTGAGAACTAATTGTATGTTATACAATATATGTAAATAGGTTAATCAAACATCTTCTTGCTCTCTTTCAGAAATGCCCCCCCCCTCAAAAAAACACAAATTCCGACCATGTTAATGCTATCACGAAATTCCAAAAGATCCACTTTTTCTAAGAAATAAAACTATGCAACCTAAAACTGACTTTGAATTTAAAGTACAGTTCATGAGATCAGATCCTTTCCCCATCAAAAATTGGTATTACATGTATTTATCATATATTTAGTACTAAATAATCATTTTGCACATATGATAAAGCACCATTTACTCCATCCGTGTTATATATATACATTCTCGGTCAACCTTTATCACATACCCCTTTCGCATGGCTAAACGTGTATTGCACCCTCTATCGCATGGCTCAACCTGTATTCGGACTTCTTGGATTTTTTTCATACCGAACTTCTCCGGAAGGTACTTAATTTACTTCAGCAGACAAAATGTTATTCTCTTAGTTGTTTGCTTTGTGTTTCTGAAAATTTTGATAATTTAGCATCGGGAGCACAATGTCCTTTGATTGGTTTTACCTTTTCTTTCAGGAAGATCAAGAGGCTATATAATGATATCATATAACCAAAAACGACAATTGAACTGACTGATAATTCCTGCAACATACAAAACAGAGTTACTATGTGTAAATGTAGAAACGGAGATGGCAGAAAAACTAACACAGAACCAACAGAGTCAGGATAGTTCATACTTGGTTCAGACACTTAGCAGCGGTTTGTTTAAAGCGAGTTTGACTTTCAATATGATGAGATCATCCTGAAGCTACATAAACTGGATGGCTTTTTTCATTAAGTTGTATTTTCGTCGGTTTCACATGCCTAACACAGATCGAAGGTTGTGAAAACCATCCACACTTTACGACAATCTACATGTTTAGCTGTAGTTAGATCAGTTTTTTGTTCAGTAGACATTAAAGAAATAATTTTGTATATTGAAACAAAGTAAAGACTTACAACATGGACTTGTAATTTGCCCATATGTTTATAGCATTAATACCACAAGATCTGTAACTCAGTAATATTGAATATACTGATATATATAGAATAATAGGTAGTTTCGTTTTTGATACTGACAATATCAGGTGGAATATCAAGACGAGCACGAAACTACATATTATTCTGTTTATCGGTAATTCATTTTGTTCTGAAAAATATCACTTTTCAACTAATTTTAATGTGCACTATTTTTCATAGCGGAAGAAGTTTGTTATGAGGTTGACCAATCATTGACCTTTGACATCATTTTGAAACACATTCTTGACCGTGAATGGGAAAGTATGGAACGCCATAGCTGCCTTATATGTACTTATTACTATATATGCACATACTTTTTCTATATATGCACATACTTTATCTATTTATGCACATACTTGTCTATATATTCACATACTTTGTCTATATATGCACATGACATACTTGTCTATATATTCACATACTTTATCTTTATACTTTGTCTTTATATGCACATACTTTTTCTTTATACTTTTTCTATATATGCACATACTTTTTTTTTAAACGATCATAACCTCCCCCTATTTGCGGTATAGATTGCAACTTTGAAATTACATTGTGTTTTGTATTACATGTATTTTATTCAATGTTTCGGGTTATTTTAGGAGATTTTTCAGGCCAACCCTCCTCAGAGCTAGGCCATCCCGTATGTCAACTGAGTTTGTCGATTCTAGATATATTTGTTTAAAACCAGGGGACACCCACTAAATTGTGTGGGATTTTCACTGTGCTCTTAATTTTCTTTCGAAACCTTCCTTCGACAAAATATTTGTTTTCCTATATATTACAATTTTAGTATTTAAAAGGCAGTTGATACTAGACAACTTTTCTTTGCCAAGAAAAAATGTCAGCAAATATTGTAATTCCAATTCCTAAATTTCAATATGATGCTGTCATTTGATTGGGTAGGTTATAAATTCCATGGATCAGTAGGTGAATATATATTATTCAGAGCTAAAACTAGGATGTTTTATACATGATCAGTTGGCAAGGTCTTTCCATAAATTAGCTAACAAAGGACCAAGTCTCAAGTTTAAATGTGTCATCTTTAACATAAGATATTGTCCCCTTAACTTTATCTACACTTTTAGTTTCACATACGAAGCTATTATTTCAACATTTTTGTCCTTGAGCACAACTGATGAAATGTAATTCAACAAAATTTGAATACCTTGTGCATCAAAACTAGTATCAGAAAATATTTACTGCTACCACGATGCCACTGCTGGTGGACTCCATGTCTATGAGGGTATCACCAACTCAGATGTTTGAGAAATACAGATACAGATATCTTTATTCTCCAATCACAGAGCCCATTACTGGGCATGACAATCAAATATAATCAACTGAACAAAATACAAATGAAGATTAAAACATAGGTAATCTATCGATTACAAAGCTCACCTCGTAACGCATTATTATCACTAAGCCGTAATTGACTTGAACTTTTCAAAATTTTAAGTACTCATCCATGCAGAAAAAGAAGGTCACAGCCAGCATCTGAACCATGCATCTTACAAAGCATCTCTGGATGCTTTGGTTGATGTGGTACTTGCCTGTTAGCAGGAATGCACTTTAACCATTCTTCTGTAAGTGGTCATCCATGCAAAAAATATAGGACACAGCCAGCATCCAAAGCATGCATTGTGCTAAGCATCACTAGGTGCACTTACCATACCAATATGGTTGATGTGGCACTTGTCAGTAAGCAGGAATGGACTTTAACCATTCTTAGGTCTGTAAGTGGTCATCCATCCAGAAAAAGGAAGTCACAGCCCGCATTCTAAGCCTGCTTTGTGTTTTAAGCTTTCTTAGGTACACCTACCATGCTAATATGGTCCATGTGGTACTAATGTTACATAAGCGGGAATGGAATAAAACATTTAAAAAGTTTCATCCATTTGGAAAAACTTATTGACAGGCAGCATCCTAAGCTGTCGATTAACTCACCTTTTTTATCCAGTATGGAATAACTTTTTTTCATTAGTAAAATATTGGTAACTTAAAATAGAACAAAGTGCAGCACAATAAAAAAAAAGGTTTTGCTAGGCGGGCCATATTTTTTTGTGTGTTAGAGGTTGAAACATCAAAGGTTAGGGTCAAAAGATGAACATTGAAACTTAACAGTATAGTACTGATGTAAAGATTCATTAATCTTGAACCTGTTGTGCTTGGGATCTGGAGATGCATATAAAACATTGCTTGATAAAACTGCCACAGTTGCTGCTATCGTTTGACCATTATAAAAAAAACAAGGAGACAACCAACTGATATGGAAAGGTGAGGTATGGTATAACTCATCATACTAAAGCTGTGTACCAAATTTGAAGTCAATCCCTTCAGTAAAAACTGAGTACGAAAATTTTTCAAATCTTAAATCAGTGGGACTATATTGGCTCAGAAAAAAAAAGGAAGAAGATGAAACCACTGACCTGGAAAGATAAATCACTGTACAATTTTTCATGCATAAGCTGTATACCAAAGTTGAAATCAATCTCTTCAGTAAAAGCCAAGAAATCTGTTAGTAAAGTTTTTAATGGATGGACAGTCAGAAGGACAAGGTAATTCCCCTCTTACAAGCGAGGGTGTAAAAATATGCAAAATAATCTTTTTTAATGTGATTAAGTTAAACACAATATATGTCTTATTTCAAGATTCAAAATAGATTAAAACTCATGAAAACAGACAAAATAGTGAAAACATGTTCACTAGTGTTCATTACAGTAACATATAACAGAAGTAATTCAATAAAATACCCATCAAGACAAGAAGGAGTCAGTTTTTAAACATTTAAGCATGCTTTTATCATTTATGTGATTGAATTCAACAGAATGTGAAAGTATCATTACTTGTGGGGTATTATTTTCAATGTTTTTGGATGTAGCAATTAATAAAAAAAATTCAAAAGAAAACTCTTTTAAAACCAAAATTAATTTGATGAATATTTCCAAACTTTTGTTTTATTATTTAATGCACACAAATAAAACCCAAGACACGAAATTACTTTCACAGTATTTATTAACAAACTGTGATTCATTATTAAAATTTGTTGTACCTACTCACTACATGTATCTGTTGCAATCTGCAAAAACAAATTTAATAATTGAAATAAAAAATATCTTACTTCAAAAACACTAAAAATGTTGATGTGGTCATCTATGCTGAAGCAGAAGGTCACACCTATAGCAATATGATTGATGTGGCTTGTGTCAGTAAGCGGGAATGGACTTAAACCATTCTTCTGTAAGTGCTCATCCATCCGGAAAAAGTAGGTCACAGCCAGCATCCAAGCATGCATCGTGCATAGCATCTGTAGGTGCACCAACCATGGCAATATGATTGATGTGGCATGTGTCAGTAACCAGGAATGGACTTTAACCATTCTTCTGTAAGTGCGGAAAATATAGGTCAGAGCCAGCATCCGAAGCATGCATTGTGCTTAGCATCACGAGGTGCACCTACCACACCAATATGATTGATGTAGCACTTGTCAGTAAGTGTGTATGGATCTTAACCATTCTTCTGTAAGTGTTCATTTATGCGGAAAATATAGGTCAGAGCCAGCATCCGAAGCATGCATTGTGCTTAGCATCATTAGGTGCACCTACCATACCAATATGATTGATGTGGCATTTGTCAAGAAGCGTGTATGGATCTTAACCATTCTTCTGTAAGTGGGTGTGGACGCCGACACCGACGCCGACACCGACGCCGACGCCGGGGGGTATCACATAATTCATGGTGTCTTGTAGCAAAATATTTGGCATAAAGGATATTTTGAAGCCACTGTGAATCATTATTCTTAGGGGCACTTTCGTGAGGTGAGCTAATAAGAATAATGATTCACAGTGGCTTCAAAATATCCTTTATGCCAAATATTTTGCTACAAGACACCATGAATTATTTCTATTCTAAATGGACAGTTTCTACGACATTCAACATTGGTATCCAGACAAAGACGCCAATACAAGTTGTCGGTATTGTTATGTTAGAATTAGAAAAATATCTATCATGATATTTATTGCACAATCTGAATCATTATGAATACTTAGTATTTATTGCACTTATTTTAACATATAATGTTAATTCAATCATATTTTCTTTAATAAATTGTAATTTTCATCCAAAAATTCTATTTAACTCCCTACTTGTACAATGACTTTTGGTGTAATCTTCTCTTGGAAAGTTACAAATTAAAATGTTCATGTTAAAATATATTCCTCATTCTGGAAAACTGATATCAGGGAGAATGGTACATGTTGTTATTGTATCAAGTGTGTTGTCTACTTTATATAAGTCATTAGTACACAAAGACATGTTGTGGGTCACATCCTGTATAAAAATAAAGAAAAAATCTATTTCATTTTCAATATTTATAAGTTAATGGAAATGTACATTTATTTAAAACTCCAGTCTAAAAAAAGTTATAGTTGTTGGTATGTTTTTTTAATGATCATTTGGAAACTATGACATATTTCTAGCTAGTTGAGAGGCTACAAGTTTTTGTCTTATCTGCAATTTTTCTTATCTTTGTGCCAACAATTTTACATGTAGCCTGTGTAATTTTATAAATTTTCTCTCATCCAGTTCTGTAATGCATCTACAGTGATATTGTTAGCATCAAATTACCGCCGATATTCGGCTTTTCCCCTAGAGAAAATTCCCAATTACAAAATAAAATGGCTTAAAATTCCTCCCAATAAGTTGTACATTTTTCCCAAACAGTGATGGCATCGGTAGTAATGATACGTAAATTTCGTATTCATGTTATTATTTTGATATAATAAAAGCGTTTTTGAGATCAGGGATTCTGATTCGAATCATCGCGGTGTTTGTAACACACGTGGTTTTCAATGTATTATATACCGTCATTGTATCCGTTTCTTTCCCCTCCCCTAAATGTTCCTTTCCGGTTAAAATGTCTCACAATTCTAAATATTAGGATGACACAGCGAAACCTGGATGCAACCATGAGAATTTGCTCATTCAAGCATCATTTAACAGATAAAAACTTGAATGAGCTTGTAGATATGTTCAAAGGGTTAAAGGACAGGAAAATGGAGCTTTGAAAATTAAAATAATGAACTGTTATGACTTGCCTTATCAATTATATAAAGCTCAGTCTTGTCTTCAAATGCAACTTTTAGTACAATTAATTTTTATTCAAAATTTCCCAATTTTCCCAAAAATCGATGCATTTTCCCAAAAAAAAAGGGTAGAGGTAGTTTTGAAAATAGACAACAATATCACTGATCTATTTGATAAAATATTTTTTCAAACCAAGACCAATATTAAAACTAGAATTGCAATTGCAAGCAATAGCAGATGTCGCCCCTGACAGCCATCTTGAAAATGGCGGCCATTTCGAAAAAAAAAGTATTGATTGCACACCTTCACATAGTGATCTTATTTTCTGCCAAGTTTCATTCAATTCTATCCAGGCATCTCCGAGAACTAAGCCGGACATAAATCATTGGAAGAAAGAATAATAACAAAGAAACGGAAGAATAACAATATGTAGCCGACTTTCGTCAGGGCGACATAATTAAGTACAATGATGATCTTGAATATACTTAAAACTTCTAAATAAGAATTCGTGTTCAAACATGTTATTTTCTGACCATGAATTACCTCATGACTATTATTTTTAAGAATTCCTTTACTTAATCTATATACTGTAAATTCAGAAATTATTGTGTGCATTTATTATTGCGATTTTGTGATTTTAGACCAAAATGCGATTTTAATTTTTGTGATATTGAGAAAAATCCCATTTCATTCATATAAAAAATTCCAAAATACGAATTTAAATTATTGCGATTACAACCCTGTCAATTTTTCGCAATAATTTCCGAATTTACAGTAATGATTTATACCACTACTGTTTGTTTGTTTGTTTAGTTGGGGTTTTATGCCATTTTCAGCACATTTTGGCTATTTAACAGCAGCCAGTTTTTATTGGTGGAGGAAGCTGGTGTACCTGGAGAGAACCACCGACCTTCAGTAGGAAAATTGGCAATCCTTGTCAATTAAGAATGGAGTCAAACACACCTGGCTACAGGTGAGATTCGAACTCACAACCTCAGTGTTGAAAGGCAAGTGATCATTAGTAGTCATGACGAACTACCTAGACCACTCGGCCACACCACCAATGTAGATACTTACTGTAAGATAACTTTGTGTTTTATGAAGTTGTAACCTTATGTTATGTAAATCTTTGGCTGATGACAAGTATAACTGCTGTACAGAATCAACTATATGTCTTCTAAAGGCTATATTTCTCTCTCCTGAAAGAACAATAATATCATTTGTTATATAGATTTACATCTATAAAAGATATTACTGTAAAATATTATTATGACACCAATACTTTGATTCTGAATAAAGCAGGAACAGATACTTGAAGACATATCAATTGGTTGTATGTTTCTTTTTTCTTGTTGTTATTGGTTTTATTTTTTGGTTTCAGCTGAAATTTGTACAGTTTCTTTTGCAGCGTGACCACATATACCTTATTGAAGGAAATACATAGTTTTTTGTAATCTTCAAATTTTCCCTTATAACTTTTTTCACTTTGGTTAAGTTGATTATTGTTTTCCTTACTTTTTATGTAAATCTATCTCAAAATAGTTCATCTGATATTCTTCAAATCTAGCTAATAAAAAAAATTCTTTACAAATATCCAACAACTGTTATCTTGAAATTTGACAGTTTTTGAAGTCGGGTTTTGACTCTAATCAAATTATCATTGTTAAGTATCATGTACATTTGTACATTTATAGAACTCCATTTACTGACCTTTAGAATTTATCAATAAATAATTTACTCCAATTAAAGCAATGCTATCTAAAGCCTTCAAGCTTAAATATTAATATGACAGACAACAGAATGTGATTTAAATTGTCACTGGGGGGAACAATTTCTAGATAATTTTAAATGAACTAAAATTAATGTTATTATTAATAACTTTAAAAGGTTATAAAAGTAATAAATTAATAGGGAAATAATTTCCACTTTAGACTCAGTAAAAGTACATATTACTTTCAGAATATGTTGCAGTGTTTGTTATCCAAAGAAATTTTGAATAGCATTGTGGAAGAAAATTGATTCACATAGGTTTGTAATGAATCATTCTATTTCAATGTATTGTGCTCAAGACATTTACAGGAATTTGAATACTGGTAAGATTTCTGATGACTTATGAGAAATAATAAATTGCTCTATATAATTTACTTCATTTTAATTAGGCTGGTTTATCCTATTGTAAACTAAGAAATAAGATGCTCCCAAGAGCCTGAATTGCTCACCTATAATTTTTATGAAGATCTTGCATCAATGATTATTTTTGCTATTTAATGTATACTGTCACATTTTTCACCTTAATATTGACTTGTAAAGCTAAAATATAGAATCCTGAACCCAAATATTTATGGTTGCTAGGAAATTTTTTATCAGTTACTTTGGACATTTTCAATGGCCTTGACTCTTGACCTTCCATTTTGACTTGAACAGGTGAACTGTAGGGTCCTGAAGCCAAATATATCTGGTTGTTAGGGACTTTTCAATCAGTTGCTATGGATTTCTTCAATGAACTTTCTTTTTGACTTGTACAGGCAAAGGGTCCTTAACCCAAATATATATGGTTGCTGGGGACTTTTTCATTGGTTGCTATGGACTTTTTCAATGACCTTGACACTCCATTTTCCTTGTACAGGTACCATTTAATTTGTTTCAAGTTATGCTATAAACATCTGTGACAATATGTCAAACCATTATTTTTTACTGATAATTACTGTTTACATGTAAATAATCTTCAAGGTCAAAAACTCCTATAAGGGGTCAATTAACGATTTTGGACATGTTGAATTATTTGTAGATCTTACTTTGTTAAACATTTTTGCTGTTTACAGTTTGTCTTTATCTATAATAATATTCAAGATAATAATCTAAAACTGCACTGCAAAATTTCATTAAAATTAACAATTCAGGGGCAATAACCCAACAAAAGGTTTATCGATTGGTCTGAAAATTTACCCCTTTGTTCTATTTTTAGCCAGTCGGCCATGTTGGTTGGCAGGCAGGGTCATCGGACACATTTTTAAACTAGATACCCTAATGATGCCTGTTGCCAACTTTGGTTCCATTTGGCCCAATAGTTTCAGAGATTTTTGTAAAAAGTTAACTGACGGCAACAGATGCCAAGTGATGAGAATAGCTCACTTGACCCTTTGAATTGGGAAACATAGAATTTATTTATTTTGGCCCTATTATTTATTCAGACAACTAAACGTACAGTATCAGAGAATGTACATGTACTTACGTAACTTTCTATGCAGTAAACTGAAATATGAAAATCGAGCAATTAATTTTCTTTTTTCCTATGCACATGAATAACATTATAAACAATTATTAATACCAAATCCTACATTTTTTTTCAATGGTTCAATGTTCTTCATTGGGCCCTTTTAGCATCTTGGTACTGAGACACTAATCAGGAATCAAGATCCTATATACATGTAAGTGTGGACACACTATTATTATTAACCAAATATATAAGTGTTATATAATAAGATAAAATATGGTACACAGTATCTAACAAAAAACAAGATGAAAAAAAAAGGATATGAAAAAAATCTGTTGACATACAAATGTACTACTGAAAGCACTCATCAACATGAATTAAAATAAAAAATTTAAATCAGATAAAAAAAAAAAATTACATATCAAGCAACATTGCTTTTTTGGCCCCTTTGAAAGTGGATGAAAAATAAAAATTTTAAGCATCCTACTAAATAGCTAATTTTGGCCCCCTTTAAATCCTTTTATCTTTGCAATGACAAAAGTTACACAAAAATGAATGGAGCCACTTTTATTGTATTACAGGCTCATACAATAATACTACCACAGATACTGGAAATTGCAGTTGTATAAACATGGGATAAGCTGTACAAATAATTTTACATTTGCATATGAAAATTCATGGCAAAATAATTACTTTTACAAAATCGAACTAGACGGAGGCAGTTGAAAATAAGAGCTTTTCCTGCATAATTTTTCAATAATCATATGTTTGCATATAGATTTTACTCAAATGAACTTTCAAACTGATTTTTTTATCCACTATTTATAGTGAGCAAAGGCTTTGGTCATAATAGTTTTTAAATGGGCCTCATTTTTGTTTGTTTGTTTGTTTAGTTGGGCTTTAACGCTGTTTTCAGCACATTTGGCTATTTCTCGGCGGCCAGTTTTTATTGGTGGAGGAAGCTGGAGTACCCGGAGAGAGAAAATTGGCAATCCTTGTCAATTAAGATCGGAATCAAACACACCCCGCCACTGGTGAGATTCGAACTCACAATCCCAGCGTTAACAGGCTAGTGATCATTAGTAGTCATGACGAACTACCTATACCACTCGGCCGCCAAGGCCCCCACCTCATTTTTGAAATAAAAATTCTTCAGAATATGGGAATAACAAACCTACAAATGTTTATTTCTAAGTACAATGTACAATGTATATGTATATCTAATGCCATGGGCTACATCTATTCATTACAACAAAGACATCTGTTATTGAAACAAAATAGTTCTAGCAAAAATTTTAAAGTTATTATGACAAATTATTTAAATCATTAAAAGGTAGAGACTTGGGTATTTTTTAATCTCAGATCTAAATAAGCAAAAGTTTGTAAATTATATATATCATTATAGACAATTTATCTTCATAGGTGATCATGTATTCATACACAATTATCTTCATATAGATCATCAGTGATCCCTATTACTGGTACACATATATATACTCATCTTCTTTTGCTTTAAAATTTCTACTATAGAGAGAGTTATGTATTTTTGTTTTTGAAAGTTTGGATAGATTGTACTGAGCGACTAACACTGAAATGTGTTCATTACTGAAACTGATTCTCACCTATCATATTTTGACAAGCCATGGCCAAGTAAATGAGATCTATCTTCACCTGGAATGGCTGTTGTATTAACTATGATCAAGTCTTCATCTGCCCTTCCAGATTTATCAACTATAATATATACAAAATACACAAAAATATATTATGGTCATTAACATTTATAAATAAATATTATTGCAATATAGGATCCTTTTTATAAAATATATTCTAATACCTTGAAAATTTCTGGTAAAAATAGTTTTATAAAAAAGAAAACATCTGAATCTGGGTAAACTTTGTCATTTGTCGATTCCAATAAAAATTTTCAGACAAACCAATGTACATTTATAATTTTCAAGAGATTTATTCAGAGAAAAATATAAACTAGTGCAGTGAATTGTCTGTTTTCTTCAATACAAATTTTCATTGATTAAAGAAACAAGAGGCTCAAGAGAATTGAGTCTGTATAGCTCACCTGACAGTCCAAAATTAATCCATTTTATTTCAAGTTGAAATTGTAATGGACCTTCCATAGATGTTTCATAGCAAGTATCAGTTAATTTGGCTATATATACTGAACCGCAAAAGAAACGTCGCACAAATTGACATGTTCACATACATTTATTTCAAAGTGACATTTATATATTTTAAATTAGTTTTTACAAAATTTAATGAATGATTTACAGTCTTTTGGTTACAATGTTCACAAAAACGTCACAATTGTCGCAACGTCACATGTTTTCAATGCTGTGCTCCCACGTCCGTTAATAACATGTATGTCCACCACCGGCACCAATTACTGTGGCACATCTTCGGTACATGGAGTTGATGAGCCGATTAATAAACGCCATCGGAATACGTGCCCATACTCTCTGAAACGCTTGTGAAAGTTCAGCTGCAGTTGTCGGACTTGGCTGCTCATTATTCAACCGTCTTTGAACTTCGTCCCATAAATGTTTAATAGGGTTTAAATCTGGACTCAAAGCCGGCCAATCCATAACATTAATGTTATTCTGCTGTAGGAAGTCTCTTGTGGCTCTTGCGGTATGCGCACATGCATTGTCCTGTTGGAAAGTCTTGTTTTGATGACGTGCAAAATGGGGCTGAACATGGGGTGTCAAGACTTGGTCGATGTAACGGGCAGCTGTTACGCCATTTCCTCTGCCTGGGCCAAGGTTCTGAAAGATGACTGGACCAAGTTTAACGTTAAGGCCGATTCCACCCCATACCATGATGCTAGGTCCTCCCCACGCGTCTGTTTCCAGAATGCAGCTGTCTTCGTAACGTTCCCCGCGTCTTCTCCACACTCTGGTTCTGCCATCGGCTGTTGAAATGCAGTAACGGCTTTCGTCAGAGAAGATGATGTTACGCCATTGTCGATTTCGCCAATTCTGTCGCTGAGTGGCCCACTGAAGACGAGCTTGACGGTGTCGAGGAGTAAGAATAGGTCCTCTTGCTGGACGGCGACATCTTATGTTTCTAGCAGCTAATCGCCGACGAACCGTATCATCACTTATGGGTCGTCCATGTGTTCCAACAGTGTTTCTGGCAGTTTCGGCAGCTGGGGTGAACCGATTCATCAAATGGTGACGAACAATGCCTGTGCTGTTTGTTGCATTGTACCGTGTCCGTAGATGTTCAATTGTTCGAACAGCACAGTTGAAGTCGTTGGCAATAACTCTGGCAGATTGCCCAGCATCCAATCGACCAATGGCCTGTTCTCTCTTTAATTTTATACCCATAAAGGAGCATGAATTTCACGAACATTTAAGATTTAAGAAAAATTACCGCCAAGTGTGTCCCACGAGCGGTTTTAGGTACGGTCGCTCTACGATATCAACTGAAAATTATTCAACCGAAAATTTAATTCACAGGTAATTTAATCTTACCTGGTGATGTAATCGTAATACTGATTATATAAAAATCATTAATTAATAATTATTTTGAATTTTGCTAACATTTTGAAAAAGCGACGTTTCTTTTGCGGTTCAGTATAGTTTCAGAGAAGGAGATTTTTGAAATTTTGACCAATCAAAAATAAGAATTCATCATATTTTGTAGCTGCCAAATTAGCTGCCTGACAAGGTCCTTCCACAAATTTTTCATACCAAGTTACAGCTTATTTGGCTTTGCGATTTCAGACAATTTTATTTTTGAACTTTTGACCAATCAGAAATAAGAATTCATCATGGTGGCCAAATAAGTTCGTTGACCGGAACAAAATATATATAAAGGTCCTTCCATGGATGCTTCATACCAAGTTTAAGCTTATTTGGTTTAGGGGTTTCAGAGGAGAAGATTTTTAAAATTTGTCCAATCAGAAATAAGAATTCATCATGGTGGCCATATTAGTTGTCCAACCACAACAAAATATGCGAACTTTATAAAGGTCCTTCCATACCAAGTTACAGTTCAGTTGGCTTTGCGGTTTCAGAGGAGAAGATTTTTGAAATTTTGACCAATCAGAAATAAGAATTCATGATGGCGGCCAAATTAGTTATCTGACTGGAACAAAATATGCAAACATTAAAAATGACATGTTTGCAGGTTCTTTACCAGGTACTGGGGTAATGTACATGTGTGTACAATATACAACTGTAGATTAAAATTTGAACTAGAGGATATTGTCTAATCTATATTTATTTTATTTTGCCATTTTTATTTTCATCTTCATATGTAATCAGCAGTTGTAAAATACATGTGTATGTTTATCAATATAACATTAGTTTATATTAAACAAAATCACAATTAAAGTCGAAGTACTATGAAGATAATTAAAACATTTAAAATAAAAGGCTTCGCTGATTGCAGCTTGATACGACCACAACATGTCAACTGATAAACAATTAAAGGAAATGTGGACACACTTATTATTTTGCTTGACCAAATAAAGTGTTGGATATTATAATATAATTTAAAGTTTTCCTAACACTACAGGGAGATAACTCTGTAAAATCAGCTAAACGTTTAAATAACGGTGTGTTGTTAAGGGAATATTAAGCTTTTCAACTAGAGGTACTGTTGTCACAGGAGTCCAGCATGCTGGACTGTTTTAGCACGCTAAAACTGATGTCTCCCCTTCCATACCCATAGTTTTTTTAACATTTTTTAGGGATCATCAAGGTGGCAAATTAAGAGTTATGGTATATAATACATGTAGTTACCTACAGATATGTGCTTCAACAAGGAATGAATAAGGTAATATATAGTTTTGGGGAAGGGATCTGAACCATTTTTAAGATAAAATAAGGTTTCTGATTTTGAGGGGATGGGGATGACCCCCAGGGCTAAGATGCATATTGCATTCAACTCGTCTTGTAACCATGAGTAGTACAATATATGGTTTAGGGGTGGGGATTTCAACCATTTTTAAGATAAAATAAGGTTTCTGATTTTGAGGGGGTGGGGATGACCCCCAGGGCTAAGATGCATATTGCATTCAACTCGTCTTGTAACCATGAGTAGTACAATATATGGTTTAGGGGTGGGGATTTCAACCATTTTTAAGATAAATTAAGGTTTCTGGTCTTGAGGGGTAGGGGATGACCCCCGGGGCTCAGATGTATACTGCATTCAACTTGTCTTGTTATCATGAATAATAAAATATATAGTTTAAGGGTGGGGATTTCAACCCTTTCCAAGATAATGTAGGCTAGGGGGTGGGGACTGACCCCCAGGGACCCAAATGTGGTACTCTGCACTCCGCCTTGACCTGATGCATTTACCTTCCAAATATCATGAGGCTAGCTCAAGAAACAAAAAAGTTATGTTCCGGACAAAAAATTTGATTAGAAGAGGAAGAAGAACACTATTGGGTTGGGATCTCAATGGTTTTCAGAATATTTAGTATTTTATCATTTGAGGGGGTGGGGCATGACCCCCCTATGGTACCAAATGATTTGTCTTATCATAAGGAGTAATAATATATATGGTTATAGGGTGGGGATCACAATGGTTTTAAAAATATTAAGTATTTTATCATTTAAGGGGGTGGGGCATGACCCCCCCCCCTCAGACCCCCTATGGTACCAAATGATTCGTCTTATCATAAGGAGTAATAATATATATGGTTATAGGGTGGGGATCTCAATGGTTTTCAGAATATTTAGTATTTTATCATTTGAGGGGGTGGGGCATGACCCCCCTCAGACCCCCCTATGGTACCAAATGATTCGTCTTATCATAAGGAGTAATAATATATATGGTTATAGGGTGGGGATCTCAATGGTTTTCAGAATATTTAGTATTTTATCGTTTGAGGGGGTGGGGCATGACCCCCCTCAGACCCCCCTATGGTACCAAATGATTTGTCTTATCATAAGGAGTAATAATATATATGGTTATAGGGTGGGGATCACAATGGTTTTCAAAATATTAAGTATTTTGTTATTTTAGCCTACATTTTACAGGCTAGGGGGGACCCAAATGTGGTACTCTGCACTCCGCCATGACCTGATGCATATACCTTCCAAATATCAAAAAAGTTATGTTCCGGACAAAAAATTTGATTAGAAGAGGAAGAATAATAATCACTAAAACAATATGTCTCCCTTCGAGAAGGGGAGACATAATGATCAATATTAATGTTTGTCAAACTGCTATACAATCAGTATAATTTTTCTGATGAATTGGTTGGTTCAAATGTTTTGAAATTTAAAAATTTTTGTCAATGGGTGAAAGTAAATACTTTGTCAAAATTTTATGAAAATTAAACGAGCCAAATTAATTTTAGTGAAAGTGTTGGGTACCACCTTAATTTGGTTCGAATACTGTATTTTGATTGGCTTTACAGCATAGAGCAACATTGGTTATACTGTATAACCTGGTTTGGTCTTATGATATCACCAATGGATTAATCCGCCACTTGTAAATTCAAATAGTGCCATGTCATTATTGATATTCATAATTTTATTTGTAGTTTGATTTTATTGACATGTTTAATATCTCAGAAAATGCTTATTTCAAACGATGTGACGATTTCGAAAAAAATTATTCAAATATTTGTTAATGATTATATCTTTTCACTATATATCAATAATTTCTACTTGGTTAAAAAAAATTTTAAAACCAGAAAAAAGTGATAGTAGTACTTATATTTTCATCAAAATTTGACTTCATAAACTTGATATCCTAATTATTTTTGGAAATGAGGGATCTTAGGAAGAGAAAATCTAATTCAAAACTTGAATTAAAATATCAAAACTCTGTTACAATAATTTGTTTTATCCTTTTTTAATGCTGAACATGTACTTGGCATAACATTTTGTACAGGAAAACACGTAATCATTATTTTGTTGTGGTTTTGACCAAATTTCAAGCTGATTTTACAGAGTTACCTCCCTTATTCAATACAAATCCCCATAGGAAATTTGTTTCAGCTGTAATTTTATCTGCCTGCATTCATTTCGTGGGGATTTTTTCTTGGTTAATCTTTGTACATTTCATGACATAAAAAACATTAATGCCTTCTGTTGCAATTAGTTTGAGGTTAGGGTCCATTTTGGCTAGATTGATTGGACTAAACTTTGACCCCTTGAACATGTATCTCGGAAACATTTAAAAGACAGTTTGGTTAAGTTTAGTTTAGTTCGAGTTTTATGCCGTTTTCATCACATCTGGCTATTTTGCAAGTCCCTTTTGATAGGGTAAATGAAATACTATCTATAAGTACTTCATGAAACCTTCAACCTGAACCTTAACCGGGATTCTAATATTGAATTTCTATGAAGAAATTCAAAGTTGATGACCCATGACCTCAATTTCACAGCATCCGTTTTGCATCAAAATGCTGCTCTTCATATCACAATCTATCCATGTATAAAGTTTCAGGATGGTACCATAAATCCTTCATGAAAAACTACCTTAAACCTGAACCTTAACCTGGATTCTAATATTGAAATCCCATACAGAAATTCAAAGTCAATGACCCATGACGTCAAGATCACAGCATCTTTTTCGCATCAAAATGCTGTTGTTCAAATCAAAAGCTATCCATGTACAAAGTTTCATAATGATAGCATAACTCCTTCATGAAAAATTACCTTAAACCTGAACCTTAACCTGGATTCTAATATTGAAATCCCATAAAGAAATTCAAAGTCGATGACCCATGACCTCAAGGTCACAGCATCCTTTTTGCATCAAAATGCTGCTGTTCATATCACAAGCTATCCATGTACAAGTTTCAGGATGATAGCATAACTCCTTCATGAAAAACTACCTTAAACCTGAACCTTAACTTTGTACGGACGGCACAACAGATGGATGCACAGACCGAACAACTATATGCCCAGCCTTCTTTACAGGCGGGGCATAAAAATTACATATCAAGCTACATTGGTTTTTCGGCCCTTTTAACCTCTTATATCTGAAATACTGTTAAAGATATATACATGTAGAAGAAACATTTTGAAATACTACAGGTAGCACTCATCAAGATGCATAGAAAGAAAATAACCCTACGAAAAAGAAAAAAATTAAGCCCCTAAAATCTCTTTTATCTCTGCAACTACAAAAGTTACACAAAAATGCCTGGAGTAACTTTTTAAAAAAAAATAAAATGTGTGAGTCGTCCAAGGAAGACATGTGTTGCCTGCGGACGTCAATTCTTACAAAAGATATTAAAAGTTTCTGAAAAGGAAATGTATATACACACCTTTGCATTAAGGTTAATGCACAGAGAAAGTTTCATCAAATTGCTTTGAGCGGTTATGGAGTAGTTGAGGATAGAAGTTTTGACCCCCCCTTTTTTTCAAAAATGTCAAGTTTTACAAAAAAAATTTTTTAATTTTCTAAAAATGAAATATATATGCACACCTGTGCTTTAAGGTTAATGCACAGAGAAAGTTTCATCAAATTCCTGTGAGCGGTTATGAAGTAGTTGAAGATAGAAGTTTTGACCCCCCCCCCCCCCTTTGTTTTTTCAAAAATGTCAATTTTTACAATTTTTTTTTAAAATTTTCTAAAAATGAAATATATATGCACACCTGTGCATTAAGGTTAATGCACAGAGAAAGTTTCATCAAATTCCTTTGAGCGGTTTATGAGTAGTTGAGGATAGAAGAAAAGTGTGACGACGCAAGACGACAGATAGTGATCCCTATGTGTCGACCATGCGTTACGCAGGCAACACAAAAAGTTTTTTAATGCATTTCTTACAATAAACCATTTAAAAAAATATCAAAATCGGATAAGAAATAAAAAAGTTTAGAAAATTAAGGTGTGTCACTTTTCCACTCCAGACCCATATATCTCTAAAATGGTAATAGATACTGAATAACTGATCTGTAAACAATTTAGTCCTATTTTATACAAGGAACATTAAAAACCAAAATCATAAAAATCATATCAAAATTTAAAAGGTTACAGCAGAGGACTGAGCCTGTATCACTCACCTGGCATGAAAGCTGTTTTTATTATTGTACCTCGAAGAAAGAAGTAACTTCTCCCTACAATGTATCATTATAATGTGGGGTCTAAAGCCTTGTAGAAACCAAATTTTTCTTCATCAAGATCCTTCCACTTACAGGTCGGCATATGCTAAAATTTGGCAGCTCTCCAGAAGATTTTTGTATGTATTTCCCATTGGGTCTTATGTTAACCTAAGTCCTCTGCTGGTGGCCATCTTGAATGAGGGATTGGAACCAAAGTAACAACACTTGGTCAGTGCCTTATGAGGAACATTCTTGTCATGTTTAGTTTCAAGCAATACTGCAGCTCTTTAGATTTTTGTTATATGCCATAGACACTTTCTGTCATGTTTGGCTCTATTTGGCCTAGTAGTTTCTGAGAATTTTTTTTTAAATCAACCAACAAGAAACAAAATTGCCCATATATGGCAGCCATGTTTGTCTTCTGATCTGGACAAAATGAGGAAACTTTTTAAAAACCTCCCACAGATGCTTCCTGTCAAGTTTCGTTCTATTTGGCCAAGCAGTTTCAGAGAAGATTTCTTTAAATCAGCCAACCAGAAACAAGAATTCCCATGGCATCCATGCTTGTCGTCCAATAAGGATGACAAAAATTAATTTCATACAAGAATTTCAATAGATGCTTCCTGTCAAGTTTGGCTGACAGTTTTGGCCAAGAAGTTCCAGAGAAAAAAATGTTTTTTTTAATTAACCAATGAGAAACAAGAATTGCCCAAGATGGCCATGTTTGTTGCCTGATTGGGTCAAAATGAGGAAAGTTTGTAAAGAACCTGCAATAGATGTTTCCTGTCAAGTTTTGTTCCATTTGGCCATGTCATTTCAGAGAAGAAGATTTTTTTATATCAGCCAATCAGAAACAAGAATTGCCAATGGTGGCCATATTTGTAGGCCGATCAGGACAAATTGAGGAAAATTTGTAAAGAACCTCCATATAATGCTCCCTGTCAAGTTTTGTTCCATACGGCCCAATACCTTACACAGATGCTTCCTGCCAAGCTTAATTCCATTTGGCCCTGTGGTTTCAGAGGAAACTTTGCAAAGAACCTCCATATGATGCTTCCTGTCAAGTTTTGTTCCATTTGGCCCAGTAGTTTCACAGGAGAAGATTAAAATGTGAAAAGTTAATAGACGGACGGACAAACAAATGACGGAGGCCAAGTGATGACAAAAGCTCACATGGCCTTTGACCAGGTGAGCTAAAAAACCTTAATGACACCCATAAAAAATCGGGAGGGGCCAGATATTCAAAAATCAATACCAACCTGTATTTCTCATGAGGGACCAGTGTGGTAAAATATAAGGATATGTTCAAAAGAACAAAAGTAAATGAGTGGAAATCTAACAAATCTGAACCGACAATGACAGGATCATACCATAATCATATGTGGTACACAAATGTATAAAAATAGGGTAGCCAAACTTATTGAATCATGTACTACATGTAGAAATAAAAGTCTTACTTTAAATTTTATTTCCTTCTCGACATGCATTTAAACAAGATAAGACAATGTTTTATTTGAATAGTTCTCCAAGTAAACAATTACATATACATGTATAATGTGAATTGGCAGGTAATAACAACATAACTTTGGTAACAGTTCACAGAGAAAACTCTTTGTATACAATACATGTACATGTACAGTGTAGGTATTTCTTCATTGAATAAAATGAGGAAACACTCATATTTTGGTAAAAATCAAAATGTAAATCTATAAAAATTGAATAATTACCATTCAGGGGAGGTAAATCTGTTGAATGGCTAGTATCTATTTCCTCATCAGATTCTGAGGCTTCCCCAGATATTACAACAGCTTTAGGTATTACAGGTGCTGCTGCCTTTGTAGTAATGACATCATCAAGTACTTGCATGGTTGTTTTCTCCTTAAAATACATTTGTAATATACATGTAATTAGTTACATATTACATGTAAGTTGTAACTGTCTGGAGCTATTTTTCTGACTTGGCCGCCCACTTGATTCTGTGTCTGGAGCTATTTTTCTGACCTGCCACCTAGGCGGCCAAGATGGACAAATAGCTCTGAATCCCAAACCCAAAAGGCATACTACTACCACAGGGGTTCGTTACAATTGACACAGTATGTCACCTGTGACTGATCCTGCCCTGATCTATAATACCATAACATGTGGGTCACTTCAGGACAGTGAAATTCTGATTTCATCAGAAATGGGACTGAAATGAGCCAATACAACCGACTGGTCGGAAATTTGGGCTAAAAGGCAGGCATTTTGTTAAAATATAATCATTTTACTGCTGAAATAAGCAAAAAAGCAGATTGGATGGAGAACAAAAAATTCTGACGATTTGAAATTAGGCGCTGTGGGAATGGATTCCTCCCTTTTGTTATGGTATTATAGATCGGGGCCGGATCAGTCACAGATGACTTACTGTGTCAATTGTAACAACCCCCTGTGCTACTACAAATACTGTGTCTGTGCTCTGCTCAGTAATCCCTTTTGGGATTCTGTGTCCCGAACACTTTTTCTGACTTGGCTATTTTTATGACTTGCCGACCAGTCCACTCAATGGGCGGCCAAGTCAGAAAAATACCTCCGGACACAGAATCCCAAAAGGGATTACTCTCAACTCTGCAACTCAGTTCTATGACACTTGTCAGACTTGACAATTCGTCAGGACTTTACAATTACCTGTGAATGTGTCGGAATTTCATCTTCATCGGATTCTGGTGCTTCACCTTGTACAATTGTCTGAACTTTGTTTTCCATTAATCAAATATAATGTTAGCCTACTTTTTCTGAACCTTGTGCATTTTCAGAATTATCGTTCCTGATTCTAAACATAAAGTGTGATAACGGAATGGAATATTATTATTCCGGATGTCAAAATGTTAGCTTGTAGATGATATTTCTCTGACACGCTACTGCAACAATGATCTCAGTGATGATCAGCCTAAATAGTTGGGACTGGTCGTGCCAAAATTGTAACTTCATAATACAAATAATCCCTATTAGGAACAAAGCAAAAACATAATAATAAACACATCAATACATATGCATGAAAAAGTGGGTGTCAACGGAAACGAGAATGGCCGAAATACAGGAATGCAAAAAAAAAAAAAAAACAAACAAACAAACAAAACAAAAAGAAAAATAATAAAATAATAAAAAAAAACAGAAAACCTTAGAAAACCACAACCCGGCAAAGACAGTTTTGCGTGGTTGGCAAGCCGAATTTACAAAATACTGTCCGTGATTTCAAGAAAATTGACGGTTACCTCTGTAATGCTGTAATGCACGTATTACAAAAAGTCATTACTATTAGTAGTAACATGAGTAATGGAAATCTTACTCACAAGTGATTCATATAAAATATTAATAAACACAAAGATTTTCCCGACCAGGATCTGGGAATTCTTTCCGCCAGTCAACATCCGTGATTTTGAGACTCCCCGAATAACTCCTCTTGAGTATTTCCTCCAATGTTATTTTCTGTCGTATGTTTATGACGTTATTATGTATAATTAAATGCTTTTACTACATATTGTTTTTATAATGAATACTTAAAAAATTCAAAGCATTAAATTTAGATATTATTAAACTGAAAATGTAACACGTTTTACTAAGAAATATATTTAGAAAACACGACACAATTTGAAAAGTTCCCATTTTTTATTATTTCCTTTTTTATCAAAGATTTAAACAATTTGAAGAGACATTTTTTACACGGAGCTTAAGTTTAATCATTCATTTATAATAGGTTCGTGCATACAAAAGCCCCTCCATAAAAAAAATACCCGAATACTTAAAAAATTCAAAGCATTAAATTTAGATATTATTAAACTGAAAATGTAACACGTTTTACTGAGAAATATATTTAGAAAACACGACGCAATTTGAAAAGTTCCCATTTTTTTTTTAATTATTTCCCTTTTTATCAAAGATTTCAACAATTTGAAGAGACATTTTTTTACATGGAGCTCAAGTTAAGTTTAATCATTCATTTATAAAAGCACGATTCCTGCATACAAAAGCTCCTCCAAAAAAAATACCCGAGGGCACGTTTTAGTATTGCTATATCATATGTGCGAAAACAGTCACTCTACAAATAATTCATGTCATTCAACCTGACCCATTAACAATAGACTGGATGATACTGGTCCGTTCTGAGTAGGCAATTTTTGTTGCAGGTGAGTACATCTATATCCCTTTTTGTGACAGTAAAATGGTTTTGGTTCTTGTTCTTAGTTTCCTTCGTGGCGAAAGTCTTAAAACTGATACAAAATGCTTGCAAATTGATAAAAAAAATCTGTTCACGATCTTTGCAGACCGAAAACAAGAACTTCTGAATGATTATGAATTTAATTTCTGTGTGTAAACTTTCAAATACAGTATATACTACAGTTTAAGATGGACATTAGTAAATATATCAGCAAAAGAACACCGAAGCGACAAAACAGTGAGAAAAGTCCACAAATTCGAAGTCCAAGGAAAAGACAAAGTGAGGAGAATGGAACACAACAAACAAACGGACAAGGATGTATAACTAAAAGAATAAAATTCTTAAAATAAACTATACAAAACTAGAACAATACAGCATAGATACTAAACACTAGCAATGTGAACTCCCATAAAAAACCGGGAGTGACATCAGGTGCTCCGGAAAGGTAAGCATCTCCTGCTCCGTTAACGGCATCCGTCACATGGCCAGTGAAGTGTCAAGTCTGGTAAATATTTAAAATTTACAGTAATAGGTGAAAGAAATACAGGGGGAGTGGCCATACTCCTTTTGGTGCACTGTATATATACATATGTGTACCAACAAATCATGTATCGTAGGTAGTGGTTAAATTATTGTCATATATCTTGAAAGCAAAGATATATTTACTTCAGTTCCTGTCTCTTGTTTAAACCAATTTGGAATGAATAACTCTAAATTCAATACTTCTAAAATGTCAACAATGAAACCAAGTTGAACTTTGCAAGCAGTTATATATAGTGAAATGCTGATTATTTTAATTAGCATACCAGTTTAAAGCATTAAGTCGGAACATGTTTCAAGATATAGAGGGACTCAATTTGAATACTTTAGCTTTTTTTCGGACTCAACAATTCATTTACTACATTGTTTCCGTTTTTCATGAATCTATGTAATATTTGATGATGTCAATACTGAGTTTTAACTGAATGAAAGTTAATCCCATACAATGCATGTACTTAAGCGAGGCTGCCTTGTTGTAAGGTGCGAGTTCTCTCAAATGATAGTTGAAGACCTTTAATACATGAATACCAAGATGAAGTACAGCAATAAAAACACTGTTCACTATATACGTTCTTTTAATGCACGTTCCTGTATTATATTAGTCGGGTATATTTACCTCAACCTCTTATCCAACGAAGTTGTAATATATAATTATGTTTTTTTTTGTTATTTAGTAATGGTTATCTAGGCCAATAGTAGACTTATGTCCTCAAAAATACTAAAGAAGACAGATTATTTCAAACAACATAATCTGTATTTTTCTCTTTGTACTAGTTGTTTAAGTAAAAAAAATATAAAGGCTTAAAGATCATAATAAAATTGCTCAGATTTGCTCAGGATTTTAGTTGAAATTGTTAGATTTGTTTCAAATTAATTTGACAAAGTATTATTACTGATCAAAACGATCTGAAAATAGATACACATCGAAATGAATATGACGTCTAATGCAATGGATATGTCCTGTGTATAAATTATTAATCCAACATTCGTGATCAGTAGATGTTAATATTTGATATACAACCTACTTCAATCTAAGAATTTAATGGTATTAAATTGATCAATCAGCAGATTAGAAATTAATAAGAAATATCCTGGATGTACTGAAAGTTAGACTATATACAAATGAATTTATTCGTCACAGATCACAAGTTATTCAAATCCTCTTATAAAGATGCGCAACTTTTGACTTTATATATATTATTTTAATGTATGATGTACAGTTATGATTTGAAAAATGTTTTTAACTAACGTTAACTTTAGTATTACATTAAAGGATAATTACTAAATGAGAATAAAATAAGACTATTGGTGACGATAAATGGCTATTGGTGACCGGTAAATGGCTATTGGTGACCGGTAAATGAATAGGAATACAAGGTTATTAATGACTAGTAAATGACTCTAGGAATACAAAGACAAATAAAAGGACTATTTCTGATCGGTAAATGAACAGGAATGCAAGGACAATTTGTGATTGGTTAAGGAAGAGAAACACAAGGGCTATTAGTGACCGGTAAAGGAAAAGAAATACAAGTACTATAGGTGAACGTTAAATGAATACGAAGAATATTATAAACGAGAAACAAAAAAGCTATTAGCAACTGATTAGTGACCGGTACATGAATACAAGACTGGTAAAAGCTATTGGTGACCGGTAAATGAAAATATAGGAATAATACAGTTGTATGGGCATGGATGGATCAAATCCATATTTTGAAATTCCGCTCTCATCTTTTGAAGATTCATTTAATCCACTGATGATTCATATTAACGAAACATCCAAACATAAAGATCATACGGCATCTGAAGTCAATGCCGAGCATTATTTAGAAGGAATATTACTTTCCATTATATGTTTCGTTTCAATTTTGGGAAACCTTTCCATATGGATAATTGTTCTGAGATCACGCTCTCTAAGAACAATCACTAACTCATTTCTACTAGCTTTATCAGCCTTTGATCTGTTAGTATCTGTTGTAAATATGCCCGTGACGGCCCTGACAATATTTGCAGGAGAATGGATATTTTCAGAAGAAGCATGTAAAGGGTTTGGATTTTCAAATATGTTTACACTTTGTGGAAGCGTTTTGTCACTCTGTAATATAAGTATCAACAGATATGTAAGAGTCTGTAAATCAACTGTTTTCAGTAGGATATACACAAAGAAAAACGCCATTTTGATGATAATTGGTGAGTTTTGCTTATAATATACACGGTTAAATGAAAAACGAGGACAAACTTTTCTGTAAATCTTAACTTTTCATAACGTTTTTAAAATTCCATTTAAATTATAAACTATAGGTTCTCAAGAGCCCGTATCGCTCATCCGGATTTAGTTTGCCACTTAAACACCATTAAAAGGAATTAAATAATATCATTTAAAAAAAGCCCTGAAATCAGTGCTTTTTGTCATATTTCACCACTGGCCAGATCCCCGACAATTTTTTTTAAAGGGGATCACTTAGCACTATTCCATCAAAGTTTGGTCTCAATTATCCTAGTTGTTTCAGAGGAGAAAATTTTAAAATATTTTTTTGCTGACTTTTCTATTTTTAGTAACTTCGTCCATTGAGACCGGAGGTTCCGACCCTCGAACACACTTTTGAAAGGGAATTATCTAAGAACGATATCACCAAAGTTTGGTCTCAAATACCCCAATTATTTCAGACGGAAGAAGATTCTAAAATATTTTTTTGCTGATTTTTTAGTAAGGATCCGTATTGATCAGATATCCGGACCGGGACACCCGAACACAATTTTGAAAGCGGACCATCCAAGGACCATGCCCTTACAGTTTGGTTTCAATTCCTCCAATTATTTCAGAGGGAAACAATTTAAAATATTTGTTTACTTATTTTTTTCTACCTTTAATAATGGCGACCAAATTGATTAGAGGTTCGGAAAGAGTTTTGAAAGTGGAACACCTACGGACCATTCCATCACAGTCTGGTATATCCAATTGTTTCAGATAAGAGATGTTTTTCCTGATTTTTGTATTTTTAGTAAAGTATAATCATCTCAAACCATTTTGAAAGGGGGGCCACCTGAGAACAATTCCACCAAAGTTTGGTCCCAATTAGCACATTGGTTTTAGAGAAGAAGATCTATATCTAGAGGGGCCTCGGTGGCCGGGTGGTCTAGGTAGTTCGTCATGAATACTAATGATCACTAGCCTGTCAACACTGAGGTTGTGAGTTCGAATCTCACGTGTGGCGGGGTGTGTTCGACTCCGATCTAAATTGACAAGGATTGCCAATTTTCCTACCGAAGGTCGGTGGTTCTCTCCGAGTACTCCGGTTTCCTCCACCAATAAAAACTGGCCGCCGCGAAATAGCCAAATGTGCTGAAAACGGCGTAAAACCCCAACTAAACAAACAATCTATATCTAGAGGAAAAGAAGTTTACGACGACGAAAGATGACGGACGCAAAGTGAATGCAATAGCTCACCTAGCTTTGGGACTGAGAAGAACATGCTATATATTAAGAATATGAGTATAAAATGTAATGAATTCCATCATAAAAACGTAATTTCAAATTGAATAAATTTATACTTAATCCTTTTTTGATATATTAATGATTGAATTACATCTTGTCTTCTTTCAGCCACAGTTGTAGCAACAGCAGCCGTATCTACCCCTCCGTTACTTGGATGGTGTGAATATTCATATATACCCGTACAATATATATGTTTTGCCAACTGGGCCCATTCTCTTTCATATGCACTTTTTATGATCTTTTGTTGTTTCGGAATCCCATTGACTGTAATGATCTTCTGTAATTATAAGATTTACAAACAAGTGAAAAACAGTAAAACCAAAATCACGGATGCGTATTCTCTGAATATAAATAAAACAGACAGCAGTGCATGTGCCTCGTCAAGTTCTGAAAATGCCGAACTAGATAATATCAGTAAAGACAAAAATCAAAAACAGTTACAGATTAACGAGAAAGCGACTGTACCCGAACTAGCTAGAGGCAAAAGATCATACTCGATTCAAATAGATGTCAAGCCGAAGGAAATAACCTCCAAACCAGTTGCAAAGACAACACCAGAAGAAATAAGACTCGCTAGAGTTTTAGGAATAGTTGTTATTGCATTTTTTATTTGTTGGTTTCCATACTGTATAAGTATGATATTAAGTATTATATCCGCCGAATCAGTACATCGTACTTTTCATACAGTATCATTGTTGATTGGTTATTTTAATAGCTGTTGTAATCCTATTATATACGGGATACTAAACAAAAGATTTGCAGATGGATTTAAAAAACTATATTGTTTTTGGAGGAAATAAATAAAGTTTTAGTGGATGCAGTTTGTTTTGTCAGGCTATGGTTGTATGTTTATCATGTTAATTTAGCACACTTTTCATAATTTGACCCCATGTCATAAAACACATGACACATCGGTTGTGAAGCTGACATAAATGCTTAAATAAATGAAAAAATATATATATTCAAATACATCTTAGGATACAAATATAGGAATGGAGATTCCTTAATTTCTTTATCTTGAAAATAATCTTATTAACGTAAATTTTTATAACATATTATACCGGTACCGAATTAAGTTAGGAACTTGTTGCTAAGCTACTAATGGGGCACTTAGGTAAGTTACCTCCATTATCCAAGTTACTCACGGGACGGATAATTATATTTACCTTCCTTTTATAACTTGATTAAGGAGATAACTAAGGTTTCTCATATCCTTGCAGAGTCCACAAGCAGAGGCATCCACTCTGTCGCACTATAAATATAATACTAGAATCGAAGTACAGAAGTACTGTATACTCGGATGGCCTCATGATCTGAAAGCTGATGAATTAATGATAGTGATTTAAACCTAACTGTATATATTGTACAAACTGTTGACAGGGAGATATATTTCACATGTGTCCAATTTTGATAGTATAATTCAAGTGTTGACTGTTCCCCATAGACTTTCACAACATGTATAGTATAGTGATTCTGAAGATGCATAGTCAATAGAATATAACTGAGGGGGCCAAGTCAAAATATTGCCATAAGAATGCTAATACTTTACTGTTTATGTCCTTAATATAGTAAAAGGGTGATATTTTGTACAATGTCGATTTTAATGTTGGCTCACTTTTTTCACAATCAGAGCTTCATTTATGGATTAGAAATAAGTTTGAAATTTGTGTTACCATTTAAATGGCTATCAATGTAGTAATTTGGGTTGCTGTATAAAAACAATATTAGGTCAATGTCAGTAGAATATATTTTTTTTGTATTCGGCACGAAACCCTAGAAGGGGAAAACCCGGCCTTCCCAAGTTCATGGCCTCACACAAAAATGTTTATGTTTTTCTGACATTGACCTAAATGTTACCCAACTTGGCAACAATGAAAATATAGTTACACCCAACTTGGCAACAATGTATATATAGCTGCACCAAACTTGGCAACAATGTATAGTTGCACCAACTTGGCAACAATGTATATAGATGCACCCTACTTGACAACAATTTGCATAGAGCTACACCAAACATGGTAATAAATTATGGAATTGATATGATATTTAGAACAATCTTGAAAAACGAGGGTATATTATAAATATATATCTGTTTTTACTTTTGTAACTGTTCCCATCTTTTCCCCCATTGTATCGTATCTAATATATGTCTGTTGCTCATAATATAGCAACAGTTTTTATCCATCATAAACCTGAGTAAATTGCTAGTATTTTTTTTTGCAGAATTCATAACTTGATAACTATTAATCATTTGAGGTCTTCTTTGACATTTGTGGATCTGTTTATGTGGCTTTATAGCATTCCCTCTACGCTTTTGACAATATATGATGTTCTGACTTTACATAGAACAACATTATGTGAACAGTTTAAATTCAAAATCGAAATACATGTAGTATGAATTGTCCTTATGATGAACTATATTGATGGGTATCCGTATCTATCACTGATATATATTTTTTTATCACTGTAGTCTGCTCTTTTGACAAGAACCGAATGCTGCTTTAGCGCATTTTAGGTGTGATGGAAATTTTACATTTAATGCATAATGCATAAATATATTAAAATGGCAAGAGCACACGTTTTAACATAGACATAATAGGTATAGATGTGTACAGTATTCTCCCATTTATTTGACATATTCCTAATATATTTAATAAAAAAATACAATGCAGTATTCTCTATCACAATTCTTATATGTTTAAAACCTTACAAATGTAGTCTGAACCGTGAAAATAAATATTTGGTATGTGTATTGATACATGCACGTTTCTCTTCATAGTTTTAGACATCGGATATATGTTTAGCAACACCCGATACTTCTGTAATAATAGATGAAAACGACATAGTTCTGTCAAGTATCATCTCAGGGGATGCATTCTAATTGTCGAGGATCATCTCTGGCGTAGCATCCTCATTGTTCCACATTTGGATCCCGCTTGTATTGATATCTATTACACATTCCTCTAACAGGCAATTCAGTATGAATTTGTCTTCTTCTTGTTCATAACCTATTATTTGGCAGATGTGTGTTTTCACTGGAGAGGATATCTCAATCTATAAGTAAAGATATATGATAGTTTCTCAACAAGAAGTATTAATGGTGAAATTATGATAAAAATATGGTTAATTTATGTTCGCCTAATTATATAGCCATGATTAACATGCTCAGCTTATACACATGTACCCGGGTAACCTAATTATTGCTTTCGAATTGTCAATACTCAACTTTGCTCTAATATACAGCACTTCTCATTCATATATACCTGTAGTGTAGAATCAATACAATATGTCGAGGTTAAAATTCTCTGTGAAATTATCAAGGCTCAATATTACTATATCATCTTAGACATAAGCCGAAGTCAGGTTTGTCTCAATAAAGTTTAGCATGCTCATATTATATCACAGTATTGCTCTAAGGCCTAGAAAGAAATGGTTTGGTTCGAGTTACATGTCCAAAGAATTTAGGTAGGGTAGGTAGGTATTTTTTTATAGCAAGGTATGTATTTACAGTAGATTGATTTCTTTAATGTAAGCATGGTAAGTGAATGGTTAGTATAACATTAGACAAAATTAGAGCCCGTACTTCCCGAGTTGTATCTTCATTTGTTTTTAACGAATTCATCGTCAATATTCAGGAAAATGGCCATGTTAAATCCAAAAACAACAACGATGACAAATATAAGGCTCACGTTTGCTCAAAATATATCACTGATCGTATTCTCAAAGACAATGTTCCAGATAGGATTGAAGGGCAGTTTAACGCGTTTCCGGATCTGAAAAGAGCAAACTGGAAACTGGATCAAGTCAACTTTTAAGAAATATCAATTATTTACTAATCTAATTCCCTTTTAAGAGTTCTATTAGTTTCTCTGAACTCTTTATTTCAGTTTCAATTAATTCAGTATTGTTTATATGCATTAAAAACGTGATTTGTTGTATTTTATAAATATTAAACTTATTGTACAGGGCAGAGGGTAGCACTAAAAAGGCAGATGGGCGCATTGGAAAAGGGATAGGGTGCTGTGCCCCTCTATTTTTAGCTAGCTGGAACACTAAAACATATGTGCTCAGTTTAGTTAGGCTTGTAATACATAATTATTGACCTACATTATAAACGATTAATTATGAATTAGCTCTTATATAGCACTGATCAACTACACATATGCTGAATTCAGGTTCTTTCCCAAAATACATGTATTTCAGAATATTAATACTTAAGTAAGATAAATTTAAGTTGCATGTATATAAAAATATATCTGGATTGTTACACATGTAGGAAACTGATCACTAATTATAACCAATGTTACCATATATATATGCTGCATCTGCACACACAAACATTATTTGTGCATTAAGCGATTATATAACTGAATAGTGAATATATTTTAAGACATGAATAAAATGGCCAGGTATTGTACATCATAATTACATATGTATTAATGTCAAATAACAGTGTGATAATGTTACAGGTCTTTTCCGGTTAAAACTGCATTATATATTCGCTCATGAAAATCATTTACAATTAACATGGTTTCGACATCTCAAAGGGAGGACACGTTTGTTAACCCAAATGATATACTTGTCAGCTGATATCCAAGATGGCGACAGGGGAGGCCGAAAGAAAAATTGTACCCGATTCAATAATTACTGCTCTCCTTCGACAATATCTCGTTAATATATATTATAAGCTCCCGAAGGATTTGGCTACTGTACTTAGAAGATTTTTTTATTCAATCGGAAGTTGAAACCAACTTCCGGTCTTGCGCTAAGACACGAAATTTCCCCAATGTACGTATTTTCGTCCCTGGATCCGTTCAAAGCCTTTGTTAGGATATTTTGTTAAATAATTTTTCATGGGAAATATGGATACACATTTCCTGATATACCCTTCTTAAAAAACTGAGGGAGCTCATCAGGTAACACCTGCCTCATATTAAGCTTCTGAAGGGAGCTATTATGGTAGAAGGGTCAATTTGTCTTACTGTAATTACAAGAATTTTTTCTTCAATCGGAAGTTGAGCCTAATTTCCGGCCTTGCGCAAAGACGCTATTACTAAAAGACGGAACGGGGCGGGACGGAACATGAAAAAAAACGGAACAGAAACGGAAGATTTCCTGATATACCCTTCTTAAAAAAACGTTGGGAGCTCATCAGGTAAAGCCTGTCTCATATTATTTAAATATGATTAATTCTAAAACGATTAAATTCTATCAAGTATAATATATTTACCTTTCTTGTCACCGGTTAAAATAGTTACTGATCACCACTCATTTCCTCTTCGTCTAAACTTTGACTGCTGAAGCTGATATGCATCACCAATTCAGGATCCATCCGCTTTTATTACAAAATGTATTAATATATATCATTCTCAGTACAAAACATGTTGATATATAAAAACATGTCATAATAAATATATTCATGAAATTGTTTTGATAGCAAGATTCAAATATATGAGTTGATAAAGAAATCTATTTGGCACTAGATAATGTCAACGTATTCACACAATAAACAAGAAGCTCATTGGGCTGAGCCTGTATCGCTTACCTTGCAGTGACAAACTTTTGATTTGATTTGACAGACTAGATTGATTTCTGGAAACTTTGTAAATGATCTTCTATAAATGCTTCAAACCAAGTATAAGTTCATTGGCCAAACAGTTTCAGAGGAGAAGTTTTAAATTTCGACCAATCAGAACATATAAAGGTTTCTGGCGGCCATTTTGTTTCACGGACTGGATAGATTTATGCAAAGTTTGTAAAGGACTCCATACAAAAAATCAGTCCATTTGGAGTGCACACAACAGTTTTTCTCGGTACTTTTCATGACGTCATGAATTGAAGGAACATACTCAAAAATTGATAGCTGGACAATTGGCTGTATCATATACCCATAGAAAACCATATATCAAATAAAACATATTTCTTCAAGCTTTCACTGTATATAAGTATTTTTAAGGAATTCCTTTCCAAACTCTTACCATTACAGAAAGATAACTGACAAAAAATAGACTCCCCTTCAAATATTTCAAAAACAGACCAACCTCAGAGCATCCTAGCAAGGATTCCTGCGTAATTTAGAGAACTGGGTATATGTGTTTTCCAAAGTACACATTCAATTGGTTTCAGCACATGTAGTTTCAGGGTACATTCGTCGCCTTTTAAAATTGCTACATGAAGTGGTATAAAAATGTTGTGTTTTCACCTATCCTATTTTTGGATGTTTTTAGAGTAGTCTCCCATTAATAAAACTTCTCTGAAAAAAAATACTTTTTTTATATTTTATGCATTTTTTTAAACTTAAAATAAAGCCAAGACTCTAATCTAAATAATGAAACCAAAAAACAATCAGAAATCAATATCTATAACTTATAAATAGAGGGAATTCCATACCTATGACATAATATATTTAGGGAAAAATCACTGGAATTTTATACGGAACTATTGTTTGCATTCTTGGCTTTACGGTTTCAGAGGAGAAGAAGTTTTAAGTTTCGACCAATCAGAACATCTAAATGCTCGTGACGGCCATTTTGTTTAACGCACCGGGATGATTTATGCAAACATTGTAAATGACCTTCCATAGATGCTCCATACCAAAAATCAGTTCATTTGGCTTTACGGTTTCAGAAGAAAAGAAGTTTTAAATTTCGACCCAATCAGAATATGTAAATGCTCATGGCAGCCGACCGGGATGAGTTATGCAAACTTTGTAAAGTACCTTCCATAAAAGCTACAAGCCAAGTTTCAGTTTAATAGGCATGTTAAATGATACATTATTATATACTTACTTATAATATGTTATATTTTGTATATGTAATTACAGACCGACTGCCGCACACCATATCTCCTGGGGGTGTAATAACCTAATCCCTATTCCATGGGGTTGTAATAACCTATTGCGTATTACATGGGGTGTAATATGGATTTTTCGAAATGGCGACGGTCGATTTGAAATGGATTTAGAATTTGATTACTCTTTTATTATACATCTTTGAATAAAATCTGGTATTTAAGATGTTCGGTCCGATTATCCTTTCAAATTATCGTCGTCTGCTGTCAAAATGGTAAACAATGACAACGGTGAAAATCCCGGGTTGAAAATCTTAGTCGTTTTGCTACTAATAATTGTATGTCTGTTTCATAAATCAGACGAAAAACAAGAACACCAGCAGAAAAACAGAATACGATATAAAATTGCTGTAGAACTGTTTAATCCGTATCGCTCAACTTTGATGCGCACCCTTTATCACACCCCTTTATCGCATGTCTACCCTTTATCACACCCCTTTATCACATAGCTTTTTTTCATTTTTTTTTCAATTTTACTTTTTGTATTTTTTTTTGTTATTTGTTTTTTTTTGGGGGGGGGGGCGAATTTTTTTTTGGGGGGGGTAAATTTAAAAAAAAATAAATGTTCAAATTTTTTCCCGATTATTTGACTTTTTTTCACCCCCCCCCCCCTATTTTTTAAATTTTTTATTTCACACAATATTTTCCTCAATCAATTTCATTTGTAGCAGTAGACTTTAATTTGGAAAATTTGAAGTCCTCTGTTTAAATATATGATAAAGTGTATAATACATGTTAAAATCTGTATCACATGCTGTATCAACCTCGACCAATATCAGCCCTCGGGCCAAGCCCTCTGGCTGATATTGGTTTCTCGGGTTGATACAGCATGTGATACAGATTTTACCATGTATTATTCTCTATATGATACGACATTATATTCAGTTAAAGTATATGATAAATAGGTTATGATATGGAATTTTTCGTATCACATCTCATATCAACCTGAGACATCCATATTAGCCCGAGGGTTTATGGATTTCTTATTAACAGTGGTTATTTTCATAATCATAGAAGCCGAAATAATAATAATAAGCTGATGATTTAAATGATATTTCAAATACAAAATGCCAAAACGTAAAATTAAGCCAACATGCACCGTCTATAAGGGCGGAGTTCTGCCTATAGGAAATACGCCTTAGTTTCCAAAATGTTTATAGTTTCAATATTCTATGCCAGTGTCAATTGATTATATCTCAATACAAAAATTACCTGAACGAATTTCGAATTATTAAATACAAATATCTTCATTTTTGAATACAAATAAGCTCATATTGCACATTATAAATAACTAAAAAAGAATACAACAAACTTCCTATTGAAAATAAATTTCGAGAAATTGAATACAAATAATGAAGTATTGAATACAAATACAAACTTCATACCAAACACAAATACCAAAATATTGAATAAAAATCACGTGACATTGAATACAAACTCGGAGGACCACTTAACATTAAATGAGTGGCAGGGATGAGCCGCTCGAATAGGTCACTTTCATGCTTTATGATATATGAAAAGGGTGAGAAATTAAGATTAAATATATCATTAGGTTGATATTATCACTTGCTTGATTATATCATAAGTATCTGAAACTAATCAGATATCAGTATTTACTTTTAATGCGGTTAATCTCTCTATTTATCTATTTTTTCTTGTTAATTAATATATGACAGGGTATATATATAAACAAAATAAATGAAAAAGGTGGAGGTACTTGATGTCTCAGCTGCTCACCCCTGCCAAAGGAAGATTGAAGTGCCCCCCCCCCCCCCCCCCCCCCCCCCTCGGTAACAGATAACGTCATTTCGGATACAGATAAAAATTCAATCATTGAATTTGGCAGCGTTTTATTGTAATGTTATGACTGTTAATTGCTGTACTTTCAGTTCCTATTTTAAAGCCCCCGGTGTAGAATAATTTAATTTAAAAAGTACTTCGATCCTAATAGTGCCTCTTTATAACATCATAAATCTGAGTGGTGTCGAGTTTATAGGAAGTTTGAAGAAAATTGTTAAATATATTCGTGTTTTAATTATAATTTGATGGAAAACGTCAGCTTGGATGTAAGTATTTCAATATACATCGTGGTTTTTTTATTTCCAATAGTAGAATTTTAATAATGTTGATTTCATATGAAGCTGTTCAGCTCAGTAAAATATTTTTAGAGGTTCAGTCGGGAGTTTAAGACATTCTAACTGGTTTTAGGAATATTAAATTAAACGTCCGCTACACGATTTTATCATGTTTATATTGATTACCAGACTGTCATGACTGTTGTCTCTATCGTTTCCAAATTAATATGTCTATCTTTGAAACCTAGTGTGTTAATGAGTATCATATGTGAATGATGATTTCCGATAAAATAATCTTAAATATTATAGTCATGAATGTGCAGGTGTAAGATATAGATTTATATATTATTTTCGTCATTATAAATGTCATAACACTATATTACAGATCATACAAAGGTAAGGCTTAATTAATTTATATACATGTACTTATATACCAAAAAATTATAAAATAATTTAAAAAAAAAATTACGTCTGTCTGATAATTAAGATTGATATGTACGTAGTAGATAGTAATTCTGCAGGGCGTTTCAAATTTGTGTGTAATGAAAGTAAACACACTCAAATGCATGCAGTATGTACATCGTCTATAAATAAACTATGACTAACGTTTTGGAAGAAATATATATTGTATTTTCGATAAAAAAAAAATCATTTTTAAGTTATGCCTATAAAAATTTTGTTGACATAAAATTCCAGGCCCTTAGATAAAAACTTTGTGGTGCCTTAACAAAAACATAGGTAATCTATGATTTACAAAGCCATTAATTTTGGCGTGTGGCTGTGTAAACTCCCCGAGAGCACCCTTACAACAAGTAATATGATTGTAGGTCGCTTGATATCGGAGAACTGAACTCGGACGTAAAACTTAACCTAAGTCAATGAAGCGCGATAAGTAGGTCAGAGTGACCTAATTTTGGTGGGAGGCTGTGTTACTCACGAGATGCACCCTAACACCAAGTAGTATAATTGTAGGTCCCTTGGAGAACTGAACTCGGACTTAAAACTTTACCTAGGTCAACGAAGCACGATAAGTTAGGCAGAGTGACCTAATATTGGTGGGAGATAGGTTTGTTTCCCGAGATGCACCCTGATGCCAAGTAATATGACTGTAGGTCGTTTGGTATCAGAGAACTGAAATTGGACATAAAACTTAACCTAAGTCAATGAAGCGCGATAAGTAGGTCAGAGTGACCTAATTTTGGTGGGAGGCTGTGTTACTCACGAGATGCACCCTAACACCAAGTAGTATAATTGTAGGTCCCTTGGAGAACTGAACTCGGACGTAAAACTTTACCTAGGTCAACGAAGCACGATAAGTTAGGCAGAGTGACCTAATATTGGTGGGAGGCTGTGTTACTCCCCGAGATGCACCCTGATTCCAAGTAGTATGATTGTAGGTCTCTAGGTATCAGAGAACTGAACTCGGACGTAAAACTTGACCTAAGTCGATGAAGCGCGGTAAGTAGGTCAGTGTGACCTAATTTTTGTGGGAGGCTGTGTTACTCTGCGAGATGCATCCTCACACCAAGTAATATGATTGTAGGTCACTCTGTATGTTAAAACTGATTTCTGATATAAAACTTAAAAGCCAGTTAAAAACCCTGTAATATGGGTCATGTGACATTCATTTTATGTCAAATGGTCAGTCTCTTCAACGTGCACCTCCACACAAAAATATATGACCCTATGTCAACTAGTAACTAAAAACTTGCTGTGGGCGCGCACGTTGACGCCGGGGTTACTCCATTAGTCCATAAAATTTAAAAAGCCAGTCAACCGTGTAATATGGGTCATGTGACCTTCATTTTGTCTCAAATGATCAGCCTCTTCAACGCGCACCTGCACACAAAAATATATGATCCTATGTCAACTAGTAACTGAGAACTGGCTGTTGACGCGGACGTGGACGCCGGGGTTACTCCATTAGTCCCCTCAACTTCGTTGAGGCAAACCAATTAAGCCAAAACAAAACCTTACTTATACCCATCCCACCCCCCTCTTCCCCAACACTCTCAGAATCAAAGTATCGTTCCTTAACCATGGTAACTACACGCTAGGTCAATGGCGGTATGTGATAGCCCAAATGTAGAGTACTAGTGACTTGCCTGGTCAAAATAACTAGAGGCTCTCAAGAGCCTGTATCGCTCTCCTGGATTTAATTTTTCACCTTGAGCAGGACTAAAAATTTAAGTGTTGCAGTCAATTTGGTTGGTTTTTCTGTAGGGTTCTATGTTAAACTTAGTTTGGCTGTGGCAGCCATCTTGCTAAGAACCATAACTGCTAAGAACCATAACTGCTAAGTCTTTTCCAACTGGCTAAGTGGTTTCAGAAAAGTAGATTTTTAAATGAATTTTCCCATAAGGTCATATGTTAAACTAAGTTCGGATGTGGTGGCCATCTTGATTGACAATCCGGGTGTTCACACGTATTTTTGAAAGAGGACATGCTAAGGACCAATGCTGCCAATTTTAGCTCCAATTGGCTCAGTAGTTTCAGATTTTTAAGTGCATTTCCCACAGGGTCCTCTGTTAAACTTAATTCGGCTGTGGCGGCCAACTTGGTTCACAGTCGACGAAATCGGACACATTTCTGAAAGAGGACCTCCGAAGGACCATTGCTGCCATGTCTGGTTCCAATTGTTCAAGTGACTTCAGACAAGAAGATTTTTCAATGAATTTTCCCATAGGGCCCTATGTTAAACTAAGTTCGGCTATGGCGGCCAT
Organism: Mytilisepta virgata; assembly: GCA_028015205.1. Lineage (NCBI taxonomy): Eukaryota > Metazoa > Mollusca > Bivalvia > Mytilida > Mytilidae > Mytilisepta > Mytilisepta virgata. The sequence continues at coordinate 44,409,118 of CM051516.1, forward strand.
CTTGGTTGACATCCGGGTCATCGGACACACTTCTTTAAGGGGACCATCTAAGAACCATTGTTACCAAGTATTGTTCTAATTGGCTTAGTGGTTTCAGAAAAGAAGATTTTTGAGTGAATTTCCCATAGGGTCCTATGTTAAACTAATTTCGGTTGTGGCAGCCATCTTGGTTGACAGTCTGGGTCATCGGGCACAAATCTGAAAGAGGACCATCTAAAGACCATTGCTACCAAGTCTTGTCCTAAATGGCTTCGTGCTTTCAGACAAGAAGATTTTTAAATGAATTTTCCTATTGGGTCCTATGTTAAACTAAGTTCGACTGTGGCGGCCATCTTGGTTAACAGTCATCGGACATATTTCTGAAATAGAAGCTCCTAAGGACCATTACTGCCAAGTTTGGTTCCTATTGGCTCAGTAGTTTCATAAAAGATTTTTGAAATTTATCTCCCCTTCTTTCTATTTTTAGTTACAGCAGCCACGTCGGGGATGCCGGACATAATTTTGGAAGGGAGCCACCCAAGGGCCATTCCACCAAAAATTGATCCCAATTGGCCCAGTATTTTCCGAGGAGAAGATCCTTAAAGGAAAGTTTACGCCAAACACCGTCTTTAAAGGGCAAAAACTCCTATAAGGGGTCAATCAATGATTTTGGTCATGTTGACTTATTTGTAGATCTTACTTTGTTGAACGGGAAGTGATGAGAATTGACCCTTTGTCTACATTTTATGCCAAATATATGTCATTGAATGGTATGATTTTCTTTTGTTAACATGGGACCGCTTTAAATATCCAGTTACATACTTCACCAAATATCATAAGTAGTTAATTCGGCTATGTATTAATAAAGGGTGTTAAAAGTCCATAAAACGATAGTTAGATATGCAATGGGAAAAACTGACTATAAAAAAACGTGGTGTGCGGAGTTCTGCGGAAGGGTAAATAGTTCCTGCTCCGTTTATGGTACTAGCTGTGTGGTCCAAGTCGAAAACTTGTATAGTAAACGGTGTGGTACAATACCGAAAACAAGTTCAATGTCGTTTATGGTAAATTGTAACGATCAGTCAATTCGTGATGACCAATGCGAAGTTTTTCGTTCCTAATAATGAAGCCAAGATACAATTTGGAAATGGTTATTTAAAGCAAAGGTAAATCACACAGAGAGAACATGAAGTAATTGTTCTAGTTTTCATTGCTGTAACATTTATATGTCAATATGAAAACACGCAACGCCCATCTGATGCTATTATCTTTTATAAATACATGAAATAAAATCAATACCTTAGAGGATAATGAGCATAGTTCAAGACCATCTTTAAGCTGGCAAAGAAATCATGTTAAAGGTAGGTTCATTTATACCTGATTCAATTTCCGGTTTTCTTGAAAATCGAGACAGATATGTGCATTAAACTGCAATGAGAAAAAAAGGCAAAAAATAACTTGCCTAAAATTAATAACGTATTTTATAAATCTAATTTTTAATTGCTGAGTTTGAATTTTGTATTTAAGAGTATCTGTGCCAAAGCTTTAGATCTATATATGTTGAGATTTCAAAATGCTTTTTACCAGTTCCATGTTATATCGAACATAAGGTGGCCTTGACAGTATAAAAATATTTACAAATTAAGAGGATATTTTATTGATGTCAGTGCCGGGACCATCGTCTCATTTTCGGATCCTATATTTTTCATTAGTTCAATTGATCACATAGAAATTGTACATCAACAAATAAAATGATTATTCGAGTAAAACAAATACTTATAACCATTTTGACTAAACTGCATAGACGTCGGAAAGACGGTAAAATTTCCTGTTTCTCAGTATTGCTATTTTTAACAAGACTAAGGGTGATCTTGATGCAATCGGGATCGCTTGGTATATATAGGGGTAAATAATAAATAAATATTGTCAATCGTTTCCTCAAACATTCAAGCATACTTTTCGGTACTTCATATCATCCATAAACATCTGACATGAATGGTTAGATTCGAATATATTTGGATCGCACTACATACACGTGTACGGTCTCGCGACTTACTTGGGTAGGCCAGAATGTGCCGATAAGAAATTTAAATATATTTTTTTTGTGGTTGGAATTATAGCCTTATATTGCTGTTTTATTGTTAGATCTTTTGTAGCTCAATACGTATTTGAACAAGTGCATTTTTATTTTTTTTCATTCGAAGATACAGATGGGTGAACAGTAAATTTGTAGAAATCGGTCATTGATTCGATTGAAATTTCCTTTTTTTTATTATGATAAATTCAATTTTTTAAAATTACACATATTTCTTATGAATTCTGGGTGAGCATTTGGATAGAAGGTTAAAAAATGTGCATCCATAAATTCTCACTTATAGCGATTCTTGTTTTTTATTATTTAAACATTTATTATTGTTATTTCATGACTATTTGACCTTAAGGTGTGTAAATTTATGACTTTATGTATCTTAGCATATGTAGTCAGCCGGATATTGAAAGGTATCATAATTTTATGCTGTCTGATTAATAAAATGAAACAAATATTACAAAAACCATACCTACTGTGACCTTACCTTATTTGCAAGTTCTAATCACCTGTGACGGATCACGGGAGCTCAGCCCGCAGATCTACTTCGATCCAGGCGTTTCCAGGTGGCGGATAGGGGAGAGCCTCTCGTTGGGGGTTGTCGGGTCATAATACGGAAAGCCTGAGTGCGGACCATAGTGGATAAAGTGTTTAACAAATGCCACACTCCCTGCATGCTAAAGACACTTTCTGCAGTTTTCGAAAGAGAAGGCTAAATTACCCGACCATACCCATCCATCCACCCTTAAACAGTGGCAGTCAAAATTGGCCCCCTTTGTGTCCCAACCCATTCCTGTTTGAATTGTTTGATAAATTGTTGAACTGGTTCTCGTCCTGAAGAAGCATGACATATTTGCCAATGGACATTAAGCAATCAATCAATCAATCAATCAATCAATCAATCATTTGCAAGTTAAGTTTTGGACTATTATGAATATTAAATAGCATCATACATCAAATAGATTATTTTGTTTATTTCAGTGATATTTGTATCAGATTACATAAATTAAAACTAAGTTTATTAAGCCACAGGAGGCGACATATAATAAACTCAATGACTGGGTATTTATAGTCCGAGAGACACCAACTATTGTCCGAGGCGTGTTTTATTATACCGGCAAAAGATAATTTACCGGTCAATAGTTTCCAGTACTATATATCGGTCATTATTGACCGGTAAATAGTTTTGATTTAGAAATAGACAAAATAGTAAAATTATTGTCTTGATTTTTATATAGAAAAAACATACTAGGTTTATCACGTATAGTTCTGTAATAATGAAAGTTGACTTCTTGTACTCATAAATGCTGTTAGAAATTATTGTACAAAATACTGACATTGCGTAACCTAAAGGTTTAGCCAATATCACCTCAGAATGTATAATTATAAAATCTCGTACCATTATAGATTAAATGGAACAGTATACTATGTTCTGAGACGAGGTGAAAACAAATTCAATGTCATTAGAAAGAAAACCCCGTGTAGTTAGACGACACCGAAGGACAGCAAGTGAAGAGGATTACCGACCTAGACAATGTCGCCATTCAAAAGCCAGGTCACAAAATTTTCCTATGGAAGATTTCAATGGCCAGGATGCTACTTCTTGTAAGTATAAATTCAAATTAATTATTATATAACGGTGGTCAGATAAAGTTGCAACAATTATCACATATTTTATTGAAATAACGCCGATTTTGCATATGTCATAAAAGTATAATTTGATACATATTATTTGCCCCCCCCCCCCTTAGGGTCAATAACATCATACGAGGGCAGATGACATGTTATAATTAAAGCCCTCGGGGCCGATATCAAGGTCCCGGGCTGATAACAAGGGCAATGCGAAAAAGACCATGTATTAATCTATAATTATTTTTCTTCTATTCTTACCATGAAATCTACATAGGATCTTAGTAATTGTTGTCTTTCAGTTCTGTCTAATGATATCAAGATCACGACGAATCAAATTAAACTTTAAGCTAACTGTATCATATATATTTTGGCTGCTTTTAAATAAGCATAAAAATGACTTTAGATAGTTTTTGTTTGATTGTCTATTCATGATTAGAAAATAATTACCTATACCTATTTAGAACACGAACAAATCGAGGAAGACTGAAAAGATCGAAATGTTTCTCTATATTTCAACAGTATATACTGAACACTGGTCAAGGGCGTAACAACTATTGAGGCAAATTAGCCAATTTAGACTTTTTAAAAGAATATACTGAGCTACCACTATTATAGAAATGAAATATAGGGTCCTTCTAACATTCTACCGAGATTTAGTTCACCACTATACCTTTTCCTTCATATGTTGTCAAAACTTCAGAGTTTTTCCCTCTGTATGTGCATATTCCTTGTAAGAGCAACTCCGCCCTAAACCCTTTTTGGTGTTGCTTTACATAATTGTAGTTAACAACCTTAAATTTATTTGATGCAAATTAATTTAAGAGGTAGATGTTTGTTTCACGTACAGTTCTAATTTTAATTACTAAAACAGCCACTCCAGTTTCAAAGAGAACGATCTTTTTAATAACTAAATCGTACCTTTAATTTAAAAAAGAGCAGGATCTTCAGAACCTCAAGGCGATGAGTGTGCTCTGTCCCTCCTCTTCCTCCAACAGCACTCTGTATTGGACACACGGAGACCTAGGCCGGCCCTTGAACCCTTGCCTCACTCACTATACGATTTACCCTAGCTACGACCTTGCTGGTTATGGAATCTTTGTATGATAGGATTTGGAAATGACAAGGGGATATTTGTTTGATCATTTGGGAGGAAATTTTCGAAAATGAATGAGCTCTCCTTGCGTTTTAGCCCCCCCCCCCCCCCCCGCTGGCTTAGAACATCAAAGAATATCTTTGTACATTCATGTCTCATTTTAAAACAACGATTAAAGAAAGAACAATGATGTTTCTTTGTTCTAACGTTTGACAGATAACTGTAGAGGTTTAGTGTCAAAAATGTATCCACTTCGGCCTTACTGTCATATCACATTTTCAAAACATAAGTTTGTAATAGCTTGACCGTTTTATTATATTCAAGCTGCCAACGATTTGCGAGAACCAGATCTTGGTCGTTTGGTTCATAGCTCGTCTTTACAGTCTTTGGCAATGGATTTGGCAGCAGATGAAAACCAAGATGATTCATTTCAAAAGGAGGTGGGAATAGTATTAACTTACTTTTTGTTTGTTTTTTTTTGTCCTTTAAAGCGAAAAACTGAATAAGAATGTAAGGTCTTCAAATAATTTATTTGTCACTAAGACGCCTTTTCTGTTTTTCTAGATATTTGTTTAATCAAGGACACACATGGGGCGTATAACAAACAACACATGTCATTAACTAATATTCGTATGGTAATATGATGGTATTTGACTATGCAAGAACTATTGCTGTTCTTCATCTTAAAAGTTTTGATTAGGCTTTCAATGCATGCATAATTTTTCTACGTTGACATAACTACACACTCCATAAAATTTTTTATCTTAAAACATTCATCAGTAAAAATCCTAGACATTACCGTAGGTGGCAGAGAAAACCCAGATGTATTTTGTTGGTAAACAGGAAGCGGAAGTTGAGGTTCTTATAGATCGAATCGTTGATAAGGAAGGAAGTAAAGACAAAGCATTGTTGTATGTGGTTTCAGAAATCGACAATGAGAACAAGGTACGTTCAAAAACACACCATAAAAAGTATATAATTTATTTGTACTCCCAAGTGAACCTTTGTCAGAAACCCATTTACTTTAAGGATTACCTACATCTCATCTATCCCAGTGAACTTGAAATTAAAGAGACCACAGCCACGTTAAAAAATGATCAAAGAAACAAGCACTAAAGTATCTCTGACGCGATGTGAAAAAAATCAACAGACGTCACCTCAAAATATATCAGTTTTCATGCTTTTTACTCTGAATAATACTGATTACATGTTCGTTGGATTTTACCATCTTCATTTATAGGGCGACAAAAAGGCAGAAGAAGGTAAACAATCCGACATGCACATTATGTTCAAAATTGTCTGTTCTCTTGTACTATAACGTATTTTATAATGAACACCTAAAACAAGCGATATTCTTTGCTTGAACGTTCGTCAAGCCGTTGACTAATGCTCTCAGGATTGGTAACAATACTTCAAACTATTCTTCTAATAGAAACATTGAAGATACTGTTACTATATATTTATTACAGGTTCAAATTTTAGTTAATACACTCCTTCACAGAGGAGCCAATCCATCTGCTAGTAATTCGGAGCTGAAAACAGCACTTCATTTTGCTGTGACGAAGAACTTCCGAGGTGTTTGTAACAAACTACTGGAAAACGACGCCTATCCGAACGCAAGAGATAGAAATGGAGACATGCCGTTCACTATAGCTTATGAGAAAGGGAACGACGCTATAGCATCAATGTTGATTAATTATATGTCCAATATAGAGTAAGTTCATGTATTTGTCTTAATCTTAAAGGATAAGATCTTGCTTTGAATAAATGTTATTGTCACCACACGTTGACCACCGATCTTTACCATGAATGATTAATAGGTTCTTACATGAGTTCAAAGTGAAGACTGGCAAAGAAGTTTTTAAAATTCACGTCTTTCCCGACTGGAGCGCAGCGGAACGAGAGGAAAGACACTGATGTATTTTTCACAAAAAATCTTAAGACTAAAATTAATCTCAAGTCATACATATTCTTATATAACTTACGAGTGATTTTACCCAAAGGATATTTTGTGAAAAGGGCTACTGAATTGTAAAAACGAGTTGAAGATTTTCCAGTTCTTCACTTTTGAATGAGTATAAGTACCAATTTCTTCTGTAAAAAAGAAAAAAGGGATGCAGGTATCTATATATAATAGCCTATCGACTTTTAGGTTTCCTATAGCTAAATTCATTGAGCACAGTCGACGAAGATAAATAAAATTACGCCTGATTGGTCAAAAGGTATGACAACAGAATTCTGATTGGACGTCACGACAGTGGGAGATCGATGTTCGTTCAACGATCTTCCACTGGAAACGGGAGAAATAATTTGCTTGTAATCATTTCTTACGTAAAGGAACGACAAATATTTTAGCGATATAAAAATAAACAGATCGTAAGTATTCGTCAGAGACTTACCTTGCCTGAATAAAAGTTTTTAAATCTTTCACTGAAAATGTTCAAAAATGGATTTACAAACCATTATGAAGGCGATGCCCCTCGTTATCTGCATTCTACTACCAGTGGCGTTAATTGCCAGCAGAGAAAGTGGCCCACCGGAAAGTGCCCAAAGATGGGGTTATCATATTAAAAAAGCAAAAAACAAATTTAAATTTTCGTTTTGGTTTGTATTTTGTCTTGCAGATGGTTTCCTGCTTCTGATTACGTTATGATGTTATTATATGTTATTACAATGTGATTTATCCAAACATTAGCATAAAACATTTGCTTTGGGGGAAGAAGGCTAATCTTATCTGTTCGTATTTTCAGAGTTCGCCGTCTTTATACAACGAGCGGCCACTGTCCATCAGAATTCAGCTTTCATAATTTAATCCAAAAAGGGATGCAGGTATCTATATATAATAGCCTATCTATTTATGATCTATGAAGATGTCAACATACAACTGTATAAAGACAAAACAATTCACCCTTAGTTGTCACTTTAACAGTAAAGGACGAGCTATGATAACCTGGAAAATGTTTTAACCTGAAATGATAACCTGGAAAATGTTTTAACCTGAAAACGACTACAAATTAGAATACATGTACTATTTAGATTTTGTATCATTCCCCTCATTTTATTGTTCTGCATACTAGTCATAGTAGTCACATAGTTGTCACTTTGTTGGATGTGTATATACATGTAACCACTAGGACCACTACAGAGGAGGATATGTAATCTTTAATGCTGGATTAAAATCTACAGGACAAGTTGAATGCTATCCAAAATACAACGACATTTTACGTCTCATTTCCTGAAAACATCTTACGTCATTTCTGACAAACATACCACTAGCACTACATCGTGAATTGAAACCCATCAATATTCTGAAAGCATTATTATACATTATTTTCATTTTGGTAAGAGACGATATTCCACAGTTGGACCATAATGACACACAATAAATATTCATACAATAAGACTGAAAGAGCTGTATTTTAACATCAAATGAACACTTATTAAATTTACGTTTCAGCATATTAACCTTTCTACATATGCAATAATTTTAATTTCAATACATCTATTTATCACCATGGCTGTCGGGAACATAATTTTGTACACTTTTAATTCATTTGGGTATAATTAACGTGTTACTGATAGAATGAAATAATAATCATTGTTATGGGAATATTTACATGATACATTTTTAAAAGCCAAACATACAAATTTTGATATATTCCCATTAAAAACGTAAAATGGATATTATTGCTGAAAAATAGTTGGAATAAGAATTTCATAACAAAACTTGTTTGCTATATAGATATTATGATAACTGCATGTATATCTAAAAGAGATATAAAAGTGAATTTCAATTTTATCTAAAATAGAATCTTGTCAACATGTATATTCTATTTTATGCTTTAGCTTTTACCATACCTGGCTCAAAGGGCAATACTGATGAATCGAAATGTGCACATCTGTACAGTATCATAAAATTTAATTTGTCTCATAGCCGATAACGAGTTCTGTAACTTCATTTTTTCGGAATTTTATAGGGCGACAAACTAGAGGCTCCAAGGAGCCTGCATCGGTCACCTGAATATCATTTGCAGATTTCAATCAACTTGTTTGACTGTATCCATTTTGATTGGTCCAAATTGGGTCCAATTAGCTAAGTGCTTTCAGGACAAGAAGATCTTCAAGTGAATTTTCCGATAGGGTCCTATGTTAAACCAAGTTCGGCTGTGGCGCCCATCTTGGATCTTGGATGGCGGTCCGTGTCATCGGATACAATTCCCAAGGATGAGCACCTATGTATCATTGCTGGGAATTTGGTTTAATTGGCTAAGTGGTTTCAGACAAGAAGATCTTTAAGTGAAATTCCGATAGGGTCCTTTGTTAAATCAAGTTTTCCTGTGGCGACCATCTTGGGTCATCGGATACAGTTATAATAACGGACTATCTAAGGACCATTGCAACCGAGTTTGGTTCTAATTGGTTTATTGATTTCAGATAAGAAGATTTTCATTTCAATTTTCCCATAGCGTACTATGTTAAAATATAAAATATATTCGGCTCTGACGGTCATCTTATATGGCGGGCAGGGTCATCGGATACAGTTCTAAAAGAAGGCCAAGGACCAATGCTGCCAAAATGTATTTCAATTTGCCCAGTGATTTCAGAGACGATCTTTAAAGAAATGTTTACGACGACGACTACGGACGCCAAGTGATGACAATAGCTCACCTTTGGGCTAATAAGGTCATTCATCTTACTTTAGATAATGCAGCTTACTTCAGGCTAAAACTGTTCAAAACTTTGTCATACTGTTTATTTCTCCCTGCAGAGCACTGTCTTATCTGTATTGGACTGTCTCATAGAACCACAGAGTCCCAGTGGTCATATTACCGTTTATTATCACATTTTGGAAGCTGATGAAAATGGAAGAACACCAATTCAAGATGGTTTCAACAAAAGATCGAAATCACCACTTCAGATCATTGCCAAAAGTGGGAATAAGGTAAGCTAAAAAAAATTCAAACGAAGTACATATCTATATAAACAGAAAATGGAATTGAAATAAGAAATTGTAGTACAATGTATTATTGTGAAGTACGTCAAGATTCGTATGGTTTTGAGGAAGATAATACTATAGTAATAAAATTGTTTTAAAGCAATTTATCGGTGTATAAAAGAGACCAGTTCACTCACAAACTAAATAAAGTCCTAAGGACTTTATGTTAATTTTGTGAGTGACCTGCTCGAATAAATTGCGGAAAAACAACTCTTATTACATATTTAATTTCATAATAATTACACTACTCAGCAAAATAAGAAAAAATGCGGTTTAAAATGGCACTCTTTTACTGGGTCAAATATTCATACGCTGCACATAATTTATCGGAAAATAAAACATCCCAGACGTCACGTTGTCGACCAATCAAAATCAACAATACACCGTAATGGAATTATTTGAAAATAACTGAAAGTTCAAGCCATCGATTCAAATTTTATTAATCAGCTATTCCCCCCCCCCCACAAAAAATAAATAAAATTAAAATGAAATAAAACAAAGGGGTTTGTACTAGTTACTAGTGAATGTTTTTTATTTAAATTTGTTTCTGATACCACGTGTAATAAGTAAAAGTTTAAAGCAATTTCTGGACGATGCATAATGTAATGCCAAAGTGGATAAAGTCTTGATTCAGTTTTCTTTTATAGACGTTAGTATACCACGATGTTGTTCGACTGCTGATAAGGAAAAAATGGAAAGAATATGCAAGATTTAGATTCCAGTAGGTCGATGTTTTTATTTAATAACTTTAAGTCTATTTTTGTTTAATATTGAAGCTTCTAAAATCTTAAGGTCCCGGTAGGTTATGTTTATATATGTTTATGTAGATGATACACTTTACATTCTGCATGTTTGCTACTATACAGTTGAGACTACAATATTCAATGAAAAAGAAAGTGGTACTAGTATGTGATACAAACGACTCTTGTGCATGTGACGAAAGAAAAAGCTGATTCAAATACCAAAAATAATGAAAACACTAAAATTTTCCCGAAGAGTCAACAGTTGGTCACATAAAGATAAATGAAAAACTGACCCATGTAATATTGGAAGAGTATAGAAAATTAAACAGGGATGATTGCTGAACTTTATCTAGAACGTCGCGTTAATGCATCACAAGTAAAAGATTCAAATATCACCTTGAGACAAGATAAAGGCGACCCGAAGGGATACAAACTTCCATATTTATTTTGATTTACCATATGATAATTATAACCAATCGTTTTGCAGGGTTAATTCCGTCCTTTACCTTCTGACTTTGTTAGCATTTACATATTCAATAGTAGTAGCTGTGAAATCACCTAATCCTCTGATTTATGACACACCGATCCAGGTAGGCAGAGGTGTGACAGAAGCATGGACATGCTGCATGGCGTTTTTAACATTCCTTGCAGAAATAAATCAGTTCCGAAAGTGAGTAAATCATATATTCATATACATCATATATATCACGTCTTCACTGGACTTGACATTTCACTGGATGCTACATGCACTCATTGGGAATATGATGGGGGACGTAAGCGGAGAAAGACATTTTTCGGGAACACCTGATTTCACTCCCATGTTTTGGTTGGAATTCATATTGGTAGTGATTAAGTTTCTGTGCTGTCTTTTTCTAATTCTATTTAGTTTATTATATATTTTTTTATATTCTTTTAATTATACATGAATGTTTGTGGGTTTTGTCTGTTGTGTTGTATTCTCACGAGTTTGCCCTGACTTTGGATTTCAGTCGTACGGACTTTTTCCAATATTTTGTTTGTTTCTACAGGCGGGAGTATATCAACAAATTGAACATATATTGTTTCTGTAAGTTTTTTTCTCGTGTTGTTTTTATAATCTTAGAAATAGATAAATCTCATTCCTTCTATATGTTACCGGGTATCTTGTTTTGTGGAATATGACTTGTTGATTAGAGAAAACTGAAAGCGTGTCACGACTACTGTTGTTTGACATTAGTGATTATCTTTTATTTTTTGCTAGAAGGACAGAAAATGGAAACAAATATATGCGAATATTTTCCATATCCCAAAATGTTATTGCTTTATTTACACTTTATCTTTTTGTTTCTTTTGCTCAATGTTAAAATATGTATTCCTAAAGTTAAAAGTACTCCACATACCCCTTATCACTCGATTATAAAATAATTACTCCTCATGAGGTCAACGTGGGGAATTGAGGACCCGCGACCTTACCTACGAGGTGACCTGACTTGACTGGATATGTTTCTTGAAATAGACCATGAGACACACTTGAAGACAAAACTTTATGACAAACGTGATGATCTAAACTTTCCTATTGTAAACTTTCCTTTAATGAGTAGCAATATATCAGCATCGTTTCTCACCTTATCCCATATTCAAGGGCATGCGTTAGTTGCCCCGACTTTGGACAAAGAGGATTACTGCTATCACAAAAGCTTCTTAACCTATCAAGGATAAGTTGATGTCATCACTTGGGAAATTTTACGGTCGTCATCACGAATAGATTGACCGTTACAGTGTTCTTATATCTTAGATGAAGTTGGACATGTTCCCAATGTCGTAACATTTCATGTACCTCCACCGATTTGTGACTTCCACCGGATTGACTTTGTTGAATTCACGACGGGTGCCGTTATGGAGCAGGAACTGCTTACCCTTCCGGAGCACCGGAGTTCACTCCTGGTGTTTATAGGAGTTTGCGTTGTTCATTTGTTATCGTGGTTTATTAGTTGTGCTTGTGGTTGTTCATTTGTCTTCCAGGGTTTGTCTGTCTAGTGGATTTCGTTTTTTGAGTTTCTCTTTAGGTATATATGTCCTCTTTAAGAATATTTTGCCTAAATGATAACCAACTGAATTATGTCTTACAGACACAGAATTGAATACTGGCACGATGCATTTAACTGGATAGATCTTTCATCAGCTCTTCTAATATTGGCAGCCATACCACTTAGATTCCTTAAATTGAATGAAGAATGGCCTGTATTATCAGTCGCATTTATACTTTGGACGTTACGGATATTTAAGTATGCAGCAGTATTTAGGTAAGGATGTTCAGGATTACGCTTGATGTGTTATCAAAATTCAACAAAAATTTATGCCATTATACAACAAAAAAAAAACTATTAAAAGGTAACAAAACACAAAGAGTACACCAAAACATTACCAAATACACGTTGCAGCAAGTTTTTGGAACCACTGCCCTTTTCTATAATGACCCTGTAGATATAAATATATATTAGTAATTCTACAGTATAAGTCAAAATATTTTTTTTAGAAAATATAAGTCAATTACTTTATATGTTCAGCCGCAGTATGTTTGCAGTCAAGTCATTGAATTTAAGATTGTATGGTTGTTTGTTCATTCCTTTGTGTTTTGTTTTTTTTACCAGACAAACAGGTGCTTATGCTCAAATTCTGTGGAGAATATTAGCTCATGATTTCTTGCAGTTCACCGTAGTCTTCCTAGTTATATTACTGGCATTCAGTGGTTCATTCATATTATCTTTGAAAGGAGAGAATTCAGTTGGAATGCACGATGAAACTAGGTATATATTTCCATCATAAAATCTAAAATTATTATAAATTGGGTTACCAGACAGAATAAGGGTGTAAAATAGATAATTCAATGATGTAAACCATATTACCAACAAAATGGAAAAGGAACGGGTATTAAAATACAATAAATTAATCAATAAATCAAAAGACAACACAAAAACTAAAAATCATGAACTAGCAATACAAACTCCTTCAAAAACCGTGATTGGGTGCTATGTTAACGAACTTAGTACCGAGACGTAACCTTGGATTAGTTAAACTAGTTTATGGGTACCCAAACGTTCTTGTATATATAAACAAACCTTTAAAACAGCTAGAACAAAGAAAGAAGGAAGAGGCCGTACTCACTTTGAATGAGAGGATCAAATTATGTTGCGTGCTTAATCCAGAACAGGTGAGAAAAATGAAAGTTAGAGAACTAGAGAAGTAAAACAAATAAAAAGAGAAATATGCCAGTACTACAGCACCTGTTACGTAAACTTTCACCAAATCGGAAGCGATATAACGTGATCCGGAAGATACGCATGTCCTGTTCCGTTAACCGGCTTCCGTCACGTTATGGTTGAGGAATTCAGGTGAATATCGGGTAAAGTCGTGTTATGTCAATTCCAGTAAGAAATGAAAGGTAACAGTCCTGTTATGGGGATTCAAATATTGTACAAATCCTGACAATGACCTGATAATGGTATTAAGAAAAGGCTAAACGAGATAGTATCAAAATGAGTGCCATTAAAGTTACGTTATACCAAATGCAAGTTCTGTGAGTCTTAATTCAGAGTGTGCAATTCATGTACCGCGGATTGTGTCTGCTATAGTCTGAACATTAATGAGATAAACAAGCAAGCAAATGCTTACAAGTTCATTATACTAAACTTTTTTCAGTTCATTCTGGGATATTTTGTTTCTTGGTGTCCGTATTTTAACAGAGGCAGAACGAATTATTGAATATACCGAACTAAGGTATTTATCTAATTTATGTAATATGTTACCGCTTACAATATTAGTCGTTAAATCCGTCTGTTGTTCACATCCGTCCGAACTAAAAGTTTCATTACGAATTTTGTATTTGCCTCCTCTTTTGAAAAACAATTTCTCAATTATAAGTATGAATCTCACAACTGCAAAGAAATAAAGAAAGTAAAGAAGGTATTAAAACGAACAAAGAGTAACATTTTATTCTTTCTACACTTCATCTATTTTAGAAAACATTACAAATCTGTTAAATCGTTTGGAAACACTGCACGACTGATATCAAATTAAGGCTCTGTTGAGTTTATTTCCAGTTCTATATTTTTTTTTTATACCTTTACGTTTTAATTTTTAAACGTTTACTGTACATTCCATTTGTATGTAAGAAAAGGTATGCCGGATAAATTTAAAACAAAAACCTGTAGTGACTTCCGTTGAATTACCTTTGACATCAGATTATCTGTAATACTCGATAATTACATTTACCATATATTTAGTGCTAAATACAGCCATTTTGCATATATGATAAAGCACCATGGCAGATGCTCCATCCGTATTCTCGGTCAATCTTTATCACATACCCTTTATCGCATGCCTAAACCTGTATGGCACCCCTTTATCGCATGGCTCAACCTGTATCGCGCTCCAATTTGGACTTCTTGGTTTTTTTTTTCATACGGAAACTCTCGGTTGGTTACTTAATTTACTTCAGCAGACGAAATATCATTGTCTTTGTTGTTGGCCTTAAAAAACATATGGTTACTGTGCTATAATTTCAGTTCTATAGTTTTCTGCTGTTATTATTACACAACCAACAAGCATTTATTTATTCATAGTTAAACACACATTAATTTCCTTTCAGACGTAAAATTTTTCATCACTGTTAAAATATATGATAAAGCGTATAAAACATGTCAAAATCCGTATCACATGCCGTATCACCCTCGATAAATATCATACCTCGGGCCAGAGGCCCTCGGGCTGATATTGAAATATCTGGGTGATACGGCATGTGATACGGATTTTGCCATATATTAATCTCTATGTACAAGGTATATTTGTATTTTTGTTTATTTCAGGCCGATGAGTTGTATTATAATGGTAATGTTTCTGTTTACATGTTGTGTTATTCTGTTAAATATTCTGATAGCACAGCTGAGCGATACATACCAAAATGTTCAACAAGATGCTCAGAGAGGTTTAGAAGTAAACAGGGCATGGATTGTAGCCAGGGTAGAATTAAATAGTTTATATCTTGGAAAGGTAGATTATAATTTAAATTCCAAAATGACCGTCATCAATGTGGAAATTATCAAATGACATTTAAGATTTTAAGAAAAAAAATATTCATAGGTAAACTTAAAAAAATCAAGTACAGATATAAATTACATATAAGTTCCTAAATATTAAACCAGTAAGGTTAAGGGCATAAGATATATGTGTTTATCATATACTTATAGAAAATAAAGGTAACATTTTACACTATGATAAAATTGGAAATTGTACATATTTTTGCCCAAATCTTATAAGAATTGGCTTGGTGGGCTGATATGACTTTGTTATCAACTGTTTCCGGTTTATATCAACTGCTTCAGTTTAATATCACACCCCTGATCCGTAATCGCGTTATAAATCAGTCGTTTCCGTAATCGATTCTAAACTTACTAGCACATAGAAACACGACAGACGATAGCGGGACAAAACTGTGCCCAAAAATGTTAATACAAACAGAAAAAACATTAAGTGACAAAACATTTTGACTAAATGGATGAGGGACAATGACGATTTGCAGCGTCTTAAGGATATTCTGTAATACGGCAATGAAACTGAAATCTTTGAGAAAATAATTTTCATGGAGACCTATAAAAACATTTGTTGAAGTCGGGGTTGAAGTATATGAAAACAATATCATAACATGTTATTATTCATATCAGAAATTGCGGCTCTCGGGCTGATATCTTGACTTAGGGCTGATAATAGGTGTGATATGAAAAATGCCATGTTATAATCTATATATATATATATTGTATGCAAATATCATTTTGAAATAAAGTTTACTGTGTATCTCTGCTGGTAAAATAAAGTTATTGAAAGTATCAGCTTAGGCAGTAATACTTTGATACTGTCGTGATATTGGTACTTAAACTTTACAATTTAACTTTTTGAAAAACTGAAAGGTACATGTATCAACGGTAGGCATACTGAACATTAGTCGTATTTGATGTGGATATAGTGACAATCTTTTAATTTTACAGGACCATCGGACAACCCATTACAAAGAGAGTGAGCATATAACTGATATACGAGAGGTTTTAGAAAGATGGGAGACCCCACCATTAAATGAGATGAATAAATACATACAAGATATATATGATAGTTTAGATTCACATAAACTGAACTTACTAACAGTAAGGAATAGATTATCAAGGCAAGAATCGGCGCTCAATAAAATACAGTAAGTTTTAGTATTGACAGAGGTCATGATAGGTGAGAGTAAGTTATAACGGCTTACTTATCACCAGCTCATTTACTAGTCTTTCAGAACTACATTTTGTGCATTGTACCATGAATTGATACCCAATACTGTTCAAAGCGTCCTCGTGCCTAGTTTGTGACATGCGTTGGTCTTTGATTCTACCCTTTGTTGTCGTTTTGTTAATCAGCTTTTCAACATGTTAGGGTATACATGTACTTTCAAATTTCTACATTTAGACCTGGAGCAAAATTGGTTTATGAGATTTTTTATTCATAACGAAACAGAAAGGGTTATTACTTAATTTTGAATCAACCCAGAAATCAGAGAGGATATCTTGGAGATAACGCAAATGGTGTCGATAGAGCGTCGAAAACTTGATCCCTGAATTTCATCCCGAACAGGAATCGAACCAGGGACATTTGTCTTCGCAGTCCGATGAACTGACCACTACATCACGGTGCCCTTAAGTTTATTTTATCGTCAGTCAGAATACCCATCAAAGGCGAAGAAATCACAATAAGGTATTAATAGGATCTAGGATACAAATTTTGACGCACAAGATTTCTTCCATTTGCGACTCATCAGTTGCGCTCCAGCCTAAAATTAAAAAACAAAAACCGATAATGCAATATCGAACATTATTTAGTTTAATAAAGTATAAATGCATGATGATAACAGTAACTATCTACTATAATTACTGTAATAAAAAATGAAGTCTACCCCCCACCCCCTAAAAAAAAATAGAAAAGATATTGGACCTTGGCAACACAACACCAAAAATACCTGTATTCATACAATATAGATAATATTTATATGATTTTTCTTACAGAGAACAACTAGAGAAATTGGTGCAACTACAGACTGAATCTAGAAACAAAAATAAAGATTCACTTTCATCGATTATACATGATATTCAAGATATTCAACCAACAAACAATGTTCCGTGAAAAGATCAGAAATAATAGTGTTATACAGATGAGATTTTAAAATTTTAAAGTCTACCTCTCTGTTTGAAGAATGTGTCTGCAATTGCTGTACCAAGATGTTAATCAATTCGTAGAGTTTATACAGCTATACAAACATGACAAAAGGATTTGTGTAGATACCGCTGCTTTTAATAAATTTTATAAAAGATTTGAAGTTCGTTTTTCAAAGTTACCGCTGATGTGGCTTTAGTTTATTTCACTTATCAACTAACAGTGTAACATGGTTAATTCAAATGTATGTTAAAGGAAATGTTTCAGTTACCACAGATATAAGTTGACCTTACCTTAATTTTGATAACCTTGGTTATCGTATCTTTCTTTTGCACATAACATTTTGGTGATTATTTTTGGTTTTCCAAATGTCACTCGTAAATGTACCTGATGTAGGTTAATTGTATGCAAGGGATTTGTTTCTCGATGAACTTTCAAGTGGTGTAATCTTTTTATTGTGTATTATACACCGTAGGGTCAACATAGACAAAAAGGAGGACTCAGGTTAGTGTTCTATAAAAAGGTAAAGTTGGGTTCCCATATAAACTGTTTAAACCACAATTGAAAGCGTCTGTACCAGGTAAAATTATCGAGTTTATTGTTTATTTTGTGGTCATTGTGGATAATTTTTGTTGTTGAGGTTTGTCACTGTTATTTTTTACAATACGTATGGCGCTCTTCATGATTAGTGTAGCAACCAAACACCTTCTAATTGTTTGTCTTTACCTACTTACTTTAAAAACAAAAAAACTAAGTATGTTGCGGAACAGCTCATAGGACAATAGGTAACAAGGAAAATAAATGGAAATGGTAAGCTGTCAAAAGGGCATAGAATGACTTAAATGTATAAAATACTCAAGTCGAACAAAACCAAATATAAAATCGTAAAAAAACAACAATCAAACTAAAAAGTTGAAATTACCCAACGTTTCGACCAATATAGTCTTGATCACGAGATGTAAAAATTAAAAAAAAAAAAATAAATAAAAAGGTGTTAACTCTTTGAAACCCAGAGCAAGAGGAAAGTGCTTTGGTACATAAATAGAACTTACTGAAAAAAACACAAAAGTATCGAAACAGACACAAACATAATTTTCATAGATATTCCCGACAAAAACATGCTTAAAGATTCTTCATGCAATCTGAATCACTTTATAAGACAATGTGAAGCCTCAAAGCTGGGGGTTCCTTAGGTTAATCCCCGTCGTCATTTTCCATATGAGCTACGTCATTTATGCATCTTCAGATGCCATTACAGGGAACCATGCTAGGGGCTCCTGTAAGCTGAGAAACGAATCGAAACGAAACGACGTCGCGCTTGATATTGGTATCACGTCGCGATGTCGGCGTATTCGGTAGCAAAAGCGATTGAACAAAATGTATTTGTACACTTAATCAAATAAAACTATACATTGAATAAATCATAAACTTCCTTTTCTCCCCATAAACACATAGTTTATTTGAAAATAAATTATTTTTCTACGCATAAGCTTGAGAAAGTTCAGAAAAAAAAATGTTTTTTCAGCTGTAGAGGGGTAACTAAAAACTCACATATTCCTTTATATTTAACTCAAGGAGTGGTTAATCGAAAAATTACCATTATTGGTGAATTACATCACTTGGTAATAGAAAATTATTATTTCATATAAACTGCAACGTCATTAGCGTATTTCGCGGAAAATAACCAACGAAGGAATCAAGAGAACCATGTAGAGAATAGAAAACGTCGGTATAATGGACCAAGTTGATAATGATAATCTTCGGAAAAGCTAACAACAATTTTATTTCTTATGATTTTTACATAATGTTTAAAATTAAAATATTTCTTGCGATATTATGTACTTATCAAAATATTGGAATGAAATTTTATTGTAGTAGCATGTAACTCTTAAAGTGCACGGAGGTGTCACAAAACGTAAGGAAATATTTTTAAACACAATAACGGATTCTAATTCAAGTGTTTTTATTTTCTTTGATAATAATTTAGTTAAAATTAATATCGCCTATTAATAAGTATGCATTCACAAACATACGCCTAAAACAATTAATCATTAGGTCTTCAATTTTAAACAAACCACTTTTTTTTTTACGAAAACGGTTCACGTCACATTTTGAAAATGTATCCATATTTCCTGAATTCAAAGTAATAAACACGATTTCCGATCATATCAATGTTCAACTTAGCAACATATACTAAAACCTTCATTTATATTCGAAATGTGCCTTCATTTCTCTTTTAATAGAACTTGCATTTTTTGAAGTTTTATGACTAAACATCTGCCTGCGATTTCGCAACTAAATGTCACACAAAGCCGAAAATGAACAAATTAACATTTGACGCACATCATATTCAAATTTTAACAGAACATGTTCAGGCGGAACCGGAAGTTGTTTTGTGCCCATGCGCAACCGGAAGAAGTGGATTTCACCTTGATTTGTTTACGGAAGTGATATAAGTCACGTGCCAGGACCCGGATTGACGGTCTGCGCATCTGTAAGCGGAACCGGAAGTGGCGCACATGCACAACCGGAAGTAGTGGATTTTTCCGCCATTTTCCATTAT
This sequence comes from Mytilisepta virgata, assembly GCA_028015205.1. Taxonomy (NCBI): domain Eukaryota; kingdom Metazoa; phylum Mollusca; class Bivalvia; order Mytilida; family Mytilidae; genus Mytilisepta; species Mytilisepta virgata. Next base: position 44,429,428 of record CM051516.1, read on the forward strand.
TTACTTACGGAAGTGACGTCAGTCACGTGGTGGTACCCGGATGTGCCATGCTTTACCGGAACTCAGATTAAATTATCTCCCTTTTCCCAAACCTCTCAGTCGTCTCTGGATCTTTCATCGGTCTCTAGGGACTGATACTCTCACAGTTATGTCCGAGAGTATACGAACTACACTATTGGGTTATCTCCCCTTATTCCGCTCTTTTCATCTGCGGGTGATGTTTTCTGTGAGGGCCAAAGGTAGGATTGGATTATGTCCCCTTACCTCCAAGTGATGCTGTCACCAATAGATCAATGGCGGGGTGTCCTTAGCAACCGCCTTAGCAAGGGCGGTCCATTTCATTGCTCATTTCTCTTCTCTTGCTCTTTGCCGCTCTTCGCTGCTCTTTGCTGCTCATCGCTAATCATGACCTTACTCGAGTGCTCATTTCAGTCCTGCTGCTTGTTGATGTTCGTCATCGCTGCTCTTCTCTTGCTCCTCGCTATTTTTCTCTTGCTCTTTGCCGCTCATCGCTAATCATGACCTTACTCGAGTGCTCATTTCGGTCCTGCTGCTTGTTGCTGTTCGTCATCGCTGCTCTTCTCTTGCTCCTGGCTGTTTTTCTCTTGCTCGTTGCTGCTCATCGCTAACCATGACCTTACTCGCGTGCTCATTTCGGTCCTGCTGCTTGTTGCTGTTCGTCATCGCTGCTCTTCTCTTGCTCTTTGCTCTTTTTCTCTTGCTCTTTGCTGCTCATCGCTAATCATGACCTTACTCGCGTGCTCATTTCGGTGCTGCTGCTTGTTTCTGTTCGACATCGCTGCTCTTCTCTTGCCCATCGCTGTTTTTCTCTTGCTCTTTGCTGCTCATCGCTAATCATGACCTTACTCGCGTGCTCATTTCGGTCCTGCTGCTTGTTGCTGTTCGTCATCGCTGCTCTTCTCTTGGTCCTGGCTGTTTTTCTCTTGCTCGTTGCTGCTCATCGCTAACCATGACCTTACTCGCGTGCTCATTTCGGTCCTGCTGCTTGTTGCTGTTCGTCATCGCTGCTCTTCTCTTGCTCTTTGCTGCTCATCGCTAATCATGACCTTACTCGCGTGCTCATTTCGGTCCTGCTGCTTGTGTCTGTTCGACATCGCTGCTCTTCTCTTGCCCATCGCTGTTTTTCTCTTGCTCTTTGCTGCTCATCGCTAATCATGACCTTACTCGCGTGCTCATTTCAGTCCTGCTGCTTGTTGCTGTTCGTCATCGCTGCTCTTCTCTTTTTCATCGCTGTTTTTCTCTTGGTCTTTGCTGCTCATCGCTAATCATGACCTCACTCGCATGTTCATTTCGGTCCTGCTGCTTGTTGCTGTTCGTCATCGCTGCTCTTCTCTTGCTCCTCGCTGTTTTTCTCTTGCTCTTCATCGCTAATCATGACCTTATTCGCGTGCTCATTTCGGTCCTCCTGCTTGTTGCTGTTCGTCATCGCTGCTCTTCTTTTGCTCATCGCTGTTTTTTTCTTGCTCTTTGCTGTTCATCGCGAATCATGACCTTACTCGCATGCTCATTTCGGTTCTGCTGCTTGTTGCTGTTCGTCATCGCTGCTCTTCTCTTGTTCATCGCTGTTTTTCTCTTGGTCTTTGCTGCTCATCGCTAATCATGACCTTACTCGCGTGTTCATTTCGGTCCTGCTGCTTGTTGCTGTTCGTCATCGCTGCTCTTCTCTTGCTCCTCGCTGTTTTTCTCTTGCTCTTTGCTGTTCATCGCGAATCATGACTTTACTCACATGCTCATTTCGGTCCTGCTGCTTGTTGCTGTTCGTCATCGCTGCTCTTCTCTTGCTCATCGCTGTTTTTCTCTTGCTCTTTGCTGCTCATCCCTAATCATGACCTTACTCGCATCCTCATTTCGGTTTTGGGGCTGCTGCTGCTAGTGGCGGTGTTGATTGTCGTTAGTCAAAGATTGGATCTGTTTGAGAGCTCCCTTACATCCAGGTCATTTGAAAGGCCACTCTGCATTTATCCAGGCTTGTGAATGGCTATCATAAAATAGGCTGCATTAATCCTCCTCAATTTTTTAAGGCCACTCTGCATTTGTCCAGGCTTGTGACTGGCTATATATATGTATAAACATATATAGGCTGCATTAACCTCCTTCCCCTTTTTTGTTATATTTTTGTTTCTGTTTTTCTTTGTAATATGTTCCAATTCCTCCGTGCCTAGTCTTCTTCCATTCCGGCTTCGACTAATTCGTTTACTTGCTGTGAGTATTCCGATTGATGTACTTGAAATGTTCTATTCAAAATGACATCCCATGGAGACTGTTTGCATTGCTCTTCGGAGTCTTCTTTGGACTCATGTTCACTACTTTGTACAGATTCCTCGTTATGGGCTTCTGTGGTAGTATCTGAGACTGAATCACTATAGTCTGTTGAATCCTCTTCCATACCATGTGCATTCTTTTTGTGTCGCACTAGGTTGAAGTTTCGTTTGGACTGGTATCCACATATGTCACAGGTATACATCTAAGACGTCTTTCTTTCCTGGGATTCGATAGAAGAATGAGCTCCAGTCGTCCTGCAAGTGCTTATATTAGTTACAGGTTCGTCAACGGCTTGTTGATTCATACACGAACGTTTGGCAAAGTATTCGTTTTGAGATTGTTGCAGTTCATATTTCACTTTTCTGATGTTGTCTCTATTAAGTCTTGTCCACTCGTTGTCAATCCTTCTACACCCCTTGCAGATATTCATGTTTTTGTAGAATTCCGCAAAGCTCTTGTTCATTTGACACTTTGTACATTGCTTGTTTGGATCCACTTTGCTTGGTCCTCCACTTGTGTTGTCCAGCCGTTTGGTTCTCTTCACTTTGGTTGGAAGTAATTTCCTTTTCATTCTGGTTTTGCTTGGTGTTAGAAAGATCCACAGGTATTAAATATCTAGCAGGAACCACTAAATCAACGAGAGGGCTTTTTTCGATTCCATTGATACGTGTGTGTTGTTTGACGGTCTTCAAACAACTGACGAAATTAAACAAAATCTCTGATTATATTTTCGTTAAAAGCTTTCCATTGGTGTCATAGTGACGAAGATTGCTTTTGTCTATTCATTCAAACCACACAGTTTGCTGTTCGTTGTTGCTGCTGCTACTGCTGCTGAGGAGGTGAAGGTGGGATTCTCACTGTTTCGTTATAAATCCCCTCTTGGTCTCGTTGATGTTACGATGAACACCAAAGATGGCTGCTTCCATGTAACGCGGATCTGAAAGAGAGCACCCTTATGAAACAGAAGTTTTAGAGCCTTTCCGGACGGGAACGAATGTTCTCTGTCTCGTTGATGTTACGATGGACTTCAAAGATGGCTGCCCCACAAGTAACGCGGACCTGAAGTATAGCACGCTAATGAAACGAAAATTTCAGTCTTTCCGGACGGAAACGAACGTTTACGGATTTCAGTCCTAACCATAACCCTAACTGGAGTCCTAACCCCAACCCTCCCTCTAATCCTAACCGTAGTTCTAATCCTAACCCCTAACTCTAACCCTTACCCTAGTCCTCCCTCTAACCCTTATCGTAGGTCTGTCTCGTACGCCTACTCTAACCGCTCATACCCATTGTCGGTGGTTCATTTAAGCAAGCGTGACTGTTTGTCTCATGTTTGTCACGCTTGCACCAGTGAACCACCAGCCATCTTTTGGTGACTACAAGGTTTCATGAAATTCTGTATATAGAGTTGTGCCAACACTAATGTTTATGAAATTATGTTCTATGGTTTTGAGAGTAGTGCTGACAAAATTGATTCAACATTATGTTTTCACCAAATTCCTATGTTCATTCAGTCTTAACTCCTACAAAAGTCAATGGATAAAAATTTCTTGTGGATATGCACATCTACAGAGTATACCCTAATCAACTATTATGTTTCATGAAATTGTTGTATGGTTTGAGAGTTGAACTGACAAACTTTCAGTAGTACATTTTGGCCAAAATTCTATGTTCAAAGGTACATAAGTCCTAGAAAAAAGAGGTTCAAGAGAATTGAGGCTGTATAGCTCACCTGACAGTCCCACAATCAATCAAATTTATTTCAAGTGAAAATTGCAATGGGCCTTTCATAGATGTTTCATACCAATTATCAGTTAATTTGGTTATGGTTTAGAGAAGGAGATTTTTGTAATTTTGACCAATCAAAAATAAGAATTCATCAAAGGTGCCAAATTAGTTGTCTGACCAGAACGAAATATGCAAACTTTATAAAGGTCCTTCCATAGATGCTTCTCACCAAGTTTCAGTTTATTTGGCCTAGGGGTTTCAGAGGAGAAGATCAAAATGTAAAAGTTTACAGACGGACAGACGACGGACGCCAAAAGCTCATATGGCGCTTTGGGCAAGGTGAGCGAGCTAAAAACATCGAAACATAATTTACTGCTGATATACACATCTACATAGTATTTCCTTATTAACTACCAAGTTTCATGAAATTCTGTTCTACAGTTGTAAAGTTGTGCTAAAAATAAAAGGACTGACAGACAGACGGGTCAAAAACATTATACTCATCGCACATTCGTTGCTTAGGGTATTATAATAAAACTTTATTTCAAGAGGGTAACACAGTTAGTTGAAACTAATCTTTCTTGAGATCCTCATTTACAAAGCATATAAAAAAACTACAAAATCATACACAATATTGACAATACATGTATAATTGCTGTACAATATATTTAGGAAAATACACAAGATTGAAACTTATTGTTTATTTAACAAATAAGCCTCAAGATTGTGTTTCACACTGAGCTTGGTAGACAATTCCAATGAAAATGCCAAGTGTCGCTGAACTTTTTAAACAGTACAGTTTTCGATTTTGTGACATATAAATAACACTTGACAATATTTCTGAAATTATAAAAAACAATTTATCTTTCATCGTAAAATACATTTTTGATATTTTAGGTCAAAAATGTTTTGCAGAAAGTTTTTAATTTTTTTACAAGAGAGAGTGAGAGTAATAGGATATGGTATTTAAATAATCCTGTTAAAAGACTAGCTTTTGCCACAGGTATGGTATGAAATTTATTTTTTTAAAACGAATAAATCTATAATATATAATTATACATTGTCAGAAAAATAAGCTTATATGTACGAGCCTTAGAAACAGGTAAAATGCACTTGTTTTGTGGCAGATGCAAATACTTTTTGTATATATACAAATAATTCCATTTTAATTTGCATATGATAAAATACAAGAATTTCATTGGTCGGAAGTGCAAAATCATAAACGTTTATCGATAAACCTGTATTTGGCAAGTATATTCATGCGCTTTCTTGTTTATTTAAAGTGTCAAAAGAAACATTAAATGTGACGAATGCTGTAAAAGAATAAATTTTAAGGATGATACTGACAATAATAGTTTAATGAGAAATGGTTTAAAAATTGATAAAAATTGGTTTTCAAAATTTCCGCGAAAATTTGCTGCACGGTGGTCACAGTCAAGATTGCAACGTCATATATTAAACAACGCAAGTTGGATTCTTCAAACGGAAAACATCGGACATTGCGTGGATTCTATACGCTTCAGATAATGTTAAAATCTACCAAAACGTACGTTTCTTTGTTTTTTTTCGATTTGTAAATGACTTTGTTGACTTTTTTATTCAATTGCTCAGCTGCCAAAATAGTACCAGATTCAAGATGGATGTCGCCTGAAAAGGGCAAAGTTATTTTTTTTTATTTCGGTTAGGAACAACTTTTCGATGTTTGAAATGGAATTATAAGGATTAAATACGATTTTGTATGAGTTTATCGATGTGCAAACTCGGCCTTTTCACTCACAAACTCAACATAAAGTCCTTCGGACTTTATTAAGTTTGTGAGTGAGTCGGCCGAGTTTACACATCGATAAACTCATACATAATCGTATTTAATCCTATATAAAACTTGGGAGGGGGGATAAAATTTTTGAAAAAAAATCACTAAATTCCACAAGACAAAAAATCTGTGATTTTCATTTAAATGGCAATCAGTCTGTAAACATTCTGCAAAGTTTCAGAGATCATTCCATACACACTTGTTGCAAAAAAATAATCCAATTTCTACATCATGGAAAATCTTGATAAATCTTCAAATGTCAGTAAATCCCTTCATGCACATTTTCAATATGTCCATAAACATTCTGCAGGTTTCAAAATCTAGGAAGAGTTGATTATAGAAAACATATACCCTGCCTGACCTTTACCATTCTATGTGCTGGATTTGCAATACATGGAAACTAAACAAAAATTGCTGTGTTAAATCAAGAACTCCTACAATATAAGTATAAAGTTTTTAAGTACTAAACAAATTTCTAATAAAACTGGAGATTGTGTGTCTGTAAGACACAGGTGTCCAGTCCTCATGCACATTTAATTCTTATCTATTATTTATGACTGGATATAGTTTTGAAATATTTTAAATAATAAAATATATCCTGATTATAAAAATGGCTTTTACCCGTTAAAAATAATGAATCCACATTAATTCTTATACACAAACACTAAAATTTACTGGAGTCACTCAAGCATGTAATGTCTGTCATATGTTGGTGATTGTACAGTCAAACCTGTTTATACAAGGCATCCAAGGGACCAGAAAGAAGAGCCCTTTATATATAGGTTAATTTAACAATCTTTGTATATTACATAGAATTTTTCACAGTGCCCTTTATAGACAGTGATTTGCTATATAGAGGTGCCCTTTGTAGCAGATTTGATTGGAGTTGTAAAATGAATTTATTGATCATCACAGGCTTTTTTCTCTCTATCATTATGCAGTGTGGTAAGCCTAGTAGGAACCAATTTTTGTAGTGGTATAATATCATTTATATATCTCAATGGGTTTCTGCGAAATGGACCTAAACGCAAAAACATTAACCAAACAAAGGTAAATCTATATGCCCCTTCCACATTTTAATCCATTTGTATATGTAAAGTCAAGAAATACCAAAGGGATATTCGAAGGAGAGAAACAAACTCCGGAGAACAACGAAGACAAGACCAAAACAATACATGCACTACATTAAAAACTAAAAACGTATGAACAACATGGACCCCACCAAAAAACCGGGGGTAGACTCAGGTGCTCCGGAAGAGTAAGCAGTCTCTGCTTCCTGCAGGACACCCGCCATGCTGCTCATGTCAAATCCGGTATGAGGAAGGGATAATATCAATGGAACAGGTCCATATTCATTTGGGAAACGGTTTTTTAATACCTGTCAACCAAGTCATGATGACGCCCATAAAACTTTAATAAGGATGACTTCAGCTTAGGAGTAACGCACCCCTGTCAGAGCAACTTTTCTGTCAGGAACCGGGCTCTGTCCAGGAAGTCAATGTATATGTCACAAGCTCTGTATTTCAGTTTATTCTTCTTCACATTTCAGGAATGCGTGAGAGAAGCATCAAAAGACATTGTGTTGATGATGGTGTTGATCATGTTGTCCACTCCTTCCATGAAGATGTCATCAAGAAGCCTGTTGCACCGCTGAAGAAGCTGGATAATTTCGACGAGAGTGTGGTGAGGAGAACAATCCATGATATGTACAAAAAGTCATTGATGGTGACCATGCCAAAACTCCAGTCAGTCCATGTAAAGAGGACTGTTAAAAGACTTGGTTTTCGGTAATTAAGAGTGATAAAAAAGTTTTTCATACTTTATCCAGGTTGGGGAAAACTAGAGAATATGGACCCCTCCTGCACATGAAATTCCTACTTATAATATATGACAAAAAATCGTTATGAGAATTATTTAAAATACAAGTATATGGAAGTTTCACGATATAATATTATTGGAAGTTTGAAAGGGCACCTGAGAACCCACTTTAAATACATCATAAGGTAATTCTCTTACTCAGTATATGAGCTAAGGCATGTACAAGTTTAAGGGTGCCAAGAAAGAAAGAAGAAGATTGCTATACGTAGCCATAGGTCCCCCACCGCATAGATAAGTCGAAGTCCCACAAGATATATAAAATGTGTATTATTGAAATGGCTACAAGATCAAGTACATGTGTTGACTAACAATCCTACAAAGTTTTAAGGAAATTCGATCTGCGGTCTCAGAGGAGTTGCATCCACAAGTAACTGTGACGGACGGACAGACAGATAGATGCAGACCATTACTAGGTCCCTCCTTAGCAATAAAACTAGAGATTGTATGTGCAACTGTAACACACATGCCCCTTCACCCTGCGATAAACAAGATGGTTGTAGTGGTGAAATATCATCAATTTAATATACTTCATGAAAAAATCCTTTCATTTCATTGGCAGGAACGGCAGGTAATATTTTGCAATAGCTTTGTGAATTTCAATCGATTTTTCAAATTTTTAACTGTCATATTTGGTTGACAGATATAATTAGCTTATTCATAACAAAAGCAATTGAACTTACCTCAATTTGTATAATCATCTCTACCAGAAAGACATTAGTATATGGACCTTCAAAAGACAACAAATAATCATATAATTAAGCATTCAGACAAATAAAACATGTAATAACAAATTTTTATTATCTTATATTTTCAGGTATACCAAGAAAGGATCCAACCGACGATTTGTCGTTGAGAGACAAGACATTGTGTCTTGGCGGCATACATATCTCCGAACGGTACGTAAGTTTCGGCTGGAAGGTCGTCATATTGTGTACCTTGATGAGACTTGGCTGAACACAAATCATGTAGTGAAGGGAGACTGGCTAGACAAACCCACTACGTCTTTGTCAGTCTTTGAACCATCTAGTAGAACTGGCGGTCGTGTGATTCCATCGGGTAAAGGAACACGTTTGATAATCCTAGATGCTGGTTATTCTCAATAAGGCTTCATCCCCGGATGTGGTCTTATCTTTGAGTCTAAAACCAGTAGCTCGGATTATCATGACGAAAAATAAAGAACACTTTACTGAATGGTTCACTTATCCCGAAGCTACACCCTCGGTCTGTAATTGTAATGGATAATACTCCTTATCATAGTCATTTAGTTCCTGATTCGAAGGTCCCAAATACTGGGAGCAGAAAGTCTGAGATCTCGGCATAGCTAGATAGGAACAATATTCATTATCCTTCAAATGGAATTAAGGCTGAATTACATGAGTTGGTGAAGCAGCACAAGCCTCGTCCAAGGTATGTGATATATGAGCTTGCATCAGAGCACGGCCATGAGGTTTTACGACTACCTCCTAGGCACTGTGAGCTCAATCCCATCGAAATGGTCTGGTCTGATTTGCAGATGGATTTAAAAAAACTATATTATTTTTGCAGGAAATAAATAAAGTTTTAGTGGGTGCAGTCTGTTTTGTCAGGCTATGGTTGTATGTTTATCATGTTAAACATTCATAATTTGACCCCAAGGCATGAAAATCATGAAACATCGGTTGTGAAGCTGACATAAATGCTTAAATAAATAAAAAAAACATCTTCAAATACATCTTAGGATACAAATGTAGGCATGGAGATTCCTTAATTTCTTTATCTTGAAAATAATCTTATTAACGTAAAAATTTATAACATATTATACCGGTACCGAATTAAGTTAGGAACTGTGCTGCTAAGCTACTAATGGGGCACTTAAGTAAGTTACCTCCCTTATTCAAGTTACTCAGGGGACGGATAATTATAATTACCTTCCTTTTATAACTTGGTTAAGGGAGATAAGTAAGGTTTCTCATATACTTGCAGAGTCCACAAGCAGACGCATCCACTCTGTCGCACTATAAATATAATACTAGAATCAAAGTACTGAATTACTGTTTACTCGAATGGCCTCATGATCTGATTGCTGATGAATTAATGATAGTGATTTAAAACTAACTGTATAAAACTAACCAAATACTGCCACACAAACAAACATCATTCAAGGTACATTATTTTATTACCCAACCGGAAACTCAGCAATAATGCATAACACAGTACAAACGGAGATAAGCAGTTTACATAAATTGTTCAAACATATAACAGAGTTATCTTTCTTTCTATACTCATACACTATAGCATATATATCAAACACTACATCTCTTCCTTCTTTTTTAGATTTGAAAAACATCTGACATTTTTTTTAATAAACAATCAAATGGGACTTCAAATAAAATTGAGCTACCCTATGGCAATTTTGTTTAAACATAAAATTCAAATTAACATCATTGTCAATAATATGTCAACAACAAAAAAAATCTGTTATTAATACCTTCATAACATATATCATGTAATTGATAATTCAATGACTGTTCATAATGGTACAAATTATTTCAAGACAAAATCGTCAAACTTTGACGGTAACCTTTTCATTCTGACTGGTCTATCTTTCATACTATAAGTTTCATCTTGACTAGAACTTAAACACTTATTTTCATCAGAATGGCTAGATTCAGTTAAATTCTCATAATTATCTTTGTGACTAGAAATAATTTCAGACTCTGTATCAACTACATTTTTGTTTGCTTCAGATTGTGAGCAAGTTAAACTATTATTTTCTCTCTCAATAAATTTCTTTAAATATGTCACATTTCTCCTGTATTAAACACATTGGTCGGATTCAACCAATACACTATTGCCAGTTTTCTCAACAACTTTAAAAGGGGATGGTACAAAAAGTGTGAACATTTTATTTCCACGGTCTTGCCTGACTAGAACTTGATCGTCAACACGAATATCACTCTCGCACGCACCACGACGCTTATCGGCATACATTTTCCCTTTTCCTTTTGTTCGGCGTCTCGGTCACGTACTTCAAAATCATTGAAATTATAATCAATCAACTCGGGTAACTTTGTTCTGATTTTTCGACCAAAAAGTAATTCTGACGGACTTACTCCTGTTGTAGAATGAGCAGTACTACGGTACATGATTAGAAATTTATTCAGTTCGAATTTCCAGTCGCGACCTTCGCCTTGCGCAATTTTGACACGCTTCATTATCGAACGATTTTGGCGTTCTACTTCACCATTAGCCTGTGGCCATAACGGAGTTGTTCTATGATGGACTATACCATGTTCGGACATAAAGTTTTTAAAATTTTGACTAACAAACTGGGGTCCATTGTCGGTGTGAATTGATAACGGCAATCCATGAGACAAGCAAAATTTTGAAATCAACGACGTAATATTTTCGTACGAAATCTTCTTGGTAACAGCGACTTCAAAATAGCGGCTATAATAATCAACTACTACAAACATATAATGATTGCTCGGTAACGGTCCTAACAGATCAGCAGCTAAGTGTTGCCATGGCGCAGAGGGCAACTCTGTACGCTTTAACGGTTCGGGTTTACTAGGCTGACTTATCAATTGACAACCATAACAGCTTCGACAAAACTTCTCAATACTTTTGTCTATCCCTGGCCACCAGACTTTACTTCGTAAACGTGTTTTCATGACAACAATGCCAGGGTGACCCCCATGAGCAAGCTGAAGTACCTGTTCCCGTAAACTAATAGGTATCACGATACGAGTACCTCGAAGTACTAATTGACCAATCGAGCATAGTTCACTTCGAATCGGTAAATATTCTTTGAACTCGATACGGTGCCACGGACTGTGTACAAGACATGCTCGGACAGCATTCAATTCAGGATCATTTACGGAAGCTCTTTCGATTTCGCGTGTTGTCATCGCAACCGGTGTTGATTCTTGAGCTACAAATTTAACGTATTCCTCGGTTACATTTTCCGGATAGCCACTTGTTTTTCCTTCTTTGATCAAATGTGATAGAGAGTCGGCTATATTTTTCGGTCCTGGAATATACTTTACTGTATATGTATATGGTTGCATACGGAGAACCCAGCGCTCAATTCGAGCACATACTTTCGACTTCGTACAGTAAATACACTCAAGCGGTTTATGGTCTGTTAAAAGCTCGAACTGGCTTCCATAAATATAAACATGAAACCTTTCACACGCCAATACCAAGGCTAGAGCCTCCTTTTCGGTCTGAGAATATCTGCGTTCCGTATCGCTTAAACTCCTACTCGCGTAAGAAATAATGCGCAACTCACCGTTTTGTTCTTGTATGAGCACGGCTCCAAGTCCAACTGGACTAGCGTCTGAGATTACTTTTGTCGGTGCCGACTTGTCATAATAACCTAAAGTTTCCGCATTGGCAAGACGACGTTTTAGCTCATCAAACGACCTTTGTTCGTCTGTACCCCATGTAAACGTGGCATGTTTACGAGTAAGTGTCCCCAGGGGAGCTGAAATAGTAGCCAAGTCAGAAATACATCTTGCACTATAATTAACAAGACGTAAGAAACTACGAACTTCTGCTGAAGTTCTTGGCTCACGTGCTTCAACAACAGCTTTGACTTTGACATCTGCTGGCCCAATACCCCGACCAGACAAGACATGACCCATGAACACTACTTTGGACATATTAAATTCACACTTATTATAGTTTAAAGTTATACCTTTGTCTTGCAGTACCCTAACAACATTTTCAAGACATTTATCATGTTCAGCCTGGTTACTAGCATGTACAATAATATTATCCATAATGTTATGGACACCCTCACAGCCCTGAAGGACTTGTTGCATGGTATTTTGATATAATTCAGGGGCACAACTAATACTAAACATAAGGCGCTTATACTTAAACAACCCTTTATGAGTTACAAAAGTAGTAATTTCCCTAGACTCTGGTTTTAACTCAATTTGGTGAAAAGCCCAAGTGACATCAAGCTTACTAAACACTTTACTAGAGTTCATTTCTTGCAATAGTTCATCTATTGTTGGAATCGGATGTCGCACTCGTTTCACAGCTGTGTTGACCTGGCGCATGTCAACGCATAGTCTGATGTCATCACCTGAACGTTTTGGCACGACTACTACTGGAGAAACCCCTTGACTAGGTTCATCGACATGTTCAATTATATCTAAATCTAAGAGTTCATCTAACTTCTTGGCAAATTTATCTCGCAGATTAAACAGTACCCTCCTCATAGGCTGAATAACGGGTTCAACATCTGCGTCGATTGGTATCTGTAACTGGAATGATTTCAATTTACCAACTCCTGTAAAACACTCTGGATACTTGTCCTTAATTGTTCCATATTCACTGACATTGTGAACTAGCTGCTCCACACCTAAATGTTCTGCTGTATTACGACTTAACAAAGCCTGGCCTTTGCCTTCAATAACAACAAATTCAATATCATTTAACGTTCTATTGTTACATTGTACAGTGGCTGTAAATATTCCTGCGACTTTCAATGGTTCCTCACTACCATATGCGAATAAACTCTTCGTAGGCTTGGATGAAACACATTTCACACGGTTATCTTTCAAATAATTCCATAAATTTATTCCCATTATGTTACAGGATGCTCCCGAATCAATTACCATTTTCAAATCCACTTTCCCAATATTGACAACAATATTTTCACACACTGAATTTATCCGATTTACACTGAACATGCTGAATACATATTCCTCATCATACGTGTTGTTCGGTGGTTGTTCAGCAACTTGACGAATCTTTGCTTGCTTTGACTTATCCTTAGTTTTACAAACTTTTTCGAAATGACCAAGGATTTTACATTTCCTGCATTTCTTCCCACGAGCCGGACTGCTTGGGTCAGTCCTAATGTGACCTTCACGTCCACAGCTGTAGCACATTGATGTACATGTAGACTTGTTACCAGAATTAAAACTTTTGTTACCAAAATTAAAACTTTTCTTCCCATACTGTTTACCTTTTGGCTGTATCATGTTGACTTGACCTTGACCTTCAATTGATTTTGCTTGTCGTTCTGAATCTTCCATAGCTTTTGCAATACTTCGCACATTTGCCAAAGTTAGTGTCCTACCTTTCTCAAGCAGTTTACGTCTGAGATGGTGTCAATATTTTGATCTCGTATTCTTTCATCAATTGCATTTTGATTGCCGAAATCACATGTATCAGCTCTCTGTCAAAGACGCGTTATATATTGTTCAATCGTCTCTGAAGAAGACTGAGTCATAGATCGAAAAATTGATCGTTCATAAGGGACATTTGAAAGTGGTGTAAAATAAGCGTCTAGAGCACTCGTCGCCTTTTCATACGCACCTTCTCCTACACCTTCCGGCAATGTGAAGAAAATGTCCTGTACATTCATTCCGGCTGTGTGAAATAATAATGCATATTTTTGATCTGCATCTGTCACTCCTTTTCCAGCGGCAAATAGTTGAAACGCCCGAAGCCATCGTTTTCATCGTGCAGAAATTCCTGTCGACTCAGAAATGTCAAAATTCTGTATTCCATTGACATCTGGCAGTAATACAGTTCCCATATTGTAAAACAATCTTTGTTTATCCTCGTCGCCAATTTAAATATAGTGTCTGTCACAATAAACACTCGGATTAAACCAAATACTGGCACACAACCAAACACCATTCAAGGTACATTATTTTATTACCCAACCGGAAACTCAGCAATAATGCATAACACAGTACAAAGAGAGATAAGCAGTTTACATAAATTGTTCCAGCATATAACAGAGTTATCTTTCTTTCTATACTGATACACTATAGCATATATATCAAACAATATGGTTAATTTATGTTCGCATAATTATATAGCCATGATTAACATGCTCAGCTTATACACATGTACATGTAGCCGGGTAACCTAATTATTGCTTTCATATTGTCAATACTCAACTTTGCTCTAATATATAGCACTTCTCATTCATATATACCTGTAGTTTAGAATCAATACAATATATCAAGGTTAAAATTCTCTGTGAAATTATCAAGGCTCAATATTACTCTAACATTATATAGGACTGATCATCTTAGACATAAGCCCAAGTCAGGTTTGTCTCAATATAGTAAAAATTGTTTGGTTTGGGTTACATGTCTAAAAAATTTAGGTAGGGTAGGTAGGCATTTTTTTTAGCAAGTCATGTTTTTACAGTAGATTGATTTCTTTAATGTAAGCATGGTAAGAGAATGGTAAGTATAACATTAGACAAAATTAGAGCCCGTACTTCACGAGTTGTATCTTTTACGAATTCACCTTCAATATTCAGGAAAATGGCCATCTTAAATCCAAAAACAACAACGATGACAAATATAAGGCTCACTTTTGCTCAAAATATATCACTGATCATCTTCTCAAACATATGTGCTCAATTAGTTGGGCTTGGCATTCTCAAGTAATACATCATTATTGACATACATTATAAAAGATTAATGATGAGTTAGCTCTTATATAGCACTGATCAACTACGCATATGCTGAATTCAGGTTCTCTCCCAAAATACATATATTTACATGTATTCCAGAATATTGATATTTAAGTACGATAAATTTAAGTTGCATGTATACAAAAATATTTCTGGATTGTTACATATGTAGGAAACTGATCACTAATTATAACCAATGTTACCATATCTATGCTGCATCTTCACACACAAACATTATTTGTGCATTATGCCTTTATGATCAATTATATAACTGAATATATTTTAAGAAATGAGTAAAATGGCCTGGTATGGTACATCATAATTACATATGTATTAATCTCAAATAACAGTGTGATAATGTTACAGCTCTTTTGTGATTAAAACTGCATTATATTCGCTCATGAGAATCATTTACAATTAACATGGTTTCGAAATCTCAAAGGGATGACACGGTTGTTAACCCAAATGACATACTTATCAGCTGATACAGATCTAGAGGACACCGAAAGAAAAAATTTCACCCAATTCAATAATCACTGCTCTCCTTCGACAATATCTCGTTAATATATATATTATATATATATATATGATTAATGCTAAAACGATTAAATTCTATCAAGTATAATATATTTACCTTTCTTGTGCTAAAATAGTTACTGATCACCTCTCATTTCCTCTTCGTCTAACCTTTGACTGCTGATAAGCATCACCAATTCAGGATCCATCCGCGTTTATTACAAAATGTATTAATATATATCATTCTCAGTACAAAACATGTTGATATATAAAAAAAAATGTCATAATAAATATGTTCATGAAATTGTTTTGATAGCAAGATTCAAATATATGAGTTGATAAAGAAATCTATTTTGCACTAGATAATGCCAGCGTATTAACACAAAAATGAGTAATTGCGAATTAAAAGCAACCCAGAGCACGACTGGTTTTTCTCACTTCGAAGTGAGCCTACCTAGTTTCTAGCGGAAGTGAGTCAGCTTGCCGGTTTAAGATTCGGGCGATAGCTATACTACGGAAAGCCATCCTTGTAAAAATGAATAATGAAGCGACAAGACAGTGGGTATATTCCAAATCCCTGAAATCAAAAGAAAAGGAAAACTCATGAGAATGCAACATAAGATGCAAATACTACCAATATACATGTATAACTAGAATAACAAACTAAACAGAAACATGATCATACTTTGAAATGCTGTAATCGAGCCTGCTTTGCAAAGCATCACCTCCAAATCATACGTTTTACTTATTTGCTGCAAATTAAATAGATAAGTTATTACATGAAACTTTTATATTTTTTAAACTTTATGTAAAAATGCAAACTTTTTATTGGTCAATTTGTGGGTAACATATAAACATACTGCCTTCACTGAAGAGTGTTACGGTAGATTACCACACGAGGAAAATAATATCACTTTCTGGGAAAAAATATCACCCGAGACGAAGGGTGATATTGTTTTCAGAGTGTTGTAATCTACCATAACACCCTCCAGTGAAGGCAACATGTTTTTTTTTTATTATACTGAATGAAGTTACGCCTTTAGAGTAATCGGCAAAACTCGGACCGAGAGGGCGATATTTTCCAGATTCGGCAATAATAATGAATCTGCTTTGGTTCTTAAATTGTCTTCCTCCTTTATATATAACTGCCTTGAAATTAGAAACAATGTAATTTGATTTGATTTCTGGAATTATTGTGTTACATCATATTGTAATAATGGACCTTTGCCATTTATTGTAAATGAGTTTGTGCCAATAAAATATTTGTATTTGTATTTGTATCTGTACGTCTTCCTCGTGAGCTAGCACATTAAAAATCCGGCTCAGCGTGTCGGTCTAGTACAAAGTAGGAGTCATATTCATTGTTGTATTAACATGTGCTCGTCCTGATATGCACCTGGTTGCCACTGGACGTTAAACAGTATTCATCCATGCATCCATCCCACGGTTTAATAGAGTGCTGTTTAGACTTTTTTTAGTCGCCCCTTATGAATCTAGAATAATTTAATTTAAAAAGGACTTCGATC
Source organism: Mytilisepta virgata (assembly GCA_028015205.1). NCBI lineage: Eukaryota > Metazoa > Mollusca > Bivalvia > Mytilida > Mytilidae > Mytilisepta > Mytilisepta virgata. The sequence goes on from CM051516.1 coordinate 44,446,610, forward strand.
CTAATAGTGCCTCTTTGTAACATCATAAATTTAAGTGGTGTCAAGTTTATAGGAAGTGTAAATACAACTATTAAATATATTCGTGTCTTAATTATAATTTGATAGAAAACGTCAGCTTGTGGATGTAAGTATTTTATTATACTTCCGATAGTAGAATTTTAATAATGTTGATTTCATATGAAGCTGTTCAGTGCAGTAAAATGTTTTTAGAGGTTCCAGTCGGGAGTCTAAGACATCCTAATTGGTTTTAGGAATATTAAAATGAAACGTCCGCTACACGATTTTATCATGTTTATATTGATTACCAGACTGTCATGACTGTTGTCTCTATCGTTTCCAAATTAATATGTCTATCTTTGAAACCTAGTGTGTTAATGAGTATCATGTGAATGATGATTTCTGATAAAATAATCTTAAATATTATAGTCATGAATGTGCAGGTGTAAGATATAGATTTATATATTATTTTGTCATTATAAATGTCATAACACTATATTACAGATCATACAAAGGTAAGGCTTAATTAATTTATATATATGTACTTATATACCAAAAAATGATAAAATAATTAAAAAAAACGTCTTTCTGATAATTAAGATTGATATGTACGTAGTAGATAGTAATTTTGCAGGGCGTTTCAAATTTGTGAGTAATGAAAGTAAACACACTCAAATGCATATAGTATGTACATCTTCTATAATTAGCCTTTTCATTTACCGTGGTTTCTATTTATAGAATCAACGCTTCTTTAATCCGTCAATGTAATGAAGTCATCAAATTATATTCAATTGTTCCATTTAAGTACTTAATTTCATTAAGTTTGATTTCTGTTGGCATTGGTTTAAAAACTTACCTTTGACTTTTTAAAATTTTTATTTGCCGTGACTGGGCTTCGAACTCCCTCTTTAAAGAAAATTATGTGTCTTAGTTCACATCGACGAAACCTCTCGGCTACCAATCGGACGATATCCAAATGTCGTTTTTACATTTATCAATATAATACGGTACAATATATACATAGGGCTTTCGCCTTTATCTATTTAAAATTGTGTGAGTCTTCCAAGGAAGACAATGTCGCATGCGGACGTCAATTTTTACCAAAGATATTAAAAATTTTCTAAAAATGAAATAAATATGCACACCTTTGCATTAAAATTAAAACACAGAGAAAGTTTCATCAAATTCCTTTGAGCGGTTATGGAGTAGTTGAGGATAGAAGTTTTGACCCCCTTTTTTTCAAAAATGTAAATTTTTACAAATTTTTTTTAAATTTACTAAAAATGAAATATATATGCACGCCTGTGCATGAAGGTTAATGGACAGAGAAAGTTTAATCAAATTCCTTTGAGGGGTTATGGAGTAGTTGAGGATAGGAGTTTTGCCCCCCCTTTTTTTGCAAAAATGTCAATTTTTACCCCAAAAAAAATGAAATTTTCTAAAAATGAAATATATATGCACACCTGTGTATTAAGGTTATTGCACAGAGAAAGTTTCATCAAATTCCTTTGAGCGGTTATGGAGTAGTTGAGGATAGAAGTTTTGCCGCCCCCCCCCCCTTTTTGCAAAAATGTCAATTTTTACAAAATTATTTTTAAAATCTACTAAAAATGAAATATATATTCACACCTGTGGACTAAGGTTAATGCACAGAGAAAGTTTCATCAAATTGCTATGAGCCGTTACGGAGTAGTTGAGGATAGAAGTTTTGACCCCCCTTTTTTTTTGAAAATGTCAATTTTTAGAGAGAAAAAATTAAAATTTTCTAAAAATGAAATATATATGCACACCTGTGCATTAAGGTTAATGCACAGAGAAAGTTTCATCAAATTGCTTTGAGCGGTTATGGAGTAGTTGAGGATAGGAGTTTTGCCCCCCTTTTTTTTTTTGAAAATGTCAATTTTTAGAGAGAAAAAATTAAAATTTTCTAAAAATGAAATATATATGCACACCTGTGCATTAAGGTTAATGCACAGAGAAAGTTTCATCAAATTGCTTTGAGCGGTTATGGAGTAGTTGAGGATAGAAGTTTTGACCCCCCCCCTTTTTTTTTTTAAAAATGTCAATTTTTACGCAAAAAAAAATTAAAATTTACTAAAAATGAAATATAAATGCACACCTGTGCATTAAGGTTAATGGACATAGAAAGTTTAATCAAATCCTTTGAGTGGTTATGGAGTAGTTGAGGATAGAAGTTTTGCCCCCCCTTTTTTTTTGGCAAAAATTTCAATTTTTACAAAAAAAATTTATTTTGAAATTTTCTAAAAATGAAATATATATGCACACCTGTGCATTAAGGTTAATGCACAGAGAAAGTTTCACCAAGTTCCTTTGAGCGGTTATGGAGTAGTTGAGGATAGAAGTTTTGAGCCCCCCTTTTTTTCAAACATGTCAATTTTTACAAAGGTTAATGCACATAGAAAGTTTCATCAAATTCCTTTGAGCGGTTATGGAGTAGTTGAGGATAGGAGTTTTGCCCCCCCCTTTTTTTGCAAAAATGTCAATTTTTACCCCAAAAAAAATTGAAATTTTCTAAAAATGAAATATATATGCACACCTGTGCATTAAGGTTAATGCACAGAGAAAGTTTCATCAAATTCCTTTGAGCGGTTTATGAGTAGTTGAGGATAGAAGAAAAGTGTGACGACGCAAGACAACGCAAGACGACGCAATACTCAAGACGCAAGACGACAGATAGTGATCCCTATGTGTCGACCATGCGTTCCGCAGTCGACAGAAAAACGACTTTTGTTTGATGTAAGTTGGTAGCCGCAAGTCAATCGTTTCCTCAAACATTCAAGCATACTTTTAGGATATCGGTACTTCAAGTCATCCATAAACATCTGACATGAATGGTTAGATTCGAATTCACCAGGGTAAGTATATTTGGATCGCACTACATACGCGTGTATACGGTCTCGCGACTTACTTGGGTCAGCCAGAATGTGCGTGCCGATAAGAAATTTAAATATTTTTTTTTGTGGTTGGAATTATAGCCTTATATTAGTGTTTTATTGTTAGATCTTTGGTAGCTCAATACGTATTTGAACAAGGTAATTTTTTTTCATTCGAAGATACAGATGGATGAACAGTAACTTTGTAGAAATCGTCATTGATTCGATTGAAATTTCCTCTTTTATTATTATAAATTAAATTATACATATTTCTAATGAATTCTAGGTGAGCATTTGGATAGAACGTTAAAAAATGTGCATCCATAAATTTTTACTTATAGCGATTCTTGTTTTTTTGTTTTTTTTTGTTATTTAAGCATTTATTATTGTTATTTCATGACTATTTGACCTTAAGGTGTGTACATTTATGACTTTATGTATCTTAGCATAATATATGTAGTCAGCCGGAAATTGAAAGGTATTATAACTTTTCGGTAAAGTGTCAAATACAGAGATAAACAATGATGACAGCTAGCGTTGCCTACTTTGTAGTTTTACAATTTCTGATAATCATAATTTTATGCTGTCTGATTAATAAAATGAAACAAACATTACAAAAACCATAGCTACTGTGACCTTACCTTATTTGCAAGTTCTAGTCACCTGTGACGGATCACAGGAGCTCAGCCCACAGATCTGCTTAGATCCAGGCATTTCCATGTGGGGGAT